>JAGQAX010000003.1:23810061-26210061 GCA_019142605.1 Cephalopholis sonnerati | reverse complement strand
GGATCAGCTCCTGCACGGATTCAGGCACAGAAACACATTTACACTGGTTTATTACAACACTACAAGCAAAAAGTGATGATATCAACAATATTGCCATTTAAGATTTCACCTAAAGAGCTGACATAAGCTTAGTTATGATAAATTGATGGTTCTGAATGAGGGATTTTTCTGAAACTAAAGAAGGCTAAGAGAAACCACCAACCAGCCCAAGTGAAGGGATCATATTAGGAAAGGTGTAATCTGAATATGTCCAAGAGTATTAAGCTGAAGAAGAACTAGACAAAAAAAAGTGCAAGGAAAACAGAAATGCAATCCTTGTATAAATCCAGTTTAGAAATGATTTAGAGATTGCTCTGTGTGTGTCTGTTACAACAGTTACACAGTGGAGTTTTCCAAATTGTACAATTATTCATGGTAATTACATTTCTGACTGCCTGTCTGCTGCCCGCATTTGTGCTTTGGCCACTATAGAAGATGTCAAAAGCCCCTGAGCGTGCACTCGATTGTGGTTTTTCCCTTTTCAGTACTTGTTTGTCTGTATCTAAGCAGCAGAAAAACTTTTTTTTCTGCTTCCCCCCTCCTTCCACAACAACAGAAAAAGTCGCAGTCAGCCAAATTCTTTCCTAACTATGATGATTTTATTTGGCTGTCCCAAACAACACAAAGTATTTTCTAACTGGCAGGTAGTGAAGAGAAACACAGTTATGACATGAGATGTAACCCGATACATTTAGCCATTCGTCATTTTCAACAAAGCAGAACTGGCAAAATGAGTATAAACATTTTGAGATTGAGTTTGAGCTTAAAAACATGTAGATGAATCCAAACTGCCCTCCAGGCCTAAAGTGTAATGTTGAAATTGTAGGTGCCTCTCACTGATTATGAAACACAAGGATGGACCAGAGTGTCTCAATTCTTGGCTGCTTTATGTAAACTGTAACTACTGATGTTAATACACTGTGTGAAAGGTACACTATGCAGAAATTGTTGGCTACTGTTTGTAAACTGTGTCGCCAGAGAAAGTGAAAGCCAACCCCATGAGTTGTGTCTGCTTGCTATTAGGGCTGCAACTAACAATTGTTTTTATTATCTCATATTTTTCATAGTTAATTGATTAATTTTTCAGTCCATAATATGTCAAGAACTTGTGAAAAATGCTCATCACAATTTCCCACAGCCTAAAGTAATGTTTTGAGTTTGCTTCTCACAACCAACCAACACTCCAGAAGCCAAAGATTCTTCAATTACTGTCATAAATGACAAAGAAAAGCATCAAATTCTCACATTTAAGAAACTGGAACCATCAAATGTTTGATGTATTTGCTTTAATAAATGACTGAAATGATTAATCGATTATCAAAATAGTTGGGGACTTTTTTTTTTTTTGAGCAACTAACTGATTAATCAACAAATCCTTGGAGCCCTACTTGTTATATTTACATTGCTTTTAGCCTGGTGTCTGCAATTTTCATAGCTCCCTCTTGGATGCTTGCTGTTGATGGTCTGGCACATAGTTGCTACAGTTTTACACAGTCCTAACCTCACCTGCGTGCTGTGTCCAGAAATGTCCCAAACACCCCAAAATAAAAAGAAAGTAGGAAAATACAGGAAGAAAAATACAGGTGATAATTGAGGGGGTTTACTTTTGTATTGTGTTCTCAGAAAACCCTGCATAGTACAGCCTACCTTTGATATATCTTCATATGTACTTTATAACACAGAGTATAACGTCATTCTTTATTGCATTGGGAAACATTTTTGGATAGTAAAAAGTACAATAGTGGTAATTTTCAGTCTAATAAAACTCTAGCATCTCCCCATATGTCATGGTATGAATTGTCAAATGCCATAGTTTCAAAATATAGACACATTCATTTTGGGGATTTGATGGTAGCCCCGCTGTCTGTGAATAAAGCCCTTGTGACCACAACTGCTGACTTGTGCTGTTCAAGAAGAAGATACAAACATGTTGACAATCTGACATCAGAGATGAACAGACCATTGCCAACAGCAAGCTGACATGCTTTAGTCTGTAAGGCAAAGAGCAATGATGACTGCATACAAATATAACATGCTAAAACTTAAACCTGAGTAAAAATACAATGCGTGGTGGTGTATTTTTCTGCACAGATGCTGCCCTCTGCTTTTATTTTCTTACATTCTATGTTTGGGGTATTTATTGGTGTGTCCCCCGACAGCGCTCAGGTGAGGTCAGGGCTTTATAAAATGGTAGCGACCAGGTGCCAGACCGTAAACAGCAGGCATCCAGGAGACACAGCGTCAAGAAAATGCAAATATGGCCAAACAAAACACCAAAGAAGAGTGATTCAGAGGTCAGCGTTAACTCTTACTAGTGAGGGTGTTCACAAGCAGTAACTGACAATCCTGCATACTATAAGTATTTTTTAAAACAGATTTTTTTATAAGCCTACATGTAGTCATATGCAACATGATCTCTACACAAAAACAAATACACTCATATAACAACATGACCTCCCTTTTTTTTAGATTAGCTGTAAAATACGTCCACCTCTCATCAATGGGGTGAAAACATCCAATCAAATGAGCAAGCAAACACACAGGTTTAAAACAACACAGCACTTCCTCACTTCTGAAATCTCCTCACTCCACAAAACCTGACCTAAAACTAAAGGTCAGCCTCTTAACGAGGCCTCCAGCTCACCCAGGTTCACTGGCTGCAGCCTGCTGTAAATTTGAGCTGGAGGTGGCAGGATGCACACACACACACACATATACACACACCAACAAAACCTTGAGGGCTTCGCTCCCTAACACTCCAGCCTGCCTTGCATGGACCATTATGTGCAGTGGCCCCTTTGCTCCGGCCTGGTCAGAGGCCAGCCCCTCTGATCCCCAATCCTGTCCTGTCATGGGTCACTGGAAGGGGCTCTGGCCCCTGGGCTCCTCTGCTACACTTCCACTGTTGCTACCTCTAAGCCCTCTGCTCTTCTCTCTCCCCCTCTGATGCCTTTGGGCTGGGACTTGGGGTCAGGGGATTGGGGACCGGAGGTCATGCTAGCGTCACCCAGGCTAGAGACGCATTGAATCTGGGTGTTGTAAGCTATTATCACCCCTTCTTTACCAGTGGGGTAAGAAAACACTGGGGCTTTTTGCCCTCTGGCAGGGACAGAAGGTTGCTATCAATGGCTCAAATGCTAAAGCTAAATGGTGTACTTAGCATACTAAATTGATACATCTCATCCTTAATTCCTCTTTTGCCTAGAACATGAATGTGTGCGTCCAAGTGGATAAAGTCGACTGACTCTCATTCAAAATATGCTAAGAATTCAAACTGAACATGGAAACAAAGTGATGTGGTCCAGATTTCCCCTTTATTTTGATCTGAGGTTGAGCTCTCACAGTTTGATCCACATTGACAGGTCTAGACTGAGAGAGCAAACGAGGGCTCTTGTTGGGCTTTCGCAATCAAGCATTGGCCAGCGACGTGGTAACACAATCCATATGTTTTATCGGTGGGATGTGAGGGGGGGGGGGTGGTAAACGCAATCAAGCGTCAAAACCCCCAACACCACTGCTGTTCCCCCATCCAGTGACCCAGTGCCAGGAGACCAAGCAAAACCCAGCTTTGACAGAGAATGTCTGACTGTAGTCGTAAATGTTTTAGGAGTGCAGTTAAAGTGTGCACTTGGGGTTCGAAGGCCTTCAGTATGAGAATGACCTGTGCTGTTGCAGGGCAGATCCAACAGCTCAGCAGAGTTTGGGGGCCCAATGGGCAGGGATTCAAGTCCAGGTTATAGCTGGCTGAATCTGAGACAGACGGCTGGGACAGATGAGGATTAGTCTAACGCTTTGATCAGAAGACCAGGAAGCTTTCATTGCATAGAGACAATGATTGGTAGTGACTGGACATTACTCTTTTGAAACCTTTTCTTCTTTGTCTGCAAGGATGCTGGATGGGGATTTATTCTCCTGGAGCGCTCAGTCCTTTATCTCCTCTAACTTCTAACCTTCTTACAAGTCAACCATCTTAAAAGGAAAGAAGGTAACTTTTTCTTTTGGAAAGTATTTTAACATCATGTGCATCAGTGTGTGTGCACAGTACCTTAACATCAGATGTGTCTCTCTGGCAGTTCCTCCACGCCCGAGACACTGAGGAGAAGGTGCGGTCAGCGTGGTCAAACTTCCCTCCTTGGAAGTTGAGAAAAAACGTGGTGAAGGGTTCCTGTTGATTAGGGGAAAAAAATGCTTGAAATAAGCCACAGGATTCAGCTGCTGTAATTGGCTAAAATTGAATCCCTTGTGTGCAATAAAAGCATGCAATTAAAGTCTGTCTTGTAGTTCAACACAGCACTAGGTCAACAGATTTGAACCAAAATCTACTCTTTATCCACACCCTCTAACAAACTGGAATCCCAAAATGAACAAGTGAAATAACAATAATCCCAGTGAGCTACTAAAGCCAATACACTCGTGCTACTGATGCATTTCTAATCATGTATAATCTTGTTAGGACCGATCAATAGCTGTCCCTCTGACGCAATAGCCCCCAAGTGACATGGGCACAATATGCTGCGTGGCCACATAGCTACAAACTAATACTGTAGATGGCTAATTAAGCAGAGTAAAATGACACATGCCTCACTTGTTAAAAAAGAGGTTAACCACTTTGCCTCTCTTTGTGCAGTTAAAACAACAAAACAAGATAAAGCACTCAGTAAAATCTCACAAATGGAGACACAATGCACAAAAATAGTTCACATTCCTTGCGACATTTTTTCAGTTTCTCTCTGATGTTAAGTTTGATCTTTAAGTGAGAGCTGTAAGTGAGGGTTTCTGGTAAAGTGGCTTTAGAGTAAGCCCGCTAATGATGTGCAGGGATCAATGCGGTAACTCCGCTGGGAGTCACTGAGACAGTGAGCTACTGGGACAATAACAGGAGAAAACTGCACATTGGAGAAACTTAGTAACCTCCTTCTCCCTGGAGTGCAGTATGGAAAGATTGATGGCATCCATTCAACAAAAGGTAGTGAAGGAGAGCACGCTGCTGCACAACGTGCGCTCTTCAAAAATTAATCAAATCACATAGAATACCTCATATTTCTCTAATATTTTAACATTTGTTTGAGTGGATCATTTTTTCCATGGCAGACATTGACTTGCACTGCTTTTGTTGTTGTTCTATTATTATACAGTGACATCATATAGTATAATAAATTATATACAGCAGTAAATGAGGAACAATATACATGTTGTACAATATTAAGCATACACATACCTTGTGTTTGATAGGAAAAAAATGGGGTTCTCGGAAGTAGGAGCCTAATTAAAAATTGATTCATGATGGTATTAAACTCCAAAGGGAAACAATGACTATGAATTTAAAATTCCAATGCAAATAGTTCGAGAGATAAGCTACATATGCATATTGCTATGTGTATTTTAGAAAAAACTGAGCAGAAATGGGGCTTTTTATTGCCAGTGTTTGAGCTGCATTATCTATAAGTTGAAGAGGAATATCCTGGACTACACTTATGTATACATAGATTTTTTTGGATGCTTTTTTTTTTTAGGATTTTTGTGACACTGTAAAAAAAGCAACGATTAAGAATGCTGCAAAAGACTTTATATGACCAAAAATTCTGTATCTTTTTTATGCACACTGCACTTACAATTCGCAGTAGCCACATCAAGGTGAAGCTGGAGGTGGAATAGTGGGTGCCGTAGTGGAACTTGGGCACCTGATCATCCTCCCAGGACTCATATCGGTCTGAAAAGAATGCTGCCCTCTTGGGGTTCAGAGCACCAATTGGCTATGGAGAAAGTCAAACATAAAACATATTTTTAGATATGTTGAAAAAAATGAAAAATAACCTGCAACTTCCTTTAACTGCTGCTTAACATGAAAACAGAGATAAAGACAAGAGAAATGACAAACACATGGGCATGAATACATTCACGGACCACTCTGCAGCATAACAGTTGCAAGGCAAATTAAGCTGGTAACCTTTGTGCAATTTCAAATGAATATTAGATGATGTTTCCCTTCAGACAGAGATCAATCCTTTCCCACAGAGTGCTTTTCAGAGGCTGTGAAACAGAGCCCCCGCAGCTGTAGTCTGTCAGAGAAAACTAATGCGCTCCAATGAAAGAGTGCCTACTAGGAATATCAATAGCAAGGCTGCGGGTTCCTTTAATTTCTATTTTTATTAATCTGTAACTAATACACTGGTCACCAGCCCTATTTGTAGTCTAGAAAAATGGTTAAGTTGCATTAATTTTCCATCGCTCTGCAAAACCAATAACCCTGTACTGCTCGGCTATTATTTAAATACTCATTTATAGAAATCACTTTCAGGCTGGTTCAATTTTTATTAGTCTTCTGCTGGCTGTGCCTTATTCCCTCAAACCCCCCTTCATCTCTCTTCTTCTCACACACACACACACACACACACACACACACACACACACACACACACACAGAGCAGATCAATGGTAATGGAATGATGGCCTTTTGAGGATGAGAGCCTAGTAGGGCGTGGATCAATTGAATCTCTTTCATATCATAGGGTGCCTGTCACAGCAAGACTCATCCAGGGCCAGGCATTGATATTGATCTGTGCGATGGCTACTGTTTTGTGTTGGTGTAATGGGGCATGCTTGTGTTCATGTATCTGTGTGTGGTGGGAGTGATGCACACAGGATTTTTGCAGAATTGGTTGCCTTTTTCAGGTTTGGTGTGTGCATATATATGCTGTAATTTTGTAAATAGTGTTCCTGAGTGTGTGGCAAAATGCCTCGTGCCACCACACTGTGCAGCTCTGCGTTGACAGTGATACACTGTGGGCTTCCTCAGGGCCACTGGGGGTGGGTGAGTACACACAGTGAATTATACATCAGGCCCATTGGTCTGATTTATAGCCCTAATAACAGTCGGCTCATTAAAAAAAGAAAAGGGAGAGGAGGCATATAAAATAAAAAAAGACTGAAAGTGCCACAGTGACAGAGCGAGAGGGAGAATTGTGTGTGAGTGCATGTGGGGGCTGTTGGTTTGCGCGAGCCCGACATTGTTTACTGCTGTAAATTACTGTGGGGCTACCGCTCTCAGCTTACAGTAGCTACAACAGAGCGGCAGATGACGGCGCCGTACATCAGAGCAGAGCACCCGGCAGTGTGCTGATGGAGCGCCTGCCGCCGCCCCGCCACAGATTGGCCTAATATGTCGTGGCAAAGAATAGCGCTCTGATGAGGGCTCAGATAAATGAACCAATCTCGTAGTTTTAATTAGACTAGAGAGAAAGCTACAGAACGGAGATGTGCTGGTGCTTTGAAGGAGAAAACAGAGAATTAGATCAGAGACTTCATCTCGGATTAGTCCTAATCAGTTCTACATCAACAGTGGAGATGGTGATGGTGTTAGAGAGCCATTAAAAGATACTGTGAGAAAAAAAATCACAAGAAATAATAACATTAACCAAAACATTAACACCATTTATGATCTGATGCACGTTTAAAACAAACCGCAAAACACCCGCTCCATGTACAGAAGTCGTTCATGGAAACATTTTACCGATAATTAAGATTATACATAATGCTTCCTGTATGCTGACCCACCTGAAATATCCTCAATCATGAATTTGTTCCTCTCAAATTCTCCCCAGGTTGAGAACACAAACAAAATGAATACTCAAAGGGAAAACACTGCCCTATAGAACAACAAGAATGTTCCTGAGCACTATTATAGGAACATTATCCAGTGCTACTCTGCTTTTAAAACAATAATGGGTCACCGGTGATGAAGTATAATGGCTTACCGACGATTTGAGCATCACTTGGGCTTTGAGTCATAAATCAAAAGAGCCTTTTGAAAGGAGTGTTTATGTATAATGTCCTATTTAAACAGTGAAAATGGTGTGGAGGGCCTGGGGGATAAACATATGGGGCGCGTATGGTGAAATCAATACACCATTAGCTGATGTGGCTGTGAGTAGTAGCTTATAGCACAAAGGTACAGGGAACGCTCAATAAATCCTCACTATTTCTGTTGCTATGTAAATGCAGACTACCTAATCTTTCCTTAAGAGGTTAACAATTCTTTTAATTGTTTGCTGTGCTTCATTAAAAGCTGTGCAACAACATGAATGACCATGTTTTGCCTTTCGAGGAATTGTATGACCCCATTAACCAATTCTAATCATCCCACAGCTATCTATATGTAGGGCCAAGTGCATTTTTGGGAGGAACTGTGTGCTGGACTAGGGTGTACGGAAGGCTAGAGGAGAGTTACAACACTTGCAGTCAGTTCTCGTGTGTGCTTATCGTGACTACAATGTTATCTCGGGGGTCGACGTTTGATGTCAGGTTGAGGTTAGAGTTTATGATAAGAAAGTCCCTGGGGTCAGAATGGCTCTGGCGGCAGGGAACATAAATTCTGTGTGGCCTCTGTTGTGCTGGGGATGATGACAGTGTGTGACACACACACACGTTCATGGCAATTTGGCTTCTCAATGTCACTGGAGGCTTCTCAGATGACCTGTTTCTATATGAGACAGCCGACCAACGTGACATAAAGGGGGGATAAGAGAGATGTGGATGGTGAGAAAGAGAGACAGAGTGAGAGGCAAACAGAAGGAGAGCTGGGACAATAAAGAGGAAACAAAGCAAGGTGGTGAAATATGCAGACATACAGCAGAAAACTAACAGTGAAGGTCAGAAAACATTAGGATGCAAAGGAAAGAAACACAGAGCGCAAATGATTGCGGGTGCAGAATTGGGGGGTGGGGGTTGATTCGGGGGGCTGCGCAGTGCTGCTTGCCCTTTTCCAGACACTGCAGTCTGCCACGGTCCACTGGTCATACACTGATATCACACGTGTGTCAACAACATGAATAAAACAGATGTAATAAAGATTGGCCCGCTCCCTCCCACTTTCTCTCTCTGCTGCTATTCTGCTCTCTGAGGAGGAAAAAAGGACAGCAAATGATGTTGTTCTTCTTCCCTTACACTCTCTCCTCCTCTTTCTTTTGCTCTCAGATTGTCTTTCTGTTTCTCCTCCTTTCACCCATCTCCCCCTTCATTCACTTAGTCCCCGGGGCTGCGAGGCCTTGACTGTGCAGAGAGGCTGAGCTGTCCAAACTCCAAGGCAGTGCAAAGGAGAGGAGCGGGAGGCAGAAACGAGCTAGGAAACTGAAGGAAGGCTGCATGTTTGTGTGAGTCTGTGTGTGTGTGTGTGTGTGTGTTTGTGGGGCCAGTACAACTGTCACATTTCAGCCTACTGGGCAACATGAAGCCAGATAAACAGAGGCATTATGCAGCTTCATACAGTGGGTAAAGCTACACTGGGAGGGATAAAAACCGAAGATAAAGGCACAGAGGAGCAGATCGGAAGTGAAAGCAGGACTGGGGGAGAACCTAAGGGACAAGGTGTTGACTGTAGGGGTGCTTGAATCTGTATGACAGGGCGGTGTGAAAGAATGGAAGTGTGAGTGGATGGTCCATGTGTTTGCAGTAAATGTGCAGGGCTGTAGTGCTGCATTGAAATACACCATGCAGATTTTTCTTTTCTGTGATAAAACATTTACATGATCTCTGAAGATGTCACCTTGGGCCATAAGAAATTACACAGGACATTTTTTCAGCATATTCTGACAAAATAATCGAGAAAATAATGGGCAGATTAATCAATAATGAAAATAAGTGTTAGTTGCAGCCCTGACATTTTAATGAATATTTGGCTATTTTTTTTAAAGGAGATACTCCCACATCCAACCATCTCAGATGCAGGTGCTTTGGAAAGTATAGCTCCAGGCTTGAGAAAAGACGATCCTGCATGCTGCTCTTGCTCAGTATCACAATTTTTTTGTTTATACTAAGGTTTTAGTCCCTAAAACACTCTTGATGAAGGTGCAGAGGGACCAAAACTTTAGTATAAACAATGACTTGTGATGCTGAATAAGAGTGAGGCTCAGTCACACCAGAAATTGTAACAGCAAAATTACAAGTCAAGAGTCACAATTTCAAAGAAAGCCCTGCTATCAAGGAGTCAAAGTAAATTCGCATTGCATTTTTGCAAGGGAGTCTGGCTTTGGCTCAGGAGGTAAAGCTGTCATCAACCAGTTGTAAGATCAATGGTTTGAGCCCCAGCCCTCTGTGGTCTACATGTCAAAGATACTGAACCCTAAAATGCTCCTGATAGCTGTGCCGTTGCTCTGTGAGTGCGTGTGAATGTTCATCTTGATGAGCAGGTGGTGCCTGTATGGTAGCTTCAGCCACCAGAGTATGAATGTGTGTGTGTGAATGGGTAAGTGGTGCCTGTATTGTAAAGTGCTTTAAGTGGTCGCTAAAACTAGAAAAGCGCTGTCCATTTTACTGTTCATCATGTGACGAGACATCCAGATTCTCACCACTGACCAGTTACAAACTCTCCTACAATCTCTAATTTTTAGAATAACAAACAGAATGGGAGAGTCCAAAAAACAGCCAACAGGGGTGACACAGACAGAGGGCCCTGGCAGAAGAAAACACTGGGTTTTCTGACATGACTCAACTTTTGCCAAAACACAGTGCAACATCATTAGGCAATGCCCTGTATTTGATTGTTGGACATTTACATATATGCAAGCCTACAATACATTTCTATAGGGTTACTTTATAACATGAACATCATAATGCTACTGTATGGAGACAACTGTGGCTCAAGAGGCAGTGCAGGTCATCCAGTAATCAAAAGATCAGCAGTTCCATCCCCAGCTCCTCTAAATCCGCATGTCAAAGTGTCCTTGGGCAAGATACTGAACCCCAAATTGCTCCTGTTGGCTGTGTGAATGTCTCAAAAACTGAGTAGCAGGTGGCACCTTGTACGGCAGCCTCGGTCACCAGTGTGTGAATGTGTGTGTGACTCACAGTGTATAAGCGCTTTGAGTGGTTGGAGGACTAAAAAAGTGCTACACAAGAGCAAGTCCATTTACTGTTTATCTTACATTCGTCAAGATGAAGGATAAAATCATTTCTGCAGTGATAAATCTCGAGTTGTTGTCTTCTGTCTCGCAGTATCATAAGCTGCTGCCCAGCATTTTGGCATTTAACAAACCATAAAACTCACCAATATATTACACAACCTGGATCTCCTGTATCATATTATTAACCTACCACAACTCAGCCACACCAACACACCCCCCTTGCATGTTTTAAATGCAATGCTAACAGCAATATGTTTAATTCTGTCTCACTTAAGTACCTCCACCTCTATCTCACCCTGCGGGAACATGGGATGCTCGCAGGACCTAAACAAATGCCTTCAAGTGCAACTCTGAAATGCATTTCCTCCAACGTATCCCTTGTCCATTAACACATGCCTTTTTGTTTCCATGGCTGATTTATTCAGCCATTTTCGTTCCAGCAGCTCGACATTCACTCAGTCATCTCACTCTAAAACTAATCCTCTGTCCTCCCACTACTGGACAACATTAAGCACAACTGATGCTCAGTCCAACGAGGGGAGCTGGCAAGTAGTAGGAGTATTTTTTTTTTCTCTCTGTATGTGCAGAAAAGACAGGGAGTTCATGCGAGTAAATAATTGCATGTCTACTTACAACATGGGGGAGAATCTTTTAAGCTGTTTCAGCAGTGTGAGCGTGTGTACTTTATGTGCCAGGGAGCATCTCAGGGCACGTTTCATTGTTTTAAGCCCAATCATTTGATGCCTGGAGCTACCAGGGAGTATTACTTCACTTCCTGGGGTGTTGCAGAAGGTCAAACTTGAAAGAATTCAATTATGAAGTTTGAATTATAGACAGAACACGATAGCTAAACCAGAAAATGGGAGTCTCATGGAGAGAGCGTGTACAGTTAAAATCCATCTAGACGGCAGAAAGACAGGGCTGCCTCAGTCAACACAACTCAACAACTAGATTATCCATAACATATATATAGCCTGCAATGTTGGGAACTTTGCAACAGTATTAACCCAATTTTGTATATTTGCAAAAACATGAAACCGAGAAAACCACCGGATTTAGATTTTCCAACATACAATAGATGAGGAGTAAAGCCAAAGATATACAACACTGATTTTAAAAGTCTCTAAAAACATCTAATACTAGTATGTACTTCAAAACTCTGCAGTAACTTTTAGTCATCTAAGACCCAAACAACCAACTATTTGAGTAACTGATAGAGAGGGACGGAGCTGCACCTGTTAGGAGATAGCAATCAGCCAATGGTGATTAAAAAGCTGGTTCGCTAAGCTATGATCAATGGCAATTACACGGCGACTAAATGGACTTTTGGAACCACACTCACACACACTGAGACACACACACTCCAAATATTTCCTCTCTCTCAAAGGGATATTTCACCCTGCAAATGTCATTTGGATATCAAACCAAGAAAACTCTCACACACAAACATTCATATTTAACACATTTCTGCATAACCAGCGCAGCTGCACTACTCTGCAGTGCATGAGACTGTACTGACTTGTTTTAAATATTACGGTTTTAGCCGAATGCTTTGGGAAGAACTGAGAATATGACTGCATAGCTAAGACTTGGATTATGCTGCACTAGCTGTATGAGAGATTTATAATGGATGTTTTGATGCAGTTTTTCTGTCATTAAATGCAGGTTCCCTCTGACCTCAATTCATCAAGAATTTTCTCTGTTTTTGGATTCTTTGTTCACCGTAGAGGCATGCGAGAAAAATGTTTTCTTCCCGACGTAAGACAGGGTGAGTAATTGACACACAAATGAGCATTGGGGGAGTGAAGTATTTCTTAAGAGTCCTCCCTTTTTGGAATAAAGAAAAACAAAGACAAGTAAAGTGAGAAGAGACTATCTGCCTTGTGTGTCTCACCTTGGACAGATCTCTGAAGTTGCTGGGCAGAGTGAGGTCAAGTTCCTCTGAGTCGTAGTTGGTGATAACCCAGGGGAAGACCGGGTACTGGTTTAGGTCGTTATAGGTCCGGCCTGGTGGAAGGAAAGAAAGACAGAAAACATACAAAGATTAAACAAATCAAAGTGTCAAGAAGTAACAACACAAGGTCAAAAAGATTTCTGTGTTCATATCCACTTTTGGCAGGTCTCTGCCACAATCTGCAGTAACATCAAACAGGTGTTGGGTGGTGTCCTCACCAGAGATGGTGTTGAGAAAGATGAGGTAATCAAAGTTGGATATTTCACGACGTTGCCAGCGCTGGGTCATATTGGACGCCTTGAATAGCTGCTTTGGTGTGGCCAGAGAGATACGTCTACCAAGAGAAAGAGAACGAAACAGACATTTAAGTTTCTCGCTCTGGTTACATAGTGTGAAGTCGTACAAAGTCACACAGCAGATCACAAGCACAGCAATTAGCAGCTGGAAAAAGGGCCTCCGGCTTTATTAGACTTTTGCAATACAAATGTCATTATATGAAAAATCTTTTGAACTTACAGACTCGCTAATTAAGAAGACAAATATGCAATAAATTGGTTTGAATACACATATTTGCGTGCATGTGCGCACACAAAGAGCCCAGGGCATGATGTATGCAGTAGGACAAAAACAAATGACCCCCAATCCAATTAAAACAAAGGAAAATGACGGAATTAATCACTGTCAGGGTGTGAGATTATAGTCATTAGGCCTCTCAAAGGTGAAAATACAACTCTCTAAATACGAGTGTACTACAAGACACGCTATTTCTTATATGTGCATTAGCATATTTTTCATGTAGGTTTCTATATTTAGATTACATTCATTATGTAGATTACAGTACAATGAAATGTAAACACAAGAGAAGAAGAGAAAAGACAGAGGGTGCTTGATACTGGCTACATTTTTTTAAAAGCAGTAGGAAAATATCCAATTATGAGCAACCATATATAACATGGATAATGAAGTGTAGTTGTGCAATTATTCCTGTGGCTCTCTGGACATTAAATAACTTGTGCTGTGCTGGCTGTATTAGCTGCCCTGTACATCTGTCCTCAGGTCAAAGAGGCAAGGTGTAACCTGGCCTGCAAACTAGCTTGATTAATGAGTCCAACACAAACGCACACAAATACTCTCACCCTAACTCTGTGTGTGTGTGTCAGTGTTATATACAGTACACACGCTGTCCTACATCCACACTGACTCATTACTGGACACACATACTCAGACTGATTACACAGGCTTCAGAGTTAACGGATGCAATTGCTATTTGGAGCATTTTTTGTTTCCAAATATTGAGAAAACATTTCCCATAGATCCTAAATCTTCCTGTCTCACACATGCTACCTCCCTAAATATTCACACATCCCACCAGACAACAGCTGTCATAGCTCAGATTAATGAAGACAAAAGTTTCACAATATAAATTATGAAACTGAAACAAATCCCCTTTTGGAAAGGTTTGTATTTTCTACAGTGTCTCTGGCTTTCATTTGTGTTCTTCAGTCCTTTTTTTTTTGCTTTAACTATATTTGTATCCTAAAAAAAGGTCTTCAAAAGGTTGAAAAGTAACTTACGGGAACCTGCAGTTGCTATGTATACTTTTATACAAACTTTTACCCAAAACACAGGGAAAATATTTACTCTTTATGAGGTTTCCTTCTTTTGTTTTTGTCCCAGTGATTTTTTCCCCTTATCCAAACCAAGGGTCTAAAGATAGAGGGTGTCATGTGCTGTATATATTTTTAAGTCCTTTGAGGCATCTGTGCGACTTTGGGATATATATAAATAAAAATGACTTGACAATTACACCTTTACCCCCATATAATGTATCAAACTAAAAACTTTAAGTGGTAGCATCACACAATTAAAAAATGCCATAAAAGGACTTCCTGGGCACTACTTTAATTTCTCCTGATTTCAACAGGACCTTATGCCCTGAACACACACACCAGCAGCTGGGTTGGTCTTGGTTTCAGCACTGCCCTGCACAGAGCAGACATGATGTGAGGGAGGGCGAAGGAGGAGGGGGGGTATGCCCTGCAGGCTTACAAGCAACTATTTGCTTCACGCAAATAAATGAACTGGACCGTGTTTGTGTGAAGCCAATTATGTTTGGGGGGTGAGGAGAGAGTGGGAGGGACAGACAAATCGGTGACCAAACCCCTGTGTGCGTGTGACAGCAAGAGAGGGAGGGATAAAATTCAGTTTGGAGGTCTGTGGTGTGTAAGTGGCACGAATGCGAAAGTTTTCTAATCCCGTTTCACTCCCACTAACCACCGCTGACTTTCCATTACTTAAATATTTTGATCTGTTCAGATGTGGTGCCCTATGTCAGCACACAAGCCCGCAGAAAATGTTTGGATTCGACCATTAAAAATGTGCCACAAACAAAGAGTTATTGTGTATTTCTGTGTTTAGCTGTGCGTCTCACCTGGTCTGTGGAAGGCCAAAGTTCGTGCCCACCCCAACACGAGGAAGACTGTGGACCACCTTCTTCACTGTGCCTGCATCTGGGAAGTTGAACATGACTGCCGCTGTAGAGAGGCACAGAGAAACAATTAGTAATTTCAAGGATTGTCTTCATATCCCTTACTAGAGCTGGGCTATACATTGATTTTATCATTTAATTTGAATTTAAGGCTGAGGACGATGTTAAAAAATGACAATAAATTCTCAGTCTAACTTGGGGAATTACAGTGCCAAACCACCACCCCTTCACCTTCTTTTCAGACAAAGATAAAATATCAACATGGCAGCATGGGCTAAAAAAAGTGAGGAGCTGGAGGAGTGTTCCCAAAAAAGTCTGCTGAGTCATTTGGAAGTGGTTTGGTTTTGCAGAGTCCGATCTCAAGCAAACACCATCCACTGTAAAGTTTGTCTAAAGTCTTTGGAAACTAAGAGCAGGAGCACGACTAATTTATTCCAGCATCTCAAACAAGAACGCAGCCGAGTGGAAGAAGTGTATGACACAGCGAGCTGCATGAGATGGCAGCTGCCCTAAAACACCTGCTAAAACATTAGCGGAATAATTTCCCCACAGTATCCCATATGAAGAAGAAGGGGCTTCAGTGGAAAGGCATTAAAGATGTGCTGGCGTTTCACATCGCCAAAGATATGGTGAACTGTATACAGTTGAAAGAGGCTGGGTTCATCCACATGCTTGCTTTTGTTAATCATTTTTATTGTTAAAATAAATGCAAAACTTTGTAAATTGGGTGTGGTGTAAAAGACACGTATATGTGTATCCATCAGAGTGACAATAAAAAAGGCGACATGGTTACATATATAGGTGATTATCAGGTGCTGTCTTACTTCTGTTGGCCATGAAGATCTCCAGAGCAGTATTCTGCAGCAGGTAGCGTCTGGAAAAGACGGCGCGGATCTCTGTGAAGAGCCATTTTCCATGAAGACCTTCTGTGTAAGCTAGAATCTGAGAGACAGGACAGGAAAAGAGAGACCAAAGGGAAGGGGAGAGTAAAAATGGAATCAAGACAGGAAATGTTGAAAAGAAAGGAGACCAGAGAAAGACATAAGTGATGAGAGGAAGGGAAGGGAGGAAGAGCAGACAGAAGGCGAGGTTAGTTCATTTTTCACACAGTGATGGCACGACGGCCGGAACAGCACGATTAATGTCTTATATTGATCAGACTCAATGAAAAAGAGATCCCTTCAGCGAGAGAATGGGCGCTATTCAGCTGGAAGGAGTGAAGGAAGCGTTTAGTTCACTAAAAGATAATCCATATTACATACAGGTGAATGGAAATATCAGAAAAATACAATACATATAAACAAGAAACAAAAAACACATCATTTAGATATAGCAAAGGTTTGCTGTGACAAGGATGATGTCAACAGCCTATTTCATGCTAAGCATCTGATTAAACTATTTTATGTATTTCCATGGAGGTAACTGACACAGAGGTCAAGTTATATTATGTTAGCTAGCTCCACATTTAAAAATGCTTCGATGAGCTGAGCTTAATCTGTCCCCGTGGAGACTGCGGTAGCTGTCAGAGTGACTTGTCCTGACGGCTGCCACAGCGTCTGACAGACCCAGATGCTTGGCCCTGCCCCTATGATTCGTACTCCTACTAATCCAGCATTTAGATATGCTACTAACCTACTTATCACTGCTTTGTTAACTAGGCTTTTGTTTCACCTCTGCTTTTAGTTTCAAAGGCGTCTGCTGACGGGGGGCGTACAGGGATATGGTAGAAAGGTAAAAGGGACACTTTAGGTTGTCACAGCATGGTTCAGAAGCTGTGTTATTAATCAAAAATATTCAAATGTGAGCCAGCAAGCTAGGTCTAGTGTTAAGTTAAAGGAGCTCATTAAAGGCAGGGGACAGCAGAGGGGACCAGCTGAGGCCTTTGCCAGCCAGCTGAGGACAGACTCTCCCTCGCTGTCTCTATGAGGAATAAGATCTGCCTGCATCACAGACTCACTTCAAAGTCTCTGGAGTTCAATTAAATGTGGATTAGTGGATTGGAGGAGCTGGCTGGGGCTGCAACCGCCAGTTTCCTATCTTCCTTAACAGGGGGCTCGAGATGACTATACCAGTAACCGTCAGCCTGTAGCCACCCCCATCACAAAGATAGTGCAGCACTCAGATGAGCAAACAACAAACAATTTATCAGCATTGAGGAAAAACAATTCCGTAAGGCTAACTAACATATGATCATCCACTTACATTTAATTTACACTGTTGGTAAGTGTAAACAGCGCAATGCAATGACTCTCATGTCTGTACAGCAAATATAAAGTTACAGCCAGCAGCCAGCTAACTTAGCTTTGTGTAAACACTGGAAACAGTGGGAAATGGCTCGACTCGCTGTGTCCAAAAGCAAAAACCCTTTGATTTTCATACTTCTGTTTTATACAAACCCTCTCTCCACCTCCCTACACTTGTACTTTTTGTGTAATTTGTTGACCTAAAATGAGACAAAACACACAATAAACAAAATTAAAGATGAATTTTACTGATAGTATTAATATTATTACTTAAAAATGTTCTACAGTGATCGCAAAAATATTGTTATCGTGAACTTTTTTAGGCACGATAATCACGTAGAAAAATCTGACAATATGCTAGCCCTTAGACTGGAATGATAGATGACTGCTTTTCAAACAGTATAACAGTCTGTACAAACAGACAAATCACAGCTTCTCATTTACTCCTTACAGTCTTACTGTGAGTTGAGACGATTGAATTTTGATGACAAACAGGCTGAGACACCTGATCTGTTTTCTCTGCTGACAGACATGATCAAATTAGCATGTCAAGAGCCCTACAGAAATCGCAGTACATGTCATTCCCGACCAAAGAAATAAAATGTTCATCTTTTTACAAGCAGCTTTTCTACTTCTTTCTGATCTGAAATGAAATCCTTGTTTCCAGGTACATGATGAGTGAGTGCTTGGAGAGTAACCTTTCACCTCCAAAAGGGAGTGGTTGACTCATTTCATCCCCAGGAGTACACTCATAGACCTCGCGATGGATGTCAAGAAGATGCCCAGAGCTGGTGATAAAGTTGCAGTCTCTGATTCCACAGATAGATATGACAGTAGCGGGAGGCAGCCAGATATCATATTTGTCCCTGGACCGATGAATCTCCTGGAACGCTGTAAATAGCACTCTATGTTCCCGAGATCATTGTCCCTATCGGCGGCGCCCTTTCCCTTGCAGATGAAAAAGCTGAGAGGGTGACAAGGAGCGTGACAAACTATCCGTGCTGTAATGCTCTCGCCGTTCTGACCACGTCTGGACAAATTACAATGGTGTGGAGGTTATTGTCCGAGCTGGAGTTATGGCTGCACCAGCTTCCCTCTGTGATAAATAATAATGGTGGAACTGGATCAGTCAGGCTCAACAAGATGAGAACGCTACAGAAGCAGAGGAGGAATGAAAAAAAAGAAATCCCAAAACTGTGCTATGTCTTTCATCACATTTACATTTTACTAGCTGAACAAAAAACGGGTTGTTCTGTTTAAAAATGATAAAAATAAAATGATTTAGGCTGAGAATAAGAGAGAGGATTCCATAAAGGGAACATGAAAAGGATCAGGAGCTTTTACATCAACATGATTGGTTGAGTATAAAGCGCAGTTTTATTGATGTTTCATTTCAAGTGGAACATTATCCATGGATTCAGGTCTGGTGTGTCCCGAGATCAATTTCAAAGCGTCACGCGAGAGGACACAGCCAAACAGAAAACAAAGGAACTAGTCTTGATTGCGATGCTTTCTCTCTGCCTCTCCCTCTCCATCTCTCCCTCCTCCTCTTTCAACCTGTTTGTGCGCCGGGCTGCTGCTCATTTCTGAAGCACTGTCGTTTGTCTTTGTCAGATGCCCAAAAGACTGCGGAATGAAGAGGGACACATGAAGAGGGGCCGGGTGACTGTGGCTGCGGTGTGTAACCACACACACACACACACACACACACACACACACACACACACACACACACACACACACACACACACACACACACACAAAAACTGTCATTGCTGGATCCCGCAGACAGTCGTTGCCAGTGAACCCTCTCCATCACCCTTCCCTTTGCAAACCTAGGCTCCTTTACCGACCACTGCCTCTTCAGAAACATGGGTAAAGTCAAGTGGAGGAACATGATGACACAGATGAAATTTAATTGAAACTGCACTGAATTAGGGGAGAGTTGGAGGAGCAACACAACTGTTAGCAGTGTGGCTCAAGATAGATGAGGCTCTCAACTGCCTTCCCTGTCGCCAGGCTGAGCATGTGTGTGTTTTTGGGCTGATAAGACACTTGAGATGAAGAGTACAGAAGCCACTGCCGATTACTGATAGACTAAATCCTTATTTGTCATAAAATATAAAAACACGAATAGTGTTGTTTTTGTGAAAGCAATGCTTAAGCACAATGCACATAAACAGCGTTTGATAAGTGGTGTATGCATATTTGCTCGTTGAGTTTAATGTGCTGTGCATCCTTGAAGGAAAATGAGGTGATTGAAGTTCAATTTGTTGCCTGTTATTAAGTATTTCCGCATGGCTGCCTCAGTTAAAGGATAATGGATGAGGGATTTATTATTACCTTTTGGTCAAATGAAGTGGTGTGGGAGATAAGGTGATGAAATTAATGAGCGGGAGGAAGAGAGGTGATCCATCAACATCAAAACGGAGACGAGGGACAAGCGGTATTGGGAGAACTTGATAGGATTCATAAAAAAAAAAACCTGTGGACTTATCAGCATGTAGAGTTGCTTATTGCTTTTCATTTCCCAAAAGCTGTCTGCCTCCACACCCCTCGACATCCACTACTCTACACTTAACCACATGTCACAAAATGACTTTAGCATGCAAACAATGGAGGCTGCAGATTCCAATTTTTAAAATTGGTTTAATATTGAGAGAGAAGGCCACAGCTGTAAACAGCAAAACAGGCCATCAATTTACGTCCAAAAAAAGTGGTTGTTTTTGCCACTAACAGGCTCAGATTGTTATTGTAAGTGTCTCATAGCACTACAAAAAGGACCCAATAGAGAACTGAAACATTCTTCCACGCCTTTCACTTATTCTGGTCATTTTTGTGTCCAAGTCTCACTAAAGGAGACGTCTTGTGAAATCTCATGAGAGGTAAGTTGTTGCAGGAAGAAGGGTGTAAACTAGGAGAGTAACAACACATTGATCTGGACTGATAGCACCTCTGTGTCACCATTTCCGTCCAAGTACACCTTCTTCCTACACATTCAAACAGTGCCAGCTAACTAGCATGAGGCAGATAACAGTAAGCAGCCAAGAAAAAGACAATGAGGATATTTGCTGATATTGTCTCATATTGATCACAGGCCCCTGAATCTAATCCAATCAAAATCGTATCGTGGTAGACTATATCCTCCTGAGACCCAAACTTTTGTTTAGAATTTCTCTTGCTATTTGGGATCAGTAGGACCCGATAAGTTTAAAAAAAACTAAACACGTGTCAACAATAATTTAGTTCCAATGTCCTCAAACGAGATGATAATAAAGTCCTACTGTCTTCACATGAGCACTTCCTAATTAACAGTGTCTGAGCTTGTTACTGTTGCTAAAATTGGTCAAATGTGTTGCCATATCAAACTACAAATGTTCTTAATCATAAATAAACAAGTTTCATCCATAAAATGTGATCAGGTTTTGTACCTTGTCCACTTTTGTGTCTGGTTTGGCTGTAGACTGACTTGGCAGAGATGGCTGCCATCTTGTTTTTACATGGATTAGAGTATTGTGCTCTTACTGCCACTACAAGGCACAGAAAAGTGTCCACAAATGAGGACAACAGGTCTAATGTAAGTAGAACGAAGTATAAGGTCAAGTAAACCCAAAATGAGATGTCCCCATGAGGACACAGGGTCTTAGGAGGATTTGATAACAGCAAATATGATATAGTTGTCCAAAGAACTGATATAATATAGTATAATAATGAAATCTGTGATGCCTAGCGGAAACGCAAGTGAGGCAAAAGGTACAGAAAAACGTTTAATTTCTCTGTGGGTTCTTTTTGTAATGTTGTACAACACTTACAATAACAATCTGAGCCTGTCAGTGGCAAAAACAAGCACTTCTAATAAGCATATACTGAGGAGGCTCACTGTTTCACTGCTGCTGGCTGCAGCCCTCTCGCTCAATACTACACCGGTTTTAAAAACTGCTGTTCCCAAGAGTCACTTGGATACAAAAACAGGAAAATAGGGTCTCAGTTAAAAAATACTGGAGTTCCTCTTTAATTAAATGAGACTTCCCTTTGTCTTAATTAAAAGTCACAAACACAAAGTAAACCACTTCATATGCTTAATTCTGCACCATGCTGTTTGTGACTCTTCCTCACATGACTGACCACAGAATCAAGCCATCTACAATAACCAGAGTTTCAGTGGACCGAGACGCTAATGGCGCTTTTACTGCAGCTGCAAATG
Organism: Cephalopholis sonnerati; assembly: GCA_019142605.1. Taxonomy (NCBI): domain Eukaryota; kingdom Metazoa; phylum Chordata; class Actinopteri; order Perciformes; family Serranidae; genus Cephalopholis; species Cephalopholis sonnerati. Next base: position 26,188,235 of record JAGQAX010000003.1, on the reverse strand, counting down.
AAAAAGAAAGCACAGACAAACACACACTGACATTTAAGGGCTTTTTGCCACTCTCACCTGGCGCATGCACAAACATACTACCGTTTACAACTCTTATAATCCTACTCTCACTATATTCTTGTCCTCGCCTCCTCCCCCTATCGCCTCAACCCCCTCCATCCTCTGTTCCACACTGGTAAACGAGGCCTTGTCACCCCCCATCAGTAAATGAGTTCATCGGACTAACGAGCAAGCAAGGGCCCCGACACACTAACAAGGGTCTGTTGGCTGCCTGTGCCTCTGGACCAATCAGGACCCTCATCACCGTTGACACAAAGCCTCCGAGAGCCCTCTGGAGCCAATTAAGACAGATTTTGTTTTTGAGATTGAGTGATAGCCAGAAAAAAAGATAGGAGGAGAAAGAGTATGAAGAACTGAAAGTACTGTACTGGAAAGAGGGACAGAAAGATGAATCAACATATTTTCATTGTAAAGATTTCTTGAAAAGTGTGTGTTTCAATCTAAAGCCATTACAGAAGGTGTATGGCTGGTGAGTGGTTGTTTGGAAGCTGGGCTATGGATAAAATAGGCAAATCATTCAAGAGGAAAACAATGCTCCCACACCGTAAGAACCTGGAATCATATGACTTTAAGACAGTGCAGCCACATGACTCTACTTTCACACTTCAGCAGTTATCCTGCAGCCTTTGTGCCTCAGCAAGAGCACAATTTAACCAGCTGGCCTCTAAAACTGTCTCCATCTAGTCATGTGCTCCATGACTGTTGAACTATGGGAGAACTGTAGCTGGGCAAGCAAGGGAAATACAAAAATGTGCAAAGATATAAACGTGATTTACCTGACTGTAGACCAATTAAAAGTCAGGGTACCAACCTCAAAGGAATTTCTTTGAAAAATGTGTTCAACATCTTGGGAAATACAGTTATTCACTTTGTTGCCCAGAGTTAGATGGAAAGATTGATATCGCTGTCGTATTTATTCCTGGAGTTTCCTGGCAACCCTGTGATGACAACAAAACTCCAGGACGTCACTGCTCCCAGCCAAGAAATAGTCCTGCACACAACTCACCAGTAAAACCACAAGTTGCTGTTTTTATTCTTTGGTTTTGCTTTAGATTAAACAAGGTAAGATAAAACATGTTAAAGGTAAACTATGCAGGAATTTCCTAAAAAACAAGACGATGTATAGCCTCATACAAAAGTAAACCCTCTCAATCATCACTCATGATCCAATATAAATGCATGGCAGTGTATTTATTAGCAGAGATCCTGCTCTCTGCCTGTATTATTTTGCTGCGGTCAGAATGTTTCTGTGCTGCAACCTTTGTGCAGTGGTGTGCAGCCCCCAGCTAATAAAAGCTCGCAGGTGGAGTTTTATGAATCCTATCAAAAAGGTTGCGGCCATGTAGTAGCAGCAGCATTCAAGAGAATGAAAATGGCGGACACAGAGCCAAAAATATAAATATAGCGAGGTGAAACACGAAGCACACAAGCTCGTTACAAATGAGGGTAAATTTGGGGTTGGGTCTCACTTTCACTGGCAAGCTATGAAGGAGAGGATGAAAAGCAACACAGAGTTGGCCTGCTTCTTGGACAGTACAGTCCTAGCGGTTAGCTTAGCTTGCTGACGTATTGGCTTTTCCATTACAAGAAATGTAATGTTCTTTCAATAGTAGCTTATAGTGTATGTACAAGCAGTACTGGGAGGAAGGGACTAGTCCAAGTGTTGTGTTTACAATAAGTAACCGGAAATTCCTGCATAGTAAACCTTTAATTAGTGAGTTTTAGAGGTGTTGGGAGGTGTATGATATTACCTTTAAACAGGGTCAGGCTAGCAGTTAAGCTAAGCTAACCGGCTGTTGGCTGCAGCTTCATCTCAAACAGACCGAGAGAAGAGCGTTATCAATCTTTTTATCTAACTCTCTGCAAGCAAGCGAATAAGTAAATTTCCGAAAACATCAAACTGTCTCTTCAATAACAATACTATCCAGTCAAAATATGCTATCCATTAGAACTAGCATTGATGTATAAGTAATAACAGACAATGCTGATAGAAAACTGGACACATTGTCAACAGGCTTCGGTATAGGTAGTGAAGACCATTTGTGTCCACCAATGATTGATAGGCACAATTGTTCTACCATCATGTAACTAATTCAAGATGTAATCACTGGTCACACATAAAGGCCTATTTGCCTCGAGGGAAGTAAAACAAACTACAAGGTCAAAAAAAATAAACACAACTGAGAAGCTGCGCTGGAGTGTGAGAGAATTAAAGCAAAATAAACAAGCCCAGCTTGCAGCAAGTGAAGGTTATGAAGCCTGAAGGCTCAAAGCATTCAGTCCCAAACGTCACCCACTAAGAGTTTGCACTCCCTGAAGAACGTCCCCTTTGAAAGGATCTGTGGGGCCACTTAGTCTGAATTTAGCCTAATAAGGATTAAACCCCATTCGGCCCTTTTCACTGTTTGCTAACAGGTTAGCCTTTTCTCCTTTCCTTTCCTTGGCTGCTTAGGCTTTTTGAAGTGGGAACAAAAAAAGGTCTTGTGCGGATTTAGGAAAACGCTGCAGTGGTCTCAGGGTTAATTGGTAGAAAAGTGAAGACTTCAGTGCATTAACTCATTAAACATTCAGCCTTTGGGCATAAGCTGTGAGGACGAAAGCCTCAGAAGGGTCCTGACACATAATAAGATACTAAAGCAGCAATACCTAACAATAATGATGATGGCAGCGGTGGGGATATACATAAACACAGGAATTCATAAATGAAAATATGACAGGTAAAAACCTCACTTAATAACACAATATAAGCTTTTTTTAACATAGAAATGCTACATATTTAACCAAACTAAACAGAGGTAGCATTCAAACTATATAAAATGTTTGTGTTTTTAAATATTCAACATCAGCTCTTCCTTTCTTTACCCCATCAGAGCTTAGACTGGGGCCACAAAGGGCAGAGTTAGTGGCTCAAAGATGATGGGGAACAAAGGATGGATAAGGCCACATATGTGAAGGGAAGAGGGGCAAGATATGCAGCAGACATCCACAAACTGAGAAGATCCTCTTTGGTGTCTTTGTATTAACATGATAACCTTTATCATTAAAATTCTACATTAAAAAAAAACTTGATTTGGAACAGAGCAATAAAGAAATGTCACTAAAGTTAACTTAATACAGACTCTTTCATTGGACAACCATACAACAGCAGCAAGAATACAGCCAAGAAAAACCAAGATCTGATTTATACAATGATATAGTGCACATAAAATGCATTCCTAAGACACCACCAGCTTCATCTAAGACCTTAATAGTGTTGCTGGGCACCTGTTGAGAGTGCACTGAAAGGGCTTAAATATGTTCCTTGATTTGTCATGCTCATCAGTAAACACTTGCACATCAGGAGAAGGAGAAAAAGAATGTATATGCTTTTCACTGATATTCAGAAAATCAAGGAGACAGCCCAGAGCCACCACTGAAGCGCAGGAGGTGTTTCAGCCTCACTGCTATTGGCCCTCCGCTCCCCTATAAGCTGCCATGGCAAACATCAGACAGGTTAAGATCGCTGACCGGCTCCTATCGCATTCTCCCCGCTTTCCTTCAGTCTCTCATTTTGCTATTTAGTGATGGATAGGCTTTTTTGGGGTTGGTGCGAGGCTTCGCTGAAGTAAATTCTTTTCTAATCCGCCTATTGTCACCAGCTTAAGTGGGTGTGGGGTGAAAAGTACACCCCTCTTGGGGAATTCAGGGTTGGTTGTCCGAGGCAAAAGAAGAGGGAGAGAATGGGACTTGTATAAAGAAACGGCTGTGGAGACTTTTGAGAATTTGAAGGTGACTCAATTGGAGCTACAGGTTTATCAGTGACAAGCATTTTGAGTTAACTGTAAGAGAGAGAATTTGATTTAGCATCTCCAATACTCCGGAGGCAGTATTGATGTTGTACACTGTACAGACTGTAATTTGTGATTTTCAGCTATATAAATTAAACTGACTTTGTGTAAATTAAAAAGACTTTATAGGAAGAATGTTGGCATATTATCACATTGTGCATTTGTTAAAACAAACATGCTGCTATCCTTTAAGCTCATTTTTGGTCTTCTGAGATCCTACAAGAAATATCTGGCTGCCAATCTGCTAACTTTAACACTTAGTTTGTCAGCTAGTCTCAAACTTTGTCTGCCACCTGGTGCTCGGCAGAGAGTGAACAGTACATTTACAAGACAAGTATTGCCGAAAATACCTGCATGCTGCGTTTGGGAAGGACGCCAATGAAAGTGATGAGAGTAAACCAGAACGCTAAAGTTTCAAGATAAACAAGCTAAACAGTTAGCTGAAATAAGCTAAAATGTTCCACATAGCTGAGGAGAACTGAAGCGCCCCCTTTCACATTATGTACATATGTGCACCTTTAAAGAGCACTAATCATAATCAGAAGTTCGGACATTTCACTTCAATTGAACTTGGCCTCTGCATTTTATTTTACAGTACAGATTGAGTATGTCATGGTTGCTGGCGTGGAACAAATTGTATGTACATCATCTTTTTCATTGAGATGTTAGGTTGACAAGATGATAACTAAAGGTTTAGAGACTTGACTTTGTAAGACTAAAGATCATCCGTGTATTAGAATTGCTTTTGATCTATACTTCATCATATTCTACACTCTTGCTTCTACAGAGCAGAAGTGAAGCTCTGTTGTGCTGATGTCTGCTAGAAAAGGGTCTTGGATGAGTAAGTAATCTGCAGACTGTCCCTATGGATGTGCCATTTCAACCAGACTGGATGGGTCATTAACCATAATGGCAATGGAGGCACCAGAATTCAACGATGTAACATTCTGCTCTCTGGCACAGGAGATGTCTTTACACAGAGTACACATCAATGCTATCACCTTACTTTATAAAAACAAATACATCTGGTTAGAATTACTCTTGATTTCTTTTAGGAATTAACAGCAATAATGAATATAATGCCCTCGTCCTGTCATTTGTTTTTGTATTTATGAGGCATTCTACAATTAGAGATACAGATAAAAGGACAACAACACACACATTTACTCAAAATACTCTTCAACATATGGATCTAGTTTTATCATCTGAAATGCAGCAGAGGCCTTTCTGACAAAACAAGACCACATTTACAATTCCAATTTCCAATACGCTGGGCTGGACATCGATCTTTCAATTGGAGCCGGGTGTCTCTCTGACCTCAGCTGAATAACACAGGCTTGTGTGAACAGCAGGTACACAGGTGCTGATTGTAATATCAGTAGCCTACCAGGCAGACTGGCATCCATAAACAGGCCTATCCATCAGGCTGGCGTGTTGCCTTTGACACGTGTGTCAGAGGCAGACGAAGGGAATAAATGATGGAGCGCGGGGATCAATCAAAGGAAGGGAGGGGAGGCACCTGCCCCCTGACTGGCCCAGTCAAGCCCAGAGATGGAGCATGATGGAGGGGCTAGGCTCAGGTGCAAAGAGGGGGTGGCAGCTCTTTGTCTGGAGGTGCTTGGTTAAGTGTGAGCCAGGTCTCGGCCACAGCGGTCTGTGGTTGTGTTAAGGTCCAAAGTCAGTTTACAAACAGAGGGATAGTGAGGGGCCGAGCATGTTTATTGGGGAAAAGAGATGGGGCAGTTGTTTGTGTGCTTGTGTGTGTGTGTGTGAGGGAAGAGCAATTGGAAAGGGAGACATTAGTCATCATTAGGTGGCGAGATGACACGCTGTCTAATGGTTCTTTATGTGATTGCCAATGTGGCAATCGGCTTTCCTCGACCTGTCCTACCTGGTTACCACTCGCTGCAGAGATTCATCAGCCTAGTTTGCACAAGAGTCACGGTTTACATCTCGTCTAGGTTAGAAAAAAAAGTCACATATCCCCTAACTGAACTGAAATTGTCTCATTAGAATTGTGAATTAAGAAACAAACTACAAGGCATGAATATCAGACAGAATTAGTTTTAAACAAGACTAAGAGTCTGCAGTAATGCTACCTGCTCTGTGAGACTGTCACAGTGGTGATTTGAGCTAACCATGTTCACCATCTTTGTTTAGCATGTTAGCATGCTCACATTCACTGATTAAAACTAAACATAAAGTGCAGCTGAGGCTAAAGGGAATGTCAATAGTTTTGAAGACCCAAAGTATAAAGCCTGATGATGGCGCTGGATAAAGAGTTAGGGGGATCACCAAAGTTATGACAATCAATCCTTAAGAGGACATGAACGTCTGTATCAAAGTTCATGATCCATCTAATTGTTGTCAAAACATTTCATCCAAAAGCAAAAATGCTTGGTGGCATTATGGGGGTGTCGGGGAATCACTAAAGTTCACTAGGATTCATCGTCTGGGAACCATGAACGTCTGTGCAACATTTTGTGTCAAATTATGTGTCAAATACTGAGATACAGATATGTTAAATTTGCATGTTATCTTCCCAGTTGGGAAGGCACAATCTCGGCAAGAAAAACAGCGATGTCTAGGTAAAAAATAAAAAATGCTTTTCGTGCCTAAAAAGCAAGTGGAAACACAGCAATCGGTTTTGTTGTTGATTGATCTTGAGCAGTGGTCTGCAGCGTCTCGCCAAAGTGTCATGACATCTACCATCCCCTCCACCACCAGATGACAAAGCCAGCTTATATACTATGTCACTCTACAAACATTGATATATGTAATAGACGTGCAAATGTAATGTATTCAGGGTTTGTAGAAAAGTACAGGCCAACCTTTTCCTCTGGCAGCTGGGCTGGTTGGACTTATCCTCTGAGGACCATGAATGTCTGAATGGAATTTAATGGCAATTGATCCAGTAGTTGTTGACGTATTTCAGTCTGTACCTAATTGGTTAACCAACCAACAATCAGACCGAAAAACAGACAGAACATTGCTCTCTCTAGAACCACCCATTGCTTAATACAAACAATAACAGAGAAAGAGCCATCTTGAATTCTGCCCATGCTTCCAATGGCCAAAAAAGTGCAACAGATATGGGCTATAAGCAAAACAAGGAGCCAGTATCTTGGGGTCTCTATAGCTTTGAGGTCCATCATTAACAACTCTTCCTCCATCACCCTTAAACACCCCACATCTGGCCAGAGGACCGCTGACCTCATCCCAACAGAATGAGTTAATCATTGCTGATATAACCTCACTCAAACAACCTGAGTGAAACACGAGAGACTATATCACAACCATTGATGTGGCTTGAGACTTGGAAATAAAGGGTTAGGATTTGAGTGCATTTTGTGTGTTGGAGACAGAGAGAGAGACGAAGGGACAGTAAAGAAGGTAACAAGACTTTACTGCTCTACTGGGGAACAGAAACTCACTTCAGGAAGCTTTAAACCTTTATTTGGCCTTATCTTCTCTAATTGGCTTAAATCATTCGTAATTGTTTGCACATGTCTTTATGTTGAGCAGCTCCCAAAGCTCGGACCGTGACTTGACATAAGCAGTGAGGCAAATCGAGAGGAGCAGTATGATAATAATTGGGTTTCCTGATGACTGGATGAGCCAAAGTGGGCTGCGGGGAATGATGCTTGAGATTAAACCGACCCTGGATGTTGAGGATTCGAGGAAAGGGAAAACACATGACGGCCGTGATGCTAACGAGTCTGTCTCCGGTAAGGAAACGCTTCATGTTTCACAGGTGCTATAATTACTGTACCTGGAACGCAGGGAGGGGCAGACAGAGAAAGAGTGACGGAAAGAGGAGAAAGAAAGAGAAAGAAGGTCATCCCAACCCATCACTCCGCCGGTTGTTGTCGTGGTGTGGCTGAGCGATTTATTGACCATCTCAGGATGCACTCTGTCAGAGCGGACGAGGATAGCGGAGAGGAATGGATGGTGGAACGGCATGAAGGAGAGACGGAGGGAGGGTACAAGGGAGGGAACGAGGCCAATATGAATGAGTGAGAGCGAGGGGATCCGTTTCCTTGGGCTCATTGATAATGACATACCTGCTTGGGCTGTCCGTTAGTCCTATAGCACACACTACTTAGGCTCTAACTGGAAAATCAATAGGCTCCTCTCTCAGAGACCTCTCGCTGCCATGGCTCTTTGTGATTGGCAGCTGCAGCCGAAGGTCGTCCCTGGTGACCATGAGAGTTTGGCGGAGCGAGCAGTAGGAGGGGGGAGGGGTGCAGTCCCGAGCTGTTTGACACTTTAGGGAGAGCTTAACGATATGGGACTGGTCGCTACATAACACCAGGGTGGTTTCTTTGACTGAGTGACCATCCATTCAGCCACTCCAGCTAACCCTGAGGAGCCGTCACCACCCCACTAATTAGAGTTACCAATGTCTTCTCAATGGGGGTTTTATCATTGCATAGTCCAAGGTTGGACACTGACCTTTACAAAAAAAATTACTGGCATTCTTTTCAAAATACTTTACTACCTGGCCTTTGGCGAAAAGTTTTTGGAAACACAGTGTGAATGTCCACAGGATTCAGAAAAAGCTAAAGCTTAAAGTTAATTACAGTTAAAGCTGCATAAAACAAACTGAGGAGGTCATATGAAGCAATAATAACATTATTTGAAGTGAGGTGCTCTAGTTTTTAAGTGTGATTTGTTTAGGAGTATACATTTAATGTGTAATTTATAGTGTATATAACATACCATTAGCTGCAACGCATGATTTTTTAGTCATTTAAATGTGTTTTGCTATTATGATAAAAATGACTGATTGACATTAGGATGCCATTTTAACAAAGTTACTTTTAACTTTTCAATTTCAGGCTGTTTTATTTGATTTTAACGCTGTTGTGAGCCACTGAATGACAATTGAATCACTCCTCCTTCATATGTCAGTTCCTCCCAAAATGTGTCTCAGTCCCAGAAGCATACCTTACAGTTTAAGTATAAATACTAATATAGTAAATGCAATGCATCAAAGTAATTAAGAATTTTATTGTATGGTATAAATCACTGTGTTTTTTCTGTGCATATGGTGATAAACTTCTTGAAACTTAAAGTTGCAGCCCTGTCTTCTAGAAATGATCTTTGTATACAAATAATTTGAAACAGCAAATATGTTTTGAGCCAAATCTAACGCCAAGCAAATTACGTTTTCTATTAGCACAATGAAGAAATGTTGCTAATTAACATATCTGGCAAAGTCGCAAAAATGTTAATACTGAATGTATCAGCAAAATGTTTACTGACAACATATTTCAGATGCCTTCTGAAAAAATAGGCAAGCTTGCAACACAGTATCCGCTCATCTTTCCCTAACTTCAATCAAAGTGTGTTTGTTGCCTAAACCTAAGACAAGAGTCTGGGCATGAACCTGGGATTATGGAGGCAACGTCCTGCACTTTGTACACCCACCATCCTCCCCAACCATATCGCTGCCAAGCCTGTGCGGTACATCAAAGTAGTGTTTTGTTACCTGAAAGAAATGTCTCCGAACCCAGGCAGCCATTATGTTGTCACAACAACGCAATTAAGAAAGCAGTTTAGTACCATACAAATGTAATTTCTAGGAGACGAGGTTGTGAAGTCCCATGTTAGTCCAATAACAAGCTATAATATGTACTTAATGAGTATAAAAGTTGTTGGCCGACCTAAATCTGCAGCTTTGAAATTACAATTCAAAGAATTCATAAATAGAAAGTAAAACGGTTTTCCAAAAATATTTCAAACTTACTTTCTTTATTTTTCAGCCTGTCCCTGGAGCTGTCACACCATCCTTCTCAATATTTTTACTCTTTTTTTTTTTTTTACTGCTGCGAGCAGCTTTTTCATTTCCGGTGTGTGATGGATTGCGGGACAACATTGTCCATCACGAACAAAATGGCTTTAATGTGCATTCCAGCACTTTTATGTATACATTTTTTATTTTGTCGCTGTGAACAGACGACATACTCAAACACAGTTAGAATGAGTAAATAGTTCGCTATCAGGACGCATGAGTAGTTTATGATACACTCAGCTTGCAATGGGGATCTAAGGGAAGGTTCCTCCAATCAGGTTTTTGCTGGTATTTCCTGTGACCAATCAGCTGGAAGTAGAGCAACTTTCACTTCCTCATTCATGCAATATTAGTAGTCTCCAGGAGTGGCTCTGCAACAATAACTCCACATGCAATATTGATGGCTTGTGTCTAAACACGGAGAGTGTGCTGCTAAACACACACACACATACACACAGGCAAACACACATCTGCTCCGTGACTTCATCAGTTCTGCTATCTGCCGAGCAGATGCAGGGGCCTGCCAGGCAATTAGCTGCCTGCGATGATTTTCTTTGAGCCCTCTATGGAGGGAGCAGCTGGGTCCATCCGGGTTTGGAAGACAGCAACAAAATGTGTGAACAAGAGCATCAAAAATGTACCCGCTCAGTTCACATGTGTGCCGATGTCGGTCTGTGTGCACATGTGTGTGTGCGTTGTGAGGTGGTGAGACACTTTCCCTGCACCTATCATGTTTCCAGTGAAAGGAAAAGGGAAAAAGAGCACTACCTAAAATAGCCAAGCATTTGACATCCCCCTCCCTTATCACTCACTTGGAATTACAAAGCATCCTAACTCAAGCAGACAGAGGAAGGAAACTGTTGCACACTCTGTTGCAAAACAAACTCATTCTTTCTATCTCTAATGCCATGTCGTGCTATAAATGTAGCCACAACATTAAGAGATATACTACAAGGGCCAAAGTCATTGTTAATATGACTGTGCACCACAGTACATACTGGCAATTCGCATTGAGGATTCAACAAGTAGATGAACAAGACCGACTAAATTATCACTAAAATTCAATTTTACTACAAACATTTTATGACATTCATGAAACAGGACCCTCGCATAAAAATATGTTTCAAATATGTTTAAAGGACAAATTATGTCTTTGTGGTTGTTTGGCTAATTGTAAACTATGTCACTGAAACAGTGTAGTATACGCAGTAATGAGCCACCTGGGGGTACTCAGCGTAATCTGGTAGGAGAGGAGAGGGAAAAGAAGAATAAAGCTGAGACTGTATGAAAAGACAGACAGAACAAGGACAGAAGAAGAGAGAGAGGGAAAAAAAAAGATGAGAGGCAGCGAGGTTACTCATCAGCTGGCAGAGATTTGCACAGGCATGGACACTGTTTTGTGCTCGTGAGGGGATCACTGTGGAGTCGTCACACAGGCTCAGATCAAAGAGCTCTCTGACAGGCCCCTGATCTTTTCTCCAGTCAATATAAACCAGGGGGAACTCTTTAGGGAACCACAGATAATTCTGAACGTTTTCAGGAGATAAAGAGCACAAAGAAGTTGCAAGAATGGATGAATGAGAGTGGTCGCCTTTGTCATTAGATATATATTTAGATATATTCGGACTATAAAAAGGAAGAGTGGGGATCTAGGAAAAAAGGAATAAAAACAGATTCAATAACCTAAAAACTATTCCAAATGCTCCAAAAGTCGCTCCCAGCTGTCCCAGCAGTGTGCTGACCCTACTTCTGTTTTCCACCATCAACTGTAACGTGCAGTTCACCTGCATGAGACGTACATACACACTCAGTTTTCTGAGGTATATGGCTGACCTTTCCATTTTAACTGGAGAAATAGACAGACCTAATAAAATCCAATCCACTGTATCCAGTCCATTCTACATTGCAATAAAAAATGAACACAGTTGCTCAGAAACATGTGGTTTGATAGGTGGGCCAAAACGGATTCATAATTAATGTCTTTATAAAGATCTGTGTCGCCAAATATTTCATTAAGCTGCAGTTATCACGTCCTTCATAATATTTGGACACTTGCTCTCCAAGTAGCGTCCATTAATCTCTCTGGAGCTGTGAGCTTGATAATAAACAGTCATCCAGAAATCAAACAGCCAGACATTTTTTCCTCATTCATTTCTCTCCGATTCTATCTTTTTCCTAATTTTTTCAAACACTGGATAACTATCGCTTTACTCGAGCATGATGCGGAGGGAAGGAATGCCAAATCTCCGCTTAACATTTCTTTTAAATTTCACAATGAATCACAGGCTGCCAAGTCAACTGTTGCTTGTCTCGCCTACGTTTCTCTGATACTCTGGTTCTAGGAGGAACGTCCACACAGCTATTCATTTAGCTGCTTGTGCATCACATTCAAATGTCATGACACACCAGCAAATGCTACTCGATGATGTTCCTCCTTGACTGTTTAGTCTTGCTGGGGAAGGGTGAATCTGACACTAAACCCCCTCCACAGGGAGCAAAGTTAATTTAACTATTCCAGGTGGCAAAAAGCACTTGCTGAATCAAAACTAATGAAAACGGTGCAAAATATTCATCCATAAATTGTGCAATTAAATATGGTATATAACTCAATGTATAGCTTGTGTGACAACTTACAGAAAAAAAAATGATGTGATCCCAAATAAATCTACTTTAACATCTGTATTTTGCATTTTGTGAAATGCTATTTGTTGACGTGATATTCAGCAGGTCCTTCAAACTTAACTAAATAATGAATTCTACAAATTTAATCATAAGTCACTTTACACTCCCTAAAGGCTCATCAGCACTTGCAAAAAAGGCTACATGATGAAGTCCAGAAGATGTGGTAAGTATGAAGGGGGGGCTCATTAATCTTTGCCTTTTCTGAAATGTTTGTGGCTTATTTCCCTTGCATACTTGGCTACTTCATATCAGTAAATGGCTTTCTGCTCTGCAAATCCTTGTCGAATCAATATTCTGCATCATGTGAAATTATTTCTGTGACAAGTGTGACGACGTGCATGCATATTTTATTTGCTATTTATTAAAAATAGCCCGATGTTGGCGTTTTATGGCCTTTTGCAACAATAAGGTTAGCAGCTTCGCAAATATACCGACATTTTCCATATATATCTAAACATTAAAAAAGTTGCACTGTGGCTGTGATGGTGAGGAAGAGACAGATTTTATCAGAGAAGATAATCACCTGAAATTAAAACACGTATTTAACTGAAGCCTTGAAAGAACAGAGACTTAAAAGTACCAGAAAAGGTCCAATTAGCTTCATATAATTTTACGCAAGACGCCCGTAGTGACCGCGACCTTGTTAAGTGCGCTAGCGGACACGTGTTGGAGTAACAGGCTGCGTTACTTCGCCTAAACATTTCATAGGCTTTCACTGCGGGTTTTTATGTTTCCAGCATGCTTACATGTCTAAATATGTCTCTCACACCGCAGCCGCTTGTCTGTGGGAGAAAGTAATGACGACTTCTTCTTCTTCTGCTTCAGTCCTCCAACATGAAGTCTGGGTGACAAGAGGACTTCAATTACAAGCTCGGAGAGACCCCTGGTTAAATTATTCAGTATGGACAAGGTTCACGGCGATAAAGCCACGGGCAAATTAACGTGTGTGTGTGTGTGTGTGTGTGTGTGTGTGTGTGTGTGTGTGTGTGTGTGTGTGTGTGTGTGTGTGTGCAAAGCCGCGGACACACACACACACAGACACACGTCTTGTTTCAGTTATTTGACTCAATCTAAAATATCGACTGTGTGAATAACACTAAATGTTCAATAAAATTTGATTAGTTAAAAAAAAAAAATCAGATGCATATCAATAGTTTTAATTTGTGTATGATTTGTCCAGTTCAGATTTTCGGCTGCACTCTAATTCAAGCTTTTCTGAGCCTTGGCTGCAGGTGCACTCTCCACATTTACTGTTTTTAACGTGCGTCAACAAAATAAAAAAGGATACACAATATTAAACAGCATTAAATATTCTTATATGCTTATTTAAAATAAAGATACAATTTCACACAACTGTGATGAAAACACACTCGCTAAAGGATTTATCCCAGGGTAAAAAGGGGATTTAGGAGTGATTTAAAATAAAGAGAGTAAGTCAAAGAAATGCTGACATGAATGTTTAATATTTTCAGTTTTAATTTAATTACAAATAAGGCGACCAGCTGATCATGCCTTGTGTTAATATATAATTCTAAAAAGGGAAAAATCACACTTTAAAACTGTAAAACAGATATTCAAAATGTCAAGATTAAGGCAACACAGCCCTCAGGACATTTTACGATCAAAGCAGGACACGCTGCGTAAACTACTGGATAAGAATAAATGACACTTGATGTCAATACGCCTTTAAAAGATAAGGAAATACGATTTAACACATTAAATTAAAATGAGAGAGAAAAAGAGAGACTTATCTGCACAATACAAGCGGGTCTAAAGTTAAAGGCTGTCACTCACACTGTGCCTACACTCCTAATCCTCAGAACGCACCGAGCGAAATTACGCACAAAGAGCAACACTGGGAAAAAAGTGTTTTACTGCCGGCATAGAGAGTATACACTGGAATCTGAGCGTATAAACCTGAAGGTTTGTGTTTGCCTGTGTCGAGTTGGGGAGCAGCGGACAGCTCCGCGCGCCCCGGCGCTGCTGAGGCGGACTGGAGCTCTTCTGCTCTGATTGGCTGTCCGCACTGACAGCTCCGCACATGATTGCAGGAAGAGAAGCCCGACCCCTTTCACTCTTGCTAAAGGAACCATTCATAAACTACACAAGTCCAGCTCACAGCTGAGTGTGGACGAAAAGTGAGCGGGGGGCGCAGAGAGAGGAGAGGATAACAGCAAGAGGAGATGAGTGGCCACAGACCATGTTTTTAGCCTTTAGCGTCTGCAGCCCAGGACACGGACGGTGACCCACACAACCTGAATATGAATCTACCTAGCGGTGCTGGAAGTGCTCTTGAGTTGGACTGATATTTAGCAGGCTAATACGTTGCATCCCTATCCGTTTCCTCCTCCTCACACTGACGTCCATCCGCTGCTAAAAGCAAAAAAAAAAAAAACTTTGATTACACACTTTTCCTGCACGGGGAAGCATTTGCCTCTGGCTTTACCGGTAAGCATTGGATCCGTCAGCTTACTGCGACTCTCCGGTGTACAGCCCGGACCTCTGCCCAAACATGATTGCGACGCAGGCAAAGCTGGTTTACCAGCTTAACAAATATTACAACGAGAGATGCCAAGCGCGCAAAGCGGCCATTGCGAAGACTATAAGGGAGGTTTGTAAAGTGGTGTCGGATGTCCTGAAGGAGGTGGAAGTGCAGGAGCCCCGGTTTATCAGCTCCCTCAGTGAGATAGACGCGCGCTATGAGGGGATGGAGGTCATCTCCCCCAATGAGTTTGAGGTGGTGCTTTACCTCAACCAAATGGGGGTGTTCAACTTTGTGGATGACGGCTCCTTGCCCGGCTGCGCGGTGCTGAAGCTGAGTGACGGCCGTAAAAGGAGCATGTCGCTGTGGGTCGAGTTCATCACCGCCTCGGGCTACTTATCGGCCAGGAAGATCCGCTCCAGGTTTCAGACTCTGGTGGCACAGGCCGTGGATAAATGCAGCTACCGCGACGTGGTAAAGATGGTGGCGGACACCAGCGAGGTCAAACTACGGATCAGGGAGAGGTATGTGGTGCAGATCACCCCCGCGTTCAAGTGCACTGGGATTTGGCCTAGAAGTGCAGCTCAGTGGCCCATGCCCCACATCCCCTGGCCTGGCCCTAACCGGGTAGCAGAAGTGAAAGCCGAGGGGTTTAACCTCCTCTCCAAAGAGTGCTACTCGTTAACGGGGAAGCAGAGCTCTGCAGAAAGCGACGCCTGGGTCCTGCAGTTCAGCGAGGCCGAGAACAGGCTGCTAATGGCCGGCTGCAGGAAGAAGTGTCTGTCCGTCCTGAAGACTCTGAGGGACCGTCACCTGGAGCTACCGGGACAGCCGCTCAACAACTACCACATGAAGACCCTGCTGCTGTACGAGTGCGAGAAACACCCGAGAGAGACCGACTGGGACGAGTCTTGCCTCGGAGACCGACTGAATGGCATCCTGCTGCAGCTCATATCCTGTCTGCAGTGCCGCAGATGTCCCCACTACTTCTTGCCAAACTTGGACTTGTTTCAGGGAAAGCCTCACTCAGCCCTGGAGGCTGCTGCTAAGCAGACGTGGAGACTAGCGAGGGAAATCCTCACCAATGCTAAAAGTTTGGACAAACTATAAAGTGCTTTGTCGAGACAGAACCGAGAGACATTTTGGGATAAAACTTCAGAGAAGGACAAAGATGATTCTGCAACTGATTCTCCAAGCAATGTGAAAAATAAAAAGAAAAATCAGTGACAAAATAATGCAGCGAGCAAACAACAAAAACCCTTTTAAAATGGAGCAATTGGGCCACTGCCAGAGAGAAAGTGAAGGTACATTTTCAGATAAATGTAATAACTTTTAGTTGTCTTCTTTAAATGTTTTCACAAAGTGAAGAAACTTTTATTTAAATATATGCACAAAATCGTTAAGTGAAAGAATAAAATGTAGCGTGCCAAGTTCAATTTTTTTCATTATGTGACTTTAAAAAAAAAAGAAATGTTAATAAAAATGTTGCAAATTAAATTACAACTTGGCCTCGTGTGTTGACGTGTTTTGACAGCTGATGTGACAGGCAAATTTGTTGCATTTTATTTTTTCTATCATATGATGAAGAGAATCATTTAATTATCCACTTTGGCCACAGAATGCTGACCTGTGCTCAACACTGGAAAAAGACAAGGGAAAAAAAAGCTTTTTCTAAATTTAAAGAAGGAATGTGCACAGCCGACTTTAAGCCATAAGTTATTTTTACAGTGCGTCACAGGCTCTAAAGGATTTTCGAATGAATGTAAATCAGCGGTCTCATGTTAATATATAGGCCTGGGAGCATCTCTGTGTTTTAACAGCAGCAGCAGGAGCACAGGGCCTACAGCAAAACCCCAAACCTTAATCTGTTTAATGCGGCTGATTTTAGATAAAGTATCTCATGTGACACCTTTGCTGTCAAGTTTCAATGAATGGATCCAGATATAAAAATCACATTGAAATAAAAGCGGACATTATTGAAATGAACACATTTAAATCCACAGCTGCACATTTAAAAACAAATGCGATAATTTTCTGGATTGTTAAACTGAACAAACACAACCACCTGTGGGTCAGCAGTCCTCTGCACTTAACATGAAGTTAGTACCATCACCATCCGGCTGGAATTATCAGTGTGAGTCCAGCATTTATTGTCTATCCCTTTTTAATCAGAGCACCATATTTACGTGCAATTTATCATTTTTTTTAAAAAAAATATGTTTACCATGAAAAATAAATGCTGGATGATCACTGCGTATAGAAAGGCCTGGTCCATTTGACGCTATGTTTTCTCCATAGAAACAGCTGGATTATTTATTTATTACAAAAACATTTACTTATTATCACCACTAAACTGTTAAACGCTGTCGTGGTGTTTCATTTACTTTAAATATATTTTTGAAGAAAAATGACAGAATCGTTTCCCCCAAAAATATAACAGCTTGCGGAAAATTATATTTTTCTTATATAAATATATTCATATTGTAACTTTAAAGACACACTGACAGGACATGAATCTTTTCTTTGAGACATTATCAGATGTTTAGATAAAGTTGGAAACTCGCTTTTAATTCAGTATCTGCTCATTTTAAAATTACTCCCCTTGCAGACATTAAGGACATGAACATGTATTATATATAGAAACACGAGCACTGCTTCAATAAGTTGGCAATTTTAGTCGAGATCAATGGAGCTCGAGTGTCTTACCTTTGGATCGATGGCCTTGAAGCCCGGGTCTTCCTCATCCACCTCGAAGTAGAGCTCGGAGGCGGTGATGGACAGGGTGCCTTTCACCACCACGGCCGGAGCCACCAGCTGAGCACTGGTGCTCAAGTTTACAGGGCCTGGAGGACAGACACATGCCGGTCAGAGACACAAGCTGAGTGTCCTCCTCTCCAAGTGGGGGAAAATAGGCCTGCGCTGGTTTTACGCAGTGAAGGTAAACATATAAAACTCAATAAGGGATTACACTGATGTGATGGCAGCTTAGAAACAAAGTTTGGGCCTTTAATCCTGCGTGGTGCATTAATAAGGAATATGATAAGTCAGCCAAAGCTAATGATAACTTGCGTCTATTTTAAAAGTTGACACTATTTCTCCGAAGAATTGTGTTTATATAAAAATATTTTGCATCATGGTTGCAGTATATTTAAATTAGCAGGCTTCGGCTACTTCACACACTATCTATAGTTTTCCTCCTTGAATTAATCATCTACAATTCATCGATAAGCTGCGCACCGCATGCGCCAAAATAAAAATACTCGCACTAAAATAAAAGATTAAAAAGTGGCGAACTTGGAGAGATAATTGTCAAAAGTCGACTGTCAGTCAGAAGCAATTGATTGCGGGCTGCTGGGTGAAGCTCTGTTTAATCTCTCATCAATCTTAATTTATGCCAGTATGACAATGAGAGCCGGGCTCAGGGGAGCTGTGGGTGTGAGCCGTGCCCGGCTCTGCACATATGAGGCATTGTATTTGCAGATGTTGCGCTGCGGAGAGAGGAGGCTCGGAGCCCGGCTTGATTTCCCTGAGCAGCCGCACTCTGGTGCAAACGGATGGAATAAACAGATAGATATTCATTCCTCTGCCTCTCGTGAACCCCGTGAGTACTGACATGTTATCCGTGGGCTGAAATAACATTGCTTTTTTTTTGTTCCATTCAGTCAAAGACATTCAATTACACCTGAAGCAGACAGCTGTTTAAGAGGAGAAGCTCTGCCTCTGTTCTCACAGTGTACACATCACTTTATTAGACAGGATTCAACGTTTAATCCTATTGTCCTCCAGTTGCGTTATTTTAATAGCACTCTGAGCCCCATTAATGCAGCTTAGTCTGGTGAGCGCTGTCACTGCACATAAAAATGAGGATTACACCGCAATCCGATTACCGGACTATATGATATTTAATTAGTATTCTTTAAATCACAGGCGGATCAAAAGCAACAAGGCTGACAACACTGTGAGGTGGATAACATGTCACATAAGGCTGTGCTGAAGGGGTTTGATCAGGCTCATGCAGAGGGAGGTTTTATTCAAGCGATGCTGCTTTTCCCCTCAATCAGATAATGTCCCATTTCAGGGTGAGCAGTATCCTGGGATAAACTCGGCTACTGCTGGATAAAAAAAAAAATGTTTAGAGAGTTGCTACTCAGGCCTGTGTGCATGTTTGTGAAGCAGACCTCCAAGTGGTGGACAGAAAACTGAAAATACTGTGTTTGCACCAGTGCTCTCCCAGGATAGTGGTGCCATAATGAAAGAGTTTTAGCAGAGTTATAATGCAGGTTAAAGCTTTAATTAAAAGCCTGTTTTCTTTGTGCATATACATGTTCACATTATTGATGCAAAAACAAGCTGTGATATCAGAGCAAAACAGCAATATCATATGGGGAAAATAGTGAAATCATGGGTGATATGGATGAGATAAAGTGCTTTATAACTCACTATGTAGGATACTGAGCGATATCAAAATTACAATAAGCATGTCTCTTCATTTTATCTGGGCTCCAGGACAAACATAGCAGGACTGACTGGGAGGGGTGGGAATGACTGAGAGGTGAAGACGATGAGCCGTTTCTTTACCTGTTAAGTTCTCCAGGTCCTTCTCCTCTAAGGATGACAGAGTGTCATCGTCTCCGTCAAGTGATATCTCACTCTCCGAGTTTTGATTTCCCAGAGCCTGACTCCTGATGGACTGCTTGCCTTTGAGAATATCCTCCTCGGACGCTGGAGGGGGGAAAAGGGGCTTTTTATTTTGCCTTCAGTTACAGGTCACATGCAGTGTTATGCATGGAGTTAAATTTATTTCGTAACACAATAAATCAAATCAAAACAAATAAATGTTTAACACAATAAATCAAATCAAAACAAGTAAATGTTTAACTTTATCTCAGTGAGGAGTTTGATGGATTTCAGAGTTGCAATGATCACATTTGAGTAGATTTTATTTTTAACGAAAACAAAACACATCGACTTAGACATCCTCTCTCCATAAAGATAAACAAAATCAATTCTAAGCAAATATTACAAACAGTAAACATTGACAGGGGAAAAGTTATTTTTAGGTTGACTAATAAGCTATCAGCTTTATTTCCCACTGCTTTAAGCTACAGTTATAGAGGTGCTATGGTAAATAAAAGCATATAATCTGAATTTAAACGTAATTTACAAATTCATTTTCAGAGCTGCATTCACTCACCACTCTCCATAAAACACACACCAACTTGAGACAACGTAGTAAAGTAACTTAGCTTATTAATTTTGTAAAACATTCTGGCAGCTTCCAAAGGTGAGTTTAAACTTCATTTTTGCCAAAAGAAAGCAAAAATGTTTGTAAAGTATAGTGTGTTTATCCTCTGGTAAAACCATTCACAGGGCTGATCAGCACTGTTGTTTAACCCTGATTTATTAGTTAGAAGCAATGCTGACTTGTGTTGCATTTTCAGGCTTGCAGAGCAACGTGCAGGCAGGCAAACTGAAAACAACGAGCAAAACCAAGCAGACAAAAGGCTGACATCATAACCCTGAATTCATTTTGACCTTAAACATAAAACAAAACACTAATTCACATAAAATATATATTCAAACACATTTAAAACAAAATGAGGGTCCCACACTGCCCGTTTTGATTTCAACTCGACATGAGGTTCCAAATGGATTATTTAAGAAAAATGGTAATCTGCAAACATTTACAGAGCCCTGCATTCCCCAGTGGTGCATGGTAAAGATCCACAGACACAAGTCCACAGCACAAAGACCGGCTGGCAAGTCCTCCTGCTTTGTAAACATAGCTGGCAGTATAGCGAGAGCCTCTGCTGCTTCTGTGCATGTTTTCTAATCCAGCATTCAGGTAAAAACACACTTTTAATCCAGTTAGACGCTAAACACATAGTTTAGTTTTCATCATCACCTGAGGGGAGATCAATTGCACTTCCTAAAAATGCACAGCCGCGTCATGTGGCTATATACTTTGAAACGGCTACAAGAGCTAGGATAAAAAATCTCTTGTCATGGAAAATATGCAGCTCACTGATATTTAGAATGGTCTTCCTGTAATTAAGCCTCCCTGGAGGATTCTTTAGTTAGCAGCACTGAAATTACTACCAGCTCCTCTAATACGTACCACATGCCATTGTATTCACACCAAGCAAGTGGACAGGAGACTTAACATGAGCTTAAAAAACACATGGATTCGAACTTTGCATTTCACTGTAAACAAGCTTAGCGAATGCTGCCCCGATTTACAAGTACTGCACTGCTAACGTACAGTATCAAGCCTCGTAAATACAGTCTGATGCAACTGAACCTCGTGACTGGGCTGATCCGTGCTCCTTCTGTTACCCCCAAGCACAAGTTATTAATAGTTTCTCAATATAATATACACTGAAGTAAGTGCAACAAAAAACACCGACCGGCCAGTGTGTTGTTTGGCTGAGTCAATCAGAGCAGGGAGAAAAGCTATTTTGACCAGAGTGATGTCACAGATTAAAGAAATGTGTGCATAAGTGACAGGCTACATGCTAACGTCTCACTCGCTCTGTTCCTGAAGTCGATACTGTTTATTTTTTTCTTCTTTTAATTTGACAACTCTGAGGTTTTGGTGGTGTTATGCATGTGTGTGTGTGTGTGTGTGTGTGTGTGTGTGTGTGTGTGTGTGTGTGTGTGTGTGCGTGTGTGTGTGTGTGTAATCACGTTGTTAAACTTTTATCAGTTGGCTTTAAACTCTCAGTGTGTACATAACTTCACTCAAATTAAAAGTGTTAACTTAAAGCACTGCTAATGAATAAAATAAATTAAAAATATAGGTGCAAACTCACGATAATCCTTAACTTTTTAAAATGTAAGATGTCATATAAATTAAAGCTGTGATTTAAAAAGATTACAATGATAAACAGTCTATGCAAAGAGCAGGCTTGCCACATTAACAAAAAAACCTCGCAGGGCACTTCAACCTCATCACTCATCACACAGGGAGCAGAAACGTGCATAAATCCCAACAGGTTACACTTTTTTCCGAGACCCCATTTCCCGACTGAGAGGTTCAACTACCTGCTTATACAACTCAAGGCATGCATGGTCACAGCAATTAAATTGTCAAAATTAACAAATTTGTTTTTAACGGGAGCGTAGCCAGGAGTGTGGTCATGAGGCGAGTATTGATTACCAGAACAGAGACATTAGTCTTCAGGTATTTACTCTGCCACCTCTGGTACACGGGCCCCGGACCAGACCAAATCAATCCCCCAGAAAAGATGGTTCTTTCCAGGCATAAATACATAACAGCCTACTCAAGCCTACTGGCAGTCACACACTCTCCTGTGGAAATCATCTTGGCGCGGTATGAATGATAACAGTTGTCCATACCCTTAACACAGAAATGCACATTTCTCTCCATGTTTAAATGAAAAGACATCTTATCTTCTTAAAAATGAGAAATAACACTTTAGATCACTCAGTAAAAAATGCTAAATATTTTCCATTGCTTCTAATTTTATGATCAAGCGTGAGATTTTAAAAGTGCAGCCGCAAGTAGCTAGAAAATTAGGCTAAATTCAGTCTTGATCTCACACTAAATATTTTCTTAGGGGGTGAGACTGCATTTTCCCCTCTGCATCTGATGAATATAATTACAGCCAGATATGACCTTTGTGCTCTGTTTGAAAACTCAGCCCTGCATTCTCATCTTGAGCTGCACTTCCGTAACAAATGTCGGGTCGACTAAAACAAGACGAAAGGTTACATCAGAAAATGGATGCCGTCAGGCTTCAATGTCAAAGAGTTATTTTAATGATATATTCCCATACTTCAGCCAGCCGGGCAGTATACTCTCTTGAGGTAGCATACCCTTGCCACAACTGGCTGCTGGCTATTTTTACACAGACTTGACTTTGAAACCAAATGTTGTTTGCAGGAATTTGTCTTTTTTTTTCCCCCACTGAGGAATATATGCAGCACATCAGCTGAAACTGTTCTGAATAAAATTGAATACCAGATCAAATACCTAAATGACCAACTCACGGAACGCCTTCAACACGTTTTCATCAGCTAGAAGAAGTCAGTGACGGAGCATGAGTGATGCGTCTGTTCTCTGTCATGAACTAGCTGAAGGGAAAACAAGGAGGAATTAAGATGGAAACAAAGTAAAATTCGGAGGCTTGCTGCAGAAGAAACAGCGAGCAGCTGGCCTCGGTCTCCAGCTGCCTCCACACTGCAGCCATTACGGCGGACCACAAGTCTCCCAGGATCCTGGGATCCCCAACACTTATTGCTTTCAGATCACATTCGTATTGACTCCTGTCACACCTGCCATTTGTCTTTGGGAGTGATGTCACGTTTAAGAGGGCTTTTGCAGGTGACACATTGAGGACACTTTTGGTCCAGAAATGGACCTTTACTGGAGAGAGTAACTGATTGAGCTAGTAAATGCAGGCCCAGCATGACGGTGATTGCAAACCCTGGTGTGTGCTGGATTTTGTCTTTTTTTTTTTTTGCAGAAATGAGGGATTACATGCACTCTAGGAAAGAAATGTAACTCCTGGTGTTAATGCGGGGACATGTGTCATTTAGATATTGGAGTTATAAGTGACTGCTGGGATTGTTAAGCTGTTCTCAGTTGAGTTTTATTGAAGATCGACACCTATCTTTATAGAGAGGTGCACAGAAACAATGAAATCCTGATCAGAACTATTTAAATACTAAAGACAAAAAGTAATCATTGCTGTTCGTTTTAATGAAAACTCTGTACTTTGGGTAATAGCAGAGTATTGACAAAGTTTTTCCAAACCACATTACATTTCCCACATATTAAGAGGCTCCAAATAATGTGGACTCTTTCTCCAATGAAAATGTTTTGTAGACTGCAATTTGCGTTTCACTAGCATAATATTTAATCTGAAGGACCAATACAAGTTATTACTGTCTAACAACATTGAACATTAAATCAATAAATTCACCATAATTATACACCTTAAGACACATTTAATTTCACCCACAAAGGCTTCATATTTTATAATGTTTACCTCTGATCTAATTGTCCTGCAAAGGAATGCATCAAAGACATAAATCCCAAAATGACCCCTGATCCAAATGCAAAAAACTGAGTAAGGGAGCAAAGAGGAGGAGGGAGCATGAATGATACTTACCACTGATATCAGCCACTGTTGTGCAGCGAGGAAAGAAGGATGAACAGAATTTCACATTTCATCTCATTCACAGCTGCTCAAACTGAATTTCTGAGTAAAGCATGCTAACGCTCAGGGTGATTATCAGTCCAGCTTTGCATAATAGGAGGCAGGGTATGAAATTACCTTTGTGAAATTCAAATGAGGGTGCTATTTTATTGTGTCTTGTGGTGCAATAAATCTTTTATTGCAACGGGAAGACTAATTTTTACTACCTTGTACCTGGTGCTACCACCAAGTGAGTGGGAAAGGGAGAGCAAACAACAGGAAGGGACTCGGTGGATGGGACTGACCGTGTTCGGCCGCAGCTTTGAGCGTGGCCTCGGAGTGAGTGGATCCGGAGGGGTTCCTGATGAAGCGACGTCGCCGCCTTAAATCGTCCTCCCAGTAGTCCAGGCGCCAGAACTCCCTCGGCCGGCTGCAGCGAGACAGAGGTAGCACATGTGTTAGCAATTACCAGCCAGCATGGTATAGCAGCCCAGCATTAGCACTCGGTCCGAGCGAGCGTACATAAAGCCAGCATTGTGTTTGGTGTTTTTTTTTAACCCTCGAAATCACTCTTTAAAAACATTCACTTAGACCTCAAATCATTGTACTTGACAATGACAGTATCCCCATCGCAGAGGATAAGGTGTTCCCTTTATTTTGCTTTCTTTTTCCTCCTTCTCTCTTGTTGAGAAGGTGAACTGAGCACCAAGTACATCACAGTGGAATGAGCAAATGACAGCGTGATCATTTTCCACACACTTCTGTGGCACGTGCTTCCATTCTAGGCTCATTTCAAGCCCAGCAGGATACCTCTTGTCAGGACTCATGGCTAGCAGGATAAGGAGAAGGCCATTACAAACACAGAGGAGGGGGTGGATAGCATTACCAATATTAATCAATGTCTACAGCACCCATTTTTCTTTCCAATTCACATCTCCCTTTACCGGGCCTGGTCAGTAAATCATCCTGCTCTCAAGGAAAAGAAAGTGTTAACTTTTAATGAGCAGCCTCTGCCACACAGCATTGTGCATATACACTGTGTACCTGTCTATAGTGAAATATCACTTCTATTTTTGAAAGTGATTTAATTAAAACATAATCTAAAATATTCATTACCCATGGCTCGGAGGCATGACAAAGCGTAAGAAAATCATTTTTCTCATTACATTAGCAATTGTTTCTTTTCCAGTTTAAAGGGTTTTTTAATTTCAAGAACTTTTTCGTACAAAACAAGGCTGTTCGTGTGTCAATTAGGCAGCACAAAAATCCACTTTTTTAAATGTAAAAACAGCTCATGTGTTAATGATTAACAACTCAGGTGGGGAGGGAAAAAACAACATGCACTTGAGTCTTCAGTGAGACTAAATCCTGACTGTCTGACTCAAGTCGAATGGTCTTTTTACTTGTACTAAATGTTCTCATGAGAAAAACACTTTTAGGAAATATAAAAATCCTAGTCTAGGCTTGTCCTGGAGTTAGTTCAGGTGTGTTTTTTTGTTCACTGTTAGATGTTTCTAAACCCACTGCAAAAATTTACCACAGTTCTGTGAAATACTGTAAATCTCATTAATTCTGCTGGGCTGTGTGAAAAGTGAAAATAAGACCATGAGGATCTACGCTCTCATGAAACATACAGTAAATTTAGATACCTACAAACCATGGAGGTGCAAAATGGTTTTATATTCCACAGGCTGACCTTTTCTGAGAAGAATAAAACCAGTAAAAGGCAAAAAAAATCAGTGTCACCAATGTTTAAAGGATACAAAATATTTCCAAACTAATAAAAACACAACCATGACCAGGTTATTCATAAGTGGCTGCGGCGTATCCTGTGAAGGTGTAGGACGACACAGTTTATGGTTTCAGTGGCATAAGCTATGACGGGAGAACCCCGGCATACTTTATGTGATCTACTCTTGAACGCTGCTCTGGCCGGGGGCTCCTCACAAATCTTCAGTCCAACACCAATGATCACACAGGGGCCTCTAAAAGGGAAAGGAGCTTTACGCAAGAAAATAAATACAATTTCCAAGCGGGTCCCTTTAAAACGCCGTATGCCCTGACTAATGAAAACCATTGATTATTTGATTTATATGGACAAAAAAAAGGAATCTCAAAAGGCTGGATGACGAGTGGAGAGTGGCTGCTGCTCATAACTTAAGTCTGGATGTGAAGAACTCTGCAGAGTGCATTTAGCTCAGTGCAAAGAGGACAGCCACAGAGTAGAACTACAATACTAAAAGTAATGTTTGGAAAATTTATCAAAAATTAGAGATGCTCCAATACAATTTTTTTCCTTCCTGATATGAATGCTGATACCCTGAACTTGCTTATCAGTCAACACCAAGTACCGATCAAATGCTAATGTGTGAAAAAATAAATAAATAAATGGCAGCTGTACACTACTAGCCTGCTTCTCTGTCCAGAAGCCAAATAAAAAGGGCAAAGTGGAGGCCCTTTAAATAAATTTCTAGACCACGGGGTTATTTTACTTTGATTTTAATGTCATACACAACATCACCAATGTTGGAAGGTTAAAGTTTATTAATACATTGCATGATATCGGATCAGTGCATAGACTCATGTACTCGCTGATACCCAATAAAAAAGCATAAATGGAAATTTTTGTAAATTCAGAGCAGTGAATCAAGTGTGTGTGTGTGTGTGTGTGTGTGTGTGTGTGTGTGTGTGTGTGTGTGTGTGTGTGTGTGTGTGCAGAATGCAAGTTGGAAAGACACAAGGGACGCAGGTCTGTGCAGGACCAGATTTCTCACCAGTGACAAAGACTCGCTCCATGTTTGCATGTGATAGTCTCTGAACGCAAATGGCCACTTCATCATCCTGCCTGCAATGGTATTCATCTATGAAAATAATTATCAAGGTTGTGCATGGCACACAGCTCAGGATCAGGACGCACTCGTCTCTCATCTCGCGGAAGATGGGGGGTTTGTCTGATTCACACAATACACATTAATCCATCAGGAGGGGAACCATTGGCTGGTGTAATTAGTCAAAGCATGAGGGGGACCACCTCTGCCAGTCATATTCATCCGGCTCTCCATGAACAGGCGACAATGGAAGTCCTAATGATGGGGTGCTAGAAGAGGTGGACGCACGATGAAAGATACCTCGTCATCAATCGCCAATGAGAGCGCCGCCGTAACAAGAATGGAGATGTACGGCGCTATGCAACCCCCCATACCACACACTGAGTGTGTTTCCACAAAGATGATAAATTATTCAGGGCTCATCCATCCTCCTAGGGCATCCTTGGCAGAATTTACTGAAGCACCATTCTTCAAAATAACAACAATTAAAATAACAAAGGGCCAGCGTTGTGCTGTGGCTCACGCCAACCACTTGTGTAATTAGTAATTAGTTCGGTCATAAAAGGTGTCTGGAAGGCCGGCTCGTTAAGCCTGAAGTGACTGTTGTCTGATGATGAAAGTGGAGGAGAGACAATCTGACAGACGGAGTGTGTGTTCCCTAAAATCTGGGCAAAATTTAAATATATAACACTGCAAGCCTTACATGTGGGAGCTCTGAGTCTGTGTGTACTAAAGAGAATTTGTTGAGCCATACCAAGTCTTTCTAATGTAGACCACATTGGCTACTGATGAAACAGAGTCCGGAAGAGTTTTATGTGAGGTAGTAAATAGTAATTACCTTTTTTTTCTCTTTCTTTTTTAAACATCTTTTGGATGCTCTTCAGGACTCTGAAGCAGTAAATTTGAGGAAGTTTACCAACACAGAGGACGAATGGGGAAGCTCAAGTTTCTGCTTTTATGTGGCCCTGATGCTCATTCTCCCTAACCAGTTAACAAAACAGTTATGCCTTCAATTTAATAAACTCAACACAAACCATCAACACTCTTGCAAGGAGATACTTTACTGGTGGGCTCTTTAAGATTTCAATTGCGCTACTAAATTGTCCATTTACATCCAAACAGAGCGGGGCGTCCAAGTAGATCTGGCATGGTTAGGTGACATACAAAACAAATGGCTTAATTGTGAGGAGTGCTCAGTATGAGAGCTGGGTCAGGATTAATGAAATGCTTATTTGGCAAAACAGCATTTTGAAAAGTGGAGGGCCAAGAGAACTACATTAACCATGTCCTCTACGATAAACTATCGTCTGATACATGAGTGCTGCTCACCCAAAGAACAAGCAAGACGCACATTTATTTACAAGGATGTATAAATGCCAGATTAATACGTCAGCCGATGACTAAAAATGCCATTTATGTTCAAATAATGGGATTTCAAAGTACTAATCAATACAAAGGTCTATAATACAGTAGGGCTGGGAGATACGGAGAACATCAAAAAATTACTGTATTTTTGAACAAATACTACAGTAGGGTTGACTATTGGTGCGTTCACAATGAGAATTTTAATCAACAATTATCAGTAAGGAGGATGTAATGAATACGTGCGTAAAGGCAAATAATAGAACAGCAAGAGCAGTCTAGTAGGTTCAGTAGGTTACATCACTTTACTGTAATGCAGCCTTCATAAGCAGGAAAAGAACACACTTCAAGATATTATCCAAAATCTAAGACAATATCTAGTCTCATCATGATATAAAATATCTTTATATTGCCCAGCCCTGTAATAGACAGATGTAGATAAATACCAAAATGCTACTGTTAGCATTTTAACCAAATAAAAACGAATAAGAAAATAGAATTTTTTCCTTTTATACATGCATCTTGTGTGTCTCAATATTTTTAATTCTTTCTTTTGTTATTATGGTTTCCTGCGGCACCAATCCAATTTCCCTAGGGGGGTATTCAGGTTTAATCTTATCCTAAATATAATACTAATCTAGCATTAGGAAACCCTAAAATAAACAATCCCAATCCACTTTCCAAGTCACCTCTATTAATCATCATACATTATTGGGATGATCAAATGGCCAGCTTAAACATGTTAATAGATTCTCCCTGCAGCTCCTGAAAGTTTGATAGCACTGCTATTTCTACAGGCGCGACTGTTTGTCTGCTGACAAGGACAAATGACTGCCATCCATCAAGATTCAATCAGACAGGATCGTCCAGAGACAGAAGCACTGCAGCTTTTTTTTTTTTTTTTTTACCATTTCCAGTTTTAAAAAGTTTCTTTTGCTTTTAAGCTGATATTAGAACAAGAAAAGAACCAATTTCCCTCTTGGTTATTTTACATTATTTCATTTTAATTCAGCTGTTTGGGAACGGTAGAATTACCTCTGGTGAATAGGCAGATGTAAAGAAAATATTACAATTTTTTTTTTTTTGCACAGGCTTCTCTTCAAAGCATTTGATATTATGTCAATGATAACATGACCTTTATCATAGCAAGCAGGACATGCAGAGCGAATATGGTTTCATATATCACCACAAGCGCCTGCACTTCGGCACAAACAGTCATTCATAACCTTTCTGCTAAATTAATTTGGGTACAGTCAATGAGACCTGCATATGCAGAAGAGATTTCTCTCCTTGCTTATTTTATATTAATGCCAGTTCCTATTGGCAGCCCTCAAATTGCTCAAACATTGCTGCTATCCCCAAGATCATTTTGCTTTGATTTGCATAAACCATGTGTTTAGAAGAAACGGGAGAGCAGGAATAGATTGAGGATTTGTCATGTTGAGGACTGGTTGCTTGAGCGCTGGCTCTTTGTCAAACGGTGGCAGCGATCACCTCGATGGTATCTCCAGACTCAAATTAAAATGAAACAGGACCAAATACCTTCCCACTGAAATTGTTTGGCATGATTAAGTCTTGCCGTGAAGTGATTTTCTACATGTGCATTAATGCTTATCCTTCCTGCTCCGATGAGGTTTACAGGAGACCATCTACATGTGTGTATGTTAATTCACCTCAGCTAATGTTGTTTACAAGATTCACCAGAGGTAATGTTAGGGTCACAGACCCGGCAACATTTCCATCTTATCCCCTTAAATGACAGTCAACATGTAATTTTGCTCATCCTTATTATTAATCACAGGATCAAGTCATTTAATTTGTCTTTTGTTAATATGAATTTAAATAACCTGATCCAACACTGCGCCAGATCTGTGATGAAGTATTTGTAAAAACATATTTAATGAAAGAGTATGCATTTGATTAGAGAGAAAAAAATAAACAAATGAAAAAAAAAGAAATATCCGCTTATATGTGAGCCAAGGAATTCACTCACACTACAACAAAATCCATGTACACTCACATCCTTTGCTTTTATCACACTCTTGTTAACTCCCTTTTCACTGTATTTGCTGCTAACACACAAGAGTGCACACACTCTCATTACCAACACAACATAAGAACCTACCACTCCTCCCAATTAACTCCAATTTATCCAACAGCTTTCAAAAAGCGATCTGAAAAAAGAGAGGCACTGATATTGCATCTCTGCAACATCACCGGCTTGTGAGGATCAAAGTACTCCCATGGGTGGGAGGCAAAGGCTTCAGACTCCCCACAATGCAGTGCAGCCAAATGAAATAATGCAAATCGAGCCCTAATTACCACCGGCTTAGTGCGCAGCTTCCAATTAGCAGCAATTACACTCAGTGTAAATTCACCAACAAAAAGCCAGACAATTACACACTAATTATATCAGATTTCATGGGAGGTAAAAAGGAAAGTGTTGTGTTTAGTAAGGTAGTAAATATTGACCAAAGACAGGAGAACATGTTGTTAAAAAAGCTTTTTCCAGTCAAATGAAAAATGTTGCACTTGATTTTATTGTTTAATGTTAAAATAGCGTCACGGCTGGCCTTATTAAAATTATCTAAGCATCAGCTACATAATAAATAGTACACGCAGACTTCCCCTGCTACATGGCTGAAGTGGTACCATCTGTATTTTTGATGAAGGGTCACATTTTTCCTGTGATTTTGACAACATGCATTTAAGGCCATTTATCACCACTACTGCGAGGTAATGAGGGCATCCACTGGACCGGAGTTGCATAATTCTGCCATTACTGGCCTATTGTAATAATCTTCTGACCTCTAGCTTTCAGAGCTGATCTTGGATGGTATGACAAATCTGAACCCAACGTTTCCAGCACACCCCAAAAGAAAAACACAGTGGAGAAGCTCAAGGTCAGCTGAGATTGGGAGTCTAAGGGTTTTTTTTTTTTTTTTTTTAATTTTCATCTTAAAGTTCACATTTACCACACATACGAGACCACGTTTAAACCTTAAATGCTAAAACCAGAAAGATGTCTCGCATAAAACCTAAAAAAATACAATTTTAAACTATTTAAAAAGCAAAACATCAAATTCCAGCTCAGTTTATGATTCTGAAACAACACAAAAATGGCAAAAAAATTAACTGATCTTGCTTGTTAGCTAAGGAGTTTGCTGATACTTTATTAAACGATAAACAATCTCCCTTAAACTCTCTCCACTATTGTGTTATGTGTCCTGCTTCAGCGTGATGCAGGACAGCAAGGCACGGCAATCTCATCAAGCGAGGCTGTCTGCTATTCATGAGCACCTCCTCCCCTCTCTCCATCATACGGCCGTGCCCATTATACAGCACTTACAGCACAGTGTGCGTGTGTGTGTGTGTGTGTGTGTGTGTGTGTGTGTGTGTGTGTGTGTGTGTGTGTGTGTCAAGCGCAGCAATTCTATTGCAAGGTGATTGAGACGATCATATGAACAGAAGTCTGACTAACTATAATGGCCATGTAGTTATCTCTTCATTCGAGAAAGTGACTTGTGTTATCGAACAGCAAAAAATAAGCTAAACAAAAAGCATCACCTCTGATAAAATCAGGTTTGAATTTTAAATACATTTTTTTTTACAGTGATTTATTGTGTTGCTCACATTGGGAGTTTTGTTTAGTTGAATACTGCTTCACAGCTCATGAACATCAGGAATTATACTGTACCATAGAGCCAAAATTTTCATACAATCACATTGTTTGTTTCACTCTGCTTATAGTATAATTAGACTTTCTGCAGAAATATAGAAAACATTGGGAAATCTGCTTTTTGTTCTTCTTCTAATTCTGTTTTCTGTTCCTAAAACCTTTCCTCTGTCAAGTGTGTTTATCTATAAATTGTTATGAGTTGCAACGGCTGTTACACAAACTCCCCGCAGAATGAATAAATCTGTCCCTCCATCATCATTAATATCAGTTCTTAACATCACAGATCTTACACATTGAGCTCTCCTGGTCTGATCCTCTTAGAGTGGTGCTGAACTTGAACCCAGACACAAGGATGGGGGTCGGTGTAAAGTAAATCTACAGCCAGAATACAAGCTGAAGATCTATGAGACTAAAGGATGATCCTCAGTCTTTCCTCTCCTCAAGCGGGGACGTTGGTGTTTTATGTGTCCCCTTTTTCCTGCTTTAGTTGCACAAGAAAGAGCTGAATTCTAAAGATAAAGGCAATTTTTGGCAAATGGTGAAAGTAGCAAAATAAATGACCTGCTGGTACCATGGTGTAATTACAGTGGCTGGAAGCATACCAATCTATCACGAGGACGGAGGAGGGGGGGCTGACACGCTGCAAAGGGGTTAGTCAAAGGAGATAGCCTTTGACTAACTACTGGCCCCGGACAATCGATACTCTGCAGATATTGCACCCGGGGAGAAAGGAGGGAAAAAAAGCCCTAAAAACTTCCCAAATAGCTTTTCATTCAGATATTGATCAGCACCCTTTTATCATGACCTTGCTCCACCAAGGCCATATACTTTCTTAAGGGTATATGAAACTCATAAATCTGAGAGTTGCTACGGAGTCACACTGGGCTGTGAGCAGCGAGGCAGGGCGGTAGGATGGTGTAATTGGTCTTTCTGGGATGGCGGCCCTCTTTCATTCTTCATAACAAGGATTCCATTACATCTCTGAGCTGCTAGGAGGACGATGAACAATACTGATGGTGCAAAAATACGAGGAAGCGTGTCTGAAAGATGTAAATGGTTTAGGGTAAAGTGGTTAAACTGAAAAGCTCCTGTCGATTCTCACCTGCAGTTTCGGTGACACACTGTGGCAACCTGTCACTGTGCATATGTGTAATCAGTTCTTTGACACAGTGATTCAGAGGGTACCTCTGAGGTACTTCTGCAGATGTTAAGGCTACGTGGAAAGTTTGGAGAGCAAAGAAATATATTAGATAAATAATTTATTTTACATATTTGTGTTTAATGAAGAAAAATAAACACACAAATAGTGTTATATTATAAAATGATGTATGACTTTTACATATGAATAAATCTGAAATTAAAGCCCCTGCCAAATGAGTTCACACAATGGCGTTTAAGCCTGTTGCTGTATTTCTTAGCTTACCAGAGTTTTGGTGCTGGATGTCTGTGGTACTTTCCCACACAGCGCATCGGAGGTGATGTATATTTACATCAACCAGCCAGAGCAAAAGAGGAGGAAGACATTATTATCATTACTATTTTCCTTTAAGCGTTAGAATTATTTCATTTTATTGTCTTTTTCTGTTTGATACTGCTTTTCATTTTCTTTCCTCAAGGCTTCATCTGTATGTGCGTGACTGTGATGCTTCTTCTGATATCATAATATCTACGCTGACACTTTGATATAAAGTTTTTTTTGTTTTATTTTACAGTAAAGAGGTGGAGACCAAAGCAATGAAGCAGCAGCTATGGTCGAAGCTATGTGGGAAAATCCTGGGAAGTTTCAGATAAACTAGAGACCATTTTGTGATGAGATTACTCCAGCCGAGATACAGCGATCCATGACTTCAAGCCAGGGGCATAATTTGTGGGGACCAATGGCCCCTTCCCTACTCCCTACACCCTGTGCTTTTGGCTCCCTTGCTTGGACCACACCCAACTTCAAACTGGGACTTTATATTGATCTCAACTACACTTTTTTAAAGTTTCGTGACTGCATCTTGCACTGTTTCAACATTATTATGTTGACAAAGATCTGTTCTCAGGCACACAGACAGACAGTCAAACACCTGCTAAAATACTCAGAAGGGCCTCTGAGGTAGTTTCTGCTACAGCTAGTATCATTATTACTACATTTGGCCATGATGACACACAGAAATTGAAAAAGACAGCTAAAGCTAGATAAATGATTGAAATATCCACCTTCCAGCACAAACTTGACCAGATCTGTACAAATAAATACAAAATTTAACCAAACATTACCATACTGCAAACTCTACATAATCACATCAGACATCATGGACAGCGGATACAATGGAACAAATTAATCGTTCCCCATTACATTCAGTGTTCGACCCAGATGCACTGAGGCTACTTAGAACCCAAACTCTGATTTTACAGTTTGACTAAGAAACAAAAGAGTTCCTCGCCCTGTTCAATCTGGCCTGTGGGACTCTAAATCTTCTGTGAAAGCTGATATTATTTAAATAAAATGTGAGAGGGGTTGGACATGATATCACCAGCCAGAGACAACATTCGGGATTTGGAACATGAAAGGTGGTGTCAAACCTAAATCTATAAATAATGAACAAAATAATTTCATCATTTCCACAACAATGATTAAAAGCACCACATTTTAGTGAACCACTCGCCTTTTTCTTGTCATTTTAAATGATCCACTGAGTGTAATTTTTTGAGTCTCGGTCTACACTGCAACACTTAACCATGCTAACATATGGACATCATCAGCTGTTAATATGTTCCACCATGACACTTTGTTACTATTCCTTACAGCCCCAGCCACTGTACTGTATATACAGTGGAGGTAAATGTTATCATTAAGGCTATATTCTAATTCATATCCATGAGCCAGACTGCACGGTAGGGCCATTCGTGGCACGTTATTTTATGTAACTGATGGAACGCGAGTCTGTCAAACTCCAGCAGTCTCCCCAGAGATTTAAGGAACATCCTTTTTTGTCTCCCGTCACAACTTTTCTGTCCCAGACACATGTCACTGCGCATGATTAATGAGGTGGAGGGTTTCGCGTTAAACCCGTTTAAGGACTCTGGTGCTGAAGATCCCAGCGTGATACAAAGACTCTCGTTTACAGAAAGATGAACGTAACTGCGGGCAGGCTCGCATTGCTTCGTGCAGTATGTTTATGCTACATGTTTATGACTGTATCGAGGCAGATGGATGACCAAAACTTGAGCCACCAGCTAATTGGTTTTGAAGTAGTCGGGACCTGGGCTAAAGGAAACAACTGTCTCTCCCTCAGATGAGACGGGAGCTGCTGACTGCTACAGCTGCCACTGCTCAGTACATCAGGTCATGTTTGTGTTTAGACTGCAAGTATTTATAAGCAAACCAAAAGCTATTATCAGTTATAAATGACCAGTTAAATATTGTACAAGGTGATGGCCTTTTTTTTCAATGTAAAGAAGGGATCATTTTAGAGATTATCTGCTGCAGATGTGATTTAACAGCCACACCGACTTAATTTTTGTCTTTTTTTTACTGTAAAAATTAATTACAGACAAAAGGATAAGCTACAAAGATTAGAATACAAATAATAATTAATCGCTCTGCAGAAACGTGAAGAGCAGAAATGAATCCAATTGGAAAATCTGATGTATAAATCCGAATCAGGAAAGAATCCAGCTGCAGTGTTTATTCTATTCCCAAATACAACAAAGGCAATCTGATGGTCAGATAAGTCAGCAGCTGCAGAGTTTTCCATCCAGCAAACAAGACACGCTCTCAACCTTTTACATACACATTTGTGCAATCACTCAGCGCTATGGTTTCGTGTATACTGCAGCTATAGAGGAAAGGATGTGGGGAAAAAAAATGTCCCTGTCTTGTCTTTGTCTCCATCTTAACTTTTGATGCTTCAGTAACAAATATCTCTCTCTCATCCTCCGTTCCATCCATCTCCCTCTCCCTCTCTCTGTCGGTCTTCCTGCCCCCTCTCGTGTCATGCATTTCCGAGAGTCAGTGTACTCTAAACAGTTATGTTCTTGTTTCCTATGGTTATAATCTCCATTGACGTGCTGGAGTCCCATTTCCTTTTTCAGCTCTGCGTGCACGGCAACAGCGCAGCCGTAATGTACAGTGTGTCCATAAAACATGCACGCAAGGCAGCGTAGACATTGTGCAGACCTCGGCTTTAACACATGCATTACATTCAGTATTATGTATCATAATTGTGATTTAAGTCTGGAACGAAAGCATACAAGGAGAGATGAATCGGGCTGCCGCGGTTTCTCATGCAATCATTTATTTAAAAAAAAAAAAAAAGCCATGTGAACATGAACGTCCTCAAAGTAGTAAGCAAAACTCCACGGTATGTTCTGAGCTTAACTAATGGATACTTGGGATGTTGATACAGTTGCAGTCCAGAAGAGGAGGCTCAACGAGTGGGACAAAACTAACAAGGCCCATTACGACTGCAGGACAATGAGCAGTTACATGGTTGATTACATGATTAACTGATAAACAGAAAATTAATTTAGGGCCCTGTAAACCTAATTATTAATTATTAAAAATCATTGTGTTTTCATTAGCTCAGACTGAGCCCTTTGTATCTACATAGGGAGCAGGTCCTCAATGTAGCACGCCATGTTGCACTGCCATGTTTCTACAGTAGCCCAGAACAAACAAACCAAACACTGGCTCTAGAGAGGGCCTCTGACATTTGTCGTTGCCTGAAGGCCACCGTAGTTTTTCTGACATACTTAAAAGACAGGTGAGAGCTGAGGTACACACTGCTCCTTTAACTGTCCCTTAATTCAGTGGTTCCCAACTGGTCCGGCCACGGGGTCCAGATTTCTCCTTAGTCATTAGTTCAAGGTCCACATAGTTGACTATATTCAGTATCATACCTGCATTTGGCCATGCCATCAAGCTAGTTTGCTGTCTCTGTCAAGTAGCTGTCCATTTGTCACCCTACGGCAGGAAACAGCTGTGTGCAAACTTACACGTTCAAAAGTCACTTATGGTCCATCCACAATGGGCCCGTGACCCACTTTTGGACTGCAACCCACAAGTTGGGAACCACTGCCTTAATTCATATATATAATACAACTAACGCTCTATTTCTTAGAACACCACAGCGCTAACTGAAGTGTTGCCTATCATCTTTTTAAGATACTTTAGATGAAACCAGTGTCCAGTGCTAAGTATAACCTGTGTAATGGCAGCAACAGAAAGTTTGCTTTCACTCACCTCTGCATCTGATCTGATTGGCTCTGACTGACCCTACCACACACCGATTGACTGATCAATTCTCCACCCTGCAACTCAAACTCAACAAAATGCTGCTGAGGGGGAAAAATATTCTGCCTGTGCTGCATGTATGGACCCACAAAACCTCTGAATTTAGAGGGTGCACAGATCACAAAGGGAATTATTATAAAGTGCTGTGATTCATGTCAAATTAAATTAATTAATTAAAGCTTTTTCGATTGGCTGCTACCTTAGCCAGGTCTTTCTTGTAAAGGCAGTTTCACTCTCAATGGGACTTCTTGGTGAAATAAAGGTTAAATACATAAATAAAATATTACCAAAGCCTGGCATATTGCATACACATATACCTTTGATTTGAAAGCCATTTTTTATGGGCTTTCACAACAATTTGAATTTTTTTTTAAAATGTTTAAGTCATTATTAAGGAAAAACATTCGCTGCTTCCAGGTTTGTAAATGTGAGGATTTGCTGCTTTGCGATGTATATCTTTGGATATGTGTACCGTCAGATATAACAAACAATTTTAATACTTTGAGTTGGATTGTAGGAAATTGTGATGGCCATTTTTAACCATTTTCCCATGTTTTATAGACTAAACCATAAGTAAATTAAAAATAATGCAAAGATTAACTGATAGAGAAAAGAATTGTTAGTCGCAGCCCAAATTTGAAGCACAGATAAGGAGCAGTGCATGAAGAGGAAAGCAGGTACTGAAGATAGATATACCACATGTTCTGTAGTCTTTTGATGCATCACACGAGCTGAAACAATTAGTTGGCTAATCTATTATTTAAAAAATAATTAAAAACAATTTTGAAAGCCTCAACTAATTATGAATTAACAGAAGATTAATTGTATGTGTCCTTATCAAGCAAAAATGCCAAACACTCAGAGGTTTCAGCTTCCTTAATGTGATTATTTGCTGCTTTTCTCCATTTTGTATCATTGTTAATTAAATAATATCAAAACAAGTTATTTTAGACGTTGGGCTGTGGAAACCTGTGAGGGCATTTTTCACCATTTCATAACATGTTACAGCCTAAACAATAGATAATCACAAGATTATCTTACAATGAAAACAAGTTAGTTGCAGCCTTAGCAACAGAAAATGTAGTACTTGTTCTGCACTTTT
This sequence comes from Cephalopholis sonnerati, assembly GCA_019142605.1. NCBI lineage: Eukaryota > Metazoa > Chordata > Actinopteri > Perciformes > Serranidae > Cephalopholis > Cephalopholis sonnerati. Next base: position 26,149,971 of record JAGQAX010000003.1, on the reverse strand, counting down.
TCTGTCTGATGGCGATATTGTGTAAGGGAAACAATATTTCCTTTATCAAAGGAAAACTTAAAATATATATATATATATATATATATATATATATATATATCTCAAGTGGAAAGAAAGAACCCTCCTCAGTATATTGTGCAGACACCATTTCACACCATCATCTGTATCATTAGTGGATACAAAGGAAAAAGCTTTCTGTGAACGTTCTGCTCTGGCTTCTTTCCTTCAATAGTGCGCTGGTGAAATGACATAGCACAAGATAAAATAGTAATGCTAATATCAATAGTTTGTCCATTACAGGTCAGCTAACTGTCCAGTGGAACAGTTACAAAGCTGTTCGTTTTCGATCTCACAAGGCCGATCAATACGGGGGCATACTGTTTCAATTTTGCCGGCATTGATTTTCTCTATAACACTCCAACCCTAAAGCATTCGTCTTTCTGAAGGAAGGAAGATTTGATTTACTGAAGAAAAATTGGAGTGCACATCACAAAGATTTTTTGCCGGGCGGGAGTGTGACATGCCAAAAGATGGATGTCCCTTGGCTGGGAAGCCTCTAGCCTAAGGGCGTCCATTAGAGCAGTGGTGCTGCAGAAAATGAGCTGCTTATATGAGGGAGGAGGAGCAGAGGGAGACGGAGTTGGTGCTCGAGGTGTGTGTGTGTTTTGGGGGGAGGTGAGGATTGTTGGAATAAACCAGGAATAAAAAGGATGCTGATACAGCTTTGAGAGAAAAGAGTAAGACAAAGTGGAAGAACAGTAATTGCCAGGGAGTGTACCTAAACCTCTGCATCTTGAATAATGTCTCCATTTGCCTCAAACAGAGTGGCTACATTAGCAGATTGTCAACAGCAGCTCTGGATAAAAAGTGTGCACTGCTTCTACATCATCACACTTCAGCCTTTTTTCAGCTGCAGCCACCTTCCTTTTACTTCCCCCGCTTCCTGCATCCAGAGTGAATTTCCATGGTACATTAGTCAGCCTATTAGAATGCAATAAAGAGAAGGTATGAGAAGGGAAAAAGAGGAGAGTAGTGCGAGTCCCCAGAGACTGTGAGTTGGCGTTCTCCATCATCTGCCCTCATCTCCCCTCTCTGTCCGTCGACTTTGTCTAGGTGTCATATACATGAAAGATGATTCCTGACCCAAATAAACACTGCAGCAGTGTGGATGCTCAGTGGACCCCAGCTCAAAGAAAGGTGGGGAAAAAACTGGAGAGATGAGGTGAGGAAAAAAATGACATCTGCCAGTTGTTTCATTTGTGTGCTAGCTGTTCATTTACTTTTTTTCCTCTGTTAAAAAGACAGCAGGCTGGCATGTTGTACACCTGAGTCTCAAGGCACTGGGACAGAAATGTATGGATGAACAGGTAGTCGCTCTATCTGTCTGGCTGTGGATCTGTCTATGTCTTGACACTAGATGACAGACAAGGGCACAAAGACGATAGATACTGCTTCTGTCTGGTGGAAGGAATCCTCCCTGGACGCCCGGTGATACAACTGAAGTAGATAGCGAAACAAGAAAGAGCAAAAGGACAAGGAGTGGGAGAAAAGGAGAGAAGAAATTGTATGTTGTGACGAAGAGAAAAGAAGAGAGAGAGAGAACCGCAGACGAAGCAGGGAATGGAAAAGGGAAAATCACCTAACACCTCTTTTCTCCAGAGGCCAGGGCCGCTGTAAGCTGGATATTAAGACACAAATTGCATTCAGGCGGGTCACACTGTGTCAGAAGATATTAGATGCCTGCCGTGAGGAAACAACAATTCCCATCAGCTTGTGAGAAAATAATATTTTCATTTTCAGACTCTTTATTGAATGGAAACTTTGGGGAATACGTTTTTATGGCGTGTGAGCAGGCAAGCTTGGATTTTACACCCAAGCAACAAAAGGTCGTAATCATAGCTGCGTATTGTCTTTGTGTTCCTGGATTTCATTTTCACAGCTGGAAAAAGGTTGCGTGGTTTCATTGTGTGTATCCGTCCTTCCCCTGCCGTTTGTATTCACAGGCAGGGATGTTGCTGCACCCCACGTTTTGTTGTCGTATGTGTGGAATTAGGGAACGAGCATGTCTTATATAAAGACGCCTGCAGGTATGCAGGTGTGCCTGGGAGTTTTTTTTTTTCTGTGTCCATCTTTTCCTTTTACTTGCTCTGTTTCTGGGTTTTGCAACACCAGATGTTTCTCCTATGCCCGCATACCACGGGCTCTGGTGCGAAGCTGCACCACCTGACCTTCACAGTAATTGACCAAAAATATTGATGTAATGGCACAGGACTGATTGTGATTTATTAAAAGAGCGCTGCACTCCAAGGCCCAGTGCCAATGGCTCCCTGCGCCCATCGGCAGCCATTAGGAAAGCCATCAATAGCACAACGGCATAAAGGGCCAGTAATGGGGGGACTTTTCTGGCCAGGGCTCGTAGAACACAATCTCCATAGTAAATAGCTTTGTGTGAGTACACATGGAGACTAATAGAAGGAAAGAGGTGGAAGGCATAGAGATGGGATCAAGGAAAGAAAAATATGACAAATAATACACCATATCCTGATATACGAGAAAGGGGAAAAAAAAGAAAAGGAAAACAAAGGCAGCCAGAGATAGACTCCTGATCCAATAGCAAACTAACCCTCGCTAGACGAGTCTCTGGAGACTTGGTTCAGCCTAACAAGCGTGAGCCAGCGGCCGTCTCTCCAGCTCACCATTACACACTACCTGCACAAACAGCCATCATTAGGGAATAGCTGCATTGGATTCTGCTGCCTATTTGGCGAAACAAACACAGAGGATAGGGTTCCCTCTGTTCTTAATGGGAGCAGAGCTGTTTAAATGGCTTTCATCTCTCTCTCGAGTCAATGCATCATTCAACCCACAGCTGACATTTTCACCTTTGCAAATCTAATTTAATCAAAGCCATGAGTATTGGGGGGATGAGAAAGATTATGATGAGATTAAAACCATTACAGTGGTTTGAATAATTTTGAAGGCTGAGAAAATTACATGCTGTGAACATGGTTCATGAAAAAACAAAACAGGTGCATCCTCTTGATTATAGGCTTTTCTATACAATGCTCTCTTATTGTCTCTCTATAATATCCTCGCTTGCGGGGAATTAAACTTAATTGTGATAAAAAGATCAGAGGATTATTTGTCATTTTTATGTTTACACGAAAAATATACGCAAACAGCTGCCATGCACAAAGAATAGATTAAACATGTACAAAAAGCAAATTGCATTATGTGTGTGTATTTGTGAGGCTGAGTAAAGACAACGTCAACAGCACCACAGAATTTCCCCCCACTTTGATAAATCCTTAAATATTTTACAAGGCTAAATCTAATAACGATCCTACTTGAAAGTGAAATGACAACTTCCAGAATGAGCACAGTTATCAAGCCTTGGTTCAGACTTTTGGTTTACCTTGTGGAAGAGCTCCCCCAGGCTCCATGTTTGTCAGTCAGGATGTTGACTATCTTCTGGATGAGCTGTGTGGCTGTCACATGGTCGCGGTACTTGGCTGCTCGGATCAGGTGGTCGCACATTTTCTCCTCATCTCTCTTCTCCGCTGCGTACTGAGCACAGTTCGACTGGGAGGGAAAGAGAAAAGATGCATTATACATTTTGCAAGTGAAGGTATCACGAGTGTGTATGTTGCAAAGGCATGCACCAATGTGTCAAGAGACCGAATTATACAGCATATAAAATATAATTTGTGCTAGTATCGTGTAGAATATATACGGCAGAAACAGGTCTATAGGAAGGTGTAATACAGACAGTGTTTTCACATATAGAAACTCTACTCTGAGTAGAACCAAATGAAAAGCATAGGGTCATTTCTGTCCTCGTGTCATGTTGATTAATAACAGTGGACACGTATTTACTAATGCCCTCCGGCACACCAAATCACACGATACCCACAATGCACAGGGAGGACATTTTTCTCTGTCGGAATTTGTTATCAGAATGGGCCTTTGAACTCTGCAGCAATGGGAAAAGTAAAACACCTTCTGAAAATAACAGCTATAATTTGAAACAGTGTTTTGATTTCCAATCTCTGTTTCAGAATCAATTTCAATTGCAAATGCACGGCTTAGTTTGAAAGTGCTGTTTCAAAGTGATATTCTTATTGAAGGTGAGCATAGGGAAAGGGACGGGAGAAAAACATGTGCTATGTATAGTAACAGCTAGCCATACAGGCTTGCACTGGTGCATTTCTATTTTCCTCTGCGTGTTCTCAGTGAGGCAACTAAAGCAAATGGCTGCAGTATTAAGAACAAAAGCTTATTCAATTATTAATGCTGCTTCAGTTGTATATTACTGTCCTGATCAAATTAACCTTAAACTAACCCACTGGTATTAATCCAGATGCATGGCTGAACAAATGTAACCTGCTTTCCCAAAGTTACCAGTAAAGCGCTTTATAATGGGTCCTCCTCTTCAATTTGAACGACAACATTTCATATCTGACAGAAAATCTATAGGTATAAATCACATTAGCGGGGCTTTTCTGCAGGCCACCGGGCCTTAATTATCAATCTATGTCTCTTTGTGTGGCATTAAAGTGGGCCTTGACCTTCTAGCATGATGACCTGGGAAACAGCGAAATGAAGGGAGTACGGAAAAGGAATTTTCAGGTAAGTGTTTCAAATTTTCAACCAGAGAATGCTTTGCTTCGCTGTGTCTGTGTGTGTGTGCGTGTGCGTGTGCGTGTGTGTGTGTGTGTGTGTGTGTGTGTTGCATGTCCATTAATCTTGATCAGTGGAGCTGAAGGCAAGCAGGAATTGGGACAAGCAAAAGACTGGACCAAAGGCACAGACTAAGAGGATGGTGTTTAAAATGGTACAATTCTAGTTACACTAGCGCTGCACGATATGATAAAAATACACAATAACGTTGCTGAAAGTCCTAATATCAATACTGCAATAAATGAACAGATGTTAAAGTGTACTCAGTTCTTGACTCAGACTTGTGCAGCACCTGTGCTGGTGCACGTTTTCCTGCCAAATGTAATGCACCAAGTATCGTACATATCCTACGTAACCATCAGCCAGTAATTTCTGTATGACCCATGAATACGGAGAGGCAGCAATCACGTAAGCAATGTGCTGACCGGAGTAAAGAAGAACAAGGCAGGTTGGGATGGACTTTCCCTTTGGACTAACCCCAGGAGGTCAGCAAGTGAACTTTGAGTCATTTTAAGGTACAGGTAGGTAAACCTAAACTCTATAATTTATACGGTAAGTACGAAACTTTACGATAAGTGCCTAATGTCATTTGTGGGACGCTAATTCATAGGATATCCTATGAACTGTTGTATGAGGATTCGCTGGCTTATGCCACATCTCTCCTGTATCCAAAATATTGCCAGACAGCGTACATGCTATATTTTTTATGCACCGATTCCTCTCTGGCATTCACACTGTTGTTTATCTTATAAGATAAATAGTGCCTACAGAAAGAATTTAATGAATATGTTACTATATTCAAAGTACAGAATTGCAGCCTTTCATGATGTGTTCATCACGCAAGTTGATATCACAATGACGTTAAATAAAAAAGATATTTTTTGCAGGCTTATGCTTCAAATCACTGCATCAGATGCTGTAACTTATACAAAAAATAATATTTTAATCTGGAACAACAGAAGCACTTCCTCAGAAAAATGCACACACGATTATAGAAATGATCCATTTTGCCAAATAAATGCTGATGTGGATTTCCGTCCTTTAAACAGATATAAGTAGCATGCCTATAAAGTCCATTTCCATCTGCCCCCGTCTGAGACATGTAAAGTCTGCAGTACTAATCAACAGTGCTGGGTTCAAACTCATAACCATAAACAAACACTTCATCACCTGCGTGTTGAGCCTGCCCAAACACCCAAACCCTCCATGCTGTAATGGGATTTTCTCATATCCGAAGCCAAAGTCGACTACAGGAGAAAAGGCCAAATTCACAGACTCACCCCTAAAATAACAACCAAAAAAGCTGAGCACATCACTAGTGCCATTAAAACCCAACGTTGGGTTCGCTTGTAAGTGGAAAAGACAAGTCACTGTTAATTCCCGGGGTCATTCCGTTGATGTGAAGTCAGAGAATATGCGGGGGTATTATGAAGGACTTATTATGTTATGTTATTATGAAGGTTAAAGCGAATAACTAAATCTCCCAGTTGGCACCATCCTGCATTCACTTCCATCCAGGTCCGCTGACAGGATAGAGGGCAGAAACTAAAAAAAGGAGCATTTTGGGTATTTTTAAACAAACTGTTCTTTCTTTCCTTTCAAGGAATGTTGAGGAAACATAAGAAGTAAATTAAAAGTATCTGTTCCCGTTTGCAATTAGAAACATGCCTCTTCTGGAGTGACTGAAGTGGGCAGTGTGCATATTTTGACAAGAAAACAACCATAAAAATACATACAAAGAGACAAGCACTTCCATTTACCAAGTTAAAACAGTACAGCTGAAGAAACGCGACGGCAGACTCCAAGCCTCTGTTAGCTTCCTACCCAGACAGCCACCAGGGCACAACTTGCTGGCAGTGAGACCGTTATGACTTGCGACACTGTAATCATGGGCAGCACCTTCCATTACATGGCCTGGCTGACAGGGTCGCCCGGCGCGAGTGCCTGGCTCTGCCGGAGGAGACAGCTTGGTGAAGACGAAATGATAATGGCTGGCATTAATCGAGTCAATTACACTGAGTCGTGTCTCCCACAATTCATCAACAGTTCAAATAAATAACTATGGATGTGTGTTGGAGTTTGGGGAGGAAATGGGCTGCTGGGGAAGTGACTGGGGAGTGGAAAGAACAGTAATCATCTCGAAAATCACATAATGGTAGAAAATGGCAACACGCACATACAGACAAGGCTTTGAAATGCGTGCATTTTAATCACATTACCGAACCTGTTTTTGAGCCAGAGGATAAAACACACATCAGATTTTTGTCGCTAAAAATTGTTGTTGTGGTTAACGCTGCCAGTCGGTCATGTTTTCGCCGTGCTGATTCTACAAATAATAAGCAGGGGAAACGAGGAGATGAGTTTCGCAGTGTTGTAACAGTGTCAGCCTTATCTAAATGCTGTAGTTGTTGTCAGATGATGCCTCGGCTCCCCTCCTCCTCTCCCTCGCTGGGTTGAGAGGGTTAACCAGTATAATGGGCTGGAGAATGGAGGCTCATTACAAGATATCAGCCCTATGTTTATCAATTAGAGTGACAGAGGAAGGTCTAGTGGTGTTGCCGTGCCACAGCAAGCCTTCAACACGCCGGCTGACAAAAACAGGGTCTCAAGGTTCTGTCGGAGAACAGGAGGAAGAAACAAAACCAGCAGAGATGTTATTAAAGCGCTTGATTTGCAATCTCTTGACATTGGTGGCACATCAGGGCTACACACTCTCCAAGGCTGGGCTATTGCTCTGCGAGAATCTCCAATTTCTCACATCCGTCGACAAGCACTCCCAGAGGGTTTCATTTACAAACGGGCAGAGAAACTGTCCAGAGGAAGGCGAGACATCAGGCTTGTCCTTGTCTGGTATCAAAGAATGCAAATATACTACAAATAAATTCCTCCTGGAACACAATGGAGGGTCTAGGGAGACAAGAGGATGAAATGAGAAAGGAGGATGGGGGTCGCTAAACAAAAGTAGATGCTGAACACAGTCCAGCAATTGGTTTCAAAGAGATTCTCTTGCACTTGATCTCTTGGCCTCGAGTTTTCAAATTGCAACATAAAATGTCACCAGGGGAATTCAGACAATGGGCGAGGGAAGAAACCAGTGAAAGGAAGAGGAGGGGGAGAAAAATGAGGGCTTAAAAGTACAATGGCGAACAAAAGTCACCAAATGACAATGCCTGACAGCCACTTCAATTCTGAAATGATGCCCCTGTCATGCCGTGCTCCCAAGTATTGATTTTTTTTCTCCTCTTGGAGCACAGGAGGGGAAAAAAAATAATCTAATCCAGTTGAAACAGATCCCTGCTGCTGGCACCGGCCCACTGCTAGCGGCCATCAAGGTTAACGCAGGCGCAACACTTATCAAAGTATCTCTCTCCTCCTCCTCCTCCTCCTTCCCCCCTGCTCCTCCCCTCATACTGTCTGTGGCTGATCTTTAATGGACTGGTCACCATGCTCAGCTGGCAGCCTCTTCATCTCTTCTACCCAGAAACCTCTCATCTCTGCAAAAACCGCGCCCTCCTCTCGCCACATCAGTCTGCATTTGCTGCCATCTTTTCACAATGACTCCGGCTCAGCTTCAAGGTCATGCCACGTGAAAAATCATACGTGCTAAACTGTCGTTGAGAGGTGAAAAATAGTCAAATGAAGAAAGGGCACGACCAGATGAAAAATACACCTCCTTTGAATTGGCCGTTGCTTGAAATCACAAGTAGTAGTGGTGCTGAGCTCGGGCTGAGTCTGAAAATAAATTTCTATCAAAAATATTAAATTTAGGCAGCAAACAGATTAAAAGGGGACCTTTTATGCTTTTCCTTATTTTTTATTTGTCTTATTTATAGTGTTACAATTTTTGATGTTCATATTAAACTTGGCTAAAGTTTCAAATAATAAGGTTAATGTTTCTACAAAAAAAATAGTCCCTGTGAGAAAAATCCTCAGGCTTCAAACAGTTCTAAATACTCTGTTTGCAATGGGGTTTTTTCTACTTTGGCTTCAAGCTGATGTTGGATCGTGATGATTTCTTTATATGTTCATCTGCTCCAGGCACACTAATGTAAGTGTTTACATTACATACACTGATACATGTAGCTACATGCTAACGTCAGGGAAACGTGATCTGGTTGCAGATGTTGTTAATTTCTCCCCGATTTCAGATCATGTTCCTGCTGGCACATGTCCGGCTGTGAGGATTTTGGTTTAGCAGCTTTTTTTTTCACAGAAAGTGCTGCCATACTTTGTTACAGTCATTCTCCAGCTGCAACGACAACACAGAGACGCCAAGACAGTACCACTCCTTCCTCTTCTTTCAATCAAGTTCTGAGACAACTGATGCTATTGCAGCATCTATGCTAACCACTTCAGGAGTCGCCATTGTTGTTTTGATAAAAATAGTCGTCTCCCACCGAACCCGCAGCTGCGTCCTCACAGGACGCTGATTGGTCTGAACTACTACCTACGCATTAATTGAAGCCTGACATGCTGGACAGCAGCAGCACAGACAGCATGACAAAAATTATGCATTTTTTTGCACTTCAGAGAACAGAAACATATTGTGGTAGAAATCCAGAATACAAGTATGATCCTGAAAATGAGCATTATAGGTCCCTTTTATTTTTTTCCTCTGATTAAAATGTGTAAAAAGCAACACACTGCCACAGCTCTGCTCTGCATTAGCTAGAAAACCATTATAACATGGGGACTTCTATTCACAATTGTGAGCTCACCTTGCGCTGCTCATAGGAAAAAAATAGAGAAGAAAGAGACTGTGTCAAAGGAGACTGTGGAGTAAAGTCATATTTCGGTGCGTTAGCTGGTCACACATAATGATGAGAGCTGCAGAGGAGGTACCAGGGGACTTCATTACGCGGACAAGTCAGCGGCACTGAGACAACTGTTCCCCAACCATCTTCTGTAACCCACTTCTCCCATTCTACCTACTGACGTCTAAAACAGTCCATGTTGTACAGTAAAAAATAAGCGTCTACCAAGAAGAGGCAGACAGCTTTGCTGAAAGATGCCAACTTGCTACACATTTTGACAATAAAGTCAGCTTTATGCTGCTGCTCTACTGCTGTCTGGTCTTCAGGAGGTTTTGTCTCACCACTACATAAGATTTCACCCATATCCCGATGGTTGCGCCACAATGCTATCACAAATAAAGACATGTTCCTATATTTTTTTTCTCTCATTCTCTTGACAGCAGTTTCGCCCATAATGAGGAGCCCGGGCATCCAGCCCTGCTGACATGCTACATTACAGTTGGGACAACTACATGACAGCAAGCCACAGTTGGTGGCAGCTATCAGTCCGAGCGCTACAAATGATGTGGTGTAAATAGCCTTTGGGAGTTGTGGTTCCCTCGCTCTTCCTGTGTGTGTTTGAACTCTGAGCAGCAGATTGCTTCTGTTTCAACAATAAAGGAAAAGTTCTCTTGAAGAAGTTTTTGTGGAATCAGTGAACTGATCTGCGCGCTGGTGATGTATCGCAAAAGCTTAAAAGGACAGTTCACACCAAAATCAAAAATAGATGTATTTCCTCTTACTTGTAGTGCTATTTATCAATCCCCATTGTTTTGGTGTGAGTTGTCGAGTGTTGGAGATATCAGATGTAGAGATGTCTGCCTTCTCTCTAATATAAGTCAATGCCACTCAGCTTGTGGTGCTCAAAGTGCCAAATAATTAACAGTAATGTCTATTTCAAGTAATGATGTGCCGGTTACTCAAGATAATCCACAAACCTTGTCATGAGCAGTTTAATGTCGGAACTATTTTCTTTCTACTAAACTACACCCACCAATCGTATAACTGCACAATAGGAGGTGTGCATCTACTGCTAGCTCACCTAACACCAAGCTAGCTAACAATACAGTTGAGCTGAGAAGGACACCATTTAAGTTTACATCTCACACTGTCACGAGCACAAACGTCTTGTTCATGAGTAGATACTTCCTTCTTCACAGTTATACGGTTGCCGGGTGTAGCTCAGTAGAGAGAAAAGAGTTCCTATATGAAACTGCTCACAACAAGGTCTGCGAATTATCTTGGGTGACCGGGTCATAGTTTCTGCAAAGACACACTGCTGTTGAGTTTTGCAAATGTTTTTTTTTTTTGGTGTTTTGAGCACAAGCCGAGTGCTGTCTAGTTCCATTATATTCCAGAGAAGTAAGACATCTCTACGGTCGATATCTCCAACAATCCAAACAATCTAGACTCATAAATAGCGCTACAAGTAAGAGGAAAAATATGTAACTGTCCCTTTAAATTAGGTCAGCTCTAAGCTATTACAGTACATCCTTGTCCAAGCTCTCTCTGTGATGCACAAGTTTCCAGAGACCAGTGCTATGATAATGCAACATAATGAGCATCAGCTCAATGTTAATGTCATTAACGTGGGGGAAAAGCACCGGATCGTTTTACAAGCTCAGCAGAGGGAAGACAATGACGCCGAGCACTAATTAGCCGCTATCGTCTGGCTTTCACAGGATCTCTCAGACAGTCAATTCAATTACTCCATATAACAGCAGAAGATGAATCAAGAGGGTATATAAAAAATTGAGCTGAAGGGAAGGGTAAGAAAGAATAGAAATGACTCGGGTCTTGCTCACTCTTCCCTATCTGGACCTTCTTATCTGCCCTTGTGCCCCTGAGCCCACCACATTTCATCCCTAATGAACAGCCCCATAAAAAGAAGGAGTTCGATTTCTCTCTCCTCCTTTCTATCTCCTGGGCTCCCCTGTCCTTCCTGCTCCTCTGGAAGATATCAGAGTCTATCATTTGCTGTGCTGGGCAGCAGCATCCGATCTGCAGATCTCCTTCACATTAAGGATCCTTTTAGATAGAGAACCCTAAAAGGTAATTGGATTTCCCCCTAGTTATCTTCATCTGTTTCACCCCAAGCCCACTGTAATAACTTACTCTCAGGGCCAAAGATAACTCAATTCTGTCCCACAGAGAGCCTGTGAGAGTGTGAGTGAGAAAGACACAGAGAGAGAAAGCATATGTTATGTCTCTGAGGCAAACGGGTATCTAAATCCTCTATCACTGCCTTCTCAAGGATATGAACTCTGACAAGGAGCAAACATAAATTTGTTTTTATGTATTGAATTATTCTCCTTTCTGGTGCCGTGGTTGGCACTTGCTGCTGCTGCTAAACTAAAGCAAGTGCTCTTAAATACAGAACAGCATTGTAAGGGAGGATGCAGATTATGTTCTGGCAATTAATGCTGCACCACTTCGCAAACCTTCTCACTTCCAGTGTAACACAATGACACCCAAAATGAGTAATTTCTGAGGTCTATTTTAAGTTTTATTTCTCACAAAACAATCACCAACCTACAGTGTCACCGCGACACAATACAGAGGAACAAAGCTTTAAAAAACTGGGACATAGCTGAAAATTATTTCAAAACCCTCCAACCCCCACCCTCAGGGGGGATGTTTCATTGGCCTGTTATTTTTATTGTGGCAGTGCAAAATGAAACCGTTGGCTCTAGCAGGCTCAAGCAGAGCTTGTATGGAGGCAAAAATCAATACAGCAATATCAGAGCAAGACTTATCAGGGCTTCACTTCTTCTCAGAGGTCACAGAGGAGCAACTGCATTTAAGTGGGGAATTCAATTGTGAAACATAGTTTGGGACGAGCAATGCTGGGTATCTGATTAAGGACGGCTGGAAGATTGCAAAGGTAGAGTAAGTTTCCAATGACAACACCAAAATGCAGCTAAACGAAAGTTATAGCTTTCCATTAGTTGTGTTTTTGCAGTCAACTGAGTGACAGTTGATACAACTGATAGCGCTGCTTCATTTGGAAATGTAACAAACTCTAACCCTGTTATACTGCACATAGTATTGTACTAATATAGGGCCACAGTTTCTTATATATATTATAAATATGACCGTAGAAAGCAGGGTGGATAAGGAGAGCTCGCAGAGTAGAACAACTTACCGTTAAATAACAAAAACAGCAGATGCTTTAACCTTGGTTACCTATCAATGGCATTCTCTTATCAAAAATGCATTAAAGACTATTCATTTAATGTCTTCATGCACGCTGGAAGTCAGATATACACTTACTAAAGGCTTGTGGAAAAATACTTGAATTCTGTCAGCTAAATAGCTTATTATTATACCTAAATCCTGGAATCTACACCTAAAGGTTCTGTTTTAGGTAGCCTTTGTACAGAGGAATCAGATAGAAAATAAATGCTATTACCATAGACTGCAAAAAATGGATATAGTACCCATGATGTCACCCACTTGTCAGGGTGTCAACAGATATAACCAAGTTAAATTTAAGACTTTTTAAAGACCTTTGACAAAAAAAAAAACTGGGTGAGTTTAAGTTTAATGTGTTTAATGTAAAAAGAAGAAATCTCATCACTGTCATAAATGCTATTTATTAATGCAATCCTTTGGTCTGTCCAATGATTGTAAACAGTCACTGTCAGGCGGGAGAAATTTTTGAGGTAATGTGACAGATATTTAAGACCCATCAAATCTGAATTTAAGACAATTTAAGACTTTTTAAGACCTTACATTTAGACTTTTTAAGGACCTGTAGACACCCTGCTGATTTGTGGATTACCATTTTGAAGCCTTAAGTCTGACATTTCAGCCATCGCTGTACTGGATTTTTAAAGCCAAAAGCGCCCATATTTGGACAAAAGGGTGGAGTTATGAAAGAGCAAGGGGTGGATCTGACTCATAGACTGTAGTGACGCCTTGCAGACAGCCTGTCACTCAAAGTGGCCCAGCCCTTAATTAATGCATAATGTTTTAATAAAATGTAAAGGAGTGTGATATATAAAAATTCACCCCCAGTACAGTTGTCATGAAAATTGGAGACCAAAACTGTTTTTGTACCAGGCTGTAAATATGTTTATTTCTGGTGTAAAGTTGGGCATTTTAACATGGGGGTCTATGGGGATTAACTGGCTTCTGGAGCCAGCCTCAAGTGGCCATTCAAAGAACTGCAGTTTTTGGCACTTTTGTGTTGGCTTCATTTTTCAGCCCCAGCGGTTGCGGCTTGGCTATTACACAAACAGGACTTGTAACAACAAAAAAAAGCAAAACAAACAATTCCATTTGGAGCGCTGGGGACAGTCGGGTTGTTATGTGCAATGCCAAACTACGATATGCCAGGTTAGGAGCCAGGGACTAACGCCTGGGAGTCTGAGAAATCGAGAAGCATGTGGCCTGAGGCCACAGCGAGAGGCCGAGGCAGAGCAGGGATCATTTGGAGCTGTCGTGTGCAGACTGGCTGCCAAGTCGGTCTGTCTGCCAGTCAGGCAAAATACTCTGAGCCATTTTTACTTGTGCTGCTCTCATGTCAGATGAGACAATTGCCTAACCTTGCATACTGTACATGCTCTTTTGCAAGAGCACAAACACTTGAACCTTTTCATACACAGTAGAATAAAAATCTGCTACATCAACTTCATAGAATTAAAGTATGCTCCCCCAGTCTGTGTTGATGATGATAAGGTCAGATCATGTCAGATAATAATGTGTGCAAAAGACTGACACTTGGAGCAGAGTGGGGTTCACAAGAACAAGATGACAACTACACAAAAAAGCAGCCTATTCTAGAAAGAGAGCAAAACATAGCAATCACAGACAAAACTTTGATGCGCAAGAGTTGTGCCCCCACCCCTCTGATTGACTTTCAACACTCTTGAGGGATTTTACTTTACCCGAATGTCAGAGAGACCCTTCATTGAACCTTAAAAAAAGCATCACATTTTACTGCAAAGTGGGGGCTGAGGGCTGAGGCGGTGGGTTTACACACAGTCAGCCCTTCAGGCCAGCACCTCTCAGGTCTGTCTGCAGCTTTTAGTGCTGGCAGGTTCCTGAGAAATGAGGGAGGGAGGGATGGAAGAGAGGGGAGGATGCCATATTCCTGTCACTGGCAAAATACACCCCCAGCGGGAGTATAATGGACAGGATCTCAGCAGGACAGGAAATGATTTTGGTGAGATCTAGAAAGCAGAGGGTGGGGGGAGTGTAGGAGAGTTGGACTGGGAAAGGGGCAACGAAGGGTGCCCATGGGTCAGGATAGAGTTGGCCCGGCAGCTAAACGTGAATGGCAACATTTGTGCTGAGAACTGTTAGGAGGAGGAGGGGGAGAAATTACGTTTCAGGGGGAACGGCTGCAGTTAGACGGAGAGGCACGGGGATAAATTAACACTACACAATGTTTGGTTAGTGATATGTGCCAAGCATGATCTCCAGCCTCTAACTACTTCAGTCAGTGTGTATGCTGGTCTGTGTGTGTCTTTTGTGTGTGTGTTCACGATTAGCATAGAGTTATGTTTGAAAAGCAAACATTTACCCTCTAGGTTTGCTGTGACAGATCTTAAAACTTGATGGACAAGTTTTGAGTAGCCATTGGATCAGCTCCTCTGTGCTCTCACTGACTGTTACCCATAGCTTATTTTCATTGAATATACTCACTGACAAAGCATAGGCATATCAAACTATTCAACATTTCTATCAAAGGAGTCTTAGTGCAATCGGCCCAAAGCTACAAATGGACTTTTTTGTCCGCGTTAAACAGGCCTGAAGTTCCTGTGGATCTCACAGGAGGAAATGTGATATGACAGATTGTGCTTGGTTAACATTTTTCTTGGTAAAGAAAAAGTCTGTACTGGAATCCTTCACTAGCTTGATCTTCCTTCATTCTTCCAAGGCTACAATTTAAGTTGAAATCTGTCATAGTTTTTGTTAATATATGTATACATCCATCTGTACAGTAAAGCGTGGCAGAACACGTTTTAAACACTCTTCTTTGAAAAATGCTGATGAGATTTGTCAGGTCACACATGCCGTCCAACTTACTCACTTTGGTAAATCATTTTTAATGTAACCTCATTACCTGGTCTGCAGATCACACTTAAAATGCACTCCACCAATAAGGACATAAAATAACTCAAAAAAATAATAAAAATAGGTGTTGGTCATATTTGCTTAAACTGTCATTATATCAACACAGTATCACAGATACTCCTATGCCCTCTTCCTCTGAATTGCTTCTAATGACCTTGCCACACGTGAAAACAAACAAACAAAAAAAACAATAAGAAGCAGGGAGTTCCCGACATGGTTGTCATCCATGTCAAGCTTGTGACATGCCGTTGGACTGTCAAAATAGGCAGCGCTAATCAAATATGACTCAAGATTCTTTTACTGCATCGCCTATTTCTTACCTCCAATGGTTTCGAAAACATATTTTAGTGTACTGTTTAGCTGTAAAATGAGAATGTTTGTGACCTGGCCTCTATGTTGAATATTGTTGACCAGATTACCAGGCACCACCCACCAGCATGAACAACTTTCTCATTTTACAGCCAAACAATACACTAAAATAAGTTTCTGAAAACATCTGAGGTGAGAAGTAGGCAATGCAGTAACAGTATCTCCAGTCATATTTGATAAGCGCTGCCTAGTTTGACCACAATTCACGAGTGACTGACAATATCAGCTGCATTAGAGACTCTTCAGCTCTGATAAGGTTGTTTTCAGTGAGCTGCACTATATTGTAGTGACTGCCATTAGAGGCAGTAGGAAGAGGAAAGAAGGGACATTATTTTTTTTCACAGATATCTGTCTCATGTAAGACTGTTACCAACTGTAGCTTTAATGCAGAGTCTACTATTATACTACTACTGTTTCTGCAGTTGTCATTCAACAGACAGCAATCTTACACCTGTACAATCAATATATCTTGGATAGACTTTAATTTTTTCCTACATCTAAAGACGATTTAGTTTACTTACATAATAAGACGTTACCTTAATGGTCATTTTGTTCTAATACGTGTGCGTCTGTGCACGGGTTGCCAGATCTAAGCAGCATCTTACCTCAAACTCTGCATGTTTATGGATGTCTTCGGCCCTCTGTCGGCTGAGGATAAATTCAGCTTCATTAGCCACACGAACCAGGTGGTCCTTCATGGTGTGACTCAGCAGCCTGGGGAGAGGGGAGATGGACATCAGCCCACTGGAATATTGCAGAAATGCAATTAATATTATCATGATTTTTTTTAAGGTATATGTATGTCACTTTACTTAAGTCATAGTGGGGGAAATGTAGACAGATGCTTAGCAATATCACATAAAATCTTGAGCTCCAGAGTATTTAAAACATGTGTCTAACACTGTGGTATCTGGTAACCTGGAGCAGGAACAGCCATGTAATATGCATAAAATGCTGAAAAAGCACCGTGCAAAATAAGCAGAAAATCTAATTTGGAAACCAAACCGAACCAGATAGACCCTTTAACTGGGGGGTGCAGGTGCTAATTGATTTGTTAATGATATGCATCTGACAAGAGGGAGGATCTCTGCCCATGTTGCTACATATGTAGTCTACCTCCCTCTTCTTATCAGTGTTGATGAAACATGCATGTTATGTGTGTGCGTGTGTGTTTGTGTGTGTGTGCAGGTCGAAGAAACCTCTCTACAGCCCTAAAGGTCAGGACTGTGCAAAGTGGAACAATAACAGACCAGGGGCCAGAGAGGAGGGATGGGGCGGGGGGAGGGCAGGCTGGGCCCGACTGTGGGGTGGGGGTTTAGGGGCCAGGGGATGACTGTAACCTAAGCCTGCTGTTTCAGCACAGGGCAGCAGGGGAGCGGAGGTGCTGGGGCCTCTGTAGCCTCTATGGCCCTGTCGAGGCCCCGCCATCAATAACCGAGCCACTGCCCTTCTTTATGGTGCTCTGTGCTTAAGACTGTACACATGGACAAAAGAGACACCTCATAAGACACGATGGAAATAAATCAGTAAAATATTTAGTAATAGGCAATATAATATAAAATTTCTACAGCGTTCACCAACTTAAAGTTAATACTTTTAAATCCCTTTAATATCACACACAGTACCATTTATTACCAGTTTAACATCATACTGGTTGAGGTAAAATCCTTATATATATTTTTATTCGTACTTTCCTATTAATATAATTAATTTAATTAATGTGACCTGGATCCACATAAGACTTTTTAATACCTTCTAAGACCTTTGTGGAAACATTATTCCACAGTTTTTATGACCTTCCAAGACCTGCAGAAACCCTGTTTTATTAAAGGTACACTACGCAGGATTGTCGGTAAGGGCTCACTCATACTCCCTTTATGTACGAAAATAGATATGGATATACTTTCATGAGTCATTCATTTTGAGATAGATATAGCAAATAGACAGCACTAGAGGGCAGAGTTAAAGTTTTACATAGCCACACCCGAGACTACAATGGAGGAGGTTAATGTATGTCTTAACGGAGGCAGCACTGTAGATGGCAGTGGTCTTTCAGGCCATTAAATAAATCGTGACATGTGGACGTAGAATTCTTTTCATTATATTACAGATGCGTTCTGCCATTTTTTAAATGTCTTTGCTGTGTCCTACGATCGTACAAACTTACAATCCTACAATCTTGCTTGAACTATGCTACACTACCCCCTGTGATCTCTGATGGTACTGCTCCGTTTCATCTGTACCCATAAGCTTTCAGAAAACATTAACAAATATGGACAAAATTAACGCAGAGTACAAACAAAAGGCTCCATCTGTGTCCATAGAGTGTATCTAATGTTGAACATGAATGAGCCCTTACTGTTTGCAAACACACTCGCCAGCAAAAGTGAAAGTTAAAGCCAACCACACGTTCACTCTCATTTGGCGTTTGGCCCCACTATAGTTGCGTTTTTTAGGCACTGTGTCTCCTGGATGCCTGCTGCTTATGGTCTGGCACCTGGTTGCTACCTTTTTATAAAGCCCCGACCTCACCTGAGTGCTGTGGGGGTACACGCCCACAAACTTCCCCAACACAGAAAATAAGAAGAAAATTAGAAAATACATGCAGAGGGCAGAGTCTCTACAGTAAAATATACCACCACACACTGAGAGTGGGTCATAAGTGATGATTTAAAGGGACTCTTCTGTATGAGTCCATACAATGCAACCTGCTTCGTATATCTTTGAGCTGGTATCAGTCTTGGCTGACCTTTCCACTAGGGCTTGGCAATATATCGATATAATATCAATATTGTGATAGGAGACCAGAAATCTTTGAGTTCTGGATTTTGGATATCATAATATCGTAAGTGTGTTCTTTTAATTGTTTTAAAGGCTGCATTACAGTAAAGTGATGTGATTTTCTGAACTTACCAGATTGTTATTGCTGCTCTATTTTTTGTCCTTACCCACTTAGTCATTACATCCACATTTCTGGGGATTATCAAAAATCTCATTGTGTAAATATTTTGTGACAGCACTAATAGTCAACACTACAATATCATCGCAAAATCAATATTGAGGAATTTTGGTCAAAAAGATTGTGATACTTGATTTTCTCCGTATCGCCCAGCTCTACTTTCCACAAACTGTCACAATAAAAAAAAGCATCAAATGACACAAAACCTAATCAGGGTGGTATAGTGTAAATCTGTATCTCATAAAATAAATAAAAGTATAATTAAGTAAAAATAATGGTCGTGGATTGGTAGGGAATGTGGTTTAAATGACTGTTAAATTCCCACTAAGACACAGTCCAGACACACATTTGCATACACGTGTATGCACTTTCACTAGTAATCCTGACTTAAGTTATGCTGTGTAAGTGTGTGCACAAATCCCATCGTCCACAAAGAACTCATAGGACTGCAGTACATTGGCAGTCTCATTAGCATTACTGTGGATTAGCTTCTGCCAATTCTAAAAGCTGAGGATCAATAATGGAAAGTGTGGCTCTTTAAATCTGAAACTGATGAGTTCTAAGACTAAGAAGAACTGAGGTGGGAATGAGAGTCTTATTAGGAAGAGACGGAGAGGCTCATATGTCGGGATAATTGAAAAACCAGACAAAAAAAACAATAGACAGCAGCAAACAGAAGAGATGATTACAGGCTGATAAAGGCTCAACCAGAAAGGCATAAACTGACAGAGGGACAGCAGGAAATCAAGAGCGATTTCCCAAATGTCACAGAGGAACCAGCGATCAGAGCCCCTGTCACCTTTTACCTAACTCCTCTCCTTTTTCCCAAATCCCTCTGGGATGACACGTATTGAATGGAGCCTTGAACTCAAGGATCTTCCATCCTCACTCAACCCAAGCTCCTCTAACCCCCCCACCCCCCCAAACATTGATTGTTGTCCAGGATCTTGAATAGCCACCCCATCACAAGGCCTAGGGGGTCTTGAGGGGCCCGAGGGGCCTGAGGGGCTGTGATGTGATCCAGGAATGGTGAAATTGGAAAATGGCTGATGGGTAAAAGGTTGAGAAAGATAATGAAGAAGTGCTGCTGCAAGGAGAGAGGACAGCACTTAGCATGTCAGAGTTACCTACCTGCCTTCGTTGACCAACTCGATAAAGGCGAGACCTGCATTCTTCTGGATGGAGTTCTGCCATTCCTGCAAGCAAACACAGACATATCAAAGCATATCAAAGACAGCACTGAAATAACTCTTCCAAGTTGTAGAACGTACATTTTACACATAGTCCCAAGAATCTCTGATCAAATAGAATTAAAACTTGGGAAACAAGTGTGCTACATTTGGATGCAGATGATTACGTTAAAGTAGTACTAATATACTCCTCATCACTTTAAAGGTCTATACCTTAAGAAAACAACTGAAACGTGACAGCACTGGCTTTGTGTTGGTAACCTAAGCCCCCTTCACACATGCACCGCAAACATGAAATTATCTAGACATTACCCAGAGGAGCTGTATGTGAGAACGCACATGTCCAGTACAGTTGGATCGGACATTAAATGGACTTTTTCCTACCAGCTCCCTCGTCTTATTGAGCCCATGTGTGGATAGAGCAGGTAGTTGTCTGAGAGTTCACAGCAAGCAACTGGGTGTGTCAATGACATTTCTAAGGGGCTTGCATGAAACCAGAAGAAACCAAACATCCAAGGGTGAAAAAGAAGGGTAATTTACAAGAAGATGACAACAAATATGTCTAACTAGAGAGATGAAGAGATTTGGGAACTTCTGTCAGGCTTCTTCTGAAAATGGCTCTAGTCTTAAAGCTACTAAAAAATAACCCAAGTTTAAAGACGTAGCAGTCCAACAGTTTTCCCACAAGTTGAGCAAAATGATCACTTGAGAAATTCTTTATTGTCAGTTAATCTGCCAATTCTAAGGTGATGTCTTCAAATTACTTGGTTTGTCCGACCAAGAGTCCAACACTCAAAGATATTCAGTTTATAATTATATAAAGCAGGGAAAATCCGGAAACTCTCACATTTGAGAACTGCAACTAGGGAATGTTTGTATAACAATAAATCAATTTTTAAAATATATTCACCAACTAATTCTCTTAGCTCTAGCAAAATAATTTTTTAAAACTAACCTATTCTTAATGAAACCAGTAGAAAGTTATTCTTGGGTACATCCCGGTGACTCAGTGGTTTACACTCCATCTATAAGCTTTCCTGCCACTGAAGGCCCCCAGTATCAAACATCATCTAAAAAGGCACACTCACTGCTTTGGTCCGCAAGGGCTTTACAATCGGCTCGCAAACTAGTGGAAAGGAGTGAAAGAGCTGTGTTGAGAGTGCATTTATCACGAGTAAATACACAAATTTCCTCCTCTTTGACTAACGTTATGGTTCAAGGTGTCAGTCTAAACAATCCAACCACAGCCGTGCGCGACTTTAAATCCTCAGTTTTGAAGGGACAACGAGAGAAGGGAAACTCAGCGGTCATCGTCTCTCATGTTCTGTTCAATATTTCAACACCTTCAACACAACCGTCAAAAGAATAATAAAGCAACAAGGTCATGGGGCCTGTCTGAACCTCACAGCGCTTTTTCCCCCTTCTTCCTCTCTGGGGAGACGGAGAAATATGCGTGAAAAACCTCAGGTTAGAGACCTAACTACCAAACTACTCTTTAAAAAAATCATTAATCACAGTTTGACGTCACCATACAGTCCACATTATTCAGCTGTTATCAAAATGTGTCACTTAAATGTGTTAAAGTCATTTCAGCGGTGGTGAAAATAACAATGATACACATTTTACTCAACCTTCAAGAAGTTCACACTTCAACAAAGTTTCTAAAACAACAAATTGAGTTAATTCCATCAAGTTGTGAAACAACTATGAAGTGAAAGCCATGCGATGTGTATGTGTATCTAAGCATAAACTTTTTAAACTCTGCTGTCATCATCTCTTGAGCTGATAGAGGAAACTGTGTGTTTATGTAGCGACTGGCCTTTCAGTAAACCTAGAGAGCCCACAGGGACGAAGATATCAGCGCTACAAGGAGGAAGGAAAGATCAATTTACAGGAATTTCTAATACACATCCAAATATATTTGTACATATGTGATGATTTTCGAAACCATAAAGTTATTCCTTTTCAGCACAACAAATGTAAAGCCATCAGAACCAATCATGCCCCAAACTAAGAGAAAACATTCTTGTGAAATGCCTGCGCACCATCACTCAGTAACCAACTGCACGTCATACAGACAACAACCTAACACTTAACCTCAATTCAAAACTGCTTTTTGTCCTGAAGGACCATATTGGCATTGACCGTGTTTACAATACATTCCAAATAAAGAGGGCACAGAGGGAATAAAAGTCTGGGCGCGGGACTGGAAACAGTGTTTTGGAGTTGAGTACTGGCAGAGGGTTTTGTGGCGGAGGCTTTGCTTTAGAGGAAGTGTGTGAGAGCAGCCTTGGGGCCTTCTAGTTGAAGCATAGACTGTAGTTGAAGGACATTAACCATGAGTGTTAGCCTGTGGCTGTGGGGATATTCCAGACCGGGCCAGACTGTGCTTTCTGGATTTCAAATAAACACCACAGGAAGTGAGGCTGTAAATAGAGCCGTCCTCTCTGGAGAACCAGAAAACCAGTGACATTAAATTTCCTTTATGTGATTTCTTTAAAATACTCGGGACTCGGATGCAGGAGACTGAGAATTTAAAGCAAAACTAAAAGCTTCTTCAGCAGAAATAAAAAAGATTATCGCAAAACTGCAGCTCGGAGAGGCTCCAGTTCTAAATTAGGTTTGACGAACGGCGTGGAGGCCATTGGCATTTGGTGGACACAGACAAAGGTGATAGCAAGACTAATGGTGTCATTATGGGCTAAGAAATGGCTCCTCTAGTTGAATTAAAAAAGCAATGACCCTGATCTGAGGGACATCTCTCGGTGACAAAAAGGAAACAGAGACAGGTCAGTGATAGAATATTGGATTTTGGCTGCCCTGGTCAGCGGTGTCACAGCTTTTATGGCCGCTATAGGGGCCATGACCACAGCGCTCCTGATGAGAGGATACAAGCAGCCATTTGTGACCTCTCACCTTTAACCTGACCTCCTAACAGATGATAGGATGAAGAGAGAGGGCTGTCCCTTGATCCTGATCGGAAATTTTGCCAGTGTTTAATACACCTAGAGGGGGTTACGTTTTGTTACCTCTTTCTGTTTTGCGTTTACGAATGAAACTTTAAATCTATTCAAAAGAAACTCATGTCTCAATCTGAAGTCAATAAGACAGCTCTGTTTGGTCTGTGTTCCACGATGATGGCATTGAGTCTAAACACACATGCCATGCACTTCCGTCATTACAGCTGATTATCCATAATCAACATCTAAATATACCACTACCACCGGTGAGAAAACACAGACCTCCTGAGCAAAATCGCCTTTCAAACATCAGGCTCGCCACAACACAAGGAAACATTTTCCGACGCTGAAGAAAGAAACGTCTCGGCTCTCCCGAAATAATAAATAAGTCGGTTGTGTTTTTCGGTGGCATCATTCATAATCACAAGTATTTGTTGATTTGAAAGGCTGTGGGAATACAACTTTGGATGGGACGACAAAAGCATAAATCCTCGTGTCAAATGTGTCAGGGCAGCAGAAGCTAAATTAAGGAGGCTGAGAGCTACTGATTTTTTTTTTTTTTTTTTTTTAAAAGCTAAAAAAGTATAACAGTTTAATGTAAAGGAGTTTGATTACAAGGTGACAGAGTACGACTGTGAAAGACAAAGCAGATGGAAACAAATGTACTTTTTAAACATCTTAATTTAATTTATAGAATTCTGTAATTATAAATATTAAGCTAAAAAAACTCCTGGTATTTCCTGTTTGGATTTTATATTTTATTTTATTTTCTTGTACGTTGATGATAAACATATAAATCTGTCTTTAATTTAAATGTTAGGTGGGGTCCTTTTACAAGCCCTCAGAGTTTTTGTCAATCCACCTGTGTATTTTCTAATGCTGCAGTATTTTTTTTCTTTTGTTTTTTTTTATCCTGTGCACAAATAAAGACAAAATAAAAAATTCCCCTAACCACTAGCAGATCACTAACAGCTGGTGGCATTTCTTGACATTTTAATCAAACCGAAAAAAAAGAACAGACAAGCAAACTGGTTTTCTGTTGCTGTGTGACCCAAATGTTTCTGAAAAGCGATCCCATAACGACAGTGACCAAAAACAGCCCATGTGTGCAGATGGGTAAGACAAAAACAAAACAAAAAATTACTCTTACCATAAACTATCAAATATGTTATTCATCATTGTCCTTTTGACTGATTAATGCAGAAGTTGAGTTGTTTATTCATGCTGCTGTGTCTGAAAAACATGTGTGCGTGTGTATGAATAACTTAACACCGGTGTGTCTACTCAGGCTCTCGACAGTCCACATGTGCGTGTTCAGATGGTATCTGCTTAAAGAAAAACAGACACTCATATTGGTGTTTGCGTGATCAAATTCACAACTGAGGGAATATTTACTGATGTCCAAATATTTATACTGCGGGGTCTCCAAGAGCTTCATGGACTCACACTTTTATGGCTACAGTAACATAAAGAGTGAAAGAACTGGACCTCAACCTCCCTCCCCCCCACACACACACACCAAACAGACAAACTAAAAACATGTTACAACACTTGAGCTGTGCATTTACAGTATGTTTAAGTGGAATACATAATATATGGAGTACATGTATACAGTGCTTTTTAAAGCTAGCAGTATATCATAAAGCTGACTCCTTCTTAAAGAAATCATTTTTCAGTCTTATCTTGCGACAAATCTGGTATTTGGTTCCTTCGGTTTAATGTCAGTGGGTTTTAATGATGTAGGAAGAATAAGAATACTTAAACACTGTGCAGCTGTTTCACATCCAAGTGGAACAGATGTTCACTTCTAAATGAGAAATGAAATAATCACCTCATCCAACAGCCTCATTTTCATGACGACAGAACTGTAGGTCTAGACTTTAAGTACACAAGAGAGTATTTTGCATATCTTTGCAGCACAACAAAACACACAAACAACTTTGAGCTGCAGTACATACTGGTTTCTAATGATACTGATTCAAAATAAGTCTATTAATACCTGTCTAATTCCTGCAATAGTAGCTCTTCTGGTGATCAATCTTTTTGTATGTTCTTCTCTTTTTAGTTGATGAGGAAGCATTAGTTTAGATTTCCTGCCGTCTCATTTGGAGACACATAGTAATTAGTGAGCTAAACTTGCCAAATGAGTGACTTTAATACCTAGTTATTAAAAATACTGAGCATTTAGAGCCTGTTTTTACTTGGTAATAATGTCTGTTTCTGTGGTCTGAACACACGAGGAGAGTCAAGACACATCACAACTGTGTCTATCATACGTCTACAGCCAACCACTTGTGTTCAGATTTTGTTACTGCCTATGCTACTATAGAGCAGTGGTTCCCAACTGTTGGGTTGTGGTCCAAAAGTGGGTCACAGGTCCCTTCTGGATGGACCGCAAGTGACTCGCAAATGTGTCAAATTTGTAAATAACACATTTTATTTTTGAAATACAATAAAAATACCAGCAAAAGCTTTTATTTTGGAGTGCTGTTTCCTGTTGTAGAGTGAGTGAATAACAGACAGCTACTTAACAGAGACAGCAAACTAGCTCAACCACATGGCCAAACACAAGTATGATGTTGAATATATAAAATTTTGTGGACCTTGAACTAATAACTAAGGAGAAATCTGGACCCTGTGGCTGGACCAGTTGGGAACCTCTATTATAGAGGGTCAAAGCACCCCACGCACAGTTGTTACATTCACGTTAGCATGCTCGCTGGGCCCTTAAGTGGCTGCGTCAGTACAGCTGGAAATATCTCTCAGCAGAATTCAACACGTCTCCTTCCATAGGGCAAAACCATGCACAGTCACACAACACCTCATCCAACTCCATGTAAAATGGGCAGGTTATAGAGCGTTAGCCACTGTCACCAAAACAAAGGCCACGTCCTGCATTAATGAAGTATTCCTTGTCTGGGACACATCAGGACACATTAGCATTCTCACTAAAAGATATTTGGTGGTCTAATGCATGCCAGAGCGCCTTGGAAAGTGGTTTGAGTAATCGGATCACAATGCATCTTGGTGGTTGTTCACACTTGTTCACAACTTAGACTTGAAGGTCTAAACTGGCATCAAAACATTTATGTAGGTTCAGCGTTTGGATGTGATAGCATGTGTTGGGATTTTTATCTTTTCTTCATTGTCTAGAGAAACTCTCAAACTACAGTACATTTGTTTGTTACTCGTGTTAGCTTGCTTACTGCATTGGCAACATATGTATGTTCTGCAAACCACTTATACGTTACATTTGTGCATTTTGCACATATCATATCAGTGTTTCCAAAGTGATGTAGTATACATGCTGACTTTGTCATCAGGAGGTGGAGGGGATCGATCGTGGAGGGCATGTGACCTAGACAGGATGCCTGCCAAGCTGCAGACAAGAGTTCAAGACTAACAAACAACAAAACCAATTGGTTTTTAGCAAGTACTGGCTGCATTTCGGCTTTTTAGTCACGAAATGTGGTTGTTTTTTAGCAACTGGTTGCTGTGTTTCTAACTAATAGTGCCATGAAAGGCAGCTGTTTTTCACAGAGCCAGCAAAACATATTCTTTTCTTAACCATAACCACATGGTTTCTGTGCATAAACACAACCACACGGTAGCCACAGTTTTGATAGTGTTTCAACGTATCCACTACATAATAGTGTATAAATGTAACAAATCTGTGGTTTGCATAAAGGTACATTTCCAACATTTATTCTGATTGGGTGATTGGGTTGACTGAAAAGCAGCACAACTTTTGCTGGATGTTTCAATAATGGCATGAGTCCAGAATTATTATGCTTGTGACATTTGCTTGTACCTGAAATTATATGGAGGTAAAAGCAGGATTCACCTAATTGGCATGAACATCAGCCTTGAAGGATCATATTTACAGGAATAGCCTGTTAAGATATGTGCTCGCATGACTAAGCTTTTCAATGACACAAATCTGTACAGTACCAAACTTAATACTTGTATGGACTTAACATTGCCAACTGGCTTGGCATTGCAAAATATAACAAAATACTGTGTATGATGGTTGTTAAAGTCTGACTCCGTGCAACTACGATTCTGTGTGGGGCCCCTTAAGTATGAGCAGGAACGACAGTAAATCATGTCCAAGTTTTGAACTTTGCTTTCACCAGATCAAAAATGCATGGAAGTGAATTTCCACTCCAGATCTGAGCGAAGAAGCCAGGACACGATTTTATCAGCAGGATGGCTGAGAGAGGATCGCAGGGGGGGAAACATAAGAATACATTCCAAGGTCTTATAACGTGGGACCTGTCAGGTAGGAAAACATTACATTAACAGTGCCTGTCAGGAGGAGAGGGCTCTGTCAGTGAAATTCATTTATTTGAAACACGATTATACGTTGTGTAAAATTACCAAGCATTCATGCCACTTGAGGCCCTCCAGTCCTGAACCACTTGAAGCCAGCTCACAGTAAAACCGGCTGGGAGCCAAATTAAAAGCCACTCAATTTTTTAGGAGTCTCCCGTCTGATTCTCTCCTCTCAGCTAGACTTCACTTCCTGTCAGGAAGTCCCCCTTGACCCCCACCTCCTCCTACACAACACACCCCGCCGCCCCCTCTCTGGCTGCATAGTTGGCAACGATAGGGAGTCTGCAGAATTAAGTGCCAGTTGGTGTTACCGTGTTTTCTCTACGTCTCACCGGAGAGTACCTTTTCAAAGAATATACAGCGTGATATTATCCTCTGAACTGGAGAGTGATGGCGGGGACACTGAGCCGCGTGGCATGGCTGTAAAGGGGCACTGGAGCAAAGCGCGGGGTGAGGGCGAACAGGGAGGGAGGGAAAAATAACACTTTGATTTGCACTGATCTTGAACCTTGTGTGCCTGTTTAACTGCACAGTGGGGTGTGGGTCTGACTGTGAGGAAAATGATGGGGAAAGTATTTTTGTCCCCCTGGTTTCATCACATTCCTCGCCACTTCTCTCACCTCTCTCAGCTCCCCAAGTGGTTCATACAACATGGTCTGCTCTTGATCCATCAAAGCCTCACTTACGGGGGAGAAGAAGAAATATAACCACTGACAGATATAAATGACTATTTAGCGAGTCAAACATCAGACTCCACTTTCACTAACATGACTTTCAAAATAAGCAACTAACACAGCAACTTGTGAATACTTAATAAAACATATAAAACAAACTGGTTCAACTTAGTGGTTGTTCTCTCTCACTTTCATGGTCACAGAGCGTCAAACTGGTTCCCTCGTTTCTCAGATTATGTTATTGATTGTGTGGAGCATGATGACCATGCACTCTCAGCCTGTTTCCCTGACTACAGGGGTTTAAACTTCTATGGCCCCGCCACTCTTACTTCTAACCTGGAGGTCAGAGGGTCAAGGGTCAGGAGGAACCAAGTGTTTAGGGGAAGTCAATGTCCTTCTCCCTGCTGACTGGGAGAGAGAGGTGCCCATCTGTTAAACAGGTTAACTTTGGTGAGACTGGCTGGGAACACATGATAATGTGTGGTCATTGGATTAACGGAATAGCATTGATGTTATTGAATTACTATTAAAGGATTATCGGCATCAGTGGGCCCAACAAAATGCTATTTGCTTAGATCAGAGATAGTATATGTGCCAGCTACTGAAGTTCAATAAACCACTCAGTCAAAAATATTAACTGCCAACACACAACATTTAAACATTTAGTGAATGTGTCATTTCTGACAACAGTTAGTTAAAGGGTTGGCTTACTCATTTTACAAAAGAAAACACATTTCCTCACTCAACTCTAGTTTATAATGCTTTGAAGATAGTTGAGGTTTTAATTTCTCGGGTATTGAGATATATCCCTGAGTTTCCTACTGCTGTCCTAATACAGAGGGGGCAACTGATTTTAAAACAAAATTATAAGAGTGTACAGCCATATATGAGTTGCTTATGCCACATTCCCATGCTACTGCACGGCTCTGCTCAACTCAACTTGTTCTTTTTTGGTTTTCAATTAACAAAATTTGCGAATAGTACCTCAGTTGAGGTTCCAAGGGAGCTGAGCCAAATTGGAAAGTTAAAGACGATGTCTATGCAGTTTCACAATACATTGCTATGGTGATCAGCTGAGAATCCCGCCTACACTGAAGGGATACTGTCTGCAGCAGAAAACAAAAAAGAGAAAAGGACCTGGTACTCAAAGTGAGTTGAGTTAAGTTGAGGCTAACCATGCGGCAAAAATGTGGCATTAGTAAAGCTTTACGTTTTACTTAGGCACAGTAGTGCTTTGAGCTAAATGCTGTCATCAGCATGCTTACATGCTTGCAATGGCGACACTTACATGGCAAAATTCAGCATGTAATGTTTACCATGTTGACTATCTTAGTTTAGGCTGGCTTGGGCCCTTCTATGTGGAGTTATCATGTTCTCCCCGTGTTAGCATGGTTTGTCCTCTGGTTCTCCGGCTTCCTCCCATAATCCAAGGTTCAGATTGGGTTAGCTGATGACTTTAAATTGCCCGTTTGTGTCAATGTGAGCGTGAATGGCTGTCCGTCTCTATGTGTCAACCTTGTGATAGTCTGGCGACCTGTCCAGGGTGTACCCTGCCTCTTGCCCACTGTCTCGAGAAGATAAGCTGTTACAGATAATGAATGGATGAACTGCTTGGTTTAGCAACATAGCTTGCTAATATTTGCAAATTAAAACTAAAAACAAAGTACAGATTAAGCTGATGGGAATGTCATTAATTTTGCAGGCAATCGGTCATAAACTAAAATTCTGGATACATTACAGTTATAGATAGATAGATAGATATAGATCTAGTGCTGATGGTGCTAGATGAAAAATCAGTAGTTTACCAGAGCTACAAGAATTCGTACTGAGATGGACATAAATGTCTGTACCAAAGTTTTTAGAAATCTTTCAAGTGAAAGCTGAGATAATTCACTGGCAAAATGAAAACTTCAACCTGCTTGTGGTGCTTGACGAAAAGTCAGAGAATTACCAAAGTAGGATTCATCTGCTGGGAACCATGACTGTCTGCAGAAATTTCACGACAATCCATCCAATAGGTGTTGAGATATTTCAGTCTGGACCAAACAGTGATATATTTAAGACAGTCTATACCTGGACATATTTGAGGCAAGTTAACATTTGGTTTTGTGTGTGTGTTTGTTTAGGTGAATCAGCCCTTTAACAGTTAAAGAACTCAAGAAATAAGGGTATAAAGGTGCATTATCGTATGTGTAATTACACTACATGGAGCGTATTTGTTGACGTGTGAGGAAGAGCATTCTTCCCTATCTGCTCTTGACCATCATGAAACCAGAGCCCCTCCACCCCACAGCTCTCTCTCTCCCTTCCTTCCACTCCATGTACAGGATGCATTTCTGATAAATGGCATAAGGATGGATGGGCTGACAGAGGGGCCGGACAATAATGGCTGATCTACAGGACACAAATGCAGCTACTGAGGAGATTTATGGGCCTCTGCTCATCGTAGACTGTCCAGTAACCGATGAGATGATTTCTCAAAGCTCTGGACGGACGGCAGCGAGCGCGAGGGGAAAGCTCTTTCTCTTGTCCCAGCGCATTATTTATTTATCAGATGTTTTGGGTGGAAGCCACTTCAAGAAGTGCACCCAGGAAACAACACGCTGGCCGTAAACATGACAGAGACGGGAGAAAACGAGTGTGAGAGAGAGAGTGAAACTGTCAGGGTGAATCAGGGGCATGGGAAGAGGGGAGAGTGGTTCTTTACATGCAATATCCTCACCGTATTTCACTAGAGAAAACTTTGATGATTATCATGCAATATGCAAGAGCTACTTTGAGGAAGCCATCACATTCAATAACCTAGACGGGCTATGACATCTGTATTAACCTGGCAAAAATATGTTCTCTGTTTACTTGAAATCATCTAATTAGCTCCAAAGCATCGCACATTACTAAATAGACCACTGTTCAACTTGTTGTCATGCCCCTTACCTGTTTGAGTTTAGAGTAATTTTTGCAATCTGTTTTAATACCATGTATACATATTAATAGCCATTTTACACTGTCAAAATTACGTTACAAGCATTCCAATTTATAAACTAAGTAATGCTGAAAAATGCTGAAACAATTAGTCAGTAGGTCAACTGAGAAAAAACTAAGCTGCAACAACTTAAATGGTAGATCAACTGTTCGTAATTTGTTTAAGACCTAAACTCACAAAGTCCACTACTGTAAAATGTGTATATTTGATTATTTTCCTTAGTCTGCTATGGTATTAAACTGGATCTATTTGGGTTATGGTCTGTAGGTTGAACAAAACAAGCAGTTCAAATATGTCATCTTGTGCGCTGGTAAGTTGCAATGGCAATTTATTTATGTATTTTTGTCATTTTAGAGTCCAAACAAATGAGAAACTAATCTGCTGATTAACTGATAATATCAATAATTTAAATTAAAAAAAAATAACTAAAAAAACTTGTTTCAACAATTCGACATAGTACATTTTTAATCGACAACAATTCTGGGCACAGGTACAGTAAGCAGAAGAGACCGGTTGCAGGGAAGTGTTTTCTCCATATGTATGTCACCTAGTGTTTAAATTCTCCTTGGCTGAGGCTGCTTGACACAATCCCTTGAAAAGTTTCCCTAGTTAAGAAGGAACATTGAGTCATTTACTGCATTGAAAGAGATTTTACAGTGGTAAAATTCTACAGTTTCAGTGGTTTGTTTGCTTGCACTCATGCTCGTGATACACGTCATCTTGTCACTAGTTTAAAAAAAAAAAGGCAAAAGAAAAGTAAACAAGAAAACCAAAATGGTCAGAGGAGGAAACACTATACTTCTGGAGAAATACAATAAAAGAAAGCACATACTAAACAGTCAATTTGATCTGCAAACAGAAAACAACAAATGTGGGTGGAAATTGCAATGAAACTTAATGTAAAATCAAAAGTGTATCCACTGGGTTCTCCTGGTCACAGAACACTCTACATAAATTGTCTTCATTTATCACGATAAACTCTGCCATGCTGAAGTTCAGATAGAGTCAGGGGTACCTTAAGTTTTCTTTTTTCTTATTTTGGTTGCTAAGGTGTTTTGTGCAACGTTTTAAGGACATGGACAAACCTTAAATACTTAAGTGAACATTTAAGTAAACCTTGAGGAGAAGACTTAAGGGTGTTTTGCGCTACCGATTTCATTTTAAGGGAACCTTAACTTAAACCTTAAATAAAAAAAATCTAGACTTCAAGTGTTTTGTGCACCCAGCCTTCGCTCTTTCTATTATTTTGAGCGGCACTCTGTTGCAGCTACAGTATATGATCATTAATCCTCATTTTGTATATTCAGCAGTCCTCGAGGATCAATATCACAGCGGAGAACAAGGCAGCATGCCACCCCAACAGTTAATGTCTGATCAAAATGGTCCTTTAATTGGGAGCACAGTTGTAGTTGTTTAGAAATGGGGCACTATCAAACAGCGGTTTACAATCCCCTCCTCAATGCCAAGCTGATGTGGCCGCCAATGCAACTTTCATAGGATCCCTGATTAAAAACTGCTCTGCAGTCCCTAGCCTCCTGACCCTTCACCCTGGCTCCACTCCATCTCAAAGCTCGGGAAATTAATTAAAATTTCACAGAGATGGTATCGCGTCGCATCTCTGATGAAGGTGTGGGGGTTGAGGGGGAGAAAAATCAATCAAAATCATCTCCATCTACTCCCTCCAACTGGTTGGCTCCAAGGCAGGAAGGAGTCACAAGATGGCCACGGAGGCACTTCCTGTGAGAGGACTGAGTGCTTCCTGTGCCAGAGGGCCCGACAAACTTTGCTAAATAATGTCATCAATCATGGCCCTGGCTCACTCTCACTGCCCCGCAAGGAGAACAAACACACAAATAATTATACATAGTAATTTAGCCCAGAGGAAAGTCTGTCCCTGTTTTCTTCTTCTCCCCGGTGGAAAGCAGCATATCGCTCCTACCTTCCTCCCCCCCTCCTCTCCCCCCTCTACACAACAATAAAATTACATTTGCATTAGCTGTGAGAGAATTTGGTTGGATGATTTATTGAAGCAATCAACACCACGCTGGCCAATCCCTGTTCCTCTCACACAGAGAGCATGTGTGTGTGTGTGCGTGTGTGTGTGTGTGCTGTGGAGATTGGGTGGGGTAGCTTGGAGCTCAAAGAAAGGAAGAAATAGCTTGGGCTGGGGACCAAAGGGGGAAGCGAGGCATGAGCTGCGCAGCGGAGCAATCACCAAGATTCTGCCTTTGATTAGATTAGCATTAAACAACACCCTGACAGATATGACAAATAGGTGCATTAGAGCCTGTCATTCTTCTCTCTTTGGTTTTCTATCTAGCTTTCACTCCTGCTATTCCTTCGTCTCTGGACATTATAGGGCTCGCATTCCCTCCATGTGTCCCACTAGCACAAATCTATGCGCGGCCCCTGACATCCAAACAGATGTGTAATCTGACTGTATTACCTTTTTAGAGAAGACGCGAAGTGAATAATGGGAACCAAACAGAGTAGGGGTTAAAAAGGGGGAGAAGGTGGAGGAAAGAGAGCCAGATGACAGGTGCTATTTCTTTAGAAAATAAAGCTGATAAAAAAGCCGGGCGCAGTGGTGAGAGAGGTGTCATTAATCAGATGTGTTTTTGTATTATTGGATATCTTTGTTTTTTCATGAGGTGCTTTAAATGGGAAAGATGCAAACAAACAGGGCCAGAGGGGAGTTATTATCTGTTGTCCTTGTCACTGGATGTGTGTATATGAGGGCAACTGTTTGTGTGTGTGTTACACTCTGAAAATGAAAGCTTCTACTCTGAATAAATACACTGTTTTATTAGGAGTATTTACACATAAATGTAAAGCACACTGTGTACTGTGTTGGTCCACACACAGTAACAGTCAGTAGCTTTGTGTCTCTTCATGCTAATCAGCCATCCAGTAGTGATCTATTGACATGCCCGATCATTGATCTGCCCACGCCTGCTTATGATCCCTGAATTAGTATTCATGAATCCGGCAGCAGCTAAATAAACTTGGCAACAAAACACCCACAAGACAACAGAGAAGAGAGAGATAATCAATGCAAAGCACCATCAAATCTACATTATCCCTCCTCATCAGTTTGGCCAGGCCACAAGGGCCGGCGCCCGGGTCAGAGGTGACGCGGACAGGTCGGCCACCCTTGACCCTCAAACCAATATTTGCGGTCAGAGATGCCTTTTCTCCGGTTTCTCTGCCCTCACTCGGGGGACGGGGTGAATGTGGGAAGGTAGACAAGGTAGTGTGGAGGGAAAGATAAGGCGCTGGATGGCTCACTGTCTCCACTCTGGGCTGTGGATTTACTGCGCTCAAGGTGAGCCTGATAAATCAGACCGGTGGAGAAGCGGAGGACGGGGGTAAGGAAAGATATAGATGCCAGACTTGCCTGTGAACACAGAAGCATGACGAGCTCCACCACTGAGCTGCTGGACTTCATACACACCAGGCCTGGAGAAATATGAAAGGAGAGGAGTCATACATTTGATAATAAACAATTATTTTTCAGGTGTTTTATTTCATAAACCTTCCTCTGTGCTCGTGAAAACACGTTCATGCACTATGAACACCCAAACAGACACGGATTACCTAACCATGTGCCATCTGCAACAGAGCAGATAGTATTGATGGGCCTAATGAGCCGACATGATGTTACTGTAAACTAATACATATTTGGGCCTTGTATTACAGGCCTGACTTGGCCAGCATATGTCCCATTGATCCCTAATGGCGAGCCCTGGGCTTTTAGAGGGCAGGGGGCCACTAGAGTGTCCAGAATCTGCTGCACATGCACAGACGGGAAGAGGGCAGAGTAGCCTTTGGTCTTTCAGTTGCTCTTCATATGACACAGAGACACATGCACCATATCACACACACACACACACACACACACACACACTCAGAGACACACACACACACACACCTCCCCCTGCCTTCTCTTCAAGCCCCCCTGCAGCTATCAATCAACTTTCCATTTTGTTTGGTGGCAGCAGACATCCCAAACACTGCTATTAGTGGCCTGGCCTATGACCTAGCCCCCTAGAAACCTTCAGCACAACCACCAGCTCTTGGCTCAACGCGCACTCATCACACTATTGGATTAAAAACTGCTGGGCTATGTTATTGCATTTTAATGAGGACAACACTTGAAAAGATGTGCCGTCCTTGAGTTTTGAGAGGAAGTAAAAAAAAAAAAAAAAAAACATTGACCTTCTTCAAAAAACAGTAGCTTTAATGAGTCCCTGTGATGTTGTACTTACTCGTGCCCTCAATAAGGAGCTCCTGTCCGTGGCTGCCCAGCAGGGTACGAGAGAGGAAGGGGGCAAAGTCCACAAAGATCTCTCTCAGCAGAGGAGCTGCCTTCTCCAGAGCGTGCTCCAGACGCTCTGAGATACTGGAGATGCAATACAAAGACGCAGACCAAAACAGTGCATGATGAGTAAAATGAACTCCAAACTCTAAACTAAATCTCAGAAATTTAAAAACATAACTTTGGTAAAATATCTAAAATAGTAATCATAATTAGGACAAAGTAACAATCAGTGTGTATGCATTAGTGACTGATGCGCATAAAAAGCTGTATGCGCTTGTGTGTGTGTGCATGTGTGTATGTGAGAGAAAGAGAAAAGAAGATGAATCACCTCATATTGGGGGCTGTGTTCTGGGTCACAGGGGAGAGTGGGGGGACAGATGGCAGGCTAGCGCTGGCTGGAACCTGGCCGCCTGCTGCAGGGAGAAACCAAAGAACTCTGTTATTAGTCTGGATGTTGGACAAGAATAAGACGCTACACACACACGCACACACACACACACACACACACACACAGCAATACATTATACGACCTGGGTAGCACCATAAACCTGTGCGGAAACATGCATCTT
The DNA here is from genome assembly GCA_019142605.1 of Cephalopholis sonnerati. Classification (NCBI taxonomy): domain Eukaryota; kingdom Metazoa; phylum Chordata; class Actinopteri; order Perciformes; family Serranidae; genus Cephalopholis; species Cephalopholis sonnerati. The sequence continues at coordinate 26,114,054 of JAGQAX010000003.1, read as the reverse complement.
ATGAAATAACACAATGGTCTCCATTCAAATGTATAGAATAGGGGGATTTATGGTCAAATAGGGCAAGTGGGGGTACAAGTATAATTTTATGGTTAGATAGTGGATGATGTACTCCGAGCACAATATGTCTTCCTTATCAATTTACAATTCAGAGGTTTTCATGATGGAAACCTCTAAATTGTGCGCTGAAGGGCGGGGAACGTTTAACTGTCAGCTGCAGTCACACTTATACAGTATGACCACTTTTGGGATGGTGTTTTTAATAAGTCGGCCATAAATCAAACACAATATTAAATATTTCTTTATGTGTCAGTGATATTTTCAGTGTTACACCTGTGTTGGAATGTGAGATGCTAAAAAGCCTACTGTTTTTTCAAATTGTTTTTACTCATTAAGTCATTACATACCAATTTACCCCTCTGGGCTGTTTTTGTGACTGTTTCATTATGCAACTAAAAGGTGCTTTACGACTTCATTCTGGAGACAGAGGCACACAAGGTACAAAGTCCGTGTTTGATTGATCTGGCAGTAAATTTACTTCCCTGTGGCTCATAAATAAGCTAATGCCCAGCTGAATATGGAGGAGGGGGATTCCTCTGGTGTTTCAGCGGGCTTGTTTTTCCAGCCAGGACAGTCTCTGAGCAGGGATAACTCTTAAGGAATGACAGACACTGTAATGTGGGCTGGAATGTGTGTGCATTCATGTGTGTGTGTGAGTGTGTGTGTGCATGTAAGGTGTTAAGCAGCGCCATGTGGGCCTGGTGAGAGTATCCCTCTCGAGCTGAAGTAGCTCCTTCAAACAAAGAGGAGTAAATGAACGTCTCCATTAGTCCTCCCACTGCCCCACTAAAACACACTCGCACACTCACAAAGCGTATTTACTCAACGCTGCTCGCTGACACAAAGCACCCTGTGCATACAGCTTTAACAATTATCATTATTCACATGCACACACACACACACACACACACACCCCTGCCCAGTTTAACAGTGAATGCACAATCTCCTAAAACACACGAACCCCACTCTCATGTCACTCCCTCCTCTCTTAAACACACACAGACTCCTCAGTGAAAAAACATTACACTTTTATACACACTAACACAGGCAGAATGTAACACAAAAAAAAAAACAGCTGGCCATCCAATCATTATTTACGGTCGCTGCTGAATCAGTGAATACAGGAATGTTCGTGTGCTCATAAAGTTGCAATAAAAAAAGGTGTGACTTTAATATATCATTTTATTCATTCACCTTAATTCATCCTTGTATCAGAAATCACCAACATAAAATGACTTAGGCTCAATGAATATTTAATAACAACTACTTTTATTTTTACTTTTTTTTTTTTTATTATTTCTTTTTTTTTTATTTAAAAAAATATATATCTTTTTTAATGTATGCAAAGTTTTATTTGGAAAACTTTATTTTTACTTCTACTCTTTTTTACTTGCGACAGCAATTAAGACTGGATGAGTGCATCTCTATTGTTTCTTGCTTTCTTCTCACACTTTTGCTACCTGATTACATTATGCAAACACAGCAATATTATTCTTCCAGATGAGCAAAATCTCTCAATAAATATTGACTTTCTTGTGGCTGCATCATCCAGGTTCAGACACTGTCCTTTGGATATTTGAGTGTCTTAGTGTGTGTGCACTCACTTGCTGCAGAGTCTGCAGAGGCGCCCTGGGAGGCATCTCCAGAAGATACTACGGCGACGCTGTCCATAGGTGTCACACCAGACACAGATGCAGCAGTGGCTGCTGGGACAGTCGTGGAAGTGCCTGGAGATGGTGTCATGCCCGCTTTCTTGGGTGCAACGATGACACTTCTGTAGAGGGACAAGACAAATTATTAATGTAATTGTCACCTTGACACAGTTGCAAGAAAACGCTGACAGCAGCGATTCACTGTGAGCCGAATGAGACTTTAACGTACACAGTATGGCTGAAACAACACCAACTGCCGCATCTATCCATTAGACTAGAAGAGTAATTACAGGGCCACTGGCACTAAATATTTTAAAATAATGACATCTGTCTTTCCACAAACTGAGCAGCTACCTGCAGCAGTCTTTCATCTGGAATGATACTCTTAACTGTTTTCTTAAATTCGACTTTAATTTTGCTTGTTGACACAGTCTTTGGCATCACAGCATTATGTGTTGACTAAGTGTAAGCTACATTTCTGTAGAAACATCTGAACCCCAGTTTGGGTGCCTGTTTTCAACTTCTACGGCAAAACTAAAACTTTTTGTAATTAAGTATAGTTTAAAATTGTTCACTATCAGTGCCAACATGATACCTGGGTTTGGTATGTATACCAAAAACAATATATATATTTTTTTCAAACCCTTCTCTGAGGACTATTTTTCAACAACAAAAAAAAGTCTTACAACAAAATATGGCAAACTTAAATGTTATCTCAAGGCAAGGAGCCATACAAAAACTGATTCCATAATTTAGATCATTTACCTGATGAAGGTCAGAAAGTCTGAAATGTAGTTACATTACATTTTTCAGCAGTAAATGTTACAGTATGCGGGACTTCCTCTCTGTGTTTTCATAATTTAGATCCGAAAATAGTTCAGTAAAGAATATGTAAGAAAATACTACTGAAACATTTGATTCCAGCTTTTAATGATTGAGAGTTCTCAGTTTTTAATTTCACACATATTTCTGCTGGTGTTCAAGAAGTATTAGGCTTTAAAATCCTGCTTAGCTTGGGTTAAGGTTTATATTTACTAACATTTTTATTGGTTGAGCACAAATACCTGATCATTGACAGCCATCTTTAATTTCTAAACACAGTTGTCTATGCAGTGATAATGCTGCTTCGTTACATGTCCCTCTGGTAAAGTAACAGGAAGTGTTTCTCGTAGTGGTGTGGTACGACTGAGTGGAGTTCAATTCCCATCCGGCGAACAGCAGATGGGAGGAGAGCAGCATGCAGATAAGCTGTCAGTTTAGAGCAGGGCTCTGACAGACCACTGGCCATATCAAAGAGAGCCTGGCCCTGCTTATCAGTGCTGACACAGGGGAAGCAGGGTCTAATCACTGGCTACTGCTCCCTCTCAGAAACACAAACCAATGCAGGCTCACCAAGATATTCAAGTGCACAAATGCACAAAATCTGAATATGGAAAGAAAAAAAAAATGGCAGCGTACAGAGAAAACAGCTAACATACATTCCTGCACGTTCCCAGAGTCAGTGTGTTTGCATGCTTTTATGCACACACACACACACACACACACACACACAAGAGGATAGTTGGGTCTGGCTCCCTGCAGTGCAGACAGATACCTGGCTGCAGAATCAAAGTCGGTTCTCAGCTGATTTAAGGCAGGTGATCAGATCTATTAAAAGTTACTGTGAATGTTAAACGTTGACAGCTGACCTTTGCTTTGTGTGATCTATGATTTAAGGATAATAAAGTTGCATATAATGATCCCAGTGGCCTGACAGTTGTGTTTAAAATACAAACACATACTGAAAAGGTCCAGAGTGATACATAAAAACTGAAGTAGTGATAGAACAGAATGAAACCAGCACTGACAACCACGAAGAGTCGAGATAAAAGTTTCTGGTAACTTTTCCTCTGCTCTGATAGTGAGTGGGCTGGATGGTGGTATCAGAGAACAAGGGCGGTGCTGACGTGAAGCACCCCAGGTGTCAACAGCAGGGGGAGGAAGACAGAGACGGAGGCCCCCTGGTGTGTGTGCAGGCTGGGTGTGTGTGAATGTGTCCAAAAATATTTGAATATATGCATAGAAGTGTACAAATAAATGCATGAGTGCACAAGTGTGTGCGAGTCTGCCAGGGAACATGTCCGTGTATGTGTTTGGCCTTCCATCTGTTCCCCAGCAAAGGCCCAGTGAATTATTCAGCAGGTCATTAGCCACACTTATCATGAGTGGGCCGCCCCAGTCGATTAATCAGCCGTCAGCGGCCCCACTCAACCCACAAACAGGAGCCCAGGGCAGTGTGTGTGTGTGTGTGTGTGTGCTGAGGCTGAATTATTTAAAGGTTTTAACCTACAATGGATAAGTGCAGTAAACACTGTGATTCCAGTAATCTCCGCTATTCCAGGTAAAACAAGTGCGAGAATGAGTGAGGAAGTGTCAGTGGTGTGTGTGTGTGTGTGTTTGTGTGTGTGTGTAAAAATACCATTCTCTAGAGTGTTAACAGAGCCAACTCATGTGAGGGAGGGGGCCGTACACCCCAGCAGAGCTTTGATCTCCCCTTTCACCCTCGTTTCATGCAGCCCTGTGCATGTGAATGTTCAAAATGTTACTCGCTGACATGCACACTGACACATTCGCATGTACACACTACTGTCAAATCAACTGTGTTTAAGTCCGCGGCATCTCAAGCTGTGATTGGAGGATGATGGCTGGTGTGGGAGGGGCATTAACTTGATGACATCGGTGATTAATGAGCGGAGCAACTGGGACCTAAGGGGCCTGCAAAGTATGAGAATAGCAGGATCTCAATGTTTTTCATGTGTGTTTGTAAGTGTGTGGAAAAAAGTGTACATGCATGGGCTTTGCATCAGAAATGTATGGGTTGGCGGTTGCTTATTTACAACAAGAGGCAGCCAGAAAACACGAGGCACAGGAAGAAAATGTTGAATATTTGACTAGAATGTTAAAAAAAATTATTTTGTAATTTATTTACTTCATGCAATCTGTGGCTATGTATGTACATACTTATATGTATGTGCAGGTGTATGTTTACATGCATATACTGTAGGCACTAGAGTGCAGCTCTTATCTTGTAACCTAAGGAGGCATCTTGGGAGGTATCGTGTCGTCTGTCTTTATGTGAATTCTGTGTGTTTATGTCTTGTGCTGCTACTTAATAAATCACTTTAAAAAAGGATATGCTTTGGGAGTGCAGTACAGGGTACCAATATTAAAATAATACAATACTGCATGTGACTGAGCATGAGCCATTATTGGTGTGTTGTTTGTTGGGAGATATAGTAAAGTAGTACAATGAATACTTTATAGGTTGCATTCTAAATGTGCTTTAAACTTTATCTTTCCTTAATCAAGTATATTTTTTTCCAATATGTCTTTTATTTGTAGTTTTCTTCTTTAAAGGCACGTTCACCCCCAAGTCAAAAATACATATTTTTGTATATACATACCTGCAGCTGTATTTATCAGTCTAGAATGTTTTGATGTGGGTTGCCAAGTGTTAGAGATATTGGCTGTAAAATTCCATCAATGTCTCTTTCCAGAAATCATGACCCGGTTACTCAAGATAATCCACAGACCTTGTTGTGAGCAGTTTCATGTAGAAATTATTGTCTTTCTACCGAACTACACCTGCCAACTGTATCACCGCACAGAGGGAAGCACGCATCTACTGCTAGCTCGCCGACCACTGAGCTAGCTAATGTTACAGCTCAGCTGAAGCAGACGCCAATGATGTTTAAATCTTCCTCTGTCACAAGCACGACATTCTCATCCATGAGTCAATGCACGCATCCATCAGTGGGTGTAGTTTGGTAGAAAAAAAAAATAGTTCCTATACAATTATCTTGAGTTACTGTGTCAGGACAGAGACATTTTTTTGGCGCTTTGAGCACCACAAGCTGAGTGCCATCTAGTTCCATTATATTAGAGAGAGGGCAGACATCTCTATGGCTGATATCTCCAACACTCGGCAACTCACACCAAAACAACCTAGTTTGATAAACAGCACTACAGGTGAGAGGAAAAATGATGTGTTTTTGATTTTGGGGTGAACTGTCCCTTTAATGTTAATAGATTTCCAGTACAAATTTACTATTGTGGTAATACGTATTGTTTTACTTTGATATTTTCTGCTCTAGTAGATATTTTTGTTGCAACATTTTAGTACTTTTTTTTTAGCCCAAAATGTTTATGTTCAGCATCTGCATAAAATAACATTGACTGATGTCTACAGTAGCTATTGGATTCCCCCACTTCCTCTCAAATATGCTTAACAGTATCAGCCACAAAACTAACATTGTGAATGGGTTCTAATGTGAGCTTAAAAAACGTACAATGATAAAGTTACATTAAGAAACCTATAAAGACTGTTGTCAGTTTGTAACCATCTAAGTGTCACCTTTAAATGCCTGTTGTTGTTTTTTTGACAGCCAACAACAGCAGGTTGTAAAATAGCTGATTACTTTTATGCAGGATCACCAATAAGCTTGTTTCACAAAACCTCAATTTTCTGAAGTGTGATATAGAAATTAAAAAAGGAGCAAAACTGCCCTCTGTGAGTTGTATTTGTGTCCGACATGCTTACCCTCTGCCTAAGCCGTACATTAACAACACTTCAGAATCAACACAACTCATCTGTACATCAATGCGCACATGCATGCAGAGTCTGCGGCCAGGAATGCAAACAACTGAACCATGTATATCCCAACGTCTAACACTCACATATTCTGCAGAACCATACCGTCTAAATCATCGGCTTGTACAATGACACTGTTTAGTTCTGGTTAGTGTCAGCAAATATTTGCAGACTGGCTGTCATAACAGGGGCATGGCTGAGAAATGGATGGGAGAAATCCAGCAGGTCTCCACTAGCAAATAAATCAGTAGGGATACTTCACCCCCTGACAAACCCCCCAGTTTTTATCTGGGAGATCCCAGCTTCTTTCATACTTTGGTCTCGTAAATCCAGCCCTCTGGGTAAGTGGAGAGTTGCCATGTTTTGGCAGGAGATGTCAGTGCAGAATATCAGCTCTGGCTTGTACTGGTGTCACTGGGAGACTTACTGGTTAGTGGGAGATGCTGAGCAGTGATAGATTCATTACAACATGATAATAAACACAGAACATATCTACATGCGTGGTAGGTAGAACTGGTAAGGCTGAAGAGACAGCGGGCTGATTAAGAGCTGTAACCTCAGGAGACATATGGAAAGCTGTAGGTGTAAAGCCAGTGAGTGATATGGATAGTGGGGAAGTTTTGACCAAGATGCATCAAAAAAATTTGTCACCTCGACAGTGAGGTCTGAGAATGGGGAACATAAGAAATCTTGGATAAAGAAAGGCATGAATGTGTACATATGTAAGTGCTGAAACAGTCAAGTCAATTTATCACTTAGTCGCCAAAAAATGAACATCAATTTTGACCTTGTTTTTTTTTTTTTGGGGGGGGGGGCCTCGATCTGCTGGTTTAGGCTTCTCACATGTGAAGATTTGCTTTTCTTCCTCTGTTTTACATCAAAGTCATGCCACTACCTTTCATTGCCATGGGCACTGGGAAACTGTGAAGGTAATTTCTCACTATATTTTGACATTTTATCGACTCAATAAACAATAGAAGTTTCAAAAAAAAAAAAAAAAGTAGATGAAAGGTCCAGTATGTAGGATGTGGGAGGATATATTGGCAGAAATGAAATACGGTTCATAAGTTTATAGTCACCTGAAAATAACAATTACTGTGTTTTCGTTATCTGAAAATAAGCCGTTTATATCTACACACAGAGCAGGTCCTCTTCTACAGAGTTCGCCATGTTGTTTCTACAGTAGCCCTGAACGGACAAATCGAAGGCTGAATCCAAATGTCCACCCTCTGGACTTGCGTACTGAGCCCTTGCAGACTTTAGCTGTACGATGTGTGACTTATTTACCCTCATCATGTAAAGTCTGTGAGGACAGAGACTGCAAGCAGCTGATAGACAGCCCTCAAGACTTACTTGTTGCCGTGGAAACTATCGCTGCTGTCATATTTATATTTATGTCATATAAGTTGATAAATGGTGCCTACTCATCTGTTCCTGCAGATAACAAGATATAAATCCCATGTATAGCCTTTTTTGTGACTGAACAAACATGTCAGCTATCAATACATCTCTATGTGACAGGCCACACATGTTCAAAAACAGAAATGTTTGTAAATAAGTACAGGACTAACACTTAATAAATTGGGTATTTACTTACATTAAAAGACCTTTAGTTGTTTTTCAGCCATTTTCTTTCCTATTTCACTGCACAGCCTGACAGGCTGCAATAATAAAATGTATTTCCAGTGCCTCCGCAGCCTATACTTATACATATCTCTGTATCATGATGTGGTTGCACCTCAAGTTTAATAGACCTAACTATCAATAATTATTTTACACATTCTTAGATTTTTTTTTCAGCAGTTGAAAAACACAGAACATCACATGTGTATTGCAATGAATTGTGGGTTATTAAATCAGTGAAGTCTGCTATAGTCTGCACCCCAAGCGGACTCTCTGGAGTCTGCAGGAAGTCCGCTTGAGGCCCCTTGTGGACTGGTTGAATTGTGGATTTGGACAGCCACTGGCTCTACATGACTCTACTCATGTCGTCCACAGCAGTTCCTCTATACACTTGGCATACGGGAGAAGTTCCAGTCCTCCAAACTCACCACTAAATGCCACTTAACCCTACACACTGGACCTTAGGGGATAAGGCATAATGATATTCTATATTTAATGTTAACAAAAGCCGCGAAAAGTCCCAAACCAACAATGAATTAACCTATCAGCAAGTAATGTCTGTGTCTGTATATTAACACTGTCATGCTGCTTTAAATAGAGCACCACATGTATTAATCTGTAGCTGAGAATATTACCAAAAAAGTCATTTGCTTAGAACAATGTCCAGCTCTTTTAGGAAATTATTCAGCATTTCTAAAAGTGAAAATATAGGTTAACATCCTCAGTAGGAACCACTGAGCTCAGGGCTGAGAGCAACAGACGGGGTTTGGAAGTTGAAAGTTACTGAGAAAATGTTCTAAGGTGCTGTTATTGCGGTGTTTTTTTCATGGGATTTGTTAAAAATAAGAAAAACATAGAATATTGCCAGCCTTGTGCTTGATCTGATATTAAAATAATCATTAGTTACAGCCCTACAACGTGTTCATGTGTGAACACCCTCAGAGAGGCTTTTATTTCCTCTTAAAAGGGAGCTGGGGTAAAGTTTGCCGTCTGCGCCTGGGCCGTATGCCTTGCATGAAGAGGCTCCCATAGGCAACGAGCGAGCTGTTAGTCTATGTTCTCCAGCTCTCCTGACGTCCTCTCTTCCTACTGAGTGCGCTCAGTGGACAGGAGCCAGTCTAATCCCCCTGATATGAGGAGCGCCCTGAGACCTGACAAAGCATTCCTCAGATAAAGACACGCGATCACAGAGATGCCGTGGAATTCCCACAGTTGGGGGTAGGCAGACTGACTAAGTGTGTTTGTGAGAGCCAGAGAGAGAGAGACAGAAACAGAGAGATGTTTTCTTCAGTACATGAGAACCTTGACTTGACATCACCCCCATGGAGACTTCTCTCTCCCCCTTCTCCCATCTCTCTCTCAGCCTCCACCACCCTCTCCCCCCCTGTGCCGTTTGTGAGCGTCTGTCTCAGAATCAACGCTACAAATGCAAACCAGACCAGTGACCATCCTCTCTCACCTGGGCCCGTCTGTGGCTTCAGTCTCTGGCTCTGCTTTTGAAGCCTTACTCCTGACTCCTGTTCACCCCTGCACCTCCAGGGGTAATGCAAATTATACAGCTTTTATGCCAGAAAAAAAGCGGATGGTGTTTCAAATGTTAGACAGCATGAGACGAGCAGCGGGAGAGATGAAAAAGAAAGTCGTTAAATATCAGTGACATGGTGAAAAGAAACAGCTTCCTGCCAGCTTCATCTCTCTGTCTCTTCATCCCAGACATGACTCCTGTTTTCCTGAAGACGGGTTCTTTGTAAGGCGGTTTGCTCGGGATGAGGACTTAGATCGACAGCTAAAAGAAAGAACAATGGGTGTAAGGGGGAAGGAGTCGAAGACTAAGATTCCCGCCGGTTCAAAAAGGTTTCTATTACAGAATATTTTTCAAGATCCACCTCCTCCGAGGATACCAAGCTGAGATGTCTTCAAGGTCTGACTTTCAAAAGTCCCCTGCAGTTATGTTGGGATAAATGGTATGAAACTGTCAACTGTGAAGCCTGAGAATCACAAGCATATATGCACCGTTTGAGCTCTTAAGAAACTGATAAAGCTGTCAGGTCTGCACCAGAGGAGTTTTAACCCTGATTTTTTTTCCCACAATCACCAATGTACAGAGAGGAAAAATATGATTTTCCATAACTAGTATAGTCGTATATATATGTGTGTGTGAAGCCATGATTCAACCTGGGCCCCTTACCTGTCAAAGGAGCGGAACTGTTGTGATGAGTCTCTGGCCGCATCGCCCACACTTCCTAGAAATGCTGGTGGCAGCAGACTCGAGTCAACCATGATATCATCACCCGGGGCGCTCACAAGGCTGCGCAGGATGTCTTTCACATTCTTGCCCTTTGAATCAGTGGGCAGAGAAGGTCTGACCTCAGAGGACAGTGTAGACAGGGCCTCTGAGATGGCGTCTGGACCGTGAGTCACGCCAGAGGATGACAGATCTGCCTCACTCGCAGCGGTTGAGGTGTGGTCATCACCAATGCCAGAATCATACCGCCGGAGAGAGACACCGTTCTCCACTTCTAGTCCACCAGAAATGGCACCGCTATCTAAGAGGACAGAATAATAAAGAAGAAATGTCAGCAATAAAGCCACGCTACATAAAGGATTACAGTGCTTCGGAACCTTGAACTGGGGAGCCCACAATGGGTCAAGAGATTAATGACAGCAAAGAGAACTGTTTTTTTTGTTTTTTTCATGCAAATATGTTTTTTGTTTTTAGACTTTTCTGAATTCTCTGCCCTTCTTCTTATTCTATTGTTTAATACTTCATAATGCAATACTATATAGATTCAAGAGCGTTAAAAATGATTCAAATGAGAACCTAAAAAGCAAGACTTTGTATTTAAAGGTCAAAAGAAGAGAAAAATGGGGATCCACTGCATAACAGATTGCAGTACTGTCTTCCTGGAGCTGCTGTATACCTGTGCTCCTGGCAGACTGCGATCGTTGAGGGTGTTTCTTGTCATTGTGGGGCTCCAGAATGTCGCGGTATTTGGACACCATCAGGACTGAGATGAAGTAGACGACAGCAAGCGCCAAAAACTGAGCCTGCTTACTGTCCTCCTGAAACAAACAAAATACACTAAACGATCTGTGTCTTCTTCAGAAAGCAGTAATCATGGAGTAAATTTTCTGGGTGTTATGCACACTGTGTTCTGCCTGAACAATGCACAAATATGTTTTCTGTATAACTCACAATGTCTCTGAAGACGACAGCCCTGAGGCGGTTAATGTCCATGTCCTGAAGAAGCCTGTCCAGATCTCTGACTGGAGAGACCCCACCTGTCACTGCATCCACGGGACTCTGCAGGCATGAAAATCAAACCTTTACCACATGTAATGTATTATTCTCTACAAGTGAAGAGCAAGCAGCGCGTGCGCCTTTACACCAATCAGGATGTTTATTAATCCACGTGCACTTCATGGAGCAGGGTAAGGTTTCACAGCTTAGAGAGGCTCTCCCTCCTGGGATCATGTCCTTAACATAATGGCTTTTCTATAGAGCCACTGCATTATAAATGAGCTTTAACACCCAGTTCAGGGAAGAGCAACATGACTTTACTGGAAGTCACTGTATCAAATCAAAGGGGCAATGACAAAAAGCTTTGTCTAGTGTAGAAATAGCAACCAGTATGGTAATATAATAAGATGTGAGCTAATGCAATAACACTTGGTTGTTGTTGGTGAGCAGGACAAAGGGCAAAGCTCCCCATGATTTACTATTGAGTTTGGGAAAAGAGCAAAGGAAGTTGTAGCTATTTTAAGTGTAAAAAAAAAAATCCAGTATAAGAGTGAGAGTGTATAGAGTGTTGCAAGGATGCTGTTTTTAAGCCAACTATCGCCCTGGTTCCCCCCACAAAAAGCCAATGGGATTTTTTTCCACAGGATTTTAGATTATTGCAGGACATACACTCTGTGGCTAACAAAAGTTTATGATGCTATGTTCTGTTCAGCAAGATATTTCTCACAAATAAACACCATTTAATGATTTCTGAAGTGTAAATGCCATCCCCAGAAGTAAAAAGATAATGTTAGGCTCCAGAAAAACTACACCACAGTCGCATGACTTTAATGTCGTCACCACAACGAAGCTGTAAAGCCATGTTTGATGTGATAACGCTCTGTAGTCTCATTTAGTCACTTGTTAGCAACCAGCTTTTTTAAAAGCTTCAAATTCATCACTGGGGTATTTACTGACATATTTTATGTCCTAGAACAAAACGTGAACCAGTGCTAACCACTGACCTTACTTGAGGCATCTAACCATAAACCCATTCAAAAAACCCGTTGTACTCAAGATGAGGGAAGCAGAGGTTTTAGGACTCATTCTTGCAGTACACTATTACTGAGATTCACAGCGTTATTTTGTATTTTAAAGCAGGCATTTCAAAGTATGTGTGCAAGACTATAAGGTGAGGAGATGATTCGGGTCACTTGCCTGCGCAGCTGCAGACATGGCTGCTCCAAGCGCAGTGCTGGGCATGGCTGTATAGCTGCGTGCTGAGGCTTCTGCGCCATGCTTAAATTGGGCTTGCTGACACTCCAGACAGTTTCTCACTGCCATAGCACACACTGGGGAGAAAGAGATATTATGTGACATACAAATAAAGTCATTTTCAGAGAAATATGTAGAAGCATTGTGCTCAAGTCCCTAAAAGGAGATGATACCCAACTGGAAAAAAAAGGAATCTCTACTCATAAACTGAGAGACCAACAGCAGGAGCAGCTGAGAGAGACAAAAACAAAGGAGAAAAAGTGGGGCCATGACAAGGTCAGGGCTCTGGCCAACTCTGGCAGCATCGTTCACTCTTCCCTGCTCCACCTCTCCTCCCAAGGTCACAGTGCAAGGGTGTGCTCTTGAATCACACCCATCGTGTGCAGCTCCCATAACAAATGACACTGCTTGGGTGCGCACGTGCTGACTAGGCAGCAAGACACGTCCTTTGTCGCAAAAAAAAAAATCTTGTGGTCTAACAACTTCATGCGGCTTCAAAACTGGCACACTTACAATTTGTAATCTAATGTGCCGCCCGTCTGCCGGAGCCCCTCCCAACCCCCACCGTCCTGTACTTGACAACTGACAAATGTTAACTCTGAGCCATTTAGATTACGAAGGAGGGAATTATTCCGTCTGGAAATGGGCTCGCTTTTTCCATTAGGACTACTCTTTCATACAACCATTTATAAAACAAGAGGGGGGAGGGAGGGGTGGAGATGCTAAAACCTTGTTACAGTCTTCCAAAATCAGATTAGGTGCCAGCAATGGGGAGCGCATACCTCATCAAATATTCATTTCATAACGGCTGCTTTCTAAAACTGGACCTGTAGTACACTGGCATCACTTTCCAGAAAAAAAAATCCCAACAGCAGCAACTGTAGTTGGATAATATCTGGGAGGAGAGGCGCTCTTTGTGTAACAAGTCTGCATTTTGAAAGCCTTTTTGTTTGTAACCTTCACTGTAATGAATATCTAACAGCAAAAACTGATACCTGCCCTCATATATGGAACAAAGCAAATCATTTAGATCAGTGTAGAAAGTATTGAACCAATTCCGCGCTGAGTGTATGTGTACGCTGTGTTGATCTGTGTTTTCTGAAAAAGGTGCACCACATAAAATAAATAATGTAAGAATTTCAATATCTTTTATTCAGCTTGAGCGTAGCTTGGCTTCTGATGCTGTCAGAGGAGACTGTAATAGCCCGGAACAGAAGGCAGAGAAGGGCCTCGGGCTACGCTGCAGTACAGTGCAGCCAAGGCCATTATGTAGAACTCACTATATCATGATAGCAGCCATTTTAGAGTGTTGCCATGCAGTGGGGTTATAATAACAAGATAAGAGAGTGCTGATACGAGCAAGAGTGAAAGAGGCGAGGGAATGAGAGAGAGCGGCGTCTGGAGATGGAGAGGAAGACGGCAGAGAGGAAAGAGAGAATACAGAAGGGAGGGTCAAAAAGGCTACAGGGAGCCATGACTGAGGCTAATACAAGAGGCTACCGCTGGCTGATATGAGGCAGATCGATGAACAGGGGAGGACAGAGGGCTTGGTAAAAGGAGGAGATAAAAGATAGAAATTCAGAGAGGGTACACAGATGAGCAGAAAGTCTGCTAAACCAAAAAACTGCAAGGTTCAGGAAATGAAAAACTGAACAGACAAGGTACAGAATGAATGAGATTAAAAGCACACTGCAGTTTTAGGAATACTGAGTCTATTAAAATAAGAGATAGACCAAATGATGGGAAAAGGAACATAACAAAGAATGTACGTACCAAGGCGTAGGCACTGTCGCAGGATGCCTCCTGACGACATGTTTTTCTCAGCTTCTATCTCAGTGAAGTTGAGGGAGCTGGCAAAGATGAGAACGTCCACGAGGTTGATGAGGCGCTGCAAGAAGGTGACCGAAGCCTCCACCGCCAAGCCTTGGGATGGTTCAATGTTCTCTAGTTCATGCTGGAGGAAAATTCACACAGGACATTATGGATAAGTAATCACAAAAGTAAAAAAGAAATGCTCTTATTTTTGTAAATCAATGGCTCATTTAGTATAAATTAAGTAAAGGCTGATTTTAAGTTACACTTGATTTTCTCTTTTTTGGGGTCAAAAACTGACATTACATTCAAAATAACTTCACAGTCACTTACAATGTTTTTATTACTGGCCTTATAAGAATGATTTCAAAAACATGGACATTACACAAGACTCAAAACACTGGAACAGAACTACAAATGAACTAATGAAGGGTAGGAAAAATAGAAATAAACCTAAAACAAGCACAAATTCACAATAGCTGTGACCACAGACGCACATGCATCCACACATTGCCCTTTTTTACCCACTGGCATCAAAAGTTGATCAACTGTCCCTCAGATCATGACCAATCTTTCTACAAAATCTTGAGCAAGTCTGTGAATCCATTCGGAAGTTCTGCAGGTTTTTGAGATAGGCCACACCCATTGTGGCCTATTTTTAGAACAAAAAAAGTTGACCTCCGTGTGAAATTTCAGCCACCTAGGGCAAAAATTGTGAATGCTTAAGTGTGGGGGAATTTTTTTGAACTGACCTACCAACCAACAAAGCTTTAGACTGATAGAGCTGCTGGTTGCAGCTAAAAATATGTTTTTTATTTTATTATTATTGGTATTTTTTGTTTTTATTTAACCTTCATTTAACCAGAAAAAAATGCTTGAGATTTCCGGGCCAAGACAGGCAGTAACGTCAAGTTCAAACAGACAACATAGAACAAAAACACAAAATAAAAAATATGCAGCTCTAAAACAAGCGATATATAACACAAAATGAACACAAAATGAAATTACTACAAAGATATGCCAAAAGGTACATTCATATATTTGCTATAAGCGAACCTTAAGAACAAAAAAAACAGGGGCAACTACAAACAAAAGACCAGCTTAAATACCCCCTGACACTGGCATATAGATGATTGTGTACAAAATTCCTACAAAAATTGTACAAAAAAAAATGCATCTAGAAATCCAATGTATGGAATACGAATGACAGCCACACTGACAACTGTATAACACAACCTAAAAGGAGAGCATTTAAAACTGGAATTTGTTACATTCAGTTTTAAATTTGATTTCAGACGACTCAACTGCATGCAATTAAATTACAATGGAATTGAACTTCAACCCGTTTCTTAGACAGGCCAGTAAAATCATTGACAGGGGCAAAGAATCACATAAGAGCAGCGCGGTCACTGAGATCAGACAACACAAAAACAAACTAACAATGTTAGGAGGCAGCTAACTGTGCTCTAATGTGATTGGGAAAGGTCAATGTGGATGGATAACTTCCTGAGATTGGAGCCATCGACTGTATATACAGCCACACACACACACACATACAGACAAGAGGAGACTCACTGAGGAAGAGGTGGCAGCAGAGAGCAGAGGTAAGATGCCTCCACAAGCCATGATGAGATTGTCCACCACCTGGGAGATGAGGTGAATACTGTTGTGGACGAACACAACATTCTCACTGCTGTTCACAAAGTCCAGAATTGTCTTTGTGGAGTGACTGAGAGGCAGAGGACAAAAAGATTGTTTTGTTAATGAAACACAAAGTGTAGAAAATAAACTCATAGAAATTGGAGTGTGATTATTACAGTATTTGGCTTTAAATAACACAGATCAGACTGTTCTTAGTTGCCATTAAATGCTAATATTCAAGTATAAAAATATCTTTACAAAAGCATTTCCTGTGCTTTGGTCTACACCTTATCAAGTGTCCTCAATGGGG
Source organism: Cephalopholis sonnerati (assembly GCA_019142605.1). NCBI lineage: Eukaryota > Metazoa > Chordata > Actinopteri > Perciformes > Serranidae > Cephalopholis > Cephalopholis sonnerati. The sequence continues at coordinate 26,097,831 of JAGQAX010000003.1, read as the reverse complement.
CATGAATTTCAAAGCATCCCAAGAGACACGAGTTCTAGTTAATGTAATATAAAGTTCTGCTATATGCAAAGACTGTGGCCAACATCTATTTTTGCCTTTAAATTCATAGATATGCAAAGAAAAATCCACCTTTTAAAACATGGCAGGTAATACAAGTTAAAGTGTGAAGTACTTCCTGTATATACAGGAAAACATATCGCATTTACAAGCAAAAATCCGGGGTAAAAGTAATAAAACAGATTTGTGAAGGAGTCTTTGAGGCACCACTTGATCAGGAGGAAGCTTGTGTCAGTCTGCTCCTCAGAGGCACAAAAAGCCAATAAATCTCTATCCATTAATCAATTAACAAAATAATTGTTAGCTAAAGCATTAGCTAAGTCAGAGTCAGCGTATTGTTACCCTACCTCCTCCACATCTGGACATCTGTCTCAATAGAGAAGAGCAGGTCAGTGAGGAGGCGTTGGTGCATGTGGGACCAGCGGAACTCTGGGATGCGAAACATGGTGGAACGAGGGGCCGAAGTGCTGCTCTGCTGACCTGAAGACACTCCTGCTGCTGCTGCTGCTGCTGCTGCTGCTGCTGCTGGCTGGCCTTGGCTTGTTTCCTACAGAGAGACACCAGCAAAAACACGATGAGCTTTAAAGGGTAACTTCGGTATTTTTCAACCTGGATCCTATTTTCCCATGTTGTTGTGTCTAAGTGCAACAATTTTTTAAATTGGTCCAGTATTAAAAGAGACCGCTGCAGCCAGCAGCCACGTATAGGCTGCAATGTGACTATTCGGGTCAATTTATGTCCACTAAAATTCTTTATTTTGCTCCTGACTGTCTTGGATTATTATTCTATGTGTCTGATAAAATTATGGAAAGCATCCCTACAGAGATGGACCTTTTTGTTCAAGAGATATCCTTTTCTTTGACCAAAGACAGCCCCAAAAAAATGCTACAAGCAAACCCACCAGACTCCATTTACGTAAACAGTAGTTTCTGCTTGTAGAGACAGCATAGCTATACATCTAACTTAGTGAATTAAAGGTTTACTTCAACCAAACCAGAGTTGGTGATTGATGGAGCAGTGGAAAGATGAACCAAGATGGTATTTGAGTTTTATTTTGTTTATGTCAACTTTCAATTAAGTGTCTTTTACAATGATAAACTTATTGTTTATGCAAATGAATTCTGGTGGCTTTGGCAGAAGCGATTATCAGGGCTATTTCTGGTTAAACAAAATGATCTGACTCCTTAACAAAAAGTCTGTCTCTGTAGGGATCCTTTCTGTAGTGTCGTTCAACACTGAGAATAACAATCTGAGCCTGTCAGTGGCAAAAACAAGATCACTGCTGTGACTTTTCCTCACCTACAGCATCTGTATGAAGAGAGGTTCACCTCTAAAGCTTGGTCGAGTGTCTCAAACTCTCAACATCCCCTCCATGTTCAGATGGTTCCATCAGGGTGGAGGGTTTGCTTCCCTAAATGCAAGCACAAAGTGTTACAGATCGTCCTTTATCCGGTCTGCTATTGCTTATCTTAACCAGCAGTGACCCTTAATGTCCATGATTTACCCCTGACAGTGTGATACTGGATACTGTGTGTCTGTTTTGTTGTACTCATAACTACTGTCTTTATCTCAACTGCCCCCTAGGGACATCAAAGTTTACCTTACCTTACCTTACCTTAAACAAGCACTTTAGGTGGATGTAAATTGGACGTTGCACAGCTGCCTATTAATTTCAATTTTTGTCGCTCAATACTGGACCAATTTCAAAAGTTGTTGCTCCCATGAGTCACTCATACCCAAACACATAAAGAAAAGGGTCCAGGTTGGAAAAATACCCTTTAACTTGAGGGTTCAGAACACAAACTGATCAGTTCTACATAAAATAACTTATTGAAAGATCAAAAGTAGTGTAAACGGAAAAATAAAAATGATGCGTACTGTTGTAGAGGTCTCCTTTAGTTCAAGTCTCTCTGTGTCTAAGGCCACATTGGACACATCTAGTCGGGCAATTTTGATCTCTTTGGTCTTGCTGGCAGAGTCTGCGCTCTTCTGGATGTCAGAGTTAGAGGCGGCTGCGCTGCCATCTGTGGGACCAGACACAGTTTCCTCCTCAGTGGTGCCGGTGGTCTCTGAAGGCTGGCTGGGTGAGGTGGAGTCTGATGCTGCTGCAACCTCCTGGGCTGTAGAGGGTGTTGTGGTGTCTGAGGGCTGCTGGTCTGCAGTAGCAGTTTCAGTTGTGGAGGAAGACTGTTCATCTACAACCTCTTCTTTGGGTGCTTCTGTCACACTTTGTTCAGGTGTTTCAGCTGGAGGAGTCTGACTCTCCAAAACAGACACCTGTTTCTCCTCACTTTCACTCTCTTCGGTTTTTGCTTCTACTTCGACTTCCTGCTTCTCTTCTTTTTCTTCGTCTGTCTTCATCTCCTGACCTTCCTGATCATTTTTCTTGCCTTCATCATCTTCATGTTTAACATCCTTTTTTCCTGCCTCCCCTTCCTCTTCGGCAACGGCTGAAGCATAAGAAGACTCTTCTTGACTATCATCAGCATCACTTGGGTGTATGTGGTCGCTGACAGATGAAACGTCAACCGGGCCCTCGTTGAGAACAGAGGCTTCACCCTGCACGCTGTCCTCCTGACAGGCCACAGCCTCAGGCAACGTTTGGTCAGTCTTAACGTCTTGTTCTGAAACCACTGGTAGTTCTGCCTCTGCTTCATTCAAGGAGTCTTCTGTCATAGAGTTTGATGATTCATCTTTGTTAGGTTCAGATTTCTCATCATCTGTTAGAGGTGTTTGTGCACCATCACTCGCAGATGTTGCAGAAGAGTCTTTTGTGTCGTCTGTTTCAGGGTGTTCGCTAACTGATGTCTGAAGACCATCAGCATTCTCATCGGTGGAAATCTCAGTTACCGGTTCCTGCTTGTTGGTGTCTTCACTCTTTTCCTCTTTGTCGCTTTTTTGTGTCACAGAAGCTTCAGTGTCTTTTCCATCGTCACCTGAGCCAACTTTGGAAGACTCCTGATCCAACTTCTGCTTTTCTTCCTCTTCCCTAGCCAGGATGTTGGACACAATGATGGATGAGTGCCCCCTTCCATCGGCAGCCTCCGGTGGGCTGGAAGTGATGGTGGAACTAGATGCTGAGTCAGGGGACTTCTGGGACAGCTCGTCCACTGTGAGCTCAATGACAGTGGAAGGAGCTGTCTCCTCTGCAGGTGGCCCGTTGACACATTCAGCAGTCTCCGAGCTTTGGCTGACACCAGAGATGGTTCGGATTGTGCTCTGAGAGCCTGCAGACTCCCGACGCTGGTACTGACGGAACATGCGGGATAGATTCTCTTTGTGTTGCTCAAAGGTGACCTGAAAACACAAACAAGTATATGTTTAAATGCATGAAAAGCTTCCGGTCTTAACATCAATCTACCTAATTTTTAATTAAAGGATAATTCAGGTTTATTAGAACTTGGGTCTTTAATTTGTAGTTTTGGCCATCATTTCAGTGGACTATGTAGACATTTTACTTATGAAGTAATACAGAGAGTAACAGTTAACACAGTGGCATAGCTACAGAGAAGTCCAGTGGGCCAAAAATGAGTAGCAGGGCACTCAAACAACTTGTAAACAAGACAGCTTCCAGAATATTTATATTACTTTATTTGAGGCATAGTAAAACATGGGTGCACACAGCTATCAGTAGCACAGTAGGTTAAAGTGGAACACTGAAGTTGGTCTGTAAACTGATGTACGTTATGATGTATCAGCTACTGTATGTAAAAAGTATTTATTATAACTATGTTCTTTTTTTTGGCGCTGTGTCCCCAATATTTGTAGCTTCTTCTTAAATGCCTGCTGCTTACAGTCCGGCATCTTATAAAGCCTCGACCTCACCTGAGCACTGTGCCCCAGAACGTCTCTGTGGATTAATACACCGCCACATTCTCATGATGGGTCATAAGTGATAATTGAAAGGCGTTACCTTTGTATGATTCTACACGTTTTGTTTGTTATTTATTTTAGAAAAATCCTGCATAGTGGACATTTAACCAGCCATCTCCGCATAAGTTTGGCTAACCTGGGGGCTTGTTTAAAAGCTAAATGATTGTGTGACAGCTCCTGTTTCTTGCCCCATCACTTTTTTTTCCAGCAAATAACTAGGTGACTATAATTTTGTTACTACCAACAGGATGTAAAGCCCACAATACAAAAATAAGACGCAATTTACTATACCCCACAATTTAAGCGTAGTTTCTGTGATACTGTTTTTGTAAAGAGCGTGATAATGCTTTTGTTGAGAATGCAGGAAAGGAAATTTTGCATTGATAGGACATTTAATTACAGTGAAATGGAAAATCACCACACAAACATGTTTATGATACATGTCATACACCTATTTAGTGGTACAATTTTTAGCAGCTACTTTATACCACTAGTTTTACATAAAAATTGCCATCAAAAATGCTCCCATCTCACCTCATCTCGCCAATATTGCATCAATACAAACACACCATGTATAGATTTTTTTAGTTATATGAATCATTGATATTGCAAATATAAATTAAACTTAAAATTAAAATAAACAAGCCTTTTCAGTCCATTATATACATTTTGCTGCAATAAAAATGATTTATCTAAGATTCTAAGACTTCTGAGAAAACTTTTACTTATTAGATAAAACAGATGTTGACACATTTTTCCTTTGGGGATGTAATTGGCAATTGAGAAAAGGTAATAAATCTCCAAATATTGCAGTAAATGTTATCGCAACACTCAGCATATCACAAAACATTTAAAATATCAATTATATTGCATCATGGGGCCTCTGGTGATTCTCTCCCCCGCTGTCTATTGGTTTACCCTTTCAGCCTTTTACATAATTTTCTCTCCACGTGTCACACCATGCCCTAACATCCTGCTTCATCTGGAAACATCACATTACGGAAGCAAGATATTCTCAAAATGCTCTTTAGTTGTGAGCTTATTACTGCATGTAACCACAGGGACCATTTGTGGCTAACTGTGCCATATTTAAAACTTTTACCTTCTCCTGTGTGCAGCAGCCCACGGCCTATTAACCTCTATCACTCTTCTTACATCTGATATGGGTAGACTAGACTGCTAGTCTATAACGACAATGGTCTGCAGTGGCATTTGAGGAAGAGCCCATCCATGTAAGCAGTCATAGATTAGCAGTAGATACTATTAGTGTGTGTCTGCTAGCTGTGCTGAGTGCGTGTCCAGCATCGGCAAATCCTCCCACGCCTAATTTAAGACCCTGCATTAATCACTGGGCTTGGAGGACAGAAAGTCAAAGATGGGTCTGTGGTGGAGGGAGGAGGGGGAGGCGGTGGAACCAGACCCACTTTGCTGCTTTTTCACCTGAGGCTATTTGGACAGAAGGAGAGAGAGACAGAAACAAAGAAAATGAGAAAGCCAGAGATCAAAAAGAAGGAAAAAAAAAAAAGAAATTGCAAAGGAGGAAGAGGACGAAAGTGAGTCATTGAGAGTGGAAGAAAGGAAAGGGAGAGAAAGGAGCTGATTATTTGTAATTAATTAGGCGTTATTGTTCTAAATTAGCCTGCTACACGGGTGCTCATTAATCTTCTGTAGTGGAAAGCAGTGATTGGTAATCCATAGCTGTTTTCAGAGTGCACAGCCTGTTCTAAATGCGCCAGCAGTCCGTCTCTCTTTCTCTTCCTCCCTCCTTCCCAGTGATCACACAGCAAGACCTTCTACCCCATTAGTTTGAGCTTAATTTGACATTTAGCATTTTTAGCAATTAAAAGGCCGCATTCAGAGCGCGCTGCTATGGAAATTATGCGGGAGAGCGGCGCAGAACATAACGTCATAGATTCAGGATGCAGTCTGTACATTAAGATGATGTATGCTGGCCTTAAATGGGGCTCTGTAACAGATCCAGTTACCATTAGACAGAGGTAGTATATGTCTCTGTGGTTTTTAAAAGAGCGCTTAGCCTTGCTACAATATATAGAAACTGCCTTGGGTGGCTAAGACATCAGCGCTGATCTAATCTAATTTCATTCTACTCCATGACTCGGCCTGGCCTCAGTGGGGTATGGGAAAATGTTATGGTAATGTACAAAAACATGGTGGGCTTTTCTAATGTGACAGGTAACATGGTATTAACTGGGTGCAGCACGGCCAGATGATACAAAGGACTTGAAATGCTCTGGAAGGGGACACACTATTATAAACAAAGAGACATTGCAATACTTCAATATGGCAAGATTATGTAGACTTTTAAAAAATGAAATGCATCTTACACAGTCAAAAATCTTTAGTAAAGCTTTCTCTCCCCTACAGTCAAATAAAACATCTTTAAAAAATCTATATAACAAATAAACCTTGTATTGTCCTCATGTCTGTGCTGTGCAACTGATGTGGAATAAGCAGAGGCCCCACACCACAGCCTGTTCGGTGAGCGTCGGGGTGGCAAAGCGCTGATCTTAGGAGACCCCCGCAGTAGGAGCCTGGGAGTCCCCATTTAGATAAATAGATAGAGAGCAACCACAAAACAAAGGGGAAATAGGGAGGGCAGCATGGCTCTAATCCGATTAGCTAAATGCAATTCCTCCTCCAAAATCAATGTCATCTGCTACTGCTGTGCTGGCTGGGTGGTTTTCGCTCTCGTTCACAATATCTTCCTTTCTCACTCCTTGTAAAAACATTTTTCTTCTTAGTTTTCTCCTCCGCTCTGATCCAGTGATATGCATACAGTCTTTATCTGTAATTTCCATCATAACCACAGGAAGACAAGCTTGCACAAAGGTCCTTCAGGATAATGTACAGTATACTAAAATAGTTTGAGCAACCAAATCCGTGGGGTTGCCATCAGCTGATTATTACACATCTCATTTTAAGATTTTTGTATTTATTGGAGAATAAGAAGATAACAGATCAAAAACATGGATACTAGTGCTGGTGAATGGCTTTCTACTGGATAATATAGACAACACTTGATGGCTATTATCTAACATTGGCTTTTTCATGGCCTCACTTTCTCCTTCTTTTGTCCGCTTGTCAATGTATCTATCCGAAACTCTTTGCCAAGATCCACAGCTTGACTCTTGTGTGTGTGATGTCTCAATAACGCCAGAGGGCACATGCTACGCAGCCAAACTATTCTGCATTTCACCATAAACACACAAAGGTCGATTAGCTAAGGTTAAACTAACTTCTTTCAAATATGCTCAACTTCTCCACATAATTATAAACTACACAGCTCATAATGCGCATCATATTTTGTCAAGGATCTGTTGGCTCATTTCTGCTCATATCTATCTTTGTGGTATAACGTCTGACAGGTATAATGAAGTCAGCTGACAGTGGGAGTCTGAAGGACAGAGGGACCTTCACGCCCCGATCCCTCTCTTTTGGAGATCTCCTTGTTCTCAAACTGATTTGTGTGCAGAGATGGACGAGGGGCACCTTGGGTGGGTGTGTGGGCTGTGAGTGGGAGGGCTGTCGTGTCAGCGTGCCCACCTGCAGGAACATCTGTCTGTTCAGAGAGATGCTTATGCAGATACACTTACTTCCTAATGACTGACACAGAAGGATATACAAGCTCTCTCTCACACACACACACACACACACACACACACACACACACACACACACGGAAACCAAATGCACACAGATTTCTTTAAAAATAATATATTTTAACTTCTCAGCAAATCATAACCAGGTCGTTAGCGCCTCTTGCTTTGCCAGTAGACAATAAAATAAAATAAAGAACCTCTGGATGATCAGTACACCATCTAAATTCATGGCAACAAGAGCTGCTTGAGTTCACTTTGAAGTTGGACAGTGACAAAGGAGCCAATCGGAGCCAATCACAAAGCACAAATCAAGCCTCTTTAAAGTTCACAGCAAGTCAAAAAATACACATTTTTACATGTACGGCTTGGCATGACTACACAAAATCTACAAAGATACGAAATAAATATGGTCATCATTCACTGCTAGGCTGCTCTCAAAAAGAAAAATACGTCAAGAGTTAAAATTTGACAAGTGCAGCTGCAAATAAGGAGCTGAATATCCAGACTTCGATATATCCAATGATACAAGCAAAGGGCCTGAATCCTGGACAGGAATAGGAAACTAAAAAATGAAACTCATACTGGTAAACTTTTATTTCTCTTTTCATCTATATATGTAGAAAATGTAATGTATGTAGGGCTGTAACTGATATTTTCTCCATTAATGGATCAGTTGTTTGTTCTATCAAATGCAAGTAAATGGTAGAATGTGAGGGTTCATGCACACTTTCAACAACTTGTGGAGAAAAAAGAAAATTTGGGCACATTTTCCTATAACTTGCAAAAAAACTATGCTAAACACACAACGTTTTGGTCCTCAGCCCTTCATCAGGTTAACGAAAATGGTGAAGAAAATGTTGGTCGGTGTTTCCCAAAGCTCGAGATGACGCACCCAAATGTCTTGTTTTGTCCACATCCCAAAGACATATCTAAATTATTGTCATAGAGGAGTAACGAAACAAGAAAATATTCACATTTCAGAAGCTTTAATCAAGGAATTTTGACTTTTTTTTTGGTGTAAATACTCACACTGATTAATTGATTATCAAATTAGTTGGAGAATAATTTAATACTTAAAAATCTGAATACAAAACAAGTATTATATACAACACACAATAATGCATTAACAGAAAATGAAGTACAAAGACTCGTGTCTCTACCAGCAAAGAGGTGAAAACACGCACTTAACATGAGGAGTATTATCTCTATACATGCCAAACTGACAGCTTTACCACGCTTGACACACGGCAAACTAATTCATAAAGTCTATGTAGAGGAGTAGTGTGCAAATATGTATTTGTGAATGCATATATGCACTTATCAAGAGGCTCCCAGTGGGCTGGTTGTATTTATGAGGCCTTGTTTCTCTGATTGTTCTCGCACGGTTCCGATGAATATTCAATGGGCTTGGAAAGAAGGGCTTCCTAGAGCCCAAGAGAAAAGGAGGGCAAAGAGAAAATGTGCCTAGTAACTCACATTCACACAAACACACATGTGCACCTACACGCACACACACAATCACGCGCGCACACACAGCCCTGCAGCAGTGGGAGGAGAGAGCAACAGTGACAAACAGCTTTGGTGCTACAAAGGTGGCAGGAAATCTATCAAACGGGACAATAAAATTGCAATTGAGTTTCTTTAGCTTTTTTATAGCAGATGCATGTATCTTGGTGGCTAGCGCCCGCTGCAACTATCCGAGTCACAGGCGGGGTCCCTGCACCGTGTGTGCATTTGTGTGTGTGTGTGTGTTTGTTAGTGTATCTCACATCTCACAAGTGCATGGGTTTATTTACACACACTGTATGTGTGTATGTGTGAAATTCTGTTGTTAGACGAGTGCTGGGTGTTGTAACGAGAGCCGAGAAGAAACAGCATTTATCTTGTGCAATTACAGTAAAAAAGGCAATTACAGCCTGTCGTGTACAAAGAAAAATAAACAGTTTCCGCACAACACCAAACTAGACACATGCTACGTTGCAAAGTGAGACCCAAACGCACTGCAGCTTTATCAGCAGATGAAACAGGAACAAAAGCTAAGGGTGAAACTAAATCCTACATGGATAAGATATACATAATAAACAGCCAAAATCTCTGAATAGTATTATATTTACACTAATATCATTTACTTTATGTTATTTATTTTTAATGTCACTGTCCAACAGAAATTATAATGCAACGGAGTTGTTATATTTAAGATTTGTATTCAACAGAGGGATGACAAAAATGTTTTTTTAATATTTTATGTTAATATTTAATGACAGAACAATACTGTAAAGTATGCAGATCTCTGCTGTTGTACATACATGTGTTGTATTTGCTATTTCACAATGTGGCCTTTTTTTGTGACCCACAAACATCAAACATCAAACAGTCCTCGTCTGCCAATGTGTAAAATTTCCATAGACCTTTATTCGTTAACGTTTTATTTCCACTGCAGGTTATTTCGACAGTGTTCAGAAGTGTGCAGAGACGTTGGGGTCTCAGAGCATCCAACACACACCATCCTGCTAACTGCTGCCTTCATATTGATCATCTCGCAGGCAGTCTGTCTGTGCCCCCTACTGGACGCGAATGCTCACAGCACGCCACGCTGCAGTGGAGCGTCTCATATCACAAGTACTTCTTTAACTCAGCCTTCAATCTGCCAGGCTTAAAAACCCCCCAGACCACAATCTGACACCAACCTCAATTACTTCACTGCTTTGGAACAGAGTAGTGTAATATGATATCAACAGTGAATTTCTAAAGCAGTATTTTGAATTCAGCTTTTGGAAATAAGAAGTGCCAGAAGTTTATTTTTATCTGTGCGACGTGAAAGAGAGAGACTTGATACATAAATAAAGAGTGGAAGGGCTGGTGGACTCATTCCCATTGGTTTATACTGCAACTAGCTTTTAAATTATAATCACTGCATGGCTTCCATAGCTTAATCTGATGGGCACTGAGAGGTAAGGTTCAATTACTGTGCAAGCTGCGAGTTAGAGGGTCAGACGATAATGCCCTCTAATTTCTTATTTGGTGAATTGCATTATGTCAGATTCAAACTAAACATGTGGGTGACAGAGCTGATGGCTTTGACTGAACGCTGCTGTCCCGTTTGTCTGCAATCAAACTGAGGAGGAGGAGGGCTACGGTTACAGTAATGTGGCGAGTGTTTAGGCTGACAATTCTGAAGCAAGATGTGAGTGTGTGTGTGTGCAAGTGTGTATGTCCTTGTGTTTACTGCAGAGAGATAAAGAGTGTGTGAGTGAAAACGAAGAGAAACAGAACACACAAAAAAAAAGTAAAAATGAAACAGATGAGGAGATAGAAGAAAATCCACTGAGAAAGATAAACAAAGCTGTGTGTGTGTGTGAGAGAGGGAGAGAGGCGTGCGTGAATATAATGAGCACTCTGACCTTGGAGTGGGTGATGGACAGGGTGTCCACCCAGACGCGCCAGCCGCCCCACTCGTATTTGATGGCGTGGTAGAGCAGGATGCGGAAGATGGCGTACACCATCTCTGTGATTTTCTGCTCCTCGCTGTTGCGCGGGTTGATGAAGCACAGAGAGAGCATCCACTCCTGCCACACCGAGCACTGCAGCAGGCTCCTGATACGAAAAAAGTACACGGCTATGTAGTGCTGAATGAGAATCCCACCGGCATGTAAACAACCGCGTGGACTGTTGTGTGATGTAGTTCCCTATCTTGTGAAGTGGTTGAATTCTTACCTGCGGTTCTCTCTGCTGTTATTGAACAGTTTGATCATGTCTGACAGAAAGACCTTGCGCACCTCCATGCTGTCGGGGGATGGGGGAGAGTTCTTCAGCAGAGCAGCTATTACCTTCAGAATTTCTAGAAATATTAACAGAAACATTCTGTTAAAGGGCTGTGGGGAAGAAATGCAAGAAAATAACAAGAAATACTTCCCTATCTGTTCAGAATGTACGTCTGTGTTGTCCATTTTGTCATGAAATACATTATACTGTAGCAAGTTGTATTTTTAAGGATTAAAATTCAAAAACTTTGGATATGGAAACATTCAGCATTCTGCTTGGAAATAAAACTTTCTTTGTTGGCGCGGAGGAGAAACTGCACAAATCAACAACTAAATCATACATTGGTCTCAACATGTGCAAATCATTGTGTCACAAACTATCTGAACTCCCAGCCGTACGCACCTGAAAATCTGTGCCTGTGGTAAGAAAAAACAGAACAGAGGAGAATAAAAAAAAAAAAAAAAGCCCAGGCCATTGATCTTTATCATACTGTAATGGTTTTGGTATTGTTTCAAACGAGAGAGCCAGAGTCGCAGGCCCTTCTGGAAGGCTTGGCTTGGGTTAAACCAAAGAGACTGACTGTTTAGATGAATTATCTAGACAATGTCAGTGTCCATTTACATTGAGTAGAGAGACGGCGGGGCTTGGATTTCACTTGTCTCTTCAGACCTTGGCGCTAACCGATGCCCCCTTGCCCCGGCAGACGGTTGTGTTGTTTCTACGCCTTAGTCACTCAAATTATGAGTCGCTGAACCTTTACCGCCAGAAAATTACCCCAGCATGTACCGGGAATGAGGATGGAGGGATGGCGTATTCCCTTCTTTTTTCCATTTGCTCTTGGTTCCTTTCCCTTGAGTTAATTTGAGGGAAACGGTACTTCCTCGGTTTGTTTGATTGGCTCTGACGTTACTAAAGACTGCAATCAGGGGGCCATTTTGGGAGTTTTGTCGCAGATTAAATCAAGAGAATGCACGGCAAAGGAGAAACAGACCACCGCTCTATGTTCCATAGTATGTGCTCACATGTACAAACCCATACAAGGTTTCTATGATATATACCGCCTGTCTGGGATGGTTGGGTAGGAGAGTTTTTAACACAACAAAGGCTTAAGATAATCAATGTGTGACTACAGCAGGACCCTGTCAGATTAAGGCTGGTTGGAAGTAAACCTTGGTTGTGATTATACCCGCTGCTTGGATTTCAAACTGATTAAAGCTGTTTTGCAAGTGTGCGCACAAAGGTGCATGTATGCGTGGAAGCGCCAGTAGAGAAGAGAGAGGGAGATGTTTTTCTTTTCTTAGCTGAAATGAATACTTAACATTTCACCATATGCAAAGGTTTTGTGAGCTGACGTGAAATTGGAGGTGAGTAACGGCCTGAAAATATAAGATGGGAACACTGATCAAAGCCTGGAGTCGCTGGTGCAGCTTATTATGTTGCCGCGTATGAAAAATGAGCGTGCACTGACTACTCGTAATGATGCACTGGTAAAAAAGAATAATAAAATGTACAGATCGTATATGTGCAAGCATATAGGAAAACACTTTGAATGCATACGCACAATACACTCTTCTTCTTCTATGTCAAAAATTATTGTCCAATCCATGTTTAATTGTTAATAATGCCAATATTTAGATCAGATTTTTAATGACAACTACGTAAAATAAATCACATACAATATTAACATGATAGACTAAAGTTTATGGTAAAACTTTTTTTTTAATGAAGTAATAACAAAATATTGCAACATCAAATATTTAATCCACAAAGAAGAAACAATGCTACATTAGCATTACACAATTAAAGTAAAAGCATTAAAATAAACCGGAAAATTCACTTGGATGCAATTAAATAATTGATTAAAAGTATTAAATACATATACAAACATAACCTTTCTCACACACTGAATTAAATGTCATAATTCCATTACATTTATCATTCTTTATATGCAAATGAATCCTGACAAAACATGCCAATAAAACTACCAGATGTGTGTATATTCGTCACACAAACTGTTTGCACCATCCTCATGCATGGATTATGCATACCATCTAAGGTTCCGTTGTATGAAAATACCCTTTGGCTGCAAAATTTATGTCGTTCATTTGTTTGACTGTATATAGCGATTGCACAGTTCCATGGGGAATATCCTCTAGTGCAGTATGGAGCAATAGGTATGTAGAGGGTACGCTGCGGGGGATGATTTAGGAGAGTAGTGTGGCGCAGAGGAGGCACTTACGTGGGTTGAGAATCTTCACAGTGGAGTCGGGGTCCGGATGCTGTTTATGGATCACTTGAGTGCAGATCTGCTCTGTAAGAATCTACCGGGGGGACGGAGAGGGGATTCAAGTCATAAATATCCACACCGGTCTCAACAATAACAGAGACACAAACCACGCTATGGATACACAAAGCTGTGTATATGTTTCACCATCGCGTAGTATATGGCTGAATAATTGTCAAATCAAGTTTCTGCAGGTGGTCAGCCGTACGATTTATTATTTCGGCTAACTCATTAAATTGTCAGGTTGAATCATAAAAGAAAAAAAACAGGAAATTAGACAAATACGAGTTCAGATAAAAAGGAAAGAATCTGCAACAAAATAAATATTGGCATGCAGTGGTACACAGACGTTAACACTGCACGTCACTGTTGTTTATGAAGATTATTTCAGCCCTGTAAGCACAGGCCAGGAGTGTTTATGTATGCAGAGGACTGACCTCGAAGAGCACGTTGTAGGTTGTCATGGTGAACTGGCTGGAGTGAAGCATCAGGCGTTCAGTGAGCAGGGAGAAGAGGCCATGACTCAGCATGACCTCAGGTTTCCTCCTGATCAGGATATGAAGAGGTCAAAGGTCAGTCAGTAAACATCACCACTGTTGCATCAGAAAGCAACGTAGCACCTCTTCTAAACCGCAACATGATATACAAACCTGAGTCGACTTCAGAGCACTAAAATACCACTGCTGTCATTCTGATTTCAAGAGTAATACTGACTCATATTGAAAATGCCCTGAAATACTATAAATTTTGAGAAATGACTAGAGCAAAATCTGGAGTTTCTGATGAGTCAAATTATTGCAGTGGTTGAAATCTGTAGCGGCATAAATCAGCTGAGCTCCAGCTGACATCTGACATAGACAAAATGAAAAAGAGAATCCCTGCTGACTAAGTAAAAGCAGTTCTTCACAGAAAAGTCTTCATCGCTTTCATCTCTGATCATGGATTGACTCCAATTTTAGTATCGTAGCTCAGCTAAAAAAAGCCGTGGACTGTTTGCAGATAGTCTCATCTCGCATCTGGAGGCTTAAAAACTGTTGCCAAGACAGGGTTAGAGTCATTTCTGGTACTACTACTTCAGCATAGGGAGCACGCACTATAATTACTGGTTATTAGTGAAAATGAAGTGAGGAACAGCTTGCAATATGACCTGAATCTCATCATGCTTCATCACCCAAAATAACACGGGGCATTTGAAGAGATGTGATCTAGAGGACACAGTTATAGTAGGAACTCTTATTAAGGAGCAGCACTGGATATTTGACTGCTCACAAGTGACGCAAACACATCAAAAGTATGGTCAAAGTGACATTAAAAAAAAGGAGTGGTGAAATGCATGATGATGCACTTTTTCATTTTAATTTATTTTGACTGTGAGGCCTGCAGCTGGATGAAGATATAACATTAACAGAGCCTGTTATGCAAATGTAGCTGTACATTGAGATTTTTCTGCACACTTCAATATTTAACAGTTGTTTTGTCACTGTAGGAAACCATTCGGAATCTGAGTTTGCCTTTAAAAATTATAACAACACAAACATTTAATAACTAGCATACGCAACTACATAAAGATTTTGAAGAATGATAGCAAAGTAGTAAATTCACACACTTCTCAAAATATAATTCCCTCTTAGTTATCAATCATGTTATACCTATTAGAAGTGGAATATAATTCACATGAGGGATACTGCCTGAACTACATATAACTCTTCCAAACAACAATTCTATACAGTGGCAAGAATTTAGTGACTGTACTTACTTTGGTGGCAAGTGTTTCAGAAAGTAGCCCATTACTTTGAGTGTCTGCACTCTTATTCCTTCACTTTTTGAGGCCAAAAGTTTGTAAATCACGCTGTGAAAAAAGCAAATACATGAAAATACATTTAAAAACTAATTTTTTAAGTACACACTTGAAGTACAAAATTAACACTTCACACACTTGTAGCACTCCATTAATGATAACAAATTGTTAAAATGGAGGTTTATCTCTTTTTTAACTAAACAAAAGAAAAATCACAATCTTAAGTGTTGCATTAATCTACAGTGGAACGTAACTGAAGCTATGAGATTTTAAAATAATCAGCTCGACTTTGAACATTTTTACTTTGAGCACAAGCATACTAGCAAATAATGAGCACATCTGCAGACAATATGAATGCAGATCATTACCGTATCCCGTTGCGCTGGTCGAAGGCCTGGACCATGGACCCAGGATGTTCAGACATCAGAGCCACCAACAACTGCAGTACATCCATGAGATTGTCGTCCTGTGGGGCAGAGCAGAAAGGGCTTGAGGTTACTGTGGTGTTCACAGAGAGCAGTGGAAAAAAATACTGCATCTAGTGAAGCTGAATTTAGCCTGCTTTCGAGGGCATATTATAGATATCTTAAACCAGGAGGAATTCATAGTCAGCTGTATATGACAGCACAAAATAAAGCTAAATATACATACATGCATCATTCATTGCTATTTATTCTTGTGATGTTTAATAGTAGCAGCAGTAATGTGAGAAGATAGAAAAAAGACCAGTAGAAATAATGGATAACATCACAAGCATCTGAACTAAAGAATTACATGTGCTCTATAAAATGAAGGCTGCTGCATGTCAGTGGCTTTTCCACTGCAATGTTGTAATCACCCTTTATTCTTACAAGGTTCACTGCGTTACTGACTGATCTGACTGATTCATTTGTTATGCATCACTCCACTGTAAACAAAACCACTTTCTGTCGGGACGTCTAACTGGCAGACTTGGAAAAATGACAAGGAACACTGATGCTGCCGTTAGCAACAGAAATTGTTTGCTCTTGCTCTGCATATAAGACGCTGGGAGGACAGAGTGCAGTACAGCAGTGTTATGTTGCCATCTGGTGGTGAGGTCTCTGATAGTCAGTGCTGCAGGAACAACAGTGCACGTGCCTACCTCATGCATGGTAAGGAGGTAGTTGAGGATACTCTGTAGCTCATCTTCCTTCACTCCATGGTCCTAGGATATAATTACACACATCATTTCCACATTGTTTCATTAAGTTTCACTGTGTTTTACTCCCCTACCTTAGACAGTACGTATAGACCTATCACATCAACACTAAGCTTTTTTGAGAGAGAGAGTGCCTAGCTTGGAAACTTAAGACAAACAAAAGAATATTAAATGAATCACAACATTTCTAAATATGAAAATCAGGTCTGAAAACCTACCTTTATACACTTAATTACAGCTGACCCTAGAATTTAGAATTTGGTCAGATTGATCACCATTTCAAACATGTGGATGTTTTAATGTGGTTGCTCTATTATAAATTATTCTATTTGTCTGCTGTATGTTTTGATGCATTGTAAAGTGTTTGGGGTCCATGCCTCATCTACACTTTAAATAAATTTCATTGGTTGATTGATGACTAGATAGCTTGACATTAAAATTGGGATTATATTTAGGGACAGACCACAGAAATAAAATTTTATTTTATTAAATTTCATTTTATTTCTATGGGATAGACTCAAAGTTTTGCAATGATATTTTACAAACAAGAAAAAGGAAAAAAAAAACAATCCTAAGTAATGTGGACATGATGGCCACACCTGGAAGAACATTCATCGCTCATTTTACTTTAACATGACGAGAAGAGGACAGGCTTTAATTAATTGTATCCAAGTCCAATCCTTATATACAAGAATTATTTTGTTCCAGTTAGAGAGTAGTTCAGATATATTAGCATCTAGATCCGTTTGATAAAATCTTCCCAGTTTGTTTATATGTGCTTTTTATGCTTACTAGTTTAAATAATCTTTTGGTGAGAAAATAAATACATAATATTATAAACTGCACTGCTTATTATTTAGCAAAAGGAAAATAAAAGTAAGTCTAAAGGCTTCAATCAGCCAGCTGACATCTATGGAGAACTGTGAGTTGTATAAAGTGGCAGCTAGTTTGCTCTTAAGGGTGTAGCATATTGTTGGTGCCATCGACAATCAGGCTGCAACTCTACTTCAATCAGAGAGCAACAGCAACTATTTATATCAGACACATAAAACTGATGGAACCACAAGTACGCAGAATTTTAGCATTCAAATGTGCCACTTGTGTGAGTCAATGACAGTCTGTTTTGGTTGTGGATGGGAGATGTCAGATTTGGGATCATGAACGTACCTTCATTATGAGCTGCTTGACGAACAACAACAGAAAGGCTCGCAAAGAGAGGATCTCCTTCTGGTTAGGCCTCGGACCATCTGAAAAGCAAAATGGCAAACAAGGGCTGTTGAAGGTAGCTATAGATAAGCAAATGAGCACGATCCAGGAGGATAAAGCAAGAAATTGTAACATGATCAATCTATTTTTTCTTTTAAAAGCGAAGTTCTGCACCCCATTTATCACTTGAGGGAACTGCAGTGATAAAGTGTGTGTGTTGGTGCAGTGTGAAATGACATGTCTGTGTCCATATTTCTGTGTTCATGTGACATCTACCTTTACATGCATATATTTAAAAGGAGAGCCAGGAGAGGAAAGGAAAGACCTTACATCAATAATAATATAATAATAAGAAGAAAATATAATTGATATGGCACCTTTCACAGAAATTAAATTCAGAAAGTGCTTCACAAAACACAATCAAGAAATCAAACATTCAATCAATGAAAACAAAGGCAATATAACAAATAAAACAAGGCAGCAAAAAGAAAGTAAAACATAGAGCAAATACAGGCTACTGAGGCCTCACATAGAAACATACAAGGGAACAAGCACTGGACAATTTAGGGTGGGACAAAGGCCATTTTGAAGAGATAGGTCTTGAGCTGTCTTTTAAAAAATTCAAAGGAGACCGCAGACCGTAAAACTAATAGAGGAGAGTTCCAAAGTGTTCGAGCCACTACTTCAAAGGCACAGTCACCTTTTGTTTTGAGTCTGGCATGGGGGACAGCCAGTAGGTCCTGTTCTGAAGACCTAAGGGACCTCCTGACAATATATGGATGGATAAGATCACTGATGTGTTCAGGTGCCTGACCATAGAGGGCTGTATACGTAAGAACAAGTATCTCAAAGTGAATCCTGAACCTGATGAGAAGCCAGTATGGGGAAACCTTCTCTATACTTTATTGGGAGACTAAGATCATTTGAAGCAAACAAACACATCCTGTTAGTTTTTCCAATCTATGATAGAAAGTGTTACCCAGTATGTAATCAGTACATGGTACAGTTGTCTCTCTGTTCAAGCTAGGCTGGTTAGACTACTGCATATCTGCTCAAAGATTGTGAGTCAAACACTTGAGTCTAGTTTCCAAACCACTTATACTTGAGGAAGGTTGTCTCTGGCTGGTAATATTGCATCAGACTCCTCTCACATTTTATTTGTAGAATATCAGCGCTTTTCTTCCTCAGTCTGTCAACATATTAAATCAGTTTGGGTTCTAAGTACCTTCAGTGTACCTGGGTCGAACACTGAAAGTAATAGGAATGATTACTTTGCTGCACTGCACCACTTTTCGTCTGATGCGATATGTGTTGGTAATGGGGTTTGGTCATTTGGTTAAATGTTGTTTTGTATTTTTGTGTTTATGTGTGTTTCTATAAAATTGTGTGAGACAATTTTTTGAAATTTTCTGACTATAACGTGAACTCAGACCAAATCATAAGAGAATTTACTCTTTCTCAATATGCCTTAGGCACACTGTGGTTCACTATAAAATAGTGCATCATTTTCATTTCACCAAAGAGAGATTATCTAAGATTAGGACAGATATCGACCCAACATGTGATCGATGCAAGCAAGCTCCTGCCACATTGATACACATGTTTTGGTCATGTCCCAAGCTATACGACTTTTGGCAGTCTATCTTAGAGACATTTTCTAGAATATGGGGAAAAACAATAGACCCATCCACAGTGATTTCATTATTTGGTGTGGTTCGAGTGGATGCCACAGTCCATGGGTGCTATATAAATGTGATGGCCTTCATCCAAGTGTTTGTGTACTTGTCATATTATCATAAGTTAACTTAGTTTCTTATTTTTTATATTTTTTTCAAATTCAATTCAATTCAATTCAATTCAATTTAATTTAATTTAATTTTTGTTTTATTTTTATTTTTATTTATTTATTTATTTATTTTCCCTAATTTATCACTGTCTGTGTTTCACTTTTCTCTGTCTGGCATATTATCATTAGTTAACTTAGTTTATCTTAATTTTTATATATTTTTTAAATTTAATTTAATTTAATTTTAATTTTTGTTTTGTTTTCTTTTCTTTTCTTTTTTTCCCCTAATTTATCACTGTCTGCATTTCACTTTTCTTTGTCTG
Organism: Cephalopholis sonnerati; assembly: GCA_019142605.1. Classification (NCBI taxonomy): domain Eukaryota; kingdom Metazoa; phylum Chordata; class Actinopteri; order Perciformes; family Serranidae; genus Cephalopholis; species Cephalopholis sonnerati. The sequence continues at coordinate 26,077,942 of JAGQAX010000003.1, read as the reverse complement.
GCATATTATCATTAGTTAACTTAGTTTACTCAATTTTTTATACATCTTTTTTAATTTAATTTAATTTAATGTTATTTTATTTTATTTTGTTTATTAATTTTCATTTTGTTTACTTATTTGTATGAATGTATGCTGTATGTAAATTTACTGATGGTCCAGTACTGGGGGGGGAGGATATATACAGAGGCTTAATTTTTTTTGTGTTAAAGTTGTCCGCTTCTTTATTTTTGAAAATAAAAAAGACCTTGATCAAAAAAAAAAAAAAACACACATTTTTGCATTTTATGTGCATCCTCACCTACGCCCTTGGGCACAACTCCGCTGCGGTCCTGGGGGTTGATAACCCAGTAGTAGTATTTGAGCGTGTGCATGACCTGGAGTACAGTGCCCACTCTGCGAATGGTGTTGTAGATAGTCACTGTGCTGATGAACTCGGTTGCCAGGTAAGTGTAGAGTGTCAGTTGCACCTGTAAAAGATGAAGCACACATGAAAACACACAGTTTGAGTGGAATAATCCGGTTTTAGTGCGCCCTAGCTTCTAAGCCCCTAAGGGTTGTAGGCAAGCCGTTCTCATTTAAATAGCAGTCACTGAGTCACAGGTGGAGGGGTAACCTTGAACTCTGAGCTGAACTCTGAAACACTGAAAATAAAAAGTAGGGCAAGTCTATACAGAGCAAGAGAGGGTTATTATGATGGAGCAGGTCTGCCTGAGTGTGAACATCTGTGTGTAGTTACTGATATGCGTGCATACTATCTACATTTCTCCAACTTTACAAATGTAACCAAATGCATGAGAAAGTGCTGCGTGGGTACATGTGTGTATTCACGTTACCTTGGCAGGGGCATGGATCCAGATGGCAGGGTTGAACAGAATGTGGTCACACAGCTGCTTCAGCAGCAAGATGCCATTCTGCAAGTTGCTCAGGTATCTGGAAAAGGCCAGCACAATGTCCAGGACGGGCCGCGTCACATGCACCTTGGAAGACTGGAGCACAGACAGGGAGACAGAAAGTGCCACAACAGGAGGTGTGGAAAAAAGGAGAGGGTGATATGTCAGTGAGAGGAGTCAAAGACGTGGAAAGCAGAAAGAGGTGAATGAGGAACAACACAGAGAGGGGAGGGAGAGGACACATGCAGTGAAAGACGAGGAGCAGCTCGTCTTCTGCCTAACAAACACACAAGCCAGCTGTGACCTCCAAATACAGCTGAGGGAAAACAAAGCCTGTCTCATATTAAGTGTTGGTGTGGGTGTGAGCCTGTGTTCGTGTGTTTGTGGTGTTAAGGGAATCAAGATCGGCCTTATTACGACACTGGGTTCATTACGTGCAGCTACTGGTATGGGAGGGTGTCTCTCTTGTGTATTTCTTTGCCAGCTGAGCCTATTTGTGTTTGTCTCACCTTCTCCAAAGTGTAGCCGATGACGAGAAAGCCTTTGCAGGCCAGGACCTGCTCTTGCATAGCCACTGAGTTCTTCAAGAGCTCCATCACAAAGGATAGCAAAGTGCAGCTAAGAGGCCAACAGACAGACAGACAGACAGACAGACAGACAGACAGTGACAAAGAGGGAGAGAGACTGAGTTAGACAGTGACAATAATCTATGTAAGCTGCTGACAAAGCCCTGACTGTGAAGGGCATATCCTACATGAAATGTGATTGAATGAGGGTGTCGTGTCCCCATTGTGTTAGGAGGACAGATTCTAGTTAGCATCACCTTGAGGGCAGCAGATACAACAACGCTGCAAATTCATAAGCAAGATGGCCTCGCAGCTTTCGAGCTCAGCATTAAATCAAAAGTTGATAACATAAAACCTAATTTGAAATGCTTTTAAAACTTACTGTAGGTCTTCTTTTTGACAGTGGTACTACTAAATATAATAGCAGGCATAAACGATTGTTGACAGACTGCGGTGTTAGCTGAAAAGCCAGAGGTAATGGACTGAAAATAATACACTGCGTGTGCTGTAACTTGTCTGTGTAGCAGCTATTAAGGTACCAATACTGTTCAATTTACTTTAGACTTGTACATTTTATGTTCAACACTTAGATCTAATTGATCATTTAGCTGGACAGAAATCTGTGAGGAGTCCAATTTCACCTCAAAAAAGTGAAGTAAATAATGCCTCATATACCCTCTGATTATCTCACACACAGCATTTTAGTTCTAAAGTAACAAATTTGTAATCAGCAATATAGTACTGCGCCGCCATAAAGTCTGCGGACTCAAGGGAAAAAGAATAGAAAAAGAAACAAAAGAAAAGCAGACATCCTGTCTTCTAGGGTATGGGTAAAGCTCCAAAAGTCTAGACCCTACATTTCCCATGATGCTGCTTGATAGCATCTGTTCTTCACCCCTCCCTGCCTGGTTAATGTCCACATCTTTCAAACTTCACACCCCCAGTTTGAAATGCAGGCTTTCCCCTAAAGATTTTTAGTCTCAAGCCCAAAGTCACAGTTAATATGCTTGATGACATCACTATTACAGCACATGGGTTGTATTCTCAGACTTGAACCGAGCTCCTCTAGAGCCACAGAAGACAATATACTCCATATAATAAATTTTGTACTGCCCATGACAAGTAAACTGGTCTTGATGCATTAAATATGTGACGTACCTCTTTAATTAATGTAAGTTTCTTGTACGTAAAAAAACAGAAGGGTGAGCTGTTAAGGTTGTAATACAATAGTCACATTTGAACACTGTCAGCACAAACTACAGGCCTTAATATATACACTTAGTCTTACATATTATCACAATAGCTCCATGTAGCACAATAAAATCCTGATTTAATGAAGGACAAACAAAAACTACTTCCTTTGTGTGTGTGTGTGTGTGTGTGTGTGTGTGTGTGTGTGTGTGTGTGTGTGTGTGTGGGGTTACCAGACAGAGGTGTCCAGCTCGTGGCTGGAGGGCTGGCAATAGTCCAGCTGTGCAAACAGAGGGAAGAGGACCTGAACGCCTCCGATAGAGTGTATGCCACTCTGGACTGAGTGAGTCACCACGGCCTTCACGTCCTGCCGAAACAAACACACAAGTGGCCACGTTTGCCATGTTACAGGCCATTATTTCTACATGGGTCACACAGATATTTGTTCCATTTATTACAGTTTTTTTTAAACTTAATTAGCTTCATGTGTTGACACATTTGAAAGTATTTGTAAGTAGCTGCATACTCATAACCAAACATCATCCCACTACAGTCTGTTTTTATCCTAACAGGCACAAACTGTAATGAACCTTCTGAATGTTTGACCACTAATAAGTACTCTCAACCTAAAATCATGGTCATGCCATCACCAGGGTATTTGTGCAGCTTTCATGATAAATACAGCTAGCAGACGCTCAGTGTTTAATATTAAATACAATTCAAGATCTCAATACTAAGTTTTTGCTCTTTTTGTTAGCGTGTGACATAAACATGTCGAGAACATGGAAGATGAGGCAAAACTGATCATATTTTCTTTAAATGTTTAATAGTTTGAGTCTTCAGCTGGTGTCTACGTTGTTGTACGTTGTAACACTAACAGTGGCTTGGCAAAACATTTTCCTCTCTATAGGATTGGAATTTTTGAGCATGCATAGCATAGCAAAGCAGAAAATATAGGTCACATATTCATTCATATTTCACACTGTGCGTGTGTGTTTGCGTGCGTGTTTGTGTGGTGGAGAAAGCATATGTTGTGTGTGGCAGCAAAAGCCTCCCTCACAAAGGAAACAAAGGATTTTCCTCGATGAGAGGGCATGAGAGAAAACTCAATTAGTGTTCGAGAAAAGACAAACTCAAAGTGACTGAAGGAGCAGTATTGTGTGTGTGTGGTGTGGGGGCGTTTGTATTTGTAAGCAGCGCGTGGAGAAAAAAAAACTTCTACAAAGTTGACTACCTACTTCTAACAGGAAATATGCACAGCCATTTGTATGTGGTTCCAAACTAAAGCTCAGTCCCAGAGAAGGCTAATTCCATAATTAGAGCACCAGTATGGCATTTTTCAGCAGCTGCAGCAGTCTGGCTAGCTCGACACATTTGCACCTCTGCCCTAATGAGGCTATTAAAATGGAAAGATGCCAACTGGGCCGCTTTCATTATCGCAGAGGAGGAAAGAGAGAGTAAAGTGCGGTACATATGGAACAGTGGGAGGGAAGGAGCAGGCGTACAGGTGGTGAATGCATTTGCGCCGACACTGCTTTAATGTCAGCGTAGTGACTTCAGGTTAAATTTAAATAATGGCAATTCGAGTAATATCAACTCTAACTTCAAGGGGAACGACCATCAATTGCTTTTCGAGCAAAACATAACATTAAAAGGCATGATTACCTGCAGCATGAGTGCGTGGGGTGAGTGGACGAAAATGGAGGCGTTGTCCTTGGGGGAGGACTCAAGGCAGAGCTGGGCATCTGTGGCGCGGGGGTTATAAGCAAAGGCAATACTAGAGGACAGCTTGCCGTCGTACAGTAAGGTCTTATGATGCTCCGCAAAAAGCAAGTCACTCTCAGCCTTGTACTTGAACGTGCCCTGAGAAAAAAGAAGTAGATGAAGGAAGGGAGAGACATTTAGTGGAAGAGAGCAGAATACAGTCATGGAACATTAAAAGAGACAGACTTACTAACTAGAAGCCTTTTTTTTCCACACAAGTGTCTAAATGACAAAATGGCCAAGAGGTCAGCAACTTAAGTTATGTGTTGAGCCTAAAGTGCCAAATATTGGACCAAACATAATTATCTGTTCAAAAGCTTCCTTTGCATATTCATTCATGTACTCCTCATGAGTGAGGTTTAATGTGCAATTTATTTGAACCCTTTAAAGGGACAGTTCACTCAAGAATCAAAAATACCTATTTTCCATTCTACTTGCAGTGCTATCAATTGAGACGGATTGATTTTAAAGGGATAGTTCACTTCAAAATCAAAAATACATATACATGTTCCTCTTCCCTGTAGTGTTTTGGAGATATCTGTCGTAGAGACGTCTGCCTTTTCTCAAATATAACGAAACTAGAAGGTACTCCACGGTGGTGCTCAGAGCACCAAAAAATAGATTTGAAAAACTTAACAACAATGTCTAATCCACAGACCTTGTTGTGAGCAGTTTTGTGTAGGAACTATTTTCTTCCTACCAAACTACACTCACCAACTGTATCACTGAGCAGAAGGAAACATGCATGTGCTCCCTGATGAGAGGGTGTCTCCTAGGCTGAGCTATAACGTTAGCTAGCTCAGTGGTGCTAGGTAAGCTTGCGTGGTGATATGCTTAGTGGGTGTAATATGATAGAAAGAAAAAACGTTTCGAGATTAAATTGCTTACAACAAGGTCTGTGGATTATCTTGAGTACCTGGGTCATGATTTCTGGAGAGACACATTGCTGTTGAATTTTTCAAGTCTATTTTTTGGTGCTCTGAGCACCACAAGTTGAGTGCCTTCTAGTTTTGTTAGATTTGTGAGTAGGCAGCCATCTCTACGACAGGTATCTCCAACACTCAGCAACTCACACCAAAACAATCTAGAAAGAGAAAGCACTACAGGTAAGAGGAAAAATTTGTATTTTTGATTTTGAAGTGAACTATCCCTTTAAAAATATTAAAGACATGCTCAATACCCATCCCTAAACTGTAACAATGAACAGAAAACTCCAACTTGTATGCACATTTTCGTCAGGGCGACTATGAGCAGTGGAGATACAGCCTGTGTGGGAATGCATAGATAATTATTTGCCATTTGCAACCTTTACTTTTTTGCTTTGCATTTCATTGTATGTTGGTGAATGTGTTGCAGTGGGGGCCTCTGTATAGTTGTTGTTGCCCCCCCAACAACAGTAAATATGGCAGAGCATCTTTTATCAAGTCTGTTATGTCATCACACTTAGTTGTTGATGGTATCTAACTATCTTGCAGAGGAGAATGTTGTCTGGTGTAAGAAGACAGCTGATCAACATTTCTTGTTAGACACATGGAAAGCTTATCCAACCATGTTAATTTTTTCTTTTTTTTGTATATGAGAATGCCCTGCCATATATGAAAAGGACATGAAAATGTTAACAATACACATTTCAACTTTATAAAAGTAATTTTAATTACTATAATGCATGATTTGACTGTGTAAGTTGTTACATGTCTCTATTCAATGTTACTATCGCAGAGACATCTATGGCTTCCAACCTGGTAACCCGGTCCCAGCTGATAGATAGCCAGGATCTGAGCAGCGCTGAGAGCTTCTCCAAACAGGTAAACTGCCCCCATCTGTCCACAGAACACACGGTTGGCATCTGCCGTCTCAGACGATCCCAGGAAACACTTGTCAAACGTCTGCAGCAAGACGATCGCAGGCACAAGATGTTGGAGGACGCAAAGAAGGAAGAAAAAACACAGAAATAGACAATTAAAGATGAAAGGAGTTAGGGTGGACGGAAGGAAACAGGAATTAAGACGGGAAGGATGGATAAAAAAAGACCAAAAATAGCCGGAAAGAACAGAAGAAAAAGGCACATTCATGTTAACACTAGCTATAATTGGCAACACACAGCCTCAAACTATACACATACTGTGGCTAACGTGATAATGTTCCATATTCCTCTGGTCATGGTCAGTGAGGCATAAGCAGAAGTGTTGAGAATGATGAGACCACATCTCAATCAAGTTGTTAATTTGCTTCTTGACATACTGACACATCAAGAGGATTAAACTACACTGTGGAGGCGTTTTCATTCCTAACAAAATTTGATTTAAGAGTCTCATAACTCAGCATGGCAGAAAGCAATCCTGGGGACTGTGACAGAGTTCATATGGTGATGTGTGAGAAGAGCAGGGTGTGTATACAGTCATTTTCCACTGTACCATCCATGCTAAAAGATGAAAAGAGTGGTTTCACCCCTGAGCCCTCTGAAAGCAAAGACTGAGATTAGATGTATCTGTGAGCGAGGTTTGCTTTTCAGTTTTTGTAACACACTCCTACAGCAATATCTGGTCATGAAATTGATATTTGACAGAAAATCTGTTACGTGCACCCACATGCCCAACACTGACATAGCAGCAGGTGGACTTGTAAATATAAAATCTTGCCAGAGGGTTCATGCAATAATATTTGTGGTTTGGAAGTACACACAGAACACACTCATCCAAATAAAAGGCCTACATAAAGGAATAATTCAACTTTGGGAAATATGCTTATTCACTTCTTTGCCAAGTGTTAGATGAGAAGATTGATACCACTCTTGTGTCTGTATGGTACGTATGAAGCTACAGTTAGAAGCCAGTTAGCATAAAGAGTGGAAACAGCTTGTCTTACCCTGTCCAAAGATAACCAAATCCAACTACTAGCACCTTTTAACATCAATTAACACATCATATCTCCTTTGTTTTATTAGTACAAAAACCAAAGAGTGGTTTTAAGGGGGTCAAGTTCTGTTTCTGGTTTATGCTACTAAGCTAACCAGTTGCTGGCTGTAGCTTAACATTTAAAATGCAGGAAGACACAACGGTGGTATCAATGTTTTCATCCAACTCTCGGCAGGAAAAGCAAGTCTAATTTCAAAAATGTCGAACTATTCCGTTAAAGGTGCAATGTTCAATATCTGGCCACATACTCCAAACTACTAGGGGTCAGCACTTCACCTCCAAGCCAACTGCTAACTAACAGCAGGGCCATAATACGCAATATTCCACCAAACTGCTGAAACTTTGCGAGACAGTCAAAATAATATTGCTATCTTATAATCTACATGTGTGGCAGTTTTAGCAATTACAGCAAGAAAACAGACAAATAATAGCCACATATTGACACTATTTACAATGTTTTTCTATAGTGTTGTCATTAGTTGTACTGTCTGTGTTTCTTGGAATTTAGACAGTCTTTGCCTAAAAACAACAGATTTTGGGTTCCTGGATTTCTGGATTGAATCACAATTTAAGACATTGGACTTGAAGGACTAGACAAATGGTAAGATTACAAACTGGCTATCTTGGTTACTCTCAGACCTAGAGTCGTCTTTCTTTGGTCTGAATCAGGGACTAATTTTGTCACAAAGTTGTATAATTGCCTAGAGTTGGTTCATGTTCTCACAACAGCATTTACAAGTGGACCAGATAAAATGCTTGCACAAGAAAGCTGCTCTTGATTGATCAGAATTTCCGCGCTGGAAAAATCCAGGAAGTAAACAAAACTTTGAAGAAGAGTACACTTGCAAGATAAATGCGACACTTTCTAATGTCACAATGGAGGGACAACTACGCAGGTTGATTTTAGCGCTGCTCATCGTGTACTATATTGCTGTCATTGTTCATTTGAGTCAAACCATACAGTTTGAAAACGAGGCGCGGCTCCAACTAGAAAACAATGTTTTGATGCATTGGATGTGCTGAATGTGCATATTAAGGCAGTACAGGAGGAGGCGCACATTAATAATCCTCCAGGACTGTAACATGCTCATGTTTAACCCACACAATGTGTCATGTGACTGCAGTTGATTTGGATCAAGGTCGGAACACGTTCTCACCACAAACAAACTGCATCAGAGTTAGTTTGTTATCAGAACGAGACCACCTCTTCCAGAAGGTCTCGGTCCGGTTGTTTTGGTGTTTTGGTGCAAATTCTGTGTTCACACCTGCCCAAACGAACCACACTTAGGGGGCAAACAAACTTGACGAGTTTGACTGAACTGAACCAAACAGGGCAGGTGTGAAAGCACCCTTAGCTTTGCTGTATGCCGACCTGAAGTGGCTGGTCGATCCAAGAAGTATCATGGACTTAAGCCCTTGGATTGTCTGATTAGCAATTACAGAAGAGGAAGTAGGACAAGAGGACATCAAAAGATTGCTGAACTTTAAGTCTGGAGAGATCTCAGATATCTCAAAACAACAAAAACTGATATTGAACTTGACTTCTTTGTCCGCTCCTGTTGGACTGGGGACAGACTGGACACTCCAATAACTCACTATCTCCTCTCAAGATTTAAGTGGTAATACAAGAAAGAGTGGGTTGGGTCTAGCTTGTTAGCATGCTCATTTCAGTAAATACCTCTGCAATACAAAACGCAGACATTTTTGATGTAACGTCAAAACAGTTCTTTACGATCTGTCAATAATGTTAGTTCGTTTTTTGAATGTTTTAAACCAGTGGTTCCTAATTGGTGGGTCATGGTCCAAAACTGGGTCACCGGTCCATTCTAAATGGATCGCAAGTGACTTGCAAACGTGCCAAGTTTGTAAAAAACACTTTATTTTAGAGTACAGTGAATTTCTGGCACAGAGCTTTTATTTTGAAGTGGTGTTTCTTGCTGTAGAGTGAGTGAATAATGGACAGCTACTTAACAGAGACAGCAAACTAGCTCAACAACATGGCCAAACACAAGTATGAGGCTGAATGTATTAAACAGTGTGGACCTTGAACAAATAACTTAGGAGAAATCTGGACCCTGTGGCTGGGCCAGTTGGGAATCACTGTTTTAAATTCAAATTCTAGGCATATCTTACCCATTGCACCTTTAACAAATTACCCACTGTGTGATTTGCAAACAGCAAAAAATGTGTTACCACTTACATCACTGGTGTTGACAAACCAGGCGATGTCTCCAAAGGAAGCCAGTTCTCCGTTCACATAGCAGCTTATTTCACTGTTTTTCCAGCGGTTGTAGATGTGAACAAGAGTCACCATGTACCACTGCAACAACAAAAACAAGCAGGCTTTAAAAATGTAAAACAGTCACTGTATATCTGAAAATATCAATCACACACAACAAGATAATCAATAAGTCAACATGTGGTGAGATTCTTCCAGCCTACTTTATTAGCCTGCTTCCATCATGTTTCATTCCCCTCCAGCTACGATCCCACCTACATAGATTTCTGGTTTTCTCTTCTGCCTTCCAACCAGTGAAATAGGTTACCGGTGTTGCCACAGTGAAATAGGTTATTATGGTTTCTTCCGGACATGAAGGAAGGCATTAAAAATAGAGTGAAAAATTAACTAAAATAAATTCTGGGTCCTCATGAGGTTTATTGAGGTAAGGTAGCGCCTTCATGCCCAGGGGAAGGAGGAGGATGTTTCAAATTGTCCACAGGCAAAGGACTGCAGTGGTCTTCAGTGTGTGCTGTGCCTGGAAGGGACTGGGAATATTGGATTATCCCTCTCTCCTGTTGCCCTCATTCCTCCTCCTTCTAGTTTTGCTTCTCCCCAGAGTCAGGTATGATGTGACAGTACTTTCGTACAACAAGGTCTAGATTTATCGTGTGTGCACGTGTGTTTTCCTGTGTGCATGTGATTGATTTTGTGCATGATGTATGATTTTCATGATCTATTTCCAGAATTTGTCTTTTCATGTGTATGAATATTTGGTTGGCCTGGGTCACCAAACTAGTGCCTGTATTCCGGTTCGTTTTTTTGTTCTTTTTTTTACCTTCTGCGGTTTGAAGTCGTACTTTACACAGTGCTGGAATCCTTTCCCCTTGGATTTTAATGAGGTCACTATCAAACAGCCACCCACAAAGTGTGCAGAGTAACCCATGCCTTTACTGGTGCGAAAACTGAAATGAAATGAAAGGAAAATACAAACACACAGCTTGAGTTTCTGAGTGAGGCTGTACACTTTAACACTGACTACATTCACGGGCAACATGGGTTATAGTGTCCAACATATCATATAAGCACTTTAAAAGGGTTTCAAACGGATAAAGATAGCAAACAATCATTTCTCAACTTCACAGACTCTTCCCATCCTACATGTCCCGGCGAGACGGGGCCCCTGTGTGTGATTTAGTGAATTAATCTCTTTTAAAAGGGCACGAGGCTGAGGAGGAGCTTTTATTACAGATTCTCTCAAGCAGCTCGTTGGCCATCCAGCTTGGTTATCATTCTCACAGAAACCCAAACAGATCCCTGTTGTATAAATTAGATTTCTGACAGGAATTAATTATTGGTTGAAAAGAAGATCAACCAACCCTCTGCTCCTCAGAGAGGAAGCAAAGGATGAGGAGTCAGGAAAGATGGAGGGAGAAGCACAGCCGTTTTTCATCTGTGAGGCTGGAGGCTGCCCTTCTGCAGCACATTTCTGGGGTTCAAATGCATTTTATATACATATCGGTTATACTGGGAACATGTACACATGCATATGTTCACACTTAAACTGCATGCATCTGTGTAAAACCACCTTTCCTGCAATTCCCCTCTCTTTGTGTTATTTACACTAAAAATATGCACTGCTTCCTTAAACAATTTTGGATTCCATATATAGTATGTTTAAACAAAATTAAACATTGAAGAGTCAAACAAAGGGCAAAGGTTTAGGTTTACTGGTCACAGAATGGTATTGTTACCTACCAGTACAAGTAAGGCTTGTCTTTGTCTACATTAATGTTGTTGAGGGGATCCATGCGGAGCCATGTGTGGAATGTAAACCCATTCTGGTACGGCCATTTCGCTATAGGAGGCAGAGCTATAGCCTGTAAGGACAAACAGAGCAGAAGAAAACAGGACATGGTATGAGCTGTGGGTCCTGACCAGCTGTGAAGTTAAATGAACCATTGCATATTTAGAATTGACAAAAAACTGTTGGTTAGTGCAACAGGTCAGTCTAAAAGCAGGGAAATTCATGTTGTGTTTGGGCAAAGGGATACTAAGCAAATGTTTGAAAACTATTGCCCTATATAATGTTTTTGTGTGTGTGCAGATGTGTGTAGCAGGGCAACACAGGAAGGGGAAGGCAAATGTGCTCTTATCAAATACACTGCTGACAAACACTGATAAGTACTAATAGAGTTCAGATCAAGCGAATCGGACCCAACCTGGCAGACCTGTGCACTTGTACGCGTAAAAAGTGCCGGTCCCATGGCAATAGGGAGTTATACACAGAAGGCAGCAATCACATACACTTAATATTAAGTTACAATAGTCCATTTGTCCTCTACTGCTTTACACAGAGAAATCCTGAAGACATTTAATAGATTCGACAGGAAGGCAATCCAGGCACTCCAAACAAATACAGAAAAACAAGAAAGGAAATATTATATATTAAAAAGCCTTTATTGTAGTGGCATGTCTCGACCACTGCAGGTTTTCGTCAGGGCTTTCAAAACATGCAACACAGGTATGGCCACACCTGTATAGTGGGAGGAACCAATCAGAGGCCATCACATGACCCTTATAATGGCATGACAGGTGAAACACATAGACGATGATGAAAAAATAACAAAAAAAAGAAAAGAATGACATGAGATAAGATACCCTGAAAAAATTAATTAAATATATACACACCTATCTTAACCCATATGCTGTGAGAAAAATGGTGAAGTAGTAGAGACTTATGACAAATCATAGAAAACATGTGAAGTCTATATCCTCAGTGAGACCAGGACACTTTAAAGCATCCAACTGATGGATCTAAAAAGCTTCCCTTTGATTAAGTTTCTGTATTCTGTCACCCCCCACCAACCAAAGGTTTAATGTGTTCAATGCCTTCTACGCACAATAGGGAGCATTATGAAATTCACTGAAATGTCTAGCCATGGGGTAGTTGCAATTTTTTTGTTTTAATGGAATATTTATGCTCAGCAAGGTGATCCCTCAGTGTCTTTTTGTACGGCCCATGTAGAAAAAGCCTTCCAGCCATGGACTAGTCAGACGGTAAATAACAAAAGTAGTATTGAAATACTACTATTAATACTACTATTTAAATAAAATCATTTAGTTTGTAAGTTCTGTTTGTGTTAACATCCACAAAATGTTCAGTTTGCATAACGTTGTCACAGTGAGGGCAAAGCATACATTTAAAAGTGCCAAAAGGTTTGGATAACCAAGCGCTTGTTTTGTGTGCTAGAAGATGTAAATGCATATGTTTGTCTCTAAGTGCGGGGGCGCATCTAAAAGGAAAAAAATACGGGGTTGAGGGAAGACTTTAGACAAAAAAGTATCACTCTAAATAATGGCCCAATTATCTTTAACAGTACATTTGATTTGTTCAGCATATGTACTGTATGTGGTGACAAAAATGGATGAGACTGATGCACAGGCTTCTGCCTGATGTTATTTTGAAGAAATGTTGCATGCATGTATCAAGCAACATTAAAAAGATTATTAGCCGTTTTAGTGTGCAGTGATCAGGCCTTTCGTAAAGCACTAAAAAATAAACTTCACACTGATCTTCCTTTGCAATTTTTTACATTATTTTTAGGATGTATGGATTTTAAGGCAAAGCGTTCTGACAAATACATGTTTGGTATTTTGATATCTGCTTGCAAGAAAGCCCTCACAAGGCGCTGGTTGCTTCCTGAACCCCCCAAATTGGTGGAGTGGATAGGTATTGTAAATTATATTTATGTTATGGAAAAGATTACCTTTTCTCTTCATCTTCAGAAAAATGTGTTCATTAAATTCTGGGTGAAGTGGGTGAAATATGTAAGACCCTTACGACCTGACTTTGTGGAGGTATTGTACAAAAGACCCTATGATGTTTAGTCAAGCAACAACAGAACACCTTTCAATGTCTGTGGTGAACAATGCAGGCATGAACAAAGCATTGCCAACTTTGTAATTCAAACATATGAAGACTGTATTTGAGATCTACACTTTTTTCCTGTAGCATCAATAATCTTGACAATCTCTGATTCTGTTATGTATGTTGTCAACTTAACACTCGTCATCATGCGCCACTGTTGCCTTCATGTGTTGGCTGGATGGGACATTATGCATCTAGAAAAAGACAAAGACAAAGCCTGTGTGTGCAGTCTGATATTCCGTGTTACTAACGATGAAGAACGAGGCAGAGGTTTTGAATAAACTAATGTGCAGAGAAGGCACAACCAAAATTTTCAAAGCACGATTTGAATAGTCCAAAGCTGAATAGCCAACAGCCACAACATGATACATTTAGTCACTTTAACTTCGTAGACTTATAGTGCTCACACATGCGGTTTCATCAAAAGGCTCTTAGACTCCATTTCAAGATGCTTACAACATTTCGGCAAGAGCACAATAGCCTTTGAGGCTTGAGGAGAGTTGTAATGGCAGACTAAAAAACAACTAAGAGAATGTGTGAAGCTTATCAATTAGAGCAAAACTGCATGGGTCAGTGAATGGCAGGCTCACACCAAATCAGCTTAGGAAGCACTTACTATGAAAGGATTCACGAGAGATCATCATGTAATATCTGGAGTCCTCTCTTTCCCTCGCTCATTAGTCCATAATAGAACTTCTTTATAAGATGAAGGAGAATAGGACGTACTTTAAATTTTGGAAGGCAGTCATGGTGGGGGTCTACATTCTGTTAGCTCACCACTTTCTTTGCATTTTGCCTAGCTGGAAATCTTACTGCTCATGTACTGAAATATTCAAACTAGCAGTCTGACACTAACCTCTAAATTCATGCCAGTCAGCTCATCATCTATGCGCAAACATACCTAGTGTACAGGGATGTTTTTTTTTTTCACTCTGTGATGCAGTGTTTGACATTATGTAGTATACTCACAGCTGCATTTTTCCCTGGAAAGCTGAAGAAGGAGTCGGGGCCATTCCTGTGAGCCATGTACTTCAGAACTGACAAAAGCTTCACTGCATGACGAGGCTGAGGAGAGAATACAAAAACACACAAGGATCATTTTAGACAGCTGATAAGTGGTGATGTCCAAACAGGCATACACATGCACATAAAAGCACATGAACCCTGTTAGTCACTTACTGTTTATGCATGCAGCCACAAATGATTAAAAGCAAGCACAGCTTTGGTTCTGCTTGTTCTAAATTTACCCTAGACTCATCAGACTTCAGAAAGACTTACTCAGCAGTGCACTCAGAATTCTGTATCTTCATTTACTTTAGGCAAAGTGTTTACAGTCATCACACACTTAAATGTAACGCTTTTAAGACATGATTTTTAACTACATTTAAGACTTATGTTTAAAGAAAGCATCCTTTTCTTATTCAAGCATTGCAGCCAGTAATCTTACCTATGCAGAGGTAGGTTTTATGTGGTATAATGTTATTAGATAGAGATTTAGGTTGATCAAAATTTTGCCAACAGGCAATTGCAAGTATCAAGTATTAGGTTCAGTGGTAGGTTTAAAGCTTTGTAACATCTGAAATGGGGACTTTTCTGCAGAGGAGTACTGCAATAAAGAGTAATGTAATATTGATTGATTGTGTACAAGCATTGTGCACTATGAAATACAATGCCTATCAAAAATGTGTTGCTATAACACAGAGTTCAGATATTGGAGTTGAATCAGTGTGAGTGATAAAATTTCCTATACACTCTCATGACTTCAACAAGGTTGTGGTTTATAGTGTTCAATACCAGAGCAGTTAAAGCTCTGCACTCATCCCATTCACCATGTCTCCCCAGACGATTCACAAAACACAAAATGAGGAGAGGAGCAGTGGCAAGAGCTGCTTGAAAGTGGGGGAGTGAGGTGAAATTTAGAAGCATAAAAGCAACTCGCCCTATTTCCTTGACAACTTGATTAGTGTCAGTGATCGATGGCTTACTCTTCTTCTCTTCATCTGTCTCTCCCTCTGCACCACCTATTCTGCCTGGATGTAGTAACTTATCTTCTGTACACGAGTCATACATCTTGAGTTCACTATGGCTATTTCTTTATAAGCACACACACAACAGCTCAGGTGGCCTATTTTAGAAAACTAATGATCTTTACTGTGTAACACCCAAGTCTCTCAACATTATGTTAAATATTGGCTGAAAAAATAACTGATACTTAGAACTTGTTGGTAATTTCATGATCAGCCCAACAACAATAATGCAGTGCTGCTCTGGATCCGAGATCACTGCGGAGTAGTAGTCTGGTTTCACATGATTTATCTTGTCTCTGTGTCGAGGGCATTGGCCTGTGGGATGGCAGCAGTTGAAGTGTTGCTAGCACATTCCTCAAGCCGGTCCCAGACAACCAAGACAGATCACCGTGGCATGACTCTGACTCACCCACTGGCCTTTCTCCCCTTGCAGTTTGCTGAAGAAAAGCTTTAACTCCTTCACTGTGATGCTGTAGCTGGCAAGCACGCCCAACATGTCCACCAGCAGGTCTGCAAGACACACACACACAGAATCATACAGGGGCTTGCACATTACAATACAAAGACTGGCAAGATGCGATAATTGAGAGGGAGCTGCAAATGACGTCAGTTTGATAGAAAACTTTAATGTAATAATTCATGAGGGTGTCCTTGATTCTGACTAGTTTTTATTGTGTTATTATTTTTAAAGAGACCAAGCTCACAACTATTCCTATCTTTAATGGCAATTTGATCATCTAAATATTACAGTGAAGCCACAGCTACAAGAAGACGCTAAGCAGCTAAGACATATTTAAAAGAAAAGTAGGGTGAGCAAAACCCAAGTACAAAAAAGAAAAGAAAACCATGAGACTTAAAATAGAGAGGACACTCTGGGAGTCCCAGCAACCGTGCAGCCTCTTCCATTAGTTATTACTGACTAATGATGAGCCATGGCATGACAGATCTGTGACTAGTGTGCACATACAAACTCTTGTTTTAAACTTGGGCTGCAAATAACAATTACGTTCCTTACTGATTAATCTGTTGATTATTTTCTTAGTTAATCAATTAATTGTTTGGATTACAAAACATTAGAGAAAAGCCTGTAACAATGTCTCAGAACAGTGATACTCAACTTATGGCCCATGGGCAATAGAGTGTAAAGTGGCCCAGCGACCCTTTTCTAATTTACAATGAAAATAAATTGATTCACATTGGGATTTTTTTTGTACCTTGAATGTAAATTAGTTGCCAGAGTGCATACAAAACCATAAAATAGAGCTTGTATATCAAAAAAAGGACCCTCGACAGAGGTGTGAGTTAAGCCCTGAATATCTCAAACACTAGAAACACCTCTGCGCACATGTGACCTGCACATGGCTGCTGTGACTGGATTTGCCTCTTGGCAAAAATAAGTGAGGACAGCAAACATCAAAAGGTTGAAAAAGGGCAATTCATTTACTAATAATATCATTAATGTTTGTTTATTAACTGGCCCTTAGCCTCCTATTGTTTTAAGAACTGGCCCCTAGGCAAAGCAAGTTGAGTATCCATGATCTGGAGCCTAAAGTGACTTCATCAAACTTCTTGCTTTGGCCAACCAACGTTTCCAAATCCCGAAACAGTAATTTAATGTGATGTAAGAACATGGACAGCAGCAAATGACCAATCTCTGCAGCTCTAGTTTAAACCCCTAAATATAATGATGAGTGGCAGTTCTATCTGGAAGGTCTTTTTCAATTTTAAGTACAGTATTAATATCTACACACACACACAAGTATTACAGCTAAGCTTCCCAGCTTAGTCTTATACAACTAGTATTTCAGAGCAAGGGAGGAAGAGACAGTCTGCAATCTACTGTATGTGCAATTAGAAAAGGTAAAAGCTGAGGCGCCCTAGTGGCCTTGTAAAAGACATTAATCGTAAACGACACCACCCCTGTTTGAAAGTCCAGCCTTTGTAGCATGACATTCCTCATATCTCTCCATTTCTTGTCAGTTTTCCTCTGTCAACTCTCTCATAAAAGTAATAAAATACCCAGAAATATTGAAAAAACAAACAAACAGGAAATAATCTTAAATCCTATTAGCAGAAGCATTTTAAGTTGTACATGTCAATCAGTAAAAAAGTTGCATCTGACACAATTCTTAGGGATAAAACAAAGCATTTGTACAGTGCTGAATATTACTATTACTCTCAGCTGCCCAGTTACTGCTGGGCTGTGTCACCCTTGCTCGACTGAACAAACCCTCTAGGCCAGCGCTGTTCTGGCTGGCAAAAGTTCACTGAGCCGAACACTGTAGGATTAATTCGGACTAATTTGCAGATGGGCAACAGACTAGACTGAGACTCTGGGGAGACTGTACGGGATGATTGTGTCCACTTTCACTGCAATACATGACAGCAAATGCAACAATGGAGGATGAAGCCATGAGGTTATTGTAAACAAGAAATGTGGATAGGAAAGTTTAAAATTGGTTCCTTTGTTTATAATGCTCCATTGATTCTTGAAATTGGAGTTCATCTTTTTGTTGCTCCCCTTCCACAAAGAGGTCAAAGCAGAGGCTCAGCAAAAAACTTCTCTTGCAGTGTCTTGTCTTAGTCGAGCATAGTTCAGCAAAAAACTAATGAAAATATACGACTATAGATGAGTTTAGGCTTGATTACAAATGTTGTGTCGTATGCCTCAAATGGAAAGAAATAGAGACAACACAGGGATACTTTGACAATTTTAAACCAGCCTTGTATCACAACAACATGGGTAATGTGTGTATTTAAAAACTGTATTAAACTTCCCTCCATCTTTCCATCACCCACATCTCCCTGCTCATTTGCCAGCAATAATCCGCCAGATGACGCTTTTTGATTTTTGCTGGCTCTGGGACTGTTGCTAGAACTATAGATTGTACTTCCTCATTTTTTGCATGCCGGCCATCATGGACACAAAGAGTAAAGACTCGCCCTTCTCTCTCAAACTCAGGCAAAACTCTGATCTAACTGTAAAACTAGGCAGTGCTGATCAAATATAAACCAAGACTCTGTTTCTGTATTGTCTATTTTTTGCCTAAAATGTCTTCAGAGACACATTTTAGTGCACCGTTTGGCTGTAATATGACATTGTGTGAACAGGAAGTGGCGCCATACTGAAAATACTGAGGTCAAACAGTAAAAGTAGGCAAACCTGATCAAAATATGAACCAAGATTGTTACTGTTACTATTTGGTCTATTTTTTGTCTAAAATGTCTTTAGAAACACATTTTACTGCACTGTTTGGCTGTAATATGAGAAGGAGTTGGGCAGGAAGTGGGTGCCATACTAAAAATACCGAGATCAAACAGTAAAACTATGCAGTGCTGATCAAATATGAACCAAGATTCTGTTAATGAGTTGCCTGGTTCTCGCCGCCAGTGTTTTCAGAAACATATTTTAGCTTACTGTTTAACTGTAATGCAGAATCATTTGTTACCAGACGGCTGATGTGTTTGTTTTTGGACGGGCAACTAGATTACGTCACCCACCAGCGGGAGCATTTAATGGTCTAGTGCAGCACATTGCATTCTAGTAGTTGTAGATTTTTACCTCTTGAGCAAAAGCGAATGCCACAGCAATTTTTCTCTGTTTTCTCTGGTCATGTTGCACCAATTTTAAAAGTATTCAGCCTTCTACTGCATAGACAGCCCAGTTTTGTGAAAAGACCATCTTTCCAGCAGTGAAATACTTCTTTAAGTACCTGCGATCATGCTGTCAGTGGTGGATATGCGCTGGAGCACCTGCTGGATGAGCCCCACATCAGTGCACGCCTGCAGGTTGCGGACGCTCTTCTTGAGGATGGCGGTGAAGATGCTCCAGACCTCGGCCTGACAGGTGGGCTCGCATTTGTCCAACAGCTCCACCATGCACACAATGCTTTCCGGTTCTTGGATGATGAAGTTCATCTCAAGGTCAAACTGGCCGCCGACCAGCTGGTGGAGAGACACAAAGAGAGAGGTGAGGAAGGGAGAAGGGGAGAAAGAAACAGGGAAGAGAAGGGAGGAGAGAAAAGTGTTTCAGTTACTGAGTAAATAAAGCAAAGCAATAAATAGCAATTAATTCCTCTTTTATGACCAGCAAAAAATAAACAAGAGCTTCATATATATGTGACCGCATTACTATGTGTGTGCTCACTTTTAAACAGATGATTAACCATGCATCAGAAGCGCTGCTAGCCAAGCGGATAAAAGGTCAGGGGAGAAACACAGGTCTCTGTCGGTCTATTTGTATGTCTGTTTTTCTGACAGTTAAATTCAACTGTTTACAGCTAGCCTTGAGACACTGTGATAAACCAAGAGCAAAAAAATATCAAACAAGAAGCCACGTCAGTGAAACTAACTGAGACATCCAGACAGACGCAAACAGTGAAAAGTGTATTTAGAGGTCTTTTGTTCCTGTAGGAGGCCCTGGAATACTAACAGCATCTGACACCGCCTGGCAGACACAGACCGGGTTTAAATTAATTTTTACTTATGACATAAGAGAAAATACACAGTGATAGAGTACACTGATGCAAACCTCATCCTAATATCAGCAGTGGCTACCAGTGTATACATTTTACACTCAGGAATGTATGTCTTTATGTGCTGGGAGAACAGAATAAACACATTTTTTCTCACAGCCAATTACACAAGCCTGTATCTTGAATCAAAATCGCAAAATTGTATTCATGGCAGAAAGAAAGAAAGTAATGCGTCCCACCACGTTACGCAGCCTTAACAGTGATCTCCTGCTAAACCTTGCTCAGGAGCCGCTGAGGTGGAATGCCTGTCTGAAAGGAGTAATGCTCTTTGTGTGTGGAAATAAATTGTACGAGCCATAAATGTCATAATTTATCACTTCTTAATAGTTGTGATGACATTTTTATTATTGAACCCTGCCTAATAGAAAACGATAAGGAAAATAACAATGTTGGTGTCAAATTAATATTGTGAGTGAGGCTGTCGTGTTTAGAATCAAGGAGGTGTGACTGGGTAAAAAAAAAAAAATGAAAGTGTGATAGCTGTGCTCGGCCATTAGACAGGCTGGATGTGAAAACAATATGATTTGGTGCAGGGAATGGAAACTGTCCCATTAAATTGAGTGAGGTCGGATTAACTCTGTGTATGTGTGTGTGTTGTGTACAAGATAGGGAAGGAGGGGAAACTGGGGTACAGCCGCAACATCCTTAAAGACGGGGGATAAAGTGATGATAACACTGATGCACACCTCACCTATTGTCCCTTTAACCTCCCCTCACAGATATCTATTCATTTTTTTCATGTCAAGTATCAACATTAGAACAATGATGCAATCCATCAGCAGATACACAAGGCCCATTTCCTTTATCCCTCACCCTCATACAGTCCTGTTTTTAATATGTAATGTACAATATTTTATATTGACATACATAGGCATAGATTTTAGGGGGGACACAAGGGACATGTCCCCCTCAATATTTAGATCATTTGCATTTGTCCCCTCCGATAAAAACACAGAAGTAGAAGAGGGCTTTTGTTTTGACATTTACACCATAAATTGATGCAAAAATTTCACAAAATTGGTGTATAAATATTCACCAGAATGCAGGAAATTAAGTGTTTGAAGCTCAAAATGTCTGGCAGAAAACCCCCTGTTTCACATGTGCCCCTCCCATGGTTTAAGTCTTGCTAACGCACATTATAATATTCACTATTATTGCAGGTACAAACAATTTTAAGTGCCGTATCAAGTCATATTTAGCCTTTGGACCTTCGACAACAATCCTGCTCACTGTGTCAATTCAAGAGCAAACATCTTCACTTAATCTTTAATTTAATGTAGTAATTGTTTTGGTCTATAAACGTCGCAAAATTTTTGAAAAATTCCCATCACAAGTCCCCAGAGCCCAATGTGATGTTTGCTTGCTATGACTGAACAGTAGTCCCAACCCAAATATCTATCTATCTATCTTATAAAGATATCTAGGTAGCTATATTTTGATATAAATATAAAGCAGCAAACACTTAGACTGAAGATGCTGAAACCACAATTATTCAATTACGACAATGCTTGACTTTCTTTTCTTCTCGATTGACTAATCATTTCAGCACTAACTTGCAAATCATCTCCTAAAAACGCACTTTGAGGCTCTAAGAGGTTTGCTCACATTATTCAGGTTTTAGTCAGCATAAAAAACAAACCTTTATCACACACACACAAACATCAAATCAACACAACACGCAACACACTGCACGTCAACTAACATAACCTCGTCTTATTGCCTGACGAAATTGTTGTTAACTGGCCTTTATTCACTGTTCTTGTCTTCCTCGTTTTGTCTGTTAGCGATTTGTCTTTTGTCTTTTGACAAAAGAGAAAATAAGAAAACAAACCTTGGCCTGTACTTTGACTTGAGATGAATTAAAGGGTTGGTTCATCCAAATTACAAAATTACAACATGTATTCTCTCTTTCTTTCCATGTAGAGTGTTTGGCCCATGTTTTGACACACATACATTTCAAATTACTGCTGCTTTTCCAGAACAATGGAGGCGAGTGGAGTTGTAAAAAGCTGTTTTGTTTGGTGTTCACAGCATTCAAAATTACATGCAAAACATTGATTGAAAAATGTGAGGGCTATTAACACAACAAACAAAATTTGATTTGAAAATGATAAACAGTTAAACAAATTAAACCAAAACTGGAGGGATCCCAATAGAAGTGAGAAAATGTGCTTTTTCATAATTCAACTGGCTCAGCCATTTAATTAGAGTCAGAGTCTTGCAAAGAGCTGAAAAGATGCAGCTTATACCAGAGATGGTAAACTCATTTGAGTTCCTGGGGTTACATACAGCCCAATCTGATCTCCTAATTTTTCCTTTCCTTTAGTGTAAAAAAGTAAACTGCATTCTGAAAATGTTGATCCATTTACAAAGCAGATGAACAGCGTGAAATGTCTTAAGACAAATAACTGCAACTTCAACACTGTGCCTCAGTTTTTCCACAATCACTCAGTCTACTATTCACTGTCACTACATGTGCATTTTTCCAACATTTCCACTCCTGTGTAGTAACGCTGGCATCACCACACCAAACTAAAGTGGGAGCAGGTTTAAGTTACACCCTGCCCTACAAACCATGTACAAATCAAAAGTTTTGGCAGTGCCTTAGCTATAGAGCTCCACCATATTGTTTTCAGATAGAGGACTGATTAAGGTTGTTTTGTTGTGAAGCTGATGATTGTAATTATTTGGCACAGTGTTCAATATCTTAAAACATGACTACAATAAGTATTCATTGCTTTTTTTAAGGAACTGTATTCTGGTCAGGGTGAAAAAGCCTCTGACGCAGGATCTTACATGAGGTAGGCTTCTCTGTGTTTAAGTTGCTCCTGAAACCTGGCACCTCTTCGCCTTCACAAATGCATCAATATTAGGTGTGCAAAGTCATCCAGTGGGCCACATTGGACCCTTTGGCAAGCACGCCGTGTGTTTGACACCCTTGGCTTATACAGTACAAACACAATACACAGTATAAGGAACAGATGGATGTATGGTCAAACAAATACCAGGGTAAATGACAAAACAAATGACAAAATAATTTCAGTCAAAATATCCACCAGCCACCTGTTAGGGCAATAACCACCTGATGTCAAAATCATAACACATGAACCAATTAATGCCCCACTGGCAGCCTCTCTTTTTCCCTATTTTGTCTCCTAGCAGGAAATCACACAGCTCTCTACAGAGTGCCATGCATTAACTTGGGGATAGACTGCAGCCAGGTCTGCCATTAATAGATGCTGGGTGCCATTTTGCCACAGTAAGAGTTGATTTATGAGCCTGACACTGTGTGTGAGTCACCCATCCATCACAGTCAGTTGACCAAGGATACGGAGAACAAATATGAGGATGTATAGTGGCACACTACAGTGACATACAGCTGGCACACACACAAGTATAACAGGGCTAATTCTGGACCAGATTTGTTGCCTCCTACAGTCAGAAAAGTTTAAGACAAACTGAATAATTACATCAACGCATTATCTGATGATGTGTTTGTGCATTTGTGGAGATTCAACCTTAACTCTCCAGCTCTACTTACAAGTCATTTGTGGCCATTGTAATACAAGGTAATGCTAAAATGATGAGATGGTATCAATAGGCAAAAATGATAATGAGTGGCTATTTTTTTTTTTTAATAAAGTAAAAATATCAAATGTTTTCTGGTTACAGATACTCAGGTTTGTGAATTTACTGAATATATTTAGGTTTTTTAACTGGTGATCAAACAAAACAAGCAACTGGAGGAAGTCTTCAGGAAGTTTTGATGTACTTGGGTCAATATTTTTTTAATAATAAATCACTAATGGCTCAAAATTGAGGTGAAAAACCTACCTTTTCATATGCAATTTTGACATCATGTGTGAAGGACTGATAGCTGAGCTGAGTGTGTGTTATTCAGAGACTAAAAACCAAATAAAGACCTGTGAAGTCTGACGTTATCTGTCCTAACAGAATGTGTTGGCTCTTTTAACATCAGTTGGGATTTAGAGAGTCTGTTTGACAAGCATAATAGTCTGTAATTCACAAGATCATTCTAAAATCTCTACTTCCACAGTCCGTTCAGAGTGGCTGATGAGTTTTTTTTCTATTTTTGCCAAATACTCTATTATCCTAATATTCAAATAGGCTACCATTCAAAGCAACCTACAGCACTGAGGTGAATGTTTAACCCTTCAAGTAAAAGGTATAATTCAGCACACACAGACCCTAATCTCTGACAGTGTTTATTCGGTTGTGTACTTTGTTCTGGAAATAAAACTTTGGACATCAAAAAAATGAATTGTCATATTCAAATATATTTTATATATATATTTTTTTTATATTTTCTTACCAGTGGTGCCAGCTGAATCAGAATACAAGCATACTGCTGGTATGAAGCCTAACAGCAGCTGTTTATCTCCATGTTGTTACTGGTCACAAAAATAGCAATAAAAAATTCAGTAAACTTATTATAAGCGGACTAAATTATGCTGCCATTAATCAACTGTGATACTCTGAACCTTGATGTAAATTAGAAACAATGTAATTTGCTATAGCTGAGGGAGAACATTTAATGTGTCTACTGGTGCATGGCAAACAGGTTTACAATATTTCAATTTCTTAAATTGTTCAATTCAATCATTTACATTGTTCTATTTCAGGAACAGGTGTGAAAGGCTGCCAGCTCCAGCCCCGGCTCCAGCCAAGGAGAGCTCTGCAGCTAAAAGCTGCCATAAAGCCAGTGTCTTTATGGCAGCTAGACACCAGATCCCTGGCTGG
The DNA here is from genome assembly GCA_019142605.1 of Cephalopholis sonnerati. Classification (NCBI taxonomy): domain Eukaryota; kingdom Metazoa; phylum Chordata; class Actinopteri; order Perciformes; family Serranidae; genus Cephalopholis; species Cephalopholis sonnerati. Next base: position 26,053,144 of record JAGQAX010000003.1, on the reverse strand, counting down.
GTAACCTAGCCTGGCTGTTCTCCCCCGAGGCCTGCCTGAATTAATCATGGCTGAGCAGCCAAGCAGCCACTGGGCCGTAACACAAAGCACAAACAGGCTTCTATGGTCTCCATGGAGAACAACATTGGAGGATGGCAGGGCTAAATGGTACCCAAGAACCAGAATTCATATCTATTGCTGGAGTTGTATTTCAGGAAACCCATGATGACTGCAGGATTCTTGGAAAGCCGACATATGAAATCCAACATCAACAATCATAATGTCTGACATGAGGTTAATAACTCTGCCACATTTAAACAACCTAATTAGGACAAAAGTCTCAGCCATGTTCACAGGGTGAATGTGAAGTAAGATCAATGTTTCCATTCACCTTTTTCATGCGCATTTTCAAATATGCACAAAAACTTGAGTGGAGTGGAAATGCAAGAAAGAAAAAAAGTAGAAAAGTAAATGTATTCAAAAAAAGATTTACAGTAAAGCCTGATGAAAACCCATTCTTCAGACAGACCTCTATGTCCAGTTTATGTTCCTCAATGTGACTAGAAATTAGGGCTGAGTATCAGCTGAAAAACTATGATACCAGTACCAATACCAGTACCCTAAAAGTGACACAGATACCAATAGAGTACTTCATTCGATACCCATAATGTGAATGGAGTTGTGTGTAGTATAGCCACACTTCTGAACATTTTGTTGGCATCTGAACACAGTGAACTGCCAACTCCGTCAACTACACACCACCACTTTACCACACCACAGCCTGTATGAGTTGTTGTTGGGGACAGTTGTGAGAGTTTGCGCAGCTGCACGCCCACATTGACAGGGCCAAGTGTTAGAATCGCATGGATAATGTTACCTAATGGTTATCAATGAATTTAACATCAAAGTTGAGCAGTTTTGGTGTGTGTGTGAATTTGCTTGGATCCTTTAACAGCTTAGTGTTGGATGTTAGCCGCTGGAGTCGGAACTAGGGATGTCAGTTCGGTTAACATTTCTTTTGATAGCCCAACACCCATTAACCGCTAACTGCTGACTCAGTTTGAGCTTTAGCACTGCATTTCAAAGCACTCTCATTTATGTGTTGAAACTTTAATGTTTTGTGATGTCAGTGTCTCGCCCTTTATTTTACTTTCTGTTGGCTTTGCTGAGACAGCCACCTTAACATCCTAAAACATAGTGGCCACTGCCGACCTTCCAGTCTCTGTTGGTTAGCTAATGTTAGCCTTGGCCACTCTGCACTTGCGGCACCGCTCATTCACGATTACGGGATCAGTCCCCTGGTGCAAAAAGTTGCAAATGCAAGTATCGTTTGACTGGAGACGTTTGGATACTACTTGGCACTACTCTTTCGATACCTTACAGGTATTGAGTACTGATACTCAGCCCTACCAGAAATCCCTAAAAAATTAGGAATAAAAAGAGAAGCAGTACAGAGGGTGTACATAATGGTCACATCCCCCTTTAAAGTTAACACAGAACCCCTTGTTGCATGTCACTCCCCTTTCTTTTGCCCTTGCTGATGATAAAAACACCACCGGGTACACGAGGTAGGCAAGAAGCTGTATTAGAGTTACTGGTGCTGAGTTATCTAATCTTGAATTAACATATTCACATGCAAGTAACATACATTGCTTTCCTTTTTTTTTGCCAAAATCTCCAAAAAATGTTCTTAAAAACGTGGGCAACAATTAAATGTAATCAAAACTTATGATTCTAAACTGCATTAGGAGTAACATTATTAAAAGGCGTATATTTTTCAACCATGTATTTACACTGAGACTAAGAATGGAACAAGTAAAGATTTACTAAAGAGCAGCACTCTTTGAAGTTTGAGCTACACAAAACAGACTTGTAGATCATTACAGACAGCCGTGTGATGCTGAAGAGGAGAGAAAGCCACAAATGATGGGCACTGTGTACCAAAGGGGAGGAAATTACCCAGCTAAAAGTAACAGGCAGAAACACTGATGCTGCCAAGCCACTGCTGCCGGGTGATGAGACCCTCTATCCATTGTGTGTGTGTATGTGCATGTGTGTGTGTGTGTCCATGTTGATGTTCGTCCTTCAGTTCTCTCCCTAATGAAACTGCAATTAATTCTATGGGTGAAATCATTTGAATATAAAGTCATTTGCCTGCAGGAGACGACAGCAGAGACAGACAATAGAGAGTCCGTGACAAATTTGTGCTCGCGTCTAGCATGTCTCCAGTTTGTCAGACGGCTTATATCAGGCTTTGAATTGCTCTCAACAATCAGAGCACAGTGCATCTATTACATGATATCATCTGTCAGTGTTCGACATGAGAACAAGTCTAGGGGAAGATCTGAGTAGCCTGATTGATTTCATAAAAGCACCAGCAATGGGTGTTTTTGCGAAACCTCAGTGTTGAAAAAATATGTAAATGTCATTTTAAGGCTACATTGAATTAGGTCTTTACAAGAGGACCGCAAAGGCCAGCTTATGTGTTATTACAACCCAGCTTGACTATGGTTTTCAAGGCAACTAAATACTCAACAAATGGGCTGTCAGAGTGACCATGCTTTCACCAGCGCTGGCCTACTTTTTCAACAGCTCTTCTAACTGGATCTCTTTTAACAAGCTATCATGTCAAACTAAAGGCAGTTCCAGCTTATTCTTCTACGAGAGCCCCCCTCCACACCGCACAAAAACCGAAACATCCATCACAGTGACCCAAAACATGAATCGTGATATGACAACATCTTATAATCCTGGTGCTCTTCGCTGCTGACAAACACTCACATTTCCAACATACTGATGTGAGATGTTGAAATGGCTCCAGCAGATAGGGAGGTCAACCAAATAATCTGTCCAACTCAAATCCCTCTGGTGCTAGCACTGATATGAGGGAATGAGCTTCTGATGGTGCAGATGAGAGGAAATAGTGAGGCAAAATGCATGCATAATGTCACGGCCTGGTGATAATAAATTCAGAATGCCCTTCAAACAAGCAACACTTCAGATGAAGTGGAAGCAACATCTAGAATACATGTGAGCAAGACGACAAAGATCTGGGCAAATCTTTATAAATGTAATGGTGATGAACATGGTTCATCTTTTGTGCTTGTCGGTGTTACGCCCAGGCCACACCACTGGTGTGAGCAGCGCATGTGTGTTGCAGAGTGCCCATGTTAACAAGTGACAGCAGCCACAGCACAACTCAGCAGTGAAAATGATATGTTAATAGTCATTTTGACAACATACTGGCAACATTATACTTTCGCTACAGTTTTCATGTCTACATTTGCAGAATATCTCAGACATGAAAAAATATATTTATTTTTAACTCAACAATTCCTGTTTCAGTTTCAAATTAAAAACCCTCTCTAGGATTAAAAGCCCCTGTAACATAAGGTTTTTGTGAAATATTTGCAGGACCTTGTTATGGAAAATGCAATGACTTGCAATGTTCCTTACAGGCAACACCTCAGCAGAGCCGCAGCAGCAACACTGTCTGTGTGGACAACACATACGTGCAAGACACAGCATCTCAGCAATGTAGCTGTCATGCACAGATGTAGGCAGGCGGTTTGGTACAGGTGTTAACATCTGTTGAGTGCTTATTGTTTGTTTACAAATCTACTACTTCCTCTACATATATCAGGTGGTCAGTGAAGCCCAACCAATTTACAATTAATCAATTTCAAAGATTAAATCAGTTGAAGGCATTTTTACCACAGGACTGTTTTTAAATCAGCCACATAGACGTGAAGCTTCTGAGCAGATGTTCATGTATTAAGTGGGGTTGTATGGGGTACTTATCCACAGACAGTGTATTACCTACAAAGGATGTCAGTCAGCACGCCCTCAGTTTAGAGAAGCAGGCTGGAGTCTGACACAGAAGCTAAGCAATGTACTGCCGTGAATGGGGGTCAGCAGCAAAACATATTTTAGCATCTAACAAAAACAAAAAAAATCAAAATCAGTTTAAGTGTACGCTATATTGAGAGTATTTTCACTGCGTTACCTTTCCGTCAGTCAGTCTGTTTCAACAGTAAAGCTGTTCACGGTTTCAGTTCCCCATGCTCTCATCAAAGCCACCAGTGTCCACTGACAAAACCAGTAATTTAAGCTTGCTGAACAAAGGAGCTGCTGGTCCACTGCTGCTTAGATGAGTTAGGTAATTTGTGTTGTTGTGTGACTTCGGTGAATCCGAACAAACCCTTTAAAATGCCAAAGTGACACAACAACACAAATAATATAACTGGTCGAGGCAGCGGTAGACCAGCAACTCCTGTGTTTAACCATGTCAAATCACGGTTTTTCTCAATGGAATCTGGCTTTGAAGAGAGCAATATAATGGCTTCATTGTCCTGTTGGAAACTACTGTCTGACAGAAAGGTAGAGCAGTAAAAACACTACCAGTACAGCATACACTTAAACTCACTTTGACTATTTTTAGGTGGCCAAAATACATTTTGTTGCTGACCCCTCCATAGCAGTAGATTGCTTCGCTTCCATGTTGGACTCCAGCCTGCTTCTCAAAACTGGAGGTGTGCCGACTGACATCTATTGTATGTAATATACTGTCTATGGATAAATAACCCATACAACTCCACTTAAAAAAACTGAACTATCCCTTTGACATGCAGGGACTCTGTATTTTCTTCTTATTTTGCTGTGTTTAGGGGGTTTATGTGCACAGCGCACAGGTTCCAAAAAGGTAGCGACAAGACCGTAAGCAGCATAAAATGTAAATATCACGAGGTGAAATGCCAAGAGGACAAAACAAGGGTGAATCTGGGGTAGGCTTTTACTTTTGCTGGTGACAGTAACCGACATATCCTGCATGGTATACTTTAAATACTTTCTGATTTTTTAAAGTGGGTCATCATCATCCACTGTATGTAACACCGACTGTAGAGTACCTCATACAGCCCCACTTAAAAAAAAATCCAAACTATCCCTTTAGGTCATATCTACTGTGCTTTTTATTTGCAAAAAAAAAAACATTTAATAGAACGACACTGGCATACATCATGATGAACTCTTGTCACACGATAAGCTCAATTTAATCATGACATCTTTCTGCCATGTTGCTCAGCACTGCTCTCTGCACAGTGTGCAGCTGTCACAACACGCACAGACTCCCTCGACACTACGTGTAATACACAAGAATTGCAGATTACTACTCCTTTTACTGTCTTGTAACATGGCTTGTAACATCGAGCTGACACCCCACCTGGTAGATGAGCGTGCCACTCTAAATCTGCCAGCAGGAGTAGAAGGTAAAGTGGTGACAATTATGCGTGCAGTGACCATGGAAAACACTGGTTTAATAATCACAGCTCACTAGAGCCTTTTTTTTTTACCTGACTCACTCACTTCAAATATAACAAGTTGTTATTCCAAATACACTTCATGAATATTTTACAGAAGTGGCAACAAATAATCTTTTTGTGTTGGAAGCTAGCACTGAGATTATGAACAAATGGTGATCATTTAGTTCAAACAGCTAAATTATTCTTTGGTTTTTACTCATTTTTTGTCAGATTAATTATGTTTAAATTTCAATATTGATCATCTGACACTGCTGAGTAAATTTCTTTTAGCTGTCTTCCTTTCACTATGAGACAGTGAGAGACAAAAAGGAGAGGTAGAGTAGGTGGAGATATTTTAATAGCTGGATTTCTAAGAATATCTTCAGAGGGGCAACCTGCCAAGCTTTTGTTTTAAACAATGGCTGACAGTCATTTCTACACTACATTAACCGTGATAATGCCCAGGCATTAGTAGTCTGATCAACATCATTTCCTTTGTTGTTCTGTTCATTTGCCTGAACATCGCCTGGTACAACATGCAGAAAACTGTAGATAACACAAATGGAAACAGCTGGCATGTTTAAGCCTATGCTGTTTTAGATCACATTAAAACTAGTACCCACATTCCATCCAAATGGAAAAGAGAGGATTTAGGTTACTGTAGCCATGATGCTCCACTTTTCACCTTCACTTGTTGATAATGTGTGCTGATAGCTTACTGTAAGTATGTCTGCATACCTGTCTAACTGCCTATTTATTACACAACCACCCTCCAAAATACTAGGGCTGCCCCCTGAAAGTTGAAGATTCAAATCATCAGTCAGAGACCCATCAGTCAACGGAGATCCTTCAAGTCTAGCAGCCTTTTTTTTTTTGTTTCAGCCCCCATTTTTAACTATATGGTGAGCCCTCTTCAACATCACAGGCAGCTGCAGACCCAAACCAGAAGGGGCTATTTTGTATCTCCTAGGATGGCGAAGGCATGACTCACCTCACCTCCATCCTAACCAATCCCTCCTCTTGCCTAAACCTCACCAACGCAACCAACAAAGGCAACAAGTACTAGCCAATAAGAGGGAGAGTGGGGCAGGTCATGCCTTCGCTATCCTAGGAAACGCAAATTCGCAACCCAGGGTGAGTCTGAGCGAAGAAGAGGAAGAGAGGCTTTGCCCCGTCATGTTCTGAGAACTTAATACCATTCAGTCTCTGGCTTTTGTTTACTATCTAGTGTCAGGAAAACATGTTTCACATTTCCCATCTATCATTAGTGTAATTAGCATGCATTAGCTCAGAGGGCTAGCGTGGCTTGTTTACTATGATACATGAATGTCACTACCACCCTGAACCTTTTGCCAAACACTGTTCAAACTCTTTAAATCTAAATGGAAAAAGGAGGGAATGTCATATTTCATAGCCAAATCCAATCAACTGATTATTCTGTAGAGCCCTACAAAATATAAATTATAATTTCCCACAAACTGCATTAAATTCTCTTTCACAGTCCGATGCACTTCCCTAACCAGGAAGAAGGGGAAGAATGTTATCTGTAGCATCACTTTTTCATGTATTGGTTCAGCAAACACACACAAAAACATAAGTACATCAGCACTCAGATGACTTATGAACCAAAGCCCGAAACTGCATTTTGACAACTTTAAACATTAAGCAAATAAATTGTACTAGCAAAGCATTACAGGGAGGAGGAGGTTTATAACAGACCTCTTCAACGCTTGCACTGTCTATCTGGCAATCTGGCTTAAGTCGCAGGGTGGCTGCTATTGTCAACAAAAGGAAAAGGCTTGTCAGGAAATGGTCCTCATTAGACATCAGAGTCCAGGCTTTAGGGCAATCTTTTAGTTTTCCAGAACAACTTTGACCGACTAAAAGTCGTCTGCTTCTGGAATGAGATGTTCAAATTGAAAACAACACTTGAATATGATCTATTGACTGCACGGCTTTCTACTTCAGAAAATCTTTATGTGGCCTCCGTCTGGAATGAGATGTCCAGTATTAACAAAATCCATGCTGAAGAATATGTCCTCTCTGTTAATGTGAGGCGACTGGCAGATAGCAGCCATGGACAGACGGGATTTGATCATGAGGCAAACAAAGAATTTCATTGTTTGACACAGCTATGCCTACGATTTTAGTTAACATAGTGGCAGTAAATAGGAAGGAAGGTTGGCTGTGGTTGCAACATGTTAAAAATAGCAGCTGGATCAGGGAGGTGAAGAAGGGAAGAGATAAACATCCAGCCTGCCTTGATGCGTGGAGGAGTGAAATGAGAATTCTAACACGAAGGACCCACCCTTGATTAGTCACACCAGTGTAAAGATAGCCTGTGAAGTTTTCATGAAAACAAACACAGGGCCCAGTTTTATACACACTCAAAAATTTGTACCAAAATTCCTCTTACAAATCCATTAAAAGATCCTTTCACTTTCATTGCAAGGGAAAGGGGACAAAATCTACAGTCCTCGTTTTGTGCTAAAATGTATTTGAGTTTCTTTTTAAACTGATACAATGCTTTAGCAGTCTTTTTAGAATACAATTCCCTCTTCATTTGCCTTGACAGTGTTTCCCTGCTGAGCTGCAATGGAGGGATAGTAACATAAAGGGGGAGTTTTGTACTAAAAAGACTTAACCATCAGCTGAGGTCATCACAAAAATGTACACTTTTAAGACATTAACCTTCAGAGAATCAGAGCAGAGATGCTATTTCAAACAGCAAATCCAATATGGTTAAGGAGTGCAACCAGTGTATACTAAATGATTTCATCAAGAGAGGAGATGTGTCAGGATTTGGGCAGCTTAACACCTCAGCTAAACAATTTCCTGGAGGAAACCCTGAATGGGAAACCAGGAAACTGTCTGCAGCATGTTGATTCACTCCAACCAGATTCCTGCGTTTTGTACGGAAGTTTGTCACAAGAGCTTCCTCAATGTCTCCATAACTCCAGGTCAGCAAAGTTCTCATAACCTACTGAATACAGCACTGGGTGCAAATAATTGTATAGTGCCAGTGAATGATTTTGAGCACACAAGTGTGATTTGGTACTTCCATCCCGATGTGAAGGCAACAACCACAAAAGAAACATGGGTTATATGGTTCAAGGATGTTTTTCTAAGACTCTAAAAGTCACTTTTGCTTAAGTAAGACCTGCAGCTCAGCAGGCAGAGCAAGGGCAGAGAGAGACGGCAGGAAGAAAACAGCATGTAGAAGCAGCATATTTTCACACCTAACTCTGTGAATTTAGGGTTTATTTCAACCAAACCAGAGCTGATGATTGTTGGAACCCTGGAGAGATTGACCAAGATGAGTTTGGTGAGTTTTATTTTGTTTTTGTTGTGTCTGAATGAAGTGTGTTTTACAATGTGTTAACATGGCAATTAAACCAGTCTTATTCCATGAACTGGAGAAACTTGAATTCAGAAGGTGTACGATTGAATTTTTCTGTTAATACAGGAAATAGGTGTAAGAATATTTCCTTTGTTTAGTTGTTGAGTTTATTTTGTTCATTTATTAGATGAAAAAAAGCTAAAAGAACTTGTGGAACATGGCAAACGTTTTACATATCGCTAAACCCTAGTAGATTTTCACACTACTGAATTAGCAGTAACCAACAACAACCTACAGGATAACACGAAAAATTGTGTGCACTAATACTGCTTATAGTATTGTGTATGTTTACATTGTAAATACTGAATGAGCACCGGTAAAGCATATGTGACTTGTAGGCCATAAACATGCAAAAACTACAATTGGGTCCTTTAGAAAGTAGCAAGACACAAAGCCAAGTTTCTGGATGTTTCAGATATGGAGACAGTTATGTCTGGGACTTCAAAACTTCCTGTTGAACTTTGATGACTTGGGCATAATTCAATGAAACATCTGTGATGTAAGCTGCCAAACTGATAACCCCGGTGATGTTCCAGCATGAACACACTCGACCTTTTAACATTTACTTTGAGAGGCTTGTGACCAGGTGCTGCCTGTCTGATGGTCCTGTAGATGCATGATGGCATCGCCTGATGTCGCAGCAGTCGGACTGTTTATGGGTTACTGCATCATTCTTTTGACATCTCCAAAGGACCCCTGGATGTATGTTTGACGTGGATTATGGCAGAACATACCAACAACAAAGTAAAAATCCTCAAAATTTGGCTGGATCTAAAATGTGATTTTATGCTTTCTGCTCAGTTTAATATCATTATAAAGTTTGTCTGTTGTTAAATCTATTACCATTCCTCTAGTATTGTTTATGTACTTGTCAAGAGGGGTGAAGTCTCAAGGAGAAACAGTTCTCTTGTCAAATACTGTCCAATCAGTTGCTCACTTTACCAGTATGTCTCATATATATATGCACAGTTAAATACAAATGGTCTTGAGAATTTTTTTCAGGGTAAGTTTGTGGTTTTAATCAGATATCCTCGACAAACAGCTACAGCCCATGTTACATGTAATGCACCGAGTCATTACTAAATTATGCAGCTAGATTAAAGGAATAGATGTCACAGTACAAGCACACCTGCCGAAAGGTTTCACATAATACTTTTACATCTGACTCCAACAATACAGTATGCATTCTACATGTAAACTGATAAACATAGCACATTACTTCCACAGTCTGTGCTGCTAATCCCATCGAGAGCACAGGAAGACACACACATACACACTTAATGGTCATCTTTCGCCACAGCCACTACCTTCACATCCCAAAGAGCACACAGGACACAGGTATGAAGTGTCACTGGCAATGGTCACCTGTATGGAAACTGCCAATCACAGGTTATAGTCAGGAGAAAGTAAACCTGATGATCTTGAGTTGGGGTTATGTGGTTAAGATCTCTAGATAATAAAAGAAAACAGGTATTTTGGCAGTTAAAACAAAGGCCTGCGTCTTTTCTTAAATGTTGAAAAACTAGCTTTTCTTCCTCTTCCAGTAGAAAAGAGGAAGAAAAGCGATCTCCTGCTTTGTTAAAAAAAAAAAAAAAAGCCTACCCTGTGGTTCTGGCAGGTGATTTAATATCTGGGTCTGGATTGCATGGCCTTCAACTCACCCTCATACCCAAACAAGTTCATTAATTTAGGCCAGGCACACGCAGACTCCTCCACCCTCAATAACCTTTCCTCATCCTCCTCTTTCTTGTCCTGATGCAGAGCCTGGTACTTCAAGGAAATACGAACAAACCAAGGGATTATCTTTCAAAGGGGCTCGATTACATCTAAACTTTTTATGTTAAGATGTGGTTAAGGAAGGCACTGTTTAAATATTGTATCAGAAGAATTTGAAATGGAGAGCCATCACTCAGCAAGTTCACTTCATTTGAACTAGCCAGTACTCATCCAGTATTAAATACAAGTTCTGTCTTCGAGAATAAAAGATTAATTTGTGCTTAGTCACACCACTCTTCAGATTCGTCACGAAAAATAAAATGCATTTTGAGCTAATGCTGAATTTTGTTGGGTCATAGACTGTTGCGCACTGTGACTAGACAGTTTGTTGTCATGGTAATAATTGTAGTTTAAGTAGTTCTCACCCTATACACTATATGATTTTAACACAAAGACATAACACTACACATGTCATTGTAATCCTCACTTCTGAGTGATACTATAGTTAACTCTGTGACAATTTGGCTTAATTATTTCTCCGTCTTTCTACTCACTGTTTATAGGTTTTACGTGCAGAGAATAACTTAGCCATTTTGACAAAAATGTCACTTCAAAACACGATGAGGGATCCTGTAAATAATAACACGGTGAATATTTAAAAGAATGCTAACCATCAAACCTTTACGAATTAATACAGTTAATGTATTAATTACATTAATACAGTTATCCATCTTAGTTTTAATTTGTTTACTTCAGTCTAATCTAATCTCCTGTTGATCAATTCGCTGTTGCCAACTTTAGGGAAGTAAAAAATTAGAAGAATTTATTATATTTTGTTAATTTAACAGGGACAGTAAACATATCAGAGCTAGCAAAAAGTATATTGTTCATCCGTAGTCCCTGGATAAGTGTTACCTGATTCCATATTTACCAAATTAATGATTAAAACATAGTAAGCTTGACAATTGTGTCAATTTTGTCAAACTAGACATCGCGATCTTGAAAAAATATTTGGACTTTTTCAGTTCTGTTTAAAATAGCCCTGTTTACTCAATACTAATGTCCTCATCTGATTACAAATGCAAATACATTTAGTACACTTCACTTCAGCACAGTTTCAGAACTTAACTGATAACTTCAAGTTTACATTTCATTATATCAGAATACTTTGAGCAAAGCTTGGGCAAAAAGAAGAAGTAAAGAATGCCACCGAGTTACTGTAAACAATTACAGCAATATCATGGCACTCAGGAAGTGAAGACTTAGTGGTTTGTGAGCCACTGCTACCTTGCAGTACAGTAGGTGGTAGTTATGGTTGCAAGGAACATATATATTTGAGTTTTACTTGTACTTGAAGACTTGAAACATTAAATACTGCATTACATTTGATTGTGGGGTGTTTATTTATGGACTGCATCTCTTATGTGTTGCCTGTATTCCCTACAGGTTGCATGCCAGAGCTTGGCAACAGATGAGTTGCTGATGCAGAGAGTGTGAAAGCAGGTCAAGGGGAGAGGAAACATCTAGGGGTCGGCAGTCAGGTTCGGCCAAGGGCCAGTTTTATTCAGCACTCTTCACTGGACGGCCAACACAGACTTACAGGGGCAGTGAAGATAAGAGCCTCTATGTAATGCTAATCTGTTTGAATATTATTTTAATTTCTCTGGCAATAAAACATATTTATAAAGGTGCTCGATGAATGTTTGAATTCTTCTTGCCATTGCTTGCTTCAGTGGGGCTACTGGCCTGTACGACAGCCTTGCCTAGACCCACAGCCCTGTAATTCATCTAGACTTAAATACATAGCAGTGACAGTTATCATACATTAGCTGTAGTTAAGCTGTGCAGTTAAGATACATGACAGTCAAAGCCAACATGTCAACTCCTAATAAAAGACATTATCTCTGTCAAGAAAAAGATTGATGATGAATATCTGGTGAGTGCCACTGCCTCTTGTTTATAACAGAACTGCTGTTGGAAAAGAGATCAATCTTGTCACCACTTGCTTTTGTGAGCTTTGTGGGTTTTATTTTTCATGTTATTTATTTGGCAATATTATTGACCTCATTTCAGCACCATGTGCTGTCCATAATACACAACAAGGCACAGTATAATTCACTAGACTTTATATTTACATTGTTATATCCACATTACATTTCTGAAACATGCCTGAAAGTTTTCATCTAGTACACTAAGAAAAGTTTTAGACTATGTTGGGGCCAAATAAATTTGGTACAGGGCCAGATTTGGCTGACGGCTGGCGGTCTGTCTGTCGACACCTAATCTAAGCCATCAATCAATAGGCCCTGTTCTATCTTTGCCATTCAGACTCACACACTCATACACCCAAATTTCCAGTCGGGGCAGAAGTAGGTCTGGGGGAGATGAGGAAATTCAAATATCATGATATTTTTCACCAAATACCTTGATCCTGATATTGCAACAGTATTGTAGGGTTGACTATTGGTGCTTTCACAAAAATATTTAGACAATGAGATTTTTGATAAATAATTATCAGTAATGTGAATATAATGACTACATGGGTAAAGTCAAATATTAAAGTTCAGAAAATCACATCACTTACTGTCATGCAGCCTTTAAAACCAGGAAAAGACTAAACATGCAATATTATGATCCAAAATTCAAGACAATATCTAGTCTCATACCACAGTATCAGTATCGATACATTGCCCAGCCCTAGGCAGAAGTTTGGACAGTTGTGCCTTTCTCATCTTAGATGCACATATTGTAGATTTGCGCAGACTGCATACGGTAAATGCATGCAATCCAAACAGTGCAGTTTCTGTGCCAATGGGAGTTTCACCTCAACAGCACCCAGTTTCAAGATGACAGCTCTATCACGTATTGCACAGCTAAGTAATATGCATGGTAATATTTTGACAAACTAAATTACCAAACAGCTAACGGATATGGGAAAGTAGATGATTTTCTAAGAAGAGTAGAAGCATGCAGTCTAACCCATGACTAATACAGAGAAATATGCCACAGGCTGCAACTAAAACATCTGCTTACATGCAGAAAGGAAAAGCAACCTAAATGGTGACCATTGTGTCAGTATTCAGCGACAGTCCTGTTGGGCAAAGGCTGATTTGCTTGCGGCTGTTGTAACCCTCATCACCATCTATCCATAAAATCATAAAGCTAAGAGCGCGGCACAGTATCGAGAACATAGCGGGCCATAATTCTATCTGCACTGTGCTTCTGTTAAAACCTACAGCATTTTACTGGCTATATAAACAACAGCATGAAATCATGGCAACATACTAGCAAAAACAAATAAAGTATCACCTTAAAACCTTCTAATGGCAATTATCCTTCCCAAACCATAGGGTGGTGCCAACTAAGTGGTGATGGTGAGGCAGTTGTATAAACTCACAATGACAAGGGGTCTTTAAGTATCAAAGAGCTTAGCACTGCTAGCTCACTGGTGTTCTTGTGTGCAAATCTATGTTAGAGCATGTAAAGTTGATACTTAACATGCCCTCGTAGCTCCTGTTAAAGGCTCATTTTTATGCTAGAAACATAACAAAATTGAATTAATTTGAGTAAAGGGTACAGGAGTCATGAAAGGTCTGGCATTCTACCTACACTGAAAGAAAGTATAAATCTCTTGTGACATTCATATTTAAAAACCCAATGATAATGTCACAAGGATACAATGCCACTGGAAATAAAAAAGCTCACGAGACCTCCAAACATAGTACATCTTCATGTAATATTTACAGTCTGTGTTTAATCATAACTGTGTTTATGCAATACTAATTAATCTGCCCAAAAACAAGGGAAAAGGTAAAAGACAGTGCTACAAAACACCAGAGAGGAAAGACGTGTTGGCTTTCAGGCACTGTGCATTAAACCTGTTAGAAGCTTCTGTGATCTCACTTAACAATTATATTGTGTTTTCCTTTGAGAAATCTCCCCCACAGGGACAAAGGTGAGCCAACACCTTAAGGCATCAACGTAACATTTATTTTACAAAGGAGCAGCATTTCATATTATGTTTTAATATTCACACCTTCTCCAGCATCCAACACTGAGACTTGGCTGGCAGGCAAGCAGTATTAGCATATCATTACACCCCCTACTGTGAAGAGAAGATAGCGGGGCTGGGAGGTTAATATTTAATATTTAATAATTCCTTCCCGTTCAGCTGAAAGCTCTGCTATACTGTTCCAACGTCAGTTTAACCAGCTTTATAGCACATTAAGGTGACAGCAGTTATAGTGTTTTTAATGGTGTGTGCATGTGTGTAACATGTATGTGGCATGTGTGATTTTAAAACAGTTGTGAATTTTACAGTTGGTTTACTCAAGGTGCATTTCATACCCAGTGAATGTTAAAAATGACATTGACCTTAGTCACCAAGGTCAAACATGACGTCATGCACTCTAGTTCTGGAGTGGCTGGAGGTGACTATGGGTTTCATAGTATTGTGGAAGTTTGTGAACTCTGGACAAAGAGTAGTGGATGAAATCTGTGATGGCATTTTGACTTACAAGCCTTTTTTTCAGAGCTTTGTTTTTGGCCTCGTTCAACCTACAGTAGGTCAGGTTTGTGTAAAAACATTAAGTGCCAGCTCATTGGTGTCAGCACCACCCGAGTGTCTACCACCAAACTTCAGTACAGACAGACTGTCTGTTATACCCCAAAATAAATAAAGATAAGATCTAAGTGACTGGCTCATTAAGTACGGCCCAAATATTGCAGGCTGTCAGTTAAGGCAGTTTTGGCTGCAGGTAAGGATGTTACCTGCGATATCTCCCTTTGGGTTTGGGCTATTGATTGGGAGGAGTCTCTGGGGCGTATACTGGGACAACAACTCTTCACGGGCCTCCTATAGATTCTATGCAAAATTGTGGGGGATGGGGAAAATGAATTCAGCACGGCTAAGATGTCCCTATTGCTACTGGTACCTTGAGGTGAATGAGTAGCTAGAAAATGAAAGGGTAGGTGAAGGGAGGGATCATGCAAAAGCCCAGTGAGATGTAATTTGTGCATGTGTGTGTAACTACATAAAAATAAAGCTGCACTGGGCAAGATTATGTCCACACAAACACTCAAAATGAAGCTGCAGCAGAAAAGAGCAATCGATTTCTGTAGGACATGGTCACTTGTGGAAGCAAAAAAGCAAAAGAAAACGCAAAAGCCAGCTCATCTACAACCACGAGAAAGACCTCTGTCAACAGAAAGCTCTGATCACCAACCAGAGCTAAAACAGCTCCAATTTTTTTTCTTTACTTACTCAACTGAAAGCCAGTAATCACAAGCTAGAGTAATTTAGTCTTTTAGCCTTTTTCCAACAAATCTAGTGTGCATATGCAGGTTCGTTTAAACATGAAAAATGCACAGACTCTTTTCCCATTGCCTGCAGCAGTTCGTGCAGCACGTTCAACGTCATGAACGTGCCAGTAAACAGGGTTAGTAAACAGTATAAAGCAGCATGGAGCCTGGTGAAAATGTTTTGGCACTTACTCCTTTTTTAATACCCGTTACTTATGCAATCTCTCTTTCAAAACTCAGTGCCAACTAATTTGGGATGATGTTCAAGCACTCCTTGGGTGGTATTTTTTGGTGGTGCATCATTGCATTGTGCCAGAAAAGGGGCACAATTTTCCATGTCCACCCAGGTGTCATGTTTCTATCACTGACGAACTGAGCCAATTGGAGCTGGAGCCAATAACTCCCCGTGACTACTGTGGAGTCATTTGCCAATTGTAACCTTTTCCATTAAATACAAAAGCCAGATGTTGGTGGGTGTTAGCAGGTTTTTGTCCATTGGATGAGGGGCTTTATTGTCATGCTGCTGCCAATATGTGAGATTTTAACTTTGGCTGTGGTTGTCACATCTTAAGGACCCTAAAAATAAAGTTAAACAGTATTTATTGAAAGACAATAGTGAATAAGAATCTGTCTCTGAACCATTCTAACTAAAGACTGACCTCACCTCAACCTAAGTGTCTGTCACTGAGGCATCTTCCTCAGCATAAACATCTCCTTCCAGAATCAACGTCCCTGTTACTGTGGACAATCCGCAGATCTCACTGTTTATAGGGACTATTTCTTCAATAGAAATAGTTATACCAAACTACAAGTATGACAAGCACTAGAACTGACTCTAGCTATTCTCTTAATGATACATACAGTTTCTAATTGACCCTGTGGCCGACTTAAGAGCTCAGTTTAACTGTTTGAACTTTGAGAGTCCCCACAAACTGTTCTTCCTCCACATAACCAGTCAGTAGCATTCTGTTGAAATGCCTCTGTGAGCTGGCACTGTTTATAGAAAAAACAATAAGAGGATAGATGTAGGCCAAGAAGGAGACTAAGCTATGGCCCTGTTTCCTAAAAACAGGCAGCCTCACTGCAACAATTACTGATGCAGAGAAATGATTTGTAAGTGGTTAAACCTTCACTTAACACTCAGCAATGTTTAAAGGCAAACTTGAAGTTGAATGCTGTGAATGGAGAACAGGGGCTGCTGTTGGTGGAGAGATGCCACTCACCAGGGAAATGTGGCTTCAGTGGTTTACTGAAAGCCAATAATAAGGAATACGAAGCCACAGATTAAAAAAACAGTAACAAAATTTGGATCTTTCAAAGGTTTGATCCCTCAGAATTCATTAATTCCAACAGCTTTAAAATCAAACTTTCAAGTAGGCAACAGATGATGATTTTGTGTATCTTGTCTTCTCTCTACTAACACTTTACAAAAGACTTTGGAAAGCCTTGCAGAAAATGTATTCTGCTCCATGTTTACCGACTTACACTACACACTAACCAATTAGTCTGCAAATAAATGCACAAAATAATTAGACTACAAATAAGCACGCCAAATTCAAGCAAATTAATAATTAGAATCGTGCTCATTGGGCTGAAACGTGTATAAACAATACAGCCAAATGATTCTTCTCTGCTGTGTCAAAATACTTTGACAGCAAGCACACAATAGCCCTAACCCTACAACAACAGAGCTGTCTGTAGGTCGGATTGCAATTAGCAGAAAGAGACAAAACAATCCTCTGAGCTAGTTAGACACCAAAGTGCCACATGGGACAAGTTTTCATAACCACTGTGAAAGTGCTAACAATGGTCAAATATTATTTCTGATGAATCAGAAAAAAATACCACACCAGAGATATTTCATACTGCTACAAAGCCCCAAAATACTGTGTCTCCAGCTTTCTCAAAAAATGTATCTTGAAATTTGTGTTGCACAAGACATTACAGTGTCTTAGTTGCCACACATCTCTTTCAACCATCGTTGAATCCCTGAGGCCATCTGGCTGTTTGTCAGCACACAGCAGGTAAGGAGGCAGTGAGGGGGAAATTATCTGATCTGCTTGGGGGCTAAATAATGACAAGCTATACGGGTAAACAGAAAACGGACATCCCAGGAGCGACCATTTACAACCAGTTTCAGCTAAATTGCATGCTGGCAAGTCAAACCTGTGTGTTCACCCCCAAGATGCTCATTGTGTTGATGTGACTGCTGTATCTGTCAACAAGATGTTTAAGCCAAAATAGCTTAATGGCCACAAAAATACCCTCTTTTGTTTAGGGAACGAAAAAGGTCACAATGAAGGTAATGTTAAAAATAAATAAATCACACACTGAAGACTATAAACAGAGTGGAGTCATGCTTATTTAGACAACAGCCCTCAAGTGCTTCAAACTGCTTTCAGCTATAGTGGAGAAAGTGGAAAAAGGTGTGACCGTGGAATTGGGCTGATGCGACAGATAACTGAGAGAAGCAGATAGGGTTTCATTCATGTGTCAGATTAGAGGGCTCTTTGTTACTGCCAGAGAGGGCAAAGCATGCCTGGAGAGAGGACAAGGATCGCCCTCGCTCCCCTACCACTTGTGTTATTGTGTGCAACTGAAGGGATAGTTTGTGCATTCGTTGCATTCCTGTCTCCATCATACGCACATACTGGAAGGCAAGAGAATAAAAGAAGCCGCCATATTAATCCTCAGGGCCATGACTTCAATGTTATTGCAGTGACTATTAATTTTAAAGGTCACATTTTTTTAAACTATTACACCTAAAACACTTACAACTCCTCTCCTATTGCATTCTTTTCATAAAATAAGTAAGCAGGAAAATATGTGCATTGTTAAACCTTTAAACGGTTCAACATGAATCACAAAAAACCTTGGCACATACAACCAAAACCATCCCCAGGGCTACATAACTAGAAAATCACATTTTCAAAAGGTCTTAAAAATGGCACAAATAACTAAAGTGGTTGTATTAAAACTTGTCTGATACCTTGGGGTTTATACGGTATCTCTCTATATATCTGCAGCCAGCCTTAGTTCCTAGTTAGAAAAGCGCACATCCGCTGATATCAAAAGTTAAGCTAGTGCAATCAATTTCACGATTTTAAAACCTGATACATGATAAATTCCCTAGCACGGCTGCTTTGCATGATTCTCCCCTGCAGTGGTTTGTAAGAAAAAAGTAGACTATTTTAAGAAGCACAGGGAGGATGCAGTTTAGAACAATTAATTTCACTTATGACAGCGCGTCTCAAAGGAAGGATCCTCTGTGTAGACATCAGTACAAGAGATGATACAGTGGGCAACAACGCACCTTCAAACAGATGCTGTGAATGTTCCACCAAAGAAGAACACCTTAAAATAATTCTGAACAAACAAAACGAAACAGATTTTTCTCTCTGACAAAAGTAGAGATACAGAAAATCTGAAATTCAGAACAAAGCAAGGTGTCGACTTTTTCTGCACAAAGGAAACTAAATACAAGCTCATAGCATGAAATATTTACAGACCTGAAATATCAGAAGACCTTCAAGCTATAGCAACACCTAATATAGATTCAATAAATTGAGTTTATACAGTATATTTATGCTCAGTAGTATATGAGGCTTGTTCTTACAAAATTACAGTCAGGCACAAAATTAAAGGGTTCTCTAAATTCCTGTTATGTTGTAAATTACCATCAGGATGTTAATTTACAAATAGTCCTGTAACAGAACACAATCACCTTGGTGACATGTCATGTCAAATATGAAATAAATCCATACACAATCACAGTAAGTTAAAGGTCTGTTGTCTGTTACTGCTTGCAAACAGCATCACCTGCGAAGTGAAAGCCAACCCCAAATTCACGCTGGGTTCACGTGGAATCAGGTAGACAGTAGATGACAGACTGATAACACCTTTTGGACGGCACATAACAAATAAACAGTCCATCAAAATGGCAGGACTGCAAATTAAACACGCATGACGGTATGTTGCGATGATGTTGTATTGTTTAAGAGACACAGAAAAAAATATATTAAATATAGTTTTTCCCTGCCACAGTGAGACTGATGGCAAAAGCAAATAAAGACAACACTTACTCATCTAGCTTAGTTCATGTGCAATAAAAACATTTCCTATGTACCCAGACTATGTGCAGGTGTACAAATGGCAAATAAAGTTATCTTATCTTAAATAAAATTATTTTATGTTTACTTTTTTATTTATTTATTTTATAAATGTCCAGATATGGTCCGGATTGGCCATGTTTTCTCCATATGTAAGGGAGCTACGCAACATCCGGTTGTAAATGACAGCAAAAATTTAAAATATTTTGACTTTGGAAGGCCACTAAAAATGATACTTGGTTTGCCGCCTACCATCTGCCTAATTCCATGCAAATGCAGCATACCTCATACTCACTGTATCTGTATTTTCAGTGCCCTGTCTGTGGTTTTTGTAGCTTCCTCTTAGATGCGTGCTGCTTACAGTCTAGCAACTAGTGTTTCCACAATACTGGAATATCTCATTTTTATACAGTACCTTATAAATTTTAATATTCAATACCACTGTCCATGCCAGAGGGAAAATTTGACATTGACAGCATACAATTTTTAATTTTAATAAAAAGATGAATGTAACAAGGCTATAACATGACAACCACAACTTCTCTGTTCTTGGTTTGTAGCAGAAAACAGCAGTAAATGTTAACAATAATTAAAACTTTTTTACATAATGAAAACACACTGTTTAGGTAGTGCACATGTTCAAGAGCCTCTGAGATTGCTACACAGGCAAAAGGCAATAAAGTGCAAGTAAAGAACAAAACAACCGTGCTGCAAAATTCTGCACTGTGTGAACCTGAGCAAATGAGAGGAGTGACAAGAGCACAGCACTGTGAGTGAGTGAGTGAGAGGAGGCGGGGCTATGGTGGCACTGCAGAGGTGTGTGTGCCAACTGACTGTTCGAGAGAACAGAGAACCAGAAAGTAGTATCAATACTGCGGGAAATAAAAACTGAAACCGTTCCAAAAATTCATAATCAATATGTACAGATAAATCCATATTTTTGACAACACTACTGGCACCTGGTTGCTACCTTTATATGAAGCCCTGACCTCACCTGTGCGCTGTGTCCAAGAATGTCCTGCAGACAGAGAAATAATAAAAAAATAAAACAGTACAGGCAGAGTCTCTGCAGATAAATACACTGCGAGAAACTTCTAGAGGTCATAAGTGATAACTGAGAGAGACTTCTTCTGTATGAGTTTGTTTGTTAGGAAAATCCTGCACAGTATACCTTAAACAAGTGGTTGCCCTGTGTGTCTTTGGCACTCTCCTCAGCATAAATTAAAAAGAAACCTATATAACCTTGATGTAATGTTACATTTATAAGGGAAATAAACAATGACATGAACACAACCATGTACACAGATAGCTTTGGTTTCCGCTGCTGTCCACACAGCTAGCAGTCAACCCTGTGACCTTGACTTCAGGTAAAGCCAAAGTTGCATTCCACACAACAAAGTCACCCATCTCCTGTGTCACTTCACAGGGGAGCCATGAACCACACAGCTTTATATTAGTCAATGGTTTACAGAGTCCTGGAAGGTTCTATACTCAGCAGTGAGGCAGCATTGTAATGTTAAAGAGTGACAGACCATTGGAAGTGATACTGGAGCAGGTGGTGCATCGTGCTACACAGTAGGGTCTTTTTGTTGTTGATGGATGTTAGTGTTTTTTAAAGGAGTTGACTGATATAATGGAGACCAAATACTGGCCAGCCTGTACTGGATCCTCACAAATACTTCACTGTTGGCATATACAGTACACACACTGTTTATCGTTTTATAAAACTAGGCTATTTAGCACACAAGTTGACAGAGAAGTAGATAGAGTCCGTTAAGGACACTTATATGGCCGAATACATGACTTTTTAAAGTTCATATGATATTTATTCTTTTCTATTATCATTCCATACTTAAAGGATCATCATAACACCCCTTATGCTCTAATCTAAGGGTGCTCTAAGTTTTATGATTGAGTGCCAATTTAGGGAGCCTGCATATCATTGACGGCTGCACAGGTTTAGAAGATACAATGTCACTGTCACTTTCACCAGCACTCCCGCACAAACTCAATTTTTCTAGCTACCACATAGCAGACCTGTGTTACACCTTCACTACTTTTCACAGGATTTGTAAGGGGCAAACAATTTTTGCTGAAACTGTTCAACCTTACTTTGCACTCGTCACCAATGAACTTGTCATAAGATTTGTGGCTGATTTGTGAATGGTATTTAACATTAAATTCCTTGAGCACCGAGTTTACCTGCTTGCAGATAAGGCAGGTTATTTTATCTGTACCCAGAGCTGAGGAAAGAGTAAATCCATTTCTCCTAAAACTTCACATTAAACTGCCGAGTTGTCCACTGGAATTTCTGATTTTAGCTAACAGCACAAGCGCTGATCACTGAACGTAAATCCTGCGATGCTCACAAGGTGCCACTAGCTGCAAAGCAACCAAGAGCTTTCTACAAGCTGCCATTCCTAACCTGAGAGAGATGCTTGTTGGGGTGGCACAGTTTGACATAATAGCCAAGTAGTGCATTAATTGTATGCTATGGAAAGTAAAGGTATTGAAATGGGCCGTGGAAGATTAATATATAATGCATGCATTTAATTCCACGTCATGTTTGGGGCCGACCAAATGTTTCTGAGGGCCCCAGATTGACCAACTATGCTCTAATCTTTGCGCTCCCTTTTGTTTGTGAGGTAGGTGTTCATATTTAAACACTGATGTTGCCACTTAATACGAGGAAGCAGTCGACCTGGTGCTGGAGCTGCATTGTGGAAATCTTCATCTCCGTCTCATCTATAATTATCCCATATAAGGAGATGTCATTCTGTTATTATGCATTAAATAAAACTGCCTTTGTATAAACATGTATTTTTAATATTAACTGCCTGCTAGCTGTTCCCTCGCTAAACCCCGCCTCAGTGTCAACTGAAAATCACGTCAGAGTAGACGGATACACCAGTTAGCGGTATTTGTTGCAGAAACCCCGACTGAGAATTAACATCCAACTCTGCGTCTCCTTACAGCTTTCAGCATATTGTTTTGGTTAGCCAGAGCAAGAAAACCAACACAATGCTACTTCCTGTAAAACTGTGGGCTGCCACTTACAGCACAGGAGCACACACACAGTGACTGCATGCTACCTGCCTTAAAAGATGAAGTAAACAAGTGACTGGCAAAGAAAGTCAAACATTTACCAAATACAAGAGACCCAGATATTTTTCTCAAGAGTTGGCAGGCTAAAACACCAGTGACCATTGGACCATTTGGAATTTGACAGGTAGCCAGATCTCCAATGGTTTTACTGGCTTGCTAGATGTTCAACTTTGTTCACTAGTAATTGTGCAGTGTGAGAGGCATACTGTATAATCAGTTTGTGTGATCTTGTGGGCTGAGAGCTGCTGCCAAGTGACTTATCTGAACCAGTATGGTTTGGGGTTTTTTTGTGCCACAAACTAAACAATGAGATGACAGAAAGCTGCATAGAACTGTGAAGTAGGGCATTGATTCTCAGTGGAATTGGGAGTAGCCCTTTCACATTATTATTAGTCCAAGGATTCAGTGTAGAATACATCACTTATTGCCACTTTTAAGGCTAAAAAAGTAAAAGTATACTATAGTATTTAGTCCCGAGGGGAACTGTTCTGCAGCAGTTGTGGTACAAAGTAGGAAAGAGTGCAAATAGCCCACATGGAGTATAAATACAACAAAATATAAACATAAAATGTAGAAAACATACTATATCTTAAAGTGTGATACTACTGCGCTTATGCTTGGTTTAAATGCATGAAAAAAAATGTTGTGAAGTTCACAGCCTCCAGCGCACCAGCTCTGCTTTAAAAAGACTTTGACACTGTCAACCAAGACAGTTTCGATCCAAGGAGTAATGACGAGGAAACCAACATTTCTCAGTAGCAGAATATGAGAGACTACAGTGAATGTGTGGCTGTGTGTTTAGGATACTCCACCGCACACACAGAATACCGTTTTCTAATTAAAAAACATGATGGATACCAGTTTAAATATTAACTGATAGTTATTTTAAGACTACTCACTCTCAACTTTACTTTCACTTTTAACTGAAACAGACGGTCGTACCCTAAAGAGAAGTGTAAAACCCACAACGCAGTGTGAGGTACAGCTCCTCTGACTACAGAGGCAAAACCAAAGCCAGCATAATGAGCTGCCTTTTAAAAAAAAAACACACACACACAACTGGATCTTGTTGTGCATAACCTCAGCCCATGTGTCACGAGTCATCACAACCACTGTTTAAGGGTACACTAGAATTGTTACTCCTGAGGAAACTGTTGCTTTCAACCAAAATCAGTTGAGGACTCGTGTATTGAGACGGCTGCATATGACACACTGCTTAAGAGAGGAATCTGGCCTCTGTGGTCAATTAGATTAGCGCCCAATCGACGGAGCAGAGGATGTGGAGGGTTTGAGAGAAAGAGTGTGGAGGGTGGTGAGCTTAATGAAATGCATGGTGCTATCGCTCAAAGCCCTTACATGACACTGAGCATGCTAAACATGGAGTCCCACGGGCACAGGCAGAGCTGCACACTTTTATTTATGTCAAAACATAAGCCTGACTGTCTCTCCAGCTCAGGAAGATGCAAAAACTATTAGTAGTGATCTCTTTAGACTAAGCAACTAAAAACAACACCTCCTGGTGATATTCTATCATATTTGCTGCCTCACAAACTGAAAGTCACCACAGGCAGTCACATGTTCTCTGACTACCAATAATAACAGTGAAAAAATTGCAACCAAGAAAGCAAGAAACGAACGATTTCATTCATTATTTAGCACTTATTTAAATACAAATTATACACTTTCTACTTAAGATAAAACAACAGATATTACTTTCACAAACATGAGCCCCTTGCGGAGTTGGCAGTCTGCACTTACAGATGAAATCCCTGGCCTTACCTTCAGATATGCATCACATTTTTGCAGTGAAACTCTTCTAGGGAGCCAAATCATAATGAGACAACTCAACACTGTAGGGCTGGAAACAGTTAGATGATTAATAAATTAATCAATCAACAGAAAAATGTGGGTTTCCTGCTGCTCTGGGGACACGTGAGGGATATTTTCTTTTGTTAAAGTGCAAACAAGATTCATTGGTGATGATAATAATTGTTATATTTTTAAAAATAAATTTTTCAGTTTACATCTCAGGCTTGTTTAGTGGCTATAGCTAACATCTATCAAGAACTTTTGTTGTCGCCATACAAACACAGTGGTTGGCTCACTGGTTGGATGATGGGGGAGCTTTCTGTGTAGCAGTGCAAAAGCCCCTGAAGGAAAGTTCCCCCACTGCACTACATTTGCCCCGATTGTGGGGGTTGGTGTTGGAGCAAACTTAGTGACTACAGAAATGGAGGATGAGCCTCATTTTACTAAAAGGCCTCCATTGTGTTACCACAGTGACAAAGCAGTTTTGCAGGTTCCACCTTTACCTCTCTCCCCCTCTCTCTCCTCCTCCCACCTAACCAGCCTAACTTTATTTGAGCATGCTCTCTAAACTTCCTCGTTACCTACTGGCAGTTTCATTCATTCTCGTGCAGGTGCTGCCAAGTTATTTCATAACTCAGGGGGTGCCAAAGGGCTATCAGTGGTGCAGACAGACAAAGCTGGATAACGACTTTAAGGTGGCCAACAGGTAGTAGACAGATAAGGCACACACACTCTGCCTGACCTGAATATGTCACAAAAAGCACCAGCTGATTTGCTTCAACAGCTTTTCTGCCAGGATCATTCTCCTGACATAGCATCCTGTCCTTTATAATTAAAACCTAAGGAAGAGTGTGTTTTTTCTATCATACCTAATTCTTAAATTTTATATATGTAGATATCCAACTACATAATAATTTAACACTGTATAAAACTGTAATGGGTGCATGAAAACAACATGTGAGTCCAACTTTTGCACTGAAACTGTGACAAACTCAAAAAGCTATTTGGTATACAATAAATAATGATGTTATTTCATACAAGAGCAATCAGAATAAAAGCCATTCAGCATATGACTCATGATAGTTTCCAGTGTGTGCTGCTCACCATCAAATCATAGTAAAACCACTGGTGCTTAAGTATGCCACTTAATTTGGTGTTGCAAGCTCATCAACGCCTTTTTATGCAGATGGGGATGATGTCAGACTTTTCCAAACGTTTAGATCTCTCTGTCAGTACTACAGCGTGACAGTGCTATCTAAGGCCTATCCTGAGCTCTCATAATCAGCTTACCAGGTTGAACACCGTCTCCACAATGTCTCGGTTGGAAACTTCCCCAACTTCCACCAGGCCAGCGAGCACGGCGAATTTCATCCTTATCCCCCTGATAGGCACTCCGGGGTTGAGCGCCATGGCGCCTGATCTCCCGTCCTTTCCATCACCTGGCTGCGCAGCGCCCGCTGTCTCCTCGCTAGCCATTGCTAAGGAAGGGACGGGACAGGTGGTGTTCACAGGTAAGGCACCTGTTCACCTCCAACGGGTGACAGTGCAGCCGATGTCGGGGAGGAGAAAGAGGGATCTATCTCCCCTTGAGCTGAGTTGTTGACAGTCTACAGGCACACAAAACAAACGTGTTACTCCCCATCCAAATAGTTTAGCGAAAGTAGGCAAGAAAAGGCGTAAAGATAATGTGTTAGCCGTTTATAATGCGAGACTGGAAATGTCACCGCTTCACTCCTCAGTGAACTACTCCTCTCCCCTGGTCCGTAACTTGATCCCAGACGGATGGATTAATGCCGTTAAAAGCCGTGAGGAAGTGTCCTGCAGGTAACAAGGGGGGGACGCAGGTGAAGCACAGCTCGCCCTCTACCTGTTTCTTCCTCCGCTCGGTCAAACGCCAAACGAGGATACGGTGACTTTAGTGTCTCCGTACAGCAGTGAAGTTGCTAGTGTCACTGAGTCCAGACACTTGACAGGTAGCGCGCTTGGCACAAGCCAAAACTCACAAACTGGAAAAGGGGGGTAAGTCCGTGAAGCAGCTCCGGCGGAAGTCGACAAAGGACAGATGTCCGCTCCGTCCTCTCCGGCAAACTCCTCAGACTTGCCTAAATGTCAACGTTACCCCAGCTGCGGCGCATTCTCTTCCTGATTTACCCCGGTAGCTTCAGCTCGTCACCGCCATGACAGTGTAGCCCTTGAGTGAGTGGCGCATGCGCAGTGGGGAGCTGAGGCTGTTGAGCTCATTGGCAGGTGTGTCGCCGCTCAGGTGGCGTCTTAGCGCGACACGATGCGACTCAGCTCAAATCAACAGAGCGTCCGTATTTTTCATTTACAGCGATCTGTGTTTCATCAGCCTGACAGGGAAATGAAGGCAATAGTGAAAGTTACTCAGTACTGTACTTGAGTACAATATTCACATGCACTTTACCCGAGTATTTCCATTTTCTGCGTCTTTATTCCTCTACTCCACTGCATGTAGTTGCACTTTTTACCCCACTACATTTTTCACACATAGCCTTATTACTTTTTATATTAAAAAATACAATATGCAAGCTTGAAAAATATGATGCAGTACTGTACAACTAATCTACCCAGTAGTATACAAAGTATCTTCACATTAAACCATCCTACAGCTTTCTAATGCTCTTACATGTACTTTAGTGACATTAGTGATTAAAGCAGAATGATGTAATGAATGTATGGGCTGAAAACAGGCTAAGTAATCAGAAAATATGGTAGAATCATGGGTGTAGATTTCAAGGGGGACACAGGGGATATGCATCCCTAATTTTTTTTAGAACATGTGCATTTGTCACCCTAATAAAACATTTTATTTAGACAAAAATAAAGACATTTACCCCATTAATGAATGCAGTAAAAGCACAAATTGTGGCATAAAAAATTCACCAGAATGGAAATAAAGGAAAAATAAAAAAAAAACTCTTGGGTAGAACATTATATTATAATATGAATATCTAGGATATATTCACAAAAATATTTTAAAATACAAATATTTACTTCATTTTCATTCATTCATTTTCCCCAACTGCTTACCAGTGCATTCGCCAAGTACTGATGGGGGTTGCAGGGGGGGCTGGAGCAGGACAGGACAGGTCGCCAGACTATCACAGGGCTGACACATAGAGACAGACAACCATTCACACTCACATTCACACCTACGGCCAATTTAGAGTCACCAATTAACCTGCATGTCTTTGGCCTGTGGGAGGAAGCTGGAGAGCCTGGACACAGGGGAGAACATGCACACTCCACACAGAAGGGCTCCCCCACCCCAGGTTCAAACCAGGAACCCTCTTGCTGTGAGGTGACAATGCTAACCACTGCACAACCAAACTGTCCAAAAAATACAAATAAAGAGTAGTAAATAGCCTACTATAGCACCAAACAATAGCAGTGAGTGTGATATGTATTGAGACAAAAGAGAAATAGTCACAAATATAAAGTGGTGACCAAAACATTGCATTTAAGGGAATGGTATGAGATGTTGGATAGAATCTTGTTTCTGTGGACAGCAGTGTTAGCAGCATGAAATATGTTATTGCACTGAGCCAAAAAAAAGTGTGTGAAGTTTGTGTGTCATAATGCAGAGACAGTCCTGCAGATGGTTAACAGATGACTGAAGTGTTTAATTGAAAAATGTAACACTCCACCCTGAGCAGCTGCAACATTAAAAACACTCTTCATAAACAGTAGTAAAAATCTAGTGATATACTCATAATCCCTGTTTTAAAAGCCACCCTGGATCATGGCTACTTTAATGTAGGACTTTTAACTTGTAATGGAGTATTGTTAGATTGCACTACTTCTACTTATGTGAAGGATGTGAAGACTTCTTCCATCAAAGCCCACCACAACTGTGACAAAACCTCTCAGGCTTAACAGCCAGAAATAAAGCAAACTGAACTGTGAGAACTGCTTTCTGCCACTAATCTGAATTAAATGCAATTCACTTGATCACTGAAGAACTTTTTGAAATGGCAGTATAATATTACAATAAGGAACAGGGCCTTTTTGCATCAGTTAAGAAACTAAACAGGGTGGTAGTTTTACCGTTTGTACTACATTACAAAACCCAGAGGCGTCTGAGGATATCCAGAAAAACTCTCATGTTGCCATGATGCACGGCTACCACATGACAGAACAATAAACCCTTAACCAGAAGTCTGTAGTAGATATATAATTTAAGAACAATGAAGATCATTCAACAACTGTAGATAAAAATCACTCCCCAAGACATAACAGATGAAAAAATACCATAAATAATAAATCAATACAGTACTGTAGCACTGTTTCCCCTGGAGGGAAACTTGTATCTTAGATATGTTGAACAAGCACCAGACACAGCTTTATGCTGGGAAAGAAAAAAACAGTCTGAAAGGAGGGTTGAATTGTATTTAGAACTTTGTTTTTCCGCAGCACAACAGCACATTGACAGATGTCTGCATCCTGAGGCGGTGGAAGCCAAACATTAAAGCAAAGTGACAGCTCTGCTTTGCTTGCCTTTTCAAATCACCACCAACAACCCATGCCATGTGAGGTGTTTACATAGCTGAATAGATTAGACGGCCCAGTTTCATGTCTATTATTGCATGAAGGGAAATCCAATTAAAACCCAACCTGTTAAATTGTAATCCCTACGTTCTGTATTTAAAAAACAATGGCCATATTTTAAAGTATTTGTCTTCTCCTTTCTCTGCTCACACTGTTGACTTCATATTTGCTCTGCAGGATGGCTGAGCAGCTATGAGCATTGTTGCCACAGCGGCAGCTGGCGTCACTGTTACCACTGACCTCCCAGTAAAGTGTATCTGAGCCCTCAGGGACCCTGGGAGTCATGGAAGCCAGCAGCACCACCCATGAGACACAGGCAGGCCTCGTCTCTGATGTAATGACCTGAAAATCAACAGACTTGTTCACTGCAGCCCAAAGGTAGACCTTCTTAAATAAGGCCCTGTAAAGCTTTTACTGACCTTTGAGCTGAACGCAGACGGTGTTTTATTATTTTTTTTTTAACTCGGCTCTATGGAGATAATGAGGCTGCAAGCTTGAGACATTCTGTGGCATATCAAAGTTTTACTTTAATCATCTTTTGCCCTCTTCCTGCCATGCAGTTCGAAAGTCGATCTGAGCAGACAATCATCATTATTGCAAATGCTTTAGTGTCAAAGACAAGAGTTAAATCAATGAGCTTGAAAGAGCTTTACTTTCAGATTGTGTCAGATTAAAGCTTGAAGGATTCACTTTAAACGCACCGAGACCAGAGACAAATACATTAATGATGACAAAAGAAAATTCCAAGCAAACAGTTTAATCTTAATACTTGCTCAAATAATGAAACACAGATTCTAGATTAGATCAACACAAACAAAGGCAAATGTAGATGGGTGTAAAAGAGAAGGAGAGAAAATAAAACAGCTGCAATGATATAAGTAGCTCTATGCCTTCGGATGTTGTTGATTTGTAAAGTCTCAAAACATTTTAAGGTGAAAAAGTGAAATTAAAAAAATAAAAATAATCTGCTACAGTGTCTTCACCTGTCTGATGGCTACATAGTTTCACCTCTCAAATTTACATTTTCAAAATATCCCTGCATGCACAGAGACACAGTATTTATCAGGCTTTTGTTACTGCTTTAGATATTAACCTATTAACAGTCTAAGGAATGCAGATACTACGGCACTCATAAGTATGCAGATTTTTTTTTTTTTACTTTGATTGTATTTAGCAACAGACAAAATTCTTCCCTTTGTTATAATGACAGTTTGGGTGGGTAACAAGCTACACACCCGTGTGATGTTTTCAGACGCCTAGAGACTGGTTCTGCCTGTTCGAAGATCGGGTTTGTGGCTTTTCTTTTATAATAGTATACAGTAATCCCGGTACCATTACTGGTTACTTTGATTGAGGAAAAAAAAAGGTCCATTGCAAAGTACATATTAAACACAATATATGAAGTTGTGTGTACGGAAGCAAACAAAGGCTGTAACAGTGTGAATTTTAAAAAGAAATGAATCTACAGTAATTGTGAAATTTAATCACTACTGAATAGTATTGAATTTATAACTTTGTAATGTTTTACATAGTTTTTTATTTGTATGGTTTCAATGTACTTATTTCAAATTCCTTGTAGATATTTTGTTTTTCAGTTTAAAAAACTGAATGTGTTTGAAATTCAGACACAAATGTGATTTTTTTCTTTTTCTATATTAATTTAATTCTAAACTCATATTGAGTACTTTTCCAATACCAGTGTTGCTTTTTTTTTTTATAAAATTAAACTATCAACTAAAAATAAAAGCAAATAATAGGCTATAGTTTACTCCTTGCTGAATGAAATGGGGATTGTTTGTGTCTGTAAATGAATAAAATGTGGGCTAAATTTAACATTTATGTATTTAGTTGCCTATAAATTTAAGTCATTGCTTCCCCAGACATGATTAAGAAAGTTATAAACTTAGTAAAACAGTTCCTCTATAGACCCAAGATATTATCAGAATAGCCTTTAACCAGCAGAGGGCGCCTACAGAAGCTACAAGGACTCGCGAGAAAACGCAACTCTCACAAACTCGTTCGGTCTCTTTATTTCTCGCGGTATTTCCTTCTTCCTCCTCTTTCACTCCCTGTAGCCAACATGGCAGTCGGCAAGAATAAGAGGCTGACCAAAGGCGGCAAAAAAGGTGCCAAAAAGAAGATGTAAGTAGGAAATTCTCACATCGCTACATGGCAGAGGCTTTGCCCTTCACACTGGTGTCACTTGGGTGCGAGAAATGTGAAGGATGAAGCCGATTTTAATCAGATGGCGCAGGGCTAGTGCTAGTCTCGTCACCGGCCTCTGTCAGTGGCGCTGGATGGAGTTGAGACATGCCGTGTCCCTAAAGTCTGCGCTGTTCTGCTTCTGTCACAGCTTCAGTTAATTATATTACATTAAGGAGATTCAGCTTAGTCAGACAGAAAGAGCTGTGCCAGTTTGACCTTACAGTTACGAGCATTAACTTTTATTTGTTAAAGGCTACTACATGTTAGCACGGATTTAGCCGAGCTTATCAATATGGCAGCCAAACGCCACAATTGGATGACTGCTAGTCAGGATAGTGGTGCTGTAGAAGTGAACAACCTGGGGGTCTTATTTGTATGGTCATGTACTCAGGGATAGTGACACTGGTGAAGTAATAACATGGAAGTAAACTGCATGGTGCCTGCTAACCCGAGCAGTGTCCTTTGCAGTGCGTGCTTAGCTAGCATGCTAGCAGTGAGTCTGCTCTCTAGCTCACTGCTAGCAGCCCGGTTTGATGGTTTAAATGTCACTTCTGCTCCACGAGTTTACCGTAAGCGCTTGTTTCTCTTTCCTGCAGTGTGGACCCTTTTTCCAAGAAGGACTGGTATGATGTCAAGGCACCAGCCATGTTCAACATCCGCAATCTTGGCAAGACCTTGGTCACCAGGACTCAGGGAACCAGTAAGTCTTCATAGTGTCTTCAGTGTGTGGATATATGAGCAGTAACATTTAGACTGTCATTTAATATAAAGCTCCATGTTTACACTAGCAGAGAAATGATCTACGAGACTATCATAGTAAAATATGAAGAGTTGGATTTAAATCATGCTGCAAATACAACATATTGATCTGTACAGATACCTATGTGTTAGTTGAAAATGCTTTGGTTTCAAAATATGATTGTTGACTACTTGAGAAACAGATTTTTCCCATCAATATTGTTACACTGATCTCAGAGACTGGCATTGCTTTCAACATTACAGGTGCTTGTTTTCTAACTTGTACATTTTATTCTCAACTATTTGAGGAATCGCCTCTGATGGTCTGAAGGGACGTGTGTTCGAGGTGAGCCTCGCTGACCTGCAGAACGACGAGGTGGCCTTCCGCAAGTTCAAGCTCATCACTGAGGATGTTCAGGGCAAGAACTGCCTCACCAACTTCCACGGCATGGACCTGACCCGCGACAAGATGTGCTCCATGGTCAAGAAATGGCAGGTAACTATCATGTTCTTATGAACAATACTGCATGTCATTCTGAAATTATCACTGCTGTTAATGTGAGTTTTGGCAACAGCACCAAATGAATTTATTTTACCCATATTTGATCTCAAAAGTTTGAGATTTAGTATCTAGCCATGTTTATAAGCTGATAATTTCCACAAGAAAATGTCAGTTGTTAGGTTTATAGACCTTAAATGATAATGAAGAATGAGTACATCTACAGCATGTGCTGATTTTATGAGCAGTAGTGTCCAAATGAGGTTGGGCTGTGACCGGAGGGTCATTTGGGCTGTCTGGGAAAATTTAACAGGAGTTTCAGTAGATGTATCTGATCAACTCTTTCCTCCAGCTGTAACATTAGAAGTCAGAACAGCTTTTGAATGTAACTAAAGAGACCTCAGAAAAGAGCCTGCATGGCTGGTTGAGGTTGCCTGGAGAAAAGCAGAAAACTAAATGTGTTTGTGCCATGGAGTCATAAGCAACACATAGATTTTTGCCAGTGACGCTGTTTTGTTGTGTGGGTGGTAGAATCAGATGTATATTGTCTCAGAATTTTAGAACTGAGGTTTGATTTTTATCATTGGATAACTGTTAAGTGTGAGGGTTTTCTCCTGAAGGCCAATAATGCCTATTTCCATGTAACCATTGTTCAACAGATGATGACAGTAAGCTTTGCAGAGTTTATGGACATGTTTTTGAGTCTTTTACTTGTGAGGATAGCTCAGTTTTATAATTTTTATATACAGCTAGGCTGTGGTTTTATTGAGCTTCATGAACTTGGAAAAACAGTTAGGTTATGATGGTGTTTTAGTGGATTTTTTTCTACTTTAAATAACTCTTTACAGCAGTTAGTGCTGGGCAATATGGAGGACATCAAATATCTTTATTTTAAACCAAATACCTATCTGTATTTCAGTGATTTTGTTGGATTGATGATTGGTGCTTTCCCATATTTTTAGAGATTTTTGATAATCATCAGTAATGTGGATGTAATGACAAACAGCTAGAACACTATGATACGTAATGAAAATTACCTCACTTTACTGTAGTGCAGGAAATACAACACTTTGAATATTATATCTAAACACTAAGAAGATATCAAGTCTTCTATCGCAACATCGATATAGTATGTATCTTGCTGACTCCTAAAAGCAGCAGTTGGTTTAAACAGTCTCTACTTGTGATGTGACTTGGGAACTGGAAGAACGGTTAAAGTTAGTGGAATCAATACGTGGTTTTGGTCTCAGAACTTTGAAAATATGGAGGCATTATTGTAAGTTATTCATCTCTTAGTAAGTTCACAAAACTTGTTTGATTAATTAAGTTTTAGATAAGTGTGTATACTGAACACTAACAGAACAAAACTGCAATCTGGTACACAAGTTATGAAACTACATCTTGTTAAAAAAAAACGAGTGAGGTGAGAAACAGGTTGAGTGAAGGTTTTAGATTACGGGGACCATTTCAAATGGAAAGGTGGCAGGTTGAGTGTTTGGGGTGACATTTGCACTGAAGTCTAACCAGGATTGATCTATTCTTTCCACTCAGACCATGATTGAAGCCCACGTGGACGTAAAGACCACCGATGGCTACCTTCTACGTCTGTTCTGCGTGGGTTTCACAAAGAAGCGCACCAACCAGATCAGAAAGACCTCCTACGCCCAGCACCAGCAGGTCCGTCAGATCCGCAAGAAGA
This sequence comes from Cephalopholis sonnerati, assembly GCA_019142605.1. Classification (NCBI taxonomy): domain Eukaryota; kingdom Metazoa; phylum Chordata; class Actinopteri; order Perciformes; family Serranidae; genus Cephalopholis; species Cephalopholis sonnerati. The sequence continues at coordinate 26,018,715 of JAGQAX010000003.1, read as the reverse complement.
TGATGGAGATCATGACCCGTGAGGTCCAGACCAATGACCTGAAGGAAGTTGTCAACAAGCTGTAAGTCATAGTGACCTTCGTCTGCCTCATAATGACCATTTATCCAGAGTATTTTTTTATGACAACACAGATAATTTATTGCATGTTCAAGATGAGTCATTGATGCAAGTCTTGGCTTAGTTGCTTAAAAGTTATTAATGGCTGTTTTGTCACGATAATGCCGTTTGTTTATGGTATAGTTTATATATAACAAAGTTTCCTGGTGTTCAGTAAACGTGCTAGTTTATATAGACTTCTATAGCAAAATGCTTTGTGAATCGTGATGACCCTTTGCATTAATGTGTTGTGTATTGTCGTACTCCAGGATCCCTGACAGCGTTGGTAAGGACATTGAGAAGGCCTGCCAGTCCATCTACCCTCTACACGACGTCTACGTTCGCAAAGTCAAGATGCTTAAGAAGCCCAAGTTTGAGTGTAAGTGACACACAGCTACAACACTGGCCATGCCTGTAGTTTTTTTATTTACCATTGTTAATGGGAACGCGTGATGACAAACTGTTTCGGTCCCAGATGATCGCCTGATTACTGTCTTAAGATCACCTGATGCTCCCAAACAAGAAAAGCATACAGTTTTCATTGACTGTGTGGAAGGATTGCAGTGATATGGTTTCCAGCGCCATTGCTAATTTCACTTTAAAAATCCAGCTGCTTATATTTTGCACTGTCCTTTGTGTTGCAGTGGGCAAACTGATGGAGCTCCACGGTGAGGGCGGTGCCGGCAGCGCTGCAAAGGCATCTGGTGATGACACTGGAGCCAAGGTGGAGAGGGCCGATGGCTATGAGCCCCCCATCCAGGAGACAGTTTAAAACACCCTGACAGATTTAATAAAAAATGTAAATGTCCAACAAACTCTCCTGTTTTCTTTCTGTCTTGTAACTTAGTATATGAAGAGAAGTGATGTTATGTGCACATGTTCAGGAGGTATACACAATAGAAGCTTGTACAAGCAATGAAATCACATTGAATAGCCCTGTAGAGCTTTGGGAAGCTTGTGTTCATTGAAGGCTGTAGTTTTCAAATTTGTAATTGCACCAGATTATATCAAAAGGTGTTCCTATTTTGGACCCATATGGGATTGAAGGTGGTGTCTTAAATGCAATTTGATAAATATTAGGTCTAAGTCATTAAATAGCCTTAAGTTTTAATCTGAGGTCTTAATTGCCACAAATGTTTGATGTAATTTATCCATCCTTTATACATTTTTTTTTTTTGTGTGTTAAACTAGTTGCGCTCTAATGCGTTAACGCCTCTGAAACCTGGAGCAACATCACTGTTGCTGCTTTCAGAGGCCTTTTCTGAGTATTTTAACCTTTCAACCCTGAGCAAACTGGTGAGGAAAAAGGCACTGAGCAACACTTTAAATGTCCCATGAGTTAAAAAAAATAAAATTAAACACTGGAAAAAAGGCTAGGGAATAACAAATAATACATTTTGAAATTGTTACAGAGTTCTTATTTTTTAAGCACTCCAGGTTTTGTTTTTATCTTTAATTTAAAAAAAGGATTTTCGTTTTACTAACTGTGGGGGTCATTTTTTCCTTCACTGTTGAATGCCTTCTTGGCTTTTGTTTTTAAAGAAAATCAAGCCAATTTGCTCAGGTTTCAAAGGGTCAAAGTTCAGATTTAAAATGTCATAAATCTGAAACAAAATCATTTTATTTTACACTTCCTCTGACATGTTGGCATATGTAGATTAACCAGCTAATAACTACATTAAACCTACTTATTTATGATTTGTCTAACAATCTTAAATTTTGTTAATGAGACCTGTAAACACCCTGGAACTTACAACCTGACTATCTATGCTAACTTCTTGGGAATATGCCATATAGTCCAAACCCTGCATTAGAGGTTATCACCTTCTACTTGCTTCCAATATTTAGCCAGTCAAGGGAAATGGAAGTGTTAAAATCAGGCAATCTAATATTAGTGAAGCAGGACAGAACTCAGCGGGGCCTCTGAGCTAGTAATCTGGTTGCAACATCATTATTCCCCTAAAGTAGCCTGACCTTTATTTAAACCTAATTCCATGTGATAAATAAACCTAGTTATGAAGTAGACCATCTGCAGTTATTATAATGTGATGAAGATATTGAAACTTGAGTTAACTAATGAGGAAAAATAAACCACTAGATGGTGTAAATCTACAGTTGGTGAAGAATTCAAAACACAGTTTATTAATCAATATCCAGCTTATTAAAGTTGCCAGCCAGCTTTACTCATGTTTATTTATAATGATAAATTATTCAGTGAACACTTTAACTTAACCCAGCAGATGGAAGACAACATGTTGCACTACTCGGAGATGAAATACTGCATTCCTGTTAAAGATGGTTTAATTCCACTGCTGAAAACATCTGTCCTCAGATCTCGTCTCAGTTCTGGTCCTCCAACAGTGTCCTTTTGTTGTTGTCCTCAAAGCCACATGGTGCTATCACAGTACTTGCACATAGTTTTTGGGGACCAGGGCCCGTTTCCCTCTCAAGTCACCCAGGAACCATTCGTCATCAATGGACTCCAGATCAGTGATTATGTCCCCGACCTGAGAGAGAGGGAATGAGAGATGTTATCTGAATGGCGTTGATTTTTTTATACATAATTTTGATGTGTGAATTTGTGTAATTTATACATAACAGGAAGAAATATAACAATCACCATACCTGCAGTGAGAGCTCCTCATCACAGTCTGAGGTGAAGCTGAACAGAGCTCTGCCTCTGACACCAGCAGCAGCTGACTGCTGGCCTGCTGAAGAACACATATTATGAATAAATTAATGGTGATGTTGGTTCAGTGAAACTGTCCATTTGTGCCAGTTTGAGCTGAAATAATTAACAGATTAATTGATTGACAATTATTTAAATAACTGTACAAGTATAAATACCACACAATACCCAACTCTAGCCACTTAATAGTGAATATTTGGTGCTTTCTTTGACTTATGAAATAGTAAAGTGAATTTTTACTCATCTGAAGCGAGGGTCATTTGACATTGGTTGATGATGAATTTAAGACAGTACCTTCATCATATCAACAATAAACTGATGCTGTTAGAATTTGTACCTGCGCTACCTGCACTGCTCTCAACAAAAGCCGTGGGGAACATGCCCTCTCTGCCGTTAAGCCGGCCGCGGCTCCACTCAGCGTCAATGTGCTGACTGATCAGGATACGGTCACCCTGTTGAAACGACAGGTCGTCTTCTGAATTCCCCGCATAGTCATACAGAGCCACCGCCCACTCCACACTGGACTGAGACACCTGCAGAGCAAGCAGGACCAGAGAAGAGAGCACAGATTTTTTTTTGTTTTACACAACAAATTGGGTGTGTTGGAAAACCAGCATCATCCTCATTGATTATATATTATTTATATAAATATAAAATACCTGAGCAGGTTTGGTAACTTCAGGTTGCATAGCTGGAGAAGCAACCATGCCTGTGGGACAAAAATGGCACATAGGTTACTAAAAATGAAACAAATACACCATCCAATCAGGGAACAAAATGTGCTTTTAATTTTTATTTAACCTTTATTTATCAAGGAAGTCCCACTGAGATTGAAAATTTATTTTACAAGAGAGACCTGGCCAAGGTAGCAGCCGATTAAAACACATTTAAAATGCAACAAATACTACATATAACACAAAAATCTACAATAAAACAACAACTTTTCAGACATAGTGGCCTCTCAAGAAAAACAAGCACATGTCTCTGTCACCACATTCTTTATGATGCCCTTAAATCCATCATCATTCATTCATTAAATTCATTTAAGGTAAGTACTACTTATATATTTATGTTTTATTTAAATAACGCAGTTTTTTTTTTGCTGTGAATTTGTGGGTTTTGTGACCTGGAGTGGGAGTTTACATTCTAAAGTTTAATACTTACAATTTTTAGGCTAATTCCAGTGTTTGTATACTGTGTATACTTAATTTAGGGTCTTATAGGAAACAAAATAAATATGAAAATTCAGTATTTCTATGTATAAGATTCAGTATATTTCCCCCAGATGGTTTATCAAAAGGCCTTTGAAGCATCATTTCAAATGTCATGATGTGAGATAAAACTGTGAAGTATAGGGAAAATTGAGATTTAGAAGTACTCTATAATATAAAGAAACCTGCAGAAATTATAGTTCATCTTACTGAATGAATAAAATATGATTAAAGAAATAAAGAGCGAGGGACTTTAACTCATGACTTCAGTATTTTTAAACTCCCTTGTTGCATGAGTGTGTTGAGACCTTTTGTAAACAGCTATTTAATGAAAAAGAAACACTAGCTCAAATTCCTGACATGCCATAGAGCGAAATGCCAGCCAACATAAAGCGAAAGGATGGATACTGGTGGCCAAATAAGCACAGAGTGAAAGGTATTAACGGATTTATCTTACCAGGCAGTGCTATCCCAGATGGACTGTCTCTTCTGCTGACTTGGGGGCGGAGGCAGATCCTCAATAATCTCTACAAAGTTAAGAGGGAAAATACCGGTCAGGGCACCACGCTGTCCCCGAGCCCAGTCCTCTCCAACGTACGCCTTCAGCTGGATCACATCCCCCTCAGAGAACGACAGCTCATCACTGTTCTCCCCCTCAAAGTCGAACCTCGCCACGCATCTCGGACCACTTCAGGAGAGGAAACAACATTTCAAACACCAGGTTAGTTCAACAGGGTGGTTTGTAAAGTTGCTAAAGTTTATGATGTAGAAACAGTACCTGACTGTTGCAGGTGGTGGCTTTGCTTTCCGTTCAGGGAGGGGCTTTGGTGAATTTGACTGGAGAAATGATAATGAATTTATTTAATGCAGTGAATTTTTAACCACAGTAAACATGTCAAAGAGGTGATCAGTGCTTTGCAAGAGCAGGAGCGGATTTAAATGATTGAAACTTACCAGGACTTTGACGTGATTGACGGGAAAGAAACCGGTAGATCCTCTACAAGTGCCTCTGTACCACTCACCATCCACCTGCTCCACCATAGTCACAACATCTCCTGCTCTCAGACCCAGCTCTCCTGGACCCTCTGTGTGTGCAGAACAAACATGTGTTCATGGCATCAGAAACATAACCTTTTCTCTTATTTTCTTATTTTAAACTACATTTTATTTTTCATGTCATGTCTGAGGTGCTTCATTCTGTGCTGTATGTAAAAATGTAATAAATATATTCTTAAAAACAAAAAAACATCCATTATAGGAGTTGGACTCCACATTCAGAGCATTAATATAGCAGCAGGCAATTATATGCGATGTAAAAATATAGCAGAGTGAGTACTTCATGAGTCATTTTTCTGTGGTTTTCCCTCAGGATGAATAAAGTTCTGTTGTGGTGGCCGATCCAGCTAGTGTGCATGTTAGTGCATGTGAGTCCCTGTGTGTATCCCACAGGCTTGCTTATCGCCACAGCTCACTCCATAAATACATGACACACTGACATGAGAATGGTATCAATGTCTCTTATTGAACTCTTGGCAAGAAAACAAATTAGTGTTTTTAAAAATGTCAAACCATTTTCTTAACATTGCCTCATTTTAGTGGTATTGTTAATCTCAGAATATATTAGCACCTGTATGGTTTAAGAAAGCAGTCACTTAGACCCTTTTTGTCACCATATTTGGGTTACCTTCGACCTCTGTCATTGATATTGCACACTCTGTCTGTGCACTCTGCCAGATTTAAAAAAAGTTACCTGGGTTGAAGTCAAATATGGCCTGCACCTTAAGCCCATAACCAGCTCCACCTGAACCAGCTGGACTGACATCCTACAGGGACAGAACAAAGACACTTAAAGGTTAATATATCAGAGCCCACTGGGCAAGATAGTCTCAAGTATTGGATGCATGTGTTTACTCATGATGAAGGACAAGTTACCTGTGGTGGGGACATGTCTGAGATGTTGGAAAGAGGAGTTATGACCTTCATACGAGACTTGTTGACTCTGCCTCTGGCGTCTCCAACTTGGCACTGAAACGTGTTGTGGTCAATCTCCTCGAGCAGCAGAAGCACTTCGTTTTTCTATTGGAAAGGATCAACGAAGGTATTCAGTGTCTGTGAATTAACTCTATAGATGTCCTGGAGCTGTTTTAGAGGGATTGTGAAAATGAAACTAGTAATGCACTTTTATATAAAACCATTATGTAAGACAGTAGAACTGGTTAAACACCTGAAATGACAGCTCTCCTGTATTACTCCCGTTGTAATCGAAGGAAGCAATCCCATGAGGAAGTTGAAGCTGTTGAAAGAAAGTGAAAATTAATCAGGTGCTCGCCAAGTGATACTTAAGGCATGATTATGGCACTGAAGTTGTGTGGTAGGATCTCTCTCACAGTGTATTTGTTGTAGAGACGGTGGCCCTGGGTTCGGCCTCGGAGGTAAAACGGGTTCTTTCCTGTGGGGTTTCTGTGTCTGGGGTTTAGGTGAAGCCTGCCATGATGCTGATTGGGATCGACCCGTAGCCTGAATGCTGGGTGGGGGAGGTCTTCCTGGGCCTGTTTTGGCTGGAGGTGGGCGAGGTGGGAGCGTTTTGGTTGAACCCGGCCTCCTGAAATGCAACACCATCGTCCAGCTGAGCAGCATGTTTGCAAACTGCATCATCATTTAAATTTTACTGATAGGTTTTTTGCCCCCCTTTACTCACCGAGGTGGTAGCGATGGCTCTGCTCCAAACTGAAAAGACTCCTGCAGAAGAATCCCAATTGTGCATTTTTATTGCGACTTAAACTCACAGCCTGCAGCACTGGAAACCATAGAAACCAGGCCACAACACATAGCATTCAGCCACAGCTAGCTCCAGCTCAACAGCAGGAAATGTGTTCACGGGACTACAATAGTTTCTTTGTTTGTGGAGAGCAGAGGAAATGAAGCAGGTAGCTGCACAGCTGACAGACAAGACAAACCTGATTGAGAGAACCTTTATGGGCTCAAACTGTTCCACGTCATAGTTTGGGAACAGATAAACATTAATAGTACAAACCCTTCTAATTAGACATGAAAACAATTATGCAAGGAAAGGCTGAAATACATGAAAGGTTAAAGACAAGAAAAAGACCTCTCCTGATGGATTTTTAGGTCTACAAATTTTTTTAATGTATATCGGATTTTCTCAAGCTGTTAATTACTGAGAATCTCTTTTACCCACAAAGTGTGGAAGGGCGGTGTTGGTGATTTCCATCTCATTAGTATTAGATGTCTAGCCAATAATGTTACAAAAGCTACAAGATCTGCTCCAGACTTTGGCAAAGGCAACTGAGAGGGCTGTAATGGCATTAGGCTCGATTGAAAATCGCAGCCCAGTCATTAAGCAGCGATGTACATGAGCAACACATATGTGCACCTCATTATTTTGAGCAAGTTTCTCATTACTTTGAGATACTAACTCATTACTTTAAGAAAGAATCTTATTATAATGACTTACATGATCTATTTTTTCATCACAGTGGCAGATACGGGTTTCCATATGAGGTGATGGGTGTTAGTGTTTGCAGAGTTTATAGGTGTGTGAGGGCTCTGTGGGATGCAAATCATACCTGGTGGGGGAGGATGGGCGTTTGGTTTTGTCTGTGGGTCACTGACGTGTTCAGGGAGCCAACTGGCTTCTGAGCAGGAAGAGGGGGAGGACTGTCCTGAAAGTTATCTGACACTGAAAAGAGATCTGTCTTTACCACAGTGCACTGAACACTTTGTAAGCTCAGAGTGTTTTGAAAATAGGAAACACAGGCACAGCATGAAGAATACCAGTTAACTACAGTATTGCGTCGCTGGCAATACCAAAATGCACACATCAGATTTAACCTTTTTTTAACAGTAATAATCTAAAGCTTACTGCTCTTCAGAGGGACTCACATGAACCAGTTTTGCTGGGGACCCTGATGGTGGTTGGTCTCCGTGTCATACTTTGTCTGGAGAAGGAGCCTCCATTGCTGTCCACACTCCGCTGAGGCTTGACCAGGATGGGATCTGAACAAAGAGACACTTGACTGTGTAGCTGTAACCAAAGTTAGGATACTCAGAAGCTGTATGATATCAACAAAGTTTGACATTTTGGGAGAGAGATGAGAAGATTAATATCACTCTCATATCTGTGCCATGAGCAGTTAGCCCAGCATAGCATACAAACAGCTACCCTGGCTGTCTCCAAAGTCTATGTTCTCAGTGCCTGACAACAGGATGCTCTGCAGCTATTAACTGATAACCAACAGTTTATTCATCTGCTGAGCATGTCTGTGCAGCATCTCCACTAAGCTGCTGCCTGTTGCCATGCAAAATTGCTGTTTTTACATTTTTATTTTCACAGAGTCAGACTTAAAGTTTCCCTGTGCCTCTTTATGCTAAGCTAACTAGGCTAATCTCTCCAAGCTCCAGCTCTGTAGGCCAACTTAACACACTGGCATAGTGCACAAGTGCATAAGCGCATTTTCCAAAATGATTCCCGTTACTAGTCGCTATAATATTTGCTAGTTTCAAGCTAAAGATTCAATTGCTTTATTAATTTCTTATCATTGCAAATTAGTTATTTGACTGTTGGTCAGACAGGATGAGGTATTGTAAGACTTTAGGCTCTGATAATGGGCATCTGCCATTATCTTTATGTTTTATATATATAAAAAAATATTAACTCTATTTTGAATACTTTGTCTTTCACAAGATCTTTGACCATATTCTACAAATTAAGCAATAGACCATACATGTTACATTAAAGGTCTAGTGTGTAGGATTTAGTGGCATCTAGTGGTGAGGCTGCAGAACTTCTCCCATGAGCAAGAACTACATTGGCTGATGAAAAAAAATGCGAAAATGCAAAAACGCAAATGGCCCTATCTAGAGCCAGTGTTTGGTTTGTCCATTCTGGGCTACTGTAGAAACATGACAGACTTTTTGGAAGAGAACTTGCTACATATGTAGAAATAAACTGTTATTTATGAACTTTATTTATAATTTCTGCCAATATATCCCCTTAAATCCTTGACACTGGACCTTTAACGTCTTCATGTCTGTCAGTATCTGTTACATTAACACACATTTTTTTTTGACACAATATACTTTCATTCATTCATTCATTCATTCATTCATTCATTCATTCAGCCAACTGACATTGGGTAAGAGACAGGGTACACCCTGGACAGGTCCCCAACCATTCATGCTCACATTCACACCTACAGGCAATTTAGAGTCACCAATTAACCTGACCTGCATGTCTTACAATATACGACTAAAATAAAAAGCTACTCACTTGTTGGACTGTCCACATACTCGTTCTCTGTGACCATAGAAGCTGAGTTGTGGTTGTTTATATTAAGGTTGGGTTTAAGAGGTTCCTTTACAGGCTTTGCTGGAGGTTTAGGAGGAACTGGCGGACTGTCCTCTTCATGGATGCTGTTGGCTCTGGTCAACACAGAGGGACGTGATCTGTTTGGGAAGGCGTTCTTGTTGAGTAAAGTCTCTAGTTCCTCTTTCACAGGTAGACCCACAGGTTTCTTTGGGGGCCGAGGTCTGGGGGCTGGTGTAGGGCTTTCAGGGATGTTTGTGGTTGATATGTTTTGATCATCATCTACACTGTGGTTGAACTGAGGTTTAAAAGCTACAGACGGTTTAGCAGCGACTGGAGGTTTGTTGGTCGCCTTCCTGGGTTGAGGTTCTGGTTTGACTGGGTTAACCACGTTTCCTTCCTCAGTGCTAGCCTGGCTCTCAAAGGCCTGGATCCTGGCCCGGATGTTGCGTTGACTGTGGGTTGGGTTCATCTCACCATCAGCATCTTCACCTTGCAAGGCCTCGTCTGATTGGTCAACGATGTCGCCAGCTCTCCTCACACTTGTTATCTGCACTGAAGACCTCCAATAACTCCTTTAAATACTTATTGGAAGAGACCTCATCTGGATCAGAGTGAACGTCGTCACAGTGTTCACTGAGCGTGACCAAAGTCTGAACTTTGACCTCTTCTGTTATTGCCTGCTTTCGGGATTTCGTACGAGGAAGTGGAACGGGGCGTTGAATGTGTTCTGAGTCTGAATTAGAGGGAGTAGCTTCAGCAGGGGCAGAGAGATGTTGTGTAGGAATATCCCAGTGCACAGTCACAGATCTGCTGCAGGTGTGAGTGGAATCTGTTGAGTTGGGTTGCTTTACATCCGACTTGGAATCACTTTGGTCCTCAGTGTTTGTGGACACTAGAGTATTTGTTCCAACCTTCTCGTCAGTGGGTGTTTCAGCGACTGGTTCAATATGCAGTGGTTTCGGCACCGATGGCCGTGGTGGTTTTTGTGGCTTTTTACCTGGAAGGAAACATCACCATCATGAAAGAAGAAGAAGTTGACTGCATGTTTACACCACCACCAATTATTATCATATATCCCACCTGCAGGTCTTTTCCCTGCTGACTGTGGAGAAGCACTGCACTGTGGGACAGAAGTGGAGGCGTCCTCCCTTACAGGGTCAGTCTGCGTGGCACTTGTGGTGGTGCAGGTGGTGCGGCGGGGGGCTGCAGTGGGCTTGACAGTGTGCTCTTCCTGGGTCTTCTCTTGAATCACCTGATCATAGGATGGTGGGGGCTAAGTCATGAAAAAGAGAGGTGTTCACACACCCACACACGTTATTTTCCCATATACTGCTGCATTTCTGTTCATGGCACCTGCTGAGTGATGTACTGTATGTACAATTATTATTTACTTACAGGGCCGTAGCTTCTACGGTTACATTCTCAAGTTTTTAAGCTGTTACAATAAAATGCAGTTTATAATATACAGTTAAAAACAGCTGTATTTTTAGGCCGATTCCAGTCTTTTCAGACCTTATGTGTTTAAATCTTGCTACTTTTGACAAACAAGGTTCTCAACCAAAACTTTATTCCTGGCAGTGTGAAGGAAGGCTTTGAAACAATATTCAGACCTTCATGTTAGAAAATAGAATAACATTACATTTTGTGTCCGCTAAAAATTTTCTGACAAGGAGAACTGTAAAATTCTGGCTACAGCTCCTAGAACTCGTGACTCATAGTTATATTTTTGTGATCGGTTTGTATTTAGTGTTTTTTATTCTTGGATAGCACAGAACATCAGCCAACAAACATCTAATCTAGAAACTAGACAAAAACAAAACCAAGTTGAATCAAACACAGTTAAACACACGAGGCCTACCTGTGAAACAGCCTGGATACCTGCAGACCAGCCTGACTGAGGAGGACGAGGGAAAATGACAGAGGCCCCTGAGAACCAGTTGTTACTGACCAGAGGTTCTGCTGAGACGATGGTGATCTCTGGTCGCCTGAAATACAAACCATACTTGACTATGGCACCAATTCAGAACACCAAAATACACAACCACATCCAAGCAACATGCAACAAATTAGATAACTACAGACGTCAATGAGAAATCAATGAGAAATCAAAATGTCTGCTCAAGAGGTAAACATCCACAGCAATTATAAAAGTTCTCTTCTCTGGAATTGTTTACATTACCTTCTTTCTCTGGTGAGGTCGCTTTGAGAGTTTGTTCTTGCTGAAGGAGGAAAAGTCATATTAATTATGTGTCATAGATTTCCCTGCGTAGATACATTTTACATCTTAAAAAAGATCATATTTTGACACATCTACATTTTTTACATTACTTCCATTTGTCGAAAAATGTTAAAATATACCTGCATTGTCACTTTTTCATCCTAACGAGGAACTCTCTCATATAAATCATGATACAATTCTGATTAAGAGATTTGACTTTCTACAAAAAAGCTTACTCAAGGAATCAACCCCGCTTTTGGGCGATCTCAAAACATCACTGAAGCTCAGTTCTGGCAGACTTACAGCGTTTGATGGCAGCTCGTAGAGAAGACAGAGGCCCTTGGCTGAAAAAAGAGCAGAATAGGAAGGTAATTTATCATTAAGGTGTGGGGCCCAGAACAGGTGCATACCTCTGTGGTGACTCAGTTGTTAAAAAGAAATCTCTTAACTCACCCCTGAGCAACATCATACAATATGCTCTATCCATGCTGTTACTTTGCACTGCTGATACCACGTTAGGCAAAGAAAAGGCTTTCAAGTAACATCTAACTTTTAAATAAAAAGTAAATGAAAAGAGGAGCTCAGATTACAAAAAAAAATAAAAAATGAATGGACAAAAACTAAACTGATTAAAAAAAGAAAGGAAAAATGATAACAATTACTATCATAACTGAGATTTTAAAATGTTGACAGCATCAACAGATTTATGATAAGATACAGTAAGGTAAACTCTGCCCAGCTGCCAGAAGAAAATACTGCCATTGTATGTTTCCGCAAACCACAAATACCTTTAACTGGTACGTTTCACAGTATCATATCACGTTTTTAGGGTGATGTATTATATGAGCCAACTTCATCAGAGAGACTTGGAGAGGAGGGTGGATGGCGTGACCACTGTTTAAGACCAACAAACAACAAAACTGGTTGTGATTTAGCCAATCATTGCTGTTTTGCCAGCGGCTTTCTTGCCATCAATTGTGGATGTTTTGTAGCAACCTGTCTGTGTTTTTCCAGCTGGGTTAGCACCACTAACAGCAGGTATTTTAAGCCAAAACATGATCCTTATTTAACCATAACCAAGTGGTTTTTGTGCCCAAACCACATGTTAACCACAGCATTGTTGAAAAGTAAAGTTTTACTGTATAATTACCTGCAAATATAACGTGTCTGTGTCTGGCAATTGGGACAGATACACTACATTGTCCATTTTAGTTTGCATTATAATTGCCAGGAGGACAAATTATTGCTTACTGAGATGTAAACATGTAGCAGAAGTGGCATAAGTAAATCAAAGCGGATGGAGTCATCAGTAGGAAAGGAACAGTTAAAAAAAGAAATCAATAGTCAAAACATCTTAAGGACTTTCAGCATTACATAAGAAATGATGTTCATGTGCTCATTTAAAATCCACCTACCTTACAAACACATGGTGCACAGTAAACAGTACCACTTCCAGGTAAACACAGCACATATGACTGATCCTCTATGTGACACCTTCTCTTCACACAGGAAACGAACATATCCTCAGGCTGGTTACCTCTCAATGGGTAAAGATTACTTTCTGATCCTTAGATGACATCACTTTACACCAGTAACATGACAACAGTAAGATCCCCTTTCTTTCTTTGTGCTTTTAGAAGTGCAGACATTAAACTATGATCCTCTGTGCTCTCTTGACAGAGAAGGCAGGCACATCATTAACACACATCCTGCTCATTAAGGACTGACTGCAGGAGGGTGATGTAAACTATCCAGGGAAAACAACAACAACGCCCTCAACTCGATACCACGTGGTTTATTTAATTGATAAGCTGAGCTGTAAACACAATGATCTTAAGGCCGTGCTGTCAGCATAAACTGTGATATTGAATAAGTTCCATGAGGTCTACAAGTGTCAGTGCGGAGGCTGTACTTTTCTTAACGTCTGTAAACAACAACTAAAAAAAGCAGCATGACGTGTTTGTCCTCGTGTTGACCTTCTGTTAGTCAGAGAGGATAGATCAGTGCATTGTTTGGTCCATTCACAACCTCCACAGCATCAGCAGATCTGAGTGTTAAAGGGATAGTGCCCCGTTCCCAACAAACAGTGTTAGTGGATCCACAACTTTGGGTAGCAGTGCACCAAAAACTACACGGAAGAAAGAGTGTCATACCTTGAGTGTAAATGATCTGGCTTGGTTCTTTCAGGATGATCTGTAGAGGAAAACAGAGAGGTGAAAGTTTTTATAGTCATGTGTAGCAACAAAGATAACATCCTGTCACTTATCAACACTAAGATCATGTCACTTACAAGTGCAGTTTGTTGTAGCAGTGGGCTGTATGGATAAAAATCCTCTATCACAGTAGGTGTAGTGCAATGTAAATTGAACATAAAATCTAACATTACCATAAAGCAATTCATTGATTTGCTACATATCCCATAATGGCCCTATACACACAGAAATATTAGAGAGAGAGATCCCCATGAAGCTTTTATCCTCCTTAAACCCCCACAAGCCCTCCCTCAGAGTGGTTCCAACTCTAACCCACAATTGCAGGTATGTGCAACAACAACTGACCAGTTAAACTCCACCTCGATTTAAGTTTTTAAAGAGGATTAAAGAGTAGGTTTTTTTCTCCTGTTAGTTTCTTCCCTCTCTTCCCTCATCAAAATAAAGGAGTAGGGGGAGGTACAGTGTACAGCCTGGTCCAACGAGGAAGAGTTCAGTCTGCACAGACGCCTCTCCTTGGCTCTGCCTTCCCTAGGCTCCTTCTCACTTTTCTATCTGCCTTTGCTCTTTCCTACCTTTCTATCCACCTGACCCACTGGCTCCCACTCGGACCCAAGATGGCACTATTACTCCCACTCATAGTCTCAATTATGTGCATCAGGGATTGTAACATCTAGTCCTACTGAACTGAACATACACATTTACATTTATAAATGATGATGATGATGCTATGATGCTTAATGCTGAAACGCACTGTGACAGTAGCAGAAGTAGAAGAGACATAAAGTCAGCAAACTGACTAAGTACTGTCAGCTACACAACAATATCTTTCACTAGTTTGCGAACATTAACCTTCATAAGCTACCGGTCAAGTAAGGCTGTAGTGAAAGTGAAGATTTGGGGGCATCTGACTTCTGTTTCTCTTTTGTGAGGAGGGAAATGTGTCATTTTATCTTTTAAAAGCAACACAGTTTCACTTTAAGTCATCGTTTCCTTTAAAATACTACTTGCTTCTACTTACAGACTGGACATTACAGAACGAACTAGAAATACAAGAACCATAACCTAACCGGCAGGCTCAGCAATCACATCTCGATGAACCAGTTAGTCCAAAGTAATGAATCTAAATGTACAAAGAAGTAATGACTACGTAGCCATGATGCCATGATGAGTAATAACACGTTTCCTCATTTTTACATTTCATTAATTTACATTTAATATATTCTACCATACTTAATACAGTAGCTAGAAAGATAACATTATCTGCACTTTAACTTGATCATACAGAGATTACAACAACAAAACAAATAGACAAAACACTCAAACATTTGGCAACATAACTGAATGTAACTTCCTAAAAGTGGAGGCAGTGCGGTCAACAGATACAGTGTTGTGTTAATGGGCCTCTATAACAATAATGCCAGAATTCAGGCCATTGAAACAGATATTCATTATATTAGTTAAAAGGAAAGTGAGTAGTTAAGTGACTCATTTTTATAATAATGTTAAACATGTAACCCTGGCTACAGAGACATAGATTTTGGGGGGGATGCAGGGGACATGTCCCCCTGTAATATTTACAGCATGTGCATGTCTCCCCCAGTTAAAACATGAAAGTAGCAGAGGACACCACAAACAGATGCAGAAAAGGCACAAATTGGTGCATAAAAATTAACCAGAATAGAGGAAATTAAGTGTTTGATACTCAAAATTTACACATGCCCTCGCCTCCTGTTGAAGGAAACCTACACCTCACTAAAGTGAAATTAACTGGTACTTTTCCACGTTCTCCTTCAAACACACACAACACACTTAGTTCTATTATTTCCCGTATCATGAGGGCAGTGACCTGAACTTCATGTCTTAACTCAAACAACAAGTGTTTAACAGGGAAAAAGCAGATTTCACGTTACAGCCCATTAGCTAACAGTGAGTCTGAGGAGCAATATCAGCAATGTAAACAATCTAATCTAAAAACAATAATGATTTAATAACCTAATAATTAGTTTTCTCCTGTTTGAGAGTAAACATCTGTAGAAGAATACTGGGAAAAAAGCAGAGGCTGTGGTTGAAGTCAGCATTGTTGTTAAGCCTCCAGCCTGAAGCCGTGACCTCGTTGGCAGTCAAATCCACCTGTCACACCTGTTAGTTGTTATCTGTTAGTGCCACAGTGCTACTGCCTTGAGTTACACTTTAACATGTGAGAAGAGACTTTCTGTACTTTCACTCAACAAGAAAATAAGGTTTTAGTAAGTGGCAGACAAAGTATCATTAAAGCTCTTTCACTTCACACACACACATCACCATTTCCTTGTAAATATGCACTCTAAACACAGTGATATAAAAGCACCATTGTCTGGTTAACTTTCACTTATGCATGTGACATGCTGTTGCCCTCTCCTGTGATACTGTGCAGTGATGCCCCTACCTGTGAGGAGTTACAGGAATAAATACATTATCTGCAGCATCAAAGGAATAAATCCACCAGGATCCTCCCTCCTGATCCATCGAGTGAGCGTCTGAGCGTGACAGAGAGCTTGAAGCCAGCAGCCGTCACACACCCACAGACAACAGAAAAGAGAGGGAGGGCCCTGTGATATCTCAGCTCTCCTGTGTTTACCTGGCCAATCTGATGAACTGGAATGTGGTCATTCAGGAAGTGTTGGTTGGGCCACACGACACTGCACCGTCACTGTCTTTTTCTCACAAAGTAAAAGGTCACAGGTATATTCAGGCCACTCTGTGCCACTCGTAACTGGCTTTAGTTTAAAAGTAGATGAATTATTAACCTCAGCAGGTTTGATTGTTGCTCCGCTGAGTCATAAAGTCACGGCCTGTTTGTTTGGCGGAAAATTCAAATGATACACATCAATAAACTAATCAAACTTTACATATACAACATACCTCCTGGTTATTGAAGCTTTGCAGATAAGTATAACTGAAACAAAGAATACTACAGGTGTACACAATAAGAACTGTGAATGAATTGAGACTACCGCACGCACAAGAAATGCCCCTCAAGATGCTGAAGTAAACAGAGTAAATAAACTGGAAAAAATGAAGATATGTGACTAATGTAAAACCCTACAAAGTATTAAGATATCATTTGAATTTAATTATTTATGATCACATAAACACTCTGGGCTAAATCTAACTCCTTACATTTAAAAATAATTAAATTTGAAGATGCCCTCTGATGCTCTCTCCAAATGTTTGGAGTAAATACTGCTTCACTAAAGATTTTCATTTTGCACTTTGAAACAGGCAACAGGTCCCCAGAGTACCGAACAAGCCCTCCTGGTCCATACATGAAAAGCATTTTACATTGTCTAACGTAGGCTTAGGCCACACAGTGCCTTAAAAACAGAGGCACATTTTTAAATCAATATGAAAAACTAACAGATTATCTGTTTAGGGTCTCATGGGTGTAAAAGGTGTTTTCTCTTCTGGTCAGGTTTCTTCTCAGTTCTCAGTCATACAGTAGATAATCTGACTTTTTTTTATGAAACCATATAATAGACACTTACAGTAGTTAAGACTATTAGTATTACTAGTATTACACAATTTGGTTGAGCCGTTTCAATGACCACAATATTGAGAAATTAATATTTAAAATACACTTCTTTTGTACAGAATATGAACTACAGACTGACCCAATAAAGCAGCAATATAAAGTTATGTATTATGTGCTCACTTATAAAAGAAGATACAAAGAGGTAACACTGTCCAGGACACTGGGGAAGCATACTGGTGTGTAGACTGAAAAGCAAAGAGCTAGTTTGACCCAATAGACTGTGATAATACCACACGTTACAGTTTATATTACTTTTTTTTTTATTATATTGATTTAAAAAAATATTTTAAAAAGTGCTATTCTGCATACACTGCTGTCTGAAAAAAATCATTAGCGAATACAACCATAATTGTAAATAAAGACGTTATTATTGTTACAGGTTCTAGTATGACTGTGTACTGCAGTTCTGTGTGTGGTTTGTCCAAGGGGTGTTGCCATACCCCAGCAGAACACGGCCCATGGGTGTATTCAACTAACGTTAATGGCTTTATCATGTTATATTTGTCAGATAGCCCACATGAAGTCTGAGTTAAGTGTCAGTCAGCAGATTTGGTCCCCTCAAATGTTGACTCCGTGGCTACTGGCCTTCAGTAACAGTGATATTTCAAACAGGACCAAAGTGGTGAACCAACAAACCAACATTATCAACCCTATTAAGGCATGTGGCTTATTTAAAGGAACATTTGCAGTATCCCCTGACTGCATAAAGTGTTTTGAACTCACTCATTAAGTAGTCTTGGAAGATTTATTTAATGTTAGCCTATAATTTACCATCTACAGGCTTTCTAACATTCAGCTCAGAGCTTCTTCACAGTTAAGACAACAGAAAACCTGGCCAGATTTCTTCACAAATCCCATCTACATTTTACACATTTTTGGATTGTATTTGAAATCTGCATGCGTCCCTTGGTATTTGTGGGCCGCTGACACATAAAAAGACACAACAAACACACGAAAGAGCTGCTGAGGTCAGCAGGAAAGGATTCCCTTCACAGCCGCACTCTCACTTGAACACATGCTGGCATTACTCAGCACAGCGGCAGCAGTCGCAGAGCAGCTGGTGAAACGGCTGGCAACAAAGGGAAAGAAAGAAAAACAATCTGCCTCTGAGTGTCACACTGCTCCAGCACCAGAACTTTACACAAGTGAAGTCAGAGGCAGATGAAGTCTGATAACAGGTTTGGGCTTCAGTCTGGCCTGATATCATATTTCTACTATATATAGTATATAAGCATGCAGATCCTTGACTAATTCTGAAATAGTTTTCAACTAGCCTCCAACAGCATAGGCAAATTCCTGAAATTCAGTTATGACTCTTAGTTTTGGTGTGCCGCACCAAGATTTTCAGCGGCCCCATCTAGCCAGTCCTGGGATAACATTTCTGGAGGTGCCACTGGTTGTGGGAGGGAAACAAAAAGACAATAGTAAGACATGCTTTAAAACACATTTACACCATAATATCATATGTGTATTGAATATCACTGTTATTGCCAATACTGGTACATTGCGACATCTCTCGTCTATCCCCAACTTTGGCTAAAGTGGCATTTTCCTTGCTTGCTGATTCAACTCCACTTCAAAGTGTGTCATATTCAACGTGCAGAGAAACACAGCATTTTTGTTGTTAACAGACGATTGTGCAAAACAGCTTCAGCTTCCCTTGAAAAACAAGTGGTGTCATGACACAGTTTCAGCAGCTGATGTTGACCTTCAGCCAGAGAAGATTAGACGGTGTCAATGCAGACGGATGATTCACAGTGGAAACCACCTGAAATGGCTCCTGACGTGGATTCATAATGCTAAGGGCCACTCATGATGGAATGCATCGTATTAAACATTATTCTGAAAGGATGAAAAACTGCATCAAGCACAGACAAGCACAGCTTGTTCATGACGCAGAAGCCTGTCTGACATTCCCATCCAGACAGCTGGTGGGGTCAGGGTGTGGTTGGGTGGGGGTGTGCAGTCTGAGCTGATACACTGGCTGCAGATAGTTTAGCAGGGCACAGAGGGGGTTCGAAAAAAGTGAAGAGCCAGGTGCTTCTAAGAAAAACAAGGAACAAAGACATAGAGGGGGGAATTTCTAACAAAGTCCCTGAGACAGTTTCAGTACTCGTATGTGAGGCAGCTGACTGAAAATGAATGTTTGCCCTTTAAATGACAGGCTGAGCACTGACTGAGTCTGTAAGCAAACCAACATTAAAGGAAACAAGAGATTTGTTTCCTTTAAGTGACACATGTTACTATGAGGGCCAAAGTCTCTGTAACCACTGGGTGGAGAGGTAAGTGATGTTTCTGTAAGACGGGGACTGACAGGTTCTCAGCTCTGTTGCTGTCAACTGTTCAACTATTACAGGCACACAAAGAAATCCATCAGCGGCTCACATTAATGAAACTTCACTGATAATTTGCGCTGTCTGTTAATTGCTTATCAGGTCTTTGTTTAGAACATTTTTTTTTTAGCATTTTAACCAAATAAAAACAAATTGTCCTTTATTGTTTTTGCCTTAAATGTTTTTAAAAAATGCTTTTGAACTTATACATTTTCGGTTTAAATCAACTCAGGAGACCAAAACATGACAACCAGCCTCACTGCTTCATACTGTGTGAGAGGTTTGTGTCTAATAGCAACTGAAGGAGTACAAGAGGCATCAACACACACATATTAACACACTTTAGAGACATATTTTAAAACAAATTCAACAATACAGTGTATTCATCCATATCACAAGCAGACTATGTGGTGTAAGACTGTGTGGTGAAGATACTGTAGATAGCTGTATGTCTGTTTCAACAGCTTCTCATAACAAATGAAGTCACTGAGTAGTTAAAAAGGTCATACTGGGATATTTGCATGCTAGCCCCTTATCTATAAATCATGCAGACTTTACATTTTTGCTGTGCAGTTGTTGTTGTGTGTTTTTCCTTTCGTTCCAGAGCTCCTTCAGTTTTGATTCATTCTTGCATAACATATAAATTCAACAGCAGACTGTTTTCATTATAATACCATAAAATAATGATGTGACTTTGGCAAAAAAAAGTAGACTTGATGATCTAAGTTTAAAGAGTTTGCTAAAAAATAAAATAATGGCTGCTTGAGATGGAAGAAAATATACACCCATATTTGTTAAATGATAAGCTGTGATGTACAGTAAAAAATGATTTTAAGTAAACTGGTGAAAACATGTAAAACCACCGGTAAAGTTCTTTTAAACAATCATCAAACTCACTCTCTGTCAATAACAAACGTATTGCTCTAAAGTCTAAATCATATGCTCCATTTCGACAACAAATGATGACCAGACAACATTTAAAAACGCCGTTAGATGATTCAGGAAACTATCTGGACACTCAGCCTTTAACATTCCCAAACAAACCTACCTGTTGCCTGGCTCCTGTTCCGGACGTCCCGCAGATCTCTGCGCTCCCCCTCCTCCTCCTCTTCACGCCGGGCTTCAGCCATCGGGATTCAACACAATGTAGAAATAAATAACAATAAACACACCAGAGAGCCTTTACTGGAGATGTAGCTGGCTCATCTGTCTCCACGGTCGATAAAACCTGGGTTAGTGTCCTGACCACTGGAAGCTTCAGTGTGTCCTGCCCACAGCAGCTCTGTGTATGTGTGTGTGTGTGAGTGTATGTGTGTGTGCTCTGCAGTGGGCGGAGGTGGTGCCACTCACCGTCAGGACCCCCAACAGGCTACACACTCGCTGCTGCTGGAAATGTTCACAGTCACAGCAGGATTAACACACTGATAATATCATGCCATTAGGAAGAGAGCAGAATCATGACTGGACTGTTCACCTTTTTAAAGATGTATTTTCAAAACTATATGTACACTATGTAGCCTGTGTGTGTGTGTTTTTTTCTCTTTGTTTAAATATATTATCAGTGTATGTGATTTATGTTGTTTAGTGTTTATATATGTATCTATATTTAATACCATGCATGCTCTTTTATATAAATGTTGTGTTATTGGGGAAGAGAGGGAGGGTCTTGTGAAAGTTTATTCTGTTATTCAAAATACACAAAAAGCCAATAGTCAAGACATATAAATTCACCTTTATTTGTACAGCACTTTAAACACAGAGTTGATCCTTACAGCACACACAGAGAAATGCAAAAACAAAAGAAAGAAGAGAAACACAAAAATTTGAATAATAATAGCGATAAAATAATCAATAAAATAAAATAAATGATAATATAATGAATAATAATGGGGGAAAAACATGGAGTTGTGTTTCAAAGCTGTCTCCAAACTAGCAGGAGTACAATTTTTACAGAAAAGTTAGGTAAAAATGTAGATATATTAAATCTTATCAGTTATCCACCAAGTGTTAGACTGTTGAATGTGAACTTTAAAAAATCCTAGAAACATACTAAAGACATGACGTCCCTCCAGGAAAAATGTGTGAAGTTTGATTATGTTCAGAAGTTTGTTGTTGTTTTTGTTGTGAGTCCCCTCCAGACAGTTATTCAGCATTAATATCTCTGTGTTGATGCACAGACCTTTCTATCCAAAATAATCCACGCTGAGTCGTCAGTGGTGGAATGTAACTAAGTACTTAACTTAAGGGCAGTTTTCATATACTTGTACTTTCTTGAGTATTTCCATTTCATGCTACTTTATACTTTTTACTCCACTTCATTCTTATTTTAAAATTTTAGTTAGTTCCTTTAACAACATTTTCATGCATGTGTTTTTATGCAAACACGTATATATATTTTTTGACAAAGTGGTATTGTAACCTTTACTTCAGTCAAAGATCTAAACAGTTCTTTAACCATTTGACATCTTCATGAACACTGTGGAGCAACTGGAGGGAAAAAAATGCAATTCACCTATTCTTCCACAAGATGTCGCTACAGACCTGGTCAACTGTGAACAAACCTGAAGTAAAAAATAAATGTCTTCTTCACATAAACCAAGGAGCAAGATTTTCAGTTTAGTTCTGCTTTTTTGTTTTTAAAGATAAGTTTCCCTCTAATTGCTTAAATTGCTTTAATCAGACATAAATGCAGGTTCTGCCTTTTTCATAACTCTATAATTTCAGGCTGAATCACAATGATCATGATTATGATTTAGAGATAGTGAAGCAGTGTGAAGGTCTTTAAAGAGGAACTACGCCCCAAAATATGAGTAAACATTGACAACTTCCTCCCAAATCCAAAAGCTAGAGTGCCAAAACTCAAATTTGTGATGTCATTCAGTATAAAGTCTGGAGCTGCTCCACAGACAGTGAATGGTGAAAGATGATGTAAATGACACTGAGAGCAGCCAGGGGAATGATCTGAGTGTACGGGGACATGTTCTGTTTCAAAGCTCAGAGAACTACACCAGAATAAAACTCATCATACATGATGACATCACAAGTTTGAGACTGACCTGTCTGGTTTCTGGCTCTGAGAGAGAGTAGCTCAAGATATCACAAGTATTAACTGAACTTTCATCAGCCATGGAAACAACATATTGGTGTTCCCCTTTGACCCCTTGAAACCCTTTGAAACCTGAGCTAATTGGCTTGATTTCTTTTAAAAACATGGGAAGAGGGTAATGAGCAATGAAAGAAGAAGTGGCACAAAAAAATTTGCAAGAAATTAGTAAAAAAGAGAAAATTAAAACAAGAAAATTAGTAAAAAAAACAACAACACATAAACAAGGAAATTACCTGGAAAGAATGCTTAAAAATTACAATAATTCTGTTACATAATTTTAATTAATTTTAATAATAACAATAATTTAGTTTAATAACATAGATTTTCCCTGAGCGTTCTTTCTTTTTCCCTAGGTTTTTTTAAAATTATTTTTTCTTCCTTTTTTTTTAAAATTTATTTATTTTTTTAAATTTTGCAGTTTGTGGAATTTTTTTTTTTTTTTTAACAAAAGTGATGTCGCTCCAGGTTTCACAGGGTTAAGGGGATACAGTGTGGGGAAAATAAAGCTTTAGTGTTAAATATAGGACTTTAAGAATGTCATGTCAACATGGAAAAACTATGTCTCAGAGGACAGTCTCAATTTCTGGATTAACCAGACTGGGAAAAGTAGATATTTGTATCAAACTGGTCATAGAGACAAATTAAATTCATCACACACAGTAGCTGTTGTTCTTCCTGTCCTTGCACCTCACTTGTTTGTCCAACAGGTGGCGACAGACTGTAGAATTTTAAATCTGTTATTTTGCTCGTGTCTTCATAAAGTAACAACACCATGACAGTTTAACAGCCCCCAAATGAACATTGTTTGGATGATTTTGTTATGCTGAAATAAGATTGTGCAATTCTCATTCTCAGATTGCTTTTTTTTTTGGGAAACTGGAGCCTGGAAAGTGTTTGTATCCAGAGGAGTGGCGCTTTTTGGAGAGCAAAACAAGGCAGGCTGTTGGCATGTGAGTGGATTAACCTTTTCATTGTTTTAACCCCAAACATCACTAATATATGGGACATTATTCTTATTTATACTTGTGTTTTTATTCCTGCACTGAAGCCACTTCTCCTCTCTGGTTTATTTCTCATGAGGGAAACTGAAGAGCGCACTGAACGCTCCAGTAGCAGTGTGTGTGTGTGTGTGTGTGTGTGTGTGTGGGCCTGCTGTAACTCAGTGGGAGGAGCGTTCAAATGAGGATTAGTGCGGTTTCACCTATGTGTGTGTGTAAGTGTGTGTGCGCCGCGGACCAGGTTAAGTAGCTCGGATATAATACCTCCGCGTACTGTTATGAAAGAAGAGACTATGGTGCTGTGACCCGGAGCGACTGTGTTATTTACCCCAGAGAGGACATACCGAGTGTGTGTGCGTGTGTGTGTGTGTGTGTGTGTGTGGTTAAACCTGCTGGTCGACGTCGCTCAAACTGCTGTGCGCTCTTCACCGTCCAACCGGAGGATCCGTCCGACGGTAAGAAACAGAGACAGAAAGCTCGAAACACAACATGTAGTCTCGTTTACAGCCGTGGCTTTAACTTGGATATTAGATTACAACATGACAGAGGCATTTCTGGTGTTGTTGGACCACGCGTGTGTGTTTTCTTTGACAGTTGCTGCCTGTGATTGACATGTGCGGGTGGATGAAGGGTTGGGTTTCTCCACAGGTCTCTGCTGGGTGAACTGGGGGATTCCCATTAAAAGAATGACTTCTAGTTTTGCATCCTTGTTGTAAAGTGAAAGAAGTGGAGAAACTAAAGAGTGCTTCAGTGTTGTGTCCTCACCATAGAGACAGACCCACCCTATCTCTAATCATAGCTCCCAGTTTGTGCAACCTCAGCCAATAAAGCAGTCACTGCTTAATAACATGTTTTCAAATGGATCTGGTTTCATAATCTTGCAGGAACCTGCAGTGCTCACAGCTTCATTCCCTCATTGCTTGTACAAAACTACTTGTATCCACGTGCTGATGTTGTGAGTTGTCACACAGCCATAGAGGAGAGGTCTACCTGTCCTGATTCACCTCCATAATGAGCTTTGAACTCAGATGTCCATTGTGAGGGAGGCAGAATGCAGCCGGTGTCGAGTTACCAGCAAACAGCATTAAAGTTTCATGGCTGGCCATCTTGTGTGAGTGTCATTCCTTTACAGGTGTTCCCTTCCCACCTGATAAATCAATGTGATTCACAGTCAGCTGATGTAAACTGAGCTTTTTAGGGCCAGTTTCAGGAGAGAAAAGATGTCAAACACAAAAGACTAAAACTGTGTTGTTGTACAGTTTCTCCCGGAGGAGCTATTTCATCCTGTGTCTGATTTATTACTCAGCTGCAGAGAGGTTATTTTTCCACCTTGTTTGTGTGTTTGTAAGTTTGCTGGATGTAACAAAAGAGTGTGTAGGATTTAGGGAGATAATTTGGCTGAAATTGAATATGATATGTTTTCAATATGTTTTCATTTGTTTATAATCACCTGAAACTGAGTATCGTTGTGTTTTGGTTACCTTAGAACGAGCTGTTTATATCTACATACAGAGCAGGTCCTCTTCCACTGAGTCCGCCATGTTGTTTCTACAGTAGCCCAGATAGGACAAACCAAACACTGGCTCTAAATTCACAGGCTCATAATTTATTGTTTCGTATCTGTGAAATTAAAGTAAATAAAAGCTATGTTTCCACTGAGGGAAATAATTTCAGCCTACAAAAACAGACAGGAGGTCTGCGTCACCGCGACATATAGTTACATTTCTTAGGAGGTGCACGTCAAGCTATGGTGTAGGGTACGGCGTCGGCTCCACGTCAACGCAGATTCTACGCTGTAGGTACAGCATCGATTTGATGCATCAGTATAAATCCTGCATATACAGGGCCAGTCAGCCACTGTGGTTCATTCTTGGTACACTGGAGAAGTTTCCCAGAAAGTCTCCAGGAACTGTGCCGGCCTTTGAAGCCAATTTTACATGGTGGCCAAATGTGCAATTACAACATCCAGGTCTGTCACATGATTGGACCCAAAAAAACATTTTCCGATAGACTTACATTATGAAAAAGACATCTGTAAATCAGTGTATACATATTTTTGAGTGTCACAGCCCACGTGAAATGACTTGTTTCACAATCAGAATTTGATCCATTTGATCCAATAATATTAATGAAGTCTAGAAGAGCCACACGATTCAATCATATTATCCCCATTTAAGTTAGCGGAGGGCTTAACCTAAAGTTATCTGCTCAGCTGCTGTAAGCCTCTAGTGCGCTTACTCTATGGGCCCCATGAAGCGGAAGGTGTGGGTAATTTCGTACCACGGAGATCAAGCTTTTCTGGGTGTCATGTACCCAAATTGGAATTTGAATGAACGGGGCTCCGCTTTCGATGCTGTATTCAGTTCTCTGTATACATCCATGACTGCAATCAGAGAAGTTTGTACCTTTGTTCACCGAAAAACGATGCAAAATGATCAATTGATTATCAAAACAGTTTTATTTTATCACTATGGACTGATCAGTTAATTAACTAGTGCTTTAAACTCTATAATTTGGATTGTTTAGACTTTTTAACTCCGTAACAGAGGGCATTGTTCTTGAGCATTTCTCAAAACAGTTTCTCTTGAACATGCTGAAATGAAACCAAATGTATTTCCTCTTATTACCTATGTTGCCTTTTATCATGAAGAGTACATTTTGTAGCCAAATAGATAGAGTTTCGCAGTTGTCATGGAGATGGTTCAGTTGTTATCACATGACCAGTATGACGTTTTGTTTTGGTCATGGTTACTTTGGTCAGCCATGTTTTATCATGTGACTCCACACTCGGGTCATGTAATGACAGCTGAACTATCTCTGTCTCCTCCTTTTTGTTCTGGTCAAACAGTTTGTTCTTTATGATGAGAACAAGTGTCCTCCTCAGCAGTTCGCATGCCATCATCGAATGTGGCTGCTGTGGTTCATGTGGATGCTCTTTAAAGCCCAGTAGCACACCACCACTGACTCTTTCCTGCACTCTAAGCCGAGCCGCTCTCAGGAGGGAGGGATTTAAATATATCAGGGTTTCTCAGCAGAATGACCACTTAAAAGGTTTTTGTAAATGCCGTCATTATAAAGGATGTGAAATTATGAGGTTTTCATGATTGTAGGGAAGTCGTTTAGTGTGATTTCATAGTTGTTTTTGACAAAGCTGCACATATTTAGGACTGTTTCATGGAGAGGTCTGTCGGAGGCTGACTAAAGCAGCACCGTCTGATCTCTAATGTTCATAATTGGTTACATGCTGCGAGTCTCTGCCTCATCATCAGTTCCACTTCAGAGACTACAGCACAAATGTGAATTTCTACGAATTTTCCTCACTTTTCATAATGGCATCCTACACATAGCTTGAACATAAACACTGGCATGGAGCAAATAATGCGAGTGAAGTTAAAACTTTATGATATGAGTGTGTGAGGAATGAGAGGAATGTGTGGCTGATCAGTCATCTGTATGATTAAATTAGATTAAAATCTCATTTAGTGGTAAATCTGTTGGGCTAACATCAGTTTTCAGACCTGCAACCAAGACAGTCACACACAGGATCTCTGTGAGACGGCGTCGCTGCATGCCAGACTGTGAATAATGGTCATAGCCATGTGATTAGATGTATAGGTTCAGGTCACAAGTTTGTGATTGTTCAGATTAGCTTCACCTTACTGAACTCAATGCTACTGATTGTTTTAAGTAGTGTTGTTGAATTAGAATAGCTTTTATCACTTTAAAATCATAAACAATAAAAAGTTAATCAGTGTTTTATTTTAATTAAAGCAAAAAAAGAAGCCAAAGGAACAGGTTAATTTATTTATTTATTCTAATTTAGAAAGTTAAATACATACATTTGGCAGACCTTGTGGGAAATCTAAGTGAAACAGGTGCTGCAGTCACCATACCAGCAGGTGTGTGAGTGTGTGTTAACCTGTCCCCCCATTCCCATCACAGACACAGCCAGCTCAGCTCTGTCTCGTGCTTAGGATTAGCCCCACCTTCCCCGCCCATGCCCTGACGCTGACCCTGAGAAGTAACAGACAACATGAAAGCTGCGTGGAAATGGTGACCAGCTGTATTTTTTTTTTTAAGTAAAGTCACTGTTGCCTTTTATCTCACCCTTGTGTCTGTTAACAGAATAGTTCAACATTGAGGGCTGTCTTGCCAAGAGTTAGATGAGAGGGTTAATACCACTGTCATGTCTGTGTGGTTAGTATGGAGCTAGAGTTGGGGGTGATTTACCTAAATTAGCATAAACACTAGAATCAGTGGTAAATGACTAGCCCGGCCAGTCCAAAGGTCAAAGAATCTGTCTGGTTAAACCACCAAGATATAACGTGTGTTGGTAGTAGGCAGTACTACTTGTATTTGCGGTTATGTGAGTGGTATGGGATGCATTCACTGTATGCATGCATCTCTTTAAAGGTCTAGTGTGTAGGATTTTGTGGCACCTATCGCTGAGGTTACAGAGCTGAAACTTCTCCGATGTCCTAAGCGTGTAGCAGACCTATGGTGGCTGATGCAAAAATGTAAAAGGCCCCATCTAGAGCCAGTTTTTGGTTTGTCTTTTCTAAGCTTCTGTAGAAACAACATGGCGGACTCCATGGGAGAGGACCCGCTACAATACTATGTTTAAACAGCTCATACTATGGTACAGTAATAAAAACACAACCATTCTTATTATATTCTTATTCACACTGGACCTTTAAGGCTGAGCAACAATTCCAAAGCTCACTAATTAAAAATTTGTGTCACATTTATTTTATTTGTGCATCAACAGAAATGCAACAATTTGTGGTTTTAGGGAGGAATAATTGCTATCATTTTAAGCATGCAAAAGCCAGGTGCAGTTTTTGTTTGTGTATATATTCTATATGTGTGTATGAGATAGCTTTGGCCTCAACCCATGCTAGGTCAAGCTAACAACGTTCTGAATTTGTCTCCATACGAACACATACAGACATCACAGTGGTCACTTCTGTTACTCTCTTAAAAGTACAGATTGACCCATTTGTTGGCCGGCCTGTGTTCTAGTTAGCACAAAGAGTCACCCTCTTTCCCCCGGCAAACTCTCTGAAACATCTTTTTTAAAAGCCTCTCTTTAGAGCGTAAAGAATAGAGATAGTAACTGAATCTGGTTGAACCACTTCTGTTGTCCAAGAATGACCCAGAATTAAAGCACTAGTTATATCTAGGCGGCCTGCAGTTTGTCATCTGCCACAGGAAACACATGGACATGAAGTAAAACACTGTGCACGAGGTGTATGAGGCTACATTAGTTTGCATCTCTTTTGCCTTGAATATTTTTTTTTAGAAAAAAAGGTCATCATTTGGGGAAGTGTGAAGCCACTTGAAAGCTAAAGAAAACATTGTCCTTCCTCAGCTGAGCTTGTTTTAAAGGCAAAGTCTGAAATGAGTGAAAACAGAACTGAGACAAAAACAGGTTCACTAGTCATCCACACCCAAGCAAATATTTGACACAGATGAGCCCTACAGGCATTTTGGTATGCACTGTATTCCCTTTAAAAACAAACTCAAACTTTTTTAGTGAGCTGTGTATCACACTGTAGCTTCTCAAACCCCTGTTTTCATCCAGCTGGTTGATTATATGAGTGCAGCGCTGCAGCTTGCTCTCATCATCTCTGATAAACATCTGCGAACTTCACAGACATGCTGTATCTTCCAGTCCCACACGCAACATGTTTTTTTTCTTTTATCAGCAAGTGAGACGTGATGCAAACGAGTTACAGAGGAAGCAGCACGAGCAGAGATAGGGTATACCCACATTAAACACATTCTTATCGCTGACAGACGCCCATTGTAGTGAGGGGATGGGCTGAAGCCTCATACTAACATGAATGTAGGAGTGATGTCACCAGCCCACATTGTGCACATACAATGTGGTAATTTAGTTTGTGGGGGTCAGAAAGAAACAGAGTGGAAAATGTGCTATGACCTGTTGTTTAAAGTATCTGAAAGCATACGTAACATTTCAGTTATGGGAGTGTTGTAATGCTGTCAAGAGTTGCGGCTGCACACATATTACACATGTTGCGTCTTTAAGGGCGATTTTAATACTGGTGTGACACTTGGGCTGACAGTGTCGGTCTGGTAGTTGTTCCACCAATTTGGTCTAGACTGTAAAATCTCAACAGCATGAAATTTTGTACAGACATTAATAGTGTTTATAGAATTAATCCTAATGACTGTAGTGATGCCCTGACTCTCTTGTGCAACCTTTAAAGGCTCTGGATGCGACATTCAGAGCATTACTATCGCAGCAGAACACTATGTAACCACATCTGTGGTTTGTTTTGGAAAGCTCTTCTAGCCATCTATGCAGCCATGTTGCACTGTGCTCAAGCAGGCGATTACCACTGATATCTGGATAAAAGCATAGCACCAACACCCACCCTCTGGTTCCCCCTTGGTTGACACCATTAGCTCTGTCAGCACTGCTGCTGTTGTATAGCGCTGTTTATTAGGGGAGGGAATCACCAGAGGATCCACAATACGATATTATCACGATACTTAAGTAACAATACAATATTATTATGGTTTTCAGTATGTTGTGATATGCGATATCACAGGATTGCGATAACATATATTGCAATATATTGCAATTTCTAACCTTTTTTCAACTGTAAATGATGTCCTTAAAGGAAAACTTTGTCAGCATCTGTTTTATATAATAAGATAAAGTTGTCAGTCTGTTCATCTCACTTAATATTAATAATTTATACAGTAGACGATATGATATTGCCACACAAAAATATCGTGATACTATGCTGTATCGATTTTTTTCCCCCGCCCCTGCTGTTTATGGAGTTAGCACCGTTAGCTGCCGTTCAGCCACCTCCATATTGAGAACCGTTGTGAGACAACTCACATGCGCTGAATTTCACATCGAACCCCTTTAAGGTTGAACTTTGTCTTTTTGAGAAAAATGTCCCAACAACTGTTGGTTGGATTGATGTGAAATTTGATCCACACATTCAGACTACTATTCAGGACAAATCGGTGATCCCCTGACTTTTTGCGAAGCGCCATCATCAGGTCAACATTTCTTTGATTTACAACCACATACCTGTAAAACTAATTGCATTCCCATCAACATCACATGTACTGTTTTTGCTATTATGCTGAACATTGTAAACATATAGTGTATAATAATAACTAGATACTGGACCCCAAGATGGCACCCATTAACAATAGACTTTCTCGCCTGGCACATACTGCAAAAACTTTATAGCTTGCGAGTTTACTACCAACATATGTGGCCCGCTAATTATGCGCAGTTGTTTTTCTCCTGCTTTCCCCCACCTGTGAGTTCCCACTCAGATGATAGACTTTACATTGTGATGACATTACAGATTTTTAAATAGCTGTTCTTTGCCTGAGGAAAGTTTCACAAATTTAAAACCTCCATGGATCAAAAAAATCATACTAAAGAGTCATGATTGACCTTGTTTGCAGTGTCAACTGTCTTATCAATGGTTTTGCTGTTGTCTCTTTTTACAAAAGCAGCCTATTTGAAGAAGTGTTTTGGGCAGTAGGGGGATTTTTTTGCTGCAATAATGTGAGTAGCCACTGGGAAAAAGTCGAAGGAAGGCTTAGCAGCGTTCCTGAGAGCCTGGTCTGGGTAAATTCTTGCAGAGCCCATGGCTGTAGACTTGTTAGTAGTAGTTAGTTTGATTAAATTTGACTGTTTTTGGGGCAGAAAACACATAAATATGATAAATAAACGAAGAACTAAATAAATAAATTTCGTAAAAATCAAAGGAATTCAGTTGATAACCATGGAAATGATATAACTGGCACTGGACCACGATTTGAAGTTTACAGAAAATATAATTGTTATACTGTTTGATAAATTAATAAAATGTGAAATGTTTGGATTTTTAGTCGGTGGCCTGTCAGAACGTTACAAGAAAACAAGGAAACTATGAGATATGTTCTACTGTCCTTCACAATGTTATCCAAGGTCACATCTTAGTCCCTGGGTTTGTGAAGAACAATCAATACACACTGTATACACACATATGTACAGCACATTCAATGTCTTATGCATACACAGGCGAGAGCTGACATTTCTCCTTGCAAATATCAGCGACAGGATGCAGGATACTGTCTCACCTGTCTATGATAAAAAGCCCCTATGTCCACTGTGTGCTGAGCCCTCTTTCAAGAGACTTACAGCATGTGAAGTTTGCCCAGCTTTGATCCAAACAACGGGGCACAGGGGCTCTTTTATCCTCCTGTTGGCCTCTTTATGTCTTTATCTACTTCTTTCACTGAGCTCAGTTTTTGGAACGGAGTATTTTCCCCTTCCGGGTGTTTGGTACTGCTGTTACCTCATCTTCTCCCCTCCCGGCTACACTAAGCACCTTTTTGTGTTTGAACATGCTAATGAATCGTTTCTCGTGATCACTGAGCAATATGGTAGGAACAGCCTGTTTCTAAAACCAGTTTGGAGATGAATACAGCAGCCAACACCCTGTCAGCCCTCATGTGCATGTGAGAATCCGCAGACATGCAGCGCGGAGCAACAACACTATAGATCTGCTTACATAATCACAGTCTTATCTCATAAGCTATTTACACTCATTATTCAGCACCTGTTAGGCTTGTGTTGTGTAGAAACAGACTTTGACAGGCTTTGTAGGGTTATACAGACAATTCTGATTCATGTATGATACAATGAAGTTGCATTGCAGGCTTATTTTAACAATAGCAAAACTTTATTTAGATTTAAGTGTCCTTAAAATGTCCTCCTCTCTTCACAATGAAGAGGACAGACGCACCAAACTGACAAAGAAGTAGTGGCAACAAAGGTCAACTGTTGTGTCGCCTCACAGCTCCTGTCGCTGCCAAAAAGTTGCACTTGATGTGTTCAAGTGCAAAGACTACCGTCAAGGGTCAACCAGCATGTACGTTCTGCACCTGTGTGAGAGGAAATAACTCTCCATACCAGCAGGTGGTGGTAGTCTGTATTAGTCATTCAAAAAGGGACACAGGAAGACACCTTTTGAATGTACTTTCAGTAATCACACAATTTTGACATTTTTTGCTGATGTCAAAATAAGATTGGGGAGTTATAATTAAAAAATGTGTAATTTGGGGTGAGTTAGTCTTTTTAATTGTTTTACTTTATTAATTTATCTCCATGTCATTTAACGGCAAAAATGTCAAAAATTAGATGTACGATGTATGTATCGTTTAAGATATCCTCGTGTCCATTTTAAATTTGTAATTTGCTCTGAACATGAGTTCAGTCTTAATCTGTGTCTCTCCTGAAGATAAATGGTCCAACACAGTGGCCACTGAGGGGAATAAAAGAGACGCAGATAAGAAAATAAATGGCCTTTTTCCTTCCTGCTGTGTTGTCGATTGGATGAGGATGGTAAACACTATAAATTATCAGACCAGGCACTATCTGTCCCTTCAATGGCTTCACCTGTAGCCCTTAAATATTTCATCAGCTACTATCACTTTAATGGGCCTGTCTGTCTGCGGGTTGCCATGGCTGCCAGCTGGCCACTGTCAATTTAATAACAAGGCTGGTTCAAGAGAAATGAAACTCAGCTGGAAGTTGCAGTGTAGTGTCTGGCACCTAAAATACCTCACTTTGGACAAAAGTTTAGAAAACAGTGTAGTGTAATGTGTTAAAAATGAATCATATCTGCTCTGTTTATTAATAAAGTCTGTAGGATTGAGGTTTAAAACTCCTGTGAAGCAAGAAAGATGATCTGTATTCTGAGTAAAGGGTGTGTCCTGCCTGTAAGCTATTTGTCCAGGCCACGCCTGTTTGTTGAAAACCTCTGAGATGGCACAAAGCTGACAATACCAGAAACTAGATCAGAAAAAAATTACAAAACCCCTGGAGGCGAGCATTTCGCTGCCGTTTTTTCCCCTGCGATTGCTCTTTTGATTCTGTCGACACTACTTTGGCAAAACGCTGAGCTGCAGCACCACAGCCAAGCCCATGTTCTCACTTTGTCATCATGTTTACTTTGGGGGTGAGGAGACAAGAGCCTGTTGCTCTTTATGCAACACCACTTGTAAAACCATTCCCATTGAATAGAAGGAAATTCCTAGTTTACAGCTGTGTCTGTGAAGTGATAATAAATAATTACTTTAAGCAGTGTAATAATTTGCATATAAGCCCGGAAATTTGCAATAATTTCCGGGCTTTGAGAACTAATGTACTGTGTCTGTTAATTTTTACAAGACACAACAACATTCAAGTTAACTTGTTACATCATTTGGTTTTATTGTTACTTCATTTTCCTGAGTTGAGCTTCATATTTTAATGTGGACATCACTATTCAGCAGAGGTGGGGGAGTCGAGTCACATGACCTGACCTGAGTCAGACTCAAGTTGCAAATTTGAGCACTTAAGACTTGCTTGAAAAACACTGATAAAGGCCTCGACCCCACTTTAACTTGGTATTCATGACTTGAGACTTGACTTTTTGTAATAAAGCACTTGGATTTTTTTCTAGATATTGAGAAGATTCGTCTTGTTTTTGGAACATATTTGTCAAATATCAGTAATATGTATAAGTTGAAAGCAGGCTGCAACATTTTTCATTAATGTTGAAGATAAAGCTTTTCATGACCGCTGTCTCTGTTAATGATTTAAATGTAGAAACTAGATTAGATGATCAGAATTACAAATAACTTGACTTGTGACTTGTTTGACCTGAGCAATGACTTGACTTGTCTTGCTCAACTTATAGCAGGGACTCCGCTTGCTTGATTCTCAGGGACTTGCTTGAGACTTGAAGGTTGAGACCTAAGACTTGCTTTTGACTCGCATGTGTGTGACTTAGTACCACCTCTGCTATTCAGTCTGTGTCAGACCCACAGGAATAAATGAAGGCATCTACCAGGAAGTAATACCACAAAAACATGATGTAACCTTCCAAAAAATAGCAGTAAAAAGAACTGAGTTTAAAGCTGTTGGTGTGACTGAATACTTGGCTTGTAAGGCCTTCAATCACGGCCCGACACCAAATAAATCAAAGAGAAAACAAGTCAAAAGGAGAAGAGCGAAAGAGAACAGTGCAGTATAATCAGCTGGAAGTTTCTTTCTTCCTGATTTGATTTGTAATGAGTCTGCAATCCTCCAGCAAGTCGCTGTGTCTTCAAAGATGTACACAAAGAACAAAGAATGCAAGTGTCTTAAAGTTTTGAGGTATCTGTCTGAGATATTGTTGGTGACATCTGGTCGATATTTCACTCATTTCAAACACTGTACAGCTCCTTCCATTTTAAAAAAACTATTTTTACCAAGTTATTAGACATTCTTTATTGTAAACAAAATTTCACTTTGTAATTTTTGACTTTTGCAGCACTTATTTTTCCCTCTCTTACTGTATTTATTGTTGCAGTGGCCGTTTCAACATAACCACAGTTCCTAGGCCACTTCATTTGTGAGGTGTCTCAGCTTTGACTCGTGTTTCTATTCCTCTTCTGGAGAGACACAGTACTAAAGGTTTGTTGTGAATCCAAAAAGAATCCAGAATTACACCGTGTACAGTCCTGTACCGACTCACTGTCCCATTTCTATATAGTCTCATCGTATTCCCGTAATTATACTTAAACACTGCAGAGCACGGTCAAAAACTTATCATGATCCAAATCGTCTTTACGCACGATGTTGTCCACACTCTCCTTTTGTCATGTGCACCAAACTGCCTTATAGCACCACACCTGGCGGAAATAACTTGTGCCTATATTCTAACACATAAAGAATTACCAAGTGAATTACACTCTGAGAATGACGTTTATTAGTGTGTTTCTCAAAAACGTGACTCTGTGACGTCTAAATGTTCTCTCATATTTAAAAAAGAATAAGTGTCTGTGGTTGTACGAACTACATCTGCATCCCAGTCTGGATTTGTCTTCTCTGTTGATCCTGTCTCAGACTGTGGAGACGTGGAAGCGAGAAATATGTGTAATTATCAAATTGCCATAATTGCATAATTGGAAATTAGGAGAATCCAGGGAGGCTTGTGGAGCAATGAGATCACTATGCACACAGTTTTTGACTGTAAACACACACACACACACAAAGCTGCATTCTCATCTAAACATTCATATCTCAAGACCCAACTCTCAGATTCACACACACATGCACAAAAGATGTATTTTTAACAACCTATGTTTTGGCATGTGCTCTGCTCGTCCCATTTCTGGCTCTACTGTATTTCAGGTTATTTTGGGCAAGTAGAGCAGTGACTTCTGGGTAACTGTGGGCTCTCCCTCTGTGTGACAACATGACAGCAGGTACTGTAAATGAGAGCACGAAGTAGGTCATGACTTTCACTAATAGGCTGTTTACAAGATTAGTTTGAAAAGCACATTTTATTCTTCAAAAACAAGCCTTTGTTGTGCTGTAAAAATTGCATATTTCATATTTTAGATAAGATGCTGTTACTTCGTCTCAGTTGTGGGGTATGAGTTAGTAAATCCGAATCTTGACCTATTTGGCTCGTAGTTCAAGGCAGAAATGTTCTGTACCACATGGAGCATAATTGAGGAGGAGGGCAGTTGTGTATTGTTGTCTGAAAAGGGCTAATCCCCACTTACATCAGGCTAATCTTGCAGTCTATTTACCACTGAAAAAAACAACACTAACAAAATCTACAGGGGCTCTGTATGAAACAGGAAGTTTTTGACAATAACCTGTCAGCATCCTTAACCCACAAGACAACAGGGCTGACACTGAGGCAGCTGGAAATGAACTTGAGAGGCAAAGTGAGGCTGATAAACAGATGAAAGAAGCTGAAGAAAATGAGTCTGATCAAAGCACACTGCGGCAAGCACGCTGACGTACAGGGCCGCAGCAGATCGGGTTACCCTGGCAAAATGTTTCAACACTATTTGAATAAAGAGCCCCATTCAGCCTTTTCTGGTTTCATGCATGCTCAGGTCAGAACAGGCTCAGCAATATTTCACCAAATTATGACTCTTACAGTAAGCTAATGTTTGTCTATCACTGTTTTCCTCTACTGGTGACTGGAGTCCAACCAGTCATGAATTTTTGTGGCCAATATTTTGATAATTTAGAGTTTTCAGTTATCTGTATGCACCATTTGTAGCACTGATATAGCAGCAGACTAATCTCTGCTATATAAAGATATAGTGAAGTAATGGCTTCCTGAGCAGAGAATGAAATCAAGCCACCTCTGTGTGTTCTGTAATCTGAGCTTCTCTGTGGTCTGTTGTGGTAGCAGCTTGTATATGTTAGTGCATGTGTGTATCCCACTGACTAGCTCATCGCCACCACTCTGCATTTTGCTCATACTGCAGTTACTGCTACTATCTGGAAACTGTCTTCATGGGAAAGTAGCGCCTGTCCTCCAGTTCTGCACGGATAACACTGTTAGCTCTGTCAGCACTGTTGCCATTGTTGAGAGCCGTGTCCAATAGGGCTCGAGGATCCCTGATATATTAGCACGATACTTTAGTCATAATACAATGTTAATGCAATTTTAAACATGTTGCAATATGCTGAGCACTGCAATAAAATATATTGTGATATATTGCGATTTATTATTTGTTTTTTAACTGCAAATAATGTCCCCAAACTAAAACTTCGTCATCTGTTTTATCTAATAAGATAAAGTTTTCAGTCTGTTGATCTCACGTCAGTTTTTTTTTTGCAGCAAAATGTATCTAGTGGACTGAAAAGGCCGCTGATTATATTATTCAAGTAGGCTACCTGAAGTTTAATTCATATTTGTACTATTAATAATTTATATAATAAAAAAATTGATACTTGGCTTCGTGTGACGATGTGATTTTGCCACACAAAAATATCGCAGTACTATGCTTTATCAATTTTTCCAGACACTCTGAATTTCGCACAGGGCACTTTTAAAAACCTTTTATTTTCATGCTCACATTTTGTTTTGTTTCGGGGTTATTTTTGCAATGCAAGTCTGTAATTTCTTTATCCCTAAACAATGTTGTAAGTCACCCGAAAGAATATCTAGAGTGAGAGCACTGAAGTCTCTGAGGTAGAGAGCAGGGATACTCAGAGGAAGATGGGTCAGAATATAATAAATCACAGGCACACTCATCATTTTAACGGCTGTAACCTAAGTTTAATTTTAGTCCATCTACCTAAATCAACTGTCATTTTATTTATTTATTTTTTAACGTGAAGTAATTACAAACACATTTGATGAGGATCCCTGACTCTGTGGTGGACAAACTATGTAATAATGACACTGTTTCTTAAATCTCTCAAACACATCCTGGACATTTCTTCTTAATTATCGGCCAACATGTACTCAATATATCTGCAATAAAATAATATTAGTTCTTCAGTGAAGCTGAGCAACTTGTTTTTGGTTAAATTAATTTTATGTGAAAAGGGACAAACAGCAACACTAGTAAAATGTGTGTTATGTAAAATGTTTACACTTCTTGATATCAGTTTTTCTCTGCTGACATACATACAGTAGGAGGTGTGATTACACAGGACTGTTATCATTCCACTTACAAAGGATTAAAGCCTTTAAAAGATAATTTAAGTTGACGTTTCTGGCTGTATCTCAGTTGGTAGAACAGGACAGCCTCTAATCACAAGGTTGGTGGTTCAGTCTCTGAGCTCCTCCTGTCCTCATGTCAAAGTGTCCTGAACGAGGCAGTGATCTTAAAATTGCGTGTATGTTTGGGAAAAAAAAAGAAAGTGAGTCAGTGTGACTTGCATTGAAAATAATGTCCAACTCCATGGGTGGCGTCTGCACTTTGCTGCTATGGGAAAAAACTGCATGTGTGATTCCATTGAGAAGCACAGAAAACAAAATGAGTGTTTGATGACTCTCTTTTAACAAACTCACCCACACACACATCTCCATCTGTCTCCCTCTCACTCTCACACGACATTACGCTTTTATGAAAGGTTGTATGTTTTCCAAGAAACCCACATTTTTTAGATTTTAACGGACCAAAACATCAACAGCAGAGGGTTTATATGGTCAGTGTGAGTGCATCACATGACACGGTTCCCACAACGGCTTGGTGAAAGTGCCGGAGAGGGCAGATTGTAATGTTGGAGAGGAACGGGCGCCAATTACATGACAACACTAATTGGAAGGGACAATAGTGTTATTCTCCCATGATGGAGGGATCATGAGGATTTGAAATCATTGTTGGATTCCTACAGAAATGTAAAGTGCAGACTCACAGTTGGTTTCTTCTGTGCTTTTTAGGCATGTGAACACTGTAGCTGTCATTTTTCTTGTGCCTCCTCCTTTTCTGTAGACTTTCTCTCACAGTGTTTTTCCTTTTTTACTCCCTCCCCCTGCTGCTCTCGCCTCCCTCCCTCCCTCCCCGTAACCTCCTCCCTCTCCATCTCCGTCCAAGTGGCGTTCGGAGAAGCTTACTCATGTCCAGTCACTTCCCAACATGCCTGGCCTCTCACACGGACACTCACTTCCTGCTCCTCTTTTGACTTATCTCTCCTTTTTTGTGTGACAACAGGACAAGAATGACGTCCTCGTCTGCTTAGCGACCCGTCCCTGTTTAAAGATGGTTCAGCAAAGGTAAGAAACACCCCCCCCTCCCACATACACACACACACACACACGCACTCACAGTCTGACACACTCACCACGCTGCTTTTACATTCCTTCACAAGAATCCACCGAGCCTGCAACTCTCCTCTAACTGAAAGCAGATGGTGAAAGTTTGACTTGCGTGCCTTGTTATGCCTAAACTCTGTGGTTGGTGGGGATGTTTCTGTGGTACTGGGGCAAAGTGGATTTAAAAGAAGAGGGTGAGCTGTGATTGGTGGAGAGGCACGTTTAGGGGCAGGAGCTAGAGGCTCTAATTTGGTATTATTGCATGCAGCTGGTGCGTGTTTTACAGTTGATCCCCTGTGGTGACAGAGTCCATATGATCCCGTATTGTTTAGTGTGAGTGTTTAACTTCGTCCTGATGTTGTGTCAGTGAGACAGACAGACTTAAATCATGTCATGTCCTTTTTAGCCACGCTGGCCACTTGCGCCTGAGATGTTGGCAGTGGTTTGGTCTGCCACTTTGTGCCGAGTTAAAAACCTATAGGTCTTTGGTGACTTTTTCTCTAATACCACCACAAGATTGACTTTTATGGTTTTGAGGGAAATATCTTAAAAACTATTGGCTGGATTGCGATAAAATTTGGCACAAATATCAACATTGCCCAGAGGATGAATCCTAGTAACTCTGGTGATTCCCTGACTTTACTTCTACCACCACCAGTACATTTAATTTCTCACTTATTTAGTGAAATATCTCAACATCTACACAAAGGATTGGCGCAAGAATGCTGTAAATAAATTCATGGCTCCCAGATGATGAATTGTAATAACGTTGAGAGCCGATGACTTTCCCTTTAATGCCATCATCAGCTTTGGACAAATCAAAATCTAGTTTGTCCAGTACTTTGATTTATGTCCTAATATCAGCAAAACTGATAAACTCCCGGTCACACGTCAGGGAAATTAGTCATTAGGAACATCCCTGCTGTTGACATGGCTGCAGTCGTGTGAGATGTTCTTGGAGAGATTATGTGCGAGATCCCGTAAACACGACTGTGATTTCTGTATACATATGTCATCATTTCAAACTGTAATGATAGTCATCACAAACATCCACTGTCTGCAGGCACAGGAAACATGGAGAGATAAGGCAGATCCTAACATCCTTCCTCCTGAAGCGCAGGCGTGTAAACATCGTACAGTATAGCAGAGAACTGAATTTATCCTTGATGGTTTCTTTCCTCACATTATCCCGTTTGAAAAAGCAACACACTCGGAGTTGTCAAAGAAAACTTCTGTCTTGTTTAGCAGAGTCAGTCTTTCCAGTAACGTCCTCGCCAAGAGAAACAACAAAGTAGTTCCTTTCTTGGGGAAAAAGGTTGACATCTTCCAGATTTCCATGGTGCCAATGTGAGTGTTGGAACTGATCTGCAAAGCTGCCCTCGGGCTATTTTCAGCTAAAATAATATCTTGTTTTATAAACAAGCAATGTGAGCAATGCGGACCTCACTTGCCTAAATATATTGTCTTTTCATTCCCCCCTAACTCCCCACATTCAGCCAGAGTCGTTCACACCCAGTCGCCGTTCGCCTTCTGATGTCGAAAAATGTTTCTGTAATGAGAGTGATGTCAGGGGGCCTGCAGGAATCCACTCCTGGCGTCTGAGGTAGTCCAAAAGCAATTTGACAGCTCAGTCCGAGGTGCAGAGTGCGGCAGGCAGCTCTCTGAGCCAAAGTCGAGCGTCTCTTTCTCTCCTCCACTGAGTCATCTGACTTTGCCTGTTATTGTTCTCTTTCCTGCATGCCTGTCATAGCTGCTGTCTGGCCATGCAGAGGCAGCGAGGGAGAGAAATGCGCTGCAGTCACCAGTCATATCTGTGCATCTGTGCTGCTACTTCATGAAGCAACTTTTTGTGGCTCTGAGTATAATGATGTCTGCCTGTGTTTCTTTTTTGTCTTCGTCCTCAGGGCCTCTGTGATTATGCTTCCTCTTGTGGTTGTGGTTGCACCCAGTAAGCAGTCAGGAATGTCCTCCTTCTCCTGCCTATGACATGGTTTAACCCACATATGATCCGGTCACCATGATGGCCTCCATGGTTGCCAATGGAAACAGAGACGGGCAGTCTCTGGTCTTAAAAGGGGTGGATCCAGAGACCTGCATGATTGTGTTCAAGAACCACTGGGCTCAGGTAAATGCCAGCACTAAATCAAGAGTCCCGCAGCTCAAAGGAGCAGTCTGTATTTCAGGAAATACACTTCTTCACTTTTTTTTTTTTTTTGCTAAGAGTTA
Source organism: Cephalopholis sonnerati (assembly GCA_019142605.1). Lineage (NCBI taxonomy): Eukaryota > Metazoa > Chordata > Actinopteri > Perciformes > Serranidae > Cephalopholis > Cephalopholis sonnerati. The sequence continues at coordinate 25,977,135 of JAGQAX010000003.1, read as the reverse complement.
GACGAGAAGTTCAATCCCACTCTCATGGAGTCTCCACACCTGCATTAAACCACACAATATCTGACCAAATAACACAAGTAATCCCAGTGGTGGAAAGTAACTAAGTACACTTTCTCAAGTACTGTAGTTAAGTACAATTTTAAGGCTCTGGTACTTGAATATGTCCATTTTGTAGTCCTTTATACTTTTAATTCACTACATCTCAGAGGGAAATACTAAACTTTTTACCTCACTGTGTTTATTTTGTCACTTAAGTCACAATACAAATTCAGATTAATTATACAAAATATAAGTCAACTAGTAAATTATGATGCATTATTATAGATTACATACATAAAGTAAAGCACATAAAGTAATTGAAATTAGCTCCATCTTCACTAGCTGCAACATTAAAGTGATGAACAAATGAATGCATCAATAATTATAATCCAGAAATGATATAATATATTTATTATTCTAAAATGGGAAATTATGCCTAATGAATACTTAATAGTGTGATTTGATGGTAATAATTTTTAACTTTTACATAAAGTTATAATCTCAAAGATCTCCATCTTGTTCTCTTTGGCGGCACCTGTGGCGATAAGCTGTAATTGCAGGTGTGTTTTTGGACGTCACCTCCCAAAGACCTAAACAATGTCGCCTGTGGATTTGCGCTTGTTTTTGAAGTGTCATCATCTGCAGTCATCACTCTTTTCTATGTGCAGCCATAGCAACTATTCACTCACAACACTAGCAGAAACTAGCAGAAACAGTACGCTGCTTTACACACAAGTGAGTTGAAGTGCAGGGGTCTCATTTATTAACATTGTGTATGCACAAAACAAGGCCCTAAAAAGGCGTACGCCACTTCCCACGCAAAAATTGTGATGTATAAAAACTGACTTGATGGGATAAACTTTGACCCGTGCTTAGGAACATTTTGGAGATGGGACATTGGCGGCACAGATGTTGAAGTGGAGTCTGATTGTAGAAATTGTCGAATATTTTTGGTGCACGCCATTTTTGGCTTTTGTCCGTACGTAAATTTTTAGTATCGATCCTATTTATTGTTTTATGAATAAGACTCCAGATTGGTTGAATTGCTCTGCCTACCCTCTATGGGAAACCAACCACTGCTGGGTGATGACAACACGTCACTAAATGTGCGCCGCTTGTAATTTTTATTTTTCTCTGCACTGTCGCCACAGACACCCAGTTTGTAATACTGCAAATGCAGTGGCTTTCATCAGTGGATCATAGGCTCGATCATCCTTGTGTTACATCATTCAGTGTTGACTTAACAGGCATTTATTTAAATGAAAATCTTCAGGGTTATTACTTCAAGTAAGATTTTGAATGCAGGACTTTCACTTGTAGCAGAGTATTTGTACTCTGTGGTATAGCTACTTTAACTTAAAGGTCTAGTGTTTAGGATTTAGTGGTATCTAGTGGTCAGGGTTGTAGCTTGCAACCAACTGAAACTTCTCCCATGTGCCAAACATGTAGGAGAACATACTTATTCTTTTCATTTCTGCTAATATACCCTCCTAAATCCTACACACTGGACCTTTAAGTAAAAGATTTAAGTACGTCCTCCACCACTGAGTAAGCCCTACGAGCTTATCTGGTGACAGATTTAATAAAAACACAGAAGGAATTCAGCTTCATTTAGCTGTGAGCACCACAGTGTCGCCGCTGACAAAGGGTCAGACCCCACACTGACAACCACTAATAGAGACATGAAAGCAGCTGACACTCACTTACTAGCACACTTTTCTAACCCCTCAGTGTCTGGCTTGTGTCATTCTGTGTAGCGTTTGTTCATCTCAGTGTGGGAGGAGTAGGTCTCACAGGCTGCCAGGACCCACAGGGGTGAACAGGGACACATGCTGCTGCAAAGAGCCAAAAGTCTAAGACAGCCGGCTTCCCACTGCCAATATTCCACAGGCCATAACTGCACTGCAGCTCAGTGTTGCTGGGACAGCGCTGGAGTCAGTTTCTACTCTCAGTGAGAGTAAAGTAGAACGTGTGCAGAGTTTGACACCATAAAGCTGTTTTCACATTCTTTAGCTGAAGGAGGAATGTTTCTGAATTTAACACGTACACAAGCATGGTTTATGTAATATCACAACTTGTGATGTGGACACTTGAAACCATCAGTGCAAAAACACTGAGAGTGAACTTGAGTGGAGTGGGAGACATCATGTGTCCAGTAGCCTATGCAGGATTTTTTTTTTTCTAAAAAACTGTCATCACTTATGACTCACTAGAAGTGTGTGGGAGGTATTTATCTGCAGAGACTCTGCCCTCTGCCTGTATTTTCTCTTTTTCTTCTCATGTTTACGGGTGTGTACCCCCACAGAGCTCAGGTGAGGTCGGGGCTTCATAGTAAGGTAGCAGCCAGGCGCCAGATTGTTAGCAGCAGGCATCCAAGACCCATCGCAGCTGAAAGAAGAAAAAATATATAAATAGAGTGAGGCAAAACTCCAAAGGAGAGTGAATCTGAGGTTGGCTTTTACTTTAACTTCGGTGGCAAGCGTGTTTACAAGCAGCATCAGTCATACATAGTATACCTTTAACCTTTTAAATAACATACATACAATAGACATATTTTATTAGCATTTTAGCGGTCATCACAAAACCATTTAATGACATGAGTTATTCCAATAATGAACCCGCACTCAGCCCCTCCCACACGCTTCATCCGAGGTTGATGAATTATGACAGCAATGACAATAATAAAAACAGCATGTATCATTTAATAATAAGAATAATGAGGTACATTTATGTAGAATAGTGGGTAGAAAAAAAGGGATAAATACATGTAAAAAAAACAATTATTAAATAAAAAAATTAAATGAATTAAAATAGAATAAAAAAATAATAATTGTTAAATAAAAAAAACAAAACAAAATAAAGATAAAATTTTTTTAAATAATTTTTAACACAGCATTTTGAGCTTTTTAAAACATGTCTTGAGGAGAATTTCCTTTTGTCATCAGTGGTTAGGGCAGTTGTGTATATATATGTATAACTTGTACTCAAATTGTTCAAGACGTTTTTGAGTAATGACGTCAAGACAAGAAATGTTATAGTTGCCCTGGTCTCCCCTAATAAACCCTGTGTCTCCAGGGACAGAGACAAAACGACTCAGGTGTTACAGAAATGCAGAGGAGAAAGAGCTGGTTTAGATAAAGATGCCATGTTGCTCGTGTGATGCAGGACAAAACAAATCTATATGTGAACACACATTCAACAGAGGAGTGTAAGCAGCCTCTACAGAAGCATTCAGTGTCGTGTGTGTGTGTGGCAAGCAAGGAGAAAGATGGTGTGTTTGCACTCGGGATGGGCAGAACTCAGCAGATGAAAAAATGATAGGTATTGTGGAATAGGTGAATTACTCAGTGACATGCTTATGTTGGATATATCTGTTAATGTAGTTGGTGAATCCAGACTGATATGGAAGCACTATATTGTAAGTGAGCTCAGTGTTGTGTATACAAACCTGTTCTATTAGGTTGCCAAGTTTAGCAGGCTTGACAGTACAGTCCGGATCAGTGACACACTTGGCGTCAAACAAAATGTTAGGCTTAATATGTTGTCTTGTACAGTTTGTAGTTTGTTCTTGACTTATGCTTGTCTGGGGTCTGTCATATATATATATATATTTATTCTACAGACTGACATGTTCCTTCACCAGTCCCAGCCTGACTGTGAACAGAAAAAATGAGAACTCCCTGTTCCAGATCAAAGCTGTTTTGCTGTAGGCAAACTGGCAGCACAATTTCACCCCTGCAGAGTCTTATTTCCATGCTTGGCTAATCTGTAGCCCGATAAGAGTGCTCTTGACTTTGGTTTCAGTTCGGAAAACCTTGAAATCCGAGTAACATGTTGTAAGTAATATTGGCCTCGTCCCTCTGTAGGAAGCTCTGGCTGTTTCATAGGAAGATTAGGTTTATGTTCATTTGCTGTGTGTTATCTGCCGCTCTCCAGGCCTCACAGAGCTCATTGTGTTTGTTGTGACGTGCAAAGTGATCGGTCCGTTGCTGCGGCTGCCAGCCAGTGTTAACTATTGACAGTGAAGAGCCATAGTGATGGATAACAAACTGCCCATACTCCAGAGCTACTGACTCATTCCATTCATGGTTGAAGCCACGTGACCCGTAATAAATCTGTCAGTGTTATGAATGTGTTTCTGTTTAATGACGTGTACAGTTCATGTGGAAACACTTCCATCCAGTGCACGTTTGAGAGCATATTCAGACTTCATAGTTTCAGGTAAATTAGCTTCATCCATGCTCCTATCACTCAGGTGGATTTACTGGCTACAGTAACATTTCTTTTTTGGGCATCTGTCGACTAAAATAAAAAAGCACAGATGGTAAGAGTGAAAAAAAGTTTAAATTTAATTGTTTTCATCCCAGTTTTATAATCTCCAGAACACCACATATGTCATCTGGTATTAATTATGCATAAAATGTGAGTCACAACACTCATCTAGGCCTGCACTGTATAAACTTACTAATGTTAAAACTCCAGCAGCTTCAAGAATAGACACGTGCACCTGAATCAGCACATTTGGACGTCATCTATGTAAAAGTAGAAAGATACTTTGAGCAGATTGATACTTATGTATTATTACAACTTCTAAAAGAAGTGCAGCCACCACTTTGCACCCAAATAATTTGCTTTTTGAGTGGAATCCAAGTTTTTAATTAATACTTTGTGACACCAAGGCCTTCTTGTGTTTTCCTTTTAGATGCTAAGTCCTGTATAACAGTGTACTTTAAAGGTATATAGATTTGTGTGTGCGCTTGACAACTAGTAACTAGAGTGCACTGGGGCCTGTGGTAACTACTTTACGCCACTGGTTCACTGCCAGCCACTGTTATAGGAACATTACATTACATTTGATGTAATGAAAAAGCTGATACTAACTGAGCTAACTGCAGGCACCTACCTGTCCAACAGAAAACAGACCCACGCCATGTCGCTCTTCATCCTCATCCTCTCCTTCAGAGATCACCAGCAAAAGTGAGAGTGAATGCCAACTTCAGATTCACACACATCAGGTTCGTCTGCCTGGCATTTTGCCTTGTCAGCAATATTTGTAGCTCCCTCTTGGATGCCTGCTGCTTATGGTCTGGCACCTGGGGACAGCCATTTTGTAAAGTCCCAACCTCACCTGCATGCTGTGCCCAGGAATGTTCTGAACACAGCGAAATAAGAGGAAAGTAAGAAAATACAGGTAGAGGGCAGAGTCACTGCAGATAAATACGCTGCCAAACACTTCTAGTTGGTCATACGTGATGATTGAGAGTGATTACTTTTGTATGAGTTTATAGGCTGCGTTGTTTTTTGGAAAATCTTGCATAACGTACCTTTTAAAGTACAGGCGTGGGTTGAAAACATGACACACATGATGGTATTTTAATATTTATTCAGGCACAGATTTGATCTGAACTTTTACTTTAGTGGGTGTGTTTCTTTACGGTTCACTGAGAGCATTGCTCATACTCATACTATCACAGATTAACACACACCTGGAAACTTCCCCAGTACCGGTCTGAACAGCTCCACTGGGCCTGAATGAAGAAGGAGCAAATGCTGCACTTTCACTTTCACCAGTCAGATTTATACTGCCAGTTGTGGCCTGTTATGATTAAATACAAAACAAGAAGTTCAATTGTAACACTTTTTAAAAGCAGCTTTTATTTTGAAGGTCAGATCCCTGAACCAGAAATACTGTTCTGACCCATGGATCAAAAATTCACGCCTACTAGCAGCTGCTTTGCAAATAATACACAAACTCTAGCCTGTCAGAGTTTAACAAACCTTAACCTTGTCTGCAGCTGACCTTGATGGTGTCATTATTATGCCAGCATGAAGCTCACAACCACAATCTGTCAGCCATGTGTCCAGAAAGTAAAATCTTTGAACTTAAACCTGACCCATTCCCATCACTACAGTAAAGGCTGAGGAGTCTGAACTGGACTGAGCCCTGAGCCCACTGGGCCAGGCCCCATCAGGCTCAGACAGGGATTACACACTCTGTTCTCTCGTTTCCATCAGGCCTTGCCCAGTCCTCTTGTGCACAGTCAGTTATTGTCATGGCAGCAGTGGCAGGCTGGGGACAGTGGCTCCATTATTGTGACTCTGGTTTCTACGCAGCCGACACACAAGGGAGGGATTGGATACACAAAGGACTGTTTCACCCTGTGCTACCAAACTGAGTTTATCTGCACTGTGCTGCTGGTTTATTTACACTCGATTATTAACCTGTCAGGAAGAAGGGAATGATTTTACCTGCAACATACCAGTTTTAATTTAACATGGCGTACAAGCACCATCTGTACATATAAGATTAAAACTGCTGTGAAGAGGAAACCTCAACCTTTCACTTAGTTCAAGTGTCCACAGTGCAGCACATGTACTGTAAATCACGTGAGTGGTAATGCTTAAGATCCTCTTTGTCAGCCGAAATGGAAACTGATTCTGTGCTTTTTGCACTTTTTGAAATCCCAGTGATCAGTTTCCTTCTTCCCTTGCTTTTCATTAATTGGGTTTCTGTCAGTCTTCACTTCACATAAGTGGCGGCCGTCACTGGTCATGTCAACTGTAAGGAGCAGTCAACAGTGTGCAGCAGTGTGTCTCATATACAGAATTAAATTGGGTGGTTTGCAGTAAGGGTCTGTCCCCTTTCAAACAGAATTTTGTAATATAATGTTGTCATTTCTTCTTTTCAAAAGGAAATACAGTTAAAAGTTCAGGCTGATCAGATGGTGCATTAATATGCAGTCAGATATACCATAAAAAAAAGACTTGTCTGATGTGTTCCAAGTGTCGCTCAAGCACACCTCTCCAATCCAAGAAGCATTTTTTCATTTATTTATTCATTTTCTGTAACTGCTTATTCTGTTAGAGGTCGCGGGGGCATTGGAGGCTATCCCAGGTGCACCCTGGACAGGTCACTAGACTATCACAGGGCTGACACATAGAGACAGACAACCATTCACACTCACATTCACACCTACAGTCAATTTAGAGTCACCAATTGATCTGCATGTCTTTGGACTGTGGGAGGAAGCTGGAGTACCTGGAGAAAACCCACGCTGATAGCAGCTTTATTAGATGATTTGTACAAATATTTCAAACCTTCCACCAAACTCGTCCCTATCTCTTAACACTTTATTTTTGAAGTCTACTTGTACAAGCTATGGCTTTGTCTCTTTCTTTTTTAGCATGATAATTTATTACTTTGCAAAGTTTGCAGTAAACATATTAAGCTGAAATAAAAATAGTACTGCAAAAGTCCAAAATGTAAATATAGATTAGAAAAATTCCAATAAAATATGAAGAAGATCCTCTAAAAATATTATAACAAATACATGCCACTACAAAATGTGAAAAATACTGGGAAAAATGGGAATCTTATTTGACTTTGAAGTGATCTTTTATTTATATGTTTATTTTGTTTGGTGAATTTTGTTTTATCCACCTCTGCATTGAGACACAGGCTGGACTGTGGCTCATGAATGAGAGGAGGATTTTACCTTCCTTAGAGATACCCTGGATTTACAGGAATCAAGGTCAAGGATCATAAGGACCTTTGTTATCTTGAAGGACGACCATGGGCACAGGGGACCCATTATCTGTGATGCTGCAGTGTGGCCTTGCTTCCTCTCATTTTCTTTTGATGTTTTGATGTTAAGCATGATGCCCCTGCCTGTTGTTATTGATTTTTTCTTTTCGTAAAAAAATAATAAAGATAAAGTATATAAAAAGTACCATGACAAATATGTACAATATAACTCTTATAACTCTGGTTATAATGTGTTCAGTTTAAGTAACGTTCTTCTTGTCTCTTATTGCAGGTAGTGAAGATCTTAGAAAAGCATGATCCCCTTCGCAGCACCTCCACCCTGCCCTCCCTGGGTGTCATCAACCTCAGCGCCAGCTCTGGCAGCGGCCCTCGTTTCGGCCCCATCCCCGGAGACGAGGCGAGCGCGGTGCAGAACTATGTTGAGCACATGCTGTTCCTGCTGATGGAGGAGGAGAGCGGTCAGGCCGGCGCCATGGGCCCCATCCTGGAGTTTGTAGTGATGGAGAATGTGATGGAGCGTCTCTTTGTGTGGAGCCTCCGCCGGGAGTTCACAGACGACATGAAGCTGGAGCAGCTAAAAATGTACGAGATGCTGGTGGGCCAGGCGCACCAGCCCCTGCTGCATCACAAGCCCATCCTGCGGCCGCTCATGATGCTGCTGTCGTCCTGTTCGGGCACCACGACGCCGCAGGTCGAAGCGGAGCTGGTGCTGCTGCTCAACCAGCTGTGCTGCGTTCTGGCAAAGGACCCTTCGATTCTGGAGCTGTTTTTCCACACTAGCGAGGATCAGGGAGCAACAAACTTCCTTATCTTCTCCCTGCTCATCCCCTACATCCACAGGGAGGGCACAGTGGGCCAGCAGGCCAGAGACGCACTGCTGCTCATTATGTCGCTGTCAGCTGAGAACGAGCGAGTGGCTAAACACATCGCAGAGAATACCTACTTCTGTCCGGTCAGTCCCAAGTGATGAATTACCTTTTCTCTTACTCTCATTCACTTTTTAGTACCTGCCTGAATCTCCCCTGACTCACTCCCTCTGTTTTTAATTTTCCTAACTAATCAACCTTTCTGTATGAGGAATTGTTCTTCTTGTTATCTGACAGCCACTCTAAAATCCCAGACTTTTTTTGTGACCCTGGGCGTCATAATCAGGCAAAAAATATGCAGATGAATTCACAAAGCCACTTGAAGCAAGGTTAAACCATCTCATTGAATGTTACAAATGCCTGGCATTCATAAGATTATGGCACGGTTGCAAGCTAATCCCGTGTAAATAATGCCTTTTACCCGCAGCTGCAGACATCGCATGAGAAATAGCTTTTGATGCGATGCCAGTTCAACAACTGGAGTCTGAATTTAATTGGTTCCACTGGCAGGCTACAAGGATAATCCTATAGAGGATGTATACATCAGTGCAACACTAATGATGCACTTATCTTACTGTTAGAGTGCGCTGATATAGTCTCTGTTGTTTGAAATCCCACCCTGTAAATACTTAAAATTACATCCCAAAGAAGAGACAGTAATCATATTACTACTGACCGTTTGTTATGTAGAAAGCCTGCTGACATTTATGCATTAATTAGGGACCCAATTACCATATCGTGATGATTATGAAAGGAAAGGTAAAGGCAATAAAACTCTTTGCTGCTCAAATATTTATAGAGCTGACCTGTAGGAGGTAAGAATCCATATGTGCGCTGTCTTGCTGTGCGAGGAGGAGGCTGATATGTAGGCTGCTGCAGCACTCTGCTTACATCTGTATTACATTATCAAAATGGAAAAGAAGAAATGATTTACAAAAGTATTTTGGATTGTAGTGAGCAGTAAAACACCGTTATAAATCTGTGGTGTGAAGGCGAAAGTAAAACTGACGGCCAAAGATTTATCATTTGTGCCACACGCTGCCTCATTAATGTTTAATGAAGCCCATAATATTCTCTCTGCAATCACTTTATGTCAGATTATTTTTCATTAGACTGTGTATATCAGAGAACGCCAGGTTTGCTATGCAGGTGTGTTTGTACTACAGTACAGGTAAAGCATTTTACAGGCCTAGTGTTTTGCCCTGGGTAGTTTTGCTGTGGAGGCTGACAGGTGAATAGGGTTATAGAGAAATTAAAATGGTTTTGTGCTGTAGTTCAGCTTCATAAAGCATTTTCTTAAACGCATTTAAAAACACCTTTATGACAGTCTGAACATCCATCTGCTCGGATAGATGGAAGCATTTATTTTTTATTCTTAGTGCTGCGAACCTAACACATCCACTAGAACAGGGATACTCAACTTACTTTGCCAGGGGGCCACTTCTGCAAAACAACAGTAGGCTAGGGGTTCATAAACAAACAGTAATAATATTTATCAGATAAAATGAACGCTTGCCATCCTCACTGATTTTTGCCAAGAATAGCAGCAGCCCTGCACAGGTAAGGTGTAAGCAGGGCTTAGTCTGGACCCTTGTCAGGGAGTCCAGGGGATCCTCCCCTGGCACTTAATTTTGTAAAACAAGCTCTATTTATATGCTTCTTTTTTCTTTTTAATAATAGATAACATCCAGTCTTGTCAGCTTAGGGAAATACACATGTTTACAACCTTAAGGATTAGTGTTTCTGTTGATTATTATTCCAGACCAGTGTTGTCTTTTTGAGTCTTTTATAGGGTCCCTTTTTCCCATTTTCTCTCTAGTTGTGCTTCTTGTAGTTTCGGTATGTGCCAATTTCTCTGTTAAAAAGATTTCTTCCACAATTGTTAGCCATTGATCCTTCGTTGGTGGTGTTTTTTTACCCCAGTTCCTGGTGATGGCTGTCTTGCTCGCTACTAGCAATATTTTGATCAAATATCTGTCACTAGCAATAACATTTTCTTCAGAAAATTTACATAGATAAAGCACCAAACAACTGTTAGGAGCCTCATATCCTAGTATGTGCTTAAGCTCTTTACATAGCACTTCCAAAAATACAGTTATTTTCTGCCATTTCCAAAAAACATGAGAGTGATCTACATCAAAAGACTCGCATTTTGACAACATTTCTGCAAAGTAGACATTTTGAGTTAATCATGATATTAGAAAAATCATAACCAAAGTCACTGGACTCACTCTGTCGAGGTCACAGCTGTGAAATTTTTGTCAATTCTTCTAATAGTTGTCAAGATTTTTCACTCTAGAGGAAAAGTTTAAAGGATCACCAAAGTCATTTAAACATTGTACATTTCAAAAGAATCAGCCATCAACTTCATCTAGAATACTGTAACATGTTATTTGATGTTGGCGCCTCTCTCTCTCTGTCTCCACAGGTTCTGGCCACAGGGCTGAGCGGCCTGTACTCATCTCTGCCCACCAAGCTTGAGGTTCCCATTGAGGAGTGGCACTGCCTGTACAAAGAGGACTGGCTCCAGATGCCGTCCCTCGTCCAGTTTCTCAACTCGCTGGAGTTCTGCAACGCTGTTATTCAGGTGAAAACACGTGACGAGGCTCTGCCACATGAAAAATGTATTCACACGTGGTAAATGGCTGCAAACCTTCTGCTTGACTGCAGTCTTAACTAACATGTGACTGTTCCCAGGTGGCCCACCCTGATATCAGAGACCAGCTAGTTAGCTACATCTACAATGGATTCCTCGTGCCCGTCCTAGCACCAGCTCTACACAAGGTCGGGACTCTTTTACCATCTCTTCTTCACCTCCATGTGAAGCCTTGATTAGACAAGTATACAGTCATGCTCCTCAGTTACTAAACTTATTGTTATGGATGACATTTACTGGTCCCCAAACTACAGAAAGTGGACACACTTAAAAATACAACGTGTGTGTCTGGATGAGACATAAATAGAAGGAAGACCAAAATATTTGGGAATTTGAAGATTTAGAGGGTTATACATGTCAAATTAAAGAAATAGTTAGATAAGAAGATGAGACACCACTCTCACATCTGTCCGATATGAAGCTGCAGCCAGGAGACAGTTAGCTCAGGCTGGCATGAATACTAGAAACAGGAGTACAAGGCTAGCCCACTTCTGTCCACAAGTAATCTTGGAACCCATCGGTTATCGGTCTGATGCATGGGTTTACAAAGAAAACTGGATACAGCATTGGAGGCGGGGCACTGTTTGTTCATATCAGAGTTGCTCAGTGGAGGATTGTGGGTCAGAATTGCCAGAAAAACATGCTGGGTGTAGTAGAACATCCTGGTATTTTTGGCATACTACATTGGACATGCTATGTATTAGGACATACTAAATCTTTTCCTGGCATACTATATAATATGGTAGTATGGGTACTGGAACGCACAGATTGGCTTCAAAGTCTGGTGTGCTTCCTGGGAGCCTGGTCGTAAGACGATAGGCGTTTTGGGGCTACGGCCAATATTTCAGGAGATCTGGTGTGGCCAGTGGATATCCAGGCCAAGATTTTTTCTTCCATGCGCCTGTGATTTTGGTTAATCTCTATAGATAGATATCTGCTTTTGAAAGCATGTACATAAAAGAAAAATAATTAAAAGCTAAATCATCAGCGGCCTATAGCCGATGGGCTCCAAGATTGTCTCTCCACACAGACTGTTCACCTGCTGCTCACTGTGATTGGGCAATACTACTCGGACTACAAGTGGAAACCAGAGAGCTCCACTCTGCATATACAAAACTCTGTTTCTTGAGATTAGTCCAAAGGGAAAACTTAATCCAGTGACCTTTGGAGGAGCCAGCAGGTGTTTTTTGTTTTGTTTTTGACCTATGCACAGAGCCAGGGTAGCTGTTTCCCTCTGTTTGCTGTCTTTGTGCTAAGCTAAGCTAACTGGCCTCTGGCTGTAGCCTTATCATTTACCATACAGATATGAGAGTGGTATTGAGCTCCTCATCTAACTGTAGGGTAAGAAAGCCTAAAAAAGGCTTAAAAAAATCACCTAAATTCCCTGAACTATATAAATCCTGTCCAAATAGAGCTTTACTTAATATAAAAAATACTTGAAATGTCGTATTTGCTTTATCTGTGCAGAGCTGCCGAGTTAGACTACACAAGTTAATACTGTAATAAATGAAGCAGAATACTGTATACTTAAATTTGTAGAAGAATATCCACTTTACATTTCAACATCTTGCTTTACACTGTCGACATTTTCAACAGATTCTTCTCTGGCATGACTTTTTGTCTTTGTTCTACAAGTTACTCTCAAACACACACACACACACACACACACACACACACACACACACACACACACACACACACACACTCCAGCTTACTGAGCATTGATTTCTGTCTCTGTGAAGCTGACCCTAGAAGAGGTGATGACCACCACAGCATACCTCGACCTCTTCCTAAGGACTGCGTCTGAGCCGGCCCTGCTGCAGACTTTCCTCTCCTTCATCCTCCTCCATCGACACGAGAGCGTCCACATCTTAGATACTCTTGTCAGCCGCATCAATACCCCCTTCCAGGTACAGGACGAACCCAGCAAACTGCCAACAACACTGATGCACATGTTTTGAAACACACACACACACACACACACGCACGCACGCACGCACATTCCGCTCCAGTACAGCATGACTCATGTTTAATAACTCAGAAAACTACCCCAGAGGCTCTTTGGACCCACAGTGAAACTTTAAATGTCAGCACCAAAGCTGGCAGATTGTTGCCATGGTGACCCTCGGTTGCAGTGACATTATCCTGTTAGCGGAGCATTTTTAAACACTCCTGTATGTTGGAACATCTTTAACATGAATAAGTGATGTGTTCTTTACATTGCTGTTTGACTGTGTAAACGGCTCGGAGGAGTCCCCTCCAGTGTTTGCTAACAGTTAGCTTTGGCACACCTGCACCTCAGTGAAGAAAAAGAAGCATGTTTGCTTTTCAAATTTTTCACCTTTAACCAAATTAAACATTAAATAACATGCAAATATTTCACTGCTAGTTTTATGTTTGCTTTTACCTTTGATGGCCAATGACTTGGCACCTCTTGGGTCATCATGCTCTTCATGATATTCTAGCCTTTGACTGAAGGTAAACATACACACAGAATATAATTTAGAATTTTACCTTTTACCAAGTAAAGCCCCTCAACCTTTGACCTTTTCTAGGCTAATCAAAGTAAAAGTGAGTTTAACTAAGAATAAAACCTGCTGATTTCTATTTTACACTCATGCTAGCAGCATATTTTGTAATTAAATCAGTTAAATGTTTAGTGAAAACTAATGTCCATCACCCTTTCCCAGAGCCCCAAGGGACATCTTCAAATTGCTTATTTTGTCTGACCAACAGTCCAAAACACAAATATATTTAATTTACAAATACTACTGCAGTGCTGTTAAAAACAAGCCTGCTCAGAACAGTCTGATTGCTCTGTCTGTGGTATTGCTGCATGCAGCTTTCTGTCCTTTACACTCAGCACTGTGGCTCCTCGGGTCCTGAGCAATATGAGGGCCCCAAACAGCTACAAATACACCCGCCAAACATAAAGTAGATCAGATGAATGGGTCTCAAAATATGAGAAGGACAGACAGACAGACAAAGATTCTTTGCTTTATTGTCAGATATGATATAATAAATGCAGCATATTCTCATGTTAGAAGCTGGGACTAGTGAGTGTCTGCTAATTTAGCCTAACGGGTGCCTTGTCAATTCATTTTTTGTTCCTTTACTAATCGACTAATGTTTCCACAGTAGTATAAAAATCCTCAGTTGTTGTAACGTGTTTGTGTCTTTGCATTTGACTCTGCAGTTGGGCACTGTGTCACTGGCACTTTTCCGCACTCTCATCGGCTTATACTGTGAAGACGTGATGCTGCAGCTCGTCTTGAGGTGAGTGGCACACATGCAGACTCATCCCAGTTATGAAGCGTGGTACATCTAATTGGTTTACGACGTGATGAGCTTTTACTCTCCACCTCCCGCCGCGCAGACTTGTGTTACCATCTGTCTGCTCACACACCCCCCCCCTCCCCGTGTACTCCCTCCTCCTACGACCACCCGTCGGTTTTCCTAACAGGATCCGTTCCCATCTGCCTCCCCAGGTACCTGATCCCCTGTAATCACATGATGTTGAGTCAGAGACGTGTTGTGGGGGAGAGGGACTGCTACTCTGTGTCAGCAGCCAAGATCCTGGCATTAACGCCGTCCTGCTGCTCTCCTGATCACAGCCCCCCTCCCCTTCGACAGCTGGACTCCATCCTCTTTTCCAAGGGTGCAGAGACTCCCAGCAACACCAGCACCACAGGTAAGAACATTAAAGGGACATTTTGTCTGGTTTATTGCAGCTTGGATCTTATTGTTGGCATTTTGGACATCATTTCAATGGGCTGTGATAACATTGTACTCACCAAAGCAATTGCTCAGATGTGGGAACAGGGAGACATTGCTATAATGAAGTCTGATGAGACAAGAAACACAATGACTCAGAGGATCATGCAGATTGTAAACAAGCCACAGTTCTGACTATCTAACCCTCTTTATTTGGAGGTAAAATGGATGAAAACTTAAAAAAAAGACCCAAGAATGATCTTTTAATGAATATATGGTTCACTTCATGCAGTAATACAGCTAATTATTATCACAGCAGGACTGCAAAGGGAAGCAGAGTGACGTAATGAGTTGTATTTCAACCTTTTCTAAGGTCCTGTGTCAGTAGACATCCACACTTCTGAGGTGCCCTTTTGTGCATAAGAGAGGAAGGCTTGGAGGTTTTAATAATGCTCTTTGAGACTCCTGAATACTTTTAATTTTTCAAGTACTCTGTATTACAGATTAGCCAAAATGAATGACTGCTTTTCAGCCATATTTCTAATTAGCTTTTAAGGATGTTTTTGGTGCTTTCAAATCAGCTGCAGGGCGAATTCATCCTGCAGATTGTACTATTCAGAATGCTGTTTGAGTGAGTGCGTGTTATAACCTCAGTGACAGTGGTGTGCAGTCAAAACAAACAGAACAGACAGAGCATAACGGAGGAAAATGGAAAGTCATTCATTGCAGCAGTTAGAGCAAAAACATTGCAATAAAGAGTGTAATTTATTTATTCTTGAAATCTGTGCAAACATGAGCACATTGTGCTGCAAGATGTTGATCCGCATTTATCTGGGACATGAACATATAACTGGGATGATTATGAGTATTTTGTCAAATAGTGATATCTCCTGCTGTTTTGCTGTATTACATCACTTTACCCCCTGTAGCTACATGTCAAACTCATTAGTTCTGCTCTGTGTGAGTGCTGTACTGAAGCACCGCACGCCAGATTTTATCAACATTTCCTATCTGTTTTGTTTTTTTCAGAGGAAAATGAGAGCTTCTTAGAAGAGGATGATGGCTCCGGTAACTCCTGCACCATCGGCTCAGAAATCTACCTGGATGTCAGTTATCTTCATTACCTCTACGACGCCCGTCTGAGCATCAGCAGCTGCATACGGGCCTGCCAGGTCTGGTCAGCGCCGTACGACGGCGAGGACCCCCCTCCTGAGAAATACCAGCCAGGCGTCCTCGAGGAGCCGGTGCTGAAGATTAGGCAAACCCAGATGGCTATTAAGAGAGTGCCGCAGCCACTAGCGCCTCGCCCTCAACCGAGTACAGAGCCGCCCTCCGTCACGCAGCTAGAGCTGGAGTGGGATGATAGTTACGATGCGTGTCCGGTACAGAACGCTGAGGCTCCTGCGGAGAGTAAGCCTCTGCAGCAGCCTCCCGCTGAGCCCCCAAAGCACATCCAGGAGATGAGGAAAACAGCCATCATGTTGGTAAAAGGCTCATATATTGAGGAAAGTGAATTCCAGGACGACGTCATGGTGTACGATCTCGTGGCAAAGAAAGACGCCAGAGATGTCGAACACGTCAAGCTCAAATCCAAAGCGTCTGAATCTGAAGAAACCCAGCCAGGCTCGGCAGAAGTTTCCCTAAAAAACGGACTCAGTCTGACACTTCCAACCTCTGTGATGTCTGATAAAAACAGCTCAGACACAAAGGTCAAAGGTCAGACAGATTCTAACACCCACCTCCAAAACACCACAGCTGCCGAGTCAGGTGATGACCTGTTGGCTCAGTATGAGGAGCTCATTCGTACGTTGGACACTCAGGCAGGTGGGAAACAGGTCAAACCTGACGGAGAGCTAAAGAAGCCTGTCATACCTGCAGAGGAGGAGGAAGAGGAGATGGATTTCACCTCCTTCTCTGCTGAGACACCAGAGCCAGAGAAACTGCAGTCACCATTTGGGGTCAAGTTTAGCAGCGGAAGTGCAGGAAGAAGCCAGTCAGTGCCTTTTACTGGTGAGTAAAGTGAAATCTTTTATCTGCAGCCTCATTATTCAGCAAACCTCACATTCAGACAGTCTAAAGATTGTTTGTTGTTATTCTTCCTGCAGGTCCATTTGTTAGTGTGCTGTTGTCTCGTCTGGAGAACATGCTGTCTAACTCGCTTCACGTCAACTTGCTGTTGACGGGCATCCTGGCCCAGTTGGCGGCCTACCCTCAGCCTCTCCTACGCTCCTTCCTGCTCAACACCAACTTGGTCTTTCAGCCGACTGTTCGCTCTCTTTACCAGGTAACACAAATATGTTGTGTGTCTGCATGTGCAGGCAGGAGTGAGCCTGTTATTTGCTTTCCTTCCTCTGAGCCTCATCAAGCAGACAGGAAGAATAAGAAAACAAAAGATTTGGGTTTTGTTGCATCACTGAACGATGGTGAAAGATGCAGCTTTCCTCTCAGAAGTGAGATTGAAAATAGAAATACGTTGAGTTGTGTGAGCACAGTTCTGTCGCTGCTCTTAAGTAAGATGAAGTAAAGATGACTTTCTCTCTTCTCGCTGTTTCCTTAACTGAACAAGAGATCCTTGATTAATACAATCAGGCTGCAGATTTCAAGGTTGTTCTCTTTAATTTAGCTTTAATTACATCAGTATAAACACTGCAGACGTGAGTGTGCAGAAATCCTCAGTTTCTTTTCTGTGTTTCCCTCCAGGTACTGGCCACTGTGAAGAACCAGATAGAACAGCAGGCTGCCACCAAAAGAGACTTTCCAGAGCTGATCACTGCCGCCCAACACTGGCTGCTGGCGAGAGAGACTTTGTTCACAGCAGCAGGTGACAATACACCCACATCTAGTAGCATTGTTTCTATGCCAGCTATGGTTGGAATCTGTATTTGGACGCAGATTTACAGCCGTATGACTTACACGTGAAGAATCAAGTTTTTAAAACATTCTTATTTCATTGTAATTCAAAATTCAGATGGGTTTTAGTGCTGAAATTTAAACAAATAGTTTGACATTTTTGTGAAATATTCCTATTTGCTGTCTTGCTGAGAGGCAAATGTGAAGATTGACACCACTTGTATGTTTAATATTAAGCTACTTCTAGCAGTCAGTTAGCGTAGCATAGCACCAAAAAACTTTCATTTCTACATAGATTTTTGTACAGATAAAACCAACAAGATATGGGGCCCTTTAAAACCTGAGCAAATTGGCTTTATTTCTTCTGAAAACATGGCAAGAAGGCAATGAGCAACGAAAGAGGAAATTACCCCAAAAAGCAAGAAATTAGAAAAAAATAGATTTTTAAAAAATAAGAAAATTAGTACAGAAAAAAGTATAAAACAAACACAAGAGAGTGCATAAAAATTCTAATAATTCTGTAACATTATTTTAAAATGTAATAATAATAATAATAATTAATAATAATAATAATAATAATAATAATAATAATAATAATAATAATAATAATAATGATGATAATGATAATAATAATAATTTAGCTTTTTTCTTTTTTCCCCATTTTCTTTAAATTATTTTTTAATATAATTATATTTCATAAAATTATTATTATTTTTATTTATTTATTTGTTTTTTGCAATTCATGGGACATTCCTTACAAAGTTTCTCAATGTCTTTTTCTCCATGTTTTCTAAACAAATCGCACCAATTTGTTGAAGGTTCAAAGGTTTAAATACTTGTTAAAGGTGTCTGAAAGCAGCACAAGAAAAGTGATGTTCCAGGTTTCAAAGGGTTAAACACTCTATGGTGTGATGTAAAGTGCATGGCGTGAGTGCATTAAGGGCATGTCCAACCACTTTAAGTTGTTTAACATGTATAATCTGGGTGCAGAGTAAGATGCATGGAGCACAGGGGTTGTGTTTAGTCTCTTGATTAATCATAGGTGTGTTTTGAGCGTAACATGAATTCAACTAGAACTAGTTTTTTTCTGAGAGTAAAGCAGTGAGAGCAGTTATGTTACTGCAGAAAATACTGCAGCAAAAGTAAAAATTGTAGTCACAAACTTAACAGAGGAAACAAAACTAAACGTAATGTTTCTGAAATGATCAGTGAAGTTACGCTGCTCCCTGTGTGTTGATGCAAACAGTGGCTCTCTAAGGGAGAGTCGGACAGCAGCTCTGCTCTGCTCTCTGCTATGTTCACATTTTAGAGAATGTAATTAACATTTTCCTCATTAATGAGGTATTATTTCACCCACCCACTACCAGTCAGTGCGTCCCTGTCAGTTTCAGTTATTTATATATTTATTTAGATTTGCTTGTGTGTGTCACATGCGGAGTGTAGAGTGAGCCCTTTGAATAGCAGAAAAATACAGCACCGCCAGGTTTTTGTTGGTCAGTGTCGCAGTCGCTTTCTGCTGCCTCAAAATAGCAATACACCAACAATCCCCGCTGACCACACCTCATTTTAAGACCTGCATGCCCATCGTCACACTGATATGCGCATGCACATTTGCCGCCTCCACAAAGAGGGCGCCGGCGGAGTTTTATTCGGTTGATTGCATTGTTTTTTATTTTATTTTCAGAAATACTTTGGTGGCAACCTGATTACTAGAATATAAACTCTGCACTGTTGTTGTTGAGTTCCTAAATCTCACTAATGTGCTGCCAAAAATGGGTCAGGTTCAAAACAACATGTGCATTCATTATTGGTTGTGTTTCGGCTCCTGTTGGGAACAGAATAAATTCTACTTGATTTTGTTAAGTCGTGTGTCTTTGCAGTCGAGCAGCAGTCTCAGCTAAACCCCGGAGTGTCAGGCCTGTTTTTGAACTAGGATCCCTGTGGTTTTCAGAGTTGTACAAGCTACAAAAAAAAAACCTTGTCGGAAGTATGTTTGCGGGAAGATAAGAGCCAGAATTTTCTATGATGGGATTTTTAAAGGGAATATTTCAGTTGGTTAACAGGGATACTCTTCTTTCTTGTATGTGTTCAATGTTTTTTTTTTTTTTTCTTAAAGAAAAGTAGCACTTAAGCTCCTGCTATCTGGCTGAAATTATTTATAAACGGAGAAATCCTTAACAGGAATATATAATGTTTACAAAATGTCTTGAATTCCAGCTTACGCATGGCGTAGAGCATGTCCAAGTGTGTGCATGATTTGATTTCATTTTGTCATCATTACTTGTGTTCTCAGACAAAAGCAGCAGACGCTCCACCCAAGGCGAAGCGGGAAGGTTGCTGACGAATTCGCCGCCACCAAAACCCAAAGCCATCTCTCTGGAACGGACAGAAGTCTTCGCTACCGTCCTCTTCACGGAGTTCCTCAAAGAACTGGCTGCCATTGCACAAGAGCACACCATCTTATCATACATTCCTATGGAAGAGTGATCGTGTCCCAGTAGAGTCCAGTTAAACTCTATAAGACTTTAAAAGACTCTCTTTTAATGGTGGTTTTCTATTTTTTGTCCTTTTCAGGCACTACTTGATGAAGAAACCTCTCAGATTTAGTGATTTATACGACTGTTTTAAAAAAAAATCATAGCGTATTTATTTTCCCAAGCAGAGATAATCAATTTCTTGTGCTTTTTATTTTCTTCTTTCAAGTCCTGTAAAGTTTTGTTTGGCAGCCGAGACGGAGGCTTAAACTCTGACCTGTTTGCTGAATCCTGCACCAGCTGATAATGTTCATAACAGCGAGCTCCAGGTCCACCAACCAAAGACTAGAGAGATGATTTTAACAAAAACAGATTTTTTAAAGCAATCACCATCCCTTTTATCTGGACTTCAGGGTTCAGCCCTCTTTCTGAATGTCTTCTACAACCAGCTTCAGTCACAGCAAGATGTCTGCTACTCAGTGCGGTTTGTTAAATACTCAGGTGGCCTTTCTGGAGAGTTGTTTCCTCTTTGCCATACGATTTCACACCATATCTGAGCACCACTTGGAGCCTCTGTCGCTTTCAGAGGGCGGGCCTTTGAATAAGCAGCATAAAAATGTACTTTGAAGATTAACTCTTGTTGCCGACCTGCAGCACGGCCGGCACCATCACACACCCAGTCTTTCCTCTTATGCAACTGTTACATGACTACATTTTGTCAACATGTGGGTGACTTTTGTCTTTTAACTTTAGTGTTCCACAAAATCTTTGTGTGTTAGATGTACAGTTGTTTTGGTGTTTTTTTCTGTTATTTCATGACAGTACCTCAGGAGTCTTTTTTTAATGTACGCTTTGTACTCTCGGTTCTTAAACAGCATGTGGGTGAACTGATTTTCCTACAGTGCACTAGTTTCTGACATTAATGGGCTCCACGTGTTCTCCAGAACCAGAGCTCGAATAACCAGAGTTATTCATGCTATATTTAATTTGCCTTACTTTAGTGATGCTTTCTGATGTACATATTGTAAGAAGAGATGTTCTAATGACACAGAACACTATGCAAATCAAGGATATTTTGGGTATGATTAAGTTTTGGATATTTTCAGAATGGGAAGGGGTATTTAAGCTTTTATGAGAGTTTCTATTGCCATATTGTTTTTTTTTTCACGAGGTTACAGTAGAGATAGTTATGATTTGTCATCTTCTGTTTGGGGACTGTGTAGGGTGTTTTAGTTGTGATAAGTCTGAAATATTACTGTTGGGAGAGTCGTAGTTTTGTATCTGTTGAAAACCATCTCACATTGTAACGGTTACTGAGGGCAAAATCTTGAAAATCGCCTTTATTTTAGTCCCGACTATTTCACATGGATGTTAAAATTAGATAATACAAGTGATCTATTTTGTTACAAAGCATGCCTCTGCTGTCTAAATGAGTTCACCAGGACAGATATACTTAAAAATTAGTGCCTAAATTATGATTTTAGTTCACATTATTGCCTGATTTCGAATTGATCTACACAAGAGTTGTACAAAACTTAAAAATTATAGTGATTTGTTTGTTGTTGTTGTTGTTTTTACTTGAAGCTGTCCATTTTTAGAGTGTAAAGAAAAGGCCATGGGGACTGAGGACGTGCAACACATATTCTGTACCATTATTTCTTATGTGCTCTGTTATAACTCCGCAGAAGACACTAACTCTGCTTTCAGAAATAATGTATTTGTTTCTCGATTAAACAGATTTTCTAGGTGTAGAAAACAAAAGAAAATCAGTCACTATACGTTCATAACTTGTTGGTATAATTTGGACTTTGCCCAACATTTAAATTTGTTGTACAAGTTTTATTGGATGTTGAATTTCACATAGAAAAACATGTTAGAAATTATTAGAGGAAGATTTCTTCGACGACATCTAACAAAAAGTAAATGTACTTTGAAAACAAACTATCAGGACATGTGGTAGTCTTGTAAGACTACACTAAGAGTATCATCATCCCATAAGTCTGGCTAATAAGTTGAAAAATCGTGTTTTACTTAAATTTTAAACCTATTTTTGTTTGTGTTTAAATCCATTCAGTTTCTACTTGATGCTACACATGCAACAGATTATGCAGCGGGATCTTTGTGTACTAATTTTTACAAAAAATGGCTCAAAAAATATATATATTTGTATCAATCAAAGCCATTTTCAAAGTTGTTGAATAAGTATTTCTCTCCGGTAAAAGAATGTCGCAGAGCACTTTATCAGCCTTTTCAAACTGCGGTGTCACTCGACGCTGCTGACACCTCAGCCAGCACAGATACATTCAGTCTGTGTAACACACCCAGCACAGTATAACAATCACTGTTTTAGCAGCATTTTGGCATAAAGACGGGTATTATAAGCAAGATCGTAGATCAGTTTCTGTCTCAGTGGGTTCTTATTCCAAAGATTCATCCTTTCTGACACCATTTGGCCTCAAAGTTCTGTCCAAGATGTGATCAGGTTGCTGTTTGTTGCTGTTGTCTGAGACACAAGGCATGCCTCTTTTAATAAAGTCAGCCTCTGGTAAATAAAACTGGATGCATGAAATGTGTTGACTTTTCCCCCTTTTTACTCTTTAAACTGAAAAAGCAAGGTTTTCAAAACAAGAGCCCAGCTGCTTTGCCCAACAGGTTTTACCTGACACAATCAATATATTTTTTTCCATTCTGCCAGAGGTGGTTTGTGGCTGTTTGTTTTTTGGAGACATTGACGTCCTCATTTAATACACATTTCCTTTCTGCACAGCCCTTCCCCCCGGAGAGACTTAATTCAAAACTAGCTCTTGTTCTTGGGTAAACACACGAGTGTACATTCTCCATTCACATGCAATGAGTTTATGTGGAGCTGCAGAGATGAGGCGAACTGATGGAGAGCCCTTTGACAGCTCATGAATAGCCTGCTCATTATTAGTGCACATGATAAATGTTTTTTTGCCACATCATACCTGCACATTCAAACAGGTTATGCAGATGTTATGAGATGTGAATTTTATTTTCTACAAATGGAATTTGGTGCAAAAATATTGTGAATTATTTAGTTTCAAAGTACGACTTCTCTTAAATTACTACATTTAAGTAAACGCACTGAATTTACTAACCATTAGAGGCAAAAAATCAAACCAATGAGGTCAGGTGACAGTCATTATTGTGTCTTAATTTCCTTTTTTACATGTTTATTGATCACAACATTGAAGGTGCCACTAAGAGGAGGCAGACAAGTTTAAGAAAAAACATTAAGGATTTATGCAATTAAGATAAGACGCCAATACCAGAGAGAGCGCATGTTTTATGCACCATATTACTGACAGTATTATGAGGTAAGTAACCTGCTTCAACCACAAGAGGGAGCTCATTGATTGCTCTCCTGCCTGGATGTCTAAGACAGACAGGGTCTCTGTTGCTTCTCTTGACAGAAGAGCATCTGTCATATCAGAAGTTCCCGATATGGGACTTTCAGGCCTCACAAATGACCATGATTGCAAATATGGCAGTGGCCAATGGTACATAAAGTTATGCTGAAAGGGTTGTGTTGGATTATATGCAGGTGTGTTTCCAGGAATTGTTCTTGAAATCTTTATTTCCAAACATTATAAACATCTTAAACATTGAGTGAGTTTCAAGTGCTTCATTTTTTAGCAGATTTTTCTTTTTCTGCTTTATAGGTGTCATCAAATTTGATCACCCGGTCAGTATAGGAAAACATATTTACTGTATCTTCTATCTAATAAACCCAATATTGATACAACACACTGCCACAGAGAGTGTTACTCTGAAAAGCTTTATTTTAAACACATAAATACAGAAGATAATGGATGTTGTCCGAACATTGTTCAGTATTTACAAAAATGACTTCATTTTCAACTTGACCGTCAACAGTATTATGACATGGCTGAGTCTTGCAGGACAGTCCGACCCTCATGAAGTCTTCTCTTGTAAAATTTCCCTCACCAGAACTGGGTCAGCTCTGCCTTTGGTCTCCTTCTGAACCAGGCCCATGAGCTTGTTCAGAACTTTCTTGTTTCCATTTCTGATGGCTTGCACCTACAGAGAGGCACACACAACACAAAACAAGCTCATACGTGGAGAAAAAAAACAAACCGATGTAATTATAAGTGAGAACCTGCATGCGAGCCCTCACCTCATCAGGGTGCGAGTCCACCACCTTCTGGCAGATGCTTTGCAGCTGTGCGGTGTCACTAACAAGACCCAAATCCTTCTCCTGGATTATCTGTGCTGCTGTCTTGCCCGATGACCTCCACATCTCCTGGAACACCTGAGAGTGGTGGAGAAACCAGGAAAACATAGGTGAAAACACAAACAAACACTAGCTGGTGTATGTGTGTATGTGTGTGTGTTGAGTGACAGACAGAAGGGGGTAATTGCATGGTCTGTGCAGCTGACTGACCTGCTTGGCAGCCGTAGAGGAGATGTGTCCTGTTTCCTGGAGTTCCAGCAGCTCAGCCAGGGCAGAAGGAGAGACTGGGCTGAAATCAAATGAAAGGGGGAAATTTAATTACACTTTAAAACATGCGCTGAAGAATTAGTGACCTAAAAGGAGGGGGAGAAGGAGAGAGAAAGAGTGGGAGTGTGAGACTGAGAGGACAAATGAGTCTATCAACATTTGTGATTTGACAATAATGTGTTTGTCTTTCGTATGTCTTCTTGTTTATTCCCCAGGCTACCAGACAAACAGAATCAAGAAGCCTGTTAGAATATATTAAGTGCAGACACAGTTTCATTCTGTGTACCGCACAGCAGACAGTCCATCTCCGCTAACCCTCGTCCAAACACAGCCGAGACACTGTGGAAAAATAGATGAAAAGTATCCATCTTTACACACACAACTCAGTTAGGCACAGTGTTTGTGTGTCAAGCAGGACAGTGATTTCCAACCAAGGCTACTTCTGCAGATGCCAGGGGGCACATGGGAAGCTCAACTAATTAACTTAACTAGACATTGTAATTTGATACAAAATATACATCGGATTATCAATTAGCAAACTGTTGAAATAGCTGAAAGTAATGAATAAAGTTGATGATACGCTGTGTTTTTTTGACATGGACGCCATCTTGTGAGGATCACACTGTGTTGCCTGTGCCTGCTACAGTGGTCAAGCAATGGTATTTGGACCAACTAATCACGATAAACAACAAAGGTCCATGTAACTTGGCAGCACAAGGCTGGATTACAGACCCCAAAGACCACTCACATGGGCTGCTTAGACATTGAAAATCTCTTTTTTGGACTTACTTACACTTTGGTAACAGAGGTAACAGGGTGTGTACCTCACAACATAGTGCCCCTGTCCCACACCCAAATGAAGGCCCTGGCAAGTACTCGTGGCTTGTTGGCTAGGTTTAGGCAAGAAGAGTGAGATTAGCCAATCAGAGGCAGAGTAGGGTGGTCAGGCCTTCATTTTTATTAGGAACGCTAATTTGCGTCCCACATGGGGGACACACCTTTACATTCTCTACATATAGTAGTAAAAGTAATGAATAAACCAAGCTGCAGCCTCCAGGACTAAAAAAATGAAGCCAACATGAAGTGTCAAAAACTGCAGTTCTTTGAACAGCCACTTGAGGCAGGCTCTCAGAGTGAGTCAGTCCCTATAGACATCCACATTTACAGCAGAAATAAACACATTTACAGCCTGATACAAAAAATACTCTTGATCTCTATAGCTGATTTCCCTGTTTATTTCAACTGTGTAGGGTTGACTTTTTATATAACTCAGCTCTTTACATATTATTAAGGCTTAAAATATGCATAATTAAGTGCAGGCTGCTTTGAGTGACAGGCTGTCTGCCGATAGTAACCGTCTTAGTCAGATCCACCCCTCGCTCCTCTATAGCGCCAGCATCTCGACCAAATACGGTCACCTCTGGTACCAAAAATCTAAGATGGCGACTACCAAAATGCCGAACTTGAGGCCTCAAATGGGAGTCCACAAACCAACAGGTAACGTCATGGTAGCTACGTCCATTATTTTTACAGTCTATGGAATAAACGTTCGAAATAGTTAACTAAAAGTGACACAAGCAATGAATATACAGTTGAAATAGTCAGCCAGAAGTAATGAATGAAACAGCAACTTTCAAGCTAAAAAATCAAGCCAACAAGGAAGTGTCAAAAACTGCAGTTCTTTGAACGGCCACTTGAGGCTGGCTCCAGGAGTGAGTCAGTCCCCATAGACGTCCATGTTAAAATGCCCAACTTTACAGCAGAAATAAACATGTTTACAGCCTGGTACAAAAACATGGTTTTGGTCTCTATAGCTGATCTTCCTGTTCATGACAACTGTATGGGAGCTGAATTTGTATAAAACTCGTGCATTTATCTGTGACTCATCTTTATTAAGTTTATTAAGTGTCGCATAATTAAGGGCATGCTGCTTTGAGTGACAGTAACCTCGGCTTCTTAGTCAGATCCACCCCTTGCTCCTCCACAGCGCCAGGCTCTCGTCCACATATGGTCATCTCTACTTTCAAAAAACTAAGATGATGCTGATATCACTGTAGCTATGTCCGTTATTTCTTACAGTCTATGGAATAAATGAGTGAAATAGTTAACTAACATTACACAAGCAATGAATATTCAGTTGAAAAGTTAGCCAAAAGTATACACAGTTGAAATTAGCATTACATTCACAGGTCTGGTGAGATATTTAACACTTCTGTCATATGCTGTCATCGTCCTGCCACAAATCAGCCACTGGCCCCGCAGTGAGATTTCCTCATAGGCAGCTGCGAGCAACTTTAGTGAGGGGGAAACCTTGGAAGACTGACTTGTCTCAGCTGGTCAGAGCACCTGAACATGCTTTTAATGACATGTCACGTGCGGTGAGTTTCACCTCTCTGCCTGCCTGACCAATATGCCTCCCAATTTCTTATTTTTTTCTATCCTACTCAAGGGCTTGGAGTCAGAGGGGCAAGAAGCAGGTTTGGACACATTCATGCAGACAGCCTGCATCAAAAGACTTGATGAACAGTCATCACGTGGACATACAGGGGGATACATGCATCCTCATTAAAACTCATCAAAACCTTTTATTTTATACCCAAATACTGGTTGCTGTGTGTAGCTGAGTTTCTGTTTCTTCCCCCGCCTGCAGCTTTTGACAGTCCTGCCGGCCACTCTTTGTTTTTCTTTAACTCTCCTCCTTTCAACCAAAGCAAATGCAGCATCATGCATAAATAAACACCAGCTACTTTGTGGTTTACTCACACACAAACGCTTCACAACAGTCTGGGAATAGTAGATAAAGTAAAGCTCACAGCATCTGTGCTGACGTCAACCCATTACTCGTTTCAATTTCATTTGCTCTGTAATGACTCTGAGTTTTTTATTCTGACAAATGATCATGGAGCAAAATTGCTCTGAGCTGAACGACAGGGAAAAATATCCATTACAGTTTCAACAAGCTGAAGTGAAGTTTCTAAAGTCGTGATCTGGAGGGTGACAGTCAGAGCTTCACAAATACAGCACGGATGCATCCGACCGCCCTCATTTACCTGTTAGCTGCAGTCACTATTGAGCTGCCATTTTGGGAAAATTGGTAAAATGAAAAGTGTTGAAATGAGTCTCAGATATTCAGTGTCTCCGTATGCCACACACAAAAACAGTGGGAGACAACTAGTGCTATTTTTTTCAGAGCCGGTGGCTAGATAGGCAAGTGTGAAAGGTACTGTGGCAACTTCTCATTGTATCAAAATATCAGAAAAGATTTTATTCAATTTCGAGAGTGTTTGCAGCATTTACAAAATCAAACATGTTCCAGCTAACAGGCCTTCAGCAGGGAGAGATCAAAACAACACCTTCTTCCAAAAAGTAATGATTTCACTAATGTAATTGGATTTGTCAAAGCAGGCTTTTCTCTGACGGGCTGTCAGGCTGTCGCAGGGGTTTTCTCATCGACAGACACAAAGAATGAGGGAATATCGGATGATTTATGACCTCACACATGTTATTGCTGTATAGTATTCTGCCGTCTAATCAGCATTTGTGAACACTAAGAATCTAATAATCCTTGATGTCAATCAAACCGAACCAGAGGAGTACATTGTAGAATGGTTCAAAGATAAGACAGAATTATTTCAGCAAACTGAGACTGATGTGCTGTCGCTGTCGCTTGACTATAAAAACACTTTTCTGAGCACTATTCAACACAATTTGGGGCTAATTGCGCTTTAATAATTGGGGAATAGAGGGAAAATAGTTCAATAACTTGATTTTAGTGGCGTCTCCTGTTGAGCGAAGAACTTAAGGTTTGTGTAAAGTGTGTCAAGAGAAGCAACCCCAGAATTAGATTGATTTTTTTTACAACTGAAGTGAGTCTGTTATTAAGATTCTTGTTGCTCTGCACTGTTTGCTTTTGCTTAGTTCAGTAGATAGGTATTATTTTTCCTTGCTTAGTAAATTGAATATCAATAAGACTGTGGCCACTGTTTTTTATTCAATATGATGCCAGCTGTGACTGCGGTGCATATAAAAAGTTTAACCATTAAACCACTGAACAAACATAATTTACTGGCAGAGTCGTCACTAGGTATGAAGCACAGGGTGGAGGCAGGTAATTTGGACATTGGGTAAAATGGGATAAGGGCTCTTTGAATATTAGCAGCCATTCACCAATCTTGTTTTTGCATTGTTACTCCAAATGTGCTTTACATGAAACAATAAATTGGTCTGAGAAGACAAGGATGAGCAAAGATTTAAAAAAAAAAAAAAGGCAAATGAGTTGTCAATCATTTTTAGTAAAAAGTTAGGTCGGATTAATGATTTAATCAATTAATGACTGAACTGATAAATGGATTTAACCATTTAAAAAACAAACAAACATGACTGTCCTATTTTACCTTAGCCATTCCTCCCATTTACCTGAACATGTAATCAGAGTGAGTTTAGGGTTCTTGATGTGTTTGAAGGTCCAACGTTTCTCAAGTATTTTACTTGGCAACATATTTTCTAACCCAGGTTGGGGTGGGGGAGCCCTTCTGTGCGAAGTCTGCATGTTCTCCCTGTGTCAGCGTTGGTTTTCTCCGGGTACTCCGGCTTCCTCCCACAGTCCAAAGACATGCAGGTTAATTGGTGTCTCTAAATTGGCCGTAGGTGTGAATGTGAGTGTGAATGGTTGTCTGTCTCTATGTGTCAGCCCTGTGATAGTCTGGTGACCTGTCCAGGGTGTACCCTGCCTCTCGCCCAATGTCAGCTGGGATAAACCATGACCAGCCCTACTGCGACAGGATACAGGATAAGCGGTTATGGAAAATGAATGAATGAATGTACACATTTTCTTCATAGAAATGTAACAGAGATCCAAACTTCCCTAGTTCAGGTAGAGCACTGCAGTCGTTCTTGCATCAGCTGTTTAATTTATGCGGCTATCAGCTGACTTATTCCGATGAACTGTATTCATGTAGGTGTACAGCACGGCCTTCATAACCTGATGCTTCTCACTATCATGTTGCAGGCGGTCCGGATCTCACTTGCTATTCATTTCTGTGAGTAAGAGGGTGAAACAATTTTGCTTCCAGCTGAGCATTTAGAACAATCAGACTAAACTTTGTCAGGTAAAATTGTGAGGCCTTTTTTGCGACTGCACTGTGAAATAACACAAGCAGCAGACAAGACAGTACGTCGTTTATCTGCAGTGAGCACAAGGACAGCGAGGACAGAGGTTAATGACAGTAAGTGCGGTATAATTTACAACTTTGTGCTCTGCTGATGCTAGCCTGGCTCCTGCAGTTCATGTTAACAACCTTACCCATGCTATTTCCTATCCCTCCTGCTTTTGGCCACTTCAAGTGAGCAAATTTTGTCTGGCAAATTCTGGTCTGACTGCAACTTCACTCATGCCAACTCAATTTGCTGCCAGATTTCCCTCCACCGCCCCAAACTCCCCCTTATGTGCAATATTTTTGGTGTTATTGATTTAACTAAGATCTAATGCTCATGTATGTGTTTATCAAGAGGGGATTAGCTCTTTGCTGCTGGGATTTTTTCCGAGAGCTCGAGGTATTCTTTGTGTGCCAAATCTGTCTGTATAACCATCTGTTATAAATGCTCAGTTCCTTCAAGTGTCTCAGACTTTAGTTTAATCACGAGTTAAAGGATACGGAGCTGAACTTCTGACACCAGAGATACTAAATCACTTTTAGGTGACAATTAATTTTGACATGAAATCACAGTTTCTCACATGAGTTAAACCCTTGAAGCCGTGACTTGAGACTCCTTAAAATAAAGAGCAGCCTGACAGACATATTTATGCCATCATTACAGACGTGGAGGAGATGACAGGCCTTTGGAGAGGGGGAGATGAGAGGGACAGGTCGCCGGCTGGACATGAACTGGGGGCATTGTGGTTCATGGTCAGCTTCTTAACTCCTAAGCTAGAGACCCCCTCAAGTGAAAGGTGTCACCTTTTTTTTTTTTGAAGGATGTTTTATTTATCAGAGGAGGCCTTTGGACTGAAAGCTGTTCACAAAAAAAAAAGCAAAACTTATGGTTAAGTCAAAGAAAAGTATCTCATGATCTCCCGACTCTCAGGTTTAAAGCAGCTGCAGTAAAGCTGGCATCTGTACCTTTACATACACGTATTATTCCCTCTTTTGCCACAGCTCGAAATTACCAACAAGGTACAAAGTGGGCGAGCCAAACACAAGAGGCTCAGAGGGGCCC
The DNA here is from genome assembly GCA_019142605.1 of Cephalopholis sonnerati. Taxonomy (NCBI): domain Eukaryota; kingdom Metazoa; phylum Chordata; class Actinopteri; order Perciformes; family Serranidae; genus Cephalopholis; species Cephalopholis sonnerati. The sequence goes on along the minus strand of JAGQAX010000003.1, from coordinate 25,946,291 downwards.
TGTGCTGGAGCCCTGACATCTAAGACCTGAGCACTGGCAGCAGAATAGCACTGCACTCATGAGCCAAGTTGGCAACAAAAGTCAAGCCTGCAAGACAAACATTAAGCATTATGTGAATACTGTAAAAGCTACATGAAGGGATGTGTGTCAGTGTCTCACCTCTGGCTCACACTCATGTCTTGCTGTTTGAGGTGACCCACCAGCTCGTTTGTCACCCAGCCAATCACCTTTCTCGGCTCCTTCTTGGTCGCCTTCAACACCGCCTCAAAGTACTCCACCAGCCCGTCCTCATTCTGCAACAGAGCACCGTTAAAACGCTTTCATCACTTCACATGCAGAATTATCTAATTAGGATCAAGTCAGCCCAGCAGAGTCCAGCAGAGTCCGGCGGTATGCAGCTGCCAAGCAGAACTGCATCCAAGCTGACTCTGCTTGGACTCGATCAGATGGCAATTAAAAGAAAGATGCAGGAAACAGATTTAGTGAGGGAATCAACTCCTCTCTCACTGGTTGCTTTCACCCACTTATAAACTCACCACCAGAGTGAAGCTGTGCTCGGGCAGGATGCCGTACGTTTGCACCAGCCTGTCTCTTTTGACACTGGGCAGCTCCGGCAGCCCTTCCCTTATCTTCTGCACCACCACCGCCTGGCACGCATCAATGCCAGTGGGCAGCGATGCGTTATCCTCATACACAATCAGTGGGGGCAGGTTGGGCTCTGGCATAAACCTGAAGGGAGGATGGGGGGAGAAAAAAAGAAAGGGAAGGAGGGGGGGGGGATGCTTTATCAGCAGTACAGATAAGCTTTGAGAAGAAGAGGTTGACTTTTGTTTGGATACTAATAGTCCTCTTGACACCGCACTTGTCACATCTCACTTGCTCCCCTAATCATTTGACTCCATCAGCTGTAAACCTGTCCATCTATCATTCCCCCTCCTCAGCTCACACACATACACATGACTGAGGTCCACACCTTGTTTATTTCTCTCCATCTAGCTGCCACTTAGACGCTCTCATCCTCTTTCAGTCCCCACTGGGGACAAGATCATCTTTTGATATCATAACTCCACGTCAATAAACACAAGCTCCCGGGACAAAGAATGAGCACAGATTAGCAGAGAGCCCACACACTCACACTCACCTGTAGTCCTGAAGACCCTCCTTGTCCCTCATAGGAATGGTCTCCCTTGGAGGAAAAATGAGGCAGACATCATAATTTATCAACATGTTTCATTTACAAATGTGTGATAAAGCTTTCAAAACTTTCATAATACAGTTCCCACAGATCCCTTAAAAGTCTTGAATTTATTAATCTAAAAATAAGGTGTTTATTGGTATTAAAATGTCTTAAATCAATCTTTCAAAAGTCTTAAAAATGCTGACATAGGAAGTTTTTATCTGACATTGCATCGTAAAATCTTAAAACAATTGGTAACATCTATTTTTATAAATGTATATTTAACCTAATTCTTCCTGCATTAACGTCACACACTTTAGGATAGTGGAACCAGCAACACTCATATTTTGTTTTTGGCTGGGACTCTCAGAGCAGAGGATCCTGTGAGGGCTGTGAATTTGACTGTGCAAATTCAATGAAGACTGCCTATTTAACCTAGAATTCACAGTGTAGCTGATACCAGTACAAAGCAATACATATGAGATTTGGTATATTTCATAAGTTATTTCATAAGTTTTTTCACCAAGTTTTTCAAACTACAATAAGATTTAAGGCAGTGGAATCTAACACAGAGCGTGAGAGACACAAACTGCTAAGAAAACTCTCCAACAAATGGCAGGTATTTCCCAGTTTTGTTTGAGCCTTGTCTCCACCATGAGACAAAAAATCCTGTTTTATGTTTCAATAAACATTTTGGCAAAATTGTCCATGACCCTAAGTAACTGATGTTGGTTTAGATTTTTTCCCTTCAGTTTTGGTTACTGTAAAATTAGTCTTAAATGTCATTCCACGTGTCATTAAAAAGTCTTTGAAAGCCATAATCTAACTTGCCGTCAGCTATAGGAACCCTGAAGATAGATATTAGGAGACATTTAACTGGAGGGAACTGTGACAAAACATCTGAGATACCTTTACAGCTACAACACTGCTTAGAGCCTGAACAATTAGTTTGTCAATTAGGCAGTCTATATGAAATTAATCCCAAATATTTACTGGTTCAGGAGTCTTAAATTAAATGCTCTGCTGCTTTTCCTTGTTTTCTGTAAGGGTAAACTAAATATTAGATTTTCGAATGCTGGTCAGACAAAACAAGACATCTGAATTTTGTAACTCCATACCAGTATAGTCAAATCTGTAGCATCACACACTCTATTTAACACACTCCATCCTGTACCTCCAACATGCAAGGCCTCATGGGGAGGAGGCAGCGCACCAGAAGATGATCAAGGCCTCAGCTGTGTGCGCGCTGGCTCATTCTGTGAGCTCATAAGCCAGTGAGTAGCACATAGCTCACAGATAACACAGGATGACGGCGGCATCCAAATGACTCTATTCATCATGATTACCATGATGGTTCCTCCTCAGCAAAGCTTGGGACTAATGAACCAGGCAGAGATCCCAGTCACAGGATGCTGTGCTGGCTCAAGCCTGGCATCACGGCCCTGCTCTGTCATCTTCTTACCCCGATTTGGAATCATACGCCCGGGTCTCGTTTTGCACCGCCCCCCCTCTCTGCAGGACCTCGGTCTGTCTCTGGATCTCGTAGTCTGGTGATATAAAGGGAGAACATGACCACAAATACAGACAGTTTATTCAATAAGACCAGAACACACAAATGTAATTTTGCGGTAAATGCCAAACATCTGCTCTGATACACTGGCACTCCTCGGGTCTCTGACTGCTGCCACATTATAACTGTGATAAACGATGTTTTTCTCCATGACTTTTAAATACCATTTCGGCAGCAGAGTAAATGTGATACAACTTCAGTGATAAATAATTCGAGCGCAGCACCACGGCATGTCAAACCACGCTTAAAAACCTGCACGTAAAATGCTAAAATTTTCTGGCTGCGGCTCTTTGTCAGCTCTTTTAATTGGAGCTCAATCAACAGTCAGCGAAGTTGGAGTCGACATAAAATCTATGCTTTTTTTAAGTGAGCAGCTGCGAGAAGCCAATTCAGAATCACACGCTGCTATCACACCGCTAATTGTTTGTGACTGGTTGTCAGTCCTAAACTTCTGCTTCACAAGTTACTGTCAATGTTGACTATGCTCCCTGTCTTAATGTCTCTTCATAAAATCAGCTATCTTGTTTTCACTCCAACAACAAATTCTATATTTAAGCATGACAGTAATAAAAATATGACATTTTTGTCAAACAGGACAGAAACACAACTGTGTGAGTACAAAGTGTGCCTCTATTTGTTTGAACAAGTATTTTCATCATTTTTAGAGAAATAACACTGTGACAATAATCCACTGTGACAAAAATAGTACATTGGAAATATTACTTTAGTGCATTGTTTCTCAGACTTTTTTTGTCATGCTCCCCTTCAGAAGCTGAGAAAAGTTCATGCCCCCCTACCCTACAGTTTTTTTTTTTTAATCACAGTCATTAACAATAATTAGAGAGGTGGGATCCATGTTGAAATGTACTGAAAATAGGAAAGCATGATAACAATCCCTTTACTATCCCTACATATATCACATTCATTCAGCTTTGCTTCACTCCACATTTTTCCCCTGGTCAGCCACGCTCCACCTGCAGCAGCTCTATGCCCCCCCAGAGGTGCCCGTCCTCCACTTTAAGAACCACTGCTTTAGTCTGAGTATGTAAAACTAGTATTTGTGAAATGTACTTTAAGTATAAAAAGTATGATAATGCAGAAATCCAAGAGAGTGGTGCTCTGAATAACCGAACGATACATTCAAACAGCGCTCCGAGTTTATGAACGGTCCAATTTGTGCCAGAGCGTGCTCCTGCACTCAGAGTGAGGCACCCACCAATGCGTAATTTAATCTATACCAACAAAGCATTCTTATTACGTAGTGGAGTAAAAAGCACAGTATTTTAAGTAACATGAAATGGAAAACTCAAGTAAAGTAATTTCCTGTGTTACTGAAGATTATTTGTCAAAATATTTCTTGGCCAGCACCAGTTGCCAGGCCACCAGTGGAGACACCAATAAGTCATTTGTGCCACTCAGGAAGTAGTTTGGTACATAACAGCTTGTAATATGGCAAATTGTTGTTTTCACACTTTGGTTCCTTGTACATAATAAACAAACAAGATACAGCAGGCTAATTACTGAGCTCCAGAGGTGCCGGTCGGTGGATTTTGTTCACTTGTTAACAAACAAAAGAGCCAGGCTAGCTGTTTCCTCAGCAGGAAAGCAAATAATTGTATTCACACAATGTCAAAACTTCTCCTTTAAGTGCAGTGCTTAAGTAAATGTACTTAGTTACATTCCATTACTGAGCTTTTCTTCCCTTTTACTACCAGTTTGACTTGCAGCACACACACACATACAGTAATTATACACACACATACTCAGTCATTCTTTCTGGGTGACACAGCGTGAAAATGTCAACTCACAAAAAGGTCTTTACTTTCACAGTGTGTGTGAGCAATCATGCAGACGGTTGAGACCCATTCAGATGGAACAGTGTTCAATGAGGCTCCCTAAATACACGGTTGCACTCTTCAGATATTCTGTTATCCTTCCTATAAGTTTTTAACCTACCTATGGCCCTGGCCAGGTACCGGATGCTGTTGATGTTCTTCACCTCTGTCCTGACGCCCAGGGGCTCCCCTGGTTTGTGGACGGACACATTGGCGTCTACTCTAAGCTGGCCCTCTGTGGAGAAAGACAGACAACATGCACACTGAGTGGAAAAGAAGTTAAGATTTAGAGGCTTAGGTGAGAGAGAGGACGGCAAAGAGACGGAGACAGAGAGTGATTTCCATACCAGACATGTTGCCTTGACAGGTGCCCAGGGCTTGCAGGATGAGCTGAAGCTCCCTGACAGCTGCAGCAGCCTCCTCTCCACAGCTCATGTCTGGCTCCATCACCAGCTCCATTAGACCTACACCTGACACATGTGAAGACAGCTGTGTTTTACATCTCTTAGGTATCCATCCCATGGAGCTCTGTAACAAACCTCAACAGTCTTTGCTTTGTTGAGCAATTTAAATCTATAGGATAATGTCTGTCTGACATTATTTCTTCCAGGGGTTATAGGAGAAGAGGGTTGTTCTAAAATATTTATCTTACTGTCAACAAAGTTCATGAAAAGATTAAAACCAACAATGAATTAGAAAGTCTCTCAAAACTTGTTCAACTTCCTGACTGTCTGTGGCACTTTCATTCCTGATTTAAAAACAGACAAAAAATATATAGTTTCATTTTTTGGACAACAATAAGGCTAAGGCTCAGAGGAGTAAGCTAAATCAGGCTCTGGCTACACAGATGATGCACAGTTTGGATAAATAGGGCACAGACTAACACTCTGATGCTACCTGCTCTGTTGAGGTCTATGAGTGTCTGGCTGCGGAGGTCATCATGGAGACTCTTGCCGCTGTCCTGCTCCAGCTGGATCTGTTTGATGCTGACAGTTTTCCTGATCACCTGGCTCCTCTTTTTACCTCCAAGGAGGCTGTAAGTCAGCACGCCATCTACTGCGATGGGCCGCCGTTGCTGGGTGATCTGGTATCCAGCCTGGAATTTAGATAAAAATGTAGTCCTGTAAATCTCTGAACAGTAAGGTTGTGTAGCAGTACGAGTGATTAGAAATTCCAACTAATACACCAGGCAGGAATAATTGTAAAATGCCATGGAGTAATGGCATTCATAAAATACCACAGCCTTTCACTAACTGACATCCTCCTGGTTCACTTTGGGATAGAGACGAGGGATATGACCTGAAATCTACATGAAGATCAATGATCTGATTATCTTGAAAACAATCCTTTTTTCCCCCTGCAATGCATATGCTTTATAATGTTGGCTTCTGATATGTGACTTCATGTTGATTACGTTCATGTTAACTGTTATGTTAATTACCCTGCTGTTACGTGATTGGTTGGTTGAACTTTTGTTAGGTGTCATTGCATGTTGTAGCTATTTTCAATGTATAAACATGGTTCAATTTTAGGGCCGTATCGAATATCTTTCCAGTACGGTCACCAAAAGAAAATATTGGTATTGTATGTTTGTCTAAAACATCCACTGTTCAAGACCGACAAAACAGGCTGTTTTTTAGAGAGTCATCGCTGCATTTCCAGCGGTTTTAGTCCCCAAACATGGATGTTTTTCAGCATCCCATTGCTGTGTTTCCTCCGGGGACAGTGCTTCGAAAAGTGATTATCTACAGAGACATCAATGCCTTTTCAATCTGGATTGTGCAACCAAAAGTGGGTATTGTAAGCCAAAACAGGATCTTTCCCCAAACATGATCAAGTGGTTTTTGTGCCTAAACCTAACCACATATTAACCACAGTGTTGTTGGAACGTTAAAAAATGTTAAGTTTCACTGTGTCCGCAACATAATAATCTACAAATGTATCCATGGTTTGCAGAAACACACACTGCCAACATTTACTCTATTGATTGGTTTGCTTTATCAAAAGAAAATACATCAATTTTCTGGAGTCTTTCATACAAATCCCTCTATTTTCAGTGAAATAACAGTGATGTAAGCTTCTAGTCAGGGTCACGGGTCAATGTAAAGGTGAAGCAGGCAGCATCAATTAAACACAGTGCTAGCTGATTGGCTGAGCTGTCATTATAATGCAGCGGGAGTGCTGCCATTTCACTCAAGGTTCCTACTCAGAAAAAGCACAAGAATAAATATTTCATCTGCTCCTCTATTCCTAAAAGAATCTGCTGCCCCAAGTATTAATTCCCCGCGTTACTATGGCAACCACATCACAGGAACTACACATTAATCATACTTATGCTAAAGAGAGTGAGGACGTGGGAGAAGAGATTGGGGGGCTGTTAGTCACCGGCTCTCTGTACAATGTGCCTGATCGACACAATCAATCACCTCCACACCTCCTCCTGTTAAAACAGAGGAGAGGAGAGAAAAAACAGACTATTCGGGGGGATTTTCTTTTTCAATTCCTGTTCTTCTTGGTGGATTCAATCTTTGAATCTGCTGGATTTTTGCGAATACTGTTGCAGCTTATCAGAAATCCCCTGTTTCTTACTTAATCTTTTCATGAGTTTTGTCTCAGCCGGTGAAAGTGTCGTGTCTGCTGCTGGATGACGCACGAGCGTGTCATTCTGTACGTTAGGCAGCATCTGTAAATATCTGCATAATAAATCAACTGCTATTGCCACATAATGAAGGGTGAGGCAAGTCTGTTGCTAATAAGATCCTGGTAGCCACATTAAGTTTCCTCAATTACTCTGTAGGCCCTAATGAGCAGGGATGCTCCAAACACTCCCTTTGACTCCTCGCCCTTCTGTACATCCTAAGTTACAGATGCATGCCTGCTCACACACTGTACATTCAGCAGTGGACACACACACACACACACACTCCGTAAACTCATTTCCACGCTGTGAGCCGCTGAGTCATTCTCTGACTAATTTCGAAGTCACTAAACAAACAAGACTTAGTCGGCCGTATCATTCCTCGCGCCTGCACACTGATGTTTTTCTCAGCTATACCTCGGGGGGCCACAAAGACATTCATAGCTCTCATTAAACACATGTCAAAGCTTCAACAGCCAGGCCATGTCTGTTTATTTGCAAACTTAATATCTCAAGGAAATTGCAATTATTTGCTTTTGCTGGTAGGTTAGTGTGGAGCTGCTGAGGCATGTTATTAAAAGGCTGTTAAAAACTTTATATATGTGCCTTGCCTGCCATTCCCATTGAAGAAGGGAATGCTGGTTGGACAGCAGCATTAATCATTTAATGAGCAACTGTGGTGTTTTACAAAAAGCAATCAGGGATTTCTAGTGGAACATATCAATAATGTACAACGCAATTTACAAATGTATTTTTCAAGGGCGGGATAATTTCTCCCTCGATCCTGCTACTGGTCTGGTTTTACGAGCATTGATTACACTCAAACTTTAGGTCCAATGTGAAAAATTCCTTATCATCTGCATAATTAAAACCACTCTGACTCCAGTTTATCGAGCTGATTCACTCTTTTTGCACAGCTGATGGGACTAATGCAAACTAAATAATTATAAACAAGGCAACAGCGGGGCATTGTGCACAGTGCACACAGTGAAGCTAAAACACAAACAGAGGTTCACGCTCGACTTGCCGGCGTGAGTTGTTTGGGGAATCTCGGGGAAAAATAAAAATTGTAATCGGGTATTATCGTCCCTGCTGTGCGTGTGTGTGTGTGTCAACTGTTGAGAATTATTCCAGTGGAGGTGATGCAATCTTGGGCAAACACACAAAAGAGCAAGAGGAACCCAACAGTAATCCCTGCGCTTCTGGAGGGGATTTTGCTGGAATTTGAAGATACATGGACTTTCTGGGGAGATAATGTATCCCTAGCATTGTGATTAAAATATGTACTGCTGCAACTGTGTGATAACCAGTTAAGTCTGTGAGATATTAAACGGGGGGGTAAAACTCCATCTATCAAGATCTACAGAAAACTTGTGCTCCATCAAGCCTTATCAGACACATTTTCACAATAAAGTCAAGTTAACTGAGGAATTAGAGCAGAAACTAATCAGGAATATCAAAGAGAGACATCATTTATTTCAGTGCAATACAGTATAAAAATAGTACTATAAAAATACCAGCTTAAGCTCATACTCAGTGTATTGCTTGCTACTTCGTGAGGGTCCTCTCATTTTAATCCACTTCTTTGGGGCCGTTTCTATGAAATACTACTAAAGGAAATCTGTCTCTCAAGTTCTTCAGTCCATAATTACGCTCCTCATTACTTTGCCCAAAGCTGTGTTAGCATAATATCATACCAGGAGAAGGCTGACTTTGAACACTCAAAATGCAAAATTCTTCAACACCTTTCTACTGAGAATTTCTAGATTTATTAGAAAAGGTCTCTGTAGGGCAAGTCACCGCAGAGTTCCCATGACATTTTGTCTTTTCCGTCTAAGCCTTGAAATGTCACTCATAATGGCAGTAAAATTACCCCTGGGCTCTCAGGGGTAGTGAAACCTCGCCATGCGAGCACTCCATTACAGAGAGCAAAGTGAACATCAGTTGGGAGAGACTGTTAAATGGAAATATCAATGTTAAAGAGTTTTATTGGAATACCTCTACCATTGCAAACATGGCTGTTCTACCTCTTGATTCTGTAAGAGCAGTAAATGTGACACTGTAATAAGACGACTTTAAAGCTGTGGTTAATCATTTTTTGGCCACTTGGGGGCAGTGGAAACAGTTCAAGCAGGACACAATGTCAAGCTCAGCTCACATCCCAGCTACATCACCTGATCTCAAACAGCCCAATCAACTGATTGAGCAAGCGATTGATGGAGGGGAGTCAGCTGATAGATCACATGATTCCTTTCTATGCAACCAATTGGCAAATCTCATTCAGGGCGCCCTATTTAAACTGCTCTGACCTGCTTACTGTTGCTGCTTCCTCTGCAAGCTGCTTCGCAACCTGCCTCCACCCCAGCTCCTCCTTTTCATGCTGTGTCTGACTTATCAATGTCATTTCTGTTTGTCATTGATGCTGCTCTGTTCTGTTTCCGGGGGTCTTTGCTGCTGCTCTCCCTGCATTAGGCTCTCCATGTAGGCGCATGGAAGGGCAGGGAGGTTTGCTCTCTCTGCCTCAGGCTTTCCACATTTGCACACGGAAGGGCAGAAAGGTGTGCTTCCTCTGTCTTAAGGCTTTACATACAGGCGCATGGAAGGGCGGAGAGGTGTGCTCTCTCCGCCTCAGGCTTTCCACGTAGGTGCGTGGAGGAGGCTTTCTGCGTAGGCCCGAGGAAAGGCAGAGAGGCTCCGGAACAGAGCCATACCACCAAATATAATGCTGCAAATGGAAATAAAGTTTTCTTTGACTTGAGTGTTCCTGCCTGAACTTCTCTGATCCTCAACAAAAAACTCTGAAACAGCTACAGGTTGTGCAGAACTTAGCTGCTACACTAACCAAACCAAGAGGTATGATTACATCACACCTCTTTTAGCCTCTCTACACTGACTCTCTGTTTGTTTTAGGATTGATTTTACCATTAAGGTTCTTTATGGCCTGGCTCCAGGTTATATTTCAGACCTTTCAATTCCTTATGAACCTTTGCATAGTTTGAGGTCCTCAGGCAGAGGCATTCTGTCTGTGCCAGAGTCCAGGCTGAAGACTAAATCAGCAGAGCTTTTGCATTTAGGGCCCCGAGGCTCTGGAACGACCTGCCTGAGGAAATAAGGCTGTCTGAGTTAATGTCATCTTTTAAGTCTCTTCTAAAAAATGAAAGCAGATCCTGATTTTATCTGAGCTGCTTGTTTATTTTATTGGTATATTTTTGCTTTCTAATTTCTTGTTATTCTTTTCTTTTTTTTTAAGTTTTGCCCTTTTTGTTTTTTTATTACTCACTTTGGTATGTTATTAAATTTTTTTCTTACTGTCATTTTATGACATTAATTATTAATATTCTTACTGTTATTATTCTTATTGTTATTAGGTGTTAAGGTTTTTAGTTTGTTTCATTGCCTTTGTGTTTTTTTTTATGTGTTCCAAGTTTATTGTAAAGCACTTTGTAACTGTCTAATAAATGCACGCATCTCTGGATGTCAGTGCTCGTTGGCATGTATTAGCTCTAGAATTGCCACAGTTATCCAAGTAACAATGGAGCGATCACAGGAACTATAACTGATTTAATGAGCCATTTGCAGTTTCACTGTGGCGGCATGGTAGCCCAGTGGTTAGCATTGTCACCTCACAGCAAGACAGTTTCTGGTTAGAACTCAAGGTGGGTGGTTTGAACCCCGGGGTGGGGGTGCCCTTCTCTGTGTTCTCCAGCTTCCTCCCACAGTCCAAAGACATGCAAGGTAGGTTGACTGGTGACTCTAAATTTCTCTTTGGTGTGAATGTGAGTGTGAATGGTTGTCTGTCTCTATGTGTCAGCCCTGTGATAGTCTGGCGACCTGTCCAGGGTGAAGCCTGCCCCTTGCCCAATGTCAGCTGGAATAGGCAGGATAACAGGATAAGCGGTTACAGAAAATGAATGAATGAACTTTGTGACTGTGCTTTCAAAGGTGCTAAATCAAGTAACTTTTTTTAAATAATAAAAAACCTGTAAAGCTGCTGCTTGACAGATATACATGGAGCCGGAACTCACTAGAAAGCTCTTTAAACCAAGGGGAGCTGCTGATTTGGGTGGTAATTATTGTATCTGTATGTTCATCACTACAAGCGACCCCTTTCACATGTCTTATTGTTATTCAAAACACTGTTATTATAAAAGTACCAATTATAGCAGCTTTAAAGCTGCACATACGTGTGATGTGAAAGATGTCACTCGTAGTGACAAACACAGGGAAATATCACCAGACTCTGCAGTTCCTCTCAGCTTGATGGAGCATTTTAGCATCTTTGACTTAATTGTTTTGCCTCTATGATCTGCATCTTAATCATTTCTGTTCGCTCTCACTGCTCTCCTCTCCATTATTCCCAGCCACAGAGGGCAGCTATTTCCAGTGAAAAAGCTCTGAAAACCCACTGCATGCTTAATGCCAGGCACCAAACACTTGACGGACAAAGTCAGTGACTAGTTGGTGAAAACAGTAGAGCATGTAGCGGCTTAAGTGCCAGATATTTCCTTTAGGAGTTGGTTGAGACAAAATGTCAGACTTAAAATTATCAGACGGACAGAAATCAGACTGCAAGTTACTGCCCATGTTGCAAATTGGTAACTCTGTGATATATGTTCACCACATTAGCTGTGTTTGAATACTACACTGTATCAATGTTTGTTCTACGTCCCTTCAAGAGGCCTAAATAAATAAATAAATTCGTTAATTAATACTGCTTTAAAGGAGTGTACTCAATGGTAACTATATGAGGAGTTTCAATTAGGAATGAGAGAGTTATCATTAGGAGACAACAGCTCCTACTCTAAGACAGTGTCTGGTATCTAAATGAAGTCCATTATGGGAAACTACTGAAGATGTGACTCATCTTAAGTTTACAAATATTTTCCTGTTAATTAACTATTTAATTTTCAGTTCATAATCAAACGTAATACACCCAGAATTGTTCCGCTAGACAACACTACCTGGAATTTTAACAACTCCAATAATGATACCAACTGCGTGAATCAAAGACAGCTATCCCCAAATTATCAGCGTGGGCATGAGGAGGGAAATGACCTGTGGATAATGTAAAAATAGAAGTGCGCTGAAGGAAATGAGCTGGTGAGTGAAAAAACACTGGTCATTTTCTTTAACAGCTTTCGGTGTCATTTGTCTGTACGTGTGGCAAATAGTATTTTTGCTGCTTCAGCAAGACTTGCTCACTATTTAAATTAGAGCTCACGGCCGGGAGAGTCCAGTAGGAAAGGCTGTGATGGAGAAGCTTGAGGCAGATGAGGACAACTTATAACAAAGCAAAAGCAATGATGCAGCAAGATAAATAGGACTAGTGTCTTCACAGTGCTGTTGTCAGATAAAGTACCCCCCACTAATGTCTGTGTTCCCGCCGATTAAAACCAAGATGTTGCACAGAAAGCAATAATAGAGGCCAGGGAGCAGAAAAACTCACAGGGAGGTCAGCGTAGAAGTAGTGTTTCCTGTCAAACAGAGACTTCTTGTTTATCGTGCAGTTCAGAGCCAATCCTGTCATCACTGCTGCTTCGACACATCGTTTATTCAGGACCTGAGGACACACAGGGACATTACCTGATGACCTGACAAGATAGAAATCACAAAACAACATGTTATCTGTGTTTGAATTCAGTTAAACAGCACTTACGGGTAATGTGCCCGGTAAGGATGCATCAAAGTGCGACACCAGGGAGTTTGGAGGTGCTGAGAAGCGAGCTGGTGAGCCGGAAAACAGCTTGGTGTTTGAGTTAATCTGGGCATGGACTTCCAAACCCACCACTCCAACCAGCTGCTGGGCAGCACTGAGAGAAACAGGAGCCAGGCATGAGACAGACACAATTCAGAGAAACCTCAACTTTACAGTTCAGGGATCAATTGTTTTATGAAAAAACACAGTCAAATTCCAGATGGTTGGAATTACCATTTCGAATTTTAATTATCATTTAAACTGTGTTTGATTTTCACGCTTTGGAAAACTCACAGTAAATACTGTCCAGCATCAACCGAAGTTAGTACCAGTCTCCCAGATGGGTTTGTTTTGCTATTCCCTTGTGTAAAGAGTGTGCATGTAGCAGGCAAACCCAGTGATGCTACTGGTCCCTTTATCCCCAGTTACAGTGACACAGACACTCAAGAAAGCATTTCAAAGACAGGCTATCTTCAACGTTAATGAACATCCGGTATGGTATATGTTTGCATAAGGTATTGGCTTTAAATGCAAACAAAAAGTGCATGGTGCTGCTAATTTGATTGTAGTTTTCAATGTAAAACTTGGTGAAATGATTTCAGTGTGTGTATCAGTGCTTTTTGGACATTTTCAGCACATTTTAACATTCAGTCATTCATATTCCGTAACCACTTCCTGTTGGGGGTCGCGGTAGGGCTGAAGCTTGTCCCAGCTGACACTGGGCAAGAGGTGGGGCCCTACTACACACAAACTCTAGGAGGTTGTGAGTACGTAGTGTGTTAAAACTGGAAAAGTAACCATAATCACCATCAAACAACCATCATTATTGTGCGCATGCGCCACCCGTGCGTGCAGCCTGTTGCAGTCTGATTCTGATTCTGATTCTGATAATATCTATGCTAAAAGGAGTCAGTATGCGTACTAAAAAAACACTTTTTTTAGTCTGTTTTTGAGTGACACAACTCCAGAAGTACATAATCTTTAAAAAGACATTTTGCTTTCTCTGTGTGAACTGTAACACTCTAAAATCCCAGTCAACCGTGGACATCTAATGGCACACTTCTATCCGTTTCCATTAGTATAAAAGGGTCAAGTGCCAAAAGATTAGATAGAGTACGTATTGTGTACAACTATGTCATATGAAATTGGCAAATGTTTGGCCTTGTGTAACAGTCTGTTACTCCTTCAGTTATTGTTTCCTGAAGCACTGCCCTCCTTTGTTGGGCCTCAGGCTTAATTTAGTTTTATGTGATTAGGTATCACAGAGATGACTGGTGGAGGTTTGACCTAAAATTTAATTTGGAATTAAACACTGCAGAAGACAACAGTGTCGTCACCTTAAGCACAGCCAGATTAACCTACTAAGAGCCCCCTGAGGGACAAAGTAGCTGTTCTCCCTCTCTCTGTGTGGTATTTCCATGCTGGAATAACAGATGGCTCCTTGTTTGGTGTGTGATTATCTGGCTAAACACAAAAGAATATGGTAATATGCGCCAGTTATATGACAGTGTTAGGTGCAGATTTGGACCATGGGACCCAAACACAAGACAGCATCTATCTTCAAGGCCCTTTTCATGTCAGTTTACATTGTGCTTTAGTAATATATATCTCTTATATCTAAACAAAGTTACACAGTCATGCCAAGTAGTGAACCCTGAGCTTTTGGGAATACTGGGGGCCCCCTTTGGCCAGCCCAGAGGTTGGGTTTAGAGACTACAAATTTCTGAAATAAATCTCTAAAAACTAGAGGTGTGGAGTTTGAAGGACAGGAGCTTGTAACAGGGTGGGGGGTACAACAAAATTATGCTACTGACTTGCATTATGGGAAGTGTAGGATCTATAATAGAGACTTATACATGGAATGCCTTTAAGTCAGTATTAAATCAGAAAATTAATATGGCTATGAAATGAATAAATGAGGCAATAAATGTGTGAATAAATGCAATTCTAAATATAGAAATGAGTCAGTATTGTTCAGTAAATCGGCAGGTTATTATTCAAAAAGGAACCAGTTTCAAACGAGTATTTTTAGCTGTTACTTTTATTTCATAATTCCACATTCATTTCATGGCTTTTTTTAATTAAATATATTCAAATGAATGGGGCCTTACCTCACAGACTCAGACCAAAACAACACCACCAGAGCAGCACTGAATCACAATCTCTTATTCCACACTTCAGCTGTGTTGCCAACTTGGTGACTTTCTTGCCAGATTTAGTGACTTTTCACTCCCTCACAGAGACTGTATCTCTAAAAAGCGACTACAGATTTAGCAACTTATTCATACCATCAAGGGAAAAGCAAGAAATATATTCAAATATGTAATATTGTAATTCATTCCCACACATGTAAGACACGGCTCAAAGACACGACTCCTCTGCCAAAAACACCAGGTTATGCTGATGCTCCCGCTGTTCAGCTTTGTCTTTATAGAAACGTTTCCAAGCATGACAAAGTGGTGCACAACAGTACAAGCACCATAGCTCTTCTTATGCCATTAAAATGTTTTGTTGAGGGGTTTTCTCTTTAATCTAACACTAACCGATCACAACATTTATTTTATAGTGTTGTTTACAAAGTTGCATTGTCACAGAACACACTTAACAGATTACAAATAAAGAAGCACACATTTTGCCGCACCACCATTTCCCTGCGCTGTTGCTTTGGTCTGAATCTGTGAGATAACCATACTGAAGTGGAAATGAAAACAGCTGGAGAACAATGCAGCATTACGACATATAAGTCCCCTGAAACCAATAAATGTGGAATTATACAATATAAGTGCCTCATTGCCACACTGAGGCATTGTGCAAAAAAGGCCAGCAACGTCTTTCTCACCCAAAGAAACTGTTTAAATTTCACACTGATGAGTCTCTTATGATCCTATTTTACATATTTTATATCGAGTCCGTCATGACCTCCTCTCCTCTCTCCTGGTAGTATTGTGAAGACGAGTAGCAAGATATTGGGAGTGCAGCAGAGAAAGTTTTCTGTCCTGTTCCATAAACAGATAATAAGAAAGGCTAAAGCCATCCTTTCTGACAGCTCCCAGCCCTCATTCTCTGAGTTCCAGTTTTTGCCTTCTGGCTCTCGGCTCAGATTTCCCCCTGTTAAGAGTAACAGATACAAGCTCTGCCTCATTCCTTCTGCTATTTCTCTTTGGAATGCAGGCAGTAAAGAGTCATACCCAGTACTGAGGCTACTCTTTTGGCTGGTTGTTACTATTGCTATGATCATGTAATGAGTGATGGTGATGATGTTGTTGACAATGATATTAATGGTTGTTGTTGATGACCGTTGTTGTTTGAGATGACTGAATTTGGTTCTCCTCTCCTCCCCCCAATTGTTGAGTATTTCTTATTTCTCTCATGTCTTTTTTTATGTGCAGTTTTACTGGCTGTGCAACTAATTACTCTTCAGGGACAAAATAAAGTTGAAGTCCCCTGAAATAAATGACACAGTCTCTTGAAAAACGTCGTTTGAAAAACAAAACAAAACAAAAAGATAGATAATAATGGTTATTAATTTCAGGATTTATTTTATAGCCATATTATTTTTATTTATTTATTTGTGTATTTATATTGACTTAAATGGCATTCCACAGCTACAACTTAACCTGACATACTAGAAAAAAATGGATGATCATTTATACGCAGCTTATTTTTCTTATTTTTTGGAGGGTGGCCACAGATTAAACTCAGCAGAGGAAACGTCCTATCCTCCACCTTCTCCACTGTTTTTACCTCCACCTTATCATTTACTTCTGCTACTACAGGTTAGTACAGAGGCAGGTCAGGGGCACTGTAACACAAAGTATTTTCCTTTAGCAGCCTCACTTACCTTTTTGCTTTTAACTTCGGACGACTGTCGCATCGTAAACTTGATGTGCTTATTCGTCTAATTAATAAACGCGAAGTCTTTGGATATAATATTAATATCTGTTTACTCATATTGTGTAGCAGCTCACTAGCTGCAACAGAGGAGGCAGCCATGTTGTGAAGTTACAGTGAATACGGGAGTTGTAGTTTTTTAAAGTGACATTTTGTATGTGAGTCAACGCCGCTAGTTATCAAATAAAACTACAACGCCCAGTGTTGGAAAGATTCCGGTTTCCGGCATAAGCTTCGTCATTTCCGTTTGGACAACTGGCGGGACTTCTTCGCATGGTAGTTGCTGAGCAGGTAGTTTACAGACTTTTCCACCGGCACCGCTGATTAAAACCGTAAAACATGATGGCCACAAATGGAAAGGACGCCTGCGGATTAAATGGCGATGACTCATCGGTGTCTTTAAATGGCGGCAGCGACACTTTTGCTAACAAGTCTCACTCTGCTGTGGTGAACGGAGCAGCCAAGGCGGCACCGTCCAGACTGCAGAACGGAGGAACCGGGGCGGAGAGGTTCACCTTCAGCCCCGAGCCCACCATTGAGGACATTAGGCGGATGCAGGCAGAGTTCACGGACGAGCGGGACTGGAATAAGTTCCACCAGCCCCGCAACCTGCTGCTGGCCATGGTCGGTGAGGTGGGCGAGGTGTCGGAGCTCTTCCAGTGGCGGGGGGAGGTGGCCGAGGGCCTGCCGGACTGGACCGAGTCGGAGCGGGAGCAGCTGGCGCATGAACTCAGCGACGTGATGATCTACCTGGTGGAGCTGGCCGAGAAGTGTCGGGTGGACCTACCCCAAGCGGTGCTTCGTAAAATGGCCCTGAACAGACTGAAGTACCCCGCCAGCAAGGTGCACGGGTCGGCCAAGAAGTACACAGAGTACAAGGACTAAATTTGGGTGATCAGACATGTCAATCAGGGGACGCTGTTGCTCACTTGACTGACAGCATGCTGCAGTTTACTATGACCTACTACTGAACATTTTATCCCTGACTTCAAATGGCTTTATCTGGGTTGACTTGTTACATATGAATGCTCTTAACTGGTGTGTGTTTTCTGTGGTACACATTTGTGAGCCTGGCTGCCTACATATGCAAAGTCTCCTTTACTAGGCGAGGCACTTGGGGGAATACTGCATGTTGGCTTTTATTGAGGTTAACTTTTAAATTCTGTTTTTACTCTTTCAATCATTGATGTGCCTGAGTGAATTTGAGACAGTTTGCTGAAAATATTCCTGTTGTGGAGTGCCTTTTGGGGAGTATTTATAAGAATATGTTTCTCACTGAACATTTTTACAGCTTGCCTCCGGTTTAAGAGTGTGACAGAGTGGTTTAGAAAATTGGTGGAGAGTTGAAGCGGATGATTATTGTCCTGACTGTTCCTGACAAAAGAGTAATTGTGAACAGTTTTTGTGTTATTAGGTTTTTGATTTATCATCATTTCCCATCAAGGTTGGATGAACTCCTCTTTTGTTTTGTTCACATCACAACTGTCACTTTTTTTTCCCTGAAGTAAAAACTGCTTCAATTCTGTCCTGTGGTTTGAACTGGTTTGTTCAGTCAGAGAGGATTGTGACGGGAGCTTGAGCCTTTTTGCTATATGCATGCCAATTGTAAACACACTTGCCAGTTTATTAGGTACACTTAGCTGAAAATAATAGTCCAATACTAGAACAACCTTGAAGTAAATCCTAATTTCATGAAGGTTATAAGTTCATCTTGTGTTGAAACTTTTTAGGGAGGTTTTGTTTAAATTTTATAATTATTTTGGAGGCTGTAGTGTGTGTGTGAAAAATGAAATGTATTGCATTGTATTGACAGATTATTCTAACACTTTACCCTCATTGATAGAAATGGGCCATCCTAACATCCTTTTTTGCAAGATTCAACATTACTGGGTTTCCTGGAGATGGTCAAAGTTAAAGCTGTGGTTGTTAACTTTTAGGAAAAAAAAAGTGTCACATTTGCCTTATCTGTCACTATATCCACACAGCATTATATAATGATCTGTGAAAAAAGTCATGTAACTTTGCCTCATTGTGTTGCTTATAATAGCCTTACCTCAGGTAAATAAAAACAATGAAGCAGAGCAGAGGAGTCTCTGACACAGCTGTCAATCATGTCAATCACTGCTCGTGAACTGTGGTTAAACTGTCAAACTAGGCAGCGCTGATCAAATATAAATCAAGATTTTGTTACTGCATCGCCCAGTTCTCACCTCAAATGTTTTCAGAAACATTTTAGTGTACTGTTTAGGTGTAACGAGAAAGTTACAGAATCTTTTTTTTTTTTTAAGGTTAGAATGAGCTGTTTATATCTACATACAGAGCGGGGCCTCTGGCAGACTCCTTGCTGTGTGTTACAATACCTACACTACCATACCATTATGTATGCCAGAAAAAGATTTAGGGTGTCCCAATACATAGTATGTCAAATGCAGTATGCCTGAAATACCAGGATGCTGTACTCCATCCGGTCAGATTTTGCAGAATGCAAGTCAGCGTGTTTCTCTGGCTATTCTGACCCACAATCCTCTGGGCGGCAGAAGATATGTCACATCGACTGTCAGAAGTTGCAATGATGGATGACAGCGCGTTCAGGTGACTGATGACCAGTTGATTAGTAATAATAGGAATATCAATTGTTTAATTGAATAAAATAATCATAGATATTGCCAACAACAAAAGGGCATAAGTATCAAATAACACTCAGTCATTCATTTTCTTTAACAGCTTATCCCATTGGGGAGCTGGAGCCTATCCCAGCTGACGTTGGGCGAGAGGCAGGGTACACCCTGGACACATCGCCAGACTATTGCAGGGCTGACACATAGAGACAGACAACCACTCACACATACGGCCAATTTGGTCACCAATTAACCTTCCTTGCATGTCTTTGGACTGTGGGAGGAAGCTGGAGCACCCGGGGAAAACCCATGCTGACATGGGGAGACCCCACCCTGGGTTCAAACTAGGAACCCTCTTGCCGTGAGGCCACAGTGCTAACCACTGTACCACCCTACCACCTTATTAAATAACAATGACAGAGCTTATGTAATTTTACTTTTGTGAATTTAAAATGTTAGAATCTACAATGTATGCACAATGACTAACTGCAAAATAACATCTCTGTGGTTGACCTCCAGTCTCTGGTGAACTTTGCGAGTGGTGTTTTGTTTTATCTCCATGGTAACAGATGTAAAAGCAGTCAAACTTCAAGGTGTAACGTTATGAGGAAGTAGTATGTCCCAATTGTGTGCATACTGCATGCAACAGTACATACTTTTTAAAGGCAGCTGCAGTACCTACTAAATGTAAAAAGAGAAAGTACGTGATTCAGAACGCGCCCATGGAGTCAGCCATGTTTCTGTAGTGGCCCAGAGCAGACAAACCAACACTGGTTTTAGAGAAGGCTTTTCGCATTTTCACATTGCAATGAAGACCATCCTATGTTCTCCTACATGCTTGGAAAGGAAAGGATGAGAGGAGGGATATCGAGTTGGTTGCAATCTGTAACCTCACCACTAGGTGTCACTAAATGCTATACACGAGTCCTTTAAGTATTAAAGATCATTATTAATTCACCATGAAAGATGGGCAGCATTTTTTTTTACACTTTTATTCTAAGGAATTTCAGTTTTTCCACTCATTCAATCAATGAGCTACAAAGCAACTAACTTTAAGGAGAGTTTTAGGGGTTCAGTGTCTTCTCTAAGGAGGTTTGGAAAAGCTGGGAATTAAATTACCAACCTAACGATCAGTGAACAACGTGCTGTACCTCCTGAGCCCACAGAGGGCATGTAATGATTTACCTTGAGCTCCACTTGTAACTATCTTATTTAAATCAGCAGGAGATAGTAAGGGAAAATAATTATAGTGTTGAGTTTATTCGACCGATATATTCCACCTGGAATGAAACTTTGATAAACCTCGAGAAGCAAAATACGTCTGTGTGTGCTGAGGGAGGGGCATTTAGTGTAACGCAGTGATGAAAACGCCTGTCTGATTTTTCATTTGATGTGTTTCGAGAAACAAACATTGCCCTCAGCTGTATATCCTGATAGTCACTCAGAGGCATGAGTCATCCACAGGCTGCAAAGGAGAACAGTCATGCATCACTAAAATGTTGCTCTGTGTGAGAGTCGAGCCTCACTTCAAAGTAAACAGCTTTTAACTTAAGCAGATATGACACAGCATGCCACATTAAGAATGAGCAATTGTCCACTTTCTTGGTGCATATCCAAAAACTTGGTTATGCAAACTCTCCTCCTCTGCTGGCACTGGAATGTGTAAATACATCATTTTAATTTTAAGATCTGTGGAGTGACGGTTATAGGAAAAAAACAAGGGCTAAGCTTTTTCTGTCTTGATCAGATGAAGTAGAATCACCACACTAGCACCCCCAAAATTAGTTTTTCATGATCATAAATCCTTAGCTCCTACTTTATTCCCCCAAAATTCTGCAGTGTTTGCTGTAGAGCAGAAAGTGAAATCATTTTCAGCAGTAGCTCATCCAAAACACAAGCTCTCCTTCACTTGAGTTTTTTTGTAATGCACAGAAACAAAACAGCCTTTTAAATGGGAGATCGTGCCACTTTGTAGGTGCTCTCTCAATATTCACTGTCAAGATGTGTGCCAGTCAGGGAGCAAGCTGCAATTACAGCTGTCCCAGGAGAGTAAAATATAACCCTTTTCAGCCTGCATCACTGTTATTCCAGCAGTTTTCTGTCTGGCTGCCTCTCTGAGAGTACATCGGCACTGCCAAATGTTATCCCGAAGAGGTTTGGTAAGAACTCTTTACTTTGAGAAATCCTCATGCATTTTTCAGAGCGGGATGTAGCACATTTCCACATTCTGGTGAAGTCAGATACGAGATACGACTTTCTAAATCTGTTCCTGAACCCTGCTCCAACCTTATTGAGAAAGTGTAAACATAGTATCAATGTTTGTATTGATTAGACGAGTGCATGCAACAGATGCAGAGCAAAACATTTCACTGATGAATGTAGATGGGTAAGTGTGAAGAAAATGTTGCTATATTCTTTGTTACATATAACCAATAATGCCAGAGGTGGGACCAAGTCTTTGTTTTGCAGGTCACAAGTAAGTCTCAAGTCTTTGCACTCAAGTCCTGAGTGAAGGCCCAAGTCCTAACCTTTATAGTTTCAAGCCCTAAACAAATAATGCAGTCTTCACAGAATGTAATGCCATTTTAACAAGAGTAATAATACATTTGAAAAATCATGCAATCATGAATGCTTTAAAAACTTTGATTTTTTTTTGTTTGTTAAAACACACCTGTGTAAAGTCTCTTAGCTGTTAAACTATAGCCCCGTATTGTTGAAACCTAAGTAAGTAACCCTTCAGACATGGTACCTAGACCCTAGCATTTCCACCCCAAACAGTACTCTATCATGTGGGCAGGGTTGTTGTCACTCACTGCTCCGTCCAACACTCACTGTATTTCCTCTATCAGTCTGCACGCTGTTTATCATCCACAGAACGAGATTGCACCCCGATATTTTCTGAGTCTCTCTCCATGAGATATTTAAAAATAGCGGGTTTGTGCATTTAGTCCTTCTCAGGCAAGCTCAGGGGTTTAGTGTTGCCAGAGCCCACAGGAACAATGCTCAACGGCGCTTTTTTTTTCTCTCCAAGTGAGGATTAGAATATATGCAGTTCACATAACCTGGTTGAAATTAATATATATAAACGCTTGAGGATCCACCCATTACTAAAAGTGTATGTCATATAAAAACTAAAGTTATGGACAGAGTTGTCACCATTAAATTTAAGGTGCGTTGATGGATTCACCTCGTCAACTCATACATTGAGAAATATTACAAGTAAACGTTCCACCTTAAAAGTTGCCAGCAGTCTACTTACAGTTTACTAATAAAACTCTCCACTGTATGAACAGTGGTTACATGAGCCTCAAAACCAGACACAACTCAGCCCTGAGCAGAGTTACCGTCCGCTATTGGCCAATCAATGGACTGCAGTGTTCACAGCTCCACCTTTTAGTACCTAGGTACCCCAACAGAGGGTGGACCAAAAATGGGGACGGTACGGAACAGTTTAATTGGTACCATCCACAACTTTTCACAGTGGAAACGGAACTATACCGTACTGCTCGGTGGGTACAGGGCTTAACTGTGGCTAAGCATTAGCTTACTAACTATGTTAATAATAGCCTTGGCTTACTGTTCTTTGTGCGTCAATGTCGATGTCAAACGGCGATCACTAATGTAACGTTAGTTTTTCCCCTGCACCTTCCCACTACAGTCTGATTGGTTCAAACAAAGTGGATCAGGGGAGATGAGTGTCAACTTGGTGGGAATGAATAGTGTTAGTGTTAGCTGATGCAGGAAATTAATTGTCACACACTTCCTGTAGGAAGGTATCAAGTATTTAAGTCAAAAGGCTCAAGTCCAGTTGAAATCACGAGTCACTGGTGTTAAAGTCCAAGTCTTTTCTGATTTTGTAAAGGTGAGTCTAAAGTTGTCTAAATTTGTGACTCGTCTCTGACTCTAGTCCAAGTCCTGTGAGTCTGCACCTCTGAATAATGCTATGTCATTACTTTATCATGCATTGCTTCATTTAACATTTAACACACTTGAGTGACACAGAAAATCAAAAGAAGGGTGTATACCTTATCTTTATCTGCACATTGAGCCTGAGAAATAATTTTCCATTCATGAAAATCTGCCTTCATGTTCTCCCAGGCTGCAGTGACGGGGATACTCTAAGAAATCCTCATAAGTATTTAATACTTTAAGCACACTTAAGAGCTAATATGTAATGCTGGATTCCATTCACTGTTGATAAGTGGTGTCCATGTGCGCTCTACCTGCTCTTTGATGGGAGTCGTTTTTTATAGTGCGCAAATGGTTTGGAAACGCTACAAATACATCAAAGTTTTCTGAGAGTAAGAACCACCTCACAAATGTCATGGTAAATTGTATGTTTGCAGGCAGAGTTTTTTTTATGCTTGGACTGCTTTTAACCAAACAACAAAGAGGACCTAGAACTGCAAAGTGCATCTCTAATAGATTTTCATGGGTGTATTTATTAGTGTGCTGCATTTTGTTTACTTAAAAGTGGGAAGTAAATGTACACCTGTTATCTTGCTGCGCAGGCTTAAGTCTAACTGTGCATTTATTTTACTTATCAACACTTTAAGACTTTGTAGTTGTCAGAAATGTTAGCTGAAAGTTCACTGAGGAGATGTTTGGCACCCCTAATGTCTTCATGTTTTCATGCCTTGAGAAAGAAGTTAGAAGGTTCCCAGGGTGCCATTCCTTTTCTGAAGATGGCACTGAGGGCTTAATTACATTTAAGACTTTTGATGAGTTTAAATCTTAGATTTTCTTCTACTTTATAATGGTCAGCCCAGCAGATACCATCAGGCCTTGTCGGTGCTTGTTGCGGGTTTCAAAAGGATGTAAGACGTCTAGTTTTTCGTGCTCGCACAGATAAGCTTTCAAAGAGATGTTCACAAGTGAATGTGTTTATTTTCTGTGTGAATAAGCGATGGTTTCTCTTTTTCTTTTTGGCCACTTCCTCCTCCTTTTCACTATCTGAGTCACACACACATAGACGCTCTTTTATCCTGTCATAGAGACAGCAGTGGGAGCTGTCAGATCTCACACAGTGGGGTTACCCAGCAGCAGGGGTTCACATCTCATCACATCCCACACACAGACGTGTATGCGCGCGTGCACGCATAGAAACACATACAGATTGGACCATTGCTAATGGCTAGGGATGATTTCTTCCCTTTTGTGTGATGCTGTCAGGGACAATCACATCCTAAATACCCCAAACTGATCCATTCTGAACATGAACTTCTTGGCAATTTCCTTCCTTTTCATAAATGTTACAGCTGAGCCAATACGGCGATGTTTCAAGTCAAAGTCCCTGCCAGCAACCAAACATTTATATGAGTGTCTCCTTGGTTTACAATCAATTCAAACTTTATTGTCCGCAAGGGGGGATTTGGTTACAGGCTATTGCTTCTATGTAGGCTACATTGCTGCAAAATATTGCCCCTCCAGTCTCTACAATTTATACTTTGTGATGGCATTCTGAACAAGTTTTGATGTAGAAAACGGCTGATGTGATTTGCCAGTTGAAATATAATTTTATTGTGACTGAATACATGAAAAATAAGAATGAAATGTGTTTGTTTTGGGAGCAATGATCACTCCCTATTCACCGAAAAAAAGAGAAAATTTGATTTGACTTTCTTTTCTTTTGCTGTCTGATCTTTTTTCACCACAAATTTAACACCTGTGGCACCTGTGGTTTTAGATCACCTGTGGCAGTTAGCTTTAATTTGTAGCTTTGAATGTCCTTTATGTCAATAACCATTAAGCTGGGCAATCTTTTGTTATCAGCATTTGTCCTTTTATTTATTTTTATTGCACGTTTTGATAGGTAATAGCAGAAAAAGCAAAGATATAATTAGTAACATTAACTAAAGCTGCATTTTAGAGGTGCTCTGCCATTGTGCATGTTGGCTCAATAGCACAGGTCAATGAAAGAGAGTCATTGTTAATGTTATTGGATCCACCTGTGCTTTTTCTTATCTGCTGTGGGAAAGCCCTTTTTGATTGCTTTATTGAACCAGTGACATTTAGCTGACACAGCGGCAGTGACCGGATAAGCTGGACTGAGCAGATAGACACGTAATATAAAATAAACCAATAAACAACACAAAATAACTTAAAAAAAACTGAAAATAATAATGATAAATATGAAACACAATCAAACCAGCAGTTTATGTAATACATTTTAAGTAAATTCTGGTCTCCATTACCAGTTATACAAATAAAAAAATTGAGAAAAGTTTGGATTTCATCTTGACGGCTGCTAAATAAGGCTGCACTTTACACCTTTTCAGAATTAGAATCAGAAAAGGATTTATTGCCAAGTTGTTTTTTTTTCACTTACAAGGAATTTGCTTTGGTTTTTTGGTGCATACATAAAAAAAAAATACAATAAATATATTAACAGGAATAAAAAAGGCAAGTGCTGCAACACTCAAGAGCATAAATATAGAATAGAAAATTGAAAATAAAAAATACGACTGTACAGTTTGTGCAAAAGGTGCGAAAAAAATTAGTCAGGCAATGTGCAAAAGTTCCCAGTGGTGCAATTCCCATTTTTAAATGAAGATCCTGGCCAAAACTAAATAGGCCCTTGTCCCAGAAGACGTCTTAACATGAACATTAAGAACAGCACAGGTGTAAAGAATCAAATTAATAATGGCTGAAATTAATTTGGCTGCTTCATTTTCAGGGTCTTGGTGTTGTGCAGGCTTCACCTGAACATAACAGAGCCAATGTAATGTTATTAGTAACACATGTGATTCAACTGCCATAAGTCAAAATGTCTGCTGTGACAAAGGTGTGTGAAATTCAGCATGAGCAATACAAATTTGCCCTTTTCTATCATAATCAGAGACATAATTTGGATTTTAGAGCTGATCCAGACATTCATGTGGGGGCCATAAAGTCTGAGTAAAACTGCCATAAAATAACAAATGAGTTATGCTGTGGAAAAGTCTGTGGAGGTGCTCAGGTGGTCAGCTCCAGTTGGCCGCTGCACTAGCACGTGACATATGTGACACCTTGTGTCCGCTGCTGCCACCTGGTGTTTGGTGAGGTAGTCATGTAATTAGCACACCTGCCCAGAAGTCGACGCATGTAGTAGCATTTGTTAGGCCGACTCAGTGAGCTCGTCATGTTAACTTCATGTTTCAGCATCATTTGCGGTATTATTTCCCGTCACACCTGTTGGCAGCTCGAGACCATAATTAGTACCAGAAGGATTTTCTCACTCTGTTAACATGTCTTCATCATCACCGCCTCATTTCACCTGTCTCAGGTAAGAATGTGCTGCAAACCTGACTCATGTATTAGCTGTGTTTCAGCTGTAAGGCTGTTGCTGCTGTTGTTATTTCGCAGATTGGATGTTTGTTGGCAACATGTTGGCTAATCTGGGCTGCTATGCAATGTTTGCATTAGTGTAAATCATGAATTAATGTCTTGTAATGGCTGTTTTTTTTGTGTTTGCACACAAATTATGGTGCTTTAACCCGTTTAGAACCTAATTATGTTTCAGACATACACAAATAATAATGTAATGGTGGTTTTCTGCTCTTCATGCACTCATAAATAATTAGAAAAAAATGATTAGGATACTTAATTATGTTTTTCTCCTATACATTCCAATGGATAAGGAATCTTTATGCTGAAATCACCTAACAACAGACCCTATTGCAACAAAAACATGGGTTTATTTATTTTTTCATGAGTGGTTAACTCATATCAATGAATGAGTGATGCTTTAAACTGGCCACTTTATGAGGTACACCTTGCTAGTTCCAGGTTGGACCCCTTCTGCCTTCAGAACTGCCTTAATTCGTCATGGCATAGACTCAACAAGGTGCTGGAAACATTCCTCAGAGATTTTGGTCCATATTAACATGATAGCATCACACAGTTGCTGCAGATTTGTCGGCTGCACATCCATGATGTGATTCTCCCGTTCCACCACATCCCAAAGGTGCTCTATTGGATTGACATCTGGTGACTGTGGAGGTCATTGGAGTACAGTGAACTCATTGTCATGTTCAAGGAACCATTTTTAGATGATCTGAGCTTTGTGACATGGTGTGTTATCCTGCTGGAAGTAGCCATCAGAAGATGGGTACACTGTGGTCATAAAGGGATGGACACGGTCAGCAACAATACTCAGGTAGGCTGTGGTGTTTAAACCATGCTCAGTTGGTACTAAGAAAATCTCCCCCACACCATTACACCAGCAGCAGCAGCCTGAACTGTTGATACAAGGCAGGATGGATCCATGCTCTCATGTTGTCCAATTCTGGTGTGGTCTTCTGCTGCTGTAGCCCATCTGCTTCAAGGTTGGACGTGTTGTTGGTTCAGAGATGGTCTTCTGCAGACCTTGGTTGTAATGAGTGCTTATTTGAGTTACTGTTGCCTTTTCTATCATCTTGAACCAGTCTGGCCATTCTCCTCTGACCTCTGGCATCAACAAGGCATTTTTGCCAAGAGAACACACTGGATATTTTTTCGGACCATCCTCTGTAAACCCTTCAGATGATTGTGCGTGAAAATCCCAGTAGATGAGCAGTTTCTGAAATACTCAGACCAGCCCGTCTGGCACCAACAACCATGCCACGTTCAAAGTCACTTAAATCACTTTTCTTCCCCATTCTGATGCTCAGTTTGAGCTTCAGCGGGTTGTCTGGACCATGTCTACATGACTAAATGCATTGAGTTGCAGCTACGTGATCAACTATTTGCATTAGCAGGTAGTTGAACAGGTGTACCTAATAAAGTGGGTGGTGAGTGAATATATTGCATTCTATTCGTCATTGCGACCCAAGTATCCTTAATTTCTCCACAAAACAGTACCTTAAAATCCTCCGGAGATAAACATACTGTGTACATGATCAAGAAAATGCGTTATAAGCTGATTTTTAGCATTAGAAAATCAAATCAAGTCAGTATTTCCATTCCAACAGACCTATATTTTTGAAAAGGTCCTGAGGAAAAGCTATAAATCTTTAATGTGATATTTTGACATATAAAAGTTATGTAACATCTCACGTTTCCTTTGAACGCAGTTTAAACAAAAATTATAGACTTTAACAATATGATTCATAGACTGAAACATGCCTTGCACTTCCTCATTGCCTCGTGGTCGGCCATGCTTGTTAAAGGATGTGTGGCTCTACTGCCGTCCACCTGTGATTAGCTTATAGACATCCCACCAAATAAATTTGTGCACTTGGGTGGAGTCAGATGACAGTAATCATAAGTCCAGACATCCTTGAAAAGTTGTGTCCAATAGAATAGAGGAGGGATCTGAACGGGTTAATGCTGCTAGTTTGCACAGAAGTAAAATACAAGTGTGTTTCATTATTCCCGTGAATTGGTTTTGCAGCGTATTTCCCCTCTAGGTTGTTGGTGTTGTTTTTGTGGAGTTGCCAATTGGCTCACTGTAAATTTAGAGTGTAACAGAATTTTATAATAGCTTTACAAAGTTTAATTTATTGTATAATGGCTTTAGAAATATAAACACGAGGGCACACAGGCCTTTCACATAATCATTTTCCTGTAATAGTGGCTTTAAGGGAAATTCAACATGGCTATTGTCGCACTAATAATAGGTAGTCACTTTCTCTCTACATGCTTCATACTTGGCTTTGCATTAGAGGAGGATTTAAGCTCAAAGGCACCTGGGTATGTGACAGGTTGCTTTATATTCTTCATATATAAACAGCACAGGGCCTATTCTATGGTTTACAGTGCGACAGCTGCCAACCTCAGGCTCCTTTTCATAACTCACGGTGATCTGCTGCTTCATATCAGTTCATAATAGATGGTTACAAGTGTAAGAGATTGTTACTGCTGTATGATTGACGTGTCTAAGCCTGCTGCAACATATTGGGAGGATTGGTGGATTTAGATGTATCAAAACTCAATTCACAAGGTAGTTTATTACCCTGCTGTTCTGAGGTGAGTTTTGGGATGGTAGCCATACAGCAGCTAAAGCTCAGCCTACACATCCTGCTGCAAACACCACGTCAGCATCGCTGCTGCCGCTGCTGTTGCTCATCCAGCATTTTCTAAAGCCCACCTCCACCAGCAGTATCCACCTGAAGGCTCTGATTCCCCTGTGGAGGAGTTCATCATTGTCACTCCACAATCTTCTCTGTGCTGAGCTTGGTGTTTGCTTGCAGGGAATGATTGAGGTCAGTTTCTAGACACCAAATACACTCCGCACTACTCTGTATCCATTTAATAATACAGCTATTCAATTGAGCGAACCTTCCTTAGCTTGTCTGCCGTGCACTGGTGTGTATTTATCCATCGCGTGTAACAAGTTTAAGTTTTCGAGTTGAGTCATAGCCTCCAGGCCTCTGCTGCTCTTGTGATCCATGTGGGTCTCTTTTCACAGCCTGTTGTTTTTGTATCCATATTGTTTTGCATTGAATGCTCTCGCCTATTGTTTTGTATGGCGTATTGTTCTGTTTGCCTCGTGTGCTCTTTGATGCAAACAATTTGCCTTCCTCTGAAAGTGATTTGAACTGAACTCGTTTAGCGTGAATGAATAAATGAAGTGAGTGTCAAGTACAGGCCACTGCTATTTAGGGATTCTCAACAATAAACAGCTGAGTGAATATCTCTTTTTGTTCTTTTGCTACATATCGTGGTATTGAAGTTTCTTTGAGTATGAAATCTGGTGCTTCCTCCACACTGTTGCTCTCTCCAGCAATGAGAGGCGACTGAAATGATGTTTGAACCACATCAAAGATGGTGGAGTTGTTGGTTTGTAAAAGCCTGCTGTTTATTTGAATCAAGCATCGCAAAACTAGGAAAATGAGACAGCTAAGTGTAAATACTGATGGGCTAATGCTGTTGATTTCAATGTGTGACTGTATAAACTTGGTGTGAAAATGCGTAGCTGCCAATGTGCTGTTTTAACAGACTTTATCATCATTGTCAACCGGGACAAGTGTGACCTGACAAGCTGTTCAACATTTCTCCGTTGCAGAGAATTGAGACACTCTGCAGCCACAAAACATACCAGTTTGTCTTTACAATTCTTGACCATTATATTTCTCCAGCTGTGTTAATTAAAAATCTCTACACATACTAGCTTTAATGACCTAGGTTTTCGATGTGAAGTGGTGCTTAATCTCGCGCTCCTATTGTGGCTTTATCTGTTGCTTTTTGTAAGAAATGATTAATTTACTTTGCTAACATTTCCACAGAGTGTATTGTTGAGATTCACTTGTTGAAAGAAACACGTACCATGAAGGACAGTTAACAACCTTCTTTGAATGTCCTCAGCTTTACACTGAGTGGGCCATTGTACCAAAAATTCATACCTAATATTGGAGGCTGAGGCTTTCCAATTACTAGAATGTTTTTCTAGGAAGATAAATGGTTTTACTCACTGTGTCCTCAAGGGAAACTCACATTTCTTATTAAATGTAGCAGCTCTAGTTTAGGTTTTGCTATTATGAGTAGGGAACACATAAAGACACAACTATACTGTATGTCAAGAACACCACAGTGAAGTCCAAGACAAATTCCCAGCAATTCTTGATGTGCTCTAAAGAGAGTACAGGTGGCAGGACAGTGCTTTACATGTTGAAAGCAGAGCCCCCCCCATCCCCAACAGATTCCCCACAGACCCCCACACCTCCCTCACCCCCTGTCCCGATGTGATATAAAAAAAAAAAGAAAAGAAAAGAAGGAAAATAATAATTATAATAATAAGGCTGAGCAAAGAAGTGGGGTGGGGGGAAAAAATCAATACAACATAGTCGCAATATTTTTCTGTAGTAGTATCATATTGCCACATAGGGCTGCAACTAACGATTGTTTTCATTGTCGACTAATCTGTCGATTATTTCTTTGATTAGTCAACTAATCATTTTATCGAAAAATATGTTAAAATGGTGAAAAATGTTGGTCTGTCTCTCCCAAAACCCCAAATTATGTCATCTAATGTCTTGTTTTGTACTCACGCCAAAGGGTTTTAGTTCACCGTCATGGGAGAGTGTGTAAAGCTGCCAATATTTAAACGTAAGAAGCTGCAATAAGAGTATTTGGGATACTTTTATAGTACTTTTCTATGAAAAATGACTCAAACCGATTAGTTGAAAATAGTCATCGATTATTTTAATAGTCGATTAGTCATCGATTAGTCAACTAATCGTTGCAGCCCTATTGCCACATTTTTAAAAAATATAAATCATTAATATAACAAATACAAATTAAACTTTAGGTAGCCTACTAGAATAATTCAATCAATTGCTTTTTCAGTCAAACAGATGTTGACAAAGTTTTCCTTTGGGGACATCATTTACAGTTGAAAAACGGTATTATATCGCAATACTCAGCATATCGCAACATATTTAAAATTGCAATGATATTGCATTGTGATTTAGTATCATGATAATGTTGTATTGTGGCTCATCTGGTATGTAGAATGGTAGCCAGTGGTGGGTGAGTACTGATAAACCATACCCCAGTAAAGTACAATTACTCCCATAAAAAATGACTCAAGTAAAAGTAAAAAAAATGAGAACCTACTCAAGTAAAAGGTAAAAAGTACCTGGCTCATAAACTACTCAAAATACAAATAACTTAGCTTATTATTTTGATATTTTTAAGGTGTGCTGTGAAAGCACTTGTTAATAAAATGTTTTTTAATGAATGAATAACCCCATTCTCTTTTACTGAGAATTACTGAATTTTAAATATTAATGCATTTTATTTATTCTCAAAGTACTCAAGGACATCTTCAAAGATACAGTTAAAAAACAAGCAGCAATGTATCCATAGATCGTAAAATCAAATGATTCTGTAATATACAATTAAAGTTAATAGAATGATGAGACAAAAATTGTAATTATAAACAGGTCACCGTATCTGTGTCTCCATTAAATCAGACCAAATATTCCAGCTTATTCCAGAAGCGTAGCAGAAGCAGGGCAGAACGGCTGAATGCTCTAGAACCCATGTTAATCAAATAGGCAGATGGTGATGTGAGTTGGATTGCAGAAGAGGATGTAAGAGTACAGGAGGGTGTGTAGATATGAAGGAGTTCAGACAGGTAGGAAGGGGCTTGATTATGAAGGGCCTTGAAGGTGAGAGGCAGAATCTTGAAATCTATGCGATCTTTAACAGGAAGCCAGTGAAGCTGCAGGAGAACAGATCTGATCTATGGAGGGGGTTTTCATAATGATACGGGTGGCTGAATTCTGGACCAGCTGGAGTTTATGAAGACAGCCCCCCCCAAAAAAGCCTGACTACTTGCTACTAGATAAGTTTATTGAAACATCAAAGATTAACACATGAAAAAATGAACACTCCAGTAGCTTACATTGGCTAGTTAACTACATTTTAACCTACAATATGTGCAAGTTACTTAAATGTGCTAGTGGAGATAAACAGTGGAGATCTCAGTAGTTTTTGGAGGGCACAGAGAGCACTTCATCATGTAGTTGTTGTCTTTTTTAGATTTTTGGTATAAAAGTTTATCCAGATGTGGTCAGGGATTTTATGCTGAAAACTGCCTCTTGTTCTGGGTTTTGCTCATCACCATTGCATCGTGGTCAAAGGACAGGTGGTGCTTCTTCTTCTTCTTCTTCTTCTTCTTCCAGGCATCTGGCAACTTGACATCTGCAGTAGAGGTGCTCCGCCACCCCCACACTCAGTCCCTGCATTTAGAGCAGACTGGTTGTAAGGAAGGTATAAATGGCAGGTGTAGTGAACTTATAGCAGATTACTGGCTCAAAAATATACTTAAAGGGACATGAAAAGCTCAGTTCAGTTGAGTAAATGTATAGCAGCATAGTACAATAAAAGTACTGCACAACAGGGAAACAGACAGTTAATGTCTTTAGGTAATAAATGAGAAACTTTGTGTGTGCGTGCGTGCATACAAAAAGTTGCAGTTGTCTTGTATGGAGATTAGTTAACTTTTTATATTATTTCTCAGAACAGTTTATATGAGAGCAGAATATTCAACAGCATAATTATAAACTGCTGTACAATCAGAGCTTCACACTCTTCTTCATGATTACTCTCTCATGTTAAAAAGTTAGTCATTTCCCTTAACACCAGTGCAAAGTGTGAATCATTGATTGTCAGTTCAGTGGGAGTTGACATTTCCTAATTATCACTTCGTTAGCTAATGATTAACTCACTTTACATTTGAGAACATAACAAATAACAAATGTAAAACAGAAGTGGAGAGCATCTGTAACGACAACAATTCCTCAAAACAAAGGGACCAGATATTCTATAATAGAAAGTGTCTGTTTTTATCGACAGCTGGGCCAGAATTCCCAAAGAGCTCACCAAGGTAGTGAAGTTATATTTTTACTGACAGAGGCATTCGGATCTCAGTTGCCTTTGACATCCTCCTCTCTCCTGTGTCTGTGAGACTTCGAGCAAAAGGGGAAGAAAGCATCAGAGTATGGTGAGGTAAAGAATAGCAGACTTAAAGAAAAACAGACATCAAGCAACTCGCCTGATATGTTTCTACAAACTGCTGTTTGGTAGTTGTTTATGAGCATTATGTGAAGTCAAACAGAAGGTGATGATTTTAGAGTAGGGTTGCAACGACGACCTCTAAAATTATAACACTTCTGACTCAGTCTGAACAAAAAGTGGAGGATTGTCTTTTAAAAAGGTTTGAAGCATTTGTTGCAGAGCTCCGGCACTAGATTGCATTAGATTGCACAGGTGTTGCTGGTATTGTGTCCAACCCCTGTAGATACTTGACATTGTGATTTGCGGCAGGTACTAAATTGTGTGAAAGCATAGCTGTGAAGCACATCTGACAGATGTATCTGGCAAATGCTTAATAAAGGGAATGATCAAAGTGTGACAGAACAGGCACAGGTCCCATTCACATAATGGCCACAGGGAGCCAAGAGCAACAAAGCTAATATGTGACAGTGAGAGGCAGGAGGATTGTCTTTTGATTGAGCCATGCAGCATTAAAAAGACTGATGACTAACTGACACGCAGCACTGGTCAAAGTATACACACTTTTTCATGTGGAGTGAAGGACATAAAATGGTAGTAGATGTTAACATGTATATTTAAAGGACAGGGCTGCCAATATTCTATATTTGAAAAGTCTAACAAGAAAAAGGGTTTTTGTTCTTTAACATCAAAAGATAGTGTCAGGTGTGTGGAGCCAAACTCAGCAGCATATACATGAGTGCATACAGAGTTTAATAGTTGAATTACTCTCAGTGGGGATGTGTACATGTATACACATGCATGTATGTATTCATTCTGGTGTCGTAGATTGTGTGACCACACCCAGGTAGCTGATGAGTTTGTCCTAAAAATCCTGTGCTTCTTACGTCCCATCTTGTAGTCTGACTCACCGGATGTACACTGTGCATAACCCCGCTACTGGCCAACTATTTCAGCCAGCAGTCACCTCCCCTTCAGCTATCTGCGTGCTACTGTTTTGAAAGGACATCATCGCTGCAACCCTGGCTTAGTGCCGTCCAAACAATCGACTGGTTTAGAGCATGTTCCACTATACCACAATCATAATGGGTGCCTCCAGACCTTTCTCTGGCACTAACGCGAGACTACCGTGAGCCTGTTTATGTCTCTGATGTGGTCTGTAAGTTGTGTTGACGACAGTCCCTACCCTGAAATGTTGATGTTCTTGTCACATATTTTCACTTTGTGTCATCAGATTATTCTTTTTGTATCTGAAGAGCATGTTATACTTTGTTGTCAGTGTGCAAGCAATTTTTCTATAAAATGGGAATATTACTGCGTATTTTGTAAATCTTTAGAAATGAGTCACAGAAACATACTGTAGTTTCATCTAAAAATGGCTAAATGACTTCCTAAACCATCTGGATGCCGCTGTTTTTCACCAAATGTTACTCAGACAGAAGTAAACAGTGCATTTGTTGG
Source organism: Cephalopholis sonnerati (assembly GCA_019142605.1). Taxonomy (NCBI): domain Eukaryota; kingdom Metazoa; phylum Chordata; class Actinopteri; order Perciformes; family Serranidae; genus Cephalopholis; species Cephalopholis sonnerati. The sequence continues at coordinate 25,910,985 of JAGQAX010000003.1, read as the reverse complement.
AGACTTTTTTCAGCAACGGATTTGGTGCTCTTGCACGTACTTACAGAAGCAGAACGGTGCATGTGGGACTCAAAATACTTAAAAAACTACAGTGCCCAAGTTCATTATAATAAAGGAACATGTCCACTAGTCCACTAGTATATCAGGCTTTGGCTGCATGGAGGTAATACTTGAACAACATCAGAGGAGAAGTTGTGCTGTTGTTCTCAGTATCAACACAGCTGCGATAATCACAGCTGTGATGATGTTCAATACAACAGCACTCCCTCTTGTGTGATATTACTTTTATTCAACAGTTCTACAAGTGCCATTTATTAGTTCACAGTAATTAGTGACAACAGATTATTATTTGTTTGTTATGCCTCTGTGCCAGCGATAGCTGTGGCTGGAGGCACTGTGTTTTGGGATTGTCTGTCGGTCTGTCTGTTCAGATGTCTGTACGTCTGTCCGTAGAGATGTCTGTCCCATTCTTGTGAATGCTTTGAAGAAATTTCTTCAGACTTGGCACAAACGTGCACTTGGACTCAAGGATGAACTTGTCCACTAATCAGAAGATCAGTGGGTCGATCCCCGGCTCCTCCAATGGATATGTCGAAGTACCCTAGGACAAGATACTGAGCCCCAAGTTGCTCCCGGCAGCTGTTCCATCAGTGTGTGAGTGCGTGGGAATGGTTACCGAGTAGCTGATGGCACCACGTTTGGTAGCCTACGCCACCAGTGTGAGACTGTGTGTGTGAATGGATGGATGTGACGTGTTATCTAAAAGTGCTTTTAGTGGTCGGAGAACTACAACAGCACTAGACAGGTGCAGTCCATTTATTTTTGTGACGACGATATCCCAAGAACACCTTGAGGGAATTATTTTTAATTTGGCACAAACGTCCACTAGGACTCAACGATGAACTGATCAGAATTTGGTGGTTGAAGGTCAAAAGTCAAGGTCACAGTGAATGTTTTTGGCCATTACTCAAGAATTCACATGCTAATTGTGACAACATTTCACACAAATGTCTGACAGAATAAAATGATGAAGTGATGACATTTTATGTCTAAAAGGTCAAAGGTCAGCTTCACTGTGACATCATAATGTTCTGCAAAAAACCTTGCCTGGCCACTACAACATCAACATCATATCTCAGGAGGAGAAGGGGAGACATTTGGTCAGATGCTGAATTCATGTGTGTGAGACATCCATGTTTTCACAGACATGGATGTAAACTTTAAGTGCAAGTAGACTGGTCCGTGGAAGCATACAATCACAAGGCGGTTATCCTAGTTTAATTATTTATTTGGCTCCAGCAACAAAAATAGTTCCACGACTGATGGGACTGTAATGTCATCAAGCAACCCATAAACATTCCTTCACACGAGCTACCAGCTACCCAGCTACTTTGTGTCATGAACATGTATGTGTATGTTTCCATTTATTGTGCAACCAGTGAAATAAGAGTCTGTTGACAGTCGCTTTGGAGGCATGTGTAAGTCGGATTACTCAACAGCTTGATCAGACAGTGCTTTGTGACATCGGCTGATGCCATATGAGCACACCTGGAGGTTTGCAGTGACATACTCAGACTTCTTTACTTCCTTTCATCCTCCTCTGACAACCATTTGTTATTTATCTTGAATGTTATTTGTGGAAATATGTTATGATGACTGTTAATGTAGATTAATTAACTGTGGAGTGATACATACAGTACACAGGTAAAAGTCCCAGTGCTGTTATACTGTATATCAGCACTCATGAAATGCCTCTTGTCCAGTCCGACTAACTATTGTATAATTAGGAGAAATTCATTGTTTTTTTTGTTTTTTTTAAGGATTTTTTAATAACAAAAATAGGCTTTATATTTTCACTACACTTATGCTTTGATACTGTGGAGGAGATACGCTGACAAACTGAGTGCTACCTCATGATCAAACGTCCTATCTTACTATACATGACTGACAATGGTGCCAGGGTATTTTTTGGCTTGACATACATACTTTGATTTCAGCCACCGTCTAGTATCACCCCTCTCCTGATTTCCTGGCATGTCCCAATCCCAGCGTGCTCAGCTCGACTGCTCCTGGAGGGGCTGCGTAGGAGTGATAGACAGTTAGTAGTGACACCCTAAATCAGCCGTATAGACTGATCAAAGTGCTGCATTGTTGGACTGAAATTGGACTTGGGCTGGCTGCGGAAAGCTCAATATGAGGCAAGTTTCTGTCCTGTGACTGTCTGGTCTCATTTCGAGCTCAGCGTTTTGAATGATTCATCATACGGAGTGTGGAAATGACGAGGGAAAAGTTCAAATGGAGAGTGACAAATTCTTGGTTGGGATGTTTCTACCGGAGGGGGCAAAGAGGTGTTGTTATTCAAATGCAGATCTTAAGTCTTTGAATGCTTTATGCCAGCCGTTTCTGTTCTGAGGAGATTTCTCACTTTTTTGCGCTTTCACTTTTCTTTTCTCTGCTATAGTGAAAATTGGAAATCAGCTGCTGACCTTTTATATTTCACAGCCTGTAGTTGGAGTGAATCTCATACCTCTACAATGCAACAGCATGAAGTCTGTTATATTAACCACGTATGAAGCAAAGGAAGAATTTCTGCAAAGCGGCCTGCGTGTGATACAATTCTCCCTTACAATGTCCTCTGTTTGTGAGGACTGAAGATACAAGATACTCTCTGAATGGCATCCAAGGCTATCTTTATTCAAAGAGACTGTTGCTATGTAGGACTGTTGCTATGGAGGAGTCTCCCACCCTCTCACCAAGATGGACAGCTGTAGCCTCGCCACAGGGAGGAGCCCTTTCTCTCTCTCGCTCTCCTTCCTGTGTGATGTTTCCAGACGAGTCCAAACCTGAGGGAGTCAGCGGGGGTTCCTTCTTCACAATGATAAAAATAAAACGGTGACTCACTCACACTGAGAGAGAAAGAAACTGACCAAGTTCAAGACGTGACCAAAGTTTGCAGTAATAATGCGGCGGATATTCACAGTGCCTCTCAACAGGTGAATGCTCTTTATGCGTCATTGCAGGCTTTAACTTTTTCTCTCTCCTCTCTCCATTCACATTCTGTATAGTATCTTCAATCAAATCTCACAGTTAATATATTTTGAAGGCCTCGAGGCATCCATGATATTCATAAACTTTAAAATATGCTCTAGACACAGATGCTTGATTGCTGCTGATTATAGCGTACTCAGTGATATATTGTGAGCTTGTAGGAAGTGATAGGATGTGGCAGAAAAATTATTTACATCAGTTGTGAAATAACAAATGGTTGAATGGCTGGTTAACAGCCTGTACTGTCGAGCTGTTTCAACGTCCGAGACAGTTGCAGCATTTCACTATATGAAATTTTTACTGAGGGTAACGATTAATAAGATTGACGGTGCTGGATGTTACAAGAGAGAGTCTTTGTAATATTCAGTTTCTACATGGACAGCCAGTCTTTAAGGAGAATTCTCACGTCATCCTCCATTTTATTATGACAAGAGAGGCGGGATTTATTGGTTATAGGGAATGAAGTGTGTGTCTCTGAGGGAAACATTTACCAGGAGGAGATAGATGTGTCTTAGATTTTACATTGTTACTGTTTTATTCTGCTAACTATATCAATTTTATGGGAGCTGCTCTCACAGAATGCATAAAAATACACTTATAATTCAGAGGCTTGCTGGTGTGATATAAGGATTTAATTGTCTGTGCACCCCTGAACACTTTGCCCTGGTTTTTGATTTTAGGGCTTAAAGGCGTACAGCATTCAAACTTGGCCCCTCCCCCTCGGCTCGACGAGACTGAGAGAGCAGTGGTGGTCAAGAAAGTTAGAGAGTGAATGAAGAGGGGGAGCAGCGTAAATGAGAACAAAGCAGTGAATCAAAGAAATAAAACATCATTTTCTGATCATTTCATGGTGAACATGTTGTAAAGCACAACTCTGCACAGCCCTGCAGGACGGTGCTGCTTTGGTGGATTTTGTGAGAATTCACCTGAAGCACATGCTTCATCCTGTCTGCTGGCTTCTCTGCTCTCTGTGTTTGGCTCAGTCTCGCCCTCAATCGAACAGACACACAGACCGGCAGCTCGCATCCACAGAGCAGAGGAGAGAGACAGAAACAGTGTTGTAACCTGGTCGCTATGTTTTTTATAGAGTCCCGACTCCGTGCTGCTACTGGCTGGGGGCTCCACCCCACTACCCAGAGGTTGACACCCAGAAACGTCCTGAACAAACCAAAAAAAAAAAAAGGCAGAGGACAGCAGTGGTGGAAGGCAGTTACAATGGGCGCCAGTGCCCGTTGTTATGATGGCTCTAGTGTGCCCTAGTTACTAGTTATGAAGCACACACAGTTTTAGGCGTGTATATATATTTCACCAACAGTGTGTCTTACTGCCGCTTTTATGTTACGTCGGCTTGCAGATGTGCCCAGCTTGTCCATCTTGGTACGATTTACAGTAGCTAGTTTAGGTTCAACATCTCTTGTCTTGTGATTTAACAGAGACTTGATATTGGACATCAGCATACATATTACCCAGCAATCATCATTACTGTACATATCTGTATATGACAGTAACTACAAAGGAATTTTTTTTTAATAGCTCAGAAAGAATGAGCATATAATTTTGTTATTGATTGATACTATTTTACAAAAACTGAAAACCATGATGGAGATGGGTTTGCCTTTTTTTTCAGGGCATACATAGAAATTTGCACCATTTTTGATTTAACGTGAGCTCTTCTTTGAACATGGGCATATTTCAACGTGGTTGTTGAGCCACTCTACCCCACGGGCCCCAGTGAAACTGCACTGCCTGCCCTGCGTATATTTACGCCCCTGGAGGGCATGTTCTCTGCAGATACACACGCCGCCACTATTGGGTCTTAAGTGATGATAGAAAGGGATTACTTTTGTGTGACTCTCTATGCTGTTTTTTTTTTAGGAAAATCCTGCATTCTATGCCTTTAAAACTAGGGATTGCATTCTGAGTCCCTCATGTGAATGTGTCTAAACAACTCAGCACAGCACTTTGGTTAATGTTAGGGAAAGTTATTAAATGAAACATGTCCTGTCTCATGCTTCAACTCGCTTTTACTTTTTTGAATATTTAACCAAACCCACAATTTTCCGCGACCTCAAACAAGTGCCGTAAGTGCCAAAACAGAGCCATTAAAAAAAAACAAAATTAAAATGACAGTTCACCCCAAAATCAAAAATACATATTATCCCTCTTACCTGTAGCACTTTCTATCAATCTAGAGTGTTTTGGTGTGAGTTGCTGAGTGTTGAGGTATCGGCTGTAGAGATGTCTGCCTTCTCTTAAATATAATGAAACCCCAAAAAAGGACACATGCATCTGTTGCCAGCTCACCCAGCACTACTGAGTATACCGAGGAGGACGCTATTAACGCTTACCTTTCACTCCGTCATGAGCACGAGCCTCACGTCCATGAGTGGATGCATGCTTCCCTCTGTGCGGTGATACAGTTGGTGGATATAGTATAGAAAGAAAATATTTCCTACATGAAACTGCTCACAACAACATTGTGGATTATCTTGAGTAATCAGGTAATCATTTCTGGAAAGAGACATCGCTGTTGAGTTTTTCAAATGTGTTGTTTGGTGCTTTGATGACCACATGCCGAGTGCAAACTAGTTCCATTATATTTGAGAGACCACAGACATCTTTACTGCTGATATCTCCAACACTCTGCAGCTCACACCAAAACAATCTAGACTGATAAATAGCACTACAGGTAAGAGGAAGAATATGTATTTTTTAATTTGGGGATGAACTGTCCCTTTAAATATGCTTTATTTGCTATGTGTGAATATTATTAAGACAAATTAAAAGTAGGCTGTCACTTAACATTTCACAGGAGCAGTCTGTATAAACATTTTGTAACCTGCAGATGCAGTCATTAAAAAAGTTTCCTCGTTTTCTTATAAAAAACATAATCCAGGTGGCATTATGTTTCTCTTAAAGGCATTTGCTGTTCCATATTGTCTATAAAAATACATTTTAGGAGGCAGGGTTGATGGAGGTGAAGACTTTAGATTCGAGTAGATATTGAGTCTGGAAGAACATGTGCGCTGGTTTTGGAAAATGTGACAGTGAACTAGTGGGTCATTAAAGGCTCATTAAAATATCTGCCTCAAATGCAACATGATGCTTATTTACATACCACCCAACCTGCTCTACTGTTGCTTCCTCATCCAAGTATATGTCTAAATGAATATCCTAAACTCTTTCACAACATGTAGAAGTTGAAGGACGTCCTGCTGAAGGATAGAGTGCACATCATATAATGACACTGGTGTTTTGAGCATTGCAGCATTGCCCCTCAGCAGAGACCTGAAATCGGAGAACATCCCGGTCTGTATACCCACTGAGAACAACCTGCTGTTGCACTTTGCCTCAGCTGCTGTGCTCAGAGATCAGGCCTGCGAGGACATATTCAGCATCCCAGAGTGCCTACCTGCGGCAGCTGTTTTGACGGAGGCCAGTGCTAAGCTGTGCCAGCTGCTGGGGATACTGCTGCACCCTTCTGGAGTGAAACCAGCATCGTCAAAGCAATCCTTCTCTCTGCTCTCGCTGTGTGGAATAACCAGAAAATATCCACACCTGATTCACTGCTGCTTCTCTGCCAATCCTTGAGACAAGCCAGCCATTGAGAATATTCAGGGCCAGCCATGGATGCAGCGCCTCGTACAGGTCCCATCGGCACCTGCTATTGTTTTGTTCCACATTACTGCTCACTGGAAAAGAACATTTAACATCAAAACTTCTTAAGCTTGTTTTTGGAATTCAATTTGCATGTGCATGTGTGCCTGTTTTTTAAGATTTTACTCTTAAAAAGTTCCCACATAACGTCTTGTTTCCCCTTGCTTCTAGAGTTTGCTGTTAACCCCTACTGTGAGTGTGTTTGAATTCTTGATCACTCTCGTAGCAGCAGCAGCAGCTGTGGGCTGATGCTCTTTGTATGAATACCACCCGCGTGTGTTTCACTGAACAGGGCCAGAATACAGATAAGCCTCAGTTAGACCCGCAAACACCTCCCCATTAGTTCCCCTGCGATTGTGTGTGCTTCCCTGTAGTAAAAGCCACACCTGCTACGGGCGATGTTGTCCCTGGCTCCATTTGTCTTTCAGAGTCGGACCTCTTCGCCTTGTTTTCCTTCTGTGGCCATTACACAGTTGCCTCTCTTGCTCTTTACCCTCCTCGAGTTCCTCCCTCCCATCTCTCCATTGTTCCCCGGCTCCCTCCTCTCTCACCCTGCTACTTGTCTAACCTTTGAGGAGCTTCCTCACTTTGGGTCCTGTAACAGGGGTCATCAACTCTCTCCCAGTGTTTTCACTGGCAGGCTATCACTCACGGCCACCGCAGGGAAAGAAAGACAACCACTAATCCCTCAGACCAACACACCAGCCACACTAAAAGGCACTAGAAGTTGTATTAGAACAGTGAACTTTAAATAGAGCACGTTCACTTGAGATGATGAGAACAGTGTTATGCTACAAAACAATGTTGTACTTGGAGAGGAGACTGTAAAAGCCCTTTATAACTGGCTCAGTTGTGCCATACTCCAGAGTCAAGTACCAGCTAGCTTATCACCCACAAGTGTACATTAGCCTCACTAGTGTGAAGTTAGCAGTAGGGATAGGAGTCTGAGGGATGACTCTGATCCAATAGTTATACTTTCCTAAATGTTGATTTTAACATGAGAAACTGAAACAACAGCTGTAGCTACCGGTGCACTTTTTTTTTTTTACAAGCTGCTTGATCAAAAATACAGAAGGTCCTGATTCAAAGAAACCATAATGTTGATAATGTCAAATTATTGTTAAAATATGGATGAAAGTTTACATGGTGAGAGTGGAAATTTATGAATGCTGAAATTAAGGTGAAGCGATCTGCTCTGTTGGGGTTTTTGGGACCACATGAACACTCGTGGCTGCACAGAGGTGTCAACAGACTGAAGCTTATTCTACCTCATAAAGAATTTTTGGCAGATTACAGTAGAGCTGCGAATGATTAATCGATTTAACAGATGAGTTGTCAACTATGAAATTAATTGCCACTTAATTTGATAATCGATTCGCTGGTTTGAGTAATTTTTTAAGAAAAAAAAAAGAAGGTCAGAATTCTCATTCTAGCTCTTTAAATGTGCATATTTGGTGTCTTTACTCCTATGTGACAGTCAGCTGAATATTTTTGAATTATGGACAAAACAAGGAATTTTCAAGGCTGTGATCCAAGTCCACACCTCTAAAATGCAGTACAATACATATAGTGTTATTAAATGTTTGGTCATAGTGCTCTAGACAACAGTAACCAGTAACAGTATCCCTGAGGGTGTTTTATATGTGTGTCCTCCTGCCTTTCAGTGTGTTACAAAGTATTTACTGACTGTTTAAACTCCACAACTCTTCAGGGAGGGGTTAACGTGAACTGCTGTGATCCTGTCATAGTTTGCTGTTTGTATTTGAATTTAAAAAAGTGATGTTTTAGCATAGTTTACTTAAAAAAGACAATCAAGCAGACAGTAAATCTGAGACCAGCAGCGACCATCTCTACCTCCCACCAGCCTGTGAAATTCTACCTTGACTTGGCTGTCCTGAAGCGTCGGCCGCAGAGTCTGGCAGAAGCAGCTCAGCCGTCCTTATCTCCATTCAAACATGGCAACTCATAGATTATGTATGGTTCATGTGGTATGGGGCCATGTCCGCCCACAGATCATGGGGAGGCAGAGTGCTCAAAACACACCAAGTGAGAGCCTTCAATATACATGGAGCACAGTCATTATTAATGCCCCTGGATATCTGTGATCGCTACCTGCAGCACATCGTACCTCCTGGTGTGGAGAGTGGAATGGATTACAGGCCTGACAGACGCTATACTTGGTTTGATTACTGGAGCTAAGTAATGTTATTATTAGGGGAAATTATAAGGGAAATCTTGACAGGTATACATTATAGTTCATAAGGCTGTGATGATATTGTAATTATCTTTGCTGTAAATTACTGTTGATGTGCTGCACAACATGGTGTTCCTGTGCAATATCACGCACATGACTATTCAGTCCAACGTTTAAGTGCTATAGTGGATTTAAACCCAATCATTCAAAGTATGCCTCCACACATTTGACCTATTTGAATGTGTTCCCCTGCCCTTGTTTTTTGTTATATTCCTGCTTTGTCAATATAATATTAGATCTGACAGGGTATTTGGAGCTTCAAAATGGTTCGTTCATTTATTCATTCAATCTAAGAGCCCTCTGGCTCATTAGTGATTTCCTGTTTTGAAAAGGGAGCTTTTGAAAAATAAAAATCATGTTTCGGCTCAGAACAAGAGCATTTCAAGGCAATTTTTTTCACTTTTCAGTCTGGCTTCATTACCTCTCCAAATTGGTTTTCATATTAGACAACAAGAAGTTTGAAGTTATGATCAGTGATTTGGTTTATTGGGCAAATGGATCAAGGGAACAGATTTCACACAAAGGCTTGCAGACATACTCACACGCAAACACGATGTCTCTCTTTTTCTGTCACACACACATCAATAAATTTTGCTTCCATCCTTTTACCAGATCCATCTGCGTGGCAGGCTCCATTGTTCATTTAATGGGTGCTGCCCAGGCCCCGCCTTCTTCCATCATCCCTCTTCACTCCAATCAAGACCCCTTTGGGAGGGGGTGGGATGTTGCCCAAAGTGAGGGGCCCCACATCTCTATAGGTGGGGATAAATCAGCCCTCATCAGGGACTTAAATCACTATGGTTAATAGACTCGATCTGTGTCAGTGTGTTTTGGACCACCAGGGCCAGTAGTAACCCCCCCCAGGAAGAGGAATCCGGGCCAGCCCTCCAGGCCAGCTCCAAGTGACCAAGTCCAGCCTTCCACAATAGAGATCCCAGCCAACAGGGAAGCCTCTTTGGAAAGCTGTTGAAGAGATGACTAATTATTACACACAGGCATCTACACATCGGGGTTCCCCTCGTCTACGTCCTCTCCTGTGGGTGTGTGTGCGTGTGTGAGGGGAAAATGATGACAAGAAAATGGCAGAAAAAAAAAAAGGCGACTAAAGAACTGTAGGCAGAAAGATGGAAATGAGGGTAGTCATAGAAAGGCTGTGATAAGTGTGTCTATGAGGGAATAAAATAACAAGATGAGAGTAAAGAGGATAAAGAGATGGTCCAAAGCCTGTTTGCTGGCAGGCCCACTTAGGGAGCACCAAGGGGCGAAGGCCCCCTATTCAGTACGTGCCACCAAGTGGTCTGTTCCCACAGCTAAACACAGGCACAGCCAGGGGCACCACTGAGGCAGAAGAGAGGAGTCCTTTCTCTCACTGAAAAGAAAATGTCCCCCAGAGCAGGACTGCTTCGTTTTTTGTTTTTTTTTCATTTTCTTCTTCTCTCATTTCTCTTTGCCGCCTTTTTTTTTGTCTCTTACAAGCTCTTGTTTGAATTACCACCATGGCTGCTTGTTCAACACCTATGGAAAACGGTGTTTTCAAGAGACCACTCTTACATGCTTTCATCTTGTGAAGGAAGAAGAACTACAGTATACGGTTATATTGCTGCAGTGATTTAGTGCTGAACTTCTCAGAGAAACCCTATAGCTTTTTAGTTGGATTTTTGATCCAGGTTTTTGGTATAGTCTGATCAATTCTGGACTTTTTAAACCTAAATTGGAGAGGTTAAAATCAGATCATGATGTATTGACAGACATAAAAATGCACAACTGTAACCAAGATACACACCAAGTGGGACATTTTACTGGCAAAAAACTAGAAAAGTGTACCCAGTAGAGTGCAGATATCTGCCAGGTGGCCATCTGGGCTGACCACAGCCACTCTGACATTTCTTGTAATTTTGGCAGATGCAAAAGAAGATGCAGAAGCTAATGCAAATACATGCCTCACCTATTTCTGACTGAGCCACGGCGCATTGCACGAAGCAGATGGAGTTTTGCTGCTTACAGGCACTGTACGTGAAATATAGATAGGATACAATTATGAGGATAAATGTACTTTTATTAATTAAAACAGCCACAAAACTTTGATCCATGTATTCATAACTGGACCTTTAACAGCACAACAGAGTAGGAAATAACAATAAACACAATCAAAATAGACAAAAAAAGAAATTTAACTACACAGCCTGCTTTCAGGCAGCAGCTGGGCCTGGTTGAATTGTCTCTTCTGGCTCCCTTACAGTCAAGACGCCAGTGGAATTGGCAAAAACAGGGAGTAATTAATCTTGTATTGTGCCTAACTTTAGTGGATCATAACAGAATCAATCTGCAGATGCCCCGGTTCATGGGTTGGGAGTGAGTTACTGCCCCAGGCGAGGGGGTTCAAGTATCTCGGGGTCTTCTTCATGAGTGAGGGTAGAATACAGCGTGAGATGGATTGATGGTTTGGTTCAGCGTCTGCAGTGATGCGGAGGCTGTGCCGCACTGTCGTGGTCCATCTACGTCCCAACCCTCACCTATGGTTGTGAGCTCTGGGTAATGACTGTAAGAACAAGTTCATGGATACAAGGAGCCGAAATGAATTTCCTCAATCGGGCTGCTGGGCTCAGCCTTAGAGATAGGGTAAGGAGTTCAGACATCCGGATAGAGCTCAGAGTAGAGCTGCTGTTCCTTTGCATTGAAAGGAGTCAGTTGAGGTGGTACGGGGCATCTGATCAGGATGCCTCCTGGACACCTCCTGTTGGAGATATTCCAGGCATGTCCCACTGGTAGAAGTCTCCAGGGCAGATCCAGAACACGCTGGAGGGATTACATATCTCGTCTGGCCTGGGAACGCCTCGGGGTCCCCCTGGAGGTGCTGAAAAGTGTTGCTGGGGAGAGTGACGTCTGGAATACTTTGCTCAGCCTGCTGCCCCCACGACCCAGCTTCTGTTAGCGGTTTAAAATGAATGGATGGATGCCCTGGTTCAAAATAAGACCAAACTTTTCTATGGCTGTCAGTTCAGCCATGACGAAGCCCAAAAATGTGGCCTGCCACAGCAGATATGCTGTTTTTAGCTGAGATGATTTCTGAAAAACCTGCGTCCCCTACCAGTTGGTTAAAAGGAGTGAAGAGGAAGGAGTTATTGATGGTTTGAGACAACCGTTTTTTCAACAATTGTGAATCACTGAAACCACAAGAAGTCCTAGAGCTTATAGTCATAAATGTGCACACAAAATATAAGACTCATTGTACCAGTAGACCAAACATTATTCCCTATAGGCTTATGCCAGGTGGAGAAAACAAACTTGTAACAAACTATGTTTATGTGGATCCCCATTAGCTGCTGTATCACATCAACTATTTTTCCTGGGGTCCATATGACAATACACATCATGACAATACACAACATCAACACCAAGAAAACACACATTTACATGATGACAATGGCAATGCAGGACACAACTGCTACGTCCATATCAGCATTACCTCTACAAATACAGAACATTAGAACATTACTATAATAATCACTAATATCATAAGTTATGAAAAAGGCTCAGACACAAATTGTTTAACAGCTGAGTAATTAGCCAAGCTCTACTAACAGATATTGTATCAGTTTTAATCCACACTGGCCATTAAGATTCATGCTAATAGTATTTTTCTGTTTATTGTGAACAGATAAAGGAGTACATTGGATCTATCAGACAGCAGATTGTATTTAGAGGAACTCAGTTTACTGCTAAAAGCCAAGCTATCAAAAACGCATCAAACAAGCACTCTTAGTCTTTAATGTACCTTTTGACTCCTCAGTAAATGTAAAGATCCAGTCTATCGAGCCCTTTCATTTCCTGTCTCTCATAAAGTCTGTAAATGAAAGTATATAGTTGAATATGCTGAGATGAAAGCGATGGATTAAACAGTATGGAAATATAGACGAGCAGATGTGAGAATCACTGTGATAAACCTGGAGTGGAGAAAGTTTGTCTAATAAAAATAAAAAAAGATAGTAAAGGGAGCGTCCACAGTCTTGTGGAGTTTATGTTGTCATGAAATGTACTCGGCTGGAGTGGAGCTGCAATTTCACAGAAATCACTTTTGAACTCACCCGGGCCAAATATCTGTTCTCACACTGTTACATACTGTTCAAAAACTCCCTGGGACACCGCAGTGCTTTCTAAAAACCCCATCTACTGTAGAAGCTCCCCACGTCCTGCACACACCTGTCTTCAGTCTTCATAGATGCTGTCTGTGCTGATGTACAGTAGATGGTACTCCATATAATACATATGAACAGCAGGCAGCTGTCCCTCACTCGGAGTTAGTACAACTTTTTTGGATTCGGTAAACTACGATATTAAACTCAAGTTCAGCACTGTGGGAACTCTCTCTCTTATGTCAAACATCAAACAGGCTTCCTGCTTCTTCGACTCACACTGCAAGTTTCTGGTGTCAGCGTTCTGTGAAGACACAAACTTTCCATGAACAGCTGGGGATTTTCTAGTGTTTTATTAGAGGGTTTTACATCTGTATTAGGAATGCAGTAAAAATGGAGGTGAAGGTGGTGCTGTAATCTCAAATACAAATATGTGAAGGAAAATATTAACGCTAATCTTGACATTTAAAATGACTTTGTTTTGTTTTTTATTCGGGCGTCACAACCGATCAGACCGAGCTGGTCTGTGTTGTTCCAGTAGGTGTTGACAGTCGGGAGATAAAGTCACCCTCTTCTGCCCTCACTGTGTGTGGGTGCACAGCTATGCAGCGAGCTGAACACTTTCAATAAAGGTTAAAGACGGCAGATTGCTTTTGAAGATTTTACTGGAAACCGTCGTGAGACTGTGAAACGTATTAGAGAACAGATGAACTGATAGTGATGAAAAATCAGATAACATTGTGCAGGGGGCGGCAGTAGCTCAGTCCACAGGGACTTGGACTGGAACTGGAGGGTTGCCGGCTCAAGTTCCTGTATGGACCGAGTATAGAGTGTGGACTGGCAGCTGTAGAGGTGCCAGTTTGCTTCTTGGCCACTGCTGAGGTGCCCTTGAGCAGTGAGCTCCCAACTGCTTGGTACACCGTCCAAGGCAGCCCCCTCACTCTGACATCCCTCCATTTGATGCATGTATAGGTCCTGTTTGTGCATGTGTGTGTATTTTGGCCTGTGTGTGTATGACAACAGAGTGGAAAAAACTGAATTTCCCCTTGGGGATTAAGTATATCTTCTTCATCGTCTTCTTCTTTGTCCTCTTTGTCTTCTACTTTGTCTTCTTCGTCATCTTTGTCTTCTTTGTCTTCTTCTTATTGGTCGTTTTCATCTTCGTCTTTGTCTTCTACTTCATCCTTTTTGTCTTCTTCTTCTTCTTCTTGTTATGAAGAGTATCACCAGTTAAAGATCAACATTAAGCCCCCGTAGCAAGTACAACACAGTTATTCATCTAGTAAACATACACATAGAGTCCATTAAAGTAAACTGTGTAAAATAAACAACAGTTATCAGAACTGTTATGTAACACTTTAATCAGTTACTTGTTTCTGGTACCGTAGCTAGCTTGATTAGCAGTAAACTTATCATATAAATACTTAAGTAGATAAGAATGCTCGTCAGTATTGGATGTAACAGTAGGTGCATTTCTATCCACCTGTTTTAATGTGTATTTTCTTTTACAAAAGAAATCTTGAATATCACAAAAAGTTTTCATGCTGTGGGGGAGGTGGAAAAGGTCAATGCGCATAATGGAGTAGAAACAGATTCAGCTAATAAATAATGATGTACAGCGATGATGTACCGTCATTGCATAGGCCACTGCAAGATCACTTTGTCATCTCTGAGTGGCTTTTAACATACTTTTGTATGCACACAAGAGCACAAATTAGTTGTTTAAAACTCTATTTCCATTGTCCAGCGTGCTCTCTTTTGTCACACATTCACTTTTTCCCCTTTGTTTGAGGTTTGATTGATGCTCTTTTGGCTATGCTATTTTGTTGTGCCCTCTTCTTCTGTGGCATCTGACATCGCAATGAACCGGCTCCCAGAATTTGCATAACAGTAGTTGATGGAAAAGCACATAAATTTGCATTTTCATTTGAAGATTATCTGAAAATTCTGTTAAAATTTGCACCACATTCAGATGGAAACTTGACTAATGACAGTTAAACAGCAACTGCTATAAAACTGTATCATAACCCTTTCTCCCTCTCCCCTCAACGGCTCTCGGCTTTCTACACTGTCATTTTTTTCCATGAAGGCTAAAATGCACAAATGGATTTTAAGAAACAAAATCTAAATGGTGTGCAAATGGAGTGCTGTAAGTGAGAATAATTTTAGAATCCAGTTCATCCAGGTTTTCTTTGAGAGCTGGAGCTCACCTGAAGTTCACTTCACTCTTGAAGTTCACTTTCCTCTGTCGTACAGACTTTGTTTCCCTCATCTCCACCTATCTTATCCATTTTTAGCTCCTCTGCTCTGTAGCACTAATTAGAAAGGCACATGTTTCTGATTTGCTGCAGCAACAAATGAAAAGTTGTGTTCTCTGTGTTTATTCCGTTGTTCTGTATGTGATCCTTTCTGACTGTCACAAATCTGTGTATGTATTTGCTACATGTCAGGTGTCTAGTTTTTGTAGGTGTCAAGGTCTTTTACAAGCTTTAGGCATGACAAGGTGAATGTTAACTTGTGATTCTTCCTATTTCAAGCTTATGAACTTAGTAAGATCAGCCACATTTCTTACACTGTGTGTGTGAGGTTATTTTTGCAAGTGTGTTGCGATGTCCCACATTATGTGCGCCCCAAAGAATGTGCGTCACTGCAGGTTAAGTATGCCATTGCTATGACACCACTGCATTTTCAGAGCATGTGTGGATATTTTCCTGAGCTGTCTGAGATGCGAGTCGCCATTACTAACAAGGCCTTAACATTTCTATTTACCAGAGATAGGAGGAACTTGACCTTGGTATTTTCCGTGAGGCACTCTTGGGTGGTTTCTGATGAGAAGCAGGCGATATTGTGACCCACAGGTCAGCCGCTATGAGAGATTGGACTTGTGTTCTGATACTGACTGTCAGTGGTTGTTAAGATGTCATGCTGGGATTCATGTTTCCCAAAGGGACTCAGTCAAATGGAAAGGAGAGATAGAAACAGCAGGGTATGGCATACAGTAGTTGTTACTGAACTAGTGGACAGATGGATTTTGTGTGTTCCTATTTCTTACACAGTCCTTCAAGAATATAAATACTAAACAACAGATGCAATTCCTCTGCAGCCTCCAGACAGCATGGTCCCCATGTCTCCAAGTCCACAAGATTCATATCTTGTGTGTACATGTTATCTCACTTAGAGGAATAAATTATTTTGAAATGTGCACATGATTTGGGCAACTACCTACAGTAGCATGCTGTTATGAAACAGTCTCCCAGTAACTTTTGGGCTGGAGGTTGTTTTGTAGGCATTCAGCCAAATTAATTACTGTGAGAATAAGCACCAATAGAGTCATTAATACATGCAAAAAAACCCCTAAAATGAATCAGTGTTCCTGATGTGATTTGATGCTTTTGAGAGGTCTACTGCAAAGTCATTGCCATCAGTGTATTTAATAATTGTGATCCACCTTAATTAATACAATTCTTACTAATTCTAACTTTTCAGGCCATTTTGTTGGCACTTCATCAATCTCTATGAGCAGATATCTGCATATGAATACAGAATCTGTAGTCAGCAGGATAAGATTTTGGGAACAAAAGCATTCTGGTTTTAATTTGTAGTCTGAGCAGTAAGCCAAATACATTTAAGCAGGCTTCGGTTACTGCAGGTACACGTTTGCGTGGAGAGTATGGTGGCGAAAAGGCCTAGAAATGTTTGACAGTTAGGGTCAAGTTAAAAGCAAAACATGTTTACTTAGATTGAAGAACCTTGTATGGAACAGTGACAAGAGCAGAGTGATCTAAAACAAACATTGTGTGACATTAGGGCAGAACGGGTTGTGGTACTGTAGAACGCCAAGTATATGAATGTTTGAACTATTCTACGGTGCTGTCTCATTGTTGTGGCATTTGAAGTTGTAAGTTGTGTCTTTAATAAATCCTGCAAGGCTGCAAATCGACCCCAAGTCATACGAGTCTTTCCTCAACAAGAGCAAAAAAGGCAGAATACATCGGCTGAAATTCAGTTGCGGAACCCATCAACTATTGTCTAACGCAGATTAAAGGGGGGGTCTGGAATCATTGAAAATCCACAATCAAAAAGGTCCTACCCTCTTCCCGCGCATTGCTTGTTCACAATGGCACGTGAGCGAACGAGGATAGTGCACGGACTCAAGTGCCATTGCCAAGCTACGCTTAATAGAATCGAATAAAAATGTTGTCTTACCTGTCCAGCAGAAAAAGGGCGACCATTGCATCACTTGGAAGACCTTTCTGATCTTTAAGTTCACGCCAACTTTGAAAAGTCACACCGATGCTGACTCGTGTTTTGGCTCTTTCAGCATTCGCCTTTTTTTAAGCAGTAGCTCTCTCGTATACCGATTTCCTTTTTCGATTAGAACTAACAGCTGGTGTTGGTGCCTTCTCTGCCATCCTATGTGAATTGCTTCACAGAACTTCACATTCAACATTCAGCTAGCTAGGTGACAGTTTGATTGACCTATCACCGTCCGTTGCCAATCAGACTGTTAACTATGACCAGTGCACAGAGGAGGAAGAGGAAACTTCAGCGTAAATCCATTATCTGCATATTAGCTGGCTACACAGGATCTGCCGAGATATTTGCTGTTGTCCCCTGAGGCTACATTGCTAGCAGCCTGATAGCCAATGGGTTCTGAGATTGGCACCGCATAAATATTAATCTAAACTTAAACATCTTCCTATAGTCATGTGACTGATCATGCATAGAGTCAGTGATGACATTTACATGCACAAAATATTATGGTTTTTGCCCTTATTCTGAAAAAGACAATATCCCCACTAAGCTGTGTGCATGGCGAATGAAAATTAATATTCCACTATCATTCCTATTTACATGCAGCCATGCATACTCCGATTAACGTGATGTTGTTTATCACATTAAAATGGAAAAGTGGAACAGCTGGAGCCGCTTGTCATTTTGCTTTGTTGCATCAAATAGTGTTTTTTCAATCGACAGAAAGGCAATCCAGGCACTCTGAAAAAGTATACAAAAACAAGGAAGGACATATTAAAAAGCCTTTTATTGTAGTGGCTAAATAATTAAAAGACCCAGCATGTTTCGACCACTGCAGGTCTTCGTCAGGTATGGTCCCATCTATGTAGTGGCAGGAACTAATCAGAGGCCATCACATGACCCTTATAATGGCATGACAGGTAAAACAAATAGACAATAATGACAAAATAACACGAATAACAAGAAAAGATACGTAGAGAAAATAAATTTAAATATATACAGACTATCTTAAGCCATAGGCTGAGAGAAAAATGGTGAAGCTTGTCGAGAATAATAATGTTTATTTCTGTCGATACTGTTGTTTCCCGTTCTCTACAAGCACCTGACACAATATTTTGATCTACGTTTGTATATACAGAGCAACCAGTTGTCTCCTTCTTTTTCTAGTATTTTTTAAAATGTTTTTTACCAGTGGTGGACTTGTTGGATGTTGCAAACACAGCCTCCCTCTTTTATTCCTTCACCACACTCTTGAAAAGGTCGGTGTTGAGATATTTGTGTACATCTAAAAGTCTGTTGATATCCAAGTCTTTCATCATGTTTAACAGTAGGTATGTTTCTTCTTCTGACCAGAGATGTGGGATTTTCTTTTGGGTATGCATCTCTACCTCAGCTATGGGGCGGCTGTGGCTCAGAAGTTAGAGCGGCTCGCCCGCTAATTGAAAGATCAGCGACTCGATCCCCGGCTCCTTCAGTCCACAAGCTTGAGTATCCTTGAGCACAATACCGAACCCCAAATTGCTCCTGATGGCTGTTGCATCAGTGTGTGAGTGTGTTAAAGCTATGTGGCAGGTGCCACCTTGTATGGTAGCCTTGGCCACCAGTGTATGAATGTGTGTGTGTGAATGGGTGAATGTTGTAGTGTAAAAGGTGCTTCGAGTGGTCAGAAGACCAGAAAGGCACAATACGAGTGCAGTCCAATTACTTTCAAACTGTTGGAAAGTTTGTTTGTGTACAGCGTATCTATGTCAATGCAGAGCTGACCACACACAGACAAGAGGCTGTGTGTTGCAAACTGCAGTAAAAACCACAATTGAGATGCTTATTCCAGATGTGCTGTATACACGCCCAAAGAATGCTATTAAAACCCGAATAACACTGACGTAGCCCACATGTCTCTATCAGAAATTGCTACAGTTGGAACAAGGTGTAATTTGGAATATCTAAATGGAATATGCTGTTTGACCAAAATCAAAGTCAGAATATTATCATACTCAGAATAATAGTGGAAGAGTATACTGTGCATGTAAACACAGCCAATGACATGAGCTTAGTCTGTGCAGTCCTTTTACTGGAAATGTTCTGGCTCTGTGAAATGGTAGAGGACTCCAGTGCAAAACTTTGAGGCAAACCAAGCCAGTTTTACTTTTTTGAAGTTTGGTAATAGCCTCCCAAAACCCAGATGTTTTTGCCTCACATAATTCTGGCAAATATGACTGCTGGCCTGTTTGTGCGGTGTGTGTTTATTCGCCCCGAACTGCCAGTGTAACAAGTTACAGTCATTAGCTGTAAGCTACCTAGCAGTTTACACACGAACGGTGTCTGTGTGAGTTCGTGTTCAGCTCAGCCTCTGACTGAACTCACCAGCAATGCCAGTTCCCTCCAGTCACCCTTTTCCCACCCGTCTCTGTACATTTATGAAGTACATTCATAAAACCCTGAAAAAAGTGCAAATTTAAGATGTTTTTTTTTTGCCAGCGGCAAGAATTTCAAGGTATCACAAGGTTAAAACTCTGAACTATTAACTCAGCTTTCTTCCATTTCAAAGTGGTTTTGTGCATCTGATGAGAGCAAGCTGCGTGGGGGAGAAGCATATAGATTTATAGGGAAATAAAAACCTCCAATTGGATTTAATGAGAATATTTTTTAAACTTAGAACATTTTCTCCATTATGTTTTTTTCCTTTATTTTTCCACCTCTTTCTCTCCATCTCTGTGTCTCTCTCTCTCTCTCCTTTTTCCTCATGTTCCAAAATAGTAATTAGTACAGAATCACACTGGCGCCAGAACACAAAACCACAAAAACATGGAATCTGAGGCTTCTGGGGGCAGCTGCCTCTTCAACAGCAAGCATATGGCAGACACCCTTTTTGGAATGCAACACACTGATTTGGGGATTGATCCTCCATCCATCCAGCCCCCCCTCTCACACTCTGCTCTTCATCAAATTAGCTCATGTTTGCATTTATCCCCCTAACTATTAGCTTTTATTTATAGATTGTCATTAGGACCAAATACTTTAAAACCGGCCTCTCTGCTGTGCGTCCGCGCGTGTGTGTTTGTGCTGGTACAGTATCAATAGATCCATTGATGTCTGCTGCAATGGAAGAGTGCTGATACGACAGGATTTTGGAGAAGATCCGGACGCGCGCACACACACACACACACACACACACACACACACACACACACACACACACACACACACACACACACACACACACACACATCGGTTTGTGCATTCCCCTTGGCCTCTGTGATAGGGGAATGTTAATGAGAGGAGCCAGCCTTCGAGCTGAGCTTTGTGCCATATGGACCTGCCACGGGAGTGGCACTAATCCTACTCACTAATTTAACTCAGAGACACACACAGCTCAGTCACACACACATACACACACATACCTAACACATATGGGAGACTCTGGGCTTCTCATTGTGAGTTTTTTTGTGTGAATGTAGCCACAGGTTTGCTGAAGTTTACTGGTAATAAAAAAACAAAGTAAAGCAAACATTTGGCAAAGCAAGTTTAAGCAAGAGTTTGCAGCTGTAACCTGCATACATTTGATTATGAATTCTAATTTGTGCCATAAATTGAGTGTGATTTTGCACATAGCAAACATCCTGGTTCAATAAAAAGTTTGTGTTTTTGTGTGTTTTGGTTTTGAGAATTTTAAATCAATGCCAATGTGGCATATTCCTGGCATGTAGTCCTGTATGAATAATAGAAGTTGTTGCAGAACAGAATTTTTATGTCTGCTGCTGGGTTTCTCCTCCTCTTTCTTCTCGTTCCCAGTTTCTCTGTCAAAGACTTTAAGGCCTGGCGGGGGGCAGGTTTCCCCTTAGCGGAAGCCAAACTCACACACTCCAAACACTTGTTCACACTGAGTCTTTGTGTGACTCGCTCAGTGTGACATCCACAGACCTAAACGTGCTGTATACCATTGTGATCTAACTCAGTGTAAAGATAGTTTAGATCCCAAAATTTTGTCAATGTTTACAAGCGGTAGAAGAAGCACAATGTACCAGTGTCATGAACAGCACAGCCAGTGGCTTTTTTTTAGTCTGTTGTGCTCGCTTGACTTGTATTTCTCTACATATATTTTGATATTCCTGGCTTATGTGCCACTCCATATCTTTTATGTTAGGTATACGCGCATATAAGACTCTATTTATCCCATAGAAGGACTTCAAATGAACAGTTTGCTATGTTTAATAGCTCTAAGTTGCCACAGAGACTCCAGAAGATCCATGATGTCTTGAGGCTCAGTCAGTTCTTCCATCTGAGAAACATGTAGTTGGTCTGTTTCTCACAAAAACTTAAAGGATATGTTACGCAGTATTTTCCTACATACAATGTACATACTTATACAAAAGTAATCCCTCTCAGTCATCACTTATGACGCACTAGATGAATGTGACGGTGTATTTTTATGCACACTCTCTGCCTTCTGCCTGTATTTTCTTCTTACTTTCTGAGTTCAGGACTTTTATGGGTGTGTACTGCCACAACGCTCAGGTGAGGTCAGGGCTTTATGAAAAGGTAGCAACCAGGTGACAGACTGTAGACAGCAGATATCACACAGTGTCAGAAAAAACACAAATATAGCGAGGTAAATTGCCAGATGAGAGTGAATCTGAGGTCGGCTTTTACTTTCATTTCCGCTGGTGAGCGTGTTTACAAACAGTGACTGACAATCCATCAGAGACAAAAAGCAAAATAGCACAAGCAGCTCCAGCTGGTTCCACTTTTCCATATTTTGAAGTGATAAATGTTCAGGCTGTTAATCAGAGTATGTATGGCTGCATGTGAACAGGAATATTAGTGGAATATACATTTTCATTAACCATGTAAACAGCTTAGTAGGAATAACAGGCCTCATTTACTAATGTGTGTGTGTGTAGAGATGTTCTTATTCTGCGCTTACAGTAAGTGTGCACGCAAACTCACTTGTCGGATTCCTGACATGTGCGCACCGGCCAACTCGTTCTCACCACCGTGAGTATGTTGATGAATCAGAATCATTCCAAATTGAAAGATGCGTACCTGCTATCTGCAGTCAGCACGCTGCCACGCCGCTGTTTTTCTATACGAAGAAATATGTTTGCCCAGAGGTGTATCATGAAGGAAGTGGTGAGGTTGTTTCAATGTACATATTAAAGCCCTGACACACCAGTGAATGGGCCTGTGGATGTAATGACCATTGGAAATAGCTGATGAGCCACTCGCCACTCTCTTCAAACATTTTGAAACATGAATATTTTGTGCATATATACTAGGACTGCCCCCTAATAGTTGGCCAAACATCAGTCTACCAGAAAGGTCATTCGTCTGCAAGATCTCATTGGTTGCTTAGTTGCAGGAGAAACAAATTTAAAACTATTAAGAGCTGCGCCTTGTCAAAATAAATCAAAACCTTTATGACTGGACCATGTGGGAGTTTAATTTGAAAGGACAGACACAGGAAGTGGACACGCTCAGCAGTCAGACAGGAGGCACATTGCCAATCACAGCAGATAGATTTCTTTCCCTTCTTCTGTAAATATTCAGTCTGATAAATACAGAAAAGTTGACCATGTTAGTGCAGGGCTGCCCAGAGCTTTACATCTGTCCCACAGACGATAGGCCTACACACTTATAAACAGCGCCTGGAAGATGATCAGCTCTGCACCCAGGGTTTCAGGTAAATAGGCTATATGATGCTTGTTAAGGTTGCTTAGCAACCTCAGATGCAACCTGCTGCCGCACTCTTGAAAGCTGCCACAGAAAAGGCACATGAGTAGCACCCATTGCCCGACCTCGCATTTTCCAGCTGGTTAAAGATGCAGCATGTGTACAGCCCCTAATTTACAGGGCTGGTACCTGCGGTTATTCCACAGGCTGGTTAATAACATGTCGGGCAGGAAATCCAAAGTGTGGGATCATTTTGAGAAGGTGAAGGACGAACCCAAGGTGATATGTAAACTCATCTTCATTGGTCGACTACAAACATGACGTATCACCTGAAACATGTCAGTAGCTTCATGCCCATTAGCCACTTAGCACAATCATTACTGCTTTGCTGACAGCGTCATTAACAGGCGGCTCGCTCAGTGTGTGACGTGCACTTGTAGATAAAATATAGGCCTATATTAATGAAGGTTCATTAGTACGGTTTTGTATTTCTCTGTAATGTAGCACAGTGTTAACAATGTTACTGAGACTATTCTTTCTCACACCTTCAACTCAAACCATTGTGTCGCCCCGCCCAAAATATATGTAATTTAATAACTACATTCATATTGTAAACATGTGAGCGACTAGTCGACTAATGGCCCTAAATGACGACTTTTCGTCGACGCAGAAAATTCTTAGTGGGGGGCAGCCATAATTTAAATGTATTCAGTGTGGCTTACATCATAACCGTCATGATGGTAGGATTTATTGCAGGGCTTCTGTATTAAACTACATACCTTTTAATAGGCAGACCTAATAAAGTGGGAACTGAGTGTATATATAATATAATAATATATAAAACATATGCTGAAACCCACCACTTAAAGTCACATAAAATCCCATGTACATTAAAGCAACTGCATAACATAAAACCTAGAGAACATTGAGCCATCACCGCCTAACTCAACGTGTAGTCAAAACGTCATCACTGTTACCAACCCATGACTGTAAACCCACAACTTTTTATACAGAGGACTCATCAGCCGGCCTATGAGCCCTTAAGAATTTGATGGTCTGGGAGATAAAGGAATTTCTTACTCTGTTAGACCTGGCCTTTAGTGTTCTAAATCTCTGTCCAGAGGGGAGAGACTCAAACTCTCGGTACAGACAATGGAGAGGGCTCTTCAAAAATGATTTGAGCCTTTGAAATTGCTCTCTTGGAAAAATGAGACCGAGCAGGCAGTTTAACACCATTGATCTTACCGGCAACTCTTACTGGGCAATAAAAACAGAGCTGTTGGTCTTTTCAGTGTAATCATGAATTGGTCCTCTTAAGCTTTGCAAAAAATATGCAGCCTGCGATTTGATGGTGACAAATATACACTTGAGTTTGTGGTAAAAGTATTACCTGAAGCCTAGTGGAGTGTTTTCTTTCAAAACACTTTAAATGATCCCGGCGCATTCATGAGGCACACAGTGGCAAACTGAGGGATCCGCAATTTAGTCAAATAAAAACGGAGCGAAATACATACTAATGTGAATGCAATCAGCATAAGTAAAGTTTAAAGCTGATCATTAGGGACTGCTGCTGCTGCTGCCGCTGCTGGTGGAAAACTGCTGAGCTCTAATCATGCATTCATCCTGATGTAACAGGTTACACAGAGCTGGGGAATACACTGCAACATTTCTGCAAGTCAAATTTCTGAAAACTGCAAAAATATGCAAAACTGGGAGAGAGGATTTGGCCCTTTGAGATTCTATAATTAATTCTAATTTTCTCATTTCTGTTTCATGTTGTCAAGATATTTTGTCACTTAATTAAACGGCAAGATTGCGTTTATCCTCCTCCAAAACTTTAAAATGTAAGAGGGTCACTTGCTGCTGCACAGGATCATTTGAGGTTACAAGATTTCTAACCTCAAACCTAGTTTGACAAATTTCAACATTTCCAAATTGTGCTATTTAGTGTGAAAATATTTATTCTCAACACAGCTCTTATGAACTAGATGGTGGCTGGATTTGGTTACTACATGACTTTTAGTGGCTATCATATCATATTGTTTGATTTTTTAGGACAAATGTATAGACACCTATACAAAAGGAATCTGTCTCAATCATCACTTACGGCCTATTCTCAGTGTGTGATGGTGTATTTCTCTGCAGAGACTCTGCCCTCTGCCTGTATTTTCTTCTTGTCGTCTTATTTTCTGTGTTCATGACGTTGATGGGCGTGTACCTCCACAGAGCTCAGGTTAAGTCCAGGCTTAATAAAAAGGTAGCGACCAGGTGCCAGACGGTCAGCAGCAGGCATCCAAGAGTCACAGAGCTGAAAAAAATATAGTGAGGCAAAACGCCAAATGAGAGTGCATCTGAGGTCGGCTTATATTTTCACCTCACTGGTGATGGTGTTTATGAACAGTTACAGAAAATCCTGCCTAGTGTACCTTTGATTTGGTGAGTTGTCTCTTAATCTGTCTATTGATTTGTTTGTCCATAATAGTTTTTACAATGTGCAGAGTTTACATATACAGTGTGCACTCTTCAGTCTGTGTGGAACCTTCACATGGGCCACTTTATTAGGTACACCTTTCTAGATCAGTCAAGATACCAGAGATTTAGGTTGTTTTCACATATAGTCTTTTTAAAACAAACTGAAACTCAGTCCTCTTAAAGCGCACCACAAAGTGGACCAACAGAAAAAAGATGCTGTTCTTATTGTGTCCACACTGTCAGTTCATTTGAAAACGGACTCAGTTCTCTCTCTGGTCAGCTTCAGCTCTGATGGGGGCTCAATCCTCTCTCTTTTCACACTCGTTCCGACATATAATTGACATAGTTTTTTTTTAACTGCAGTGTGGTTATGAAGCACCTCACTTTCAGATTAACTTAAAATTTCTGTGTGCTGTATTCCACATCTGGAGACATGCAGTATCGTCTGTGGACCAAATTACGTCCCAGTGCAATAGCATGTGATCTAGAGGGCTAAATATAAAGGCAAAGAACAAAACAAACCTGGAGCACTTTGTGTTCACAGTGCACAGGTTAAGCGAACCGCACTATGGACTTGAAGCTAACCGTACTCTGACCATCTCCTGAGGTGTTGTTGTTCATATTCTGCGCTGTTAGACATTGTTCTTCCTTTTGCATTAAATGGCAGACCAGAACACTTGTTGGCATTTAGGCTGCCCTGTGAGGCTTACAGGAGTTGCATCCCTGTTACCTATGGTACTAGAGAAACATGAGCACTGTCATGTTTTCAGAATTTTGGCATCGACCTGGTACTGAAGTATTGGTTCTTGTGACATCCCTACACCTTTTAAATACTGGGCTCCCTCTTTCCCCTCAGAGCAGCTTGAATTCTTCATGGCATAGCTTCAGGGAGGTGCTGGGAACATTTCTTAGAAATTCTGGATCATGTTGACACGATAGCATCACTCAGTTTGTTGGCTGCACATTAATGCTGCAAATCTCCTGTTCAAGCGCATCCCCAAGATGAGAGATTGTACTGAGATCTGATGACTGTGGAGGCCATTGAGTACACTGAACTCATCGTGATGTTGGAGGTTATTTTGTAACTGCAGAAAAAAATAAACTTATTCAGTTATTGTGTTGCTGGGGGAAAATGGTGTCAAGGTGGAGTTGATTAAGTATGTTACCCGCCACAGCTGTGTATACTTCTTACCCCCAACCTTCACCTGAGCATGCTCATAGTACACTTATAATACCATTGATCTGTCCCTGACACCAGACATAAAAACCCACATTAAATGATTTACAGGCATCATCCTCATGCAGACACTAAACTGGGACACGTGCCGTGCTTTTGTTACATCTACTGCTGCTGCTATTGACATGAGCCTCCCTCACTGCAGCCTGTACCTGTTTTGATTTTCCACAGACCCTGGAGGGTCTTTATTTCTCAGTTGATTCCCACTGGTGGATTGTTTGCAATCCTCCCTGCATGTTAGCTATTGTGTGCTGTGTATTCAAGGTTGTTATGCAGTACTGCCGCAGCAGGGAGCGTCCTCAGGAGTACAACCATACTGCCAAGTCAGACTGTATCGCCATCTCTCTTTGTTATGTGACATGTGTTTCTGACAGAGCTGCAAGAGGACACTCTAAAATAATGTATGAACAATATTAATAGTGTATGTCACAGAGAAGACACTTGTGTTACAGAATAGCTAGATTCCCTTTGTTCTGTTTCTGGCTTCAGTTTCAAGATTTTTAAATATAATTTCCACATATTTCCAGGGATTTTTTTTGGCTGTGATCCTTCAAATTGTGTATGTGCTGATACCGAGTCTGATCCAATGCTTATATGTACCTGAAATGGCTATAACTGATATTATGTACAATAAAATGTATAAAAGTATCTCTCTAATCTGCAGCTCCCCTCTGCATTATGGAGCTTTATAGTGAGCTTCAGCTCTTTGTGCTGCACTGTGGAACCTGTGTTAAAGCAAAGCTGCGCTGCAACCGCAGGCTGACAGGGACAAAACACAATAACAGAAAAGAAACAGCACAGAAAGTATTGGATTTGGATCAGCTTCATTTTAACTGATATGACCCATTAAAATATTCCCGCATCGGCCCCAATCCTGATTCTTGGGTTGGCTCGGGACACTGCTAAAAAATTCTACTTTATGATTTTAATTAAAATTCATTACACTCAGACACAGGCACACACATTCTTTTCTTTATCATCCATTTGGTCTCTGAAACTTTAAAAAGTGCCACAATATTCCAACACCCAAATTGACTCATTTAAACAGCTTGTTTTCTCTGTCCAACAGTCCAAAACCCAACTTAATTTAGGTTGCTATCATTGCAAATATTGCACATATATGCTAAACAAGCAAGCAAACAAAACAGTTTCAACGATTATCAAAACTATTGCTGATTTTTTTTTTCTGTCCATCAAATTGGGCTGTACCAGACTCAGAATTATGTCAGTCCAATCAGATTTGGCTGCTCAATATGGATGTTTGACTACTTGATTTTTTTTCTTCCATATAAAATTTGAGAGTTTGAACTGGATTTGGCGGGACGTTCAGTGTGACAGTAATGTTCACATAGCATAGTGAACAAGAGAAGTTAGCCTTCTGAGCTAATATGTGCTAACTGTGCTAACGAGGGATTGGGAATGTGCAGCAACAGTTCTTTTCTGATACTAGATATCAAACAAAAGAAGCCAGAGATTGTGTTGTATTAAGTTACTGTGAGTTGTAAATTCACTACTTCTATGAAGAAGGCAGAAGATAATGTGATCTTGGAGCCTGACCAGGCAAAGCCTCTCTTTCTCTGGCCAGCTGCCTCCATCTCTCTTAGGGTGTTTTCAGACCTAGAGTTGTCTTGCTTTGGTCTGAATCAGGGACTAATTTTGTTACAAAGTTGTATAATAGCCTAGAGTTGATTCATGTTCTCACGGCAGCATTTACAAGTGGACCAGATCAAATGCCTTGCCCGAGAAAGCTGCTCTTGATTGATCAGAATTTCCATGTGGGAAAAATCCAGGAAGTGAACAAAATGTTGAAGAAGAGTTCACTTGCAAGATAAATGTGACACTTTCTAATGTCACAATGGAGGGACAACTACGCAGGTTGATTTTAGCGCTGCTCATCGTGGACTATATTGCTGTCATTGTTCATTTTAGGCAAACCATACAGTTTGAAAACGAGGCGCGGCTCCAACTAGAAAACAATGTTTTGATGCATTGGATGTGCTGAATGTGCATATTAAGGCAGTACAGGAGGAGGTGCACATTAATAATCCTCCAGGACTGTAACATGCTCATGTTTAACCCAAACAATGTGTCATGTGACTGCAGTTGGTTCAGATCCAGGTTGGAACACGTTCTCACCACAAATGAACTGCATCAGAGTTTGTATGTAACCAGACCGAGACCACCTCTTCAAGACGGTCTCAGTCTGATTGTTTTGGTGTGCACCTGAGTGTGATTGTTGTGTTCACACCTGACCAAATGAATCGTACATAGGGGGCAAACAAACTTGGGCAAACAGGGCAGGTGTGAAAGCACCCTCAGGAGCGCTCACTCTGCTGCTAAATTTTGGGGCTGAAACCTCCCTAGCAGAACACTGCACACTGACTGACAAAATCAACCACAACAATGAAAGGACCACTCAGCTTAAAGAATCTTAGTCGATGGATGATTCAGATCTTTGACTTTGAGGGGGCTGCCCTACCATCACCTTACTGATTAATTGACTAATCATTTCAGCTCTCCACTCAATAAAGTATACAGGTCACGCACTGAATGCAATACCATATATTTCTAAGATCATTTCTGCTGTTTGTCAGTGCGGAAACTGTTACTTGACAGCTGTTGTTTATGTGAAAGACAGGAGAGAGATAGTCCACGGACGCAGTCGTCTCAGTCAAAATTCGATAAAGAAAAATGAGAGAAGTAGAAAACTGAAATTAGAGATAAAGAGAATCAAGGGAGCGAGCAGATTTGGAGCGAAGTCAGATTGACTGGGAGAGACGCACCGGCACACAACGTGAGAAACAAAGAGGATGAAAGACAGACAGACAGAGGGAGAGAGAGGATGAAGGAGTAAGATGATGTTCTCTCTGGCTGTCACACAGCCTGGCAGTGTTGTTCGGTCACAGGCGGAGGCTGTGCACCCATAATTCAGTCTGATTTAGGGCTGCGATAGAGCGCTCAGGGATAATAAGCAGTATAATTTGCAGAAAGGTGTGACCAGACTGGATAAGTAGGATGCTGGTGTTTGCAGCACGTCTTGTCCTCTCCTCACTCTCTTTCTCAAGTCAAAGTCAGTTCAGTTCAGTTGCATTCAGCTCTGTCCACTTCATTTCACTTTTTAATGAACATTTAATATCAGGTCACTTAAGTTCAGATCAGTTCATTTTAGTTTACTTGAGTCATTCGCATGTCTGGCTAACTAGCTTACTACCTACAGCTGTAATCAAGATTTACTTTTAAGGCCTGGGAGCGTATCATTAACACACTACAGTAGTCTGTGGGGTTATTTCAAAGAATGTCTTGTTCACGGCACATCCAATGTGCAGTTTTTCCCCGCTGTGTGGAAAAGCTGCCTCTGGATGAGTGTAGGGTAAAGTTAGCGGCTGTGTGCTCTTTATTAGATTTAGGGAAGTTCACACTCCAGCAACCGCAGACAAACTCGTTACCCAAGACAGTGTTAAGTTTGCCAAACAAAGTCGTATTTAATAAAACGAACAAGATGTAAGCTAAGCAACCGAACAGTGAACACAATAACAGCCTGATTGTAAAGTTTTTCCTCTTCATACTCACAGCAACATGACTAACTAGCTCTACACTGCAATACACAAACAGCTTTCTTTATTTTCATGTTTTCTATATGGATCATTAACTTGTAGAGGTGCTGACATTTTGCCTGGGATATGCAGCTTTAGCTTCAGTCCTGTAGCACAATCTCATTTATGTAGCCATCAAGGTTATGTTAAAAGGGAAAGTTCACCCCCAAATCAAACATATATATTTTTCCTCTCACCTATAGTGCTATTTATCAGTTTAGATTGTTTTGGTGTGAGTTGCAGGTACTGGCTGTAGAGTTGTCTCCCTGCTCAGTGGAACTAGATGCCACTTGGCACCAAACAATACATTTTAAAAAACTCAACAGCAATATCTCCTTTCAGAAATCATGACCCAGTTACAGGAACTATTTTCTTTATACAGAACTACACCTGCTAACCGTATCACTGTGCAGAAGAAAGCGTACATCTACTGCTAGCTCACCTAGCACCACTGAGCTTGCTAACATCACAACTTCACTGAAGAGGACACCATTAATATTTACATCTCGCGCTGTCAAAAGCAAAAGCTCTGCCAGAGCCCTACAAAATGGCCTCCAGCAGGCTACTGGTGTGCATGTTTCTGACCACCATGTTTCTGACCAAACTGTCAGAAACAGATTCCATGAGGGTGGCATGACGGCCTAATGTCTTCTAGTGGACCTGCGCTCACACCCCAGCTCCGTGCAGCTTGAATGGCATCCCCCAGATAGCACCACAATTGGCAGGTCAGCCATTGACGTCCCGTTCTCTTCACAGATGACAGCAGGTTCACATGGAGCACATGTGACAAGTGTGAAAGAGTCTGGAGACGTCGTGGTGAACGTTATGCTTCCTGTATCATCATCCAACATGACCGGTTTGGTGGTGGGTCAGTGATGGTCTGGAGTGGCATATCCTTGTACGGTTGCGCAGACCAAGGAAAAAAGGAAAACACGCACACTCCAAAAAATATATTATAGGAAAAGTAAAGAGGTGCACGGCCAAAAACAACGTGTGAAACAAACAGACCAAAGGCCAGCAGCACTCGTGTCGTTCTTCATATATTTAATAAGCACTGGCGTAACAGGGTTGCACAGACCTCCATGTCATAGCCAGCAGTACCGTAAATGCTGTTAGGTACTGGGAGGAAATCCTCAGAGCAACTGTCAGACCTTACACTGGTGCAGGACAATGCTCGGTCTCATGTGGCCAGAGTGTGTGGGCAGTTCCTGGATGACGAAGTCATTGATGCCATTGATCAGGTCTCCTCCTCCCCTGGCCTAAATCCAATCGAGCACCTGTGGGACATTATGTATCCGTCCATCGATGCCGCCATGTACCACCACAGACTGTCAAGGAGCTCACTGATTCTTTGATCAGGTCTCGGAGGAGATCCCCCAGGACACCATCCGCCAGCACATCAGGAGCATGTCCAGAGGGGGGCCAAACGCACTGCTGAGTCACATCATGAGTTCCTGTGATAAAATTCACACCAATAGGATTAGCCTGTAATTTAAATTTTTTACTTTGATTTTTGGTGTGATTTTGAATCCAGTCCTTGGTGGGTTGATGATTTTGGTTTCCATTTACCATTATTACATAATTTGTTCTCAACAAATCATACAGTGTACATCAGTAAAGATTTTCGACTTCATAAATTCATGCATCAAGATCTGATGTGTGATTTAAGTGTTCCCTTAATTTTTTGAGCAGTGTATTTTGATAGATTCTATGTTTATACATGGCACTTCAGGCTGCCATACACGTTACTGTAGGCCCAGTTTAATATGCAATTCAATTTTATAATATCCATCAATATATGTAGTAGGGCTCCCTGCTTTGTCTGTGTTTCAGCAGGAGGGTCCATGGCCTGAACCCTGATCTAGATTGGTAAATAGCACTACAGGCAAGTAGGTGATTTCGTGGTGAACTGTCCCTTTAAGACCCCCCTTTTTTTTTCAAGGTTTCTTGTTTTAAACGAAGTCTGATCGAAACATTAAAAAGTCATCCAGAGATGGTGTTTTTCAACCAAGTACAGCTGATAAAACCTGCTAATGAGAGTTGTCTTTTCAGCTGGCAAAATCAACAGACACTGGTTAGAAATGAGGAATGTGCTTTTGTCTACGTCTGTCTGAAGTCCACAACCTGGTGTTTCAAAATTGACTGAGATATTCGTAGTGGTAAAATATGCCACCTGCAGTGCATATTTGTCATGCAAGAGAAAGGCATAGCAACAGTAACTAACTGGGGCAGGGATTAGAAAACAGGTGACTCGTGCTATTTCACATCCTGCTAGGTAAAGCATCAGTTTATGGTTCAGAGACACAGCATGATTTTTTTTTTTTATGAAAAATGCTTTATAATTTCCATTCCAGCCATGACCAAGTCTAAATCCAGTGACTGACATAAGATTTTCTCCACAGTCCTCCAGCTTTGTGTGGGCTGCTGTATTTGCAGTGCAAACCTAATGAAAATCCTCAGTGTGCATTGACAGTTACATGACATCCTCTGATACCAGCCCGTGAATTTTCACTGTATGCACTCATTTAATTATTTCAGTTTTGAGCAAAAGAAGAATCTGAAATAGCACTGTGCTTCCTGAGACACATTTTTGAGTCATTTCCCCTCTACATTTTGTATCTCCATCGGAACATTTTCTGCCCTCTGAATCACTTGCACATCCTAAAGTAATTCGTTGACTCATTTTTAAAATCTCCCCTCTCATGTGATAAACTTCCTTTGGCATGGCCTGACTGACTATCAGCACTTGGCACAGTAATTGCCGCTCGTTCAAGGATGGGACACAGCAATAAACTTGTCAGCACATATTACAATGTCGGACAGATGAGCAGGAAAGAGCATTCTGCCTTCCTGCCCTCTCATCTTAATGGCAGCCATCTCCTGCATGGCATGTCCCCAGACAGACAACTCATTTCATCTTGCCATTAATTCTGAACAGCGAGGGTGACATTGTGTCCATCATGGCAGCTTTATGTAAAACAGGATCCTTTGTGTCGGGCCTCATAATACAGACGTCGATCCAGCTTGCCCCTGATAAAGTCATTTGGTAATGATCATTTGATGCAGCAGTCTTGTTAAAGGTGAAGCTAAGGTATGCAGTGTTTGTTGGGTCATTTCCATAAAGTGATAAACACCAGTGAAAGTGGTGACGGTGTGCTGCGAGACAGCCAGGTTGTGTGACAAAACAGCTGGTGGATATTATATTTACCTCCTGTATTTCATCCAGACATGTCCCCTCAGGAGCGCTGCTTAACTGTCCAATGAGGCTCATGCCCTCCTGTTTTATAGATGGCTCTCCCTGCCTTCAGTTAACACAGTATCAGCACCTGGCCTCTGAGAATTCATTAGGGAGCACCTCAATCATACAGCCAAGCTGTACCAAAGGGACAGGCAGAGAGGGACGAATCAATTTGGAGGCATGCAGGCGCAGGTGGAATTATCAGCCTGTGTGAACCGAAGGCTAGCCGGGCTATCAGTATATTCTGTCACGGGCTGAACAAGGTGGTGGGAGGTGATTGAGCATTTTTTGGGTGGTCGGCAGATTGGAAGGCAAGCGGACAATGTCTATTGTGGAGGTGGGGAACAACTGCACATCAACATGGGGCGAAGCAGACACATTATCTCTGTCCTGCCATAAAAAGCTGAAATTGAGCTCATGGTGTAGGTGGTGGAGGGTGATGGTGCAGCACACACATGCACAACACTGTAGCCAGAGGTCTATTCATTATTTACATTTTATTGAGCCTACATTTGGTCTAAAGAGGGATTCTTAGAAAGTAAAATAAAAATACAAAATGACTAAACTCCTCATATTTTACAACCTTCTGAATGAATCAATAATGGAATTAGATTAGGTCGACAAAAAAATTATAGTTTGTAACTGTCTGCTTTATCGGCCCTCATCTACAACAGCCTCACCACCATATGGAATCTTTACTCTTTTTCTTTTTTTATAAAACAAGGTTGTAACTCAAAACATATCATATTAGAGCAGCACTGATACAGTTTTCCATGACTGTGGCTGAGAGTGAAATATACTGAGAACAATAACCATGAAATTTGGTACAAATATTCAAAGCTCTGATACCCCTTTTTTAACAAATAAACTCTGGTTCTTGATCTGGCTCTGTTTTAGTATTCTTGGTATCTTGGTGCTATGTAGCGAACCAGCCTGCCTTTCCACCAGTTTTGAGCAGAACCATTGTAATCAAGGATGTGTAATCAAATGAGGGTGTTGCACAATGCACAGCAGAAGTAAACTGTAACAAGATGGTGGATCTCATTAATTACCTGTGAGCTGTTATCAGTTAAAGATAATTATTATTAAAAAAAATGTCAGGGACCAACTATTAATGATAAGAAAAGACTCCATCCTCTCTTCCTAACCTGTAGATTATGACACATCCACTGATGTTGTCATGGTTTGCATGTTGGGTCGAGGAAAACCTGCTTCTTTCTTTTCAACTTTTCAGGTTCTGAGTTTAATTTTAGTTGAAATGCTGCAGCACAGGGGTGCAGTGGTTAGCATTGTGGCCTCACAGCAAGAGGGTTCCTGGTTCAAACTCAGGGTGTGGAGTACGAACCCTGGGGTGGGGGAGCCCTTCTGTATGGAGTTTGCATGTTCTCCCTGTGTCAGCGTGGGTTTTCTCCGGGTACTCCGGCTTCCTCCCACAGTCCAAAGACTGATGACACTTCAATGGTGACTTTAAATTGCCCGTAGGTGTAAATGTGAGCGTGAATGGTTGTCTGTCTCTATGTGTCAGCCCTGCGACCTGTCCAGGGTGTACCCCAGTATCACCTGGGATAGGCTCCAGCACACCCGTGATCCCCAACAGGATAAATAGTTACGGAAAGTGAATGCGTGAATGCTCAAAATTGGGTGCACAAACCAGAATGGAACCCGTTCCATGTTGGTGGAAAAGGAATATAAGAGGATTAATCCCAATGACTTTCCATCCAGCGCCATCAGAAGGTGAAAGTTCAAATTCAACACTGATGTCACAATACTTTTGTCCTACCACCTTCCTTTCTGAGGACATGAACGTGGCATTGTCCCGCATCCCCTGTCAGTCAGAATGAGCTTATATTTTCATTTTATATTATTGGCTTTCAGTTGTTAGCCACGCAAGTAGTGTGACTCCAGACACAAAAACGTTGTTGGGTTGTAGTTTAGTCTGTCTCTTTGGTCCAGACTGAAATATTTCAGTATTGATTGCTAGAAAATTTTGTACAGACATTCATGTTCATCAGAGGATGTATCCTACTGACTTTGGTGATTCCCTGACATTTCATCTAGAGCCACCATTATGTTCACATTTGTGGTAATGAGCGAAATGTCCCAACAACTCTTTATGGATTGCCATTAAACCTTTCACACACGTAGGTGCCCCGGTAGCTGAATGGTTAAAGCCCATACCACATACAAGTAAAATCCAGAGTTCAGGGGTCTTTGTTGCGTGTTGTGCTTTTCTCCCTCCTCTTGTTTCCTGTCTTACTCTTTGCCATCAGCTATGAAATAAAAGTAAAAACGCCAGATATCATCTTTAAAAGTAAAGACAGTTAGTACACACATTCATGTTCCTCTCAGGATGAATTTTAGTAACTTTAGTGATCCCTTAGTGTTTCCTCTTGTATCATCAGCACGTATAAAGTGTGCAGTACCTTAGTTTATCATGAAATACTGCAAAACTAAAGACATCCCCATCAGCCTCAGTTGCACTTTTAGATTAGTGCTAATTAGCAAATACTGATGCACTAAAACTCTAAATTAAGATGATGGACATGATAAACATCACCCCTGCTAAGGATCAGTGTTATAGCTTTGTTTGATCACGTCAGCAACAGCCTCACAGCTCAACTAGTGTATCTGTAGGCTCCGTCTTGTTTTTTAATGATTTACAACGTCAACAAAACGCCCAAAAGTTGTTGTGGCTCAGGATGTACCTTCGGTAACATTTTTCACACACCCAAACACCATAACAGAGCTTTATAGCAGAGTTCTCTCCTTGGCTTCAAGCTGCTTTAAGCTGCCTGACGTGAGGATGCCTCAAGCAAACTGTGGAACCCCCGCTATATCACAGCCTGTGTGTTCGCAAACATTTCACAACAGGTCAGACTGAGGTGTAGATGTGTGATTTAGTGTTTTTGTTTTTTTTTTGTGTGCAACAAAAGCAGAACTTTCCAGCTTTTCTCTTTTGAAGTCAGTCAGCTTTGTTTGTAAGAACATCACCACCTGTTTGTTGCCCCCAACTCTTTCAACATCTGCAGGTGGTATAAATTATGCAAAATAATTAAAAACAAATTGTCTATTTTAGCTCCCTCCTGTTTGACTGATAAAATAATGATTCTGTCATGTAGCCAAAGAAAGTAAAGAAATGACAATGGGCTACAAATCAACACTGGACTGCAGGTTTTAAACTGCATTCATCTTATAACATCATATGTGCTGTGGATGAACCATTTTGTTCATCTATAGTATCTTGATAGTTTTTTTTTAAACTGTTAATCATATGCAATTACATGGATGCTCATTCAGGTATAATGAGATAATACAACACGTGGTCACCAGCTGGTCTGCCATTGTTTGGTTGTGATGCCAGCTGGGTGTATGTAGCTGCACTGCATTATGGATCTTACAATGTAGCGTTGATGAAGAATAACCATGTTGTCAAAACGATCATGTTTTTTCCTATAAGCAGAAAAAATTCTCTCAGGATCCAGAATTTACTTCTTGCATCAGAAAAGACTAAAGGCATCTAGAGTAAGAACAGAGCAACACAATCGACAGAGATTATGCTGGCATTGAACATTTCTGCAAACCAGAGATCTGTTAGATTTGCTACGGTATTATGTAGTGGATATATTGAATCTTTATGTTTCAATAATGCTCTGGTTACATATGAATAGGTTCAGGCAGAAAAACCACCTGGTTTTGGTTAGCAAAAGGACATGGTTTTGGAGGGTACAATCTTAGCAGGAAAAGCAGTGATGTCTCTGTAAAAAAACACAATGGCACTATCTCCGTTGATAGCAAAACACCTGCATTTAGAGCATTAAAAAGCCAAAGGAGAAACCCAGAATTGCAGCTACAAAACACCCGTGGTTGGACCCTAAAGGCCCAGACACATCAAACCAAATTCAGAAGAGGTAGTGGTGATGAAAGCCCCCTGCTGAGTCACCCAATATCGCTGTGTCTTGGCCAAAAAAGTTGCGGAAAATAGGAAATAACTCTCCACACCAGCAGAAGGTGGTCATCTCATGGTCAAAGAAACTTAAGAAGACTGTCTTGATGCTAGTTTGCCAAATAGCACATTAACAACACATTCCAATATTGAAAGAACAAAGTATTTACTGTGCGCCAGTGAACAATACAAGCCATCCAAAAAATGTTTCTGCTAAAGAGCTCAGTGACTAAAGAAAAACAATCTTGCCTTATGTAACAACTTTGTTTTGATCTTGCTCTCTCTTGACTCTGGCTCTTTGTTTACTTTCCTCACTTCTGTTTCTCTTCTTGTGCACTGTGCTGAACTGCCAGTCAGAGTCATTCATTCACTGACAGGCTGCGCAGTTGCCTTTCCGGATTCAACATGCTGAATCAGTGGGGAAAAAAGCCAACACGTGCTGATAAGGGCCAATGGTGTGGAACACACTGCACTGATGAGGGTGGCAGACGCTCACCAACGGCTCAACTTTGACCAACGGCTGATCGTCGGTTTGGTGTGTCAGGGCCTTGAAAGCCAAAACACAGAAATGACTCGCTAAAACAAAACCAGTTTTATTGTTTGTTGGCCTCGAACTGTGGTCTTTAGTTTTGCAGCTGTCTCGCCTACAGGTGGCATGTCATTTTCCACAAGCTCCTATCCTACTTCACTTTAGAAACATTGATATATGTATGAAATCTGCAAATGTAACATATTCATGGTTTGCAGAAATGTGAAATCCAACATTTTGTTCTGGCTGCTGGGCTGAATTGATCCATTTCTCTTTGAAAATCCAGCCATCCAGACACTGACGATCAATAACTATTGAAATTCACTTATATATAATGCAAACCAATGTGTGAACATGCACATGGCAATCCATGCAACTCTTGGTCCCGGCTGGTGCTTGGAATTGAAATATATGATGCCACATATTTCCTATATGCACTGATTCATATACTACAGCTTCACCAGGACCTTGATCTCCTCAGCGTCATTGCTCATTACCCTCAGCCTCTTCAGCAAGTCGAGATGGTGGTGTTGACTTCTCTGTCCCACCACAGCCCATCAGCAGAGGGAGCGGGCATGGAAATGTCACTCCCAATGAGATCTTAATTAACACACTCAATCATAATGAGATCGCAGCAGCCAACACATAGATCAATGAAGAACCATTCTACTATTCAAATGAAGCACATAGTAAGTCATTTTAAAAGGTATCTTGTCATTCAGATTACGTGTCAGGTCTTGCTATGACAATTTGTAGAGCGAAATCACAGGGCGGTTTAAAAGTGCATGTAATGTGTTACCCAAGAGTTTGCACTGAGAAATCAGCGTCTCCTACCCCCTTTCATATTTCTTCACACCCACTGTATCTTCTCGTATTGTCTCATTTTTAAAAATATATATTTCATTCCCCTCTGAGGTTGAAGGCAGGGAAAATGCATCATTTGAAGGCCACTGGGTCTCATTCACTCCCCACTTACCAAGCAAAAGTCATGGGCTGACTGGGGTTGTTGGAGTATAAGATGTCTTTTATACCTGCATGATAAAAAATGTTCAACCATCTCCACTGCCTCTTTTTTTTATCCTGCCTCTTAGGAATTCAACAAGGCAGGGAAGATGGATGTTCAGGATAGTTGCAGGGGTGATTCGTATCCCCTTTCACAGAGCAAATGGATGGATGAAGTGTCGCCCGTAGTCATTTAGCATCAGGCAGCCTATTGTGTCGCTTGTCGTATGTGATCGCTCACACGTACAGTATGGATTCTGAATCATAATGTAAAGCAATACTCATTAGGCTCTGACCATTAATTGTAGAAACAAACCCAGAAAGTCTATTTCTTTTGCTGGTAATCACACTGTAGTGAGAATGTGAAACAGAGAAACATAAACCTCTCCGTACTTAATGCAAACGCGACCACTGACAGCCTATAAATGTATTATTTGTCACTTCTGTTCTGCAGGGCACTCATTAAATGTTTTATTCAGCCACGCCAATTAGGGCAGACAACCCAGTTAAGGGACCTACTGCTAATGAAGCTGAGTCTTAATCTACACTGTCTGCATCAGATATCAGAAAAGTTTTCATTTCCCCTCTGCTTCTTTCTCTTTTAACTTCCTGGGTTTCCTAGTTTAATGATGTGGTGTGAGGATAAAAATGTTTTCAATTTGTGAAAACAAGAAAATTGCTCTTGTGGTTTGTTTTGAGATGAATTAGGATGCAGACAAATGACAAAAAAAGGCTCCTACAGTGTTATTTATGAAGAGGGAGGGAGGAAGGAAGCATAGTTATTGTTTATGATTTGATTTTCAATAATTCCAAGGTACAGCATATTCCATGGCCTATGGCTTTAGAGCACGCTTCACAGTCTGAGAGAAAAACTAATAAAGGCTAGCTTTATGTCCTGTGAAATTAAATTCAACTTATAGCCATATATTTTTTGTCCATTTGTTTCGCAGCCTTCCTCGCCATCCCGCCTCCTGAAATACGCATATATCACAATGCACCTTTTAGATTTCTTTATCTGCTGTGCATATTTTGTTTTATGATGTATTCAGTGGCCTGAGAAACTGAGAAACGGAGAGCAGTTAATGTTATGGTCTGGTAGTAGTTTGTTGATTTATGGGTGCACAATAGGCTCTTGTTGAAGCGTCAGGGATGTAAGATATTTGTTGTACCCCTGCTGTTGTGAGAGTCATCGTTAGCTTAGGAAGGAAGTAATCAGACAGCTGTCTCTGGGGTCTAACAAACTGCCCCCAGCAGCTCTCTTTATCCCCCCTTCTCTCTCTGCTGCTCAGCTGGTGTCGGGCCTGTGTCTGCAGGTTGAGCTGCTGAAAGTCTGCTCCTGATCTTTCCTCATCTCTCCTCCACTTTAGGTCACTTGCTTTCCTGAGCTGGAACAAGAAAAACTCTAGTGCACTGATAGTCCCATTAACAACCGGTCTCGCTTGTCCTTGCTATTTTTTTTTACTAAGTATTTACCAATCACATCCTCTCTGTGAGTCCACCTGGGTCCTTGTAACCAAACAAAACCTGACCCCAGGACCCGACTCAGGATACATCCAATATATATTTAATTTAGTCTGAATATAATGTAATTAGACTATTGACTCTGATTACATTGGCGCATCATAATCATAGCAGGAGGAAAATATGTTTATTTTTTTCCTTTATTGGTTAGATGGTGAGTGTGAACTGTGAAGTTCAAGGAAAAATTATGTGTTGCAACTCATTAATTTGCAGAGAATCAGGCTGCTGCATGACTTGTTGTTCTCTCTCTGTGTGGGTCTGTTTGGGTCGGCCGTATCTTGTATCAGAACTAATTATCCCAGTCGGGTCTAACTGCTCCCTTAAATGAACTCATGCAGATGAACTTAAGGTAACTTTTGTCACAGGCCTGTGTCTCTGGCTCATTTTAGACCTAGATGGGTCCAAACAATACTGAATTACTACTGTTAAATCTGATAATGTATCAGCCAATATTCACTTTTCATTAGTTGACCAAACTTTATAGAAAGACAAAGATACAAATAATGTGCTGGACACTCTACTGTACAGTTTTGATACATTTCATACTCACTGTTGGACAAACTATGTAATGAAACACTTCCTAAATCACCATTTCTTGTTAATTAACCCTTTGTTAAGTCCCAGCCCCCACACACAGACTGGCCAATCATAACATAGCATCAGGCCGGCTCAGACCAGGGTCCGACAACAACCCAGCTGTGCTCCAATGACTCTAATGCCATCATTTCAGATTTCCTTCATTTTCAGGCTGGTTTTGTGGATTTGGAGCTAAATGTTTATTTGTGTATTAATGATACTCGTTACCTGGAGAGGTTGGAAAAAGATATATGTTTCTTCCCTGTTCCAAAACCAAAATCAAACCCTGAAAAGTGTAGGGTTAGCTAGCTAGCTACTGAAGATATAGCCTACTGAATGTATACACATGCTGCTTTTGCTTTGTAATGATTATAAGAGTGAAACAAAGACCGACCCTGCTGTACAGGAACCAGTGAAGGGAAGCAGGGACACTTTGCTCATATTCAACCAGCTGTGTGTCATCATGTTGTACACAGATGAACGTTGTTCGTCTTCCCCTGGAGATCCCTGCCTGTGAGGCAGCGGAGGTCTGGGTGCTGGCAGCGGCACGGGGGCGGAGCCAAACACTGTTCATCTGCACACACTGTGATGCCACACAGCTGGTTCAATATCAGCAAAGTTTCCCTTTATATTCATTGTCTTCTGTGTTGATCAGCAGTGATGTGGTGGTTCACTTTTACACTGTGATCTGTAGCCTATAGTTGGGCTTTAGCTTCTAACTATCTTTGTCTTTTGAACCTGTTGTTGCTGCTGAGTCAGTTTGACATCCTGGATATATCCTTCAAACACAGACTGTAGACCCCTCTGTCTGCTTCTCTCTGGAACCACTGTTTCATTTTTCCAAAATTATGATAATATTTCTTCAGGGAGTGCCGTTAGTTACAGTGTGGGCTCCATGCTTACTCTGACAGCTTGTCGAACCATCACAAAGGGGCGGGGCTCAGAGAATGGTCAATTCTTAGCTGAGCTGAAATCGACACATTTAAATATTATGGTGAGATGGTTTTTTTTTTTTAAGGGTTCATGGTTTTTGTTTGTCACATACTCAAAATATTTCTAAACTGTGAATTGTGCAGTGCTTGGTTGACTCTTCCAGTATTGTGCTTGAAATATAATTATAAATATACAATATGTACAACAAAGTTGAGATGGTACGTGTAAAAAGATTTGTAAAATAAAATATGAAATTCAATATTTTGAGTATTCTGTGACAGGCGTTGCTGTTTGTAACAGAAACACACATGTTTCAGCTTCTTGGCTTCCTGTTTCTCAGTGCTTTGTGTTTTGACAGCACAGATTCATTCTGGTGTCAATGAAAGTTCAAATCAAGGTGCCTTTAAGCACTAGGTGGTACAGCTAAACCGAACACATCACGCTGCGTGGCGTGTAGGTGCTATGTTGAGTGCAACTTTGCACATTTTGAGTGATTATTTGCTGTCAAACATCAAAATGATAAAAAAAAAAAAATGCACACACACAAATCAGGAAATCCTTGGGAGAGACCGCTCTTTTCCTTTCTCCCTTCCTCTCTCTCAGCTCTGAGCTCTGATCTGACGTGTAATTCCTGAGACAACATCTTGTTAAGCTGCTCCTGGAGAACAAAAAACCTATGGAGGGTCTCTGTGGTGATAACACTCAAACGGTGATACCTTACTGTTGCTTACATCTAGCCTTTGAAGTTGACCAGATGTGATGAATAATGCATAGTCTTCACTGCCTCTTCCAAAGACAATATTACCTTTGGCAAACTTCTGCCTCTGACTTCCTCCCAGAGGACAGGTGGGAGAAGTTTTACACTTTCTTTCGTAAGTAAAGCAGCGTTAGGCAAACACAATTATTCTCAGAAACTCTTTCGTGTAACCCTCCTTACTGAGGATCAAAGTTTTTCTTTTCTAATTTGAGCAGTTTTAACCCCCGCTCTCTTCGGGCCTGAGCTAATCCTCAGATGCAACTCATGAAACTTCTCTGATTACGCTGCTCTCATAAGATACTTGACAAAAACAATCTTGGGAGCAAAGGGAACACGGTGATCAAACACATCGTCATACTCTGGAGTCTTAGCTGAAGTATATGAGTGCTGAGAGCCGAGTACTTTTATATCATGCCCTTTTGTAGTATTTTACCACAGACGTGAACTTTATAGTGCTGTTCTTTTCCTTCCGAACTCAGAAATAAAACCTCCATGAACATGGGTCTGAAAAAAAAAGCCCAGATGCACCCTATCTCTGCAGCGCAACTAATTACAGCTTTGCTCGGCACGGTGATGTGGAAATGTCACACCATCACCATCAATCAGTTTTAAAGACACAGACATGATTGAAAATCTGTTTATTTCTCGGCCTATTCCTGTTGTTTTGCATGGAAATTGGACAGCTACTCTACATCATTCCCGTTGCATCATTACTACAATTCCCTTTATGCCTCTCTGACATTATTAATAGCTGTAAGTTTGTTTACTCAGCTCATCTAAACACCCCAGTTAACAAGCTTGTGTCTGTGATGTTGAAATTTGTTGTCCTTCATGGCTAATTCTCCTGCCTTTGATAGCAGATACCATTAGCACTGTCATTATGGCCCCTCTCAGTGTGAAGTGGGCAAGAGTGTATGTGTGTGTGTGTGTGTTGCGTGTACT
The DNA here is from genome assembly GCA_019142605.1 of Cephalopholis sonnerati. Taxonomy (NCBI): domain Eukaryota; kingdom Metazoa; phylum Chordata; class Actinopteri; order Perciformes; family Serranidae; genus Cephalopholis; species Cephalopholis sonnerati. The sequence continues at coordinate 25,867,226 of JAGQAX010000003.1, read as the reverse complement.
GCCAGTCTGGCCATGCCTGTCTGCAATTACTCCCCTTAGTGGAAACATTAAAATCTACTGCCATGGAAAGATGCCATGGCTGAGACATTCATGCCCGTCCCCACGTACTACAAAGACCCCGGAGTGGGCTGGATTCACCACATATGCATGTTCCATTCATCGACTGAGAGGCAGCGCAGATGCCAAGATGGGAATTACTACTCCAATCTGAACAAGTGGTGCAAGAATTCTGGGTGCAGTAATGCCATGACTGCAGCTTTGGCTTATTGCAGCCTTGTGGGTTTGTGTATTCAGGGATGTGCCAGTTTAAAAGCCCTTCAGATAAGAAGCACATGGGAGGCACATTGAGATTAGCTTTGAGATGAAAAGCCTGTAGATATTCAAATTTTGTTGTCTCTGAGCCACAGAGGGTCCATTTAAGAGGCTTGATTCTGCAGAGAGAAAACAACTTTCTGTGTCAGCGAATGTGGCGACATCTCATCTATTTGTATTAGCATGCATCAAATTAGATTTTTATCTGCACTGATTCATCAGATTCCATCACAGCGTTTTGGTCTGTTTACTTTGGAGAGTAAAGAGGCATAAATGATTAGTCTGCTATCACTTTTCGATGCACTAGATTTGAAGCTGCTGCACAAAAAGCCAATTTTCAGTTTTAAGTACCTAAAGTGGCTCGAGGTTACGACTGTATGAAACACACCTGAGTGCTGTTTGCAAGTTTTCTGCAGGTCTTTTTATATAAAAAAAAATGTCATGTGTAAACATATTGGAACACTTGGTATGTGATGAAACATTTAATCAATCAATCAATCAGAACATTAAAGGTGCCCCTGGAGTTTTGATGTCAGTGAAGTTCCTGTTTCTGTTTTCACCTACACTTTATAGTCCCTTTTCCACTGAGCAGTACGACACAGTTCAGTTCAGTACGCTTTTTTCCCTTTTTCACTGTGAAAAATTGTGGATGGTACCAATGGAACCGTTCCGTACCTCTTCTGTTGGGGTACCTAGCACACAGATCTGGTACTAAAAGGTGGACTCAGGGCTGAGTTGTGTCTGGTTTTGTAACTGCTGTTCATACTGTGGAGAGTCTTACATATATTATTATTATTGTTATTATTATAACTGTAACTATAAAATGAAAGGATGTTTTGCTGCCTCTTGCAGAAAAATAATTTAATTTGCTGGGCTGACTGCTGGCGACTTTTAAGGTGGAATGGTTACTTGTAATGTTTCTCAGTGCATGAGTTGACGACATGAATCCATCAGCACACCTTAAATTCACTGTGACAACTCTGACCATTCCATTAGTTTTTGTTGTCTCTTGCATGACATACACTTTTAGTGTTTATGTAAATTAATTTCGGCCAGGTTATGTGAACTGCATATATTTCTAATCCTCACTTGGAGAAAAAAAAAAGCATAGTGAAACGTTGTTCCTGTGGGCTCCAGCTACACTAAACCCCTGAGCTTGCCTTGGAAGGGCTAAATGCACAAACCTGCTGATTTTAAATATCCCATGGAGAGAGACTCTCACTGCAGCCTGTTTTATTTTGTCTGAAAATGTCAGCATGTAACTCTGTTCTTTGGACGATAAATGAGGTGCAGACTCTGTCACCAGTAAAGAGTCAGGAAATACAGTTAATGCTAGACGGCGCAGTGAATGACAAGAACTCCACCGATATTTAAGGGTGCTGTTTGCATTGGAAACACTAAACAGACCTAGGGTCTAGGTACCATGTCTGAAGGGTTACTTTTGGTTCCAAAGGTACTATACTGAAAGGTATTAGTACCTAACGTGTCTACTGTATGTTTACGGTCTCACAAATGTGTTGAATGCATTTCCTTCCTCATATCATTTGCAAAGCTGTTTTCCTTTAAGGAATATTTTGAATTGAGAATTGTTTACATATTTGCTACCTCGCAATGTTCCTCTTAACTTTCATCACGGGTCAGTTGCTACGGACCGCCAACTGTCAACCAGAGGAATGTTTGCACCCACAAACATACAAAAACAAAATACTTTTATTTGGCAGCTGTTTTCATAAGCAGTTAATTGTTGAAGTGTGTGTGAGGGGAAAAAAAAAGAAAGAAAAATGCTTTACACTACAAAGCCACATTCACACACTGGTGGCTGATGCTACCATACAAGGTCCCACCCACTCACCTCAACTTTCACACACACACAGCCAGGGGAGCAATGTGGGGTTCCTTGCCTAAGGATACTTTGACATGCAGATTACAGGAGCCAGGGGTCAAACCGCTGCTCTTCCAATTAGTGAGCGACCTGCTCTACCTCCTGAGTCACAGCCACCCCTGTGAACTTTTGTAGAAGCAGTTTATAGAGACATCCAGCAGACACTGAGCAACATTATCTTTCATTCGGAGCTGTGTTTCTTTTTTTAAGATTATTTTTTGGGCATTTTGCCTTTTTTATTGATAGCACCGCTGAGGAAAGTCAGGAAAGGTGTGAGGGAGAGGGGTGATGACATACAGCAAAGGGCCAGGGGCTGGAATCAAACACATGCCTGAGAAGGTGAACACAGTGGTGAAGGTGGGCTAAAAGTTCACCTGGTGAATGTTAGTCCATAATTTACTCCTACTTTGCTCTGTGTTTGTTCTCTACCAACACCTGAGGGAAATATTTGGCTGTATATGCTGCAATATGTTCTCCAGCTCGTTGCTAACTGTGCCTATGTTGTTTGGTGCTGAGCAGGTACAGTGGGTTTTAGAGCTTTAACACTGAAAGCAGTGGCAGAAAACGACACTATGAGGGCGGCAGAAGTGAATCAAAACTTTAAACTTGCCGGACCAGCCTGGTCTCACTCCGAAATCATCGAAATCCAGCACTTGGGCAGCGACGTGTGGCGTCAGACAATGACAAAAAAAGCCATCTTTTGGGGTCAGCATGATACGTGACTGGTATAACAGCGCTCAGCGGTGTCAGGGGGAAACGCAGTAGGACAAGAACAAAAGTTAAGGCGACGAAAGTCCGAGTAGGTGCACCGAAGGGGTGGTGGATGGGTCCAACAAACACCAACCTTCACCCAGGGAGAGCAGTGTTTGCGTCCTGTAAGATTCTAAACCCTGTCATTTTTTCCTATACCTAGCCACATGTTTTTGTTGCCTAAACCCAACCACATAGTTATTGGAGGAAAAAAAAAGTCAATGTGCATTTATTTTGAAAGAAACAGTATATATACAGTAAATTTCCTGTGAAAACTGAAGACATGTCACATGCATGTAACAGGCATAACTTGACACGGCGTCCCAGAACGTCAACAGCCAATGTACCCAGGGTACCTTTCATGTCGTATCTGGACATGGAAAATCCATGACCCAACCTCTATATGTGACGAAGGTTGGCGTGAGATTGTGTTGGCCGGACAGCTTAACAATTAAAGCTCCTTAAAGCTGAGGGGAGCAGCAAATTCATGTGATAATTCTTTGTAGGTTGATGAACGCTTTACACATTTTTCTGTTTTTTGTTTCACATTGTCATTCAAAAGGATTTGCTGCTTCTCTCAGTAACTGAATATCTTCACAACTAATTGGATAATCAAGAAACTAATCTGCAAATCAATCATAAACCAAAATATTAGTTAGTTGCAGCCTTTCTTGTTGATTCGTCTTTGCATGCCTTTTTTTCACTTAACTTGTCTTTGATGCTATTTCTCCAAAAATCACTAGCTGCAGATGAATGGATGAGAAAGTAGATATAAACTTTATTCCTCCAGCCAACATTATTTTTGGGTGTGTTTATGGCCTCTGTCTGACACTGACATTTCCAGTGCTGTCTTTAATAAGCTTCTGCATCTTTGTGAGAGTGAGAGCACAAAGCTCAGTAAATTTATTGACTTTAACACAATGCGTTGAAGTCAATATACCTATACTGCAGTTTCCTGCCAGTAGTCTCTGCACAACTGAGCATCGTCTATTACACCCATTAGAAGAAGATGTTACCTACATAAAGACAAGCGGACAGATTTACAGCCATTTATATGAATTGTTGGTTTTCCCCCACAATCTAAAAGGCGCAGCAAAGGAATCTTGCTGTTTCGTTTATGGCTCGACAATATAACACAGGCTCTTAAAAGCAGAGGCAGCGTTTAAAATGACAGTGATTGCCTGCGTGTTCTTCTGTTTGCTTTTTTGCCTGTGGTCCCGGTGGCTACCCGTGCTCTCAAACCCTGTCCCGAACAATTTGTTGGCTTCCATATCACAATTATACAGTCTATCAGCAAAGTGCGGCCGCTCTGATGAAACAGTCTCAGTTTCAATTTATGTTTTCCTACAAACCTATAGTCCTCCCTCGTGGAGAAGGATGTGTCTGACAGAGAAACAATTTATCCACCTCCAGGTGTAATTTCCGGTAAGTTGTGATGTGTCACCCGTCAGAACTCCTTAATTATTCCTCCGTTACAGTAATGATGGCACTGGGATCCTGATGCATCCAGATAATGGCGACTTTTCATTTTACTCGCCTTTTCTCGTCTTTGTTTGTCAGAATACGATATTGGATGAGGCAGCAACACAGACGCACGAGATTGTACAGATGTGTTTTTACTTTTATCTCCATGCACACTTAATAAAAGACCCATACAGCTATTCACAAACACACATAATGACATCTGCCTGCCACAATTTACCACTCTGTTCCTTGCAACAGCAGATGCACCGTACAGTTAAGGACATAGCAGTAAATTATTTGCTGTGTTTGTGCTGTGCCTGATGGGACGAAGCAACCTGAGATGAGTGAATAAATGTTCGACTCCTGCATGTCAAACCCACTGATTCAGTCGTATATAATTTCTAACACTGGCAATAAACCAAGTCTGTGACATGTAAACATCTTGTGCTGCCAACAGGACGTTCCTTAGACAAACACTAATTGCGTGAAGTGCATAAACTGCACCTCGAGCTGATCTACTGAAGATACACTCAAGTGACATTCACTTTGTTTTCATCGTCCTCTTTCCCTGTCAAGCCAGATTACAGACTCTCCTTTGAAAATGAAATTTGCCGTAGACATGATTATTGGCAGACACATATTAAAATATCAGAAAATTAATTAGCAACTATTTTGTTAATCAGTTGTTCCAGTCATTTTTCAAGTAATTTGCTGGTTCCAGCTTTTCCAATGTGAGGATTTACTGCTTCTCTTTCTTATATGGCTGTTAAACTGAATATCTTTGGGTTTTGGACTGTTGGTTGGACAAAACAAGACATTTTGAAGACAGTGTGAGGAATTATAATGGACATAGTTCACTACTTTATGACATTTTGTACAAAGAAATGATAGTGGATAATGAGAAAATAATTGGCAGATCAATCAATAATGAAAATAGTCATTTAGTTGCAGCCCTAATGGTCGTGTACGTCCAAGTTTGTGTCAGTGAAGTTTGGTGCGGAAAGGATTAATGATCAATTAGTTAAATTGTCAGAAATGCCTGACATTAGTAGCTTTTCAGAAATGAAAGTTGGCTGCACTTTTTCTGTTTTTATAGCCTTGAATTTGAAAACTGGTGCATTTTGGACTGATGGCTGAGTCGCTTTAACTGTTGATGGACAGTTTACACAATATTAATTGATTAATTGTAGAAATAATTAATGAAGACGAGCATTAGTTGCAGCACCAGTGGAGTTCATCCACACCTGATTGTGGGTTCACATGACGTGAAACAAAGAGATCCTTCATCTGTGGATAATGTAATCAGGCAGATGCTACAGTTGCTATCAGCTCACTGAGTCATTCAGTAATGCACAAGAATCACACGCCTCAAAGCTTTTTATTCACAGTGAATGAACACCTGAGCAAAGTCGTCTTATGTTTGACTACTATCAACATGTTTTCTCAGAGTTGATTTTCACATTCATTACAGGCACTGCCCACGGAGCACGCAACATGTCTAACCCGTCACTCTCTCTTCTCATTTATGTATTGATACAGACTAGATTTACAAGTAAACAATTTCAATGACAGAGAAAACAAAGGTAGGGGAAGCAGAGTGGAGCTCAGACTTCAAAGTTTATCACTTGTGTTTAATGCAACTCAAGCGCCAGAATAAATGTTGGCATTGTACATGTCTGCAAACCAGATACATTATATTTGTTTGTTTTAAGATGTACCGTCTCAACATACCACACTTCCTGGGCCACTTACTTTGTGTGATGTCTCGGGTTTGACTCATGTTTCTGTTCCTTTTCTGGAGATCCACAGTACTCACATGAGGCAGGAGAAAAGTTTAACAAGGTTTATTAAGAATCCAAAAAAGAAAAATCGACAGGCCATGTCCTTCCAAAATTACATCTTGTACAGTCCACTACCGACTCAATGTCGTATTTCTATGTATCCTCACGTATTACCCATAATTATACTTGAACGCTGCAGAACATGGTCAAAAACCTATTATGATCCAAGTCAGCACAAACTTCACATCATCTTTACGCATGACGCTGTCCACACTGTCCTGCTGTCATGTGCACTGCCTCATGGCACCATACCATAACTTGTGCCTACATTCTAACACATAAATAAATAGAAACATAACTTTAGTACAGTCCACCACCATACACTAGGTGATATGTCATCTTATTACATAAATTCATATTAAATATTAAGAGCATTATAAGCACTGAGTTCCTCATATGAAAATAGACATCATAAAATCATAGAATTGTAAAAGCATTAATCATAAAACAAAGTAAAATACAATATTTTAAAAGAGTTGCAGCAGCATAAAGTGTAAATATGAGTTTCAGACCTGTATTAGGAAAGGCAGAGCTAGTTAAAGGCTAAAGTGAACAGATATGTTTTTTGCTTTCCTTTAAAAAATATTTACAAAGCTGGCTTCCCTGATATCTGTAGGTAGTGCGTTCCAAAGCTTTGGGGTGTAAATGACAAAGGCTGCATCCCCGATCTTCCTGCTGTTGCTGGGAACCTCCAATAAACCAGCAGCAGGTGATCGCAGTGTTCTTGGAGGCAAATAGTTAACAAGGGAGTTAGGTACAGGCACAGAAACCCCTTGATTGTATCATGTTTGGGCATAAGGAAGACATTTTGATCGCTATAAACCTTATCGATGTCATTAAAAAAACACCCGCATTGGTCACTACAAACATAACTGGACATGTACCGAACTGTCGTTAAAAAACACACCCTTTTATTGCTAGAAACACAGCTGGAAATATCCTGACCTGTTGTTAAAAATATCTGATTTGTTGCTTCAAACATGGCTGGACTGTCATTAAAAAAAACACCCACTATTGTTGGTTGTGAACAGTGGTCTGCTGCTGTCTGCTACTTGGCAGATGTCACGCCATCCCCCATCCCCTCCTCCTCCTTCAGATGAGAAAACCAGCTCACACACTTGTAATCTTGACTGTATTGTGAACTTCAAATGTACAAATGTTACATTCATGGTTTGCAGAAACTTAAAATGCAAACATTTCATTCAGGGCCCTTGAATATGAAACAAGTGACCCTGCACTATTTTTATACATATAATAAAGATGTATTACAGTGTTCACTATCGTTTTAATGAGGACTAGATTTCTAGGTTACAGACAATAGCTGTGGCATCAGTGACTGCATCGCATATAACTGTGGGCTGATTGGAAGCTGTGATTGAAAATAGCCCCTTTCAGAGGAGACAGGGTGAAAATTGCCGTCCCCATGTATGCAGCCTACACATCTATATCAATCAAGGAGCACAGCTGCACTCACAATTGAGATATTCGCATCCATCACCACCCACTGTAGGTAATTTTCTTCATCTGAAGTGTACAGTAAGGGGAAGGAATAAAGGTGATGTTTGCATGAAAAATTCATTTGGCTGTACAAAAGGGGTTGATGATTGCAGTTGCAGATTAACAGTGAAATGCATCTTTGCCCTTAGGTCTCCATTGGTCCACAGTATAATGAAGCACTTGTTTTTCTTGTGATGGACAGAGCTGAAGCCATTACACGGCACAGATTTCCTAATAAGAGCTTATCGTGTCATTGTTTGTGTCAGGGAAAGGGCAGAGCAGGAAGAGGAGCTGCAGCAAAACCACAGGGCTCTGTGTTAGAAATAAATGTTTGATGGTGGTGTCATGAAACATATTGCACTCATCCTGGTGACAAATTTCTAAGTTTAGACAGATTAAAATATGACGATGTGGACTGCCAATTTACCGTTTGCTAATCCCCTCCCCTGTTATTTACTTGTACTGAAAGCCTCTCAAGCTCTGTTCTTGCAGATTTACTGCTACAAATTGTTTTGTAATTTTCTAAACAGTGGATCCTTAATTTCAAACAGGCTTCTCATTTCCAGCTAAAATTACAGGCAGATTTTATCAGCTCGAGCTACCTAATTAAACTAATGTTGACTCCAGTAGGATGAAAACAATCTATCCAGCTGACTCATATATTTTAAATGAGAATTCTTTCGAAGGGGTCTTAGAAATGCTCTTTATGACTACATACATGATCTAATCCTAAAGACGGCGAAAATAAAGGAGCGTTGGTATTATATCACAATGTAGTGTTATTATGATAAGAAAACCTGTTAAGATTTTGTTCTAACACAACCCTGTTTGGCTCCCTAGCTGACTTGTCCATACTTAAAAAAGTATGTTTTTTAAATTTAGGATGATTACCTGGAGTGTTTGTAAAACGTAACACTAGTCGGCTAGCATTGGTGGGTTGCAGCAGTGTCAGCTTCTGTTAGGGACCAAGCAGTGAGGCAACAAGGACACACGAGTTGTTGACAAAATTGTGGCTTTTAATTTACCCAAAAAAATGCTTGAAAAATTACAAACTAAGAAATGAACAACTAGGCCTATAAAAAGGTGAACTTAACATAACTATACTCAATATAATAACTAAACAACTAAACAAACTGACCTGTTAAAATTCAAAATGACACATGAGGGAGTATATATAGTGGCTTGGCCAAACAAAATAATACACAAGGAGTAACCAAAATGGACGACAACTACAGCTAAACACAAAGCAATACTAACTAAACCCAAATCCCCCCCATGAAATGGCACCACATGGTTTGATCCATTAAGTTGGCTCCAGGATTTAAAAGTCCTCATGCCTTTAGCTCCACCAGGAAAGACAAAGAAACAGATGATTAATACCAAACAATTTGCCTGTGTAACCCTACAATGTGTACACTAATATTAGACAATGTAAGGCTGAAAGCACATAATCAGATTCTAAATCAAACCAGCTGTGTGATGTTAATTGTTTAGGTATGGTTGACCATAAATGAAAGTAACCTGTGCAGATAACAGACTAATGAGTTTAAAGAGTATGGACTGGAGAACATTACCATGTGTGGCTGTGACCATCACAACTGCAAAATCCAATGAGTTGTGAACAGGGATTTTTTTTACAGCCTGGTCTCCCTCTCAGGGTGATAAATGCGTCACTTTCGGGGACACAATTTAGTCTATATGAGACACACTGGTCTTCACACCAACTCCAATGTAAACCCATCTGTGTCATCACTAGACACTCAGAGCAACAGACGTAGTTTAAAGAGTGTGAAAGTCCAGCAAACACTGATCTGACCTAGAAGTGATAGAGACCAACGAACAACATTTATTGTGCTGTTTGTGGCTCTCAAATCTGGCTGTTTTTTAATGACATCCGCAGTCTTTTCCTTGCCTTAACCGAGTAGTTTTGTTGCCTAAATCCAACCACTGTCCCTTTCTTAACCACAGGCTTTGTGCTATTTAACACTGGCTGGATGTTTTTTTTTTTTACTGTGATACAAAATGGCTCAGTGAATTTGACAAGCAGGGAGTCCACACAAAAGATTTATTTAAAACAACCAGAATTTATTAAACTCAGACTGACTTAAATAAAAAATGGAGCGTGTAGGTCAGCAAAGTCAGTAATGAAAGCCATGTATGGATGTGTGTCAGGCGTGCTGCTGCGGTGCTGAAGGTGCAAAGCCAGAGAGCAATGATGCAGGTTGGACGCACATGAAAATACATGGCAGTTTTTATAACCTTGAAGGCCCAGGTGAGTTTAATACCAAGGCAGTGAGCCTCCCATGTCAGCCAACTGAGTTTTGTTGCCTAAACTGCCAACCTCTTTTGCAACAAGACAACACAACGCATCATTTCAGTAACACTGGGTCTTCTGCCCAAGGAGCAATATATGACCCCACAAATAAATGTAGATATGTAGGTAATGATGTACTAACTCTTTGGCTTGGAAGTAACGATCTGTTACTACTGTAGGTAGTAAGCTAGTTAGCAGAGCAAGCTAACAATTGCAGCTTACATTACAGCAGATAAACACACACTGTAGTTTAATCAGTAACTTACACTTTTGTTTTTGAGAGACTAAAACAAGAGGAATTATTATTTACAGTATTAGAACAAAGCATGATAATAAGGGAAACACTGAGTGTGCAGCATGTGGGTACAGGGGGGCGGTGATGGGTCCATAATCATCTTTCGTGCAGACAGGAAATGTTAATATTGGATGTTTTGATTCACTGTCTAAGGCCTGTAAAAATGAGTATGCAATACATTTGGCTTGGAAACGCCTGCTGCTGTTTCTCTCCACCATCCAGCGATGAACAGAAGATGAAATGATTCATCACAGCGGAGACAGCTTCCGGAGAATGAGATGAGATGAGAGTGGGAAACGATGTCATTTTGTATCTCCCAGAGAAAAACACAGAGCGAAGATGAATTGTAGCTGCTGGGGGCTGATAGTACACCAACCCGGGCTGGCACTGAACCTGGCAGCGCTTCACTGGTGTGATAGTGCTGTGATATTTGTCCAGCACCTGTAATCAAAGAAGCAATACACCCGTGACGTTGCCCTCTCCTCTCTGCTGCACAGAGCCCCCGCACGGCTCGGACAAACTGAAGGTCGCTGAGGCTCGGATGGGAAACGATCTAGATTGGAGCAGGTCATTCAGTCCCACGAGTGCTGCCCCATATCTCAGTATAGGCTAACTGTACCCCATCTAGCTCTGGCATGTTGTTGTTTATAACTCCAGAGGGGCCAAGTTCTTGTTTTTTTAGAGTTCGGGATCTTTTTCACGACGAAGCAGTAAATCATACATGAAGGCTTCAGGCGTCAACAACACATAGTTAGTTTGTTCTCCATCCATTTGTGTCTAATGAAACAATATCACAAAACGAACCAGCCTCTCCTAATGAATTGGGTGCTCACAGTGTCTTTGTTCTTGCATTGTAGAAACAAAGCGATAAATTTCACATGAATCAGACTGGATTGTGGAAGGTGCCCTCTGGTCTGTTCCATTCACCAAGGCATTCCTAAAATATTTAATTTCCGTGCATGCGTGTCTTTGAGAGGATTTGTGGTTAGCTGCATTTATAAAAGCTAAAGCCATAATAATTACTTAACTAATTTGCAGCATTTGTGCTAAACCGATAAGACTCCCTCTTTCATGGGATTCAGAGGCTGCCATCAATAATGTGACTGCTTGGGGTAAAAGTGATTTAAAGCCCATTTCACACTTGGCTTCAAAAAGAGAGTGATGGCTTGGCATTCTCAGATCCACACAGCTGCCGTCATGACCACATCCTATCCACAAGCTCTGCATTTAATGCCAGCAAACAAACTTGAAGTTGGAGGATGTGTCCCTCTCGAAAGTTCTCTCTCTGTTTTTTCTCTCTGTCTGTGATTCTCTTCGTTAAAGACTGTAATTAGAGCTCTTCACTGCATGTCAGTGTTTTTCAGAAGCATACAAGCTCAATATCACGTCCATATTTGACAAATACATACCTAAAAATTTGCCTATTAGGGTTTCATACCAGCACTGGTGCTGGTACCTTGAATTCAGTAACAGGACCCTACTTCACTTTCTGTAAGAACAAAAATGTAATTATTGAACCAGCTGCAGCCAACAAGTGATTCTACTACTCTGCTCTTTTCTAATCACACATAGAGCTAAGTCTCTAATTATGAAACTGAAAAGAAAACAGACCCGATAGACCGAAACAATCGATTGTTACAGCTCGCCAGGAAGGCGACAGAGCTCTGTGAGCAGCTTCCCAGCTCTGGGGCACCTTGCAGCGCTTCTTCCTCCTTTCTGAACCCTTCGGCTCTGCAAACCTCTGTTTTCTCCACCGCAAAGCGCCCTTAAAGCCACGAAGCCAGCCTCAAAGTCTCGGAGGTGGCTTCCCGGCTTTGGACACTTCATGGTGCTTATGCCTCCTGTCAAAACCTGGGGTTCTCACCCAGGTGTGCTCTTAGGTGCTGAAATTTGGCACAGATGGATTTAACAGGAATCGGTGCTCTGTAGTACTGCTCTAATGCCAATGCAGGTAGTAGTGTTGGTGTGGGTGTAGGTGTCCGTGTAGTGAGTGGGTGTGTAACATAGCTGAGGTTCATGCAGAAATTTACAAAACTACAATTCAGTCAGGACCACTTTAGTCAAAGAAAAATGGCTCTGTTCAGGGGCCTCTGTGCCCTTTCCAGGCCTACACAGAAAGCCTCTTCCATGCCTACATGGAAAGCCTAATGCAGCAAAGACCCCCTGGGAACAGAACAGAGCAGCATCAATGACAAACAGAAATGACATTGATAAGTCAGACACAGCATGAAAAGGAGGAGCTGGGGTGGAGGCGGGTTGCAAAGCGGCTTGCAGAGGAAGCAGCAACAGTAGGCAGGTCAGAGCAGTTTAAATAGGGCGCCCTGAATGAGATTCACCAATTGGTTGCATAGAAAGGAATCATGTGATCTATCAGCTGACTCCCTTCATCAATCAGCTGCTCCATCAGTTGATTGGCTGTTTGAGATCAGCTGATGTAGCTGAGTTGTGAGCTGAGCTTGACATTGTTTCCTGCCTGAACTAATGCTATGCTCAATTTAATGTTTGCCTCCTTATTAACCATAATGACGATCTTTCCCTAACTTTAACCATCAGACTTGTCATGCATACTTATTGTAGACAGAATATAAAAATACATTGGATGTAAAAAAACAAAAACAAACCAAGCGTCAATAGTTTTGTTAACAGTTCTGTAAGGTTGTACTTAGAATATGTGTTGCTTTGAGCTAAATGCTAACTGTTGCTAATTTGCAAAAAAAACAAAGCGCAGCGCAGGTTGTTGGGAATGTCATTAGTTTTGCAGATATATTCATAAAAATCTAAATATTGGACCAATAGAAATTTTCGAGCTGATGATGCTGCCGAAAGAAAAGTCTGGGATTACCAAATATGTTAGACTTTATCCTGAGGGTAGCATGAATGCCTGTACCAAATGTCATAGCAATCCTTACGGGAATCATCTGAAGTGTGTGTACGTGTACGACAGACAATATGATCAAGTTAAGAACAGAGTGTGTCTCAATGAATGTTCATGCTCTTGTTGCCTTCAGCCAACAAGCCGGTGTGGGTCAGTGACTTCATTAACGGACTGATGGTACTCTGTGCAACGCTGAACACTGATGATCAACACAGAGCTCTGCTGATTAAAGTCTCATTCCCTCAGTGTAAGCACTAATTATCCAGATTGACATGCCACCATAGCTTTTCTTTGCGCTGAGAGGTCTGGGCACTCTCTCTGTCCTCCATCGTCTCCGGTCGTGCACATAGGCAGCACAAAATAGTTTCACCATGCATTATAGAGCTCGATATCACCAATCACAATTTGCCTCAAGGGGCTGTACATTCTCTACGGCATGAGACACCCTCTGTCCTTGGACCCTAGGGTTATATTTCAGCAAGACAGTACCTGTTCTGGTTGTTTGAACACCTATGGTTTGTATCCAAGAGCGGTCTTGGAAATTATGGTATATGGTCGGCATAAGTTGTAGGGATCTGTGTGTAGGAGGGGACAGTATCATTACTACAGATTACTAAAATGTTTAACCACTTGTTAGGACAATAGTGTATGACATGCCCTTGATGCAATAAACCCTCTCTTTGCTTATTTAGAAATGTGACTTGTTAGTCATTCAGAGTGCCCTCACAATTTTGCCTATCAATCAATATTTCTGTATCAACACCAGATGAAATGGCTGTGTAATGTGAAAAGGGTCACTCATAGAGACAAAGCCTGGCAGTTCCCCTCAGCTCACAGAGCGTTCTATCATTGTTCATCCCATTGTTTTAATTATACAGCTTTATTGTTTTCGTCATTGCTCTCATCAGTGTTTCTAGCAGCTGTTTTCAGCAAACTAAACCCTCTGTACACTCTTGATCAGCGCTACACAGCAGGTAGACAAAGTTAGCAGCTAGCTGGCCAACAATTCGTTTTTAGCAGCTAAAGTGCCAGATATTTTCCTAACAGAGCTAAAAGAAGAGTAAATATTGAACTTATATTAATCAGGCAGCCAGACACAAGAGTCCAAATGAATGCTAATGTTGCTCTGTGTCTGCTGGGTGTGTGTGGATGTGTAAGTAGGGCACTGTTTATTAACATATTTGCCATATTAGATTAGATTTACTATGGATTTTTAGATTTCTCTTAAATTTGTCTCGCAACAGAAGGGGACACCTTTTCAGAACAAACCATGTTGACATGTAACACAACAAAACATTTCAATCGCACAACAGAACATATCAACTTTTTCAAGTTGATATTATGTCAGTGTTACATTCACCAGGGCCACAAGTAATGATAATTTGCATTATTGCTTAATCTGCAGATTATTTTCTTGATTAGGTGATCAATCGTTTTGTCTATAAAACATGAGAACATAATAAAAAATAATCACTGTATAGTTTTTCCAGTCCAAAAAGATATACAAAGATATTTAGTTTACTGTCAGGTATGACAAAGAAAAGTGTCCTATTCTCATGTTAAAAAGCAGCAAATATTTGTGTTTTTGCATTACAAAATGACTAAAATTATCAGAGTAGTTGCAGATTGATTTCTTGTTTGTAAGTTACTTGATCGAATTATGGTCAGGGCCCTGTTATATACTGGTTCCCAACCTGGGGGCCCCAAAGCTTTATGGGGCGTCCCAAAACTCTCTGGATTTTAAGGGGTGTAAGAAAACTTTTCTTAAAAACATTCTGTAGCTGTATATCTCAGCATTTCATTCATTTAGAGAAGAAAATTGATTGATTTTGAATTATGTTTTTCAAAGTTTAGATTATTATTTAAATATAAAATAAAACCAATCTCACATGAAATGGCACAAATTCAAATTACATTCATAGAGCCTTCACTTTCTGCATATCAGCCTAACACTACTTCAGAAAAGGACGGAGTTTTTAACTGACAGAACAATGGTCAAGTGTCAGGGAGAGAAAGAAGCTTATTAAATATGTAAAAATAAAATATGAGGAAAACTCTCTGATGCAATATTTGCAGGAAAAATTCTGCTTAAAATCCATCCAAATTGCTCATTTTACCAGAAATTCTACAGTTGTCTCACTCACTATTTGGGTTAAATGTACAGTTTTTAAGTTGTTCTGCACTGTTATTGTTCTGCATTGAATATAATACAAAATATCCATAAAATATGTTAATTAGTCAGATGTCTTCAGTTTACTTGACCCTTAAGGAAAAAGGATGGGCACCACAAAGCTTGTTCAGTGGTCATTGATCAAAACAAAAACATCTTTCTTTCTGGTATTCTGCAGACATAGGTGAAGAGTCTTGTAACTTGGCTGCGGTCTGTGAGACGTCACCGCTACCTGCTTGAGGGCGGGTGGCCTGGCTTTTGGATCTAGTTCAGAGAAGGTCCATCTCCGGCGCGACTTGGATGGCTTGCTGTGTCTAAACTGACAGTTGAAAAACAAATCAGCTCAGCATGGTTTTACTTGGCGTGGCTAACAGTGACACTGGAGAAAGGGTACAAGTGGCAACGTCTGGGGCTGAAAAATGAAGCCAGTACGAAAGTGCAAAAAAAAACTGCAGTTCTTTGAATGGCCACTTGAGGCTGGCTCCAGAAGTCAGTCAATCCCCATAGACACTGATGTTAAAATGCTCAACTTTACAGCAGATGTAAACATGTTTACAGCCTGGTTTAACAAATGATTTGCTCTGGGTGGTTTGATTTGGGGTGAAGTTTTTCATAACACCCTTGGCTGCTTTTTATTAAGGCTTAAAGTTACACATAATTAAGGGCGAGTCGATTTGAGTGACAGGCTGTCTGCCAATTGTGTCCTGGGCCTCTCAGTCAGATCCATCCCTCGCTCTTCCACAGTGCCAGCTTTTTGCTTATATATGGTCACTTCTGGCTCCAAAGAATAAATGGCGAGGACCAAAAGGTTGAACTTGAGGCTTTAAAACAGAGTCCACTAACCAATGAGGGACATCACAGTAGCTATGTCCATTACTTTTAAATGCCCATGCCCCAAACGCCCAACCTATTAACACTGCAGTTTGTTTCTTACTGTCCTGTCTGCTAATAATCAAAATGAGTGTTTCTGCATGAATATTATGAAATACAACATAACCCAGTGCTTTGGAAATGAGAACAATGCACAGGACAGATTTAAAATGACTCTTGGTTGGAAAGAAAAGAGAGATTAGACGACATCTTTATGTCTTCCTGCGGCGCACTGTAGGAGCTGGAATCAACAGCAGACATCAACCTGAGATGTTAATTGAATGACCTCAAGAATGCATTACCCCAGCCCATTAGTGTCTGCTCTGCCTTAAGCTCCATCAAGTAGACAAGATATGGCATCTTTAGGCTGTAATGTGTTGAAACCCACAGGAAACGTTTTGACTTTATC
This sequence comes from Cephalopholis sonnerati, assembly GCA_019142605.1. Classification (NCBI taxonomy): domain Eukaryota; kingdom Metazoa; phylum Chordata; class Actinopteri; order Perciformes; family Serranidae; genus Cephalopholis; species Cephalopholis sonnerati. Next base: position 25,850,547 of record JAGQAX010000003.1, on the reverse strand, counting down.
TTAACTGGAAAGCTGCAACAACTCTTTCTAACATTGTAGATATATAAATAAAATAGCTATCTATGCATGTATCATTTAAACGATCACACAGACCTGTAAGGTAGAGATAAATAGAAAGATATAGCACAAACACTGTCTTCGTGTAATTAGATTATGTTCACTCGGGCAGATTAAATTTAGTTCCTTCAGGCATCAGATTTATTGAACATCTTGTAGCTGAGATGTTTTTTTAACAGAACATGCAGTGCTGTATACGGCACAATGTGGCCAACGTTTGTGGAGACACCTAATAAGAAAAAGTTTCTTTTCATTTCCTTGAATCGCAGTTTCTCCCTGATGGAAAATATGTGAGCCTTTGATGGTGTATATTTCATCAGACAATAAGATGAAAGGGGATTCAGGCCCAGTGGTTGAAATAGAGAACTGATTTTCCTGGACATGTCTACGTCTGTTGTAGGTTGAAAGGACACAGAGATGCTTCATAATCTGATTACACATCCATTACTCCCTCACAGGAACATGGCACCAGCACAGGGCCTCGTTCTTTAAGTACAAGAAATACAGCAGCACATACATCAGATACTGTAAGAGAGTCGATAAAGTCTTAACTCTGTGCATTCATAGATAGAAGAATAAAATTATTTTTTTCAGCCACACAGACGTCTATGAAAACAGCACTGGGGTTTATTGTTGCAACCTCATCTTCATAAGATAATATAATCTTCAATATTAAAACACATTCTTACATATGTTAAACGTGCCTAATGGATTCTGTGGGAAATAACCATTTTAATGGACCAATGAAAATATGTAAAGCAAATCTGAATTGCGTAATGGCAATCTGTCCTCCAACTAAGACTCTGTCTTTCTTGTTTTAGAAGTAATTCCTAAATAAAACAGAAGTATATAATGACTCCTCTCCTGACGGCATTAACATTTATATTAAACCAACTCTGTTTTTCTGATAATACAAAAGGATAATGCATGTAATGTTATTGTATTAGTTTGGCAGGCTGTTCTATGAATGCATAAACAGAGGAATATTAATAATGAAATCACTATGTATGTATACCATAAAAAAGGAGATTGTAATATTAGATATCCTGATCTTTCACACCTCTGTTCCCACTCAGCAGCACAGAAAAAGCAATCCCGTTAGACACGATGTGAACCAATGGTATATGCTTCAACTCATAAAAAACACAAGCGTCACTGCCATCATTTATTCAGTAGGTGTTTTAGAGGGCCGATGCCTTGCTGTTAAAAAATTAACCTCAGGACATACATCAAGAGAAGAGAATAATGAGAAAATAGAAGGACGTGATTATTGCAGCTCCCTGTATTTTGGTGTCAGCCAGGCCCTCATTCACTGCTTACCAGCCGGTACATAATGCTGCAGCCAGACTCCTGTGGAAAAACATATTACACCTGTAGCATCCGTGCACTGGCTCCTCGTTCATTACAGAATTCTTTACAAGGTTCTCCTGTTTGTGTTTAAAGCCTTGCACGGGCTCACCCCAAGCTATATTACACAACCTCTACCCCTGTACAGTACAGCTAGACCCCTCAGATCTACAGATCAAGGAAACTTTTTGGACACAGGGCCTAGTCAGTCAGCTGCTCCAAGACTCTGGTATATTCTCCCTGAAATAAAAGTAAAAACTGAATCTGTTGTCTCCTTTAAAAGGTGTCTTAAGACCCACTTTTACTCATCTGTCTTGATTCTTGACACAATTTGCAGTTCTGCATTTATCCACATAAGTGTCTATATGCATGTATGTATGAAAATGTGTGTGTATGGGAGCACTCTGTTGTTATGCATGTGTTAAAGTACTTTTCCCTTGTGTTTATGCTTGTTGTGAAGGACGTTGGCACAAACTTTGTTTCTGAAGTGCTCTATAAATACAGTTGACCTTGACTAAAACATAATAACATGTCTTCTACGCGAGTGCAAAATGTGTAGCAGCCAGCAGTAAACTTTGAAAATTGCAATAATAGTCGTCTTTCCTGACCTCCTGTTCAATCTTCAATTTGGCTTTTGATGATAGTGCTAATTAGGGTCTCTAACTAATGATTCCTTTCATTATTAATTAATTGCCGTTTATGTTTTTGATAAGTCAGTTCCTTTTTCAGTCTGTTAAGTGCTGTAAAATAAAGAAAAAAAATGCCCATTTGGTTGTTTTGTCAAACCAAGTCCACAACACAGAGATATCAGATTTAGGACCATGTGTGACAATAAAATGCCCGGGTTTGATTTCGACCTGTGGCCCTTTGATTTCGCGTCATTCCCACTCTCTCTCTCTCACCCTTTCTGTCTATCTAAAGCTGCATCAATAAAAGGGAAAATGCCAGAAAATAAATAAATGCATAAATGAATTAAAATCACAATGCTGGTGATTATTAAACAACCCAGTCACCAGGCCTAATGCTGGCATCGTACATTTCTGCAAACTGTGTGTTATTATGTAGCGTTGAAGCTTTATGCTCCAGAAACACTGGTTAATGTGTGGTTAGGTTTAGGCACAATACCATTTGGTTATGGTTAGGAAAAGGCTCAATATGCCTTTTTTTGGGGCCACTATCCCTTTTTGAAACAACAGTGCATTACTAAGAACACACCCACGTTTGGGTGAAAAGCTGCTGGAGGATCCAGCGATAACTCTCTAAAAACAATTAGTCTTCTTGTTTTGTTGGTCCCAAACAGTGGTCTACAGCTGGGCAGTCATCACACCTAGATGTCCCGCTATACACCATCTCCTCCACCTCCAAAAAACAAAGTCAGTTCATATCACTTTAGAGACTTTGAGATGATTCATATGAATCACACAAATTTAATGAATCTATGGTTTGCAGAAATGTCCACTGCCGACATTTTCTTCCGCAGACTGGGCTATATTTAAACAAAAATTTTTTTCCCACACTGATGGTTGAAACTGTCTGTGGTTAAGTAAATAAAAAATGTACAGCTTTGCTAATATCACCTATTAAACTTGACTATAGAATTTTTAAAAAATTATTATTATTTATACATTAAGCAGACACAGAGCAACATTAAAATGCATTTAGAATTCTGTCCAACTGGCAATTGTAAGTGAAATATTCACTTCCCTTTTAGCTCCGTTTTGTTCTCCACCAACATCTGGATCTTATCTTCTAAATTCTCCGCTGTGATTAACAAGCTAGTTTCAAATTTTGTCTCTGTGTTGTTTGGTGCTGTGCAGGCAGCATCCAGTGGGTTTCTCTTCCTGCTGTGGCTGAAATCGATGCTGATGAGAGCAGTGAGACTTAATCTTAACAGTGAAGTTATAAAACCAATAAAATGAACTAAAACATGATATAAAGCTCCAAAAAGCTGAGGGGGAGCTGCACAGTTGGGTAATAATTATCTTTGAGTTCATCACTGTGAGCGGCACCTTTTGTATTAAACATAGTAATTTGATCCATTGTCAACATGAAAATATTGATCAGAGCAGCTTTAAAGAAACACAATGTGAAAAGATTGCGATATAAAGACGTTAATAACAATTCAACAAAATTCAAAAAATACCCCTTTTTAATTTTTTGGGCTCAACAAGCTCTTTCACAGCAGTGATCGAATAGTCTTGCCTCTGCTTTTGTCTGATGTTCAGATTCAGCCAGTCTATTCAGAAACTCTGAATAAATGAAGTCATGTTGTTCATCAAAACAAAGTAGAAAAACACTTTTGTTGGATTCTCAAAGAGCCCAGCAGAGACTTCATCAGACTTTATGTCACTAGTGCTCTTCTGCTGGTATATAGCCTGCTGTATAACAAATCCTCAAACACTTTCGGGGGCAATATTTTCTTGCAATATGTTTTAAGAACTTTTTTGTTGTTGTTTATTTATTTCAGTGCAATTCTGAATAATGAACCTCACAGGTCAGTGACGGCTGCTGACATGTCTATCTATAACCAGATGCTCTATTCATAAACTCAAAGACGCAGAAATCAATTTGTCTTTTGTCCTTGAATATGAAGTGCTATGTATCTGGAGGCCTTGACCCTATTCTCCTTCTCATTACTCCGTGCTTTTTATGAAACCCTCTGTGATCCACTCTGGCCAACACCCTCACCGAGGAGGAAATATATCAGAGGAGCAGGTCTGCTCTCCGTGCACCAGCGATCATAACACAGAGAGAAATACACTGGCTCCGAGCCCAAGGGCCAGGAGAAATTTGTTACCCATGATTATATCATTTATTCACCTGACACTGTGTTCTCGGCTTTGTTGTTTCCCTCCAAGTCTCTCTCTTCCTTGTTCGTTTGTGAGGAAATGCTTCTTCATTTGTTTTGCGTGATTGAGGAGGGAGACGCAGGCGAGTCAGTCTACAGCCTTGGGTAAGAGAGGGAATCCAGTCACAGCTGGTGTGTTGCTCTCCCATAATGAGCAAACGTGACAAGATGAAAGTGTGTAGCGTCTGCCATGTGCCACAGCCCTGCGAGGCACTTTGAAGGAAAGGACAATTTATAGATATTCATGTGACTGTGCAATTGTTGCTGGACGTGAATGGAACATTTTTCTTTCCTGTCATCTATAAGCTGAAATCTTACACAATTACACAGTTGACACTATCTCAACTCTTACTCCCGGTCTCCCCTGCGTGAGTTACACAGTATGAGGAAGTGATTCACAGGTTATTATCTAAGATAGCTGGCATTCTTGTCAGAGCACCAGAAGTGGTCAGAGGTGTTGCCAAACTGTCTGAGGATCCAGGAACTCGACCAATTTCCATCCCCTGTAAACAGGAGTAATGGGGCATGAAGCCTCCTACAGCCAAGGGCAGAATAACGTCTTTGAGTAAGCAAAACATCACGCAGTAAACAAAGCATATATATCTTATATGGCCTGAAAGAAGTGGTGCTCAGCTAAAGGACAAAGTTGTGGAGTCAGTTGTCGTTTTAAGGACGATAAGACTTTGTGGCTCATATGTAGGACTTTGCATCCGATCCAGTCTTACTCTAACAGGAAAATGAGAAAGTTTATAAATCGGTTGCCTTTACAAGAGTACTAACACAACTGTTGTTGCTCCCAGGGATTTATTTACCATGTTTTTCTTGAAGGAATGATTTGAGATTTTGGAAACTATCCCCTTTCTTTCACCCTCATGTCTGCACGTCTGGAGTCTGGAGCTACAGTGGGGAGGCAATTAGCCCAGTTTGGCATACAGAGTGGAAGCAGTGGGAAACAGCTGTCCTGTGTTTCTCTAAAGTTCAGAAATCAGCCTTCCAACACCTTAAGCTCAACTTTTTTGTTTGATCCAAACTCAGGTAGGAATGTAAAAACAGTTTTTTGGTTTTAGGGGGATTTGTGCAGTGTTACAACTCCTTGACAAATGACCCTTTATCTGTCTGCCCAGCACAACTACTATTTCAGTCAAAAAAAACTTTCTGCCTTTCCTTGGGCCTACACAGAAAGCCTTACCCGCATGCCTACGTGGAAAGCCTTAAAGGCAGAGAGAGCATATCAGACTATCACAGGGCTGACACACAGAGACAGACAACGCTCACATTCACACCTACAGGCAATTGAGAGTCACCAGTTAACCTGCATGTCTTTGGATTGTGGAAGGAAGCCGGAGTACCAGCAGAAAACCCAAGCTGACACAGGGAGAACATGCAAACTCTGCATAGAAGGGCTCCCCCACCCCAGGGTTTGAACAGGGAACCCTCTTGTGAGGCGAGGGTGCTAACCACTGCACCACCGTGCTGCGAGTTACAGTTTGGCAACTATGGTGTCGTGTCTGTTCACAACTACAATGATGAAGCATTTTGAATTAGCAGCTCTGGTTTGTGCCTCTTCTTTTCCATGGCAACAGCAGCTAAGGCTCATGGGTATTGTAGTATTTGAAGCCATATGCCATGCTGAAGTGATGAGAAAAAAATCCTTGATTTGTCAGACACAAAGTTGAAAATTTTAGAACTGATGGACAGAATGTGGAGCTGTAGGGTGGTAACATTATAGGACAGCCTTACATGTTTCTGTGTTGACAGACAATGAGGATATCATGTAAAAATTGTAGGGATACTGCAGTTTTTGTTATCATGATTTTGGGCAGAATGGGAGTGTGGTGGAAATTATTTCAGTTTATTCAGTTATTTTAACTAATTGTGTTTTTATCCTGTGTCATGCTTTAATTTTATGTATAACACTTTGTTTGTGTTACATGCTGTTTATAGTTTATTTTCTTTCATTTTGAGTTTTTGCATGCCCATGATTCACGTTTGATTCCGTGTGTCTGCTTGTTTGTTTTGTATTTTAGTGAGTGTTTGGACAAGTGTGTCATGTGTAGGTTGTCTTATGACAGAGTAAAACGAAACCATTATTAAAGCACAGTTTGAAATGGGAATTCAGAGTGGGCAAAAATACTTGTATAACCAGCAGCTCCTTCCACTTAGCAACTCTATAGTGCGGGTTGCCTGGCAACCTCAGCGTGATGACAAGACTGTGGGGAGTCACTACGCCCAACTGTTGTTCCCTAAGAAAGAGTAATGGCATGCAACTCCCCTTCAAACCACAACTTGTTTTTTCCATTTCTGTTTATAAACAAGATACACATTTTAAGCTTCAGGAGTTTTGATGGGCAGATTTTTGTACTTAACACGCAGACATGAATCCTATCGATCTTCTCATCTAACTCTGGGAAAGGAAGTAAATAATACACTGAGAAACCCAGCTTCCACTTGTTGAAGTGGATGCTGGGTTTGAAAGCTGCAATTTAAAAAATCTGAAATAGTCAACCACACTTTGACATCCCAGGCTCCTCTGCTTCACCTAGTCTCCTTCCCTCTGTGGTGGACTGTGGCTCAGGCAAATCTGCTGTAACTCTGACAACATGTTATAAAATGTGTAGGAATCCATAATGTTCTCTGCATGCCTGGAAATTGCATGACTGTCCAAAATGCATTCCTCAGCTCTGATAGCAGACTAAGCTGTGGTGAGGAGAAAGAACAAAACTACCAAATCCCTCCTGCAGTTCTCGAACTATCTGCTCTCTTCAGGCATCCAATATGTACGTGCATGGAGGAAGTAAATTGCTGCGGGTGCTACAGGTGGATAAAATGATGTGTGGCAAGAGCTGTGGACATTATAGATATGCATATGACTAACATGGAGAACGAGGTTGAAAATCCACAAACTGCTCCTTTAGGCCCACCATCTGTGTGCTTTAGCTCAGAATTAATCTCACCAATTTCTCTATCTGAGCATTATGAAAATTTTCTCTGATACTCGTAACAGTTCCCCTTTAAGTAATTTGCATTTTAATCTTTTGCGAGGAATCTACAGTGTGAGATCAAAGTCCCTCTTTAACTCATTAGCAGATAAGATGGAAAATAAAATTCCCAACACTCCCGTATGTAGCTTTCTGTGACAGCTGCTATTAGCACATGGTGAAAAGGCCAACACGAAAATAATTGCTCAGTTTAATTTCTGAATGTGCGAGTTAGAATGGTATAACTTTATTTTTTTCAGCAGACTTTCCACCATCTCTCTTCCCCACTAACCATATATTCCTCCTCCGGTGAAATATCTGAGTCAGAGGCACATAGAAAGTGTATTTCTATTCAATTAATGCTGCATGCCTTGAGCTCCGTTTCCACACAGTTGCCACAGAGCTGTCAAGTGACTGTTGCTCGAAATAGCACTCAGGCGATTTCCCCAACTGTCAACTATCAGTGCAACAGTTCTAACAATGAAATGATTTAAAACTCTGAAATTAAAAGCAAACAGGATTAACAGGATGTCACAAACTCCGATTAAAAGGGCAATTTTTAGTGCCATGGCTGAGGTTTATTCATTTGCTGCTTGTGCATGTTCCTCTCTGCATCTCAAACCATCTTTCCTCCTCATGTACTCGATGCTGCTCTGCTCGAAACAGTACACAGTGCCTCTTGTTGTATTCTGCTACAGTCCCACATCCCTCCTCACTGACACTCACACAATTTACAAAAATAAATATCACATCAGGAGCTTTATAATCAGATCAAATATCTCAAAAGAAATTAAATTAGAAAGGGCATTAATAGTATTTTTTAGCCGTTATGAATGAATTAAATAATATGAAATAAACACTACAACATACATTCATTCATTTTCCGTAACTGCTTATCCTGTTGGGGGTCACAGAGGTGCTGAAGCCTATCCCAGCTGACACGGTACACCCTGGACATTGCAGGGCTAACGCATAGAGACAGGCAACCATTCACGCTCACATTCGCACCTACAGGCAATTTAGAGTCACCAATTAAACCTAGCCTGCATGTTCGTGTATTGTGGGAGGAAGCTGGAGAACCCAGAGAAAACCCACGCTGACACTGGAAGAACATGCAGGCTCTGCACAGAGGGGCCTCTCAACCCCAGGTTTGAACCAGGAACCCTCTTGCTGTAAGGTGACAGTGCTAACCACTGCATCACCGTGCCGCCCACTACAAAATAAATTAATAAATTAACAATAAGAAACTTAAACAGGAAGGATCTATTGTATAACAATAAAAAAGGCAATGCAAAGGCCGACTAAACAAGAACCAAAACACCCTGTTTCTTTCACATATCAACACATTCTTACTCCCAACTCATCTCATACAGTCTTTTCAGAATTAACCTACGTAGGCAAAACACCTTGTATTCACATTTATTTCATAGTGCAACAAAAGCATATGGTGAAGTTTAGAAAAAAAGCATCATGGTTTGGCTTTACATTCATACAGGAAGCAAACACAGGCCTTGTGCGTTAAAGTCCGGTGTTGTTGGACCCATCCACCACCCTCCCATCCACCCTATAGACACTTTACAAGTGATTAAATTATGTTGTTGTGCGGTGACATTTCATACTCGCGCCATCCAGTCATGTTAATAACTGATGCTGCCCAACGGTGTATCATACTGCAGCGAAAGGATGCCTGTTTTTTGTTGGTGTCTGACACACAAATCAATCAATCAACTTCAGAAGGAGACCTGGGGCTGTATTCACAAAGCTTCCTTGTACAAAGAGTTGCTCCTAGTGACGAAATTCTAAGAAAATTCCTAGAACTGCGATGCTTTCTAAGAGTTTCCCGTTAAAGTTAAGACTAGGTCCTTGTAAAGATAAAAGTTATTCACAGAGCATCTTAGACCTTAAAAGAGCTCCTAAGGTGAAAACTGATAGGAATAGAGAGGAGGATTTTTAAGAGGCTTAAGAGTTTCTTAAGCAGAGGAGAAAATGGTGGAAACACAAAGAGGTCAGAGAAGTATTCTCCAAATGCTGGATGACAGTGAATCAATGAAATGCCACAGATTAGATTGTGCAAGGATAATATTTGTGGTCAATCTCATCAGGGATACACACACATTTTTCCTAGGATACTAGGATGGAAAACTGGAAAAAGGCAGCAGTGCAGCAGTGATGACTTGGGTCTGTCTCAACCTTTGATTAGTCGAGTGATCACACTGACAATGACAACACTTTCACAGTCAGTAGTTTCATTTCCACTGGGTGTCTACACCTTGTAGGCTCACAAAAGGGCGTGTCTGTGACAATCAATCACACCTCCTCACTAAGGTAAAGGTTTCTGTCCCTTCCTTGCTCAGAGCTGCTCTGCAAACTTTCCTAAATAACTCCTGAGCTAGGACTCCTTACTAAATATTTTTAGGCTAAGTTAGGAGCTCTTTGAGAGTATTCTCAGAATGTTTGTGAATACGGCCCTTGATCGCACATATAGATCCAATAGTTCAAGTCCATTCCCCTTTGGCAGTGTCACCTTCGACCTCCCCTTAGGTTTAGTTTGTGTCCAAGTTTCCAGTTCAAGAAACAAAGTTCCTCTGACAATAATTTAACACTCACTACAGGGAGAAAGTCAAAGAGTTACCTCCCAATGTTCAGAAATGACTGATCATTACATTGAAGCACAGCGCTGATCCGCTCATGCGGTAATACATTAAAGATCTCTTTGTACCACAAAGTAACAGTAGGAGGGGTCTCCTTGATCCTTTTTAACACAATACATTTTCTTACCAAATGTGATACTTTTTCCAGCAATTTCAATTTCAGAGAGAGAAGCGACACATCCTTAGAGGGTACATCCAGCAGAAAAAGCACAGGATCTTTTTTAATTTTGAAAATACCACCAAGCTCCTTGTCTATGCAGTTCCAGGCAACATTGCCAAAAAATATGTCTAGAATTCCCCTTGTCTCTGATATTTTAGGCATAGAGGTGATGGGCTATGATCCATCTTGTTCCATGACATGTAATATGTGGATTTTGTCCTGAGTTTCCCTCGGTCTGTTGCAAGTTAAGACTGTGTTGATTCAACAGGTTTTTGTCAGTCACATCCTTTTACTGTCAAATTCACTATCCCATTTATGTCTGTTGTTGTTGAAATTGGTGGAACAAGTGGATTTTAGAAGGAAGAACTGAAATGGAAAGAGATCTGAGTCTGGGAATATTTAGTTTCATTCACAGGATGTAGATTGTGGGTTTAAGACTCAGTGGCCGCCTATTTCTGAGGATAACACACAAAAAGCTTGTTACATTTTCAAAATCCCCTTTGATAAAGAAACTTGTCTCACATAGCCAGAAGTATCTCCATACTGAATTTTAAGTCTGTGCCTGAAACAACAACGAGCAACCTACACACTAAAACATCTTCTGATGTTTTATGTGGCATTTTCTTTTGCAGGGATTTAGCCATTTCAATGCCTTGGCTCGCCTCCCCACATGCAAATGTTCCACCGAAACCATCGATGTTTCCCATCGACACGATTTTGCAAAAGCACCATTGCTGCTTCCTGGGCTTAGCTCCACCCACAATGATTGTGATTGGTTTAAAGAAATACAAACAAACCAGAGCTAGTTTTTCCCTTAGTGAGGAATTATGATAGGTTCAGCAAGAGGTGCATTAATAAAGTGACAAATTTGTAAATGAAAAAGGTGTTCCTTTGGTAAAACCTGTTGCTAAGGTTGCAGAAAAAAAAAAACTAACGACAATCCCCCTGGCTTTACTGTAAAAGACTGATGTGTTACTTCCTGGGATGAGGTCGTCATTTCGAGTGGCAGGCGTCAGCACAGATACCAAATGTTTTCTTCTGAAAAACTGAGTATCTTTTAACAGAATTTTAAACTACAAGGCTGGCTTGAATGTCTTAAGTGATGTTTTACCTTATAGAGAGAGAGGTTAGCAAAGAAAGCAGAGTCAAGATATATAAACATGGTAAATCCAGTTATAAGAAAGTAACCTCTGTTGGTCGAGACCACCCATGCCAGAAGTTGGCACTGGACATTATTGATGTTTGTTCCCTTCCGTTCCTGTTGCAGAGACTCTGTCAGTCCAGCCTCCGTCTCTATAAATCACCAGACTGAAAATCTCCTAGCTCAGTTGTCACTGTCAATGCAGTACACGAGTGTTAGTGTTCAATCATCACTTCTAGTCTGACAGAAACCTCTCCAGTACATTACTGAACAAGCTCAAGGGCAGGAATATTTTGACTTTCTTGTACATTATAGACCCCGATACTGTACAGAGTAGCATGGATTTAATGACAATACACTAGTGATCACCTTCTTCAAAAATGTGAATATTTCATGCGGTGTACCGCTGTAACCCAAGCTAAGATAAATTTGCGTGCATTCGCACTTGAAATGGAAACCTTTGCAATTCAAAAAGTTTAACAGTGATTGCTTTGGGGACATACAGTACAAAAAACTACAGCTCCCATTAAAAGTCACTTACGACATCATAACTTGGTTTCGTCCACTCATAATATGCACCATCAATCTTGTATTTCTCCAAAACTTCAGCAGTTACCCCTGCTGTCTGCAAACTTCTACATCATTCTGTCCCCTCTGTCCTGCTGTGGATACATTATCACATAGTGAGCTATGTAACATACTGTTGAGTAAGGTTGTTGAAGCTGAAGTTGTAGGACACTCAAATTCTCAGTAATCTAATTAGAAAGGGTCAAAATACTTTTTTTTTCAGCAGATCATGATGATAAACACTCACAAAAAGTTTACTGTGGTGAATTTTAATTAGGATAGTGGTGAATATCACGTCCAGCCGCACCCAGAGACAGTGCTGGGTAGCCATCAATAAAAGAGACTACAGAAACAGGCTGCCTACACACCAACCTCAAAAAACTGTAAAAGATCATCATCAAACATTAGTGTATTTCATATTTAAACATATGATGCAATGTTAGTTGAAAAGCCTGACTTTTTAAGATTTTGTCACCAAAAAGAATATTCAGCATCAAAAGATGGTGTCCTAATTGTAATGCAATAACTGGTAAATGGGCTGCACATGTGTAGCACTTATCTCGTCTTCCGACCACTCAAAGTGCTTTTACAACTCATCACATTCACCTGTTCGCACAAAGGTGGCCATGGCTACCATATATGGTGCCACTTGCCACTCATTAAGCATTCATGTGCTCTCACACACTGATGGAACAGCCATCGGGAGTAATTTGGAGTTCAGTATCTTGCCCAAGGTACTTCGACATGCAGACTGGAGGAGCCAAGGATCGAACTGCCGAACTTCTGATTAGTGTAGAGCCTGCTCTACCTTTGAGCCACAGCCGCCCAAAACATTTGTTTCTCAACAAAATTTAAGTAAAGGGATTCCTGTGTGTTTTAGTGCCATTGAAAGAGTTTGAAGCATATTTTGATGATTATCAGGATAATACTGTGAATCGAAATTATTTTGGCCAGACTAATTCTGACATGAAATTTTCACATCCTCCTAAATACCTAAGTCCAACTACACACACATCCCCTATTTAGTGTATTTGAGCTGTTGTCGTTAGCCTGAAGATTCAGGGCACCAGCCCTCCAAACCAACCAACCAAATTGGGCTTGTAGATCATTCGTGCCTGCCAGTGCAGCACTGGTGAACCAACTGCGCACAAACAATAGTTGAGCGTCTATGGGTGAGGATGCTGCATCTTACAATATGTAGAGCAGTGGTTCCCAACTGGTAGTTCCTGGCCCAAAATTGGGCAACAGGTCCATTCTGACTGGACCACAAGTGACTCGCAAATGTGTCAAGATTGTAAAACACACACTTTATTTTCAAGCACAGTGAATTATTGGCACAGAGCTTTATGTTGAAGTGCCGTTTCTTGCTGTAGAGTGAGTAAATAACGGAGAGATACTTGACCGAGACAGTAAAGTAGCTCTACGACATGGCTAAATGCAAGTATGACGCTGAATATATTAAACTGTGTGGACCTTGAATTAATGAGTAATGAGAAACCTGGACGCCGTGGCTGGACCAGTGGGGAATCACTGATGTAGGGCATTATAATGATATGAGGTGAATAGATCTATAATGGGGAAGAGGTGCCTTGTTGTTGATGGTTTTGTTTTTTAATGGTGTAGAAGGACTAATAAATATGTATCTGTATCTGTAGCTTGACCTATGGTTTTTCCCCAAAAACTTTCTAAATGTGTAATTATATCTTAAAAATATAGATTTATGACTTTTTCTGTAAGATCACAGTAATCATGTATTTGTAGAGGTGCTACTTCCAAACTTTTTCCACATTATGAGAGAAAGAAAAAAACACATTTGAAGAAAAGGAGATGATAAGCTATTCAGGAAAGATGCAGGAGTGCATTTGCTTTTGTTACCTTGGAAACCACTTTACAGTGTAACACGCAGCGCTTACTTTCATAGACTGGATGGGAACTCATGTGAAGGTCAGTCATAGTGTGTCACTTCCTCTGACGTCAATGTGACTCACTTTACGCTACATTTGCACAGGAGACAAAGACAAAGTGAGACTATTTTTGATTTGAAAGATCCATTCTGTGTCGCCTTTGCGGGCTGGTATTAATGGGTATCTATGTAGAAACTGTCGTCAGACTTTTAAAGGTGTTATGGAGGTGTTAGTATTGCAGGTCTGCATTAGATTGGAGCTGACACATTTACATATTGGTACTGACCAGTTCTGTTTTTTGGACAAGATGGTAGATTTTTCCATCTACACCTTTTGGTTTAATATTTTCCACAAGTCAAGCACACTTCCTAAATTCAGACATCTATAGTTGAACTGTGGAGGAGTGGGGTTGGTGCATACACAGCCTTCATTGATAAAAAACAATCTTTATGGCTGCGAGGTGAGAATTTTGACTGCTGTATGCCAGACACAAAACTAGTTTTACATCTGTTCATTCCCCAGTCAGCAGTGATCGGCTGTACAAGCTGATGGAAAGACAAGTGACTGTGACATCACAGAAGACTGGAGTCTGGGTCTACCGCTTGCCTCCTTCTTGTTAGTCGTTTGGAGCCAGAGAGGCACATTTGGGTGACACGAGTAATCAGCTATCACCATGATCAATGTGATTGGCACGGCAATGAAGGTGACACTGCTCCCAATCAAATTCCACTTTAGATCCTTTTAAACGCCACTTGATTAAACAAGGATTTTTCCAAAGACACACATCAGAAGAGGTGGCGTTAGAGATGGTGGGAGTGGGGTGGGTGGGGGCTTTGCCTCTTGACTTCAGTCTAGTTTGCTTTCTGAAGTCACTTTGTTGTCATTAGGTAAATTGCATCTTATGGCTCTTGGGCATTGGCTTCTGACGTGAGTTATTGTGGTTGGTTCTTGGGGATATTCCATCTGTGACGACATCTTCCTTTGGATCTAATTTTTTAAGGTGGAATAAAAAATATGTGACATCATTTAAAGGACTAGTTGGAGTGAAGTGGTTCTAACAGCAGGTGTTTGTGCCGCCAATCAGGTGAGACAGGTGGAGGCTGAGTGCAAGAGCTGGCTCTGGGGACATGAGTGTCAGCTCTCTGCCAGGGAAGGCGGTAGCGGAGATAGAGAAGCAGTGGCAACCAGATATAGTTGGGTTTTACTATACACAGCTCCAGCACTGGAACAAAACTCCTGGGTATGGGCTGGACAGTGTTTTAAGTTGGAGTTGCAAGGCAGGTGTGAGAATACTCATGTGCTCCCTCTGAGTGGCACTGTGTTTGAGTCTTCCTGGAAAATGACAGTATTCTCTATGTGACTGTGTTTTGGAGAGGAAGGCTTTGACTGCAGCAGGTTTGAGTGTCCTGATGGAGGCTCTGGATAATGTTGGGCTGTTGTGGACGTCTCTTGAGGGTCTTGTGAAACTCTGGAATAGTGCTGGTGGATTTGAAGTTGAGGGTGGTGATTCACAGTTTTTTTAAAAAGAAGGGGACTGGTGTAGGGCTACAACTATCTTCATTGTCAATGAATCTGTCAAGTATTTTATTGATTAAGTGGCTTATAGTCTGGTCTCTAAAGCTGGACATACACAGTAAGGCTTTAGAAATGTTCTTTAATCCCAACTCCTACCATACAAGCAAATTGCCTGCGATAAAAAAGCCAAAGTTCACGATTTAAAACAGCCCTTTGGCCCCTTCAGGCCATTCTGGCTTTTGACAATTGTCAATAAAGAGTTGCTGGAAAGCTCCGAGGCAGGTAGAAGTTTGTTTGCGAGCAGAGGTTTGTATCGTTACTAGGGATGCATGATAATATCAGTACATCATTGGTATCGGCTTTAAAATGAAATATCAAAATCGCCCGAAGTGCTTTTTCTTATTTTGCACAATGAATGAATATTACATACATTGAAAAGCATTGTATTTCATGTCTCCATCTGCTGGTGGGCCATCATGATAAGAACATGGATGGGAAATATGATGTCGAGACTTGATCAATAAAATTTGATAGGAAAAAAAAGTGGATATATTGACATCGGTATCGGTTATCGGCCAAGTGCGTTGCTATATATCAGCATATTGGATATTGGCAAAAAATCCAAAATCCTGCATCCCTAAAAGTTGAACTGTTATGGCTCACAATAATCCACGATTGCCTCATTCACATTGGTCGTGATAGCAAGAGGAGGAAACATCAAACGGGTATGAATGCTGTTGCAACAGCTCGACGCAACTTGGCCTCCGAATCTTCCATCCGCACGACGTTTGTGTCCTCATGGCACTTTGATACGCTCTTTTTGCTACTTCACGCAGGCGCAGTGAGAAAAAAAAGGCACTGATCTTGGGGAATCGACTGTTGGCTCTGCTTCAACTGTGCGAGAGCCTGACGACAGAGGACCAAAGCCCAGCAGCCAGTAGGAGGCAGTTGATCCGGCCATAATCGCTTGTTGCCTCTCCCAACTGTACACTGCGCGGAAAAATGACACTTGACAGAGCTGAAATTTAGTCATACTTCAAAACATGTCGTGCGTCATGTCAGGTAATTTTTTCTCAGTTGTAAATGTCAGTGCACACAACACACACATGACAGTTACAGCATTTTAGTGATGGCGCCTGCCTTTCTGCTGATGTGTCTCCATTTTATTCCAGTGTAGTTCTGTAGTACTGACCCGAGCTCTCTCTAATCTTACTTTGAGGCTGGGTAAACAATTGTTACGGAACTATAACTTAAAATTCACTGTTAAGACTCACAGCATTATCTCTCCCCTGTTCCCAAATAAAAGTCACACTCTTATGCACAGACAGATGAGTTTTGAGTGATACAAGGACCAAGTCAATGAAAGATTTCCGGCCCAAGAGCTACTGACCCGTTGTGTTTGCTCCAAAACCAATTTGTCTTCAAACCACGGAGCCTCTGTTTTCAGTAGACTTTGATCTCCAGCCAACATTTCACAACAAGGATATTTAATCAAAAGGCCACGCCATAAATCGCTGGACGTGTCCAATAAAAGGGAAGTGCGACTTAAAATATGGATAATATACAACACTGTATGACAAAATGGGCTAAAAAGTGATGGACACAAGTGAGTTTCACCCGTAAACTGTTATCGTACTCAAAACCTTTGAGTCATGAATGAAAGTAAAGGAGTGTGATCATCCGTGAAGCGAGTCTTCCTCACAGGGGCTGATGGGATCTTATCGATGGCAGCTTCCTGACTGTTGCTCAGATAGCAGCACTGCTGGCAGTGTCCTCAGATAACTGCTGCCACATAGCATGTGCTCTTTCAGACATAAAGCTGTATCAAAGCTGCGGCAACTTTAGCACCACTCGCTGCATGACTGTGCACATTAGTGATGGTTGAGGGTGGGAGATATGAAGGAGATGAAGGGCGAGCAGATGAGGAAGGAGATGAAGATAATGTGCAAAAACAATAAGGGCTCTATTTTTGGTGCATGGTGGAGAAACTGGGTCAGCGAAGTGGTATTTTTGTCAATTATTCCCCTTGCCTGTGCATGTTTGGTTTATTGGTGACTTGCTGTGGACTTGCTGAATTGCTGAAATTGGAGAGGAGCTGTTGCAATGTGCCAGGCTGCAGCCAGGATTCTAGTTTTAGTGTAAATAAAAACAAACAAACAAAAAACAGCAGAGCCCCAAGAAATTTTTGACCAGTCAGCCATCAAAACCTGTGAAAATTTCAGAGTCCCATTTATTTGTTTTATTTAACTGCTAAATGATTCTTTCTGTGAAACTCTCCCTCCCTACATTTTAATCTAATCACTGTTTCACCTCTGCACTGCTGGGTATGTGATTCAGGTGGAGAATACCAGATTCCCTTTTATTCTATTTTTCCCAAAAAATTATAGGAGATATTGGGTTTAAAGAAGTTCTTAATGTCTGTAAATGAAGAATGTAAACCCCTTTTTGTGTCACTAAATCCTCAAAATTATGTGAAATATTTTAGAAGATATGACACGAGTATGCTCAAGAGTAACGGACCCTTTGCTAAGTCCCGCCCCTGGACGTGGACTGGCCAATCATAACGTAGCATCAGGGCGACAACAACACAGCTGTGCTCCATTGACTCTAATGCAGTCGTTTCAGATTTCCTTCATTTTAAAGCTGGTTTTGTGGATTTGGAGCTAAATGTTGTGCCTGGAGCACGTCGTGTATTAATGATACTCGTTACCTGGAGAGGTTGGAAAAAGATATACGTTTCTTTCCTGTTCCAAACCAAAATCAAACCCTGAAAAGTGTAGGGTTAGCTAGCTAGCTACTGAAGATATAGCCTACTGAATGTATACACATGCTGCTTTTGCTTTGTAATGATTATAAGAGTGAAACAAAGACCGACCCTGCTGTACAGGAACCAGTGAAGGGAAGCAGGGAAACTTTGCTGATATTCAACCAGCTGTGTGTCATCGCATTGTGCGCAGATGAATGCTGTTTGACTTCCTTTCCTGGGTGCTGGCAGCGGCACTGGGGTGAAGCCAAACACTGTTCATCTGCTCACACTGTGATGACACACAGCTGGTTCAATATCAGCAAAGTTTCCCTTTATATTCATTGTCCTCTGTGTGGATCAGCAGTGATGTGGTGGTTCACTTTTACACTGTGATCTGTAGCCTATAGTTGGGCTTTAGCTTCTAACTATCTTTGTCTTTTGAACCTGTTGTTGCTGCTGAGTCAGTTTGACATCCTGGATATATCCTTCAAACACAGACTGTAGACCCCTCTGTCTGCTTCTCTCTGGAATCACCATTTCATTTTCCCAAAAACATAATAATATTTCTTCAGGGAGTGCAGTTAGTTACAGTGTGGGCTCCATGCTTACTGTGACAGCTTGTCAGACCATCACAACAGGTCAGGGCTCAGTGAAAGGTCAATTACAGCCCCAATTATAGTCAAAATAGACAAGATATTACATTAGATGCAAATATGTAACAAAATTACTGACAAAACACTTTGAAAACTTCATTTAATGTGATGCTGCTGGTCATTATAAACCCCTGCATATTGGATTTGAACATTTCACTGAATCTAAATGTAGATAAAAGCAGATAAAGATTATTTAGGATGTTAAACAGTTTGGTAAAAAACATTTTAAGTTTGGGCAGGGTTTAAATGAGAGGTTCACTTTTTGTTGTGAAGAGATTCTTTCTGAGCACATCTCCAGTGTAAGAGATGGGAGACAAAATCCTCAGTCTTCATTTAGTGCAAAAGTGCATCCTGAATTTCAGCCAAAGCTAATATGAGGCATTATCTAACATCTAAGATAGTCATATCAAGTGAGTATCTTCCAAGGTTACAGTCTTTTTAGTGTAAAATTCCTTCTTTGTGTATCCCTAGATAGTGTTTCCTGGCTGAGCTGCAATGGAGGAATAATAACACAAAGAGCCGATTGCATGCTATAAAGACTTATTTTAACTGTGGCTGAATTTTTAGGATGCCCTTTTAGGAAGGAACGAGGGCTATTAAATTTTGACCCCCATCTCTTAACATTGGAAACGAGGTAGGAAATAACTTCTCCACAGCCAGCCTTGGCAGGAGGAACAAATCAACAACTCTAACAACTCTTTCAATGTAAAAATTAAACTAAGATAAAAAAAAGAAAATAGCAGGATTGCACTGACTAAACATAAGAGAGTGTCTTTAAATTGTGTTGGTATTTGCACTGATGTTGCAGCTTGAATTAATTTGGACCTCACGTTAATATCTAGCCAAATATAATGATCTGTTCATCATGAATAAACCTGTATCATTACCTATAATGAGCCCATTGTGCAGCTATCACATGAAACATGCTAAATCAGCAGACTCAGCACCTGTTCTGTTAGCCTGACACTGACCGACGTTCCCGATCCACCATCTTGGCGCATCGACACTGCACAGGCAGGACTCCAAAGCTGCGTCGTCACTTCATTGTTAACAAACCCGACAGTGATTGGCAGGCTGGTCCAATTACTGCTGCAGCTGGCTGACACCCGCGCAGGTCATCAAATTTCCATTTGGACTCCCAGTTGTCAAATAGTCCCATTGATCCCCGAGCTGAGGTATCTATCTGTTACTGTCCACGTCAGGAGAGACGAGTCTGGATGGGTTCAATTAATGATGCATTATGGGAGATTGACGTGATTAGTTGTGGTGGGAAGGAAAGCCCAGTGGTTTTGTTATACTGTACAGATGTGTGTATGGTTCTTCATATTGTATTTACATATTTATATTAGATATTTGGAGCATCAACTGTTTTGTAATCGCAAAGGTTAATTTACAGGCATATTTTAAGTTAGGAAACATGACATGATAAGAGACTGCATAAATATTAAAACATGACTCACTGGGAAACCCTGTCTCCGAAGAGTGATGTTTATATGCTCAATGGTTTGCCAAATATTTTTTGAAGGAAATTTATTCGGTGTCTGGATTGTGTTCACTGGCAGCATGTTTTCCAGTTGCAGTAATATGATTTTGTGCTCCAGAGTACTGAACAAAGTGGGTTTGCATTCTGCTTCTGATGTGTGGTCACAACACTTTGTTTAAGGTTAGAGAAATATGGTGGTCTTGATTGAGCAGTAAAAGAGAAAACATGTCCTGTCACATGTTGCTGTTGACTTCCAACATTTTTACACAAGATTACATTCTTTCAGCCTCTAAATAATTGCTGCTAATATCTAAACATATTCATAAAAAAACTGTCAGGCTTTGGTTTGTATTGTGAGAGCAGATCCTGTAGGGGAAATAGATTAAATATTTTGTGATTTTGCATGTATTTTTATTAAAAATATTGATTTAAAGATATAATCCAGGTGCCATTACTTCCCTTTAAACACATTTTTTGGCGCAAATTAGTAGTTTAAATAAGATTATAACTTTTAGGAGACTGGTTTGAAACCGGTTGAATATTGACAGTATTGATGAGTTCCAACCCGATGCCTGAATAAATGTTGTTATTGCACGTTTCTGCAAACCAAGCCCTGTTTATAACTTTTAGGAGACTGGTTTGAAACCGGTTGAATATTGACAGTATTGATGAGTTCCAACCCGATGCCTGAATAAATGTTGTTATTGCACGTTTCTGCAAACCAAGCCCTGTCAATGCATGTAACAGGCAGAACTTGACACGGTGAACATCAACAACCAATGCATCCAGGGTACCTTACACGTCGTATGTGGAAACCAAACGTCAATGTGTTGGCAAACCATGGATACATTACATTTGTACGTTATTATGTAGCAGATATGTTAAAACTTTATGTTTCTGTAGGTTTTAACAAGGCTGAGGTTCACATATTGGTTAGGTTTAGGCTCAAAAACCACTTGGTGATAGTTTGGAAAAGATCATGTTTTGGATTAAATACCTGCTTTTCATGGCACTGTCCCGGCAGGAAACACAGCGACAGGTTGCTAAAAAAACACCCACATTGAGTGGCTAAAAAGCTGCTGAAAACACAGTGATGACTGAGCAAATGAAGCTTAGTTAGTTTAGTTCATGCGGGACATGAAAGTCATACGCCCCAGCTGTAACCAGCTGACAGCCAGCTGGTTGGATCAGTGCTTCTAATCAGTCACACACCAATCACAGCTCATTCTCACAACAAGGGGGTCCATTTAATATGGCCTCCTACTCACTGATCCCTGTTACACCAATGTTGCCACACACTGCTGCTGCTGGCAAAGCTTTGCCTCCTCCACCCCAGCCTCCACCCTCCTAATTTCGTGTCCTAACATCGTTTAAAGGTTAAAAAGGTATTTTATGTCTTGCTTTGGGAGCACTCTTGTACACCCTGGGGGGTTTTCTCCATTGTGCTGCCTGTTGTGGTTTACCATGCTGCTTGATCCAGGGAGCACCCTAAGAGTGGAGCCATCAGCGCCAAGCATAACTGTATTTTCATTTGCTACAATAAATGGTTATATCTATGATGTGTTCCTGACTGAACTGGTTTTGTTTTTCATTGGTCATGAACAGTGGTCAACTTGGCAGGCGTCTCACCTAGGTGACACACCATCCACTATCCCGTCAAATCCATATCACAAACTGAGCTGATACACTTTGTCTTTAGGAACCTTGATATGATACTGTGAAATGTACAAATGTAATGTATCTGTGGTTTACAGAGACTTACAATGGTATCATTTCTTCTGGGGACTTAGCTGTGATTGCTACAGCTGAGACTGGTGTGTTTTCTGTACCTTTTTAAATAGCAATCTGACCGAGAAATCAGTGGAAGTAATCAAGCCTTGAGTTGAAGCTCTGACTCTTTAAGTTTTCCATAGAGCCGTTCACTGAAGCTGTTTGAACTACAAGTCTGTAACTGAAATCACTTGGCTTATAATAATGATGCTCTTGTCCTCACTGTGGTTTATCAGTCCTCTGGTGGATGAAATGGAAAAAGCCCCACTGATATTCTAATATTAATATTCTAACTTTTCCATTTCACTGAATTCTGACAACTACAGCTCCACAGTAAATTGGTTTGATGAGGATCAACTCTTTGTTTCATGTTAATGACTGATATGAGCAAAACCATTTTTGCTAATCATATTTATTCCCCATTAGCCGCAGACTTGTCATCCAATCAATTACCCAGACACTTTGAAATCATTGGTGCAGCTCTGCCTGTGTGAGAGAGAGTCTGGGTACATCTCAGTGTGTCTGCTCATGCACATGAGCGTATGAGTTTGTTTTTTTTTTAATGAACTTGGGGCTTTGTCCTTTCCAGGTCAGCAAAACCATGAATACAGAAACTTTACTGCCTCAACTTCAGTTTTAATTAGATTTAAATTGGCAAACCAGTTAGATGTTTCCCACATAAACAAGATTTGGAAACTCTTCAATACTGACTAGTTAAAATAACTATAAAAGATAGAAACCACAGATTAATAACTAACTCATTTGGCACCAGTGAGTTTTCAACTTCACAACTCCACTATGATTGATATCAGTAAATATGGCTACTATGCCAGCACCAGCAGTTCATTAGTAGCAAATATAGCCATTTGCAACAAGTAATTGGCTGTACTTATTCTGAGGGAGTATCAATAATTTCAGAACTGCTGAGCATAAACAAGTTATCCTGCTGTGAAAAAAGAGTGTAGTGATGTTTATCTTGAGTGCCCTGAATCAGATGTATACATCTAAGCTCTTTATCTGTGTCTTACTGTACCGTAGCAGCTCAGACAAGCCAATCAATGAGATTAAGTACAGTGCTCGAGTAAATAAAAGCAGTGAAAAAGTCTAAATGAACACTCAGAGTGTTAAAATTAAAGATATACACCGGCCAGCCGACGCATTAAAACCAATAACAGATGACGTGAATAACATTGATCATCTTCTTACAATGAAATGTTCTGCTGGGAATCCCTTAGTGCGGCCCCCTAATATACCAAATGCTAGTCGACCAGAAAGGTCATTAGTCGGCAAGGTTTCATTGGTTGCTAAG
Organism: Cephalopholis sonnerati; assembly: GCA_019142605.1. Classification (NCBI taxonomy): domain Eukaryota; kingdom Metazoa; phylum Chordata; class Actinopteri; order Perciformes; family Serranidae; genus Cephalopholis; species Cephalopholis sonnerati. The sequence goes on along the minus strand of JAGQAX010000003.1, from coordinate 25,827,418 downwards.
TCGCAGAAAAAACAAAGAAACAAAAAAAATGAAACTCTATCAGGAGCTGTGCCTTGTCAAAGTAAATCAAAACCTACATGTCTGGACCATGTGGGGATTTACTTTGAAAGGACAGACACAGGAAGAGGCCACGCTCAGCAGTCAAACAGGAGGCAAGCAGATATCTTTCCGTTCTTCTAAATATTCAGTCTGGTAAATACAGAAAAGTTGATCATGTTAGTGCAGGGCTACCCAGAGCTTTACATGTGTCCCATGGACGATAGGCCTACACGCTTATAAACCTCCTGGAAGAAGATCAGCTCTGCACTCAGGATAGCAGGCAAATAGGCTACACGATGATTCTTAAGGTTGCTTAGCAACGTCAGACGCAACCTACCGCTGTGCTCTGGAAAGCTGGCGCAAAAAAAGCACAAGAGTAGCACCCAGTGCCCAGCCGCTCGTTTTCCAGGAGCTTGAAGACGGACATTTGCATGGCCCCTAATTTCCAGGGCTGGTACCTGCGGTTATTCCACAGGCTGGTTAATAACATGTCGGGCAGGAAATCCAAAGTGTGGGATCGTTTTGAGAAGGTGAAGGACGAACCCAAGGTGATATGTAAACTCATCTTCATTGGTCGACTACAAACATGACGTATCATCTGAAAGATGTAAGTAGCTACATGCCCATTAGCCACTTAGCACAATCATTACTGCTTTGCCGACAGCGTCATTAACAGGCGGCTCGCTCAGTGTGTGACGTGCACTTGTAGATAAAATATAGGCCTATATTAATGAAGGTTCATTAGTACGGTTTTGTATTTCTCTGTAATGTAGCACAGTGTTAACAATGTTACTGATACTATTCTTTCTCACACCTTCAACTCAAACCATTGTGTTGCCCCGCCCAAAATATATCATTTAAGAATTACATTAATATGTTAAACAAGCGGGCAACTAGTCGACTAATGGCCCTAAATGACGACTATTGGTCGACTAGGAATATTCTTAGTCGGGGGCAGCCCTAGAATCCTTGGATCCGAGGGGGTGTACTTGGTCTGTAACGGTGTTTGGGTGGGTGGAGCGTGTCAGATGGTATCCACAAGGTTTCCCAGCAGACCATTGCACTGTATAGCAAGACGATCAATGTTATTCACTTCACCTGTCACTGGTTTTAATGTTTTGATTGATCGGTGTATATAGGAGAGACAACAGAAAGCCTGCTATGATGAGACTTAACAACATTTTTTTCTTAATAGGTAGATCCCTCTTAATTCCAAAATGAATCAGCATCCAGAAAAAAAGAAAAGTCCAACTTTTAGAGGTTGCGGTAAGACCCTGGAGCTGCATTCTGCACTAGACAGGAGAACAAACTCTGACTGAGGTCAAACTAGAGTTTACAGTAGCCCAGGAGATGAGATCAAGACACCGATAACCCTCTCAAAGCCTGTAAAGGACAGACAAGATTTTATTCTGAGATGTTCCTGGGCTGTAGGAGAGACCGCTGAACCCTCCTGACCTGATCACTGAAACAGTGGTTAGAGTTATGTGTGATCCCCAGGTCTGTAATAGACGGTGCAGCATGGGCCATCAGGCTGACAAGATTAGCTTTTGTTGTGCTGCTAGAATTTGGAGGATCACACAGAGCAAACTCGGATCCCATTTCTCTTGTTTATTTAGAATTATTCAGGAGAATTAGTCGTACTGGTGCGCCATCCAGTATTTATTCTGGGCATTTGGGAGCTGCTGTCAGTGAGGAGTGATACCAAAGTACTGGCAGCACTGGCGGGTACAAAACAACCCTGTAATGTTCACTTTTCACACAATATATGCTCATTTTATTTTTGGCTTATGCACATACACATTTGTTTGTTACTTGGTTCAAGCAGACATTTTCTCTCCCTGAACATATTACTGTTGAACAGACACTTTCATAAATGGCCTCCAGTGTGGCATCTGTCTCCTAAAGTGTTTGTGTGAATCCCAACTGTACGCAGGGTTTAGTGTTAACGTTTTTTTAAATCACTTTTCCAGTCGGGCAAGTGGGTCAGATATCTATTTTCTCAAAATCAATTTTCACTTGCTCCTATACAGATTGTTTCATTTATTGGTGTTAATCAAATAACAACAAAGACTAAAGTGAATTTGTTATGAGAAACAGCTCCATAGCCCTGTTCCCACTGAACAGTACACTATGGTTCACTTCAGTTCTGTATGTTTTTTTCCCGTTTCCACTGTGAAAAGTTGTGGATGGTACCAATTAAACCGTTCCATATCATCCCCATGTTTGGTCCCCCCTCTGTTGGGGTACCTAGTACACAGATCTGGTACTAAAAGGTGGAGCTGTGAACACTGCAGTCTGTTGATTGGTCAGTAGAGGACGGTCACTCTGCTCAGGGCTGAGTTGTGGCTGGTTTTGGGGCTCATGTAACCACTGTTTATACCGTGGAGAGTTTATTAGTAGACTGTAACTATAAAATGGAAGGATGTTTTGCTGCCTCTTGCAGTTGGAGAAAAAAATAACTTAATTCACTGGGCTGACTGCTGGGATTTTTAAGGTGGGCAGTTAACTTTTAATGTTACTCAATGCATGAGTTGATGACATGAATCAATCAACACACCTTAAATTTTACTTTAACGACTTTGACCATCACTTTAGTTTTTATATGACATACACTTTTAGTAATGAGTGGATGTTCAAGTGTTTATTTATATAAATTTCACTAGGTTATGTGAACTGCATATATTCTACTCCTCACTTGGAGAAAAAAACAGCTTGTCAGAGCATTGTTCCTGTGGGCTCCAGTAACACTAAACCCCTGAGCTTGTCTGAGAAGGACTAAATGCACAAACCCACTATTTTTAAATATCCCATGGAGAGAGACTCTCACTGCAGCCTGTTTTATTTTGCTCTGAAAATGTTGGTGTACAGCCTCGTTCTGTGGACGATAAACGAGGTGCAGACTTCCATATGTGTCACCGGTAATGAGGAAATGCAGCAAGTGCTGGACAGAGCAGTGACAACAACTCCGTCGACATGTAAGGGTAGTGTTTGCAGTGGAAACACTAGGGTCTAGGTACCATGTCTGAAGGGTTACTTTGGTTCCAGAGGTACCATACTGAAAGTGTTTCGTGGAAACGGGGCTCATTTTATCTGCTTTGCTCTAAAACTTGCAACAATACATAGTTGGAGTTTACCTGCATCCTCTAATGCCACCCAACGAAACTCCTCTTTCCAGGATAATTGAAATGTTCATTTGTGCTTTGGCCCAAAAACAAAAACCCACTGCCATTTTCTCGGAGTGCCCGATCTGCATTGCGCATGTGTAACTCTCAGTAGAGGTGGAAGGAAATGAAATGGCTCACTTCATCATCAACTTTGGAAAAAACTGTATGTCTAAATGTGTGTAATCTTTTTTCACTACTTGCCCAATACCCCTGGTGCATTATTGTTGTCAGTAATCTGTCATATTAATATAGTATAGTCATATTAATATAGTATAGTGTTCACGTGAAATATACAAAATGTGCATGAGGGTAATAAACTGGATTAATTTAAAAATGGGACACTGCACAAAAAAATAAAAAAGCATCTAGATCAAAGTTGTTGTTAATCATTGACAAGTACCAGACTGTGATAAATCCCCCTGAAAAAATCCACTTTGCATTTAGTATTTTATTTTTTATTATTATTTAAATTTTTTCATTTTATTAATTTGCTGTGTTTTTCCCTTATTAAGAAAAACTGGCATTTTGTAAAAAGAAAAAAGAAAAAAAAAGGATTTAATGGATTAAAAATGATGATGGAAATATGTTTTTATGATCAAGATTAATGTTGGAAAAAAAAAGTTTTTAAACAATATACTTATAAAATATTTATATGATTATTATATGAATGTGTAAGAAGATATTTAAACAGAATTATTATCTCAGATGCAAGAGGTGTTAAACATCAAATCATAAGTTGAGGAGGCTCTGATTACGGTTTAAGGGTCTTCCTGTGATTTCTTTATTATTCCCTTCTGGTAATATATCACTCTTTTCCCAGAATTATAAATGTCCTTTGATTTTAAATTCAGAACTGCAGATAATTCATCATAAAAAATAGGTTTACTGAAATTTGCTGATGTTATTATATTATGGTCGTTCGTGTGGTATATTCTAAGTGGAACAAATCCTCTGAGGTGGAGAAAACGCAATGCCAACCGATCCGTTGTTTTTCAGAGTAACAGTTTTATGTCTGAGTGGTTCTCCTGAAGAGTCTGACCAGCTGACCTGTGAACAGTGGCAGAGAGGGCATATCCATCATATGCAGCCATTTGGGCATGTTGTGTTTGTGTTTTAAAGAGCCAAAGTGTTGTTGCTGGACTCTTAGGTGTAATGTTTCTTCAACTGATACTCCACCTGATGCACACTGCTCTATATTGCTGCTCTGATTCAGCCGCTAGTTTTCATTTGCAGGTTTTGCATTTGCTTCGTTCACTCAGACTACTAAATATTTGGCCGTGCAGTTGAAATGTAAATTACCATTTTAGAATGGAAGGGTTTTGGAAAAGAAATACTGCGGGTTAAAAGTTGATCCGTTTTTATTACTATACTTTATTACTGTATTACTGCTGATAATAGCATTCAAGGTTGGACATGCTTTTACCTTAATAAGATTTGGAGAGGGTGTCCTTGTGTTTGTACCTTTCAGTATGTTTGATATTCTTCAGTATGTGAGCACAAAGGCACTTGGGTCATTGTATGAAGAACAACACAGCTCAACAACATGCTGGGCTATAAACTTTTACAAGCCTTGTCTTGTTTAAAAATTATCTGACTGTAAACTTAACTGTTATAGATCTAAAGAGGTGATGACAAGGAGTGTAGAGCAGCATGATGAGTGACCTGTGTCTTCACAAGATTGTCCTCCCAAAAAGAGCGACATCAGCAGGTGTTTTAGCAGGTGCGCCCAGATAACATGTCAGTCAGTGTTTATGATTGTCACTATACAGTGTTTTTACTTTTTTACTTCTATATCTCTATGGCTGGGTGATATAATGACTATGAACGATATATTGATATATTTTCAAGCAAGATATAAATTTACACAACACCATTGATATGCTACAACACTACATATATATATAGGGGTCATATAGGGTCAACTTGCATTACAATATGAACACTAGTGTGCATCTTTCCTCTCTTACACTCTCTGCACAGCTCCGCCTCACTCACTCACTTACAAGTTCTCCATCAACACTCAGAGAGACACAGAGCTGCTCCTCTGTTTAATCTGTCTGTTAATTAGTCTACAGTGCGACATCAGTCTATATGTTGCACAAGCTACGCCAAGTGAGTCTGTGAGATGAATGAAATTAGCACAGCAGCACACATAAGTAGTGCTAATGTCTCGCCGACCGCCGAGACAACCCCTGACGACCCTGTTTTGCCCCCCAAACAAGCGTGTGTGTTCCAAACTCATCTCTGTCTGCAGAAAACCAGAGAGAAAGGTGTCTTTAAAAGTCTGTGTGTTTATCTCTCAGTAGTTTTGTAGCTTCTAACTGAATCTCTGTGGTTTGGAGTTTAGTTTCTCTCCTGTGTCCTGTTTTTACTTTAGATATCTGCTTTATTTTACTGTTTCATCTTCGCTATCAGCCGTATTAGAAGTTGCTGCTAGAAAACTCAACATTTCTTTACTTTGCTGCGTCACAATAAAAGTTCTTACATAGCAAAATAAAGGGGGACTTTTATTGTAAAAATCTATAGGAACTTAAATGTGTTTATCAGTGAATGAGTGGAAGCTTTGTTAGCGGCTTTCCTCAATTGAGACTAAAGTCTAATAATTTGGCAGGGAGGAAAGTGAAAGCAGAGACAGCCACAGTGAGATGTTGATGCAAACAGCTCACCTCCAACAGGTAAACTTCTTTTACCTGCCCTGCTGTGTGATGGAAAACACATGCAGCAAAATTAACAGGGGACTTTAGCCGTGGATCAGCTTGTAACTGAACATGTAGCCCATTTCACGTATCACCATTCAGCCTGAAAATACAGGGATATGAATTTTTGTCCATATCGCCCAGCCCTAATACTGTAGATTGCCACATAGTAAGTTGATGACTGGTATTCATACCTTCCCACAGCATATGGGGGATGTGGTTGATTGCAAACTCACAGTCACTCAACAACATGTTCATTTCCTGTTGCCAAGCAGGACAAAGAACATTCCCTAATTTTAACCACTTAGTTATTATTGTTACCATAGCAACAACAGTCCCCCAACCTCTGTTGAATACTTGTTTTAACCTAAACCTAAGATCTTAAACCTAACCAAGTCGTTGTTATGCCTAAAAGTTACCAAAGCTTACCCATAGTTTGTCACATAAAAGGTTTTCTGTTTTCAATGGTGACATACTTTTACTCTGAAATACTTTTATGTGTCATTCTAAAGTGCATGGACGTGTTGTGTGTAATTTGGAGGACTTGTTGCAATGTTTTCTCTACTACTTCTTCTACTTAAACACTTTTTTTTTTTTTACAGTTTACTTCTTTTACTGATACGTACTTTTTATATTGTTTTGTGTTTTTTACTTCCCATCTGCACTCTCCCTTTGCTGCTGTAGTGTTGCAGATTTCCCTGCTGTGGGACGAATGAAGGATTATCTTGTTATCTTACCTTATCTTGGCTCACAGCGCTGGTCAAAGACACCAGGGACTGTGAATAGGATGTGCACTTTTTATTCCATAAATATTCAAAAGATTGGCCCAAACTGGCAACTGAAAGTTAACTTGGATTTGAGCACAGCCTTAATCACAAATATTCATTATTCACATTGATGCCGTGTCAGCTGAATTCAGCCTGAATTGACCTTGTGGCATCTGCTCTCAGGTCTACTGAAACACTAATAAACCGACATTTAAAGTTGTGCATCGAAGCTGTTCTTTAGTCAAGGTAGCTTTGAAGTCATGATACACTTGGCAAAGTAACTTTTCTTTCATGTGTACATCACTGAGGGCCAATTAATAAAAAAAAAAAAGCGGAGCTTGACTCAGCCAGTGCTTTACCTCGAGCCAGCACTCGCTGTCATTTAAACAAGATTAGATGGAAATTTGGTGTTGTTTCAATAATATCTGTTTTTGTTGGCTGACAAGAAAAGGAAAAGTTTAAACACAGCTCCTCAATGCTGATGGATGAGTGCAATAACTGAGCTAATCTGAAATAATCACCACGCTCCCTCTTGTCGCCTCCACCACCTCAGTGGACAGATAAATTGTTTGTCCCTTTCACCAAAGCTCCTTATTTTCTGCCAGTTATGACAATTTTTATGTTAACTTCACGGTGCCTGCTGAGAACATTTACACAACTTTGTCCACATTATACCTGAAGTCAAATTCTATTAGTTCTGTTTAAGAGTCAAAAAGAGAATTGCCTGGAGAGTTACACAGACTACCTTCGTTCAGACAGCAACATTTTGCAAGACCCCCCAGTGGTTAAGAGATCAAGACATGAAAGATTAGGAGATCTGTTTGAAAATATGTCATTCCCGGGCTGCATGGGTTCGAATTTAAATTCGTACTTTGGCAAATCCTCCTCATTTCATGGTTCTCCGCAAACCCAAACTGTAAAAGTGATGAAAATGTTGGAGGTATTTGTGACATTCATACTGTAGCTGGGAAATGAAGCTCCCAGTTACAGCTCTGTTTGGTGGGCAAGAAACTGTATTTACATATTGATTGTTATTTTGCCCAAGGATTTTATTTTCTGTTTGAAATAGTGGAGCCAGTGGGAATGGAGGCGTTAGGGTTAGAGAAAGAGAGATACAACAGCGGTGTGTTATTATGAATGCCTCTCATATCTCCTATCTGTGTCAGTTTACAACCAGAGCAGTCAGATAAAGACATATTGTCCCGTCTTATGTTGGTACAAACGCTGACCTTGTGGTTATTTTGTTTTAACCAGTGTTTTTTCCTTGTCTGCCTGTTTGACAATCTCACAGCTCACCACAGCGTTGCTTTGATAAAGTAGATGGGAGAGCTCACTAGAGGGGATTCTCAGTACATACTCAGTGATGCAGTGCAGTTGTCGTTTTCAAAACTTGCACCTCTCCCCTCGCCTACTCACACCACATCTTAATGTAGGCGCTCCATGCTGCTGTCATGGCTGCAGGTGGTCTAGGCACCCTACAAAGATCATATTATCTCCTCTTGTGTGTTTTGTGCTCGCCTCCTTCACATTGATATGACGTCTTGCACATGCAGGTTCAAATTGTGACTAGAATATATTTAAGGCAATAAAAGTGTTTAAGCTGCTAGATGACATTGATCGTCTTCTGCAAGTGTCTGTATTATTAACACCATGATGTTTGAAATCCATGAGGACAACAGGAACAGGTGCATGTGGCCTTTTAATTTAAAGTCCCCCTCCACTAAAAAGAGATGTGTTTTTCTTTTGTTAATATCCCCTAAGATGTCTGACCTCGGGCCTGTTTCAGAAAGCAGATTTTACAGAACTGAACCCTGAACTCTGAGTTGATGAACCCTAAGATACAACTCTGCTAGCTCCGCTACAAGCTTGAGGTGATGATTGAGAAAAACCAGCATCAACTGAGCTTCGATGCTACGATTCACCATGGCAACAGGTAAATAAAAGGCAGAGCCTTCACTTTGTTCCTGTGGACGTAGAGATATTAATACTTAAATATCCTCCTGAGACCCAAAGTTTTGTTTGGTGTGCATTTGAGATTAGTAGGACCTGATAAGTATAAAAAAATAAACAATAATTAAGTCCCAATATCCTTAAACAAGATGATAATTAAGTCCCAATGTCCTTCAAAGAGCTGATGGTAAGATCAACCTAGTGCAAGAGTGCAAGGATCGAATGCAGAAAGTGAAGGCAAAACTTAGTATAAGCAAATTTCTCGAAGAGGGCAAGTAGTCATAACTGCAGCTTGTGCAGCTATATGACCCACCCTGTAGGTACATAACTCACACACATTAACCTACACGTCAGTCCACGATCAGCACCCTTTGCTCCTTGGCTCGGAAGCAGAAGTGCTGACAAAATTGCTAACTTAGTGATTAGCTAGCTACGAAGTATTACGTTAAAAGAGAGGTGGTTAAGGTTAGGATAAGGGTAATGGGAAGGGTTACGTTTAGTAAGTTTAGTGAATTATGAAGTGGATTATTGCTCCATTTGGTCTCATTTATTCACTGTGGTGTAGCGTTGTAGCAGGGTTCAGATAGTCGCATTGGTGGGTTCGACTTGGTGGGCACAGTTTGCAGGGGCGTGTCGTGTATGCGGCAAACTGAATGTGTCAACAGTATGTCTTGATGAGGGTGAAAGAATTAATCTGCTTGTAGTTCCTTTCACATTTTTTAAATAATGTGTGGGAAAACCATGATAGACAATATTTTAGTGTAAGTATATACTTTAGCATGTTTGGAGAGAGAACAACTGGCCAGCTCACCCAGTGTAAAAGTTCATGGTAAAAATGCATCCGAGGCACTCTGACTATATTTGAAAATCTTTTATTAATACATAGATAAACCAGTGCGTTTCAACTTCAGAGTCTTCATCAGGGATGTTTGAAGAGAGTCCTAAAGGGATTGGAGTGCATTTTTATGTGCTATATAATGTAGAAAGTCTCCAGTGTACATAACTAGTTTAACTCAAACAGCAGCAGAATGGATTAAAAGATGGTGCTTGTGGTTAGCAAACTGGCCGGCAATAACTCTCCCTCACACAGTGCACTGCCTCTTAGAGGAATTTGAATTATGGATGGTGACATCCTGGTGACCCTGTTGAAATTTTACATGCTTCCATGAAATATCATAAAATACCTTCAATTTCTCCTTCCCCACTCTTTTTCACACTCTCGACCACATCCTTACTCTGTACCTTCATCCCTGACTGCTGATATGTTGGTCTTGGAACTCCTGGATATGTCGTCTCCTCTAGTCAGAAGGTTTCCTAAAACTTGTGTCTGAATCAGTGCATGTTTTAGATGAAAAACGGACATGGAAATAGTTACAGACATCTTAAAAAAGAAGTTCTCAACTCAAGTTTAGGGATAAAAATTGATAAGAATTGATAGATGCCAGTGACATTATCAGTTCTGCTCATTGGTCTGATTCTTTATTGATTTCCTTATTGATTCCTGATGATTCCTTCCTGGAATTTCAGCCAATGAGTGTGTTTACATGGACAGGAATAACCTGTTTATAAGGCTTATCCGCATTATGATCGACTGGCATATTCAGGTTTCTCATAAACAGAATATGGTGTTTACATGCTCAATCTCATATATGGAATACTCCAAAAACCTGATCATAGACAGGTTATTCATGTCCATGTAAACACAATCCATGTTGCATATGAAGTCATTCTATGTGATGACTTCTAGCATAATGCTGTTTATGTACATTATGATGAACTTTTTTTTTTTTTTTAAATTGTACATCTCTAACAATTTTGTATTACTTCTTAGTCTGGAACTCTTGTTCAATTCAGGCGAGGATCTTCATAAGCCATTTTTGGCTTCCAACCTGTCCTGCACACATGTTTTAACTTTTAATTTCTTTTTTCCTGTATTTTCTATACATGTATGTGCAAATAAACTACACAAAACGATACAGCTGCCAAACTTAATTAATAAATTGATTAATTGCTAACTAATTTAATAAAAGATTAATCAATTTGAGTTGTTTTTTCAAATTCAAAGTCAAAATTCTTTGATTCCAGCTTCTTAAATGTAAATATTCTCTGGTTCCTTTACTCCTCAGTGACATTAAACTAAATATTAGTCAATAACTTTATTTGTCCACAGTAGGGCAACTGGTTGTGCAGCAGTGGTTTGCATAGATTTGGCACACACATTACACAGGGCACATAATCCAACACCTAACCACAAAATACCTTTAATAAAAATACACTCCAAAAATGCTTATTCAGTTAAAAAGATTATAAAACCACCACAAGTGTATGATAAAAAACAACAAATTAAACCGTCACATTTTCCTCCTAGAGTGTAGGAGGGAGATGGCAGAGGGTGTTAAGTCTTTGGATTGTGGATAAAACAACATTTGAGGACGTCATTTTGGGCTTTGGGAAATACTGATCGACATTTTCCACCATTTTCTGATATTTTATAGACCAAACTAGTCGATTAATTTGAGAAAATAGTAGACAGATTCATCGACAATGATTAGCTGCAGTCCTATTGAAGGATATAGTGACTGATCTCCATCTCTCCAGAAATGACAGTTAAAGGAAAAAAACTCTCTTGCTGATTTTTGTTCCTCCTAAATAAACCCCTTCAGCCACTCCAACCACTGCTACTCCTGCTACTGCTGTGCAGAGGCTCTGGTCATGACATTTCCAGAAAACTATCGGCCATACCTGACCTGAACTTTCATCCCACAGAGTCAGTATCCTCTGCAGGGCCTCCTCTGAGGCGCATCAATGAAAAGGTTCAATGTATGCGTACAGTAAAAACAAAACTTGGAGAGTACATTCTAAAAGTTTGAGTTGAACTTTGAGTCAATTTAATAGCCTCACGGCAAAGGATCACAAAAGGTTTTGAAACTTCCATCTTTATTCCTAACTTCACTTCAGAGCTCTATTCGCTATCGAAGCCATTCATTTTTCTATCTGTGCATCGACCTACAAAGCCATTCTGTTTGGTTGAAGGCCGCGTTGCCTCTTGATGCTCACATCTTAAAAGGCAGGTGATAACAGTAATTGAAATTGAGCGCTGGTGCCCGGCACTCCCGCTATAATTGACTCGCTACACCTCACAGCAAACACGGCTCACACAATCCGCAGCAGACGTCTTGGATCGCAATTTCAAATCCATCTCATTTCAGACAGTCACACATCAAACCAGTTGAGTGTATTGTGTTTGTACTTACAGCATACAAAATCCTCTCCACAGCTGTCTGTTGCACTGAAACAGACACACCCTCTGGAAGGTGTTATTCAGTGTGCATTAAGAGGACTATTAAGCAGCCCAAAAAGTAACTTACATTTACTGTCAAATTAAAGGAAAAAAAAAATCATTAAAAAGGGTAAGAAAAAAAAAAAGCGGGTAAAAGGAGACGTTCATGGTTTCATGGTCTGCAGTAAAACCTTGGTCTGTGCCTAAAAACCTATTAAAAGTTAGCATTTAAAGAAATGTTTGAAGAGAAAAAGGTCATTTAACTCAATTTAGTGGCAGCTCCTGTGAAGGTGAGCTGACACAGATTATGTTGACGGAAATGGTGAAAAAATATTCTTTAGATTCTTCAATAAAAAGTTAGTATTCTTTTCTTCACAGGCTGCTTTTATATTTCAACCCTTAAATAAAACTTCTCTCATGACATATTATACAGTTACGGTAGATAAACTGCACTCAGAAGTCTCTCTGGATGTTCAGATTTACCAAATTGCATTGTTATCACAGTCTCTGCACAGACATTACAAGAATACCATCACTAGAAACACTTACTTGTGACCCGTGGCGGTAAGATTTAAGTCAACAGTCGAGCATGTTTCTCCAGATCTTAGTAAGAGAGTGTTAAACCATTTAAAGTGTTTTACAGTCATATTAAAATGGACAGAGCTAATGGTTGGTGTGAACGCCACATTAGGGCAGTTTATAGATGAGTTAACTCAGTAAATCAACGCAATTAAAGTCAGTATTAAAACTCAAGGCAGGCTATCCAAGCACAAGTGCTATTTATTATTTCCTGTTTTATTACAGGATCTCCCTATAAAGCACTGAGAATCTGACTTCTCTTTCTTGATGAATGCTGAGAGCCCTTCTTGTAAATCTCGTTGAATTGTACATTGTTAGTTTAAGTCGCTGTTGCCTGTGGTTTCTTATTCACCCACAAGAACACACGAGCGAGCGAGGAACTCTTGTTTGTGTGCTCTGTGTGTTTGTACCTGTTTGCCTCCCACATTTGTTGACATACATCAGCACCTCATCTTGTTATCAAAGTTACTAGATGACAGTTAAAACATCCTCCTGACTCATTAAATGTGTGGCGTCTGCTGTGGGATGTAGAGCCACTGCTCGTTTCCCTCAGACTTAATAAGCCTAATTTTATATTTCATTAAAATTTTATAATTTCCCCCAACGTTACTGGAGATGCTCTTTTTTTCTCAGCCAAGGTGGTCCACTGAAATGCTGTGGGGAAAACCTGATAAGATGCTCCCCGTAACTAATAAAGCTAATATATCACACTGTGATACATTCCCTCTCATGCGGTGGGATCAATACTAGCATCGATAATAGTCCTGTATAAAATAATGGATGTAGCATGACGTCATCCATTGGTTTGTAGCCTGCCATTTCAAAGCCTCAAGTTCAGCATTTTGGCTGCTGCCGTCTTGTTTTTGTGGAGCCAGAAGTGACGACATTTGGATGAGAGGGTGGAACTGTGGAGGAGGAAGGATGGATCCAACTCATCAAATGTGATGACGCCTCGCCCTTTAATATGCATGCAGTAACTTTAAGCCTTAATAAAATGTAAATGGGTGAGTTATATAAAAATCCACTCCTCCAACAGTTGTCATGAAGGTGGAAAGTAACTGTGAGACCAAAACTGTTATTTGTACCAGGCTGTAAACATGTTTATTTTTGAGGTAAAGTTGGGCGTTTTAACATGGGGCTCTATGAGGATTGACTCGCTTTTGGAGCCAGCCCGGTGAAGTGGCCCATTAGGTGGCCATTCAAGAAACTGCATTTATTTAGCTTCATTTTCAGCCCTGCAGGTTGCTGCTTGGTATAAATATGCAGGTTCTTCCTCTATCCTCCTAAATGTCAACCTTTTAACAGCACTCTCACTTCCTACTGTCAAAGAAGATGAAGAAATTCAGCACTCAGCTGGCCACCATCCTCTACTTGTTTTTCTGGCCTGCCTGCAACTTTCCATAACAACTCTGCAATATTAACTGTAAACTCTTTGCCACTATAGGGGCAAACAACCAGGGTGTCTGAAGGTCCTTACAGTCTTAAATTGTCTTGAATTCAGTTTATAAAAATCATGGCTTCAAAGCCATTAAATATTCTTAAATTTAAATTATAGAGGTCTTTATTGCCACAAACTTTTCATCCAACTTTATTTCTCCCTCTTTTATATCTTTTCATAAATCTCTCCTGCATTGGAGTTCACATTTCATATGTTACAAATCTTTAAACTTACCTAATACCCAATCCAACCTAATACTGTCTTTATACTTAATACTTGCACTGACCTGTTGGTAAAACGTAGATTCATCTAACTCACTCTAATAACCATATTCATACATAAAGCCTACCTCAGCATGGTACTGCATATATACTACTTACTAGGGTTGTATCTGACCCAAGGTTGACCCAATTGATACAGATTTGACTGTTCAATACAAATAATCGACTAATTGTCCTTTTATATGTAGAGTTTGAGAGTTTGTGTCTGCAGCTGTCTGTCCCAAAAAGCAGTGTGAGGGTGGTACACTGCATGCGACTAAAAAAGCTACTGCTCAACCTGAAGGAATAGCAGTTGACTGAGGGGTTGATTTGAATCTCCGACTTTGAGGGGGCAGCCCTGATACCTTCATACGTAACTGTCATGTTTAAATAAGAAATAGATGATTTGTCCAAAAATCTTCAATTTGGTTAAAAAATATCTTGAGAAGGTCTTAGAAGCATTAAATTCAAGTGTCTGATACCTGTAGACACCCTGGATGACAGGCAGGAATCTCTTTCAGGTTTAGCTTAACAATCAGCAGTTCACAAAGAAGAAGCGCAAATTGTCATTGCAAATAGCTGTTCTAAATTGTCCGAAGTTAAGTGTAATATTAGTTTATAAATCAATCATTCACAGATGGATTCAGTTCTTTTTCTTTTTTCAATCCAGGCTTTAGATGTTACTGATTTCCCAGAATAAAAACAGTCTGAAGTTATGTCACCATGAAACTCTTAATGTTGATACTATAAATGTACTCGCTGAAAGCACTCTGTCCTGCGACAGGACATCCTAACCTTTAGTTGAGGACGTCACACAGTGTTGGAAGACTGAGATAAATTTGTAAACATGATAAAACACAGCATGATAAAAGATCTTAGGCCCCTACATAGCTGTATTTGTGCAGAAAACGTGCGTTTGCTCCCGTCTGATGTGTGTGTTGACCTTCGCTGTCCTTTACTGGTCTCTGTTAGAGGCTTTAGAGAACACACGCTCTGTGTGTCGCTGGAAAGAAACGCTGATCTTCTGCATGAGCGGAGATGGTTATGCAATGGTCTCACCACAGCAGGTGCGACACACTGACAGTGGCGTGTTGTGAGAAGTGAGGAGGGAGAGGCGGACAGCCAGGGCTATTTTTAAAGCCACTATCGGAGCCATCGGTAAGGTCGGCTCGGATGTAGCATCTTTCTGCGTGCCTGCTGACTTCTAGGAGGGTTGTCTAAGTTTTCTTTGCACCGCTGTGGTTTCAGTCGTGAGCTCAGATGATGAAAATAAAATGCATATAGATGAATATTTGAAAAGGACTGTGCTGCGCTGAAAAGGGACGTGCAGGGCCAGATCTGTCAGGGATGGACTACTTTAAAGTTTTAAGTGGTGCTCTGAAAAGACGAACAAGATTATTCTGGCTGTAATACTGTGCTGCAGACTTTTTTTTTTTTTTGAAGATGCTACATAACAGATACTCAGGGACCATTTGTTCCAGCCATACCGTCTTCCCAGCAGGATTATTTGGTGTATTAAGACTATCAAGCATCTGTACGTGCTGCATGTATTCATCCTCTTTCACCATAGCCACAAGCAAATCAAGCATCTCACTGAGTTATGAGAATTAAACTTTCCTTTTGTACAACACAGCAGCTGATTTAGTCCTGTATCCGTGTTAAGAGCCACTAGCAACTCTGAGCATCCAGCATGAAATATCATGATCAGTTACTCAGTGGGTGTATCTATGCACCATTGGCTCCTCTATCTGAGCCCAGCTTTAGTTAATCTAACCTTGGTTACCTCATGCATTGCGAGCAGGCAACTGTGGCTAAGGACCCACTACTTTACACCCAGCACCGAATTCAATTAACTGCCCAACTGGAAAATGAGTGTTTGGGGAAATAAAGCACAGAACAAGGAGACAAAGAAATGGGAGCATTACTATAGATGATGTGGTCGTGCACATTTGTTATGATTTGCTGGAGCACAGCAGCGGGCCGAGTAAATGTTTTGCAACAGGAGGTGTTCAGGGCATTCGGTTATAATGTGAAAAGCTGGAGAACAACATAATAGAGTTCAATATGAGAATGAAAATGCCTGCTCTATATGTTGCCCAACTCTCAACAAAACAACAAAATAAGAGATTAAAACAAAGGGATGAAAAAGTGTGTCGAGTCAATGCCTCTAGGCAGCAATATGTTCGGTTTAATAAGATTGTTGTATCTCATTAGGATATTATGCATCCAGGAACACTGCCAAACAAAAAGAGAACATTTTGAGTAACACAAATGAATCACCAGATGGGCTACAACAAGCTTCTTTCTAGATATAAAGTTCTCTGGTATCTACAGGGTAGCAAGTGTAGCAGTGCTGCTGTCAGTTTATTGATCAAAAATACTGTATGTAATAAGATTTATACTGGACATGGTAAAAAGAAATATCCTCAAATCTGTTGAAATTGTCTATATTGCTGATTCGCTTAAACTGTTTGCTGCTGCTGCTGCTAATTAAACTCCTAATATGTGCATGTATTTATGAATCATTATTATTCATATTTTGACCATGTAACCAAATTCTACTCTATATTATGTTATAGAATAAAGAGACTCAAAACACATAGGACTGAACATTTGAGGGTTTACTCACGGGAAAGCCAAAGAATTGGTACATCATGACAATTTATAGTGTCTGACAAACAAGCAGTATGAGTTGACACACCTACAGCTTTCCCATACACATTAAAAGGTGTTTCCCGTCACTTAAGCTGCTGTTTTCCTGTTATTCAGACAACCAGCTCCGTAAAAAATTGCTTCTCCTCACATAACCAAATTTGGCCAGAATCATGCCAGATCATTTAGCTGAGGTCACAACAGTCTATATTCTTCACTCATAAGCACCGTTTCCACCAAACACTTTCGGTATGGAACCAAAAGTAACCCTTCAGACATGGTACCTAGACCTTAACATTTCCACCGCACACAGTACCTTTTCATGTGGGCAGAGTTGTTGTCACTCACTGCTCCGTCCAGCACTCACTGTATTTCCTCATTACCAGTGACACAGATGGAAGTCTGCACCTCATTTATCGTCCACAGAACGAGGACAGTTGATCAAGTAAAGTTGATCTGAAGTGTCTCATTGGTGCATATTGCATAATTTTTTAAAAAAGGAGGTTGTGCATGCAACAGGAGGAGGTCCAGATGATTATAAAGTTAAGAAATGGGAGAAAGTTATTGACAAAGCTCCCTTGGACAACTTGCATGCACTTTTGAGACAACTCCAAACTTCAGCTCGTCAGTTTCTCTTCACTGCATCTCAGAGAAGATGCCAGGCTTCAATATCAGATCGTGAGGTAAAAATAACACCTGTGCAACATCAGTCAAGCTTTATTTTTCACTGCACAACGAATCTGTTGAAAGGCGGATGAACCTTGTCAGATTTCTGACTGTTTGTAGCTCATTTGTTTACAAATTCACAAATCTGAATAATGGGGAGCTGCTTTGGCTGGTGCCAGGTCCTATTCTTGTATTGTGCTGATATTTGTGTTGGAGCGGGATCTAACCGAGTATCAATGAATCTGCTGATTATTTTCTAGCCTATAAGATAAGTCTATAAGATGTCAGAAATTAGTGGGAAGTTCCCAGAACAATTTCCAGAAGCTTAAAACCTAAACATTTTCAGTTCTCTATCACATAAGAGAAAAAAAAAAATGAATTGCTCACAATTAAGACACCACTAGTAAGGAGTGTTTGCAAATTTTGCATAAAAAATGAGCAACGATTGGTTGATTATCAAAATAGTTGTCCATTATTTTTTCAGCCATCAGCTAGTCTATTAATTGACTGCTTGTTTCAGCTCTAACTCACATCTCTACTGCAGGGTTAGAGCCTGTTTCACTGATCCTCCTTTATAAACTCATTCCCACTTCAGACAGCTAAACTCACAGAACACCCTACAGCTATTAATTAAAGGACACACCTTAGAGACAGTAAACAAGCTCTGTCCTGACAGTTCAAGTGACGTACATTAACCACTGTAGAAGACAGTCGACCACATCAGTGCCTGCAGGTGCCTCACTCTCTCTTCCTGTATCTCTTAGCAGGTTTTATCTTGTAGAGAAGTGGTAATGAAACAGAAGTGCAGTCGTTTAGAGAAAAGCTGTTGATAGTAACACTAAAAAACCTGCGACACGATTCCTCTGAGGGTTGTCTGACAGTCGCCACAAGCTGGGGACAAACAGTTGTAAAGGATGCTCATGAGCAGAAATGCACTCAGAAATCGAAACGCTTTTTCCTTCCCAGTCTTGTATGTGTTTTCCTCTCCTAAACCTCCGAGTTTTAGAAGGGCAACCAACTGTGGGCTTTTCATTGTAACCTCGTGGGACGATAATGCCTCTATTTCATCTGAACACTTCAGAAAATCAGAAAATCTCCCTCCCTCTTAAGTCTGTCTCTCTCTCCCTTCTTTCTTATCTGTCTTATTGCCCTCATGGTTGACCAAAAGAAAATCTCCTACTGCCAGAGGAACCATCCTAGCTTGTCCCAAAGCAATTACAAGCCTGGCTATTTCTTACCCTCAGCTAAACATATTGCAGACTGATATTGCATGACTTCCTTCTCCTACCTCTTCTAACCAAAGATAACAGTGAAAAGTACACTCATACTGCAGTGAAATTGTCTGGGGAACTTCTCAAAGACTTCGCCTCTGAAATTAAGCCTTTGGAAAACCTCCCTTTGATTGCAGTTTGAAATTAAGAGGCCTAACTGCAGTCTGTGTGGACAATAAGAAGAAAATCAGGCCGTGCTAGTAATGGGAAAGTTAATAGGATTACAGAAGAGACTATAACAACTTTCAAACATACACTTTATTACTTAAATGTGCAGGTAATTTTGTTGTCCTTTTGCATAAGTACCTGAGTCAGGTTTACAAAGTCAGGCATCATGTAACACTGCCAACACAGCACAAGTCTGAACTGAACGCTGTCACGCCAACAACAGCGTAGGGTTGAGTAAACAGAGGAGCACTAAGATAAATCTGTCACTTAATCATCATCTTTTAGCCACAAAAGATAAAATCGGTTTGTAATAAACTGCAAAATACTGCGAATTGGAGTTTCTTCTCGTGATGGAAGAGTCTACAAAAGTAGGCTTTCATGGGGCTACCCAGTGGCCTTAGGTGCCTGACCACAAACCATGTATAAAATGGCCCCTCCACAAAGAGGTTATCCTCCTACAGTGCAGAGACAGCATACAATCCAGAGATAAAACAATACAAACGTCTACTAGGGTTCTTACAGCTTAAAGCAAGTTAGATTTAAGCTTTTGTAAGACTTTTTAATGCCACTGGGAATGAAATTTAAGACCAGATTTACAGTAACTAAAATAGGAAAAAAGGAAATGAACTGACATCAGTTAAATCAGGACAGACTTGTTCTGAGAGAAAAGGATATTTATTTACATGTGCACATAAGTATGAGAAATGTGGAAAGTCTTTGGCGATTAGACCTCATCGTGACTTCATCTATTCCAGGAGGGTGGTAAAGACATGGTAGAAACCCCTCCTAGAGAGTCTAGACTTTGGTGGTGGTGATGGTGTTGATGAGATGAAGAGGGAGCTGAGGATCTGGATGTGAAGAGAAGTGGGCTTTTGATGAGCTTGTCCTGGGCTCTGGAGAAGGTGACTGGAGGTGAATGGGGTGGAGGAGGGCACGATGATCCCACCTAAAATGACAGTTGACAGGAGCAGAGAAGGAGAATAGATTGAAAGTTTGGCAGCAGCAACATGAATGGCTGAAGGAGATCGTGGCAAAGTTTGGTTGGCTAACCAGGAGAGTGCAGTAATTAAAGTGCAAATATATAAAAGAGAAAATAAGACAAGTCTCTCAAATGAACATCTACTGTAACTGGTTTTCTTTTTTCAAAAAATCAACACTGTATTGCTTTCAAACAGCTTTGAGTCACCACAGTTTGTGCAGATGAATGCTGTGACTTCCCTTTGTGCTGCTCGAAGCTCCCTGCTCATTGGCTGGTGGCTGTCCTTGGGTTTCCCATCATCTGGAGGACTTTAGCTGGCAGATGAGCAGGGAGCTCCAGGTGCTGGCAGCCCAGCTCACTCAGAGACTAATGTCAATGCTACCTTCTGTCAGGTCTGCTCTGTTGACTGGATGCTTTCTCTTGAGATGCTGAAGTATTGACGTGGTGTTATTATGGTAGGCTAGTTTGGTTTTTACCACTGTCTCACTGTTTTAATTTTGTTTCAGCTTTAAATGCTCCCAAACTTGGGACACTTCCTGTCATTTCCTTTGGTCCGTCTCAACTCTTCGCCCCTTGCTATTTCTCTCTCTTCCATCATTTTGCAATCGAAGTCATCAAATCATGTCTTCTGTTTTGAGCATGTATGTATGATTTTTAGGAGTCCTCTGCAGGTCATGTGTACACAGCATAAACATGGATTGAATGAAGCTTTGATGCAGATAATTTGCGTCGATTATTTTCTGTTTTAGCCCTAGATGTGACGTCAAAACAAAAAATGATTCATTTAATCCTACTTCACATGTTTTTTTCCTGCAGTGTAAAAGAAACAGA
The DNA here is from genome assembly GCA_019142605.1 of Cephalopholis sonnerati. Classification (NCBI taxonomy): domain Eukaryota; kingdom Metazoa; phylum Chordata; class Actinopteri; order Perciformes; family Serranidae; genus Cephalopholis; species Cephalopholis sonnerati. Next base: position 25,806,678 of record JAGQAX010000003.1, on the reverse strand, counting down.
CAAAAAATCGGACCATCGGTCTCCCTAAATTCCAATTTAATGTCATCCATGCTAATTAGTCACAGTATGAATATCAGCAGAGCTTCACATATAACATGAGAGCAAATACAGAAGGAAAGAGTCACATTGTTATATCTTTTTATTTTTAACTATGTATTGGCGCTATTTGACTGCATCTATTAGACACCAGAAGTCTACAATCTATCTTATAAATGATGACACTAATTAGGAAATTCATTAGATCTATAGGGTTGAGAAGAGGGGGCGAGCATCCCTCAGGTTCATGTTGGTCAGTTAAATAACAGAAAAACTTTTTTTTTTTTCATTTAACTGCAAAGTAAGTTTTGAAATCCACCAGTGATGCTGACTGTGACAGAACTCTCCCTCCTACGTACCAGGTGCCAAATATCATGCAAGCATCGCAGCTCTATTCATAATAATCCTCTAACATTTGACTACAGCCATTATAGAGCAGTTATATAAGGGAGACCTTTCTATTTGAAAGCTGAAAGCCATAACAGATATACAAAACCAGCAGTGTTTCTTATTCTGTGGTTGGAAATTGTTTCTTTCACTGTTAGAAAGCTGTGGAATGTGCTGAAACATCCTTTGGCATAAAAAACAAACAACAACAGACAGTCCTGCTGTTCATTACAAACTGCGTATGAAATTCACGTGAAGGTCAGCTGACGTCACCTTTATTTTCTCAGCGACAAAACAAACACACTGTTTTTCTTGCCACCAGGTGCTGACTTATTGTTCGGGAAGACAGTTTTCCCCGGGGAGGGGGGGGACCGGGTCAGCCGCTGTGCCAAGCCCGAGAGTATGAAAATGGAGGTGACAGGATGTTGATGAGGAGGCCCGAAGCGTTACCTCCAACCGCCGTGCCCTGGAGTGCTCCACTCTGCCAGCCGGTAATGAACCTGTGAGGCTCCGCTCTGCTCACCTGTCACCCAGTCACCCAGTCATTCTTTACCAACCGCATAGAGAAACAGAAACAGTGTTCAGTATTCAGTATTAGCCATCAGACGTGTTGTCTGTCTGCAGACAAACAACAACACATTTCGTATGCTACCTGAGTCGGCCTAACTGCTTGTATGAAGTGCATGAATTTTAAAATAACAGTCGGGAAATACGGAGTCAGTCAAGAGTACAAAACAGTTGAGTGAGTGCGAGGCGAAGTGAGGAGAGCAGTAGAGGGATGCAGCGGCAAAGTAAGAGCAAAGGGGCAAATATACGAAGAAGCTGCAGGTGTGAGTTGATAGAGGTAGATGAGGTCTGTGTGTGTGTATCTGTGTGTGTGTGTGTGCTCTCCTGTGTCACCCCTCTGAGGTCTTGTGCCCAGCAGACTGGATCTCTCTCCTTCCTCAATCCCTCAAACCCACTGATGGAGAACACAACCTCGATATGTAAGCTGACAGAGGATTTTCACTCTCACTCCATCTTTCTTCCTCCATATTCTCTCTCTTTTTCATTCCACTTTTTTGGTGAGCCATAAAACCTTAAATAATTCCCTTAGAGTGGCAAAGAAGGGGAGGTTATTTCGGGTGCCCGGGGTTCTGGAAGTAAAAGTCATATTCATTCCCTCGCATAAATAATGGTAGGTGACTGGCAGTTGGAGCTCTTCCAAGGCTCGGATGGACATGAAGTACTCCTGGTTGAATCATCAGTAAAGAAATATGAGCAATTGTCTTGGAGAAGATCTGGTTCCTTGATAAAAAGTTAAAGGTTCGACCTTCTGTATGTACAAACACAAAGAGAGAGGTCAGGTATTCAAACAAGTCCTCCAAACTGAGTTACAAAAATTATTGTTATTGCCAAGTGTTTTCTGACACTGTGACCTGATCAACTTCACTAGTGCGAGGTGGTTGTACATCGGAGGGAACTCCTTGTCTCTGTTCAACGATGATCATTGGCTTTAGATAAGAATAGCTTGTGAATAGAACTGCCACTCAAAACTATTTTGATCTGTCAATTATAACAATGACTAATTGGGCGGCAGTATTACAGGTTAATCTAAAAATGAATATAAAGACAAAAATACCTTCCTTCTGTTTTCTTTTTGTTTTGTGGTGGATCAGTGTAGAGGCCTGGTGCCTAAGTTGTTGTGTTTGTCAATCAAAATGGATACAAATCTGTCAAAGATGGCAGTTACAGTTTGCTGTTATATTAGGAAGAGAAAGATAGGTGGACCAAAACTGCAACCGTTAATATTCGCTTGGCCAAAAGAGGTCTTTGTCAGGAAAACATCAAACATCAATCATTGTAGATATTTCACCAAACTACCATTTTCTTTCTAAAGTATTTTGATTTATTGCCTTTATTAGACAGTTAACAGAAAAGAGAGGAGAAAGATGGAAGGACTGAGATACAGTTTCTCTTTTGGACAGTCTCAGCATTTCTGTAAAAAGAAAAAAGAAAACATCCAGTCACTGAGCTTTAAATTCTGTTGAGCTGGCTGCTAATGGCGAGCTTAAGCTAAAGATAAGGCTTTGTGGAAACCTGATAAAACACTCAGCAGCTTAAATTAATTCCCCTTCAGAGTTTCGGTCAGTTTTGTTTGAAATCGACAACTGTGACGTGATGTTTTGTTCACAGTTGTGATATTGAAATGTTTTGAATTTTCTAGAGGTCTGAATTACATCTCAGACTTTCTTCTCCACAGTAGCAACAGTGGCTGAGGCTCACGGGTCTATGACTCAACATATTTAGAGACACTGACAGAAAAAATACACCTCAAAAACTTCTTATTTTCTAAGAATGTGCTTGTTGTTTAATTTGTCTGTCAGCCGTGCCCATTTTAAGTAATTCAGTCCAATCTGATTAGTTTCAGTCCCTTTTGGAATTATTCCCGACCCATGTATTCATGCTTCATGTTATGGAACCTAAAGAAGCTCTGACTGTCATTTCAATATGACTATAATTCAATGCAATTCAATTTTATTTATAAGGCAGAATATATCAAATCACAATTCAGAGGGCTCAGAGGGCTTTACAGCATACGACATCCCTCTGTCCTCAGACCCTCACAGCAGATAAAAAGGAAAAACTCCCCAAAAAAACTTTAACGCGGAAAAAATGGAATTTATATGACAAAATGATACATAAAGGGAGCCGTTATAAGCCATCTACCACACCAAACAAAAGCCAAACATAACATGAACCTGTAATATTGTTAAATTATCCAGGAGACTCCTGTGTTTAATATTTAGTAAATCATTAAGACAAATTTTAAACGTGGCACAGTGGTAAGCAGTTCTCCTCCCGTTTATCAGCTCTACTCTTTTCTTCCTCGCCGTGTCCTTTTAACCTCATCGACAACAAAATCTCATCTGTTTGAATAAAGTAGGTAATAGAGCAGAAATCGCACTGACTAAGCCAGAATTTCTGTTTTTCCTCAATTCGCTCTGTCGTTCTTTTGTATTTCAACGCCAGACTCTCATATTTGCTGTTTTAGTATCAAGGTCTGCTTGAAGCCACATTATTTTATCAGCATGGTTGCTCCTGGCAGCACTTTCACCCACCGTGAAGCGATTGATGAAGGACTGTGCACAGGAAGCAACTTTTGGCTTAGGTGGAAATATTTGCCTTTCCATAAAACATTTTGTCCAGACAAAGTGAAATGGAATATAAATTAACAAACACTCTGAGATGCAAAATACGACTGAGAGGTGATTTAGTTTCGTCTCGAGATCAGTCCAGTTCACCGTCTGTGTGATTTACCACGGCACTATATCTGTACTCCATCAACTCGGATAATTGAAACGTATTTTAATTAAAACATTATCCATCAATCAAAGGAAATCCACGCGACAATAAAACTGATGAAATACCATTGTGGGATATTAGTGTCTTTCACGGAGGTTGTGTGTTGTAAATAACATTACACTGTGTTGTAATTCCTGGAGTGTTTTGACAAAATTCAAATTAAAGTCTCAGCAATGCAAAGGTGTCGTGTAATATATTGCGACCACTATATTAAGAGCTAACACAGCAGCATCTTTGGAAAAGACAGGGACTCTAGCTCAGGGCCGCAGAAGCTCCCCATGGCAATATGTGGCTCTGAAATGGAAAACAATACATGTATTGGGAGCAGGGCCAGGCAGCGGGCTCAGTGGAACCAAAGGTCGTTGTCTTTCAATAAATCAGTGGAGGCAATAGCAGGGATTATTGTATAGGCTGGCGGCCATGGTGGAGCTATTACTTATCCCCCTGTCAGTGTACTGGGTCCAGTCATTGTGCTCAGGCCAGCAGCGGGTCACGCAGTAGTGCCAGGAAGAGCTAAGAAACGTATAATAAAACACCCTGGTGCACATGTGCAAAATGCATGCTTGTGTACAAGTACAAATAGGATGAAACAGTCTATTACCACAGTGGATATTTGCAGTATTCAGTGTGTGTGTGTGTGTGTGTTTGTGTGAGTCACGTCAGTTTGCTGCAGTTCCTCCTGACCTTATAAGGCCGCGCAGCTAATCTGCAGTCAGCCTGTAGTGTCATTAGTTCTGTCATTTGTCACTCTCCCAGCAGCTCTTACCTTCACATATTCATCAATGACTGTCTAACAATAGCGCTAGGTGATTTGCAATCATAATGCAATTATGAGCCTGTATTGGTGTGATTAAAATTTAATATTCCACTGCAGGACAAGGCTGTGAGTGGTTGTTTTAAACAAGGTTGACAGCAGAAAAGCCCCCGAGCGGACGTTGTTGCACGTCTGACTGGATGGAGGAGAAGTCGTCACAGGAGAGAGGGAATTAATGACGGGGCAGCTGTAGTGTTGAGGGGGTATTAACCTACAAGAGGGGCAGTTGTCGTCCAATATCTCGGCTCCCCGTGCTCACGCCCACTCCACGTAAACTGTCCTTTATGAGGATCTGCACCATGAAGCTGTGAAGTCAAGGTCATTCCTGCTACATCAGATTGATTCAGGACCAATAAAACCAAACACCCGAGTGCCCCGGTGCTGAGCGGAGAGGCAGAACATGATTTGTTTTCCACTTGCCGATTTTCAGGACCATTCAAAGCCCACTGGACACTACCAACAATATATTTATTATAAACTATGGCACTCAAACAGCACTCTGCTGATATGCAGCACCTGCACCTACAGTCCTCCAGTCAGTTTTCTTCTTCACTGTGTTATTATGGATTGGTTCAACTACCGAAAGTTCAATATTAGTTTTGATCTGCAAGTACACTTCAGTTTGTTTCTATAATGATGATGTAAGATGTAAAAAAAAAAAAAAAAGAGAAGGCTATAGCTGAATCATATTTTTAAAATGTCTATTGTTTGCAAAGGAAAATGACAAAAATCTTTTGTTCCCATTTGTCAAATGTGAGGATTTTTTCTTTGTTTAATATTATTGTAAATTGAATATTTGGAGGTTTTAGACAGTTGATGACACAAAAAACAATTAGAAGACATGACCTTGGACTTTGGGGATCTTGTGATGGGAAATCTCACTATTTTTGAAATTTAAAAAACAACCAATAGATTGATAATGACAATAATAATCTGATAATAATCTTTTTTTTTCTTAGAACATTACTTAATTATACTTACTTTCACCAACTTACTTACTGTACTGTATATGATGTATTGTATCATAAAGAGAGACAGATTCCTCTAGTTTAAAAATCGTATTCACTTTCAATAATTTATTCATTTCATTACGTTAAATACCACATAAACACACTTGTTTATCATTAATGAATTAAATTGTAGGTGACCATGCGAAGATTTTGAAGTCAATGAGGCTTATAGACCAGATGTGGAGAGTTATTTTAATTTGTCTCCAGACAATCATTTGGCATCTCCAATAAATAATGGAAAATTCACAGTATGCATTGTGTACAAACATACACAACTCATCGTCTGCTCTGTGGATCTCTGTGGACTTAAAATTAGGATTCTGGGTGCTGTAAAGTAGTTAGTATGCCAAAACACAGACTCACTTACTCATTTGAAAACTTTGAGCAACTCAGTTCAAATAGCAACACTCGCAAATAAAACAAATAATTAAAAATCCTTTTTTCTTCAGTAGCAGTAGCATCATCAGGGACTTTAACTGGTATCAGCTACATACAAGTATCTTGTATTCAAGTCTGGTCCACTACAGTGACTACAGACAGCGAAAGTCTTCTACAGACAACATTCTGCCACAGACAATGGTCTGAGACAAACAGCCAAAGTCTTCTAGAGACACAATTTCCAGTCTTCTTTAAGCACAACTACGCCATGGATAGACGAAACAACCCCCAAATCAGGGTTAGATCCAAAGGCCAGAGTAGCTGTAAGCTGCAGATGGAGTACCAGAGGAAAGTGAACCTGATGGAGGAGCAGATCACTAGAGAGACCCTAAAATCCAAGATCTCAGCAAGAATGATAGTCTCTGTCAGAAGTTCAGAGGCCAGAAGTCGGCTGCAGAGCAAAAGATGTGAACTCTTCCAGATCGAGAGAGGCAAAGTACGACATTCTGGAGGAGTTTTCAAAGGATCCAGCTGAGAAACACCAAAGCTGGGGCACAAAAGTTAAACAGATGGAGATACAAGTAGAAGAGATGGAGGATGAGAAGAAGGAACTGGAGAAGTTCTTAAAGAGCCTGGCTGAGAAACAACAGGGCTTGGAGAGTCTGCTGAGCCAGATAGAGGAGGAGATCCACCAGAGGGACACTGAAATACTGAATCTCAGCAAGGAGATTGAGGATCTCTTTCAAAAGCTCACAGAGACCAGGAACCAGCTGAGCAGCAAAGATGCTGTCCCTCTCCAGAATGAGAGATACACCATGCTCTGAAGGACAAGTCCAAAAATGACCTAGCTCAGAATGAACAGAGCTGGAGGACAAAAGTACAACAAATGGACGAGAAGAAAGAACTCGAGGAGAAGTTCAGAAATGACCTGGCTGAGAAAGAACAGAGCTGGGGGACGAAAGTAAAACAGATTGATGACAAGAGGAAGGAACTGGAGGAGAAGTTCAGAAATGACCTGTCTAAAAAAGAAAAGAGCTGGGGGACAAAAATAAACCGTATGGAGGACGAGAAGACAGAACTGAAGGAGCTCTGTCTGAAAATGAACAAAAAGAGGAGAGGCTTCTTATTTCCGAGAGGACCGAAGAGAGACAGACAGAGCTGCAGAAAATGAAAAGCAAAATGTGTGAGAAGGAGATGAAAAAGAAAGAAAGAGGAGAGGGCTGAGATGAAACAGAAAGCACAGGAGGAGAAAGCTGAGAATAAAAAGGAAGAGACAAGAAGGGTTTTTTCAGCTGGATGCACAAGAAGAAGTGTGACAGTGATAGTAAGGTGGTGGAGGAGGCTGCTGGTTGTTCCGCTCAGGTTGGACAACAATAGTTCCTTCCTCTGCCGCCCTTTACCTCTCCACCCTCCCTCCACTTTCTTCCCACATCTATCTCAGCCCCTCCCTCTACACCCTCCCTCTACCTATACAACCTCTGTCTTCTATTCATTAAAAATCAGATAAACAATCAAATAAAACTTGAATGTGTCCGCCTCTCTGAATGAACATATATAAATATAAATGTGCAGATAATAGCCCACTTTAGTCTGCACACAAACAGGAAGCCATGATGAGTCAAATCAGTGAGACTTTAGAGGTCAGTGGTTAAACTTTGAACCTGCAGTGTTGGGAGTGGCTGGTGGATTCTCAGGTGTCCCTGAATGACTGCATGTTCTCACCTGCTTCACCCTATTTTTACCGCTCAGCACCAGCTGTGGAAAACTACTAACCTCACTGACCCACCCAGCGTCAGTCTATGGTGACAGTGCAAATGGGTCAAATGGTAGTAGAGCTGGTAATGAGGCTGACAGCTTGTGGATAATAACCGTTATTAAATCTGACATCACTGATAGTGAGCAAAGCAAGTGGCACCCTCCGGGGCGGAAAAATGAAGACAACACGCAGATGTCAATACATGCAGTTCTTTGAATGGCCGCTTGAAGCTGGCTCCAGAAACCACCGGAGGACTAGAGTACTGTGTGATCTGTTCAGTGACATGTTATGTGCACAATAAAGAAAAACAACATAGTTATTATAGAAAAAGCATACAATAAAAGAAGAAGCAAACCCCAATGGTCAAATAAGCCAAACAAACAGAAAAAAGCTTGCAGGCTATCTGCTATGTAGTTATAGAAATTGAAAAAGAAATTTGCAGGGCTGGGAGAGCTGCATTAAGTGAGCATGTCTAATTCTGACTTTGTCCTTTTCACGGAGGAGTGGGCAATTGGATTTTCTCTTCATTATGATTTAATAAGAAAGGGATTAAAATGCCCAACTTTACAGCAGAAATAAACATGTTTACAGCCTGGTCTCATTAGCTAATTTCAGCATTCATGACAACTGTACAGGGGTGAATTTTTATAGAACGCACCTGGTTACATTTTATTAAGGCTTAAAGTTATGCATAATTAGGCGGGCTGCTTTGAGTGACAGGCTGTCTGCTGAGAGCGTCCTCTGCTCCTCGGTCAGATCCACCACTTGCTCCTCCACAGTGCCAGCCTCTCACCCAAATATGGTCATTTCTGGTTCTAAAATACAAGATGGTGACGGCCCAAATGCCAAACTAGGCTTCAAAACAGGAGTCTGCTAATGACTGGGTGATGTGACAGTTACTACATCAATTATTTTTAAAGTATGTGGAGCAAAGTTGCTGCTGCACTGTTGCTCTCCACCAAAAAATCCAGACATTTATCCACAAAAAAAAAAAAAAATTTAGCACAAGCAGAAGCCAAAGAACACTGGTGCAACCTGCAACAAAAACAAAAGTATGAATATATGTTAGTAAATATGTTTTTTTTTTCATTGTTTTTCTACTATTTTTATCTACAGATTAATCCATATTTGGTGCCTTACTGAGTATTTACAGCAGCAGGATGGTGTGTGTGGGATTGCGTCAAAATAAGTGTGTATTAATAGTAATGAAGGAAACTGTCATGTAATGCCACAGTGTGACTCACTGTTGTGTTTTTAATAGTTTTAGACATCAGTGGAGCTCTATAGGAAGTAGATATGTCAGGTTTTGATTTGGTTTTAACTAACTTTTTTAACTTTGGTCTAACCTATATGTTATGTTTTTATTTTATTCTTTCTGCTGTCTTTTCATGGGTTATAAAAAATATTTTATTTGTAGAGTCAGAATGTGATTTTGTTGACTGTGTGTAAGTTTTGGAAAATCTGCTGTTTTTCAATAGAAAAATACTTTCGGGGTTTAAAGCTGTTTAAAAAACTTGACCTAAAACTGCATCCAAATGCTAGTAAATCCATAATAACCTTGTCTCTCTGCAGGAAATGTGGTGGATATCTACCTTAGGGAGTTTTTGGCATTGAGGGAGAGCTTCCACTCGGCCTAGCAGAGCTGAATCTGGTCCCGGAGGAGATTAAGAGGGCCAACGCTGGGAAACAGACACTGAAAGACATCAACAGCACCTGGAGCAGCCTCTCCAGTCAGTGAACAGCAGATTGTTGTGTTGTGTTTATCAGGACTAACCTGGTAAACAAGGAGTCCGACCCGGTCTAATCTAATTTAAACTGGTTCAGTGTAATATAATCTTGCTTCACTCCAGTCTCACCTGGTCTTTTATCCCTGTTTTCAGAGGACACAAGGGTGAAGTTGTGAGTTGTGAGCAGCAGCAAAAACTCCTGCAGCTTCCCTCCATCTTCCGTTATCTTCCTCACCTGAGAGGAGTGCAGGCTGTCCCTCAACAGAAAAGACTGTGCAGCTGTGACAGGGACACACCAGAGGTGAAAACAAACAGACATTTTCAATGAAAAAATATTAAAATAATAAACTTGATTCACATGTACTCATACTCACATTCAATGTGCGCTGTGGTACTACAGAGGTACCCCAGCCTACAAATCATAATTTAGATGTAGGAGAATTTGCTTTTTTGGTACAGACGCCAGCGAAAATCCAATTATCATAATTATTATATTTTTTTCAGTGAAAATGAAATGCAAACTTCACCATATTACAGTCCCATTTTCGCAATTTGACATTTAATAAGCGATAGGTTACTAATGAATAAAAATCATTTCTATTTTTATTTCATGGATTGCTTTCTTGCACTTACTCTTAAAGAATTACACTCATTAACTTACTGTGCTATATATGACATACTATATAATAAAAAGAGACAGATTCTTCTAATTTAAAATTCTCATCCACTTCTTGTGAATAGTTTAAATAAGTTCAGTATCAAACACACTTGTTAATCACACAAATACTAGTTTAGTGGCGGGTTCATTTGACTCATGACAAACATTTCCACTCCACTAAATAATGTAAAAGTCACAGGATGGAATATTTACAAACACACACCTGTCTTCTACAGGTCTCTATAGATTTAAAATTAGGATTCTGGGTGCTGTAGAGTCGTAAATATGCCCAACCACAGGCTCACTAACTCATGCTGAAAGTTTTAGTAACTATCCATCACCCAGCAGAGTTACAGTCTGTCACTTCAAACAGCGACACTCCAAAATAAAACAAAATAAAAAATCCTTGCTCAGTGTCTTCAGCGGTGTCGTAGCACCATAATGAATGTGCTACCAGTTTCATTTTTTTTTTTACAGTATGAAAAACTTAAAATAGACGCTGTTATCGAATGTTGTCACACCCATCAAAACAAAAACAACCGTGCTCCGGAGCAAGACGTCTCTCCATAATACAGTATGTTATAAAAAATACAGGTTCAAATACATCCTGAGGACACACAGTGAGATCTTCTACAAGAACCCCTCATTACTTCTGGAGCACAATCTATCTTTGTCTCTGCTTTAGAATTCTGGGTTTGTCCCAGAATCTAATAAAAGAGATTTCGCTGATATTCATTTATATTAAATGAATGCATTTAATTTATGAAATTAATTTCATCATGGAAAATCATAACGGTGATCTGTTGAAGGCTTGTTCCCCAGCCTGATCATAAAAAGTGGTAGATAGAGGTCCCTGTGTTCCTACATTGATGTGTTTTTAAGGTAGCGTTCTTGATTGAGTTAATCTGTCCTCAGTCTCAACAGACTCCGTTCTTTGTAAGTGCTTCAGAATTAATCTACTATAACAGACTCTAATGGATATTGTTGAACAAGAAGAGCATGTGTTTTAATGTAGAGGAACTCTTTCTTGATATTTGGTTTATGCTGGAGTCAGTGTGGCTTCCAGCAACTTCAGTCTGTCATGGAAGAAAACACATTGTGTTTTGTGTGTCTCTTAAAATGATGCGGTAAAAACATGCAGTTTTGTGGCCTTGGGGTTCAAGTTGCTGACCATGTACTCACACCATCCCTGGTTTAATTTGACTAGGGACCTTTGTAACATTACAGTCCCTATCCCTCTTTCCCCTCATTTCCTGTTACCTCTTTACTCTCTAATGAATGCATAAAATGTACTCATCTACCTCTGAATATTTTCCCTGACAGCATGATGATGATGATGATAGATGAATTCTGCTGGAGAAAGAATTTAAAATATGCGACAGTGACAAAATTTAGGTGTAAAACTTGGTAAACACTAGTTTGTAGTTTCAATGAGTTTCTTAAAGCAGCTACAGAGTTTTTAACTAGTTATGAAACTGACTCAGTTCTCTGATGCCTGATATATGACCTACACAAGCAAATAAGATCATCACCGGGTCCAACTCCCCACAAAATCAGTAACAAAGCGATTAACAGCATGAAGACTGGAAGACCCTATGTTTACAATTACCCAGGCAAAGCTTCTCAATAAGTCAAACGTTAGTAGAACGTTAAAGGAAGCAGGAGGAGACTTTCTTTAGAAAATTTATTTTTTAAATATTTTGTAGTTATGGCTGAAATCAGGTCAGAATTAAATTAACCTTCACAGTTTCTGCACAATCCCACCTCGAGCCTGAACCATGGCAGCAATTTTGGGCTTGAGCTCGGTTAAAAACCCAAATTTCTACTGCAAAATCACCGCTAATCATGTTGTTCCGTCACTCTCTGTCTCTTTCGCTGTCCCTCCCTCTTTCTGTCTCTTTTCCTCATGATTTAGTCCAATACAACTCCTACCATTTACGCACAAGAACAGACAGGCTCATTTGCAAATTGGTGAGAACCCGACCCGATTTGACCTGAACCTGAACATGGTGGGTCGTGTTGAGCCCAGTCATGCTCTGGCAGAGAATATAAGCTCTAACTTGGGCAGAATCAGCCAAAAGAAAAAGAAACATTTACCAAAGAACAACAGAAAGCTAACTTTGGTCAGTCATTCAACAGATGGAGAGAATTGCAGGATTTGAAGGATTCAAAATTGATCCTGACTTATCCCTCTTCCTCCTACATGGGTTTGTAATTTCATTTATGAAATTCATTGTGATACATGGTTTTACATCAATTTATGACTTTACGTTGGTGGCTAAAACAAAGCTAGTCGACGCTTTGGCTAACAATAGATGAATGTAACTAACGTTTGCTCCATTTGTCGAGCAAAGCAAGCAGCACAAAGCTTTCTCTGATTGTGAGTGTGATGACAAACTACAGTTCTTAATCTTACTTAGCCTCGAGTAGACATATGACCTCATTGCTATGCATCCTTCAAACAGCTGTGTTTTAAAAAGAAAATAGTACTGACAATAAGTTGCCTTTTTCCTTTACTTGCTTCTAAAACAAATCCACACATTTGCCAGATCAAGATTTTTTCGACACATGGCAGCGGTGCTCACAGATAGTGCAGTTTTCATTCCAGGAAACACTATCACTTTTGTCCACAGGGGCCGCCAAAATCAAAGTTCCCTACAGCTGCTTTCAGGAAGGTCATCATCAGACATCAGACACAAATCGATTAGTCACTAAGTCATACAGTTTTGAAAGGTGTTTATTATTTTTCTAATGGGAGCAAACGTGTATACAGGATATAAACAGAATGTCCATTATTGATCAGGATAATTGGTCATTATTGTAACGTATTTAAATGTCACAGTGTTTCTGCAATTAACGTATTGTCCCTGCCGGCTGATTCATCATCACTTTTACACAATCAAAGAGAAAATCATTTCAGAGATGACTGACATTATGGTATTGCAGAAAGTTATAGAGACACACGATCCTGTTTACATCGTAATCTACGGGTTAAGTAAGTGTCACTTTTGAAATTAAGATGCAGCAAGCGGGGAAAAGTAAAAACAGGGACAGAGTGACTTCTACTGTGCTCAATGACAAACTTGGATCGCCTCTTTTCTTCTCCAACTGTTGTGTGAATCTTCCTCCTTAAGCTTTCTCAGGGGAGGCGGGATTGAAGTGAGAGCCGTGCATGCTTTACCTCTGCTGTTGAAGGCAGTTTCGAGATTGCAGGCTTCGTGATCAGCAGCTTGTTCTCCTCCCACACAAGACACTGACGCTTCACCTTGACTTTTAAAGGGGACATGTCAGTGCCAGCAGTGACAGCAGACAGTCCTCAGGCCTCGGCTGCAGTGAGGCGGGAGATCAATGATGAGACTAATGATGCTGTGCATTAACTGACTCTTAAAATGGATGCAAGAGGAAGACAGTAAAAGGTGATAATAAACGTATCACAGAACATCTGGTGCCAGACGGTCAGAGGTACACGGTTAAAGGTGCTGTTAGTAAATTTCTGCACGTATTAATCAATATTTATTGCCAATGGGCCAACAGGTTGTTACGTAACTTATAAACTAAGTCCTTCCCTGACTTTCTCTGTTGCCTCCAGCAGTCTGTGGACTGACTCAGGACCTTTTTTTTTTAATTCAAAGAATGGCGTTATGCGTACTCCTGAGTGCCTCGCCTCTCTTTGGCTCCACTACAGAATCAGAACAGTGTGCAACATGAGCTAATGTTAACTAAGAAATGGAGTCGGGTAACGTAAGCAATTGGCTGGCACCTACCACAAGACAGAGTTCACACAGGCTGTGTTTCTGTAATACACTTTTTGCAACCCGGTGGAGAAGGACTTTCACCTAGCACCCTGTAGCAACTAGAATTCAGACAGAGCAGAGCGGGGGACCCTCTCAACCACCTTGAGTCCCCACCAAATCAGCAAACTTTCTGTTGCTGCCATTGCACAGGTTAGATCCAGCACTGCTGCTGGTCACCAGGTTGCTGTGAACTTTGGGGATGGAGTTTACGATGTGTTACCGGCTGGAGCATCCCCTTTAAAAAGGTGGCCTTATGGGTAGTGTGTGTGACGTAGCCCTTGTTGTAATGGTGCAGAGAATGAAGTGTATATGTTTCCCCTCCGCTGAACTGTTAATTGAAGTAACAGCAGCTATAGCATCTGTGGGTGTTAAGGTCAGAATGAAAAAGCCTTGTACTACAGTTATGGAAACGGCCTGTAATGTTGGAAGAAAGAGAGAAGCCAAATACAGTGTCGGCTTGTGTGTTCAAATACTCTGTCTCTACTCCTCTTCTGTGTGTGGGATTAGCCTGGACTGCTAGTTACCAGCACCCAACGAGCCAAGCTAAGCAACACGAGACTTAGCACAGAAACCAGCGGTTCCGTACTATGGTTAGCTGAAGGACGTAACAGCTGGTTGAATTTGAGTTGCTGCAGCAGCTAAGGTCCAAGCTGCCATTTGCTCTACTCCTGGTTGCTAGCTAATTGCTAAATGCTTGAAAGTTTGAGGTCGGAGCTGGGATTGACATCTTACCCAAGGTGATTGCATTCCAGTAAATACAACAAGTCAGAAAATCAAGATGTTAGCGTTACCAGTTCAAGCCAGGTCAGCTATTGTTGGTGACACCAGTTGACAACAATGCATTACATCGTATTTTGCACATACAAACATCGTAGCAACATGTCCACAGATAGGAGTTGGACAGTAGTGTGTGTATGGCTGTTTTAATGAGACACAAATAAGACAGAAGAGCTAATAAACACAACTTTACCACAGCTTTCACAATGCACAGAGCAGACATATTGAATTTTAAGGTCGGGATCCCAACTTTCCAAGTTGGGATCCAACTTGAGGCGGCGTTCCTGTTGAAAGTTCCAACTGGGAACTCAGAAATTCTGGCTTCCCAGTACAAATGGAAGGCACTATAAGACAAAATAATTCCTTGAGTGATTCATGCCGTCTGCTTCAGAAGCCAGGGCTGATCTGGCTGGTGAATTGGTTATAGTGCTGTTAACTATATCAGCTATATTACGAAGCAACCAAAGCCAGATCCATGCAGCAAAGCTAAGTTACAGCCAGGTGTTATCCTTAGCTGGTAGCTCACTTTTTTTTTTTTTTAAAGATTGTTTTGTGGGCTTTTATTGCCTTTATTACAGTGCAGCTAAAGAGTGACAGGAAAGGGGAGAGAATGGGGATGGCATGTGGCAGGGGGCTGCAGGTTGGAATTGAACCTGGGCCTCTGCAAAGGACCTGGCTGCATGGGGCGGACACTCTACTTGCTGAGCTTGAGGCTGCCCTGCAAAATACTATTTGAGTGGATGTGTCAGTTGTCTAAGTTGTAAAATTACTTCACCAGCTAACATGACCCATGATACAACCCATGTGTTATTATTAGGACCTGTAACATCAGGAGAGACCCCTCACATCCCTGACACCACCTGTTTTCCACCCTCCGCTCAGACAGACTCAGAATCACACACACAAACCAACAGACTGAAAAACATGACCTATAACCCTCCCCACCCCTCACCTCACCTCCAAAGCAACTAGTACTCAGGCCACAAGTGCAATAATACAGTTCTGCTGCTGCCATGAAATAAGTGCAGTTACTGTTATTTGTATTTTTATGATGTATAAAGAACTATCTAGCTTTTAAATGTATTTCCTTTTATAGTGCAAGAATTTTATTCATTTGGCTAAATGGAGCGGATTGCTGCTGGCTAAATTTTGTTTCGTTTAAATACACAATGACAATAATGTATCTATCTGTCTATGACCAACAATACTGATTTAGCCAATGGTAAAGAAAAATTAACTGTGCAAAGCTCTTTCTACTCGCCAAGAGCAATGCAGGAGCGGCCAGTGAGGTAACTGCAGCTGAAGCTAGAGTTAGCCAGCTAGCTGTAACTCAGCTACTCTACATGAGTCTGCTGTTGGTTGCTTCGTAGCTGATAAAGTAGCCTGATTTTCAAACGGAGAGCCGGATAGTATCATTTAGCCAGTGGCTCAAATGGAATAGGAACATTGAGGGTAGTAAAGTTATTTTAAATATAGTTTAATTTATTTTCCAGCCTTCTATCAACACAGTGACGTTCAATTACGGTCAGTTTAGTGTTTATCACTGTTTGGCTGATGCCTGTGGCTATGGAGTGCAAGGCAAGGACGAGCAACAGGATACTGACTTCAGTCCATTTAATAACCTCAGAGAGAGCTGTCACTAATAGCAAAGACTTTCTGCAAGTTACATACAGAACCTTGAATAAAGTATAGCCCAAAAATTAAATGTAAATAGAAAAATGGTGCAGGCATATAAATATGATATGTAACGTAATTTGGGCACAATTTGGCCAAAAGTATATGTTGTTAATTTAAAATATTGATAACAGCAGCTTAAGGTCAAATTATAAAATTGATGAACTGATAAATATTAAAATCTAACGAGTCTAATAAGGTTTTCATAGCAAGGCAACACAGACCTGCTGCTCTGTTGTTGAGTCCCTTACTGAATGATTCATTGAAGCAGCTCTGCAGTGAGGACTGACATGCTTACATACATACGCAAACTCACGCACTAACACACACATGGACTAATATTCATCGACAGACACACAGACAGACAGGTGAGATCAAAGCCTGAGCAGCTGGTGGTCTCCCTCCTCTGGAGACAGTCAGATGGCACGCCATTAATTAAGCAGAAACCACAGTGGACGGAGCCCACCTGAGATTAACTGTCTCCCTGCCGCCCTTAAAGAAAGACTTCTGTGAGGAAACCAAGAGCATCTCACACACACACACACATACACATGCACACAACCTCTCGCCCAGGATATAAATGAACTTGGAGCATCAAAGAGCACCAAAAGACATTAAGTGTTTTATCCAGTTGTAAAGTGCATAAGCCACTTGCAATTCAGATGGCATAACTGAAAATAAAGCCAGAAAATTTCAAGAGCCTTGCCAAGAATGAATTAACTGATAACCGAATAAATGAATTAAATGATTTTGTTAATGCCGTGCCTCAGTTTAAGTGTGAAACATTAAATATGCTTGAATGCAATCCAAGCCCCAAAGTAATGATTATTTTGGATTCCAAAGGAATGTTTTAATATCCATCTTTGAAATTATATGCACTTAAAATTTTATAGTCAACCCCCGCACTGTGTTTGATCATCTGTTTCCCGCCAATGAGGTGTGAGTGGTGGTGTTGTGCCATTTTGTTTGCTAAATTTATTCCCAGTTACAAGTGGTGACACCAGTTTTGGGAGTAAAATAATAGTGGCACTCTACAAACATACTGAAAAATTTTAGTTTTAGTATTTTTAGTAAATTTCCTCTTCTTTAGCGGTTGGAGGTTTAGTAATTGATGTGAAAGCTTTGACTGTTAAGACGACTATTTGTTATTCACTTAGAAATTCAGACTTTCTCTGATATGACAGTGTAGTTTTGGGAAAAATAAAGAAAATCGATGGTAACTAAATTAGGACGATTGATGCATTTTACTGTTGCTGCCACACTTTGGTATTTATGATGTCATGTTTTGAATAATGCATATTACTTCTACTGCATTCCAGTAAAAGACACTTAAGCTGATTTGTTCAGTTTGTCTCTGCTCAGTACAGAAAAACAAAGTTATAAGCTTACAGTAGTCCAAAAGTGAAAGCTTAACACTGCACAGAGCAAGGACGTAATTTCCTATGTGGAGAGTTTTTGTGCTCTCTCAGGCAGCTGTACACACTTTGCTGACTTTTTACTACCAGGTTGTACAATAAAAGTTCAATTAAGTTAAGCTTTGACCCGAGAATAGCTGACCTCCACAGTGCATGTCGTAAAGGATTGAGGCCTTGGCGAGAGGCAAATGTTCTTCCAGCAACAATGTTCAGGAATAACGGAGTAAAAGTCACAACTCTGATTTTACAGACTTAAAGGTAGGATTTAGGGCTGGGTGATGAAGACAAAATTCATATTGATACAAAATATATATATCTTGGTATTTTCAGCACAATGTGCTGCATGTTCAGTTGCAAGTCAGAGTCACATTTGAGATGCATTTCTATAAAAACAGACTGTGATCTAAATAAAATGCAAAGACAGGAATTTTTGTCCCTGTTTGAAAATATACTGCTGCACAACATGTAAATGAAAAACTATTAAAAAAATAAATAAATAGCAGGGCTGTACATCAACTTTTTGCACAGAGCACTGGAGCTACAGAGGTTTAAAGGTATTAAGTTGTAGTTTAAAACAATTAAAAATCTTTGTGGAGGGAGTAAAAACTCATTCTCCATGGCCTTTCAAATAAATCTAGTGCTGGAAATGATTTAGATATTTTTTATTTATCAAGGCTGTTCATCTTATTTATGCACAGAGCGTCAACAGAGAGGCAGAGGGAGGGAAGGAGCGAGAGACACTTTGTCCGCATTATTTCCATCTTGTATATGAAACTTCTGTGTTGTCGCTGCATTTTTGAAAACATCTGTCGCCTGCATCCAAGCGCTGTCTCAATGTCACAAAATAGACTACAACTACCTGGGAGAACGGCGACACGCTATGATCCATCTCACACATAAATTAGCAGCGCAGCACTGTTGTTCATCTCACGGACTGATTTAGCGTAGCGCCTGCAACATATATACCGTTGTCACACTGTAGACTAATTATCAGAGATATTAAAGAGACGAGCAGCTCTGTGACTGAGTGTTGCTGGAGAACTTTTGAGTGAGCGAGTGGGACACTAGCCCAGAACAGACAAACCGAATGCTTGCTCTAGATAGGGCCATTTATGTTTTCGCATTTTTGCATTTTTCGCATTGACCACCATAGTTCATCTACATGATTGGCACATGGGAGAAGTTTCAAAGTTGATTGCAGTGTGCAACCCTTTCTGCTAGATGTCACTAAATTCTACCCACAAGTCCTTTAAGGCCTTTACAAGTCCATATTTTTCGTATGCATTTTTTTAATCCTCATCAGATAAAAAATCATCATGGGCAGAAACCTTGCAACTGAATCAGATGTGTTTTATTGTTTTACTCGTTGCGATAATGCACGATACGAGACAAAATAGTCAGACACATTTGCTCTCTTGCTTCTCTCCACTGGAGGTATCTTTCTGGCTGCCGCCATTCTCTGCCTGCAGCGTGCGCTTGGCACTGTGGCTACCTGAGGAGGCTGAGCTGTCCTCCCCCTGTGTCTCCACACTGTTGCTCTCTCTCAGCCTCCATCTGCATGCAGCCTCTATTTACTATTTCATCCTCCTCTTTGTCGTCGACATCCACCTAAATATTACTGTCAGACCTGTTGAAAGAACGCTGTCAGAGTGAATGAAATGATGCTGTGCGACCTGTTCATCTCTCCTGTTGCAGATGTATGTGTCCTGTAGGTTACGCCACATTTTCTTCATTGTTTCTTGGTCTCTAACATCTGTAATGTCTTTTGACGGATGCGAAAAATTCAGAAAATTTGACCTTTTCCAAAAACTTAAATGACGGGTGAAAGTTTTGGAGTTGGTAAGTAAAGATGATTGTCATATTTATTTCAAACATAAATACAGACTTAGTGTGCAAAGGCCTTTCTCCAGTCCTACCTATGAATCTCAAGCATGACAGAAAATACCAGAGTGTCGAGATACCTTGTTAGATCATTATTATCATGGTATACATCCTCATGTTGTCCATAGCGTCTTTGTTCGCTGCTCTTAAGTCTGCGTACTACCTTTCACAAACTGTTTGCTCCTCGTGTTTGGTCTGAAACCACCAGTTTACAATGAGGCCTGTATTTTTACAACAAGCGTCATTGCTCATACAGCATTTCAACAGCCCCAACTCCAGCCAGCATCCACCTGTCGGCTCTGATTCTCCTGTCGGAAATATATAGATTTATTCAACATAGAAACTTTTAATGATACTTGAAAACCTGTATTTTTGAAACTTCTTTTACAGCTGGGTCATTTTTGTCAAGTCACTGCTAAATTTAGCATCCTGCGACCACCTCTTTCCGCTGGCTCTTGTCTTGTCTGTGTATTCTGCAATCTATCAGCCACCCTGCTGGAGGAGAGCGCTGCAGTGAGCCCCCTACCTGCTCGGGAGCTCCTGCCGTGGATTCCCCACAGACCGAGCCTCTCGACTCCCCTTCAGTTACCTAGCCTGTCTCCTCGCGTCAGCTCAGAGCTGTGTAGCCCAGCTTGAAGGCTTCACCCCTGGATTCCCAATAAGAGGACGTTTGTGTGTGTGCGCATGTGTGTGTGTGAGTGTAGGTGTGCGCACATCTAGGTATCAGGGTGGTGTACAGGCTCCTGTCAGGCAGTAAACAATATGTCTGGTGGTTGTGTGTCTGGACGCTGTCAGTCTGGAGTTGATGTGAGAGCAAAGGCCATGACACGACTGAGCTGTTGTTTTGTTGTCACTGAAGACAGTGTGTTAGTGTGTTGTCATATTTGAATACTAAAAACATCTATAACATATCAATATTTATTCTTTATGTTGTCGCTCTGACACAGAGGAATAATTTCAACGCAATATAAATATGGTAATTACAGTATTTCAGTAATGACTTCCCAAACAGCTGAACGTACAGCAGCTTCTGTAGTTTCCTGAGTATCTGTTGAAAATGCTTTTTATTTAACCGGCTGTATAACCGCCAATTATCGTCCATCATTTGCCCTGAAATCCCTCTTTGAATCACATCAAGTCAGTGATTTGAGCTGTCTAAAGCTCTCTGATTGCCAACACTTAATGAAACACTTCAAAAATAATGGCGGCTCCTTCAATGAAACGTGGGAAAGAAAGACAGGGGAAAAAAGCAGAAACCGTACCAGGAGTGAACCAGCAGCAAATGAACTTTTAAAACGAACAGTAATTAGTTCTGCTGAACTAGACTCCCTGTGGCCTTGACGGGCCCAGCCGCACACATCGATTCTGTCAGAAGATGTGGCGAGTGCTCCCACAGGCTGCGTGGCTCGGAACGCTGCTGTTCTTGTCATTGCCATCACATCACAAGTGTCCCCTCAGTCCCTGTCCAATTAGAGGCCACTGTGGGCCTGAACCTCGAACAGCCATGTTGCAAAACCTGCGGCGGGATTAGATGGAGGAGAAAATATTACAGGGGAGGACACATTTAGTTTACTATCACTTTTTAAGATTTACTGCAACTCAGTCACAGCAAATGGCTTCACAGCTAGATTTGAAGGAGGTCTTCAAATGGCTACAGGATTTTGCTGAGGCACGAATCCCTCTTTAATAAACAAACATTAATCCTGTGTCCGGTTATAAAGGCCACCATGTACACCTGCATGAATATGATTGGATGTTCTTAAACAGCTGGTAGCCGAGTAGCTGAGTGTGAATGGAACAGCTAAACCAGCTGATGCAACCTTACAAACACAGTGCTCCATTTAATAATCACATAAACGTTTGGCTGCAATTAACAGTTCTTTTCATCATCATTTAATCTGCAGATTATTTATATGATTAGCTGATTAATCGTATCAATAAGTGATGTATTTCCACAGCTCAAGGTTACATCTTCAAATCCCAAACCTAAGAATATTCAGTTTATTATCACAGGACAAAGAAATTCTCACGTGGAAAAGCTGAAGCCAGGAGTTTTTTAAACCTTACTTTAAAAGATCTTAATACTTTTACTTGGTGGTTTTTTTTCTGTTTATTTGTCAGTTGATTCATCAATTTATTGTTCCAGCTCAGAGTCTAACTCTCAGTGCCAAGACTCTGCCTCTGTGATGGACTATTTAGTTTACACGTTCTGTAATTAATAATAGAAGTTTCTAGAGGACTGTAATTTTGGCATTGATTATAGGGAAATGAGAAACATGAATATTTTAATATAGCAATGAACTCATTTTATTTGAGCTTTAAGGACAGAAAATGGGATTATATAGTTGTTACATAACTAGATGCAACTGCTGTTTCGCACAATGGCATATTAGGGTTATTGTAAGCAAAAAAAAAGAGCCAGGGGAGGGGGGTTACACCCCCACTCAAAAAAAATAGAACTTACAATGACCCTGATATGCCACTGTAAAAAACAGCAGTTGCATCTAACTACTAGTACATTTTTTATCTTGTAAAGGAATCGCATTGCTTTATTTTGCAAGGTTGGCTCAACCTCTCAGACGCTCCCGCAGTCACACTTTATTTTTTTGGTACACTAATAAGACATAATGAGCCATACTTGGCATCAGATTAGACCAAGAACGTATTTATTTTTGTCAGATATTTTTTGGTTTATATTTGGGTTTTTTTTGTTACTTACAATGACCCTGATATGCCATTGTACAAAATAGCAGCTGCATCTAACTACTACATTTTTTTAACTTTATAAAGGAGCCACATTGCTTTATTTTGCAAGGTTGGATCAAAGATGCCCCCGCAGTCACACTTTACTTTTTTGGTACACTAATAAGACATAATGAGCCATACTTTGTATCCAATTAGACCAAGAATGTATTTATTTATCTAAGATATTTTGGTATTAATTAGGTTTATATTTGGGTGTGTTAACTCACGTCCACCCACTTACCGCTTGTTATTACCCACCTAGAACTAATAATAGGTGTGTGAGGTGGGAGATTTATTTGCCTGAGCACGATGAGGGAAGCAGAACAGACAGTGAGTTTGTGCATGACACAGACACAGTTTAGTTTACTCTTACAATTATCTAAGCATGAGTCTCCCCAATTAACAAATACTTTGCTTTTACTGAGTCATAAATCAATGCACATTATTGGCTCGTTCACAGGCCAATGAGATGGAACAGCCCAGCGTCCTGCTGTGAAACACCAGACTCAAGCAAACTGCAGTACGCAGACGTTCAATTATTAATGTGTTTTTTTTAAATACAATGTGTGTTTATTCAGTCTGTGTAGTAATACAGTGGTGGAAAAAAGTTTTCGGACACCCTTAAAATTTTACACAATCTCAAATATTATCATGAAATATTTGTGGAAAAATCTTCTTTGTGTTTCAAAAGGTGTGGCTGCATTAGACTGACACAAACAAACACAAATGATATTTTTTTGTTTATTGTTTACAAGAAAAACTAACAAAAACTAAATTATTGACAGTTTCGGTGTGTCAGTTCTCAACATTGTCGGTATCAGAGCCAACAAATAACAGAGAGAGTGTTCAAAACTGAACAAAAAATAAATAAACCATCACAACATCAGATTAATATTTAGTAGTCCTGCCATTAGCACGCAGTTGAGCTCTAATCCTGACTGGCATGTTCCCCATGAGCCTTTCACACTGTTGTCCCATTCTTCTTGAATTACTGCTTTTAATTCTTCTAAATTCTTTGGTTTATGCTTTGAAACAGACCTTTTGATAATCCACCACAGATTTTCAATGGGGCTCATGTCCGGGGATTGAGCTGGCCACTCTCAGACCTGGATACTGTGCTCCTGCAGCCAAGTTCTACTGGCCCTGGATGTGTGGCAAGGAGCATTATCTTGTTGAAACATCCAGTTTTGACCTCGACGGAACAGTGCACGTGCAGAAGGGAGCATGTGGGTTTGGAGAATGGCACAATACTTGGCAGAGTTCAATGTGCCATCACAGACAGTGAGATGATCAACACCAGCAGCACTCATGCATCCCCAAACCATGATGCTGCCTCCACCATGCTTGACAGTGGGTGCTGTACATGCTGGAGATAATGCTTCCCCTGGCCTTCTGCGTACCCTCACATTAGGAGGAGGAAGATAAAGCTGGAAACTGGAATCATCTGACCACAGAATCTTCTTCCAGTTCCTGGCTGTCCAGTTCTTGTGTGCTTGGGCCCAACGACGCCAGGCTAACCTCTGTCTCTCATTGATCAGGGACTTCTTGACAGCCTTGTAGGACCTTAAGCCATGATCTAAAAGTCGGCCACGTACAGTGCGGGTGGAACACTGGACACCAGTTTGGTTTGACCACTGCTGCTGAAGCTCCTGTGATGTCATTCGGCGGTTTTCCCTGCACATGCAGATCAGGATGCGGTCATTTTTTGCTGAAGAAACCTTTGGACGCCCAGATCTTGGTTTGTCTTCCAAGCTGTTGGTTCGTCTCTATTTCTGCAGAGTGTATCCAACTGCTGAAGGACTGCATCTGCACTTCCTGGCGGCTGTACCCGTCCTGGCTGAGAATCTGTATCTTCAGGCGTGTTTCCTGCGTTAGCTTCCTTGTTTTAGCCATTTTTGTCTCTGAAGAACTTTCAAATGTGCTGGCTTTATATAGACACGAAGCACGGCAACAAAAATTGTCTTTTAATAAAAAGCACGACCTTCATTAGTGGATCACTGGTACCAAAATGACCCAGTACTCAAAATTTCTTATGTATTTTTATGGAACCAATCAATTTTAAGTTTTTAATGGCTTTTTTAGGATTTGTTTAGTAATTTGGTTGTGACTGTACTGAAAGAAATTGCACTTGAAGACCTAGGAGTGATTCTTAATGCAATATTTCACAAATGCATGGGGTGTCCGAAAACTTTTTTCCACCACTGTATTGCGAATCTTTACCTGTCTGTTAATATTGGTAACCATGAAGTGGAGACTTAGTAACGGCAACCTATTGTCACACCTCTACAGCTTTAATGTGTGATTTGGGTTAAATATGTGATTTCTTTACTATTTTTTGTAGATTTGTGACTTAAATCTTAGAATTTCTTATTTTCTTTCTCATAAATTCATGTTTTTTTCCTTGTGCATTTATTTAATCTCAGAAATTCTGAGTTTTTAATCACAATTATGCCCCCCTAAACCTAACACCCACCCACCCCCAGATCTGTATTTTAATTTCTGCTTACCAAGGCCCTAACATGCTGTCATACTTCTGCAAAAGAAGTTCCTTTAAATAATTTCTAGAATCCTAATGACTGGGGAAAAAAATGAAAGAGATGGGAAACAGGGTTCTGTGTGGAGTTTACATGTTCTCCTCATGTCAGCATGGGTTTTTTTCTGGGTTCTCCTGCTTCCTCCCACAGTCCACAGACATTCAGGTTATTGGTGACTTTAAATTGCCTGTATATGTAAATGAGAGTGAAAGGTTATGTGTCTCTGTCTGTCAGCCCTGTAATAGTCTGGTGACCTGTCCAGGGTGTACCCAGCCTCTCGCCCAGTGTCAGGTCAGACAGGCTCCAGCCCCCCCGCGACCCCTAACAGGATAAGCAGTTACAGGTAATGATTGAAGGTCATGCCACCTGTAAATTCAAAGTGGGCAATTTAACCAAATTACACAGAAGTGATAGTTCTTCCCTGAACCTTCCTAAGGCTCTGTATCAGTTCCTGTGTAGGAAATGATTTGTAAACTATGGGGACGGCACTCTGAACTCTTAAAACCAACACAACTGCTCAAAGGGCAAAAATCAATCATACATAGCAGGAGGGATCCAAAATAATCCAATGTTGCTTACATTCATTGCACAAATACAGAAGTGTAAACATGAGCCAGATCTAGTGGGCAAACTCTCACATGGTGTGACCTTTCATGTTACGAGTCAGTCATTCACATTCCAGTGCTAAATGTCACCAAATGTCACATCAAGGCCTCGATATTCCAGCTCGTCAAGTCGCAGGCAGAGATGTGAAATATGATTACAAACAAAAAAGGTTTGATATTACGTCATCACACGGTTCCTCTGCAATCTGCCTCTCTGCTGCAGACAACATTAAGAACAAAACTGTCACGTTGCTTGAAACTAAAACTGCAGTTTAGCCAATTAGAGTCCTGCGATGCTGAGAACTGTGGGGAGATGTTTAAGGAATCAATAGCAAGCTAATTTCATGCAGGGCACAGAGCATGGAGCCAAGCCTGGTGATTATGTTTGAGAACACAGAGGTAAATAAGAGTGTTTACTCGTGTATTTATACATCTCAAAAACCAAATTCCTGGCATGGAACACAGTGGCATTATACACTCTTAATTGAAAGACTTGACAAATAGGCTGTCCGCATTCACAAGCTTAGCATTGATTCAGAGGGAGCGGGAATAACACTGAAGCTCTACTGCAAAATAGCGTTTTATTCCCAAGTCTTAAGTTGAGAGTGAGAGTCTCTCGGTGCATTCGCAGTCAAGTCAGGTTTGCTGTTCAGTCTCTCGATGAGTCCTTGGCTTCAGAGCCTCAGATGTTTTCACACTCCAAGACCAGCCAAGAATCTCAAGTGGTCATGAAACACATTTTGATTGACAGTGTTTTGTCACTCCATCACTTTGCATTTAAGCCTCAAAACAAGGAGGAGAAACATGTCAGGGTGGCTGAAAAGAACCTGGGTGCTGAAATGTAGGACAAAAGCATTTTGAGACTACAAATGGTAACCGAGGCTGACGGGGGGAAGAAAGGTAGAAGGCCGTTTCTTCTTTGTCCACAACTGCTTGACTGAGCTCTGCTGTTCAATGTCACAAAACTTCGTAATCAATGTTAATTAATGTAAGCAACAGAATATATAGAACAAATGCCTCATTAGTTAAAGCAGTTGATTAATGAAAAGCAAAGGCTTTGTTTCATGTTCTAGTGCCAAAAATGGGGCTACGATAACAGAAAAAACATGTAGAACAACTTTAAACTAAGTCCTTATTCTAACTGCGTCTACTTAAGGAAGTCATCAGGCAAGCTCTCCCCACAGCATTAAACGATGAGTGAAAATCAAGTTTAATATGTGAGTTTCTCAGAGAAACTAACACAGCTCCGCAGAGACTAAATATGTGGTGTCTGAACTGCCTGAACATAGATTTCCTCGTCCTTCATCCATCAAGGAACAAGAAGTTTCAAACTTCAGAAGTGTTCCCTGCTTGAAATAACTCTGGAGTTTCACAGCATTACAAGGAGCTGTTGTGAAGGCAAAGGGTGGCTCCTTCTTACATGCATTAACTCATATTGTGTGCAATGTTAAGAGTTATTGGGATATTTTGTCCAACCTCTCTACCCACAGTGGCAAAACAACAAAATTAACTCAATTTTTTTTTTTTGGTGTGTGTGTTGAAGGTCACATTGCAGAATTGCAAGACATACACATGCGCCCATTTGTTGTTACATGACAGAAATATCTCACTTACTGTAGGTAAATCTCAGAATGGCTGGTAGGTGGGCCTTTGAGTTTAAAATATTTGTTATTCATGCTGTTCCCAAAGGTTACAATGGGATGCTAAATGCACAGCCCAGTTGCTAGAATACACGTTGGCATTGTACGTTTTTCTCAGTGTTATACTTGTGTTTGACCATGTCATCAAGCTAGTTAGCTGTCTCAGTCAAGTAGCTGTCCCTTAGTTTGTCACTCTACAGCAGGAAATGGCTCTTCAAAATGTAAGCTCTGTGCCCGAAGTTTCTGCAAACTTGACACATACGCGAGTCACTTGCAGTCCATTCAAAATGGACCCACAACCCACCAGCTGGGAACCATGGATGTACCAGATACTGCGAATCCTGCAAAGCCTTTTCTTTAGCAAAACCCCTTGAAATGCAGCAATGTCTCTGTTGAAAACATTCACTTTTTGTTGCACTATCCCCAGGGGGCACGCAAGGACGAGTTGCTACAAGTGTATCTAAAAATGGAGGCTAAAACTCAGCTAGGAACAAAGTTGCTAACAAACAACCGGTTTTGTTATTTGCTGGTTGCAAACAATGGTCTGCAGCTTGGCAAGCATCTCGCCTAGGTGTTACGCTATCCTGCAGGAAACACAGCAATGTCTTGGTAAAAAAACAACCGCTTTTCATGGTATAAACCCTGGTGGAAACACAGTGACATCATTATTGTCGTTTGTTGGCCTCAAACAGTGGTCTCCAGCTTGGCAAGCATCTCCCTGAGGTAGCACACCATCTACCATCCTCTCCACCTCACACAGACAAAATCAGCTGATATACTATGTCACTCCAGAAACATTGGTTCTTATAAAAAGGTGCAAATGTAAAGTATCTGTGGTTTGCAGAAATGTGCAGTTCCAACTTTTTCCTCTGGTGACTGGTCTGTAAGTTTTACTAGGTTTATAGCGACTAGCAGAAAAAGACAGCACCAGTTTCACAGTCATTCTACTGTAAACACTATATGGTCAAAAGTATGTGGACACCTGAACATTACACCCATATGTGATAACTGAACATTTCATTCAAAAACCGTGCATATTGATGAAGGTCTACTAAAACCTCCACTATCCTGTGAAGACTTTTCACCAGATTTTCAAACCTGTCTGCAGGGATTTGCTCCCATCCAGTCACAAGAGCATTAGTGAGGTCGGGCATTGATGTTGGGTGATGAGGCCCGGCTCGCAGTCGGCATCCCGGTTCATCTCCAAGGTGCATAATGGGCTTAGGACATGGGTACAGGCCAGTAAAGTTCTTCCTCAACAAACTCAGAAAAGCATTCCCTTACTTTGTTTGGTGCATGTTGCCTTTATCACGCTGAAACAAGAAATGACCTTTCACAAGCTGTTGCCAACAAAAAGTTGAAGCTGAAACAATTAGTTCACAAATCGATGAGTTAACTGGCAGACAATTTTTGATGATCGATTAATTGTTCAAGTAATATCCCGTCTAAAAATGCCATACATCTGTTGGGTCCAGCTTCTCAGATGTCAGGATTAGCCGTTTCTTTTGTGTCATAGTTGACAGCCTCACATATTATTATCTAAAAATAGGACTGTTTACTGAACCATTAAGGTTGGATCAAACCATAATACACAGCCCACAGTGCACAACAGTATGTAGGAGGGGGTGTCCACATACTTTTGGTCATATAATGTGTTATGTCTATAATAGCTTTGCCTACCATGTAATGTCTTCAGAAATGCACTTTGATGCATTCACACCTCACATTTAATTACATTATCTTTGATAGAAACTCCTCAATTCACAGCTTCAGCTGTTGGTCTCACTATGTTTTGTAGTGGGAGGTTGAAGAAACACATCTGAATTTATTAATGGTGCCTGTTCCCTCTGGTTCTGTCCTCCTGCAGCATCTACTGGCTCTGTGTGTGTTTGTGTGTGTTCAGAAATGTCAACCAGGAGGCTGTATGAAAATCACACCCGGCTGTAATTACGAAAAATGGCAGCATGTTCATTCTGAAGTGAGGCGTCATTACAGGCTTGAGTCTGTGAGACAGAGCGAGAGATGAGAGAACGAGCAGAAAAGGGGACAGAGAGAGAGGGGAGAGAGATGGTGGTAAATGTGCATCCATTATATGAAGAGCGTGGCGTATTAGCTGCTGTGGCTTAGGTGCAGGCCATTATGTTTCCAGCCACTTGGAAAATATGGAGCTAAATACTCTGCGACCAGAGTGAAACTGCATTTGATGCTGCAGTGCTCTCAAAAGATGCAGAAAAAGGTACAGAGAAACAGAGACGATGTTTCACTCCCAGAGCAGGTGATGTCAGGTCACCTGAAAGTGATGAGAGACTTGTAGGTTCGGTGATGAAAAGAGCAGCCACTGTTTCAACACTGTCGTCTGTCTTGAGGGGACAGTGGTGGCCGACGGTCCCTGAATTCAGAGCAATAGCCTCTAGACTTTTGGTTTATTCAAGTTTGGCTTTAATCTTGTCGTCTGAGTCGGCCGTCACAGAGGATCCAGAGACAGAAGACACAACAAACTTTCTCAGGCCCAACTCCTTATTTACTGTCGCCTGTCAACAATGGTTCCCTAGATTTCAGACGGAAGGAGACAAAATCAGGCCTCTAATTTGATGTGTTTTTATATCAACTGTTGCTATCAGCTGTAGCTAGCTAATTAATACATTTTATTTAAAAAGGCGCCCTGGGGGTTGCAGAGGGCACAGTTTGAAGATGTGGGTTTTGAGACAGGATTTGAAGGATGTTATGCTGTTGGACTGTCGAATGTGTGGTAGAGAGTTCCAGAGCCTGGGGGCAGTGCAGCTGTAAGCCCTGGCACCCATGGTTCTGAGGCGTGAGGTGGGAATGGTCAGGAGACCAGCAGAGGCAGAGCGCAGGGAGCGGGAGGGGCTAATATTAGAACGGTGAGTTGGTTAAAAAGACTGTAAGAAACTTTTTGGTGCTTTCAAAAGACAAAAGATACGTTTTGAAACAAGAAGCCTGTAAAAGTTTTTTGAAGATGTCAGTTTTATTCTCTTTGGCAGCTCCTACGGCAATAAGTGGTAAATGCAAGTGTGTTTTTGGATCGCTCTTCCAGAGATTCGAACAGTGACGGCTTTTGACGTCAGTCAATGGCATCATCATTTCTGTTTTGTCCAGCCATGGTAACCGTTTACTTACAATACTAGCAAAGCCTGGAAAAGATTCAGATTCCGACCCACAAGGCACTCTTTAGCATCTGTATGAGAGGCACTCATCTGCAGCAATAACATGGTATAAAGAGTGGTAGGAGTAGATGGATGGGTCAAAAAGCACAAGACTTTCACCCAGGAGACAGCTGTTTGTGTCTTGTGTGAAACCAAAAATCAATGTAAAGTTTTATTTAACTATGTAACATAGTTAATGTCACATGACATTTGTCACAGAGGTCATCACGTGACATACTCCTTAACTTAAAAGTTGCATAACAAGCTCATTCATTTTAACTCAAACCATGGTCTTTTTTTCAAAACCTAAGTAGTTTTGTGGCTTGAAATAAATTTGGTGATGAAACATACATTTCCTGTGTACAGGGAAGTTTATTTTGAAATTACACTATGCATATAACAAGTGGAAATTGTCACACTGAAGGGGGTATACAGTCCGTCACAGTTTGAAGTGTAGGGCCTCCGTCTGAGCTGCCATATCTGACAAGCTGAGAATGAGAACATATTGCTCAATCACCATTGTGTTACCTTATTTGGCGATAGATAGTGACTTAGACATGTATTTACATAAAAATCTTCAAGATTATTACTTTAAACATAAACGCAGTGGCTACAGTACATGACATCCTGCACAAAGAATGAGGCTAAAGCTGCACGTCTCAGTTAATGATCCATGAAGACGTGTCAATAAAGAAATTTATCATAAATGTAAGATCAGCCTACATACTGTTACACACAGTGTTTACATTTTTAAATGGTATGTTTTACTTTTAATGTTACAAAACAAATAAACTTGTGGAATGAGGACTACGCACTGGGGTTTTACAAATGTATCACTATCCCAGATAATCAGTTTGGTCTTGGTTGCGTGGAGTGTGAACAGCAGGATATTAGACACTAATGTTGGCCTAAACTGTGATGTAATAAAATCCAGAACCAGCTCCCATACAGTGAGGAAGATACTACACAGTGGATGTACTGTCATGAACAGAGCTCCTTAAATCATAACCCCACAAAGAAATAAAATGTTCATGAGCTTTGGGAGTAACAGGTCACTACTGTCGTCAGTAAGCTTGTTAGCTGCTAACACATGACATGCTACATGCTGTGGAATCCTTTCCTCACACTTTTGCTCGCGGATATTTGGGTTTGGAGAGCCTGACAAAGACACAACCTGAGATGGATAGAAAGATAGATAGAAGCAGAAATACATCCCTATCCATCTCGGATATCATTACCTCAAGGTCATTTGCCAGCCGTCAAAGGAAATTGCTTTCATATTATTAGCACACCATCACTTTCTCTATTTGGAAAATTCTTCATAATGTATTAATGATCATTTTTCAAATCGCCCATTATTTTCTTAATACCAAATTAGATTTTATAACTCGCCATTAACCGGAGCAAATGAATTATACTTGAGAGAACCGCCACTTCAAATGAATTTGTCAGGTAAGGAAAAGCTCTAGATATTCCTCCCAAAGTTTGAGATCAAATATGCACAAAAAGCTTGCATGTACTCAGCGCCCTGGTGGATCTATTTGAATCACAAATAACATCATAAATTTGCAGAGCACCAGGAAGCCAGGGATACACAATGAACCATTGACTGGGAGCTAAAATCCCTGAGACAACATTTGCATCTCAATAAAAAGCCCTTACATAGCAGGTTAGGGCCTCTGTCTATCTCAGCATGCAAAACATCAAATGATAACGAAATGTTGACAAATAATTTGTAGACTAGGGCGGTAATTATGGAGACATATGCTCATAAAGACTGCTGCATATGCACTTTGTTATGTTTCTTTATTTCTTTTCTATGGACTTTTGTACAGCCACAGTTTGGACAGATGAGGTATACTTACCTCATTTACATCAGAACAAAATAAGAATTGTAAAATGGAAAGAATAAAAGTGATAATAGTCGTTCGTGGATGCCATAATTGCTGTCAGCACGTTGATAAAATGGGAATTAAATGTAAAGGCATAAACATTAGCAGGAGGTGCTCTTCCTACGTACTTTATGATATATGACAGACATATTACTAATACAAAAAGCTTCAAAGTGCAGAGGAGGTATATGCTAGGAAATATATCTTAATGTTAGTATCCTTTGACATTCATCTTTCTATCAGGATCATGTCTTAAAGGTCCAGTGTGTGAGATTTTGGAGGATTTAGTGGCATCTAGTAGTGAGGATTGCAGATTGCAACCATCTGAAACTTCTCCCAAGTAGGATACCTTCAGTTTTCATTGTTCAGGAGGTTTTTAGAGAGATCTCCTCCTCTCCAAAACAAACAGACCAGGTGATTAAAACTGGTAAAAAAAAAAAAAATTGAATACAGTAGTATTGTGTTGTAAATCAGTGTTACTCCTACACTGTGCAGCACATCGGGGACATACTGATAGCCCAGCATCTGTTAATGTGTGCTCACATAAGTTCTGATCCAGACGTTCAAGAAGTTTTTACTGGGAGCAGAATTATCCACAGAGGTCTCTTCCTCTCCAAAACAAACAGACCAGGTGATTTAAACCGGTAAAAACACTGAATAAAGCAGTTTTATGTTACAAATAAATGTTCCTCTGGCACTGTTTAGGTCATCGCAGACAGGCTGCTAGCCCAGCACCTGCTAATGTGTGCTAACTTTTTTCTCTGATAACTTAAGATCCAGACGTCCAGGAGGTTTTTACAGCGAGCCGATTATCTGCAGAGGTCTCCTCCTTTCCAAAACAAACACACCAGGGGTCTGTATAAAACAATGCGTAGGATCCATACTAAAAATGTATGTACGGGCAAAAGCCAAAAATGGTGTGCGCCGTTTACTTGACAATATCTACAATCAGGCTTCCACCTCACCATCTGCGCCGCCAATGTCCCATGTCCAAAATGTTTGTAAGCATGGGTCAAAGTTTCTCCTATCAAATCTATTTTTATAAGAACACAAATTGGTTTTGTGCATATGCAATGTTTATAAATGAGACGCCAGGTGATGTAAGGGCCTGTACCCATACCCACACTTCCCCTAGAAATACCCACTTGCACTTGGTTGTGCGCGTTCACGTTTAGGCTAGTGGTGTCCCAAAACAGAATTGAGGTAGTGGAAGTGGTTTCCAACTCCTAAAATCCGCCCTAGATTCCAAGGGAGCCCCGACCCACACTTTCAACAAAGAGCACCTTGCGAAGTCAGCAACTCAGTTGAACACAGCGTCAAAATATTTAAACAAATTGACTTACCAGAACAAAAGACGTTGTAGGCGCCTTCTGTTTTCAGCATTGCTTCTCCGTTGATTCATCAGATGGAGAAGATCTGTACACGCCACAGGTAACACAAGCGCTGGAGCCGACATTTTCAAACCTGAATGACTACCGGTATCTTGCGTCGCTACTATGCATGACGTATGCCTGCACGTCGGCCACAGCGATTTGCATGAAGTGGTGTCTCATTTCTTAGAGAAAGATCTCTACCCTAATATTTCTCACTTCCCTCACCAAGAGTTATCTCGCAAACGAGGGCACTCAATATGAAGTGGAAGATTTAAACACTGAATAAAGCAGTTTCACATTTAAAAATAAGTGTTTTCCCAACACTGCTCGTCACAGAGGGGCTGCTAACTACAGTGGCTGATGTGAAAACGTGAATGACTCTAGAGCCAGTCTTTGGTTTGTCTGTACTGAGCTACTGTAGAAACATGGCAATGCAACATGGTGGACGAGGACCTGCTCCCTATGTAGGCATTAATAGCTCATTCTAAGGTAACAAATACATGACAGTTCTTATTTTCAGGTGATTATACACTAAGAAAACATACATGTTAGATTATATTACATTTCTGACAATATAGCTCCCTAAATCCTACACACTGGACCTTTAATTTAGTCTTATTTTATACTTATTTGTTCCTTTTCTGCTAAAAATGTCATGTTTATTTCTCTTTTGTAACTTTTAATATATTGAATATAATATATACAGAAAATATCTAGATGTTATTTGTGTGTATTCATGAATGAAATTGAATGAAATTGTTCTACCATCCAGCAAACAAAAAAATTATTAGCATGTGTTGTGAAACTGTGCGCAATGAAAGTTTATATTACAAGTGACGTAAAACAACAGAAAAGTCATTAACCATGATTTAAACTAGGTCCAGCGAGTCAAAGCGAAATATGATTGATCACAATGAACCTGTGCTGGATTTGAGCATAATTTTGCCCACAGCAACAATATTTTCTCACAGGAATGAGGGAATGAGTATGCCAATGATAAAATATTAATATATGTGGGGAGGTATAGCTTCCAACTCTCTCAAAGGAAACTGTGAGCACATGCTTCAGGGGCTTCATTTCAACGCCTGCCACCGCCATTGATTTAAGGCCCAGCGTCAGCAGAAGCCTCATTTAGGAAAGTCATCTGTCTCGCCTGCCTGGGCCCGCTAAAAGGTTATTTAGCTGCCCGGTGCTTAGTAGCAATAGATAGAGGCTACAGAAGAACACCGCCGTTATGTGTTTGTGTTTGCTATTGATTGCTGTGGCTTGTTTGTGCAGAGCTGTTTTGCCAGTGCGTCCACCTCTGGTGTCAGGAGGGGGAGCGGGACACAAGCTGCGACGGCAGTGCCTGATTGGATGATCAGCATTTAGCGGTAAACACGGAGATGATGCCGCCCGTTTGCAGGGGTCGGGTCCTGATGTGGGCTGGAGGGAAAACAACACAGCGTTCTGGTGCGAGCTCATTACAGACGTAATCCACAGCTGAGCTTTACAATTACTTAAAATGCAAGAA
This sequence comes from Cephalopholis sonnerati, assembly GCA_019142605.1. NCBI lineage: Eukaryota > Metazoa > Chordata > Actinopteri > Perciformes > Serranidae > Cephalopholis > Cephalopholis sonnerati. Next base: position 25,771,560 of record JAGQAX010000003.1, on the reverse strand, counting down.
AGGCATCATTGGCTACTGAGAGGATCGTGTTAAATTATGCAGGAAGTAATACAGAAAATCCAGAGCTACAACAGGAAGGCATTAGTGTCGTATAGCACAAGGAAGGAATCCATTCTCGTCTTCATTAATAAAGAAATGTATGCTGGCTGTCATAATACACGGAGTGCTAATGGATTAACTTTTAAAGTCTGTGAGAAAGTATCATTTCTCAAAAGCCAGAGGAGGGTATTCATTCAGAGACGACTGCTTCATGTGCTAATGTGTTTTTTGCAGTGTAAAAAGGGAAAACTGGCACGTTTAGCAGTGAATGGTAACAAAGTATGTTTCATTCAGAGCCTGTGCTGCACATGAACCTGTGCTAATGATTTCAAATAAGTTGATTCTGTACTTTAAAATAAAGGCAGCAACATCAGCTTGTTCAAGCACCGGTGTGGTTGTTGTAAAGAATCTCACGGGATTGATTTGACATTTTGGGAAATGCACTTATTTGATTTCTTTCCAAGAGTTAGATGAGAAGATTGATTCCACTCTCATGTCTGTGTGTTAAATACGGAGCTAAAATCAAAGAGTCGAGTGTTGCACCTGAATTAGCATAAAAATTTTGGGCAGGGGAAACAGTTAAATTGGCACTTTCCCAAACTCAAAAGCAGACTCATCAACACCTCTAAAGTAAGGTTAGGCAATATACTGATATTTTATCTATCATGATATGAGACTAGATGTTGCCCAGCCCTGCTGGAGGGTTCGAACCTTGGGGTGGGGGAACCTCTCTGTGCGGAGTTTGCATGTTCTTCCCATGTCAGCGTAGGTTTTCTCTGGGTACTCCAGCTTCCTCCCACAGTCCAAAGACATGCAGGTTAATTGGTGACTATAAATTGTCCGTAGGTGTGAATATGAGTGTGAATGGTTGTCTGTCTCTATGTGTCAGCCCTGTGATAGTCTGGTGACCTGTCCAGGGTGTACGCCCCCCACGGCACACCTGGATTGGCACCATGACACACCAGTGTGCCGCAGCACACCAATTTAGAACCACTGCTCTAGGAAAAGTTAAATGCTGGAGCTATTTCTTGACAAACATCGACTCAGTACTTGAATACAATATCACCGCTGTTGGTTGCCGTGTTCATTCAGTGAGCACAGGTTCTGGTTTGGTCTCTGTACAGGCACAATGAAGCCAAACCTGGCAACCTCATTGTGATGACATGCTGCACCCAACGGTTGTTCACTGCATAATTCTCCATAAAAACAAATTTATTGTTGTTACATTTCTGTTTGTGTAGGGATTAAACAGGGTTAATTAGTGAGCTTTATAGGTGCTGAAGTCGTATTTTTTCACTTCATAGAGAGACAACCAAGCTGTTTACCCCATTTCCAGTTTTTATGCCAAAACAAGCTGAACCAATTCTGAATGCACAGACTTGAGACTGATATTAACCTTCTCATCTAACTCCACACACAAAGCAAACAAGCATACCAAACAGCTCAACTATTATTTTAACTGCAGGTTGTTGTTTTTGTTTTGCAATCAAGACAAATAATGTTAGAGTTAACCAATTTGATTCAGTATGCATGCATGTAAAGTCATGTTGATGAAACTCATATGAATACGTTTTGAGTGACAGATGCTTCTACTGTTGAAATCAAAATAATTTGGGTTCTTGTCACGATATAAAAAGGAAGCTGTTAACCTCCCTCAGAAGTGTCTGGCAGCAGACATTATGTTTAAGGTAATTGAAGTTCTGCTACGCAACAGCAGGAAGGAACCACTTATATCTCTAAAGAATAGCTTTGCTAAAAGTACAGGCACTTCTAGAAAAGCTTTTAATGTAATAGCAACAGTATTGTGAAGTGGAGGGATTGGCTGTTTTGAAGAGTTATGATTTAGAAAGCGTTTAATGGTGCAGTGTGGGAGAACTCATTTTTTTAATACCAATCATTTCCTTTTTCTCCCATTTCTAAAATAAGAACAGCAACAAGGGTGTGGGAGCATGGACGAAGCAAAATATAACAGGTGATCTTCAGACATGTGAATTACAGTATATGATAAATGTAGTATGCAGCCCCCCCTGCAGCGGCCTAAAATGTCAGATTTCAAAGCAGCACTTCTAAAAAATTGCAATGCATGTAGCAATATGTGTATGCTTTTTTGCTTATATATAATTTTTTTTGTTTATAATTTATCAAAAATCAAAGGCAACTTTCAATGGGAATAAAAACATACTGATCCAGGTTTGTGATTTATGTACTAACGATACCACTGGCCACGTATAATTTATCTAACCCACCTTGATTCTTTCAACGCTTGCAGTAGACCTAGATGCAACAGCTTCTGTCCTGGTGATTTGTCATGTCAGCTGTCCCCGCATTTCAGTCATTCTCCCTGTGTGTTTGGCAGTAGCAAAGTGTCTGTCAATCGATGGTAAATGGTAAATGGACTGCACTTGTATAGCGCTCTTCCAGACCTCCGACCACTTAAAGTGCTTTTACACTACGTCACATTCACCCATTCAGTCACAAACAGGTGGCCGAGGCTACTATACAAGGTGCCACCAGCTGCTCAGTAACCATTCACACTCACTCACACATCAGGAGCAATTTGGGGTTCAGTTTGTTGCCCGGGGATACTTAGATATGCGGACTGGAGGACCTCTGAGCCACAGCCAATGTCATGTATGTTCCACCACAACGTTGCAGGTGTTGTGAAGCAGTTAAACCCCACTTTCATGCAGGACATTGAGGAATTGCATTGCACAGACTTAAGTTGTAAGTTTAGTGGTAAATGTGAGACGTTCGTGTCCCACATCTCTGCATTTTAGTTCTTAGTCATGCAGGGGACTGCTATGATTGGCAAACTCACGGGAAATTGCGATGATTGGTCAAATTTGTAGAAAAGTTGCACTAATTGGACAAAATTGCAAAGTTGGTTGAGTTTGGTTCGTTAAATCCTCTTCAATATTTCCACTGTGTGTTGCATTGTGGCGCTCTAGTATCCAAATACACCACACTTAAATGATTCAAAGTAGTGCTTCCTCGTATTAGTGATTCATTTTAGAAGTAATAGATTAACAATTTGTCAAAAAAATGTAAGAAATTAATTGAAAAAGCCTGCCACTCTTTCAAGATGATGCCTTCAGATTGTTCTTTTTGTCTGACCAACAATCCAAAACCTAAGAAATTTCAGTTTACAGTGACACAAGAGAGAACCAACAGCAAAAGAACTGGAACCAGCAAAGATGTGGCATTTTGACTTTGGGAAAAAAAAAAACAGTTGACTATCATTTGATAATAAAAATATTCATTCATTCATTTTACATTACTGCTTATCCTGTTGGGGGACACAGGGGGGCTGGAGCCTATCCCAGCTGACATTGGGCGAGAGGTACACCCTGGTACACTCTGGACAGGTCACCAGGCTATCACAGGGCTGACACACAGAGACAGACAACCATTCACACTCACATTCACACCTACGGACAATTTAGAGTCACCAGTTAACCTGCATGTCTTTGGACTGTGGGAGGAAGCCAGGAGTACCCAGAGAAAACCCACGCTGACACGGGGAGAACATGCAAACTCCACACAGATGGGCTCCTCCACCCCAGGTTCAAACCAGGAAACCTTTTGTTGTGAGGCGACAATTTGTAAAGTTAATTTCATTTAATTTTCCATCAGAGTATCAGTTAATTGACAAATTCAGTTAATTCCCCAGTGTTGTACACAGCGTCTGTACCAGGATCATTCACTTGCCACCTCTCTGCAGAACTATTGAACTGTAGTCATCAATAATGCAGTTACACTGATTGGCATTCAATCTGTTCTCGGACAGAAGGAGATATTTGTGGTAGACAAGCTGCACCTGAAAAGTTATTTTGGCTGCCGCAGAGTATTAAGACATAAATGCTGAGCCCCTGTGGAGCTGCTGAGGTTTGTAGTTCAAGCAGCTTGTTGTAATGACCCTCTTCGCTTTGCCCCATCAGCTATAGAATCTAATCAAAGACTAATCCATCCCCCAACATCCTGGAGGAGCAGGTGTACATTCATCTGTTAGTGAAATTAAGCCTCTTGTTAAACCCCTGCTGTGTTTATCTTTTAATTAAAACCTGAAGGTTCTCTACATTAATATCACACGTACAGTGCATGTGTGCTTCAACGACTAAACCTGCGTGTCCTTGTTTAGCAGGGATAAGAGGTGTCCTATTATGGTACAATTCCTGCAAAGCGTGGATTTAACAGGCTTTTCTGATTTGAGAGGCTCGGTGCCCGCATGCACACTGAATGTGCCGGCACATGCTCGCCGTTTTGACAAAGATGTTTTTTCTCTGTGTGTCTCATTTTGGCAAACAAGTCCGTCAGTGTTGCATATACACCATGCCAACATCCTGATGAATACTGTACTTCGCTGTAGACGGGAAACCAGGCTGCATCTTTTGATCAGCTAATCACTTACTTCGCCAAAAATACAATGGCTAATATGATTAGTTAACAGAATGCATAAAATCAACTTAAGGTAGTTTTGGAGTGACACAACATTAGGCCATTAGTTGATTTTAGGAGCGGTAATATAGATAAAGTCCTCTAAGCAGAATTAAAATTACTGCCAGGCAGGTTTTCACACAGAGGAACAAGGAGTTTGCTTTGGTGTTTTTTTGTTGCACAAAATAATTAACATAGAAATAGAAAACTAAAATAAAAGCAAGAGTTGCAAAGAGGAGAACAATAACAATAAAATGTGGAAAAATACGGTAAAATACGCTCAATAAACAATACTTTTTTTAAATAAAAGAGCTGAACTGTTATTGAAGTTGTAGTTTTGTACATGAATGTGCAAAATATTGTCTAGCGGATGTACAAAAGTTCACATTGTTAAGTAATGCACAGAGATAATGGTCAATACTTAAAGGGATACTACACCGATTTTCAACCAGCTTTGTATCATAACAATGTTTGTAGTATGTGTAAATGAACTGTAGTAGACACCCTTCCATCTTACCAGCGTCCACTTTGCCCTGCCCATCTCTCAGCTAAGATCAGTTCTTCTCTGGCCCTGGGGCTGATGCTTGGACTGCAGGTTGTACTTCCACATTTTCATAGGCCCATTACCAGAGGATAGAAGCGGATCGAGGCAGATAGTCTGTCTCCCAAACTCTGATCAAACAGTGAATCTAAGCAGCGCTGATCAAATATAAACCAGGATTCTGTTCCTGTGTTGCCTGTCTCTCACCTAGAATGTTATTAGAAACATATTTTAGCATGCTATTTACCTGTAATACAAGATGGTTTGTTACAAGACGGCTGCCATATTGTTTCCAGACAAGCTGGAACCAACTCGCGTTATGTCACCCACCAGTGGGAGCAGTTATTGGTCCAATGTGACGCAGTGCATTCTGGTAGTTGTAAGTTTTCTACCCTTTTTCTCCATTTTTGTGTCAAGTATCACCAATTTCAAAAGTATTTGTATATTAGTATTAATATATCACATCAACCTTACTGTAGTCAGTTGTTAGAAGTTTTGAAATGTAATTTATAGATAACTGGAGGTCTGTTTTGGCTAATCCAGTAAATCAAATACCTGAAACATTGATGCAGTGGTCTAAACATTGTGTGAACCAATCTTTCCTATTGATTTGCAGCATTGACAGCAATGTCCTGAACAACTAACAGTATAACAGGGAGAGCTAGTTCTGTATAAATGTTACAGTAAATCTATGACATCAGACCAGTTTATGTTGTCTCACAGTCTATCCTCATACAGTATCGCCCAACTTGAGCTGGAAGTTAATCAGTGCTTACTGGTACAGAATATAGGTCTTGTGCTAAACTGTTTCCCCTTTCTTTATTTTTTTTAGACCTGCTTTTATTTCCTTTTATCAAGTGCAGTCATGCAGCACAGTCGTCTGATCAGAGACACAACGCAGGCATAATTGTCTCATGAAGCAGTCTGGATTTCAGCATCTAATCGGAAAGAAGAAAAACAATGGGAATGAGTCGTGGCGTCCATCTAGAGACATGTAGAAAAAAGATAAATATATGATGTAAAAATAAAAAAGAATGTAGTGTTTGCATTAAAAAGAGGAGAGAAGAAGTCCAGAGATTTTTTTTCACTATCTCAAAGATCACATCGGTTGAAAAAGTCTGAAATAATTGGGGACCATTTAGACAGGAATACGTCTGTTTTTAATCATTATCATTTTTTCCCATGTCGTAAACATCCTTAACTTTTACCCTCCATTGTGTTACTGTGGGGGCTGTGGCCTCAGCCAGGAGACTGATTATCTTCTCGGCAATTAGAAGAAGCACTCTCGGTAGTAATGTCTGATTATTGTCTTCTACATGTTCTGGTTATATTTCTAATAAAAAGTAAGATGGTTTCAAGGGCAGTTCTATAACTATACATTTTTTAATTTAAGTTTGTCACAAACTTTTTCTCCTTTTTCCTTTGGTATGTGTTATTTAACAACACATACCACTTTTTCTCCTTGTACATTTCTTCGTGTTTGTTGTTAGCACTGTTTCTAGGTATGCTGAGAGCTACTGTAAAACAGAGTAAAGTTCTTTGAATGCCACTAAAGCTGATACTGATTTTGTGCTGTCTTTTCAGTTTGTGGCTCAATTTATGTTTGTGTTTGGTGACGGTGAGGCATTACAGAGACAAGTGGTTGGAGTTAAATCTTAAAGGTCCAGTGTTTAAGATTTAGGGGGATATATTGGTAGAAATGGAATATAACATTCATGACTATCTCTTAACTAGTGTATATGCATCTGAAACTAAAAATCAATGTGTTTTCGTCACCTTAGAATGAGCCGTTTATATCTACATACAGAGCAGGTCCTCTCCCATGGAGTCCGCCATGTTGTTTCTACAGTAGCCCAGAATGGACAAACCAAACACAGGCTCTAGATAGAGCTATTCGCATTTTCGCGTCTTCGTGTCGGCCACTGGTCTACTCCTACATGCTTGGCACACGGGAAAAGTTTCAGTTGGGCACAATCTGCACCCTCACTGCTAGAAGGAACTGAATCCTACACACTTGACCTTTAATTTGGGTTGAGGTCAAGGGTTCGATTAATAGGACGGCCAAGACATTTCGAATGAACTGTATCCCCAAAGCGCTTTGCAATGTAATACAAACTATGCTGAGAATCTCTACTGTGTTTGTGTTTTACGTGAGTCTTAACCACAAAACTGACCATTTCGAGCACTCCTAGTTTTGCGGCACCATTTACTGATCTGCTAAAATGTTGTAACATGGAGGCTCCGTAGTCTGAACCAAGGTAGCAAACCCTTTGTTGTCTCCCACACATAAGCAATCGTAGCACATTACAGCTCCACTTTTTATGTTCTTACCTTTCACAATAAAAGCCCTGGACATATATACCTAAAGGGGACTTACTTACAAGCTCAGGCTGTTGTGATGTTCATACTTTTGCTCCAAATTTAGCTTTGGCTTCTTCTTTAAATTTGTATCGAACATGATGTCTTATTATCACAATGGAATGTACTGAAACAGGCAGTAAAAAAATATGCTTGGTCGTTGGATGTTTTCCCTTACGAGTCATCATGGCTGCTGAGTCAGATCTTAATTTTGGACACTGGTTACTGTGTAGCTAGGTTCATAATAGTTTAGCTTTAGACGGCAGAGTACATGAATCTGAATAATATTAATGCAATAATAGTCCGCCATCAGTTTATGCTTCTGTTGTAGTTTTTCATTCATTCATTTAATTATTTAGCCGCTGTAGATTGAGCTTGAATTGAAGTAATTTGTGTTGTCTGACCATGTTGGAAATCATTATAGTTGTTTTAAAGGAACATTTTGATGTGTTACAGTGGGTAGAGCACAGGTGTACCTCAGAGACCTGGTGTTGTGCATGCTGGTTCACTGTCGCTGTCATTGTCATTGCCATGGCTTACTGGGACACTTGAATAGAACAGAGCCATCATTAATGTTATTAGTAACACCTGTGCTTTTCTTTCTGTGACTTGTCAAATTGTCTGCTGTGAAAAAGCCCTACTGGCCTACAGAAGTTGATTTCAAATGTCAAACAGAAGTACTTTAAGTGGCTCTTTTTCCATCTCTGTCTTGTACAAAAGACCAAACTGTACTTCAAACCCAATGAAAACAAAAGTTGCTTTCTATTTACATTCAGCACTGTTCCATGTTAAAGCCAGCGCTGCAGATAGATGCTGACTTTGTTTTATTGCAGCTCTGTTCTGGAGGCGGATGTGGCTTGTGGTGGACAAGCCATAGCCTGCGACTTCCACTGGTGGATCATGGGATAATAAGCTTAGTGTGGAGTAAACTGACAGTTATTGGGTTAGGATGAGAGGAAGGGGAAGAGACAGATCTGGGTTTTGATCAGTTTGATGGAGGAGAAATCTTGTAATGTTTGTGTTTGTTTGTTCTCATATCTGACAGCCTGATTCTGTAGCGCCTTAATTAAACAAAATAATGATAAAACACTGCACACATGTAAGTTTACTGAATTCACTTCAACGTAGAGTGAGAAACTGACAAGGATGGAAGTCTAGCTGCGCCTCATTAGTTCATGTGGGACCAATGTTTTCCAAATCTATGAATATTTAATATTTTCAGCACTTGCTCAGTAAGAAATAGTGTAAATTGAACGACTGTAATTAAGGGTGCGTAATAACGCACTTACAGAGCGTGAAGTTTCTAACTGTAGACACTAAACTTTGAAAAGAAATGGTACCACCGCTCTAACGATATTGGATGGTTGGGAATTTACAGTGGATCTGGAAATAGTTCACAATTAAAGTACCAAGGGAATAAATGAATTGGGCATGAAATTGTTCTGCAGTATATCAAAAGAATCGCTTTCAACTTGGACGGGAGCCTTGGGAGCCCTTTTTTTTAAGATATACTCAAAGATATGAAGTAGTGGCATTTTTCATTTTTGCTGCTACAGACAGGAAGTGGGAAACAAGCGAAGGGCGAGGGAGGAGAAATAAGAAACAAAGAAGGGAATCAGGGACAGCGAGGGAGAAAATACATCGACTGTGTGTGAGAGAAGAGAGAAGAGAGAGGGGAGCAGATAGAGGAGATGCTTTGCTCATTAAAAAACGGATGTATGTCTGTATTTAGACACGGCTGCCTTTTATGATTTGTAGGACAGATTTTTCCTGTTGCTCAGTCTCTCTGATGATGAATGTTCAGCTCTGACTAGCCCCCAGTTTTTGTCTCTCATGTATTGCCAATACATCTAAGTTGCAGAATTGAGCATCTGTTTTTTAAAGGAAAAAATAATCTGGGATCTTTTAAAAAACCCAGAATGTTATTTAACAACACATACCACTGTTTTTAAAGTGTTTCCAGAATCTGTAAAGACTCCTCTAATCATCTGGATTAAAAAAGTATTAACTTTGCTGCACAGTGAAAAAGATTTTAACCCTTCCCATCAGTGGCAAATTTGGTTTCCAAATCCAAGTAGCCTCACTCATTTATGTATGTTTAAACACAGTACAAAGACATGTTTTATATTAAATTGATGCAGTGTAACATCAATGCAGGTAAACTCATGATAAAACTTTTTAAAAATTGAGTATGGAGATTTTTCTTTTTGGTTAACATCTTGTTTGTATTTGGTAACAGGGGCACTATTTGGGAAAAGTGTTGAGAATCAAACACTAAAGACAAAGTACAGCTCAGAGCCGGTCATTAGAAGATGTAGTTATTCAGTCAGAAACCAAACTGATATTTTGACCTGATGATGATGATAGATGAGAAGTCAAAGAATCATTGTTAAAACTCAACCTTAGGGGGAAATAAATGTGTGCACACATTTTTTCACAAACTTTAATTTTTTTTAGCACTTTTTTTTAAAACACAGGTACAAAGTGTTTTACAGGTCCAGATACAATAGTATACATGTCAACATAAAAACAACAAAAACATAAGTATAAGTCCAGATAAAACAGAGTGTGTAATAAAAATCAGTCAATGTGATTAAAGAGGGACAGAAACCAAACAAACAACAGATTTACTACAAAAAAAGACTCCTGAGGAGTGATTTAAAAGAAGGTAGTGAGTTTGCTAACCTTAGATTTTCAAATGTCAGCAATCCATCCAATAGTTGTTCAGATATTTTAAGACAACCAAACCGCACGGTGGTGCTAAAGACAGACTCAGCAACCTGGTCTAATAACAAAGCCGTTGAATACCGGCGCTCGGGCAGTGACCTCTGTGTCAGACACTGACATAAAAAGGTGTCCTTTTACATTGGCATGACACACAGCCAGGCGTCGTCAGTGTATAACACTGTATGATGGCGTCCGAGAGAAATGCGGCCAGACAACAAAGTAAGTTAAGGGGGCAAAAAGTCCAACTAGGGTGGGTGGGAGGGGTGGTGGATGCATCCAACAACCACCAACTTTCACCTGGGCTTCCTGTATGAGTGTAAAGCTAAACCTTGCTATTTTTATTCTAAACCTAACCACATGCGAGTGTTGGCTAAACATAACAACGTGCATTTGTTGTTGAAGGGAAATTTGCGGTGTTGTGCTGATGCTGTGCATTTATTTTGAAAGAGACTGTATACAAACTGTACATTTCCTGTCAAAACAGAAGTGTATTTTGAAAAGACACAATTCAAATAACAGGCAGAAGTTAGCACGGCGTCGTAGGACATCAGACCCACCCAGGGTACCTTGCACATTGCCAAGTGACAATATGTGACAAGATCAGAGTGAGAATGTGCTGGACTCAGGCGACCATTAAAAACCAATAAAATACATCATCAGTGAACCACAAATGCCTGTACTAAAGTTATTTATATTTTGCGCCTTATTTGTTTAACAGTCAGAGTGATTAAGTAGATCAAAATTACATTAGGAGACATATAAGCATTTCAGTAAAGTAAGAACAAAAATTAATTGCTTTTACTCCATAAAATATTCCTCCAAATAGCTGTAAATATAAATAAAAAACGACCCTAATTTATCTTTAATTTATCACTTTATATTAATTACAGTGACACAGTTGAAAATTGTTTCTAACAATAAATCTCCCTTTTTTTTCCCAAATAAAAACCCTTTAACTAGTGAAATGGACTGGCTGATCCTGGAAAGCAAAACATGGGATTTCCAAATCCGCATTTTACTCATTTAGATTATTGGAGGACCAACATTTTTAAAATTCATACATGTTATTTCTATGGTCTAAGACAGTCCAGAAATATTAGTGGACATAAACAACTCTCTCCCAAATCCAAACACTAGAGTACTAAAACTCAAATTTGTGATGTCACAGGGTCGAAAGTCTGGAGCCGCTCCATAGACAACGAATGGTGATCGATGTTCTAGATGACTCAGAGAGCACCCAGGGGAACGTTCTGAGTATATGGGGACATTTCCTGTTCAAGAACTGACAGCACTATAATGAAATAAAACAAACATTCGGTGGGTTCACAAAATCAGTCTCCCATTCATTGTCTGTGGAGCAGCTCCAGACTTTATATATATATATATATATTTATAAGTCTGAGACTTCTCTGGTTTCTGGCGTTGAGAGAGAGGAGCTCATGGTCACAATATTGATTGAACTTTCCTTGGCCGTGAAAATATTGTGCTGAAGTTGTTAATTTAGATGTTTCCCTTAAAGGCAAGTATTTTTTAAATGACCCTCATGTTTTTTTTAAAGATAACCAGGTTTATTTATTTTTTTATTCTTTAGTTATTATGTGAAAAAATGGATGCTGCACTCAGTGACAGGAATGTGATGGTCACACATGACAGAAACAAGCTTCTTAGCTTTGACCATCTGCTGCGTCGACCCAGAAACACCTCCTACTGCAACAACATGCAGATGTGAGTGTGTGTGTGCAGACACTTGTGGCCCCTTACACACTTAATGAAATTAGCTATGCGGGACCTCATACCAGGCCCTCATGTCTTTGCAGCGGCCGTCAGTGGAAGTGGGCTCATGTCAACAGATGGCTCAAGCAGCGGTTCAGACAGATTCATTTGTTCCCCTAAACAAAGTTGTCGCCATCAACCGCCGGACCGCTGACACCAGAACCCCATTAGTGTAGTTTAGTGGTCTGGGCGGGAGACTGAACATGAACTGACGCAGCAAAACGAGCGAAAGGAACATCCATCTGTTCTTCCCCTCTTGCGCTACAGTGAGTGCATCCATCTACCCTTTCATCCATCTACCCTCCTTTCCATTATTTATGAGACATTAGCTCTGTATGTAATTAATTGGTGCTGTTAATAGCGAATGCATCAAGTTAATGATTTTTAATTAAGGAGATGTTTTGGTGTTGTTGATTATGCCTACAGGGCACATATCTGCTGCGGTTTATGTAAACTGTCAAGCTCTCTTTTGTCTCCATTTAATGAGCTAAGTCATGGTAAGGCTGCCATACTGTAGGTAATGCAGCACGAGGGTCTGTTTAATCTGGCAGCAACCGTTTACGTGTGCGTTGAAACCCATTAATTTCGTAAACATCTTGAAAAGCCCCTGTGATGTCTGCTGGCTGTGGCATACATCTCGATTATTTTGCACCACTCAGCAGGATCGCTGACCTTTTAGCAAATAGACAACCAAATAAAAGCCTGCGCACAAACACCATGACGACTGAATTTCTCTTCCTTGCATCACCGGGGATAAACTCTTCAATTCTTTTGCCACAGATCAAAGACTCCTGTCAAATGCAATCACAACTGGAGACAATCTTTTTAACCTTTCCGGTCTCGTCGCACGACGTGGTGCAAAACAAGAATGGACTTGTTTCCTGAGCAGCAGCGAAGTATCAATTAGGCTGGTTTACATGAGATTAACGATTTCACATCCGCAGGTCTGTTTGGCTTAGAGTGCAGCTCTGTTCTGTTTTCTTAGGGCTCAACAGAGAAGCTGGATCATAGAGTGAGCTGTGAGCTTTTCATCTATGTCTCTGTAGCTCTGTGCCTGCCTGCCTTTTTTTTTCTTCCAGTGCAGCAGCAGCAGTAGTAGCAGCCTATATGAGGACAGTTGGTGCATATCAATCAGGACGCAGGGTGCTTTCTGATGAAGACCACGTCCCTCTATCTCTTGCCGCCGTCAATACGTGCAGAGGCATCACAGGGCCAAACAGAGAGACTTTTAGAGGCTTGGTGTTGCTTTTACAAATGGAGTGAAGAGCAAGAAGAGTACTGTAATTTTGAGATGATAATAGCGCTGTCAGCATGTGTGGGAGTAAGTATTAGGGTTAGCTGGTGCAAAAAGGCACAGTCTTGTTGGTAAATGATGGTTCTGCATGGCGGCGTGGTTGCGGCGGGGAAACAGACAGTCAGCAGTTTCCAGAATGTTCTGTGGTGTTGGTTTTTGTGGAAGTGGATGCCTCGACTCCCACCACACCCTCATGTGTGTCTGCAGGACTGTTTGTCTTCGCAGCGATTTGAGGAGCATCAATGTTTAACTCAAAGAGAGACTCCTTTTTTTCACCCAAGCGAGAGACATTTCCGTGAGCTCTGCTTTCATGCTTCAGCGTCTGATTCTTGAATTATGCACCCGAGCCTCTAAAACGAGAGCTCACCTCGATCTGCCTGCTCCTGGGAGGAGACTGGAGCCACAGATTTTAAGTAGAGGTGCAGACGTCATACATGTGGTCCAGTCTGTGACTCAGCCATGTTGCCAGCATGGTGGCGACTGTTTATGTCCAAAGTGGCGGACGCGGTGGGAAACCTTTCCATCGCTTTTGTGTCTACGTGCGTCATTCGGAGCACTGCATCATTTATGCTGCACCTCAAATGAGAGCCTTCTCGGGCTAAATAAAGGCTACTGAGTCTTATGTAACCAAGGTCCAAGTGTGCAATAACAGTATGCTGAATAGAAAGAAGAGACACAACTTGTTCATGTTGTTCTGAAAATATCTCAAGGGCGTCACTCTGACAGGAGCCGTGGCTTCACTCAGATGGGGGGTGATTTAACTTAACCTCTGGCAGTTCTAACAGCTGAGTCTCTTTTCTTTAGTTTATCTGCTTTTACACCCTGAACAAAACTATGAAGTTCAAAAGGTAAGAAATACAGTTTAAGGAGAGCTGGCCTCTTGGCTGCAGTCTCATGATTAACTATAAGGCACATTATGACGCTAATGCTGCTCTGTCTCGTTTTCCTTTGTAGTAGTGTGTCATTATTAGCGCTGAGAAGCTAATGCTAAGTGAGGAGCTAATGGCTCTTTGAACAACAAATGTAGCCACAGGATGTTGTTTTAATGTGTTAATTCTGTGAATGAGATAAATGAGGGGTGGCGGCCAGCAGAAACCTGACCACATCACACAGACAACAATTAAAGCCACTTAGCATGACAAAAGACCAGGAAGCAGAAGAAACAGACTGGCTGTTGTGTCCATGACTTTATGGATATGAGGGCACTTTGAGGCATTCGTTAATAAAGATTTAACTACAAGTACAATTATTTCACATATGAGAATAAAATTATGCCAGCTTGTTATTCATATATGTGTTCCTCATATTTTTCATGTCAAACTCCCTTCAGTTTTTGCTTTAGGAACATTATTAGTAGTTATTTCATGGTGATTCTTTGTGTGTTACATGTGTTACATTAAAGCTGCCGCAATCTGTACTCACCAGAATGAAACGTTGGCTTTGTATGTTTCTGCAAACACGGATATGTTACATCTGTACTTTTCATAGGTATAATGAGTTCAGACTACACGTATATGAGCTGAGTTTCTCTATTTAAACTGCTCTGGCCTGCCTACTGTTGCTGCTTCCTCTGCAATCTGCTTTGCAACCCGCCTCCACCCCAGCTCCTCCTTTTCATGCTGTGTCTGACTTATCAGTGTCATTTCTGTTTGTCATTGATGCTGCTCTGTTCTGTTCCCGGGGGGTCTTTGCTGCTGCTCTCCTTGCCTTAGGCTTTCCATGTAGGCGCATGGAAGGGCAGGGAGGTGTGCTCTCTCTGTCTTAAGGCTTTCCATGTAAGCACATTGAAGAGGCTTTCTGTGTAGGCCTAGGAAAGGCAGAGAGGCCCCAGAACAGAGCCATACCACCAAATATAATACTGCAAATGGAAATAATGTTTTCTTTAACACAAGTGTTCTTGACTGAACTACTAAAAGTGGTTGCTTTTTGATAACAGGTCCTTTACCCTAATGCTATGTCCAGCTGTGTTTTTGGTAACCACACTAGGTATTTTAAGTCAAAACACAATGTTTTCCAACCCTAGCCAAGTGGTTTTTGTTCCTAATCATAACCACACATTAACCACAGCTTTGTCACAGCATATAATTAAGCAATAGGCCACAGGAGGCCGTAGTTTACAGTGATTTTAGAACCACTAAGGGGTGTTGTAAGGCATGACTGGTGAATGAGGTGGCAGCAACAACAACAGGTATTTCTCCAACGAAGCGACAGGACACAGTGGGTTTCCTGGCTGCTCAGACATTAATAGTTTTTGTGCATACATTTAATAAATGACAGCAATATGAATTCCTGAATGGTCTCGTCCTGACAGATGATAAATGAGTTGGGCTTCATATGGCAATTGCCCTCTTTAGCTCTGCATCCCATATTCAGCCGTTCATTGAACCAGACTTTGTTGACAAGACCCTCATGTGTGTGTGGCTTCAGTACCTGAGAGTGCTTGATTTTCTGAAAGTCTGCTTCCACTAACGCTTGGTGGTGAGATGTTTTGTCGCGTGGTGAACAGGCCACAGTCTGTTTAACGGTCCCGGCTTCGTTCCTTGACTTTTCCAGCTCTTTAATTTCTCTCTTGTTCATTTCAGCATGTCTCCTTTCTTTATCATCTTCCTCATCTATCCTGTCCATCTCTTTTAACCACTTATCCACGCTTAGCCCACCCAGTAAATCAAAACTCACAGCAAGGTCAGACATCTTGAAACTGCTGTAACTGGTGCAGTAATACTGTTGTTATGCAGTCACAGCTGTGTGTGTATGGAGTATGTTACAGTGGCTTTAAATGCGATTGAAACTATCATAATTAAGGACCAAAACTATAGATTTTATAATTGAAAACCGAAGCATAATTTGAACATATCCGCTACATGAAATGTACAAATGTATCATATCCATAGTTTGCAGAAATCTACAATGTACAGAGCATTACACGGGCTCAGGCTCCCTCTTATGTAGCTGAACTGCTTCACCTGTACTCTTGAGCTCACTCTCTTCAATCAAATACGCTACATTTGTTGTCTGTCCCTTGCACTCGCCTTAAGATATGTGGTGATTGAGCTTTTGCGGCCATAGCGCCTACATTTTGGAAAGCTCTGCCTGCTCCCTTACGGTCTGCTGACTCTGTGGTTTCTTTTAAAAGTCAGCTAAAGACACACCTGTTTAGACAGGTGTTGGGGTAACTTTAATGCACCAGGGCTGTACTTTTTCAAATTTAGTGTATTGTTGTTGTGTGTGTGCAAATAGTTACACTAGTTCTGCACTTTTCACTTCGTGGCTCAGATAGTCACTCTGTCTTTTCTTTCTTGTTGAATAACGCCCTTGTGAAACACTTTGTGACCTATGTCTGCGAAAAGCGCTATATAGATACATTTTACGTACTTTCTTACTTACAATGCAAACATTTTTTCTGATTGAGTTAAAATTATTTTTACAGTACAGTTTGATCAAATATAATGTGACAGGGGCTTGTTCGCAATGAGGAGTTTCCCTCAGTTTTTCAGGGACTTACAGCGTCGTCCAGCTGATTGTTTCAGTTTAACGGCATGTAGCTTTACTGTTTTGGTTCAGTGTCAACACTCGACAGCTAAACATCCAGATACATCCCTCAGGAGCTGGTAGAGATCAAGAGGAGAGCTAAAAGAAGAGTGAATATTGGATTTGCATTTGTCAGTTGGCCAGAAACATGACTCAGAATTTATACTAACATTGCTCTGTGTCTTCTTGATGTATTATTGTTTGCTAACACATTCACCACAATAAGTTTATATGCTAATCAATGCCAAAGTTGTTTTACAGTTTGTTTCCTGCCCTCAAGTGCCCCAGAAATCAATTAATGCCACTGTAAAGATACAGTTGGTAACGTCTATGAAATATCTTTTGTCATATTTGCTGAACTGTCACAATATCTACACAGAATTACATGAGAACGTAATGTGTGACAAAAAATCACGTTCCTCCTCCCACTTCAAAATCAGTTCACGAGCAGTGACTGACATGATTGACAGCTGCGTTAGAGACTCCTCGGCTCTGATTGGCTGTGTCCCTTCAGCTGTGGTGGATTCTAGCAAATGCCATTATAAGCAATACAAGGAAGCAGAGGAAGGTGATTTTTTATTTTTTTTTTGCAGATTATCATGTGCTCCCATATGGATTCAGTGACAGAAAGTTATTTTTTGTAAAAGTTACTACAGCTTTAAAAACTGACATTAAAAATTTAAACCAACAAAATCATCACAGATCTCTAAATCCCCTCACTGCGTCATACAAAACCAGCAACTTCACCTTTTTAAAAGTTAATTATGGTGCACCGCCTGCGCCAATGAGAAAGTCTTGAGGCATCTAAAACAAAAAAAAAACTTGCACGCACTTCTTCCAAGTCTCTGTTACAGTCCAACCTGCTTGCTTTTGAGCTGTCCTCCCTACACTGTTCAACAAGAAAGACGCCATTTCCCTGTGACTTTAAACTGTCACTTTATCTCATTGTTCACACACTTTGTCTTCAGGCCGTCTTTCATCTTTTCCTCTCGTGTTGCTTTTTTGTTTTTCTTTTTCCACTTAGTTTACAGCGTTTTTCTACATAACCTCACACGCACTTGATTCAGAGCAATTACTCTCCTGTCCTGCTGTAATAACAGTGGTTAAGATGGGAAACATGCCCTTTTTTCTCCCCTTGCCTTTCAGTCACAGGATCAAAGATGGCTCCGGAGAATGGGGATGGCAGAAGCACTGACAACACCACACACAGAAAGACCGAACTAACAGCTCTGCTCTGTCACCGCCCAGCATCGCCTCACAAGGAGAATCCGTCGCTGAGAACTTCAGGAAAACTCTGTGCACCAAAAAAAAAAGAAAGAAAAAACCTTGATGACCTCTCAACTCTTGGAATAGGCTGCTGTCACCTGGCTGGTAATTACCTGCCAGTCAGGGCAGTGGATGGACCTGCAAAGAAAAAGGGGTGGCAGTCAAAGATCAGGCTCAGTCACAGGGATAGAGAGGGAGAAAAAAAAACATGAGGAAGAGGGTGAGGTGCAGGGAGAAAGCTGAGACAGAGAGGCTCATAATGAGGCCTGTGAAACAGACACAGCTGTCAGAGCAGCAGAGGGAGACTGAGACGGTCGGGCTGGAAACACACACTCTTGTTCCTCATCCATGGATGCCAATTTTGGGGGCTTTTATCTGGGGACGCCATTGTGCTCCATTTTAGGGCTCTGATACTGTACGCTCGCTATTGTGCAAGACAAACTGCAAGGGATACAGCAGTGCTCGCTGCTGTCGAGAAGATGATTAGAAAGGAAAAGGGAATACGGGAACAAGGAGCGAAAACTGGGCTACGTCTTTAAATAATGCTTTGCCAATAGATGAAGTCTATTCTTGGAAATGTTAGAAGATCTTATGAATGGTCACTGATGGTTAACTGATTACATTGTGTTTCTTTTTTTCGTGTTGTCAGATGAGACAGTTTCTCTTCTTTGACAATCTGTTGATGTGAAGCAGCGAGACATTCTCTTCTTCGGTTGGATTTATTATTTAGGCCCAACCATCAATATTGCATTGCTCATAGTTCCTGGAGTGTTGATCCCGACTGTGCATCAACTTTGACTTTCAGGCACTGTCACTGAGTTTGTGTAGAAGATGGCAGCCATCTCCAGTACGTCTTAAATGGAGGGTTTTTAAGTAAGATGAAATAAGATAAAATAACAACAACCATCATCATCATCATCATCGTCATACTGTATTTATATAGACAAACAAATCAGTAATAGGTATTAAAACAGGAGACACAAGTAGTGAAAACAATAAAATCCTAAAAAAAAGGATAATATTAGAAATAAGACAAGTTTTTTTTTTATTATTATTATTTTATTTATTTAACAGGTACTTACAGCTAAGCTAATTTTCATCTGTAGTCCCTGGGCAGGAAACAGAGAATAATTTCTCCACTAAAACATCAAGTCATCACAACAATAACAACAGCAACAATAATAATGATAATGGTGAAACAATTTTAAAATATAGGAACCATAAAACAAGTTTGTGAAACATAAAAGATATTAATTAATGACAATGATGTTAGTAAATGTGGAGTTAATTAAGAGCAAGATCATAAAAATAAGTTTTGAGATTACCTTGCTTGTTATAATTCATTTTTGGTGCACTGAGCAAAAACCCAATCACCTGTGAAAATGTTGGCACTGACCATTTCTTCAAGGTTGAAACTTTGTGTTTCAACAACACTGTGTGTTGTGAATGTGTTGGGTTATGTTTAGGCACAAAAACACTTGATTATGAGTAGGAAAAGATCATGTTTTGGCTTAAAACACCCAGTTTTAGGGGCACAATCTTGGCAGGAACAGCAGTGATGTCTCTGCTAAAAACAACCACTTGTTATGCCTAAAAAGCCGCTGGGAGCACAGCAAAGAGTCGCTACAAAACACCCACGTTTGGTGCCTGTATAGCCACGACAACTACCTTAATCAGACCTGTTTTGTTATTTGTTGGCCTTGAACAGTGGTCTGCAGCTTGGCCAACGTCTCATCAAGGTGTCACACCATCCACCATCCCCTCCACCTCCAGATGAGGAGAAGTCAGTTCATACATGTTACCTCAGAAACGGTGATTATGATACGTACAAAACGTGCAAATGTATTGTTCGTTGCTTGCAGAAATATATAATGCCAAGTTGCGAACGTTTTCTTCTGGCACCAGGCTGGAGTAAGCCAGCACTGAACAACGTGAGGGAACAGGTTGGAACATAATCAGATAAGCAATCAGAGAGGGATGAAGGTGCTTAAAAGTGAGTTTAAGAATTCAATCCTCAACGTTACAGGTAGCCAAAGTAGTGAAACTGCAGGCAGCAAATTTCAGTGTCAATACTCAGTCAGACACACAAGTGTGAACTTTTTCTATACAAATAACTGACAAACAAAAGTGCAAAAACTTGAATGCCTGCAAGGAAAGACTGTCCTGAAGTGAGCACCATTACACCAATTTTGAATTCATTAGTACACTTCACCTCTTTCTGTGATAGCTGGTCACTCAGTCCACCTTTGAGTGTGGCCATCTGGAATAGCAATAAACACTTGACGTGGTCGGAAAACACTTTTGAGCCATACCATGGCTTTGAAGGCTTGTCAAAAGCCCAAACACTGTATAGTAGTTTATTGTACTTCAAGACAGGAGTTTACATGTCTGGAAACTTATCACAGCGATAAAAATGGCTGCTGAAACAACTGATTGGCCGCTACAGTTGGTTGCTGAATGTGTCATGTTGCGTTGCAGCAAAAGTTAGTCAGGTCCACCTGCTGTCCCGGACAACTATGTGTTTTTTTTGCTGGAATCCTCAGTGTCAGCACCCAAATGTGCCTTTGTGGTGGTCTCATTGAAATGAATGAGGGGGCTTTGTTTTTTTTTAGCGCTGCCCCCTTGAAGTTGAAGATTCAAATCATCACTCAGAAACCCCTCAGTTGACTTACATTTTTCAAGCCGTGCCAATATACTTTTAGGGACACTGGGGACATTTTGGTCTCCAGATGTTGCTGCAGAGTGAGCGCTCTTTGCTTTCCCACTTCTCTCCAGTACAGGCAGCTGCAGATTCAGCGTGAGTCTTAGGGAGAAGAAGAGAACTGCCATAACTCTGAGTTGGGTATAACCCTAGGTTTTTCATGTAGTCCACAGGGGTTTGGTGCTCTGTGGTCAACTGTTGAGCTCTAACTGCAATTTCTGTAAATCAAAGTGTTCAGTTCATGGTGTTATAATGACGAAAACGTTGGCAGTGGAAATCCTAACTCATTAAAATACATTAAAAAAGCATGAAAGCGTGCTCATGGGACCAAGCACTGTGTCTGGACTTTTATCATATGAATATGCGGCAGAAATGCCTCTTACATGTGATTAAACCAAATGCTATGTCCTTCCATCTACAGCAATTGGAGCCCTTCTACCCTCCTTTATTCAGACACTTATGTTGATCATGCATGCGAAGTCATTTGAAGTCTGTGAGCGCTTTGTGCCGAGAGTGGACACTGGAACTGGGCCACAGTCTCATAAGAAGCAAAGGGAGCAGCGTTTTGGCCTCTGACCTGTTATTTTGGCAGAAAGCGCAGCTTCCTGTTTGCAGTCTTGAAGGCGGACAGACACGGAGCAGGTGGGCGGACTGAGGATCAGTGACCTGTGACGGACCATGGATACACCTGCTGAAGCTGCAGGCAAAACAGACTGAAAGGTTTAGCGGTACCACACAGATGAACCCAGAAGAGCAGACATGAAATGAGATAAAAAGGGCGACTGGAGCAGGAAGGCTGGAAGCACAAGAATTGATTCATTTTATTTCAGTGCTGCAAATGAATAATTTCATACCGGTGTTACAATAGCCAAAGGCAATAACACTGTGAAGAAAATTAGCAACAGTGAGGTTTATTTCACCTCCCAGTTTACCACTCATCACTTCAGAGTCCTTCGTGCTTGTGGCCACTATGTTAATTAAATAACACGTAAAAACACGAGTCAGTAATGTTTTTGAATTTCAGCACATCTCCGCCACTGTGGTAAGTGGCCATGTTTAATTCATAGTTTTCTCTAAATGATGTAGAGGGCAGCGCTCAATATCGCTCTGGACAACGGCAGACTACTTGAAATGATGAAAAACCCGCTAATTGTCATTTCCTTCGCTTCGAGTTTCACGATTCCTCGTCGAAGGCCGCGCTCGTGAGAAATGACTGCGCTTCATTTCCAGGCCATTCGCGCTGTTTAGATCTTAGCACCATCTCACTCCGTCACTGCCATCTCTCCATCCTCTGCTTTGTTATCGTCTGTCTCATTATGACCGCTGTTCCTCCTTCCTTGTTCTGCCCGGCTTGCCTCCTGACAAGCTGAGGGTAATGGAGATGGGTAGGAGAGGCTCCGAGCGTCGCCCCCGAGCACAGAGATACGAAAAAAAAACTGAATAGCTGTGAGAATTATGGTAATAGATTCATTTGGACTTATGATAGTTTGAATTTGCTGCTTCCGTGTGCTCTCTTTTCTTTTTTCATCCTCTCCGGCAGGATGCCAACAGGATATTGGAGATGGGGTTGTTCTGGATATCAGCAACCAGACAAGCAATGCCTCAGCGTGATTTAGCAGATGTACAAGAAAAGATTATGAATCCATTTTGCCTTCGTCCAGGATATGTCTCTTTGGTTTTATTAAAAAAGGACAATGAGCTAAGGGGCAATGAAGCATGAAATAATATTTTAACTATATATCTGAGCTGAGTGCACAGTAATGGGCTCTGCCACTGAGTTTATGTAAGCATCATACACACAGAAGAGGCTCCTATTGATCAGAGGGACCGATTCACTCGCAGCCTGTCTCCAGATTGACTGGTGCCTCTCGTTAGGCCTTTAACATTTTGGCAGACTTCTTATATTAAGTCTTCGCCTCTTTTGTCCAAGAAAAATTGTTCTCATCCTTTCCCTACACACACACACACACACACACACACACACACACACACACACACACACACAGTCGCTCTCCATCCCCTCCTCTCTCTTCCTGTTTCTTCCCCATCTTCTCTTGCTTTCCCTCCCTCAGCGCCCAGGGGTGCTCATTTTTCAACAAGCTATAGTTTGCTGCGGACGGCTTGTGCATCTCACACACAAAACCCACACATACACACACGTGCAGCCGCTGCAGAGTGTTTGCATTATAGATCTGCAGAGGAAAAACAGCAGCGGCGGATACCTGGAGGTAATCATTGGGAAATTAATTTGAGGCGATTCGGGCGAGTGGCGATTGATTGTCTGCCTCCTGTGTCGCTGTGATGCCCACAGGAAGGCAGCCAGTCTTCATCTGAAGCACCTCTACAATAAAAAAAACATACATCCACATGCACATATACAGTATATACCCCAAAGCTAAAGCAGTGAGATGAGACGTTTGAAGAATACTAACAGGGCCTCGCTGGGGCTCGAGGTGAAAATAAAAAGCATGGGAGCTGACATACTACTCTCATTACATCAGGGACTGTAGAACTGATGTTTCATGTTTCTGGATGGAAAAAATAAGCACATAGAAAAGGTGGGAGCAGTGCAAGTCCTACTAATAGATAATTTAACACATATTCTGGCTTCACATCTTTTTTCACTTTGTAGGAATACTTGAAAACTTGAAATAGATGGCTCATTACAAGTGTCCACAGCTTTGAAAATGAGCGCTGGATTAACATTATGAGCTGTGTTTATGGATCTTTGATTAATGATGCTCCTCCCCACCCGTCTGCTCCCTAATGCAATATGTATGCATTGTTTTTCCTCCGTTTCCTCTGTGATTCTGAATGGACTGCAACTAATTACACACGCAGCAAAATGAAAAATACAAACTGCTTTTGCGCATTCAATTTGCATTAAATCTGGCTTTAATGTCACTTAATTTTAAGCTTGATAAAAAATCAGAATAAAAAGCCTCTGGTGGGGATCTGCTTCCACAGGGGTTGTTTGTGTGAAAATTCAAACGGCTGCGTCCTCCCTTTGTTCCGAGAGACGAGCCTGACATGGAATCGGAGTCAAGCTGGAGAGCTTTAGCTGAGCTTGGCTGAACCTCATTATAACTTTTCAATTAGAGGCTGATTGAAGTCTGGGGCGACTGCAGAATCAGAAACTCTCCAACCAATCGGGGGGCTTTTTAATCATTCCCTTTGGTTCAAGGGGGAACTATGAATGAGAGAGGGTAATGAATGGCCCTGTGAACTGCACTGCCAACTGAAAATGGGCCGCTGAATTGTGTTTTGTCGGAAAAATAAATGTTTTTGATAAATAGAAATTCAAAAGGTGGAACATTGTCACTTACACTTGCATACAAAACATCCCTTTACTTGTAGAGGGGGTGGCACAAGCACCCCTACCAGGGTGAGAGGGTGATAGTCTTGTTGGAAAGTCAATCAACCAACTACAAAAAGATGCAAATTGTCTACAAAGAGACACAAAACAACCACCAAGAGATACAAAACTACAAAGAGATGCAAAACCACTACAATGGATGAAAAACAACCACAAAGTAATGCAAATCAAGTACAGAGACACTAAATGAACTACAAAGAGATGCAAAGCAAAAACAAAAAATACGTAAAATGACATCAAAGAGATGCAAAACAACTACAGAAGTGCAAAATGACCATAATTAGACACAAAACTGCAAAGAGATGCAAAATGAAAACAAAGTGAGGCAAAACAACAACAGAGATACGCAAAACTATAACAAAGATATTAAAAACAACTACAAAGAGACACAAAATCACAACAGAGATATGCAAAAAAAGAGATGCAAAACAAAAACAAAGAGAGACAAAACAATAACAAAGATAAACAACTACAAAGAGACACAAAATCACAACAAAGAAGTGAAACAATTTCAAAGAGACACAAAACAACTACAAAGAAATGCAAAACCATTATAAAATATGCTAAATCCCTATAACAAGACACAAAACAATTATAAGAACATGCAAAACAGCTGCAAAGGGATGCCAAATGACAACAGAAGTGCAATCAACTACAGAGATATTTAAAACAACCACAAAGAGATACAAAACAAAAATGAAAATTTGCAAAACAGCTACAAAGAGATGCAGAATGACCACAAAGAGAAGCAAAACTATAATAAAGAGACACAAAACAACCAGAGAGACACAAAATGACAACAAAGAGACACAAAACAATTACAAAGACATGTAAAACAACTGCAAATAGAGGCAAAACAACAACAGAGATATGTAAAACAGTATGCAAAACAAGTACAAAGAGATGCAACATAACCACAGAGATGAGTTGTTTGAGTTGTGTGTCTCTTTGGCATTTATGTGGTTTGATCTGTTTCGCTTTATTGTCAGAACAAATTCAGAATTTTCTGTTTCACATAAATACATATAAATACAAAATACTAAACAACATACCCAAACAACAAAACTATACAACAAAAACTACACATCACAGCAACAGACATTATGAGAAGTGAATGCAGTACATTAGTCATTACCTGTTACATTCAGTGTTTGACCCAGGCTACTCAGGAGCCATACTCTGATTTAATAGGTTGACAGACTGAGGAACAAATGAGTTCCTCAAACTGTTTAATTGAGCCTGTGGGACTCTATATCTTCTGTGCGGTGGCAAAAGCTGATATTCTTCCAATAAAATGTGAGAGGGGTCAGACGTAATATTACCAACCAGAGACAACATTATTTTAGTACACACAGTTTGGAAACTTGACTAAAGCATTTGACCTACAACCTCTGAGCAGATCTGCAGCAGTCTAGCCAGTCTAGCTTTAAGCTGTGCCGTGCCCTGATTCCATACTGCGTAACATTGAATGTGAGCATTTTTTTTACTCATTTCCCAACTGCGCCGACCCTGCAAAGTTCAGTCTCTGACAAAAGACTGAAGTTAGGTGTGCGTGCACTTTGAAAAACAGCAAAACAGCTGAAAACCAGGACACCGTTCTGTTTCTTCTCTGATATAGACATGATACAGTATGTTTGGTGATGTCAACTCATCTCATCTGCTGGCAGATCATCTCATCCCACTCACTGTCTGACTGACTGACATCCCTCTATTCTGCTTCCTGTCTCTGTGGTAGCAGCAGGCCACATAGGGAGATCGAGCACGTTTTAAGGCCGAATGTTTTGCTGTTACACGTGGGTGTTTTTCTTTTCTTTCTTTCACACAAACGGCCTCCTCCGCTTTCCTCCCACCCTCCCCTCATCTGAAAGAGTCGTCCTCCAGTGCAGTTGGTGTAAGAGCCCGGCTCAGACAACACAAGCCTGCCAACAGTCTGCCGCAGATTCCTCCAATCCCTCTTCACAGTCGCCTTATCCTGGGCCTCATTATCCCAAGGCTCTGGCAGTCATCAGCTGCACAGCAAACGTCCGCCGAATCCGCTCTGAACGGGCCCAGAGCATCTTCATTATGTGTTGAGCAAACTGATCGCATACATCACGGTCCGCTGGGAAGGCCTTTATGCATGCCTTATTTCACCGGGGTTTGAACGAGTCCTCCCTGAGAGAAAGAGAGTCTATTTCTGTAAAACGTCTGATATGCATTCATTTGCTCATTTGCTGTTTCTATGGTGAAACCCGCATCTTTTCTTCCAGGATCTCTCTCTCTCTCTCTCTCTCTCTCTCTCTCTATCTTTCTTTCTCACTCTCATTCCAAACATTAATTTTCACATTTCATATTTTGGAGCTTTGATCAGTTTCGTTTGCTGCACATCATCATGCAAGTCGTTTCACACAGCCGGGGGCTACCATCATTATTATCAATCAAAATACAGTCCAGGGCGTTGCAACGCGCCACCATACAGCCACAGTTTTCTTAATTATACATCACAAACAAAGTCCTGCAGGCTTCAAAAGGTGAGAGTGTGTGTTTGTGAGTGGACGTGAGTACTCAGGTGTCTCCTTGAGAGTGTTTGAGGGCATTCGGCTCTGGTTTAAATCCCAAACCTTTATATTCTGCTCCCTGAGACGCCCTCAGCCTGCTCTCTGTTCTGACACGTTATGCCTGCTTGTGTTTGCCGTCTTTCTCTCTTCTCATTCGCCCCTTTGAAGTTGGGCTTTCTCGACAGTCTGAGCTCTCCTACACTTGTCATTAGGAGCAGCGCTCCCCTCCCTCTCCCTTGTATGTCTCATCTCACCCATGGCGGGAGAGGGGAGGGGGGGGGTTAAAGCCTCACCCAGCGACTGGCTGATCAGCTCCCCGGGGGGTTAAAAAAAAATTAGATATTGATGTGACGCAAGCCTTTAGTGTCACTGTGGAGGAATGAAAGCAGCACAGTCTTCTTCTTCATTAGTGGCTAATTACATTTCCTGCTTATAGAGTGAGACTGCTCCTTTGATGTAACACTAATTAATTGAGATTTCAAAAAAAAAGAAAATACAACATTTCTTCAGTAGCTTTGGAAAAGGATTAGCAGAAGCACCGGAGTTATTATGGTTGTGATTATCTGCTCTCTAAAATAGTATTTTAGCAATTAAGGTGATTAGACAAAACGAGAACAATGAGAATCAATAATGATTACTCAACGTTTCGGGATAAATCACTTGTCTTGGAAGCTTTATCATACGGCTGGAGAAATACATCACATCCTGCAGACTGGCAGAAAGCCGTTTGGTAGCAGGAATAATGTAACAGAGCCCAGAAATGTAATGACTTGAGGTCACAGTGAGGGCACCAGGAGGTCGGGATCATTTATTGTCCTACTGACGCTCTTATTTCACACTAGCCTTTTACAATGTCGTCATAACAAGCTTTTAAAGTGAGCGTGAAGGTTCGTTTTTGACCTTGACGAAACAATTGTAGCTCAAGGCGGCGTCGCTGGCGTTTTCCAGGGCTTTCAAACTGCACACGGCTGTAAGCAGCAGATGAAGTTTGATTAGTTGTCATCGTGTGGCTGCAGTGTGACATTTCAGTCACGTGGTAACAGGTGTTCGGATATTGAGGGAGTCTGTAACCTTCTTGTACATTTCAGTAATTGTTTGCCTCCTTCACTTCCCCTCTGCACTTGACATTACATAAGTCATGTGAGCTCGGGGGGGGGAGGGGTCTGAGGGGAGCGGATGTTTTAAAATGGAGCGTACTAATTAAAGTTTTACAGTATATCACATTTCTGAACAAAGTGGACTAAAACACAATGTAAAGTTTGTTACTATTAACTGACGCTGGTTATCACAACCACCCAGAGCACACTGCTTAGACTTGAGTCTGCATCATCATTCACTCGCTCCCTCGACCTTCTTTGAATATCGATCTGTGGTGACTGGGTTTTCCCCACAAGAGGAAATCCCAAGGGGGAGTGATGGAGAGGGGCTGTTAACCATTATTGAAATGCACACACTGTGTCTGGTCATCTGATCTGTCTCCAGCCTCCATCGACTCCTGGTCGATGACTTTGACCCTTTCCCAGTTGATGTTGTGACTGGTTTTGGTCCACTCCAGTCTTATCCCCAGTGGTGCCGTGTTTACAGCGTACTGTGACAGCAAAAATCTAAATTGTTTGTGGAAATTGTTGTGACTTAAGTGAAGGGATGTTATTTAGCAGAGTCCTTTCTGGTCTGGGTGGGATCCTCACTGCGTACACGTACCTGTTGGCCCTGTTCACAGTAGTCCAGGTGACTAGCTTATTTTAGCAATACCTATGTTCAAAAATATGATGACCATTTGTTTAAAGATATACGATGCAGGATTTTCCTGATATATAGACAATATATAGACTTATGCAAAAGTAATCTCTCTCAATCATCACTTCTGACCCACTGGCAGCGTGTGATGGTGTCTGTATCTGCAGAGAACCCACCCTCTGCATGTGTTTTCTCATATGTTGCTGTGTTTGGGATGTTTTTGGGTGTCAGCCTTTGGGCAGTGGTGTGTAGCCCCCAGCCAGTAGCAGCATGAGTTGGGGACTCTGTAAAGATGTAGCGATCAGGTTACACCACTGTCTCCGTCTCTCTCCTCTGCTCTGTGAATGCGAGCTGCAGGTGTGTGTGTCTGTTTGATCGAGGGCGAGGTTGAACCACGCACGTACACATACAGAGCAGAGGTGCCAAGAGGACAGGATGAATGTGTTTCGGCTGAATTCACACAAAATCGAAATCTATAAAATATACCCACAGTGAAGCAATCATACAATAACATTCTATTTCTCTGATTCACGGTTTTCTTCTCATCAAGCCCGCTCCCTCGCTCCGTTCACTCTGTAGCTCGCTTTTACCACCGCTGCTCTCTCAGCTTCATGGACCCAAGGACGAGGGGCCAAGTTTGAATGTTGTGTTTATGAACAGCGAACAACAAATGATTTCAGTGGGAGTCATTAGGTGTAATAGAGTGCTGCGGGGATGACGGTTATTTTGTAGGCCAATTCAGAACTTAGCATCGCCCTGGTTCCCTCGGCAAACAGTCAATGGTATTTTTCATTCTATTTTGGATTATTGAACGAAATAGGCTCTGTAGCAAACAAATGTTTATGATACTTACACATTTTGTGCAAGATCATTTTCACAAATGAACATCGCCTTTATGACCTTTGAAGTGTAAATGCAATCACCAGAGGTAAAAAGCTAACACTGGGCTTTAAACAAACTACACCACAGTCGCATGAGTAATGTCTCCACCACAGCAAGGCTGTATTTGTGTACTCTCTGTAGTCTCATTTAGCCATTTGGCAGCAGCCATCTTTTTTAAGACACATGAAGGCTTCAGAATTTGAAAGTGGGGTATTTACAGATGTATCCCATGTCCAGACCTTGAGCACCTCTTAAGCTTGTGTTAACCGCAGACCTTAAGAGTGGTAAAATGCTAACTCATTCCCAAGTTTTAGGACTCATTCCTGCAGCACTCTCTTTTTTCAATGCTAAGCTAAGCTAATTGGCTAATATCCCCGATGTCATCAAAGTGAGCATACTTCTCCAAATGTCTGTCCCTTGCTTTTAGATTATTCTGTCAAATAAGGTGTCTAAACTGTCCTGCCCCATTAAGATTTCGAAGCATCTTTTGTTGACTTTAAATTTTGCTAGCTAGTTTATTGCAATGCTTTCTTTCTCTGCTCATCCTGTCATAGCTAATTGAGAGTTTCAGCTCATTCAAATTGGAGCCACTCGCTTCATAATTAAGACCCAAAAATCCAATCCCATCACTCTGATGCTCGAACATCTCCAGGTGCTACCTGTTAATTACAGAATCGACTTTGAGATCCTGCTCCAGCTCCATAAAGCTTGTAATGGTCTGGCTCCTATATATCTGACATGTTTCCAATTTATATGCCCAACAGATTTCTCAGGTCACTAGACAGATGTCCTCCTCAAATTCCCAGAGCTCAGTCTAAATCTGGCGTCGGAGCATTCAGTGTTTATGCACCTAAAGCCCAGAACAGCCTGCCTGCTCATTTGAGGTTTGCACAAACACGTTCATCTTTTTCTGTGTGAATATATGTTGTCTGTGTGTGTATCTATGTTTTAACCTTTTTTTATTGTTTCTGTCACCTTGTAAAGCACTTTGAATTGCACTTATGATCCGATTATGCTCTTTAAATTAACTTGAACATGTGTACAAGACTAATTCAGTGCTGCCTTGACCTCTAACAGGATAATAATCATACTGTTACACTGCAACACTTGACAGGAGCCATTTGCAGACTTGTATCCGTCCCAGGTTGGATGGAAGTGGTTCCTCCTGGGGAAAAGTGTGATCATGATGAAAGCGCATCAACACGGCAGTCCTGGGAATCACTGCTGTGCAATATTTTGCAGATGGTGAGTATAATTAGTGTCCTGGTATTAAAGGCACTTCAAGTAATTGCTCCATTGCATCCTTCCTCTCCCTCTCTGTCTCTGGGTAATATTTAACCCAGATAAAGCAAAGCATTTTTTCAATTATTCCACTTTCGCACTTACTCACTGGCATTGGCATTTGGATTGGTAAAGTGAGCTAGCTTATCTCCGCAGTCCAACTCAGATAAACCTTTTGTTCTTGTTGTTGTCATGGCAGTCAACTGTTCTCCGGCGGGCTGGCACGTGTTTTATCCCAGCTGGGACTAACTAACTAAGTAAATAACCAACTTTTAGACAGAGAGGATGCACTCAACTCATGGTAGGGATTGTACTGAAGGACAGAATGTGACAGCTTTAGCAGGGACTCAGACTGAAAACAGCCCTGCATTGATTAAAGCAAGGCAGAGGGAGCTGCATTGGTTTGGGCGCCCAGTTTGACTAACAGATTAATGTGTTTTAGGCGTATGAGAGGCCAAAATGCTGCACAACAGTTTGTTGTACTCACAGACAGGATTTTACAACTCTGCGAAGTTATAATGGCGGAAATGTTTTTTATCTTTTGATGCAAAGATCTTGAGGTAAACGGTAGAAATACAGCGTTCATGTTACAGAGTTATCCACCAGGATTATGCGCTTGTATGTATTTGAATGTCCAATCCAGCTGTGTTGCTGTGTGATGTAGAGTTATGTTACAGCAAGTGTTACTTTGGCTTTTTTGACATGCTATACTATGACTTTTTTGACATGCTTTACTTTGACTTTTTTGACATGCTATACTATGACTTTTTTGACATGCTTTACTTCGACTTTTTTGACATGCTATACTATGACTTTTTTGACATGCTTGACTTCGACTTTTTTGACATGCTATACTATGACTTTTTTGACATGCCATACGTGTTGACTTTTTTGACATGCTATACTATGACTTTTTTGACATGCCATACGTGTTGACTTTTTTGACATGCTACACTATGACTTTTTTGACATGCTATACTATGACTTTTTTGACATGCTTGACTTCGACTTTTTTGACATGCTATACTATGACTTTTTTGACATGCTTTACTATGACTTTTTTGACATGCCATACGTGTTGACTTTTTTGACATGCTATACTATGACTTTTTTGACATGCTATACTATGACTTTTTTGACATGCTATACTATGACTTTTTTGACATGCTATACTATGACTTTTTTGACATGCTTGACTTCGACTTTTTTGACATGCTATACTATGACTTTTTTGACATGCTTTACTATGACTTTTTTGACATGCCATACGTGTTGACTTTTTTGACATGCTATACTATGACTTTTTTGACATGCCATACGTTGACTTTTTTGACATGCTATACTATGACTTTTTTGACATGCTTTACTTCGACTTTTTTGACATGCTATACTATGACTTTTTTGACATGCTTGACTTCGACTTTTTTGACATGCTATACTATGACTTTTTGACATGCCATACGTTGACTTTTTTGACATGCTATACTATGACTTTTTTGACATACCATATGTTGACATTTTTGACATGCCATATGTTGACTTTTTTGACATGCCATATATTGACATTTTTGACATGCCATACGTTGACTTTTTTGACATGCTATACTGACTTTTTTGACATGCTATACTATGACTTTTTTTGACATGCTATACTATGACTTTTTTGACATGCTTTACTTCGACTTTTTTGACATGTTATACAATGACTTTTTCTTTACATGCTATACTATGACTTTTTGACATGCTATACTATGACTTTTTTGACATGCCATACTACAGCTTTTTTTGACATGCTATACTATGACTTTTTTGACATGCTTTACTATGACTTTTTTGACATGCCATACTACAGCTTTTTTTGACATGCTATACTATGACTTTTTTGACATGCTATACTATGACTTTTTTGACATGCTTTACTATGACTTTTTTAACATGCCATACTACAACTTTTTTTGACATGCTATACTATGACTTTTTGACATGATATACCATGACTTTTTTTGACATGCTATACTATGACATTTTTTACTTTTTAATAACTCTCTGTGGCATACTAAACCAACGTCGTTTTTTTTTTTTTTTTAAATAGAGAGTACAGTGTTTGACATGAGCTGCACCTACCTACAGCAGTCGAGCAACTGCCTCTGCTGGGATACGGCAGTGCTACTTGCACATACCACAACTTTACCCAACTGAATGCCTCGACTCTGGATATATATTGATACCAGAATCAAAAGAACCTCTGATACTGCTTCAATTGGGTATCGGCAAACACATAAGTCAATGCAACGATTTGGTACCACATCATTTATTGATAAAATTTAAAGTAGTTTCACACAGGGCTACAACAACGGTTGTCCCGGAAATCACAACATTAATAACATAATAAAAGTTCAGCCAGGAACAGTTTAGTCAAAGAAAACTTTATTTCCATTTGCAGCATTGTATTTGATGGTATGGCTCTGTTCTGGGGCCTCTCTGCCTTTCCTCGGGCCTACGCAGAAAGCCTCTTCCATGTGCTTACGAGGAAGGCCTAAGGCAGAGAGAGCAGCAGCAAAGACCCCCCGGGAACAGAACAGAGCAGCATCAATGACAAACAGAAATGACATTGATAAGTCAGACACAGCATGAAAAGGAGGAGCTGGGATGGAGGCGGGTTGCAAAGTATCTTGCAGAGGAAGCAGCAACAGTAGGCAGGCCAGAGCAGTTTAAATAGGGCGCCCTGGATGAGATTCACCAATTGGTTGCATAGAAAGGAATCACGTGATCAACCCAAGTTTAAAGATATACTTTGTAGGATTTTCATAACAACAATGTATAGACTAATTCAAAAGTAATCCCACTCAGTCAATCTTATTTTCCTCTTATTTTGCCGTGTTTATGTTTATTAGCACAGTGCATAGGTGAGGTCAGGACTTTATTGAACCGTAAGCAGCACACATCTAAGAGGAAGCTATGAAAATCACAGAGACAGCGTGAAACCCCCCTTTCCCAAATATCACAAACAAGAGTGAATCTTCAGCTGGCTTTCACTTTCATTTTTGCTGGCAATATTGTTTACAAATAGTAACTGACAATTTCTGCATCGTATACTTTTAATAAACCCAGATTTTCCAGTAAAGGGTTAAAAATTTCAGCACAGGACACATATAGTGTGATAATTATGCAGGAGGTCAGGGCACTGGGGACTGGAGTGTTTTTTGTACCTCAGCTCTGTTGAGTCATAAGCGTCCTCCAGAAGGGCTTGTCATGCCTGAGCTCTGCCTGCGGCACTCTCCTGCTCAGTGTCTCACTGCCAAACCACAGCGGGCAAAGGCAGGCAAGCACCAGCAACAACGTCCACACAATCAGGAGCAAACAACTGCTTCAACGTGAAAAAAGAGCAAATACAACTGCATTTTTCTAGACATCAAATCAGTTAAATATGAGACACTTGTGTTCCATATTCATGCAAACATAATAAATGTGTCTGTGAAACGCTCACACTCTGTCCTCTGTTGCAGAAAATTGACCGCATAATTAGCACTTGAGGACGACACCACAGGTGAATTTGCTTACTCATCTCCTCTGCAGATAAATGAGAGCACACACCGTTGCACACCTTGTGCTCATCAGTTACCCGAGTGAGACAGGTGGTGCTGGATAGTCAGCGTGTGTGCCCTCTCCATAGCAGTATGTGCTGGCATCCTCCCCTGCCATACTTTTGCCGCCTACGCACATGAGTGTTGCAGATGGGCTCTGGTGTAGCGTGAAGCTGAATGCTCCTTTACAGTCCTCCACGGTAGGAAAACACACTTTTACTTTCCCACCTTTAAATCCTGCAAACTCAAGGTCACCACAGTAAGAAAGGTCACTTACACAACAAAACACTGAGTCAACTGCATTTTATTGTCTTTGCACTTGTACCCTGTGCAGTGACAATAAAGCTGAATCTAATCTAAACTTTGTCCGTCCAAACATGCCAAACTCTCCTTTGTTCCAATTAATCAAATGTCAAGATTTTCTGATTCTGATTTATGCAGCAAATTGAATATCTTCCACCTGTAGTCTCTTGGTGGGACAAAAAATGATATTTGAGGAATGGCTGCAATCACCCGTTTAACTTTGGGGGAGGCCATTTCGGTTGACACTTTCTGTGACCCAGCCTTCAGGGAAATTCCTCCAAGGAGATTCTTTTTTTAAACATGACCGCTACACTGACCATTTTAGAAAAGTTTGAAAACAAGATCCTACATCAAGGGTTCTCAAAGTTTTGATGATTGAGTGCCATTTAAGGGAGCCGGATTATGAATGAGGACCACACAAAAAATGTACACATTATGATTTATTTTTTTTATTATTACAGACTATACTATGACCTTTTACAACTTTTATGACTTTTTTGACATACTATACTATGGCTGTTTTGACATGCTTTACTATGACTTTTTTGGACATGCTATACTATGACTTTTTTTTGCATGCTATACTATGACTTTTTTTAACATGCTATACTATGACTTTTTGACATGCTTTACCATGACATTTTTTGACATGCTATACTATGACTTTTTTTGCATGCTATACTATGACTTTCTTTTGCATGCTATACTATGACTTTTTTTAACATGCTATTCTATGACATTTCTGAACATGCTATACTATGACTTTTTTGACATGCTATACTATGATTTTTGACATGCTATACTATGAGTTTTTGACATGCTATACTATGATTTTTTTGACATACTATACTATGACTTTTTTTGCATGCTATTCTATGACATTTTTGAACATGCTATACTATGACTTTTTGACATGCTATACTATGATTTTTTTGACATGCTAGACTATGACTTTTTTTTACATGCTATACTATGACTTTTTTTGCATGCTGTACTGTGACTATTTTTTATTATGCTATACTATGACTTTTTTGACATACTATACTATGACATTTTTGACATGCTATACTATGACTTTTTTGGACACGCTATGCTATGACTTTTTTTTGCATGCTTCACTATGA
This sequence comes from Cephalopholis sonnerati, assembly GCA_019142605.1. Taxonomy (NCBI): domain Eukaryota; kingdom Metazoa; phylum Chordata; class Actinopteri; order Perciformes; family Serranidae; genus Cephalopholis; species Cephalopholis sonnerati. The sequence continues at coordinate 25,736,075 of JAGQAX010000003.1, read as the reverse complement.
CTTTTTGACATGATATACTATGAGTTTTTGACATGCTATACTATGACTTTTTTTAACATGCTATACTATGAGTTTTTGAAATGTTATACTATGACATTTTTGACATGCTTTACTATGACATTTTTTGACATACTATACTATGACTTTTTTTGCATGCTATTCTATGACTTTTTTAAACATGCTATACTCTGACTTTTTTGAACATGCTATACTATGACATTTTTGACATGCTATACTATGACTTTTTTGACATGCTTTACTATGAGTTTTTTGACATGCTATACTATGACTTTTTTTGTTTTAATTTTGACTTGCTATAGTATGACTTTTTTTGACATGCTATACTATGACATTTTTTGACATACTGTACTATGACATATTTTTAACATGCTATACTATGACTTTTTGACATGCTACAATATGACATTTTGTACATGCTTTACTATGGCTTTTTATTACATGCTTTACAATGACATTTTTGACATGCTACACTATGAGTTTTTTTGTTTTAATTTTGAATTGCTATACTATGACTTTTTTGGACATGCTATACTATATTTTTTATGACTTTTTTGACATTCTATACTATGACTTTTTTGACATGCTTTACTATGACTTTTTGAAATGTTATACTATGACATTTTTGACATGCTATACTATGACTTTTTTGGACATGCTATGCTATGACTTTTTTTGCATGCTATACTATGACTTTTTTTAACATGCTATTCTATGACATTTCTGAACATGCTATACTATGACTTTTTTGACATGCTATACTATGACTTTTTTAACATGCTTTACTATGACTTTTTGACATGCTATACTATGAGTTTTTGACATGCTATACTATGACTTTTTTTAACATGCTATACTATGAGTTTTTGAAATGTTATACTATGACATTTTTGACATGCTTTACTATGACATTTTTTGACATACTATACTATGACTTTTTTTGCATGCTATTCTATGACTTTTTTCAACATGCTATACTATGACATTTTTGACATGCTATACTATGACTTATTTGACATGCTTTACTATGAGTTTTTTGACATGCTATACTATGACTTTTTTTGTTTTAATTTTGACTTGCTATAGTATGACTTTTTTTGACATGCCATACTATGACATTTTTTGACATACTGTACTATGACATATTTTTAACATGCTATACTATGACTTTTTGACATGCTACAATATGACATTTTGTACATGCTTTACTATGGCTTTTTATTACATGCTTTACAATGACATTTTTGACATGCTACACTATGAGTTTTTTTGTTTTAATTTTGAATTGCTATACTATGACATTTTTTGACATGCTTCACTATATTTTTTATGACTTTTTTGACATTCTATACTATGACTTTTTTGACATGCTTTACTATGACTTTTTGAAATGTTATACTATGACATTTTTGACATGCTATACTATGACTTTTTTGGACATGCTATGCTATGACTTTTTTTGCATGCTATACTATGACTTTTTTTTAACATGCTACACGATGACTTTTTTGACATGCTTTACTATGGCTTTTTTGACATACCAAACTATGACATTTTTGACATGCTATACTATGACTTTTTTGGACATGCTATGCTATGACTTTTTTTTGCATGCTTCACTATGACATTTTTGACATGATATACTATGGCTTTTTTGACATACTATACTATGACATTTTTGACATGCTTTACTGTGACATTTTTTGACATACTATACTATGAATTTTTTTGCATGCTATACTATGACATTTTTGACGTGCTTAACTATGACATTTTTTGACATACTATACTATGACTTTTTTTAACATGCTATACTATGACTTTTTTGACATACTATACTATGAGTTTTTGACATGCTATACTATGACTTTTTTGACATACTATACTATGACATTTTTAACATGCTTTACTATGACATTTTTTGACATACTATACTATGACTTTTTTGACATGCTTTACTGTGACATTTTTTGACATACTATACTATGACTTTTTTTGCATGCTATACTATGACATTTTTGACATGCTTTACTATGACATTTTTTGACATACTATACTATGACTTTTTTGACATGCTTCACTATGACTTTTTGACATGATATACTATGGCTTTTTTGACATACTATACTATGACATTTTTGACATGCTTTACTGTGACATTTTTTGACATACTATACTATGACTTTTTTTAACATGCTATACTATGACTTTTTTGACATACTATACTATGACATTTTTGACATGCTTTACTATGACATTTTTTGACATACTATACTATGACTTTTTTTGCATGCTATTCTATGACATTTTTGAACATGCTATACTATTACTTTTTTAACATGCTTTACTATGAGTTTTTGACATGCTATACTATGAGTTTTTGACATGCCATACTATGACTTTTTTGACATGCTATACTATAACTCTTTTTGGACATGCTATACTATGACTTTTTTTGCATGGTATTCTATGACTTTTTTTAACATACTAAACTATGACATTTTTTAACATGCTATACTATGACTTTTTTAACATGCTTTACTATGACTTTTTGACATGCTATACTATGATTTTTTTGACATGCTATACTATGACTTTTTTTGACATGCTATACTATGACTTTTTTTTAACATGCTATACTATGACTTTTTTTGCATGCTGTACTGTGACTATTTTCTAACATGCTATACTATGACTTTTTTGACATACTATACTATGACATTTTTGACATGCTATACTATGACTTTTTTGACATGCTTTACTATGAGTTTTTTGACATGCTATACTATGACTTTTTTTAACATGCTATTCTATGGCCTTTTTGACATACTATACTATGACTTTTTTTGCATGCTATTCTATGACATTTTTGAACATGCTATACTATGAGTTTTTGACATGCCATAGTATGACTTTTTTGACATGCTATACTTTAACTGATTTTGGACATGCTATACTATGAGTTTTTTTGCATGCTATACAATTACTTTTTTTTAACATGCTATACTATGACTTTTTTTGAATGCTATTCTATGACTTTTTTTAACATGCTATACTATGATTTTTATGACATGCTATACTATGCCTTTTTTAACATGCTATACTATGACTTTTTTAACATGCTTTGCTATGACTTTTTGACATGCTATACTATCATTTTTTGACATGCTTTACTATGACATTTTTGACATGCTATACTATGACTTTTTTGGACACGCTATGCTATGACTTTTTTTTGCATACTTCACTATGACTTTTTGACATGATATACTATGGCTTTTTTGACTTACTATACTATGACATTTTTGACATGCTTTACTGTGACATTTTTTGACATACTATACTATGACTTTTTTTAACATGCTATACTATGACTTTTTTGACATACTATACTATGACTTTTTGACATGCTATACTATGACTTTTTTGACATACTATACTATGACATTTTTAACATGCTTTACTATGACATTTTTTGACATACTATACTATGACTTTTTTGACATGCTTTACTGTGACATTTTTTGACATACTATACTATGACTTTTTTTGCATGCTATACTATGACATTTTTGACATGCTTTACTATGACATTTTTTGACATACTATACTATGACTTTTTTTAACATGCTATACTATGACTTTTTTGACATGCTTCACTATGACTTTTTGACATGATATACTATGGCTTTTTTGACATACTATACTATGACATTTTTGACATGCTTTACTGTGACATTTTTTGACATACTATACTATGACTTTTTTTTAACATACTATACTATGACTTTTTTGACATGCTAGACTATGACTTTTTGACATGCTTTACTATGACATTTTTTGACATGCTATGCTATGAGTTTTTGACATGCTATACTATGACTTTTTTGACATGCTATACTATGACATTTTTTGACATACTATGCTATGAGTTTTTGACATGCTATACTATGACTTTTTTGACACGCTATACTATGACTTTTTTTAACATGCTATACTATGGCTTTTTTGACAAACTATACTCTGACTCTGACATTTTCGACATGTTTTACTATGACATTTTTGACATGCTATACTATGACTTTTTTGACATACTATACTATGACTTTTTTGACATGCTTTACTATGACATTTTTTGACATACTATACTATGACTTTTTTTGCATGCTATTCTATGACATTTTTGAAAATGCTATACTATGACTTTTTTAACATGCTTTACTATGAGTTTTTGACATGCTATACTATGAGTTTTTGACATGCCATACTATGACTTTTTTGACATGCTATACTATAACTCTTTTTGGACATGCTATACTATGACTTTTTTTGCATGGTATTCTATGACTTTTTTTTTAACATACTAAACTATGACTTTTTTGACATTCTATACTATGACTATTTTTTAACATGCTATACTATGACTTTTTTGACATGCTTTACTATGAGTTTTTTGACATGCTATACTATGACTTTTTTTTAACATACTAAACTATGACTTTTTTGACATTCTGTACTATGACTATTTTTTAACATGCTTTACTATGAGTTTTTTGACATACTATACTATGACTTTTTTTGCATGCTATTCTATGACATTTTTGACATGCTATACTATGACTTTTTGACATGCTATACTATGAGTTTTTGACATGCCATAGTATGACTTTTTTGACATGCTATACTTTAACTGATTTTGGACATGCTATACTATGAGTTTTTTTGCATGCTATACAATTACTTTTTTTTAACATGCTATACTATGACTTTTTTTGAATGCTATTCTATGACTTTTTTTTAACATGCTATACTATGATTTTTTTGACATACTATACTATGACATTTTTTAACATGCTATACTATGACTTTTTTGACATGCTATACTATGACTTTTTTAACATGCTATACTATGACTTATTGACATGCTATACTATGATTTTTTTGACATGCTATACTATGACTTTTTTTAACATGCTATACTATGACTTTTTTTGCATGCTGTACTGTGACTATTTTTTAACATGCTATACTATGACTTTTTTGACATACTATACTATGACATTTTTGACATGCTATACTATGACTTTTTTGGACACGCTATGCTATGACTTTTTTTTGCATGCTTCACTATGACTTTTTGACATGATATACTATGGCTTTTTTGACATACTATACTATGACATTTTTGACATGCTTTACTGTGACATTTTTTGACATACTATACTATGACTTTTTTTGCATGCTATACTATGACATTTTTGACATGCTTTACTATGACATTTTTTGACATACTATACTATGACTTTTTTTAACATGCTATACTATGACTTTTTTTTGCATGCTGTACTGTGACTATTTTTTAACATGCTATACTATGACTTTTTTTTGCATGCTGTACTGTGACTATTTTTTAACATGCTATACTATGACTTTTTTGACATACTATACTATGACATTTTTGACATGCTATAATATGACTTTTTTGGACACGCTATGCTATGACTTTTTTTTGCATGCTTCACTATGACTTTTTGACATGATATACTATGGCTTTTTTGACATACTATACTATGACATTTTTGACATGCTTTACTATGACTTTTTTAACATACTAAACTATGACTTTTTTGACATTCTATACTATGACTATTTTTTAACATGCTATACTATGACTTTTTTGACATGCTTTACTATGAGTTTTTTGACATGCTATACTATGACTTTTTTTTAACATACTAAACTATGACTTTTTTGACATTCTATACTATGACTATTTTTTTAACATGCTTTACTATGAGTTTTTTGACATACTATACTATGACTTTTTTTGCATGCTATTCTATGACATTTTTGACATGCTATACTATGACTTTTTGACATGCTATACTATGAGTTTTTGACATGCCATAGTATGACTTTTTTGACATGCTATACTTTAACTGATTTTGGACATGCTATACTATGAGTTTTTTTGCATGCTATACAATTACTTTTTTTTAACATGCTATACTATGACTTTTTTTGAATGCTATTCTATGACTTTTTTTTAACATGCTATTCTATGATTTTTTTGACATACTATACTATGACATTTTTTAACATGCTATACTATGACTTTTTTGACATGCTTTACTATGACTTTTTTAACATGCTATACTATGACTTATTGACATGCTATACTATGATTTTTTTGACATGCTATACTATGACTTTTTTTAACATGCTATACTATGACTTTTTTTGCATGCTGTACTGTGACTATTTTTTAACATGCTATACTATGACTTTTTTGACATACTATACTATGACATTTTTGACATGCTATACTATGACTTTTTTGGACACGCTATGCTATGACTTTTTTTTGCATGCTTCACTATGACTTTTTGACATGATATACTATGGCTTTTTTGACATACTATACTATGACATTTTTGACATGCTTTACTGTGACATTTTTTGACATACTATACTATGACTTTTTTTGCATGCTATACTATGACATTTTTGACATGCTTTACTATGACATTTTTTGACATACTATACTATGACTTTTTTTAACATGCTATACTATGACTTTTTTTTGCATGCTGTACTGTGACTATTTTTTAACATGCTATACTATGACTTTTTTGACATACTATACTATGACATTTTTGACATGCTATAATATGACTTTTTTGGACACGCTATGCTATGACTTTTTTTTGCATGCTTCACTATGACTTTTTGACATGATATACTATGGCTTTTTTGACATACTATACTATGACATTTTTGACATGCTTTACTATGACTTTTTTAACATGCTTTACTATGACTTTTTGACATGCTATACTATGATTTTTTTGACATGCTAGACTATGACTTTTTGACATGCTATACTATGACTTTTTTTTGCATGCTGTACTGTGACTTTTTTTAACATGCTATACTATGACTTTTTTGACATACTATACTATGACTTTTTTGACATGCTAGACTATGACTTTTTGACATGCTTTACTATGACATTTTTTGACATGCTATGCTATGAGTTTTTGACATGCTATACTATGACTTTTTTGACATGCTATACTATGACATTTTTTGACATACTATGCTATGAGTTTTTGACATGCTATACTATGACTTTTTTGACACGCTATACTATGACTTTTTTTAACATGCTATACTATGGCTTTTTTGACAAACTATACTCTGACTCTGACATTTTCGACATGTTTTACTATGACATTTTTGACATGCTATACTATGACTTTTTTGACATACTATACTATGACTTTTTTGACATGCTTTACTATGACATTTTTTGACATACTATACTATGACTTTTTTTGCATGCTATTCTATGACATTTTTGAAAATGCTATACTATGACTTTTTTAACATGCTTTACTATGAGTTTTTGACATGCTATACTATGAGTTTTTGACATGCCATACTATGACTTTTTTGACATGCTATACTATAACTCTTTTTGGACATGCTATACTATGACTTTTTTTGCATGGTATTCTATGACTTTTTTTTAACATACTAAACTATGACTTTTTTGACATTCTATACTATGACTATTTTTTAACATGCTATACTATGACTTTTTTGACATGCTTTACTATGAGTTTTTTGACATGCTATACTATGACTTTTTTTTAACATACTAAACTATGACTTTTTTGACATTCTGTACTATGACTATTTTTGCATGCTATTCTATGACATTTTTGACATGCTATACTATGACTTTTTGACATGCTATACTATGAGTTTTTGACATGCCATAGTATGACTTTTTTGACATGCTATACTTTAACTGATTTTGGACATGCTATACTATGAGTTTTTTTGCATGCTATACAATTACTTTTTTTTAACATGCTATACTATGACTTTTTTTGAATGCTATTCTATGACTTTTTTTTAACATGCTATACTATGATTTTTTTGACATACTATACTATGACATTTTTTAACATGCTATACTATGACTTTTTTGACATGCTATACTATGACTTTTTTAACATGCTATACTATGACTTATTGACATGCTATACTATGATTTTTTTGACATGCTATACTATGACTTTTTTTAACATGCTATACTATGACTTTTTTTGCATGCTGTACTGTGACTATTTTTTAACATGCTATACTATGACTTTTTTGACATACTATACTATGACATTTTTGACATGCTATACTATGACTTTTTTGGACACGCTATGCTATGACTTTTTTTTGCATGCTTCACTATGACTTTTTGACATGATATACTATGGCTTTTTTGACATACTATACTATGACATTTTTGACATGCTTTACTGTGACATTTTTTGACATACTATACTATGACTTTTTTTGCATGCTATACTATGACATTTTTGACATGCTTTACTATGACATTTTTTGACATACTATACTATGACTTTTTTTAACATGCTATACTATGACTTTTTTTTGCATGCTGTACTGTGACTATTTTTTAACATGCTATACTATGACTTTTTTTTGCATGCTGTACTGTGACTATTTTTTAACATGCTATACTATGACTTTTTTGACATACTATACTATGACATTTTTGACATGCTATAATATGACTTTTTTGGACACGCTATGCTATGACTTTTTTTTGCATGCTTCACTATGACTTTTTGACATGATATACTATGGCTTTTTTGACATACTATACTATGACATTTTTGACATGCTTTACTATGACTTTTTTAACATGCTTTACTATGACTTTTTGACATGCTATACTATGATTTTTTTGACATGCTAGACTATGACTTTTTGACATGCTATACTATGACTTTTTTTTGCATGCTGTACTGTGACTTTTTTTAACATGCTATACTATGACTTTTTTGACATACTATACTATGACTTTTTTGACATGCTAGACTATGACTTTTTGACATGCTTTACTATGACATTTTTTGACATGCTATGCTATGAGTTTTTGACATGCTATACTATGACTTTTTTGACATGCTATACTATGACATTTTTTGACATACTATGCTATGAGTTTTTGACATGCTATACTATGACTTTTTTGACACGCTATACTATGACTTTTTTTAACATGCTATACTATGGCTTTTTTGACATACTATACTCTGACTCTGACATTTTCGACATGTTTTACTATGACATCTTTTGACATGCTATACTATGACTTGTTTGACATATTATACTATGACATTTTTGACATGCTGGACTATGACTTTTTTGACATGCTATACTATGACTTTTTTTTAACATGCTATACTATGACTTTTTTGACATACTATACCATGACATTTTTGACATGCTTTACTATGAAATTTTTTGACATACTATACTATGACTTTTTTTAACATGCTATACAATGACTTTTTTGACATACTATACTATGAGTTTTTGACATGCTATACTATGACTTTTTTGACACGCTATACTATGACTTTTTTTTAACATGCTATACTATGACTTTTTTGACATACTATACTATGACATTTTTGACATGCTATACTATGACATTTTTGACATGCTAGACTATGACTTTTTTGACATGCTATACTATGACTTTTTTTAACATGCTATACTATGACTTTTTTTGCATGCTGTACTGTGACTATTTTCTAACATGCTATACTATGACTTTTTTGACATACTATACTATGACATTTTTGACATGCTAGACTATGACTTTTTTGACATTCTATACTATGACTATTTTTTAACATGCTATACTATGACATTTTTGACATGCTATACTATGACTTTTTTGACATGCTTTACTATGAGTTTTTTGACATGCTATACTATGACTTTTTTTAACATGCTATACTATGGCTTTTTTGACATACTATACTATGACTTTTTTTGCATGCTATTCTATGACATTTTTGAACATGCTATACTATGACTTTTTGACATGCTATACTATGAGTTTTTGACATGCCATAGTATGACTTTTTTGACATGCTATACTTTAACTGATTTTGGACATGCTATACTATGAGTTTTTTTGCATGCTATACAATTACTTTTTTTTAACATGCTATACTATGACTTTTTTTGAATGCTATTCTATGACTTTTTTTAACATGCTATACTATGATTTTTTTGACATGCTATACTATGCCTTTTTTAACATGCTATACTATGACTTTTTTAACATGCTTTGCTATGACTTTTTGACATGCTATACTATCATTTTTTGACATGCTTTACTATGACATTTTTGACATGCTATGCTATGACTTTTTTGGACACGCTATGCTATGACTTTTTTTTGCATGCTTCACTATGACTTTTTGACATGATATACTATGGCTTTTTTGACTTACTATACTATGACATTTTTGACATGCTTTACTGTGACATTTTTTGACATACTATACTATGACTTTTTTAACATGCTATACTATGACTTTTTTGACATACTATACTATGACTTTTTGACATGCTATACTATGACTTTTTTGACATACTATACTATGACATTTTTAACATGCTTTACTATGACATTTTTTGACATACTATACTATGACTTTTTTGACATGCTTTACTGTGACATTTTTTGACATACTATACTATGACTTTTTTTGCATGCTATACTATGACATTTTTGACATGCTTTACTATGACATTTTTTGACATACTATACTATGACTTTTTTTAACATGCTATACTATGACTTTTTTGACATGCTTCACTATGACTTTTTGACATGATATACTATGGCTTTTTTGACATACTATACTATGACATTTTTGACATGCTTTACTGTGACATTTTTTGACATACTATACTATGACTTTTTTTTAACATACTATACTATGACTTTTTTGACATACTATACTATGACTTTTTTGACATGCTTTACTATGACATTTTTTGACATACTATAATATGACTTATTTTGCATGCTATTCTATGACATTTTTGAAAATGCTATACTATGACTTTTTTAACATGCTTTACTATGAGTTTTTGACATGCTATACTATGAGTTTTTGACATGCCATACTATGACTTTTTTGACATGCTATACTATAACTCTTTTTGGACATGCTATACTATGACTTTTTTTGCATGGTATTCTATGACTTTTTTTTAACATACTAAACTATGACTTTTTTGACATTCTATACTATGACTATTTTTTAACATGCTATACTATGACTTTTTTGACATGCTTTACTATGAGTTTTTTGACATGCTATACTATGACTTTTTTTTAACATACTAAACTATGACTTTTTTGACATTCTATACTATGACTATTTTTTTAACATGCTTTACTATGAGTTTTTTGACATACTATACTATGACTTTTTTTGCATGCTATTCTATGACATTTTTGACATGCTATACTATGACTTTTTGACATGCTATACTATGAGTTTTTGACATGCCATAGTATGACTTTTTTGACATGCTATACTTTAACTGATTTTGGACATGCTATACTATGAGTTTTTTTGCATGCTATACAATTACTTTTTTTTAACATGCTATACTATGACTTTTTTTGAATGCTATTCTATGACTTTTTTTTAACATGCTATACTATGATTTTTTTGACATTCTATACTATGACATTTTTTAACATGCTATACTATGACTTTTTTGACATGCTTTACTATGACTTTTTTAACATGCTATACTATGACTTATTGACATGCTATACTATGATTTTTTTGACATGCTATACTATGACTTTTTTTAACATGCTATACTATGACTTTTTTTGCATGCTGTACTGTGACTATTTTTTAACATGCTATACTATGACTTTTTTGACATACTATACTATGACATTTTTGACATGCTATACTATGACTTTTTTGGACACGCTATGCTATGACTTTTTTTTGCATGCTTCACTATGACTTTTTGACATGATATACTATGGCTTTTTTGACATACTATACTATGACATTTTTGACATGCTTTACTGTGACATTTTTTGACATACTATACTATGACTTTTTTGCATGCTATACTATGACATTTTTGACATGCTTTACTATGACATTTTTTGACATACTATACTATGACTTTTTTTAACATGCTATACTATGACTTTTTTTTGCATGCTGTACTGTGACTATTTTTTAACATGCTATACTATGACTTTTTTGACATACTATACTATGACATTTTTGACATGCTATAATATGACTTTTTTGGACACGCTATGCTATGACTTTTTTTTGCATGCTTCACTATGACTTTTTGACATGATATACTATGGCTTTTTTGACATACTATACTATGACATTTTTGACATGCTTTACTATGACTTTTTTAACATGCTTTACTATGACTTTTTGACATGCTATACTATGATTTTTTTGACATGCTAGACTATGACTTTTTGACATGCTATACTATGACTTTTTTTTGCATGCTGTACTGTGACTTTTTTTTAACATGCTATAGTATGACTTTTTTGACATACTATACTATGACTTTTTTGACATGCTAGACTATGACTTTTTGACATGCTTTACTATGACATTTTTTGACATGCTATGCTATGAGTTTTTGACATGCTATACTATGACTTTTTTGACATGCTATACTATGACATTTTTTGACATACTATGCTATGAGTTTTTGACATGCTATACTATGACTTTTTTGACACGCTATACTATGACTTTTTTTAACATGCTATACTATGGCTTTTTTGACAAACTATACTCTGACTCTGACATTTTCGACATGTTTTACTATGACATCTTTTGACATGCTATACTATGACTTGTTTGACATATTATACTATGACATTTTTGACATGCTGGACTATGACTTTTTTTTAACATGCTATACTATGACTTTTTTAACATACTAAACTATGACTTTTTTGACATGCTATACTATGACTTTTTTTTAACATGCTATACTATGACTTTTTTGACATACTATACTATGACATTTTTGACATGCTTTACTATGAAATTTTTTGACATACTATACTATGACTTTTTTTAACATGCTATACTATGACTTTTTTGACATACTATACTATGAGTTTTTGACATGCTATACTATGACTTTTTTGACACGCTATACTATGACTTTTTTTTAACATGCTATACTATGACATTTTTGACATGCTAGACTATGACTTTTTTGACATGCTATACTATGACTTTTTTTAACATGCTATACTATGACTTTTTTGACATACTATACTATGACATTTTTGACATGCTAGACTATGACTTTTTTGACATGCTATACTATGACTTTTTTTAACATGCTATACTATGGCTTTTTTGACATACTATACTATGACATTTTTGACATGTTTTACTATGACATTTTTTGACATGCTATACTATGACTTTTTTGACATATTATACTATGACTTTTTTGACATACTTTAATATGACATTTTTGACATGCTAGACTATGACTTTTTTTAACATGCTATACTATGACTTTTTTGACATACTATACTATGACATTTTTGACATGCTAGACTGACTTTTTTGACATGCTATACTATGACTTTTTTTTTTAACATGCTATACTATGACATTTTTGACATGTTTTACTATGAAATTTTTTGACATACTATACTATGACTTTTTTTAACATGCTATACTATGAAATTTTTGACATGGTTTACTATGAAATTTTTTGATATACTATACTATGACTTTTTTGACATGCTATACTATGACATTTTTGACATGTTTTACTATGACTTTTTTGGACATGCTATACTATGACTTTTTTAACATGCTATACTATGACTGTTTTGACATACTATACTATGACATTTTTGACATGTTAGACTATGACTTTTTTGACATGCTATACTATGACTTTTTTAACATGCTATACTATGACTGTTTTGACATACTATACTATGACATTTTTGACATGTTAGACTATGACTTTTTTGACATGCTATACTATGACTTTTTTTTAACATGCTATACTATGACATTTTTGACATGTTAGACTATGACTTTTTTGACATGCTATACTATGACTTTTTTGACTTACTATACTATGACTTTTTTGACATGCTTCACTATGACTTTTTGACATGATATACTATGGCTTTTTTGACATACTATACTATGACTTTTTTGACATGCTTTACTATGACATTTTTTGACATACTATACTATGACTTTTTTTTAACATACTATACTATGACTTTTTTGACATACTATACTATGACTTTTTTGACATGCTTTACTATGACATTTTTTGACATACTATACTATGACTTTTTTTGCATGCTATTCTATGACATTTTTGAAAATGCTATACTATGACTTTTTTAACATGCTTTACTATGAGTTTTTGACATGCTATACTATGAGTTTTTGACATGCCATACTATGACTTTTTTGACATGCTATACTATAACTCTTTTTGGACATGCTATACTATGACTTTTTTTGCATGGTATTCTATGACTTTTTTTTAACATACTAAACTATGACTTTTTTGACATTCTATACTATGACTATTTTTTAACATGCTATACTATGAGTTTTTTGACATGCTTTACTATGAGTTTTTTGACATGCTATACTATGACTTTTTTTTAACATACTAAACTATGACTTTTTTGACATTCTGTACTATGACTATTTTTTAACATGCTTTACTATGAGTTTTTTGACATACTATACTATGACTTTTTTTGCATGCTATTCTATGACATTTTTGACATGCTATACTATGACTTTTTGACATGCTATACTGTGACTTTTTTGACATACTATACTATGACATTTTTGATATGCTAGACTATGACTTTTTTTTAACATGCTATACTATGACATTTTTGACATGTTTTACTATGACTTTTTTAGACATGCTATACTATGACATTTTTGACATGCTTGACTATGACTTTTTTGACATGCTATACTATGACTTTTTTAACATGCTATACTATGACTGTTTTGACATACTATACCATGACATTTTTGACATGTTAGACTATGACTTTTTTGACATGCTATACTATGACTTTTTTTTAACATGCTATACTATGACTTTTTTGACATGCTATACTATGACTTTTTTAACATGTTATACTATGACTTTTTTTAACATGTTATACTATGACTTTTTTGACATACTATACTATGACTTTTTTTACATGCTTTACTATGACTTTTTTAACATGTTATACTATGACTTTTTTTGACATACTATACTATGACTTTTTTGACATGCTTTACTATGACTTTTTTTGACATGCTATACTATGACTTTTTTTTAACATGCTATACTATGACTTTTTTGACATGCTATACTATGACTTTTTTAACATGTTATACTATGACTTTTTTGACATACTATACTATGACATTTTTGACATGCTTTACTATGACTTTTTTTTAACATGCTATACTATGACATTTTTGACATGTTTTACTATGACTTTTTTGGACATGCTATACTATGATATTTTTGACATGCTTGACTATGACTTTTTTGACATGCTATACTATGACTTTTTTAACATGCTATACTATGACTGTTTTGACATACTATACCATGACATTTTTGACATGTTAGACTATGACTTTTTTGACATGCTATACTATGACTTTTTTTTAACATGCTATACTATGACTTTTTTTGACATGCTATACTATGACTTTTTTTTAACATGCTATACTATGACTTTTTTGACATGCTATACTATGACTTTTTTAACATGTTATACTATGACTTTTTTCAACATGTTATACTATGACTTTTTTGACATACTATACTATGACTTTTTTTACATGCTTTACTATGACTTTTTTTAACATGTTATACTATGACTTTTTTAACATGTTATACTATGACTTTTTTGACATACTATACTATGACTTTTTTGACATGCTTTACTATGACTTTTTTTGACATGCTATACTATGACTTTTTTTTAACATGTTATACTATGACTTTTTTGACATACTATACTATGACTTTTTTGACATGCTTTACTATGACTTTTTTGACATGCTATACTATGACTTTTTTAACATGTTATACTATGACTTTTTTAACATGTTATACTATGACTTTTTTGACATACTATACTATGACATTTTTGACATGCTTTACCATGACTTTTTTGACATACTATACTATGACATTTTTTGACATGCTATACTATGACTTTTTTGACATCCTATACTATGACTTTTTAATGACTTTGTTACAACCTGGCTTGCAGGGAAAAGGGAAGCAACACAAAAAACCCAGATGGTGAAAGGGAAAGCAGTTTATTGTAACTCACATTAAGGAAAAACTGGTTAACAATAAGAAAAAAAACCAAGGAAGAGGGCCGGTGGGTGCTGTTGAAATAAAAAAAAAAAAACAACTAAAACAACAGAAGGAGGACTCACTAGGAGCTGTCAAGCTCAGTCTACAACCTGGCTCTAAAAAAAGAAGGAAACAGGTCTGGTCACCTATCTAAAAACAAAAACAACAATAAAAACAGCACCCCTGCACCTAGTGTCTCTAGTACACAGAATCGTCTTATGTGTCGATGCCAACATGTGAATCAGTCGTAAGTTTTCTAACCCTGGCCACACTTCAAGGTTTTTAAAACAGAGTTAACAAAGTTTACAAAAGGCTCACAACAAGCTACAAACTACAAGTTGGTGGTCCAACAAACAGAACAAAGGCACAAAGTTCTCTGACAAAGAGGCGAGCTGCCACCAACAGTCAGCCGCCCAGGACTGACAGGCTGGCAGGGCATTTAAAGATGTTGAGGCTTGATTGGACAGCTGGGATTGGCCCACTGCTCCAGTGCCGCACCAATCAGGAACCCAGGTGAGCCAAGGACTGGGCAGTCAGGAGCACAGGAGGCTGCAACAATCAGAATAGAGGGGGTGGAGCTTCTGGGTCCAGTGGCTTATGCTGGCAGCTCGGCAGACAAACGACAACTTAGGCTTCATACACATAAACACAACGAAGGTGGAAAGAGCAACAGCCGTAACAACTTTCTATGGCATTTTCTATTTTTTTATTTTTTAATAGAGAGAGTACAATGTTTGACATCAGCTGCACCCACCTACAGCAGTCGAGCAACTGCCTCTGCACATACCACACGCAGACTTGCAGTACACAGTAATAGTAGAACCAGTAGTGATTAATAATAATGGTAGTTTGTGAAGTTTATTTATGATTATGATTACATTTGCTTATGATTATTTTGGACGGCTGTGTGCGGTTGCCTTTCGTAGTATAGCACTTTTTTTTCCTTTATATTTTGTACTAAATTTAATTATAAACGTGGTTCAATACCATTTGAGTGAGAAGATGTTCATTGCCCCAGATCCTACACACTGTGTTATAACAACAACCTTGCAGGTTCAGTACAACTTGCACAGTGTCATGTTGCCCTGTCCAAATGGGTGTAGTAAAATCTTGGTAAATCTGTCTGACTGTGACGAAAATTTTGAGGCATGTAAGCCGAGACATTAACCCATTCATCTATAATAGCAAGAGTACATTTTTTGGTCTTTGTTTTTAAAAATTCTATGTTGCTGATGCTAATGTTGGTCAGTGTATTGTATGTCGATTCATGCTGTATTCCAGTTGGTTAGTTTGTAGACATGAGCTGTAACCACAGCCACATTGTGAGAATTTGGTCCTAAATTTCTGACTGTCTGTGATCGTAAAAGCTCTAAAAGGGATGTTTACAGAGGTACTGTATCTCACAGTGTAAAGATCAGAGATATCACCACGTTTCTCTCACAGCTGTCAACTTTTGTAAGAAAGCCCTAAATTATACAGTGTGAAGAGGCGTTAAATCATCCAGGTCAGAGGATAATAGTGCTTGAAGTACTCACTCGCAGGAATTACCATCTTGACATCCTCATCCCTCAGGCAGTTTCACACCAATTCATGTCTTAACTCACGCGGCTCTGGTGATTCACGTGACCTTAGTGACCCTGAGGTGACGTCAATGTGTAAACAACCCGAAAGAAAAGGTCAAAATACCTGAAACAGGAGTGAAGCTCTTGAATGAATAACAAAACATGTCACCTTGTAGACGCTGAAGCTCTGACACACATACTGGTTAAAACTTTGAAACCAGAGATGCCATTTTTGTGTTGCTGCATCAACTGATCAAATGGAAATTTTTAGACGTCTCGTACATTATTTCTCTATAATGCAGCCCCCACGTGGTGTGTAATTTATTGAGACGCTTAAATCTTGACTATGATTTGAAATAAATATCTTGCATTTTGAAATCCGCTGGACTGTCAGCGAAGTGAGTGAACGACCCCTGCAGTTTCACCTCCTGCTGTCAGGCTCTTGATGCTGAAAAAAAGGCATATGGGCCTGAGCCCCATCAGGGCAATCAGTGAGATTCAGCTGATCTGATCCGCCTAGTATTCACCTGGCTCTTATTAACCTTGCCTGATTTGAAGAGAGAGAGAGAGAAAAGGTGAATGAATCTTTCTGCTTGTAGCTCTCTCATGCAGGATTATTGTAGTCAAGAATGGCTCCGACACATCTCATTATGAAACACAAGATGTGATTTGGTGCGCTGCTGAGCTGTGAGCAAACGAAGGAATTCATTCAAATTGCCAATTTTGCCGATGACGAACACGGCATCTCAATGGGATTTTCAAGGATTGCAGCTTTTTTAGGAAGCAAGATGAGTGAAAAGGAGAAAAAGGTCAGACACATTCTTACAGTTTGAGCTGAGCTGAGTGAACCTGCTCAGACCTCACGGAGGGCAGCCGTCAAGATTAATGGCCAACATCAACATCAGCTCCCCGAAGGAAACAAAGGCATTTTAGATCTACCTACGTGTGTGTGCATGGATCAGTGGTGAGCTACAATACTGTACCTCCATTCAACATCATCCATTGACAGCAGGTTATGGTGATTAAGTGCTCCTTTATCAGTTCTCAGGCTACAACAAAGGTCCAAAATAGGATTAAGTGGAGACGTGGAACGCTACCACTGCTAATGCTACGGCCCTTTGAGAATCTGCTGGCAATGAGAGGAGCCACGATGCTGCAGGGCAGGATTACTGAACAAAGAGATGGAGGGATAGGAATGAGGTGTGGGAGCCCCCCTTCCACCTCTTTTTATCTTGACATCCAAACCCCTTAAATGCTTCCCTTACCATCAAATTCATTTCTGCGAGGCAGCATCCCTCCTTCGTTCTTCCATCTCTCATGTTTGTGGCGTGTTGTTTGTTGTCCTGTGAGTTAGCTGGCGCTGAGAGGCAAGTGCAGACGAGGTTCGTTCGAGTGGCGAGGGCAGCGAGAGGGACGTTCATTCATCAAGAGGAAGTGCAGTGCAATCGAGGCAGTAAGTGTAAGGTAGATAAATGGCTGATAACCTCAAGGAGTGAGATGATTCATCACTTCCTAAAATTAAGTTCATTAAAGGACTGCCTGTGGACATACATCAGTGTCTCCTCCTCCAGATGATCTTGTTTGTTACAGTATACCTGCCGTGAAGGGTTTTTATCCAAGAAAAATATATTTTGCAAGTTATTTCCTCATATGAACACAAAAAATATCCATACTGTAGAGCTGCAGCAAATTATTATTTGATATGCTGTGAAGGGTCTTAACAGTAGGGTAAGTGCTACAGAGCTGTAAGGGTTTGTGTGTTCACACCAAACGTTGGGTGCACACAGCTGTGTGAAGAATACACAGCACGTATATTGATGAAGGTAATGTGTAACCAAAGTTCACAAGTGCAAGTTCCATCAGGAAACTGTACATCGTTAGCAACATGTGCTGAGGTTAGCACAACAAGCTGAATAGCGTGTGTCAGTCACTCTATGGTGAGTGCAAAGAAAACACCGGAGCTGGAAGACCCGTCGGCAGGTTCCCAGTCAGCAAAACAGCACCAGAGTAAGAGTTGTGATCATGACACTGTGTTGGCACTACTCCACCATTTTAGGGTTTGTTAATGGAAACAACATGCTAACGCACATTTCACAGCATCACCCAGATGTGCCCATCACCAAGATGTTTGTAACACTCCTTGTAACATGTATTTGTCATTACTTTATATATTTTGGCATTTTTAATTTTTATATCACAAGAGATGCTTCCAAGTGTTATTCGCTGTTGTGACCTGTTGCCTTTTGGGAAAATGTTTTTTGTTATTTATCATATAATACATAAGTGTTTAAAATCTTTCTTTTATTAGGAAAATAGTTTATCAAAGTTGCCAGTGGGCAAAATGCTACCTCAGTCCCCCGCGAGAGGATTTTGTCTGTCTCAGACTCTTGCACTATTGTCTGTTCAGTTACTTTTAAAATTCAGAAGTAGAGCTTTTGGTTACTTGCATAACCTCTGTTCTCAGAGTAGCATGTATTTTAAGGTCTCACTATAAAAACTATGACTATAAAAAATACTTAGATATGCTGTACTATACTATGATACATTTTTAAATTGAAAACCAGTGGCTTTAATTTTTTCAAAAAATAAATACGTAAATAAATAAATCTGTGGAGCCTCTTGCTACATTTCAGATGATTTGTTAGCATTTCAAACATTTCCCGATTAAACTTCTGAGATACTTTCACTTTAATTTATATTTAATTTATCTAATACTCACTAAAAAAAATCAAAGATTAGGGGAAAAAGTAATAAAATAAAAAAAATAAAAATACCAGTTTGTGTAGCAGAACTCAGAATTAACACTCTCAAGACCCCTCAGATTTATCTTTAATGGACCACAACTTCTAAATTGGGAGCCACTGGACTAAACTACATAACTGTGCAACAGTTAAAACCATTAAAACACCTCGACCAGCTACGACTCTAAGGTTGTACTTACATATTGATGCATCAGTAATGCAGTTTTTTTTATCAATATTGATGCAGCAGAATTCAAAATGTTGTCTTTTTAATTGCACATAATTTTCCCCCCTGTTA
This sequence comes from Cephalopholis sonnerati, assembly GCA_019142605.1. NCBI lineage: Eukaryota > Metazoa > Chordata > Actinopteri > Perciformes > Serranidae > Cephalopholis > Cephalopholis sonnerati. The sequence continues at coordinate 25,715,151 of JAGQAX010000003.1, read as the reverse complement.
ACACCTGGTGCCTACCCACAATGCAGCATGACTGCTGGTAATTTAGTAGGAGATCAGGTGTGTTATGCTAGTGGCAGCTAATCTAGCCTCAAGCTGTTAGCCTCAAGCAGAGAGGACGAACTGCTGGTGAGGTTCATCCCCAGATTTCTTTAATTTTCAAACAACACTGCCCCGAGTGACATCACTTGAGGCAATTTACAATTTACCAGATTAAGTGCAGCTCCCTCTCGAGCCTTAAATGGCCTTGGAACAACACTTTCCTCATTTGCAGTAGTAGTGTTACTCGCAAGGAACGTTAATCTGACTTTTGAAAACTGGTGCACTTCCCCTTTAAGTGCGAGTTTAAATGCAGGACTTTCATTGTGATGGGGTGTTTTTACATTGAGGTATTGATACTTTTACTTTAGTAAAGATCTGAGGACTTGTAACAGTGTTTTCTTGACTAGTTGATGAATTGTTAAGTCAACGAAATATTAAAAAAATAGGGATTAAAATGCTCATCACATTTCTGAAAAGTAGGGCCATCTGTCCAAAACCCCAAAGCTTTGAATTTAGTGATATAATACTGAAACAAGCAGCAGATCCTCACACTGGAGAAGCTGGAATCAGAGTATTTGCTAAAAAAACAGACTAAAATGATTCATCCTGTCAAAACTGTTGCTGTTTTAAAATCTGTCAATCGACTTATCGCTGTAGTCCAAAATCATAGATGTGTTGTAGCGTTTTGTGTCCGTTTATAAAACCAAAAACACATTTTAAAAAACAAATATTCAGCTCCAAAAAAAAAGGAAAAAAAAGAGAGATTACTCTCCTCCGTGCCCAGTCAGTGGAGCAGAGCTGCTGCTGCTGCTTACACAACACATGAGTGGAGCCTGGGAACAAACAGGCGCTCAGAGTAACCTTGCCAACCAAAGTGGAAACTCCCCCACGCGTCCATTCATGTGAGGATGTACAGCCATCGCTGCTTCCTCACAATACCATTTATACTGCGAGTGCACACTGAGCTCTGAGGCCCGGCCAGAGACGAGCTATCGCTAGGCAACAGGCAGGAAGGGAATCCGCAGCACAGCACAGACTCTGTTACTGCTGCTACAGTGAGCTGTATGGGCTCATGACAGATAACGGTCTGGATATAATTGACACTGACGAAACAAAAAACCCACAGAGGGTCACATTTAGAGTGGTCGTCCTCGTCGTGGTGCTTTAGATGCAGCAGCATCAAAGCAACATGTTGTTCTGTTCTGGGATGAAAATCCTATGAATTATCTCAACAGGTTCAAAAACAAGAATTAAATTAAGGACTACATTTACAAAAAAACCCCACACAGTATCATGTTTTCAGGGGGAGGATTAATCTCTCGGATTAAAAGTATGATTCCCAAAATTTGTCAGCCTCTTGAGGCTGCCTTCAGATTTAGTGTCACGCTGTGCTTAAATAATAGCTATTAAAACAGCATGACACAACTAGAGAGCAGAAACAGAACACCCTGATGAGTGAAATCTCACCCTTAAGCTGGAATCAGGAAATGTTTTGTGTTGTATTTTTGTTTTGTGTTTTTTCTTGGAAATTCAAAAAATTCACTCGCTTGGAGCGGCTCCTGTTTTTGTTTTCCATGACAAAAGTTGTGGTCAGTACCTGGTACTTTTTTTGGTAGCACCCCAGTCGAGGTTTCAAGCGAGCTGAGCCAATACTTGAAGTTGGACTTAAAACACTGCAGACCACTGATTTATCAGAGAATCGTCACTAGTGTGAAACAAGACATCCGTCGCAAACCTGCCAAGCTACCATCAATGGCGACTGCAAATTTTTTATTAACTCAACCCAAAATTTAAAAAAAACTTGCAACCCGCAAAACCACGTCGTGGTCAGTTGACCAAGTGCAGACGTTTCTCTGCTTGGTTACCAACAAAAAGATCCAACCATGCACCAAGATTATGTCACAGCAGTTTCATGCTGCGTTGCTACGACCATTAGCTAAAAATGCCGCCTACATTGACTGGTGCTGTCTGCAGTGGAAAACTTAATACAGAGAAGCACCTGGAGTCTCATTTATAGAACAATGCATAGAATCCAATCTAAAAATGTACCTAAGAACAAAAGCCAAAAATGGCATGCGCCAAGAAATATTCAACAATTTCTACAATCAGGCTCCACCTCACCACCTCCCATCTCCAAAATGTTCATTAGCATGGGTCAAATGTTCTCCCATCAAGACTGTTTTCATACATCTCAACTTTTGCGTGTAAGGTGGCGTACGCCTCCTTCAGGCATCGTTTAGTGCGTATGCAATGTTTATAAATGAGACCCCTGGTAGCAAAAGGAAGTTGAGTCAAGCTGATCATTCTTAGCAAAATGTGTCAGCATTAGGGCTGCAACTAAAGACTGTTTTTCTGATTAATCGTTTAAATCATAAAATAGTGACACATTCTTTGCACAGATATTCACAGCCCAAAGTCACATCTACAAGGTGTTCATTTGCTTTGATCAGTTTTTGAAGATAAAAACAAATCCTCACATTTGGGGAGCTGGAACAGATGGATACTTGGGATTTTTTCTTGACTAATGACTGAACCAAATAATTGCTTATCAACACATTACATTTTCTCTCAATTAACTTGTTAATTTTTAAATAATTTTACCATCAGGGTTAAGATTCTCCTGTAAGTGACCTTAGTTTGCAGGATTTGAAGGTGAAAACCTTAAGAAAAACCTTCTATCAATATTCTGTATATTACGGTATCAATATTGTTTGTGTTTTAAATGAAAATGTATTTGTAGTATTGATATTTTGGTATCAGTCCGCCAACTCCTTTCATTTCTGTTCTCAGTCTGTTGCTATCCCCATTCAGATCCTAGATAGACAAAGCTTGGTCAAGGTGGGGAAGCAGGAGTGGGCGGACTGATACCAAAAAAATTGATACTAGATACATATTCATTTTAAAGATCGACTCAAGCGTCAGTTAGATTGATACCAAACACAGGATCAGTTCCTCTCTTCTATGTTGCAAACATTTGTATTTCAAGAGTCAAACTGTCTGTGTAAACAACGTTCTGTTGTCATGAACACATCTAGTGCAGCATGTACTCTTTGCTGCTCTGCTGTCATGTTGTGTGCACTCATACATGATGTGCATGCAGTGCGCACCCTGACTAAAATGAGAAAGAACAAGAGAGCAGCAGCAGAGAGGAAGGGAGGAGAGAGGAGGAGGGGAACGCCTCAGCGTCCACACCTCTGACAGAGACAGTTTGCTGGAAGTCTTTCCAGAGAGGCTCAGGCGAAGAATACCCAGGTGTACTGAAGTGAAATTAATATTTTAGTCAAATCGGATATGCAGCATTGGTTAATGTTACGTTTTCAAACTGTAATTGGTCATCATTAGCTGATACTTTAGCCACATGTTATGGTATCGCCCACCCCTATTGGGAACTGATGCGATCGTGGACCTGTTGAGACTTAAGTAACAAACTGGATGATTAAATTAAACTTGACAACCCTGCTGGAGAAAACTGAAAATGTATGATCTATGCCGTAAGATAAAACCCTTTTCTCGCAGTTAGTCAAGTAGAACTGCGACTGAACCCGATAACAGTTAGCTAGTTTTGCTAAAATGAAGGTCCATCGTACAAGATGTTAGCTGAGTTAGCTTTTGTTCTACAAAGCTGCACTGCGGTGCATGTTTAAAGTATTCCCTCGTGGATGTAATTAACCAAATAATTTGCTTTATTGAACATATAAGATGCCTTCACACAGGTAACAAAAACAGACAACTGATATGCTTGAAATGAAAAAAGAAAAACCCACATTTTATTGCACTTAAGTTATAAGAAAATAAAATTCTAAGTGAATCAAACAATACACAATCCCTTTAAGGTTTTTTTCTGTCTGTTTTCTTTTTTGCCAGGCAGTTTACATGAACTGAAAAAATAAAACACCTGCAACAAATCTGATTTCTCAAACCAGATCATAAATTAAAACAGAGGGAGAAAACAACGAGAGGAGATAGAGCAAGATTGTTTTCTTTTTTTCTTTTTTAATATACAGTGTTATACCACTTTCACAGTTCAGCTTGAGTTGTGACTCTTGGAGATTGAGACGATTTTTCGTTTGGCTACAATGTTTCTGTTCACGTTTGTTGCCTTTTGTGTTTTTATTTTTCCCACTGACAATCCTCGAGGCTGCGGCCGCCGCAGAGCAGCCGCCCCGGTGATTTTAACTGCAACACATGTAACACTAAGACTCCTGGCAGCTCGACCTGTCAGTTGATGCTTGTGATGGTCTCCTCTGTTGCTTCAGACATCTTTGAATGGAACAACAATCACACACGGATACGGACAGTTCTCTCATTCACGTGTTAAAATCGATACGTCTGCTAGTTTTTTTTCTTTGCCAGTCCACACAGCATTTGTACATTTCCCCAAAGAACAGGCTGAAAGAGCGTTGTCCCAAGGAATGTGTTTACAAGTTGCCCATTAACACGCTAACACACGCACTCATGCACGCACACACACGCACGCCAACAGTGTACATCCCCTTGTTTCCTCTCTGCAGGCGATCCCGTCAGTATCTGTCGGACACGCTCCCTCCTCTCAGCCTCGTAGAGGCACGTTTGGCTCAAGTTTCAGTGGCAAAAACAAACAAAACAAAACAAAAATGTCGGATGTTATCTTTTGTGATCTTTTGTTTCTTTAAGTCCAAACATATAGAGTTCAATTTGGAATTTTGCCTGGGACTAAAACGTCACAGCAAGTAAAAGTTCCATCTCTCTTTTTTTCCGTTCATCTAGCAGCATAAATACAGTTTGGCCACTGGGAGAAAACAGTAGAGGGGAAGGGGCTGGGGGGTTCAGGGGCGTTAATCCACAGCGCTTAGAGCTTTACTTCCTCTTGTCACAGCACTGGCATTGAGGAAACCACCCCAGCTAGACTCTGAAAAATTCTGGACAGCATTGATGTTTATGCGGAGACGGAGCTCCTAACCCAGGTATGTAGAAAACAGAAAGGAAGAACAAACAACTCAAATAAAAAGACGAAGAAAAAAAAAACCCTTTGTGACATAATGACAGCAAACCTAAACAGAGCAGGTTTCTAATACTGGGATTTGTTGCTGTTGGCAACCGCAAAGAAAGAAAGAAAAAACATGAGAGAAACCCCTTTCATATGATAAACCAAGAACGTATTGAAATTCACAGTTGTGTTTGTGTGCGATATTGTAAAGAAATCAAACTACAGAAACCGAGTGGAGAACAACAAGAACGGAAATGGAGTGACAAGAAACGAGCCTGATTACAGGCTGAACCCTCCAATCGCTTTCTCTCCTCTACAACAAGCAGCTCTTTAGGTGTAACTGTGTGTGTGTGTGTATGTGTGGAAATTCACCTTTAAATGTCTCCCACCGTCCTCAATCTCTCCCTACAGTCAAAGTTTTCCACCTTATGGTTGGCCGTTTGAGTGTATGTGTGTGTGGGCGCGCACTGATGGGAGGGGGAGGGGGTGTGTGTGGGGGGGTCTTTAAAAAATAATATATCTCTGTACATCTCAAAATCTGTCAGGCTTGAGCGAAACCAAGTCTCTGTGCGAAGCGGACCCCGAACCGAAAGGGTTGAGAGTCACTTCAAAAGAGTTCAGTCTTCATCAGTCATTCCTTTCTTCCTGTCTTCTTTCGAGGGACAGACCGGTCGCGCCCCGCCGCCCCGTTTCCAGCCCGATCCCCTCCGACTCCACCTCGTACTGGTGGCAGGGGGTCGAAAGCAGGGGCTGAACACGTGTGAGGGTCTGTGGCTCTGTCAGTAACATTTGCCCAAAGGGGGGACGGGGAAGATAATGGTAGAGGACAGGACAGCCCACTGTCAGTGGTGGTGGTTGTAGATTTTGGGTGAAGAGTTCTGGGCTTTGGCCCTTCGGTTTTCTAGGTGCCTCATCTCCCATTCCCTCTCTATTCCTTCCTCTCCGCGGTTCGCTCTTCGTCCTTCCCCACCGCGTCCCTTCTCACTTCATGTCCACGTCAAAGTCCAGCACCAGCAGCTTGGTCTCCTCTGTGCCGTTGCGGCTGCCCACCGCGCACACCAGCTTGGTGTTGGAGGCCCGGATGCGCCACACTACACCGCCGCTGCCGCCGCTCTCCAGAGTCACCAGGTTTCGGATGAACTCGCCCGTCTTCAGGTCCCACAGTTTAACTGTGCCATCGTCCGAGCTGGTGATGACAAAGTTCTTGTTGAACTGGAGGCACGTCACGGCGCTCTGGTGCTTGTGGGGACCTGAGGACACAGAGAGACAGACGGTTAGAGGGATGTAAAGAAAGACTTCACCTGCAAAAGGATCCACGGTTTAAATTTAGCTCCTCAGCCGTAAAGTCCCTGCTCCAGGGGTAGAACTTTTTGGAAATATCAGGGGCAGTGTGAGTAGTGCTTCATGTCAGCGATGCCTCAAGGCTGCTACAACTTTTGTGGAAAGAGTCGAATTCATTTCTCTCCCAACAAAAATGTGTATTCACTGTTACTGCACAGTGTTTGATCACACTGCATCCTCTATGAATTTGCCCTGATATTCACAGAAGAGTTTTTCATGAGCAAAAATGACTTCAATTACTCAACTGTCTTACAACATTTATTGGTTGCCCGTGTCATCAAAGTCAGGACTCTTAATGGGAATTTCTTGTAGATGGAAAAACTTCACTTAATGTTTGAATTTGTTGACCCTCTATGACAAAAATAAAAACACAAGAAAACACTTAAGCGTCCATTTCTGCTCCTGCACATCTCCTTTCTAACATGCACTCAAACATCACAGTCGCACAGCAGTGAAAAAACAAACCAAGAACAACATGACCACAGCTGCGCTCCAATATTCATACTACACTATTAGTGTGCCAGAAAAAAGATTAAGTTGGCCCCAATACACAGCGTGTCAAATGCCAAAAATACCAGGACGTCCAACTGCATCCAGTCGCATTTTGCAGTACACAAGTCAGCATGCATTTCTGGCTATCAGGACGCACAGCTGAAGATAAGTCACATCCACAGAGCCGCAAACAGGTGACAGCTCGCTGACAGCTGACAGAAACCGCAAGATAATCAAAGATAACCAAGTTCAACAAAAGGACTTAACTATGGAAATAATGACAGAGAAATGGTAAATGGACCTGCACTTGTGTTGCGCCTTTCTAGTCATCCGACCACGAGTCACATTCACCCATTCACACACTGGTGGCCGAGGCTACCATACAAGGTGCCACCTGCTACTCAGTTTTTAACACACTAACACACCAATGGAGCAGCCATCAAGAACAAATTGGGGTCCAGTGTCTTGACCCGCTCTACCTCTGAGCCACAGCCCTGTGTAGTTTTACTGCTGCAAATACAATACTGCATGTTCGAATCTACCATGTTTGCAGTTATAATATGAAGGCTAAAACTACATACATAGCACAGTAACAACAGCACAGCTCTCCAGGTTGACCTTCATCTCTGGCGAGCTCGGCCAATGGCGTTTTGTTGTATCTACAAGGTTACGTTAAGCAATTACGCCAAGATCTGCTGCCTTCCAAATCTTTTAATCTTCAAATTTCGCTCTCTGGAATGCGACAGAAACACGAGCAAGACAGTCAAGGTTCAAGGGGCAACATCGTGACAAGGTAGTACACCTCAGTTGTATGCATTCTCAAAAAGTCTGTAATTCAGACTGTAGCGTGTTGTTGACTTGATGTGTGCAATAATCTGTGTCACAAAAACAGCAGGTTTACCTTTTCTTTTACCGTTCTTCAAATGTGACCTAAATGCAAACACTGATGTGCGCAGTAGGGGACTTTAAAGTTCCTGATTTAGCTCCTGCAGAGTTTTCCGCAGTGCTTTCAAGCAGAGGTACACCCCCCACCCCCCACCACCTTAAAAACTACAGTTTTATTACCTGAAATATTAAGATTCAAGGAAAATGAGCGCCATTTAACAGTAGGGCTGCAGCTAACAATCATTCTGATGATTATTTTGATGAGTTGTTTGGTCTATAAATTTTCAGAAAATGGTGAAAAATGTTGATCAGTGTTTCCCAAAGTTCAAGATGGCGTCCTGAAATGCCTTGTTTTGTCTACGACCCGAAGACATTCAGTTTACTGTCATTGAGGGGTAAAAAAAAACACAAAAAATTTAAATTTAAGAAGCTCTAATCAGAGAGTTTTGACTTTTTTACTTAATAAAATACTTAAATTAGGTGATTACTAGATCATTGCAGCTCTATTTCATTAAGGAAATCCCATTTCTAATATGTTTGTTTATTGTTTAGGCTGCCATCTTCTAAGGAAATTGATCACAAGATGAGAGGCTCTCCACCTCCACTGTTGTGGGCCTTTGTAGTTCTGCTATAATTCAGTCAAAAGCAGCCATTTGTTATAAATAGAGTAATGCAGTGGGTAGAGAGTTCGATCCAGAATAAAGACCTCAAAACAAAACCTCTGAGACAAAAGAAGAATTCATCTTTTTTTATTCCTGAAGCTGTCGTGACAGTGTAGTAAAGTCTTCCTACTGTAGGCAGGTTTTAGGACTCCGGCCTGTCACTGTCACAGAGGCGAAGCAGCTCCAGCTACACCTCCGTCTGCTGTGTGTTTGTGTGCTGGCAGCTGGCAGGAGGCCACACTTTAAGTGAAGATGGCGGCTGTTACTGCCTTCACTGAGGTGACTTTATTTGTGACTGTACGCGTGCAGTGACTTAAGATTTCCCTAAGGGCTTGAAAATGATATCTTAATTAAATCAATTAGGGCGACACAAAGCACAAACAAGCGTAGAATCAAGTGCTGGCAAATGAACTGCTTTTTTTTATTTAGCGGGAGGTTGCTATAGCAGCTATTTCATTCAGACACGTTCTATTTCTTTCTGCTATCACAATCCATTTGTGGAGAAAATTTGTTGAAATCTCCCTATCAACAGGCTTTCACATATTTCTGTCTCCAGTTAGTTCAAACGGCTGTTATTTACCCGAGTATACAATGCTGCTCTGCACCAACCCCCAACATGCCTGCCTCTCTCCTCCCTCCCCTCTCTGCATTACCACGACAAAGCCTGCTCCATCATTACCTATACTCTCCTCAGCTGACAGTGACATCCTTGTTGTCGGCCTATTGTCTTATCAAAACACACTAATGAATAGCAGAAATTGTCCGCTGACCTAATTATATGACCCACAAAGTCCCCCGGCCTTCATCCCTTCACTGTAGTCACCCGCTCTTCACAAGACACACACACACACCCTCCCCCCCGTCGGTCTTATCCCCCCTCTTCTCTCTTCAGACTCTCACTGGGGCATCCCTTTGTTCGGCGGGTGTGTGTGTTGGTGTTTGTGGGACCGGCATGCGGGGTTGTAGTTTGCTAATGAGGGCATTTAGGGGTGGGGGCGCTGGTGGATGCTGCTGCTATTCAGTAAAGGATTTCCCACTTCCTGTGAGGCACCAGTAGTGCCGCTGCTACTAATGGAGTCTGAACTATTCAAACAGACACAAAGGAAATGAGAGTGTAATCAGGACCAGCAGGCCCACAAGGTGTTGGCTCCGTACTGCCACACACAGACAAACAGGTCATTTATAGTCTCCGTTTTAATTGGGCTGTCAGTTTCAAGCTAAGTCTCGTCTTATGGGCTTTTTGTTGTTGTTCAAGGCTGTCACCGCCATTTTTCTATGTTTACGTTACATGTTTACATGTTTACAGTTCTATATTTGAGGGCATAGGTTTCGTTCAACACTGGAGGGGGGGACAACGTAGGAAACAAGGGTTTCTGCCAGGAAATTTTAAGCATCAAACACTTAAATTCTGCAATCTGCTGAATTGTTGTGCACCAATTTGCTGTGAAAATGTCTTGAATTTCATCACCATATATGTCCTTATGTTTTTATTGGACTATTGGAGGGGTTCTAATTACCGAGTGGAACTTGTCTCCTATGTCCCTCTTGAAATCTGTGCCTATGTCTCAGTGGTTCTGCAGCCTGTTGCATAAACTCACAACTTCATACAGTTTCATTTACTGTGGTGCATCTTTCAGTGCAGAGAGATGCAACCAACTAGTGACAGAAATTAAGAGACCTAACAGACTATGAAGGTAACGTATGACAGAAGCTCCAAATCTCTTTGGTCCGATGAGCTCAAGAACTCCTCCATCAACACCACCTGTCATGTTATATATGTACTCAAAGGGCTTGATTTTAAACCAGATGATATTAAACACTATAAGCTATATCATTGTTTCAATGTATTTTTTCACACATTTGAACTCTGGATGTTTAAGGTTGGTTTGGTCACGTTTATAATCATACTGCTGCCACATGGAGTGGTGGGAGCTGGATGTTTTAAAATAGAAATAGTAAATGCTGACACACTATGTAACGGCTGTAGAATAAAGACACAATCTGCATTTAGATTGGTTCCCTATAAGCCTCGCTTTCACTTTGCATTCTTCCTGCCACCAGGTACGATCTCCTGGGACAGCAAAGGCTCGATTTACAGCACAAATGAAGTACGTCAAATATTGCACAACCAACACAGGAAGTGGGTGGAACTTTTGTTTTCCCTGCTAGCTACTGGCAATGATCCTCAGTTACCAAAGAGTGTCAGTGGAAGGTCTTTGCAGTCACTATCTATCTATCCCCAGTAGCACAAATGGCAGACGATGGAACCAACAAAGTACAAATCAGAAAGCAATATACTTGTTCTTGCGACAGCAAAGATATTACCACTTGGAAATGCTTGGAGGAGGGGTGTTTGTTTCTACTTGAACAATTTATCCTAAAATGATGATAAACGCAGACAAATGTCTCGGAAAAACCACCAGATTCTGTTGAAGTAAACACCTAAACAGCAGCAATTTCCATCACAAGTTCCAAGTAACAGGAATTATACATCACATACTCATGTCAGGTTTCATCACAAAGGTCCCAGATAATGAGCTCCTGCTTTAAACTTTATCTCTTACATTAGAGAAACCCACCATTTTTCTAGCCTTTCCCCCGTGACCACAGTGAAGGAGTGACTTCAATCTGCTGTACATTGAAGTTTTACCTTAACCCTAGCTACATTTTTAACTTAGACACGGACAGCTATGACAGGCAGCTGGGATGGCAGCCTCACCTTGCAGTGTTTGCAGGCACTGGCCCGTCTTGATGTCCCAGATCTTGACAGTGGAGTCTGCGTTGCCTGAGACCAGGATGTTGTCTTTGAGCTCCATGCCGCTGGTGAGGGACTGATGCCCCGTTAGCGTGTGGATGCAGTTGCCCGTCTCCACGTCCCAAACCCTTATAGACGTGTCCAGTGAGCCGCTCACCACATGGATCCCATCAAACTAGAAGACAGAGGGGGTCAAAAGTTCAGCATCGACACTTTCTTTTCACTCCAAGTGTTGATGAAATTCATTTCAAACTGGCTGAAAATCAAGCTGCCACTCCGAGATAACAGTAACCTTCACCTTCATTTGCAGCTGATGCAGTCGCGCTTGATGGCTACGCGGCATACTTTGTTTCTATTAACAAACTTCAGATTAAACTCATTGAAATGAATGAATTTTATTGATCTGTGAAACTTTGCTTCGTGTTCACACGTCCAACAGCAGAGCAGCGACGCTTTAAAAAGCCTAATGATGCAACGTGCTACAAAAACCAATCTATCAGTGCAGTAAACAGCCTCCTCTCTGAGGGTGATGGCACCAGCTAAAAGTGCACCGTAATCACACAGAGTGGGTGAGAGGACATCTTAGAGGACACACATAGTTAATAATGGATTAACTAATAGCTGATGCGTCCCAATCCTGCTGTATTTCTTGATACAGATGAAATTAAACTTTATTGGCGTCTGTTGATCACTATGAAGCTGCTCACCTGTAATGAATACACTCTGTTGGTGTGGCCCTGCAGCGTGTGGAGGCAGGTCTCCGTCTCGGGGTCCCACACTTTGACCATGAAGTCATAGGCACCGCTGACCACCCGCCGCCCGTCATACTGGACGCAGCGCACCGCCGCCACGTGGCCCATGAGGACGTGTAAACACTGACCTGTCTCAATGTCCCAGACGCGCAGCGTGGCGTCCCGAGAGCCACTGACCACCCTGAGAGAGAACCAGACAGACACCAGTCAAGAACAATTTTCAAGAGACAGTCAGGGTTGAATGTATGAATCTGGCTGCGACACAAATAGTCGAGTCTTTATGTTGAGCTTTACTTTCCCACCAGGAGGAATGTTTCCCTCAAGTTACAGCTTCTGTAAGATTAAATTCAATAGGCTGCACAACACGTTCATTCATACTGTGGCAGCTGCACTGACAGAATAATGAGACAGGTATGAACATTTCCTTTCACTCCTCTGACATCGAGTAACCTACAGCGTCATATTCATGTTCATACTTGAAAGTACAAAAACACCTATTTAACTCAAACAGCTGCCCTCCGGCAGTGTCTTCACCCAGCGTGGAAAAGAAAAGCGATATTATAGGTTATAGAGAAGGAAACTGCCTTTAGGTAAAACTGTTACTCAAGTTTTACATTTTTTTCTCCAGATTATTACAGTAAGAACAGTTTGTACCAGGGATATTATTAAAAATGAGACACAAGGGATAAACATATTAAAATCAGGTCACAGATTGACACCACTTTCCTTAATTTCCATCAGATCCCGACACTTCAGTAAACACTGAGACAGACATTCCTCCATATAATAAAATGAGTTCTATTTAAAAAACCCACGCTGTAAATACACATACTCTTTATTTATAAATGCCTCATGGCGCTACATAGATGGAAATCACCCACATGTTATTCACTGTCTGCCTGCAGCTCGCAGCATTTCCACTGAGTGAGTAATCAAATGTTACACAAAAACCTTGGTGGGCCCTAAGGCGAAAAGAGCACTTTGAGTCTCCTGAGTGTAATACTGAGTGAATGAGTGAGCAGCAGTTCACTTTAGACGGCTCACAGGGTCTATTTAATCACTATGAGACTACATGCTCACTTTCATACAGATACTGTCCTCTTACAGTGTTGCTGGGATGCTCATTTTGCTCGATGAGATCGCCATTAAGTCGGGCGTAATGATTCTAATAATAACAGAGGGTAAGGGGGCATTAAAGGAATAGTCCAAAAGCTTACTTGCTTTCGAATCCTATCTCAGTATTTTAGGCTGAATGGCGATGCATGGTATATATCTCGGTATTTTCTACGATTTGGGCAAAATGTTCAGTTGTAAGTCAAAGCCACTTGTGATGGGTCCAAGTGCTTTTATTAAAGCAGACCATGATCAAAAACAACATATAAAGACAGGGCTTCTTTCCCTAGTTAAAAACAAACAGCAGCAAAACATGTAAAATGGAAAATTATATAGAAAAATGAACAAAAATAGGCTCTTTGTATCAGCCTGGACTCGGTGCCAACCCAAGACAAGAGTACTAGCCTTGAAAAACTCTTGCCAATCATTGTAACAAAGCTCAGGGGAGCATCTTCTTCATCAGCAACAGAGCCAGTATATAAATGAAGCTTTTGCCAAATCCAGTCCAAAAAAAATTGCTATTCAATGAGCTTTACGATGCAGCCCCCGCTATATGTGACCAGAACTTTGCTCCCACTCATTGTTTATTGAGAGTCACTGATTCGCTGCACAAAGAGGGCAAATAAGCTAAATAAAAAATATCAAACTAACTGCTCAAAATTTCTACAAATAACCCTTTAGATTAGCAACAACCATTTGTAAAGCTCACTAATTAACATATTTATTAGATTTATTTAGAGCTGCAACTGAGGATTAGTTTCATTTTCTTTTCAATTAACTGAATCGTTTGGTTCATTTGTCAGAAAATTGTGAATAATGGCTATCACACTCTCCTGAAACCGAGAGTGACATCTTAAATTTGCTTGTTTTAAATGACCAATAGAACAAAACCCAAAGATATTCAGTTTAATGTCACATAAGACAAAAAAGAAGCAAATCTTCACACACTTGAGAAGCTGGAACTAGAGGCCTTCAAGGTCATTACATAGTCTTACCTTAATTCCCTACAAGAACTACATTCCTCCATAAAACCTACCTCTGCACAGGACCACATATGTAATACTTTATACTTATCTACAATGCTTGAATAAGAAAAGATGATCTTTCCAAAAATGTGTCTTAAATCTGGTTAAAAGTTCTCATTAAATTTGCCTCATACTTAAAGCACTGCGGTGCCAGTGGACACAAAAGCTTCATCTGACACTTTTTAAGGCTTAATGGAGAGACTGCCACGTACCTTTTCTCATGTAGGTGCATGCAGCGCACTGTTGAGGTATGCCCATAGAGGGTGTGGATACATTCTCCTGTCTCTGCGTTCCAGACCTTGAGTGTGCGATCAGTGGAGCCGCTGATAATAATGTTGTCTCTCATCTGGGATGACCACACGCCCCCTGTGTGGCCCACCAACGTACGCAGACACTGCAAAGATCACAGAAGAGGAAGAGTCGTCTTGATCAGGACGTTCCTCACCTCCGCTGACAGACAGACAGACTTGAGATGTTCGCAAAGTTGGTTTCAAAGACATTCAGGGTAATTTCATTCATATATTTCACATTTGAGTTTTAGAGCTCGTAAAAATCACATTTGCACATTTTCCCCACTGTGACCTCCCACTGCCTTCAGGGAAAAAAAAGACAAGGAAAATGAAATTTCCGTGACCTTTTTGGTGAAAGCAGAACCCTGTCGTTGAATACCTGCTGCTGCTGTGCTGGGACAAAATCTCTCCCTGAGCTTTTATAATTGCTTTTACTTATCTGTTGGAAAAGCAGACAATTCATTCTCTTCGCAGAAAAGCTTTGACAACTGTCTTCAATTAAAATATGTGCCCATTCATCCTCATTAGGGATGGTAGATTAGCTATTGATTACAGCAGTTATGGAAATCTTTCTGATCAATTGAATTTGCGTCTCCACAGCTTCCAATTTGTGCCTCGATTTAATTATCCTAAATGCATTAAATTAAAATTCTTTGGGGAGAGGAGCGAACTGTGGATGAGGTCGGTGGCGAGTGCTGCGGTTATGTCAGGTCCAGAGTGGAGCGTGTCGATGAAGTGTTCAACATGTGACCCCCTGACTGCAGCTGATAAGCTGCTGAGCAGTGAATGGTGGCGCAGGGCGAGAGGTTTTTATTGCAGCGAGTGAAAGAGGAAGATGATGCTGCAGCCTGTCTTCCCCCCTCTCTGTCCTGCGATAAAGAGAATCACTTCATTAACTGAGGGCCAATGTGGCATGACCTGACAATCAACCTCACTCCTGTGTTAAAAGTCTCTTGTTTTATCACCACAGGTCCTTTTTCTTAGCTTCATGCAGCAGTGAAAAGAATAACGCTGCAGCTGCACAAACATCTGGCTAAATTACAATTTATCGTGCGTTTAAAACTCTCGTGGGTAATTTGTAGAACGTCGTGGTTCATTATCGGGATTATTTACAACGTCTCCACTGTCCGATGTGTCTTAATCCACAGTTGTGATAAATATTTGCTTTTCCTCTGTAACACAGGCCTGCAGTTTATTGTGATCATACTCTCAAGGATGCAAGGTTTTTCTCGTGAATGGAAGCCAGTGGTCGAGGTTCCAAGAACAAGAATCACAGTGTGTGATTAGAGCCTACTCAAACACTGCGTAGGCAGAGAGAATACCTGAAATGAAGGGCTTAAGCGTCTTTATCGGTCTATGAAACAAACATAAAACGAGGCCGTCCCTGAGAGTGAAAGAAGATTTGCATTCTTTTAATGAACCTTTTTTTCAAACGCGAGGGTTTTTTTCATAAACATTTGCATTATATTCCTGTAAAGGACAAACAGAGCGTGAGGATCCAGTGTTGCAGCCTCAGAGCTCTACACCATGTTAGACTGGTTATACACTGTAGTGTTGAAAAAGCCACCTTCTTTGGCCTCGACAGGAAATATCAGAAAATAAGGGTCAGCAGGGCTAAAGCTAATGAAGCTAATGATGTGCAAAGGTTAAAGTAAACTACCTCGGGCCAAGTTATCACACCATTGACTCATGCTGCATGATTAAAAGATTACTCAGGCTACAGATGGATCTGCATTCAGCGTGCTAAAATGACTAGTCACGTTGTTTTAATGACTGATTTCACAGTTCGACAGGAAAGAAAGACAGACGGATGAAAAAAGAGAAAGAGCTCATGTGTCCCTAGATGTTGCGAGTGCCTCTGCCACATCCATGAATGAATGCATGTTTCTGCTCTGCTGAATGAAGGAAGTCTCTTTAACACAGCTGATACAGTTGCTACATTCACACTGAAAGAGAAGAGAGATGTTTCAACCTGGACCTTATTTTCCCATGTTTTTGTGTCTAATTAACCTGTGAGAACAACATTTTTTTAAACTGGTCTGGTATTGAGAAAGAGAGGCTATTTCAGAATGAGATTTATCCTTTTGTAAGACCTTGACACAAACAGAACGAACAAGCGAAAGGTAAAGAAAAACGTTTCATTTCTCTGCAGGGTCCTTTTTGTTATGTTCAAAGACACTCATAATTACAATCTGAGCCTGTCAGTGGCAAAAACAAGCACTCTTAATGGGCGTAAATTGACAGGGTGCACCTGCTCCGAGTGATTACACTGCAGCCTATTTCGCCGCTGCCAGCTGCAGCGCTCTCTCTCAATACTCGACTGAAGGCTTCCCCTAACATTTTCCATCGATTGTCGAGTCAAGATGCCAGAAGCAGCGGCGGCACAGAGAGCCTCAAACATGGGTAAAAACAAAGGAGGAGCGTAAGTGTACCGTGACAAGCTGGCCCAGATTCCGTTCAGTAACATCACTGCTGCTAAAAAGCAGGCAGATGCCATCAGAACAAGCTTGGGGCCCAAAGGAATGGACAAGATGATCCAGGATGAGAAAGGTGATGCGACCATTACCAAAAACATGGGGAAATAGGTTCCAGGTTGAAAAATACTGATGTTTCCCTTCATGTGTTTAACAACCATAGCAACTCATAGTGATGATATATGATAAATATAAATGTTGAAATACACTTACAGCTAAGCTAACCAATGGTTAAACCAAAAATACCAACCACACTAGCCAAAAAGTTTAGGTTTTCGGTTTCTCTTTCTCTGATCTGTGGCCATTATAATGTAAAATAATGCACTCCATAGAATCCCTATAGATGAAGACATGAACTTGGGGGAGGAAAATTCTCCACTGGTGCTTCCTACATTAATTTCTGTTGGGACACTTTAGTCAGCTGAGCCACCAAGTGTTTCTCTTGGCATGCTTTCTCCTGCAACTGCAAAACCTGACCATGGTCTCAGCTTGTTTAACAGAAAACAGCTGGTGGAACAGGGCAGATAAATCAAAATGATTAAGACTAAAGGTATTCTGTGAGCTGGATGGGGATGGTAGCATGTTTCTGCTCTTTTAATTTCTTCCGCTGCTGATTTGATGACATAGGTATGATTTACTGGTCAGCTCCAAACACTGACGGCTAATGTCACGCATGCACAAATACACAATTTTTCTCCACAGAAAAAAAGCACTGTGTTGCGCATGTACACAAATCCATGCATAAATGCTAGAAGGCCTTCATTAATTTAATCTTGAATCACTTTCACAATGTTCCTGTTAAATTCACAGCTCCATAAGCAAGCTATAATCTCTGTTGGTTAAAAAAAGGAGAGGCTAAACTGGGTATACATGCAGCTAAAGCATCTGGCAGAGGACACCGCTCCCTGGGTATGACAGCAGTCCACAGGTCTGCCATCTTAGATTGGCCTGACAGCTGAGACTGCTGCTGACAGGCACCACCAAGGACATGCGCCGCTCTGTTAAGCACCAGGCAGCCACCTCTGAAGCAATGAGATGTGTGCGGCTGTTTGTGTGCGGAAGATTGACATCTTTCACTGAAGCCGGAGGACGTGCAGAGACAAAGGTCCATCAGGTAAAGACAGAAAGCCTTCAAGTGTCGTCTGAGCAACCGCTGCTTCAGCAGGAAAACAAGCTCTAAAAAAAATTCCTCCAGACCGCAAATCTGAACTTGACATGCAAGCTCCAACGGATTCCTCTTAATCTCGTGTTCGTTCAGTCTCTGATGCAATACTTTCAACCACAATCAAATCCCCATTGTCTTACCTGATCGCTAAGCAACGGCCCAGTGCTTTTAGAGGTGGAGGCATTTACATATAATGTTCTCATATAATAATTCTGATTGCCTCACAGCAAGGGTTCAATTCACTGTGTTTTATATAACAAGCTAAATCAAGGGCAAGACAAAATCGGCAGCAAAGATGAAACATTAGCAGATATCTTGAAGCTTTGGCAAACCTGCACTGACGAATATTTGCTGAAATACATTAATATTAAGCAATATTCATGTAAATAATGCTGTCAATATGATGGGACACTTTGCTTTCTGTGCTTCAAATGCCCAGCCAGTTTGAAAAAATAAGATTCACAAACAAATTTTGAACAGAAGAAAGGATATTGGACAGATTCATTAAACCATTGATAGAAACATCTGCTACAATCTTGTCAGCATTGTAACTGCTGCACTATTTAGAGATGTGTTGGGAATACTGTGAGAGGAGAAAACATGAGATAACATTTAGACGCTGCAAAGTGATGTAACACCACTTGATTCTTCCCACATTGTCCCATCACAGGGGGAATCTTTTTGATCGCTCTAAATTGAACACAAGGTTTCTGAGGAGAAGTGGCACAAGTGGCCGAGGAGAAGTGTTAATGCTGCTCTACCTCTGGCACATCTTGTCTATGCCGTGACCAATTTCTTTTTCCGTCCCATCAATTTAAATCCTCTACCTGCAGTGCAATCCGCTGGAGCTGCATTTCAAATCTCTCCTCTGAAGGAAAAGGACAGAAGTAACCGCTGATCTCTGAGAGCGTGAGCCACTTTAACCTTGTAATCTATAATCGTCCACCAAAGTCATTATCGCAGGGACTGCTTTTTTTCTGATGAATGAAAAACGACCCAAAAATCAAATCTTTTCAGAGAAGGTAGAAAAGAAACCCACATCTACATCTCACACATGCCATCAGTCTAATGGCATGAGGCATCAAAAGGAGGACGTTTAAAGACCAACATCAGAGTTCTTCATCTCCGTTGATCATCGTCCTGCCATCTCTATTGATCTAATCAGAGAGAGACCTAAGTTCTGGTGTTAGCAGCTGAGCTTAGGACGGGTACCCCGAGCTTTCTTTGAAGTTGGAGGATTAATGTGAGAGGTAAAAGGCGCACCAAGGTCAAACAAATCCCTTTTAAAAGTAAGATTATGGAGCAGATATTATTTGCAATATGAAGGACAGGAGGAATGGATATAGGCACATGGATTTGGAGCCTCAAAAGAAATTTATCCAAGGGCCGCCGCAAACTGTGTAACACCTTGAGATCACTGATAGCCACTTTACAGGCCAGCATCTCAAGGGGACAAACTGACGGCGAGGAAAACGTAGCAATCAAGTCTTCAAATACGCTGGCAGAGACTATAAAGAATGTTGACAGCGGAGGAAAAACAAATGCAGGTGGTGGTAATCCCATTGTATTTTTTACTTTACAGTTTCACTGGCATCGACAGCCACTTCACCCGAAATGGTCGACTAGACTTAATTGGCCATTCCTCTCCAGTGAGAGATTCTCTCTTGAGAGCAAAGGAAGCAAAGAGATGAAATCCACAGTTTGGTTGTGCTCTGAATACAGCACCCAAACAGAAACGGATTTAGCCTCATCTTTTCTTCATGAGTAATGTAAACAAACAAATCCGAGGTGGATTAGCGTTGTAGAAGCCACAGACAATGTACTGTGCGTCTGTGACGTCGGTCTGAGCGCAGGGTGGTTTCAAAAAAAGCAGTCGAGCCTCCTGGTGATGTGACTCATCGCAGACTTCCACCAGCGATGTGGAGCTGCTGCAGCTGTAACTCAACAACCTGTCATCCAGATGTTAGTCCGTGGGTGAAGGAGAGCCAAATCATGCTCCATGCTTATCGGATGACCTTGGTAAGATCTGTCCAGATCAGCAAATGCTGTGACTGATATGCCGTGTAATCACCAGTTGGCTGAATGCCATTTTGACTATCTGTTGGACCGAGTCTTTAAAGCAATGAAAAGCAAGCTCTCTGGTCTATTGTGTCCAACAGAAAGAGAAACCTACTGCAGTGTGATAATGCAGAAAATCAACTCCTTTAGAGGCTTTTCTTTGAAATGTATGTTTGTAAAGTGAAACAGCAAATTCACCGCCCAAACGTATCTCATTTATTCACCACGTCAAAATGAAAGGAACAGACTGGAAAAGAGGAATATGCAACAACAGTTTACAGAGGGGTTTTAGTCAAGAAAAAAACAAGCTTTTTTGAAAATGGAGTCCAACACCGAGGCATGAAAGCACTGCGATTCACAACAATCTGTGAACCTCTCTCCAACACCACAGTACAACCACTGCTTTTCTTTTTAATACACAGCGTAAAGCTGCAGCCAAGGCCTGTGTGGCTGCACCAGCTTCAGCTATGAATACTAACACCTCTTGCGGACATGTGCTGTGTAACAAGTCTGCAAAACGGCAAAATGTAAGAGGAGAGAAAAGACGGAGATAGAACGGGTTCTCTGCCAGGATGTTTTTGTGTGACGGGGCAACTATCCATCAGGTTAGTAGTGCAGATACAGTTAGGTGTCAGACAAGAAAGCTGTTTTCATGTATAGCTAAGTGTACATGGGGAAGTCTTATAACGACTAAGCAATCGTTTAGATGGCTGTCTCCTTCACTTCCTAATCAACAACTGAAATATTAATGAAGTCAATTCAACGTGAACCGCATGCCTTCAGTCCATTAATGTCTGACAACAGCACAGAAGAAAAGGAAAACATTAAGATAAGAGGAAACGACAGGAAAAAGAGAAGCAGTTAACACATACCTTTCCTGTGATGGCCGACCAGACTTTGAGCGTGTTGTCGTCTGAGCCGCTGACGATGCGGTTGCCACAGAACTGGAGGCAGGTGATCACATGGTCGTCATGACCTTTCAGCACCTTTGGAAGGGGCAGATAAAGAGAGGTGCAGTGAGAAAGACATGGAGGACGGGGCGGATGCGGAATGACACGGCAAGAATTGAGGCTGACAATGACACGTCTCCGGTGCTTTGTACATCAAAGAGGAGATAAGAGGAAAATGTCATCAAGTGCTGCAGGTGTACACAGCTCTTTAAGCAGTGTGTGTGTGTGTGTGTGTGTACAATACTGGGTCACAGGACTGCTAGCTCAGCAGACGACAGAGCACACTGCATATGCAAAGGAGTATGAAGAGCACAGTAACCAAATTTACATCAGTGGCAGCCTAAAATGACCCGCGGCTGTCTTTAAAAAAGAGCAAAAGCATACAAGGGCCATTGAGGATCAGCTCTAGCATGCTGGTCATGCGTTATGGGGAACTTCTGAACGGGCAAAAGACAAATGGAGTCTTTTAGATTGAAGGAGAGTAAGATCATCCAGCGCTGCAGCTCATTTATTATTCAAAAAGAATACTGCAGAGATCTGACCTATCGCTAACTTTCCATCAACTTTCTGCGAGTCAAAGCAGCTTGATATTGGATCTATAAGATCAGCTACGCAGTGGGGAATTTAAGGTGAAGGTAAAGCTACCTTGGGTGATTTGAGGTCCCCTCTCCTCCAGTTGGTGTCTATTCTGTGCTGCCTGATGTAGGCACTCTTCCAGGGGCTGTGAGTGAAGCCAGGCTTGACGATTTTCCTCTTCTTGAGGAGCAGAGGCTCATCGATGCCTGTAAGGAGAGATAGAGATGGAGGCAGGTTGGACTCATCTTTCTCCTCTAAAAAGTTTATTTTAAAAACAGCCGCATCTTTAAGCACAGCATCGCCCACAGCAGTAGCTCCAGACTGCTCACGCTGGGCGACTGCATGTTGTCTGTCCGCATCTGTTGCAAAGACTTAAGACTCACCTTCTTCCCTGCATTTCTCCCTCCACAGCAGGTTGTCTTCTGCCAGGATGCGCCAGTAGCGACACGTCTGGGCTGCTTGGAGGAGGTCCTTCGGTTCCAGGAATGACAGCACATACAAAGCCAGCTGTTGAAAGACAATGTGAGAGGTGTAAATGGAAAAAGGAGACACAAAAAGGACCCATTATTCACTGCTGTGGGTGTATACGACAGCACAAACACCTCGTGGAAGAGGATTTGAAGTTTGAAGTAACTAAATCACAATAACAAAAAGGAACAGCTGAGAAAACACACTTGCCGAACAAACTATGTGCACAATATTAACAGCATGAATCGAACTGACAAGGGTAGACAATGGTATTACCATAGAATTGAATCAACATTTTTATTAAAGCCCAACAAAAAAATACACAATAGGATCTTCACACAGCCAGTAATAATGCCAGGGCTACAGTTCGTTAAGCCAAAGCTGGCATAAAAAGACACAAAACCTGGTATAATGAGCATAAATCTGGACCCCTGAGCAATAGAGAGAATAAAAAACACTACAGTCTGCTGTTTTTTCAACCAGGTATATCTTTGGACAAAAGTCTTAACACACAGTGTCAGTGGCAACAATGAAATGGCGGATCAACTATTAGGACGAGAGATTGCTCTGTATCATCATAAAATAGGTAAGGATTATGGGTTCATTGTGTAACGCGTTGTGCAAATATTGTTCTTTTATTATATTACAATAATCCGAGATGATAATGACCCACAGCACGCTGTGT
This sequence comes from Cephalopholis sonnerati, assembly GCA_019142605.1. Taxonomy (NCBI): domain Eukaryota; kingdom Metazoa; phylum Chordata; class Actinopteri; order Perciformes; family Serranidae; genus Cephalopholis; species Cephalopholis sonnerati. The sequence continues at coordinate 25,692,455 of JAGQAX010000003.1, read as the reverse complement.
GACAAATTCAGGAGTGGCGTCACGAACATCAGGAAGGAGTCAAATGTCCGGGTTGCTCCAATACCCAGGGGCCACTTTCACAAAAACGGTTTAGCTTGGTCTGTATAAGGCCAGTCTTCAGTTTGCTCTTAGATCTAGTCTGCAGTCTACAGTCATTTTTCTTATCAACCTGCTATTATTCTCTTGATAATTCTGTAAAATAATTAGAAATGCCTGTTATAATTTCTCACTGCTTGACATAATGTATTTATATTGCTGTTTTATTTGACATTATATTAAAAACTCTACAATACTTAGTTTACTATCATTTATGACTTTAAAAAAACATCAGCATTTTACATTTAAGGAACTGGAACCAGATAATTGGTTGGGTAATGTTGAACATTTCAATTAATATATATTTTTTTCCAGATCAGGTTTTTTTTATTGTGACTTTATTGTGCGCAAAAATTGCGATACCCTTTTCAAAACCAGAACCCTTTAAGTGTGTGTGTTGTATAGTCATACTTTCAAATATTTGGGGGTGTCTCAGTAAGCTGGACTCCTAACTCCATCAAATACAATGTTCTCGACTCTACCACACCACAGACTGTATGGGTTGTAGCTGCTGCTGCTGCTGCTGCTGCGGGAGTGTGAGCTCCTCGCCGAAGACCAAGCGAGAGTCCGCCCTGCTTCACACTAACAGTGACATGGCTAACATTACCTTACTAATTATTAACGGATTTAACGATACAGTTGTGCTGTTTTGATGTGATTTAGTCTGGACCATTCAAAGGCTTGTAATTGGATGTTAGATGCTGGTGCTGTGTTAGCTCGCGCTAACTGGGCAGACGTGAAACTGACCGATCACCAGGAGGACAGCATCTCTGAAGACTGCAGCAACAGAAAGCTTGCTAATCCAGCAGGAAGTGGGGACAGTCTGAGATCAGACCTCCAACACAACAAGGATGCTGGTATCAATTTACTGGAGGTGTTTCAGTACTACTTGGTACTGGGGTTTTCGGTCAATACCTTAAAGGTATTAAATGCCGACACACAGCCCTAAAAATTACACCTAATACTGGCTCAGTTTTCCTTGTAAAACCAGGCGCCTGATCTGACCGTCTCTTAGGAAAAGTTCTTGAATGGTTCATTCCCTCAAAGATTTAGAGACGTGTCCATGTCAAATATCCAACTTAACAGGGTTCAAAACTTCTTTGACGGCATTTTAAAGAGGACTGAGGGTCATGATGAAGGGCAATCATAAGGCTTTTACGTTGTTTTGTCTCCCTGCTGAAGGTCTTCAGGTGTTACAGTTTAGTTTTAGGGCTATTTCAAATCACTTGCCCCAGACAAGACCCACAAACCTTGACATACCTAAATCACCTGAAAGCCTGTCTGAGCCTGTAGTCATTACCAGCCTTCAGGATATTTCAAAAGTTTTATGAATGGACCTCGAGCCTGGAGTGATTGCTTTTTAAGCCCGACACACCGCCTTCTGCAGAATCTCTTCATGGTTTCAATTTCAACTGTATCTATAGTGCGGCCACAGGGATTGTCCTGTTAAAATTACTTGACAGCCCCCCTCAATATATTTCCAGCAGCTCTGGCAGAGAGGACAGACAGGATTATCAAAAGAAGTCAGAGAGAACAGGATATATATAAAAAAAGGCAGGAACAGAAAACAAAATGAAAAGAGAGGGCTCATGTCCTGGTGAGAACACACATGATGCTGCTGTGGTGCAAGTGGTGCTGACACCTTGAAATCTTGCATCCTATTGCCTCACTCTCTATGCTGCTGGCCGCCTCTTTTCATCCAAACAACTGCCAGAGAGAGACGAGGTGTTAAGTATTTGATCAGCTACACCAGATAACGGTGGACTGAGGCTGGTTTGCAAGAATCCCTCAAGTGATCTTATCGTCAGTGTGGCACTTCAGATAGTTTGTATTGTCAGTTATGATGCAGAGGAAAAACAAGACACCCCACTATGGATGTGAAGGAAGACTGCGACAGGATTAGGGCTGGAGCGGACGCCTCTGTCCTGTCATGTATTGTACATTTAAAACAGTGGAAGGGATTCCCACAGGGGTTCAGGTCAGAAGAAAAGGGACTGGAGTTGAAGTTGTGTGCTGATAACAGAAAAAGAGGCATTCAGGAACTCACCTCTTTGGGCAGCAGGGAGATGAAGTCTCGCTGAAACTGCGGCTCGATCACCTGCATCATATGCTTGACTTGTGTTGGCTCACAGCTGTCAATCAACTCATCCAGCGCCAGCAGCTTCTCGGGGCCAGTCCAGCTCTGCAACACAGAGGACAGAGTTTTTTTTTTTTTTTTTTTTTAAATCACTCTGCATTACATCTATTTGGCAGACGCTACACTACATATCATAAAAAAATGGAAGTTGATCTTTTTTTTTTTTTTTTTGTACTAGCATGGGGTGGCAAACCGCTTGAAACTAGCAACTCTCACTGCATACCAGATGAAAGCACAAGAGTAGTCTCAACTGTGCTAATAAAAACCTATTGAAGAGAATCTGTACAGTTCCAGATGAAATCCGGGAAACCTAAAAAGCTCAGACTGACGGTGGTAGTGTTTCACATTATCTGCATCAGAAACAGCGACAGCTGGTGTCAGTAAAGTAAAGGTGAAGCCAATTAAAACACTGAGCTGCACTGGTCTGCAGCTACAGCGCTGAGCAATATATCAATATTATATTTATATTATGATATGAGACTAGATTTCGTCAGTCAATATCGTAAGTGCTGTCTTTTCCTGGTTTTAAAGGCTGAATTACAGTAAAGTGATGTGATTTTCTGAACTTACCAGACTGTTATAGCTGCTGTATTACTTGCCTTTACATAGAAGCACCCATAGTCAACCCTACAATAAGCCCTGGTCAGCCATGTAACATTCATTTACATGTATCAAAACTGTTAATTTTCAGATTGCTAAAGTTTCCAGTTTATCATTGACATCCGTGAGATTTTGCGCCTTGTTGTTCATGAGCACCATGTTCACCACAGTTTCAAACACATCGTAACATTTCCATAACATTCCTTTCATTATATGACACGTGATCTCTTCTTGTTATAATAGTTTATGTTCGTCTTGTAATTATTCTGATTTTTCTTCTTATTCATTATTATTATTAACTGTTTTTTAGATCACTGTGTATCATAGGACAGAAACACAGATACAATTATGTTATCTTTCCTTCGTTTTTTTTTTTACGTATGTATTTTTGATGTTTGTTATAGTAACTGTTTTGGTTTTTTTTTCCCTTTTTACATGCATATATTTTTGATATTTGGTTAGTATTTTTTCATTTTCGCACAGGTTTCTTTTTTTGTCTCTCAGCACTTGTGGAGGCGTGTCACTTTCCACATGGCTTCTCATTGTAATCCACTGCTATCAGCCACCTGTGCTTACTTATTAATCAAGCTTGGGTGACACCTATCTATCTCATTCTCCATTGCAATCATTTGCCTTCTCTCTGGTTGTGTTTAGTGATTGTGCGATTGTTAAATGTACATTAGAGTGTGAATACCTGACCTGAGCCCTTCAGAGTCTGACGAGCTGGGCTGGGTTTGGACAACTGTTCACATATGATGTTCCAGTTCAGCCTACTTGACATGGTCCTTCATGCTTTGCTTCCCAGTTAATCCACGTCCTTGCTATATTGCCTTTTGGTTTGTTGTCGAAGTGACACAAAGAAATGGACGGAGCGGTGTACAGAAGTTTGCCTGCGTGTTTCAGTAGCAGCACCAGGGCTATTTTCTGACATTAACCGTCAGGCTCAGGTCGGGCTTGGTTATTAGTACTATTTTGTACATGGTTCGGGTTCAGACAGACATATACAGCCCAAACTGCACTCCAATGTATATACTAAGTAAAGCACTAACACACTTTCTGCTGCAGCTATTTGTGAGTTTTCTCTCATATGTATCAGTATAATACTATAGAGACTGTCTGACTTGTACAGCAGTGTATCCTGCTGGCTTTTATTGCTTTTATTTCACTGCAGTCTGTACTCTCTGTATTCTCTCTGTACTGTCCTCTCCAGAGGTTCTCAAAATGAAAGGGAAAAACTTTTCTTCTTTTTTCCCCCAAGTTCACCATTACAGGTGGCAGTACACTAGATGAACCTGATTACGCCTCCACATCTGGGCTGCCACACCCAACAAAGCTGTAGAGTGTTAACTGAAAAACATAGCAGCGAGGCGTTATGGGCTGACTGTGCCAATTCATCGTGGTCAAACTAGACACCTTACTGCGCTTATGTAAGCTCTTATTTTACTCTGATTGGAGCGCCTCTGGAAACATACTGCCTTGTGCAGTGTGTCTGCAACCCGTTAATGTTCCCTACGTGCCGCACAGAGTTGCTCGAGGCACCTGCCTATTTCAAGCAGCCAACACATTAGTGGAAAATGTGAGCATCAGGATCTAGACTCTATCAACAACATTATTAGGACTCTGTGGGGTTATTTATTCTGCTTGAACATTCGGTTGTTTAACGCTGGCTGATGACTCGAGCTGCAGTGTATGTTGGACTCAACAGCCTCAGTTGTTTCCCTCTATGGAGCGCTGAAATCTAACAATGATTACAGGCCATGAGGCAGGATGGAAAATCTGGCACACGCAAACCACCTGTAATTTGGCAGCTAAAAGCTTTAGCCAGAGGTGCTGGTTCTGGAGGTAATCAGGGGGTTCAGAGACCTCCTCCCTGCCACTGGGAGGACAACGCAACAGCTACTTATGCGTTATAACAATTTTCTGCCATAGGTTTTTAGTAGGTTTTGTTTAAACAACTACAGGCCCTCTAATCCAAACCTGAGATGAGTAAACCCTCATACCTCTAGTCTGTTATGTAATGAGTAGCTGATAATATTTAATTTTCAATAATGTTGGTTTGTGTTATTTTAAATATTTTTCTTATCTAGTTTGGTACAAGTAGTGACTGTTTTCCCAAGGAACCTGCAAAATGTGAAATATTTATAAAGTTAATTCTGAGGAGCTTGTCTTTCATTGTTGAGTATCATTTCTGGTGAACTATTATTCCCCTCAACAGCCTACTGCTGCTTCACCTACTGATTTCCTTCAATAGTCCTCAGAGAACGGCTGTGACACAGACCAGGAGTTAACGTCTGGAATCACAGTGCTGAACCTTAAGCCTGGAAGGAATCCAGGCTCACTAAAGCACAGCGTTTCTCTTGATTAACTGATCATTATGACCGGCTGATGACAAAAGACAAACAGGGTGGTGTTGAAGTGTCTGCTGAAAAACACTTAAATTTCATAAAGACTGAATTCTTTGGCTGCAACAAAACAGATCATTGAAGTACGAATACTGTGAGCTCCAAGGACACTAAAGAGGCAGTTATTACAGCTTTTATGGCAGTCATAATTAAAGTGTATTTTAAAAATGTAACAATGTATGATATCAAGGCCAATGTGTCTGTATGTTGGTTGAATAAGAGGATTAGTTTAATAAGCTTTATTTCCTTTTTTGGTCACAAATTACACACATTACCCTCCTTAAAATAAGTTTTTTTTAGTATATATAGTAAACAAATCAGATATATAGTGTTATTTACTGAGCTTCAGTGGTGCTGGCAACTAATTTTGTTATAGAAGGACGGAGCCACTCTCTTTACTAAAAGCTAAGCTAGCCTGCTGCTGGTTGTAAATTTAAGGTAAGTTAGATTTAAGACTTTTTAAGATCTTTTTAATGCCACTTGGAATAAAATTAAGTACCAATTTTACTGTAACCAAAACTGAGGAAATCAAACATGAAACAACATCACTTATGTAGGGTTAAGGAAAATTTTTTTTTTTTTATTGTAACATAAAGCATGACTTTTTGTGTGAAACACCTGGCGTTTCTAGTCGCCATGGCGATTTTGTGTTTCTCACTCTGCATGTTAAATTCGACTGACTTGATTCCCATCGTGCCAAGTATGAAAAACTTCTGAGTAATACACTGACACAGCCTTCACAGCCTCATATATATTGCCTTGTACCAGAGCCAGCTATGCTGCAAAATCTTAGTTAAATGGCCAATATTATTTGAATGTGCACTTTCCCTTGTCGTCCAGGGTAGCGACAGCTAGCTAGCTAGACAGTGGATCGTCTGCTCTGAGCATCCTGGCTGGAAACAAAATATGAGTATTGTTGCTTGCTTTATCCTGATCTGCACGACATTAATGTGAGAAGCATTAGGTAAAATAATTAAAAAAAAAACAGATGTTATAAGTTATTTAGAGATTTTACAATGTAACGTTAGAAAAAAAAAAGATTAATTAAATTCTACTACCCATGTCTCAGCAGTTTAAAGACTTTTGAGAGATTGATTTAAGACATTTTAATACCCATTAAGGCCTTATTTTTAGACTGATGGATTTAATACCTTTTAAGACTATTAAGGGACATGAAAAAAAATCTGTTACACTAACTGGAGAGACATGAGTGGCACTGATCTTTCCATCTAACTCTCTACAAAAGGCTGAATTTCCCCAAATCTCAAACTAATCATTTACTGTAATATAGGACTTTGCCAGGGCCATATGTGTCCTTGCGTTTCTCTTTGCAAAATCCCAAAATAACACCAGAAGTTTCTGTGAGAACATTCTTTCTAGCTACAGTATGTAACCTTGTAGTTTCCCTCTGTAATAGCAGCTACAGGCTCGGACTGGACTGGGGAATGTACAGAATGTAAGTTTGAGGTTTAGCAACTGCAGCGTGCGCTGTCAAATTAAAGACTGCAGCAGGTCAGGCCTGAAGACTAATATACGTAAAATAAACACTGAGGTGTCACAGGTTCGCTCAGCTATTGGAAGATAATGAGTTTAAGCTCTCTCAGGTAATGAAGTCCATGGCAACCTATTATATAGGAAATCAGAGAGACCCCATCAAGGCTAATATGTTTAAATGACATCCTATTTCCATGAAGTCTGGAATCATTAGAGCTGGAGTCTAACATGAGAGAGATGACTCTATTATGTTGCACCTGTACAGACAATAATATAGGAGAATTAATATAACAATAGGGTTAACTATGGCTACGGTATTGTGTCTTACATCTCCATCACTGGGCTCTGCAGACACTGACAGTAATCACCAAACTATATACAATTAGTCTCTAACAAGTTTGCCAATCATGGGCACAAAATGACCTCCTAAGAGACCCAAAGTTCTCGTTATTGTCTGGATAATGTAGCAAAATACATGACAAAGTCACAAAGGGTTTAATTTATACTGCAGTAACTAATTTCTTTACAACAGAGGAACATAGGACACAACATCTGTTCGCCTTTTAGCACAGACTATAGTTCTACAGTCGAAACATGTGATGTTATTTCTCTACTTTTAAGTCTGAACAGGTACGGCTAATTCTAATTCCACGCTACAGTGGCTATGGTAATGTGGTGGGCCCTAACAACAAGGCGGCAATTATCTTTGAGACTAAGTGAGCATTGATTGGGCACAACATCTGCTTTTTGATGAGCTTTTGCTTGAGGGTTTGGAGTTGTCCGTGGGGGAAAAGAAAAAAGAAGAAGAAGAAGAAGAGGAAGAAGAAAACTCCAGTCTGCTCACCTGAAATGTTCGGAGCCATTCTTGAAGACCCGTGGGTGGCTGGATTGAGGTGATGCGCCGTCTCTGCTGCCCCTGACCATTGGCTGTTCTGATGTGGCCAAATGTGGTGGGTGTGGCCGGACATGGGACAATTCCTGTCGGGCTGTAATTTACAAGGGAAGAAGAGACTGTTTAAACCTGATATTATGAGATCTTCACAGGCAAATAGACGACTGCAGACTATAGATAGAGGACGTGAAAACACTGCTCTCAACAAGAAGTATTAAAGGGTAATTTTGCTATTTATTCAACTATTTTCCCATGAGTCTGTGTCTAAGTTACTAATGGGGACAACAACTATTGAAACTGGTCCAGTATTAAGTGAGAGGGCTGCAGCTGGCAGCGGTGAGACAGGCTGCAATGTAACCACTCAGGGCACGTTCGCACCATCGATGAACATCCATTAAAAGTGATTGTTTGTCGCTGACAGGCTCAGATTTTGGTTTTAAGTGTTTGACAACATTATGGAAAGAATCCCTACAGAGACAGACCTGTTTGTTAAAGAGCAAGATCCTTTTTGTTTAACCAGAAACAGCCCAAAAAATGCTACAGCCAAACCCACCAGACTCCATTTAAATAAACAGTAATTTTATCATCATAAAACACACTTCAATCAACGTCTAAAGAAACAAAATAATACTCACAAACACTGTCTTGTTTTGTCTTTCAATTGTTTCAACAATCACAAACACTGGTTTAGCTGAATTAAACCCTTAATTCACCCAGTTAGATGTGAAAATATGCTGCCTCTATACAGGCTAAAATGACTGATTATTTAAATGGAGTCTGGTGGGTTTGCTGGTAGCAATTTCAGGGCTGCTTCTGGGGAAACAAAAAGGATCTTATTCTTTAATGAAAAGGTCTATCTCTGTAGGAACCCTTTCCAACAGTTGTCAGACACTTAAAATAATGTAAAAAAAACAGGCACTTTTAGTGGCACTGAGTGGTTACACTGCAGCCTGTTTTGCGGCTGCCGGCTGCGGCGCGTTTACTCAATACTGGGCCAATTTTAAAAATTGTTGCTCCATTAGTCAATTAGACACAAACATGAGAAAATAGGGTGAAAAATAATGAATATACCCTTTACAGAAAAAAAACACCACTGTGGTAACATTACATATTAAGGACATACCATTAATGAGAACAATAATAAGGTTGTTATGAGGGCATTTAGTGTTTCAGGGTTTGTTTTCCTGCAGATATTCCCACTTAAAAAAATTTGTAGTGGACAAAAAGACACACAATGGTCCATGGGTCACTGGAGGAGCAAAGTTAAATATTCAAAGCTACACTTTAAACTAAAGCACTTTTGCGAATTTGATTTAGCAGTACAGTCCCCAGCTGAAAGCATGTGTAGCTAACTTTAATAGCAAATTAAAATTAAAAATAGTGTTTTCTTTTTATGTTATGCTAATTTCCTTAATAAACCCCCATTCCTTTTTAATTATATAGAGTTTATGACCAAATGAAAAGATGTGCTGTCATAATATCAGGGTAAAAAAAGAACTGCATATGAATATTACAGCTGCTGCTGGACCTAAAAAATATAAATTATAAATTCTTGCCTGTGTAAAAAAAACATTTTTTGTTGTAGAGTTCTTGCCTAATGAAATGAAATTTAGAAAAATTAATAAAACCTCAGATTGCTGCAAAACATTCAGAACAACATGAATATTTTTATGTCCTTGAAACACATTTTTAAGTTAGCTGAAAGTTATCCCGTTGGTCACAGAGAGAGAACCAAATTTGACATGCAGAATGTCAAAATCACAGGAAGAAAACTCAGTAAATATTTGCCTGAAAGTACCTCCAAGATATATTTTTAAACTCGGAGACTTCAAAGTATGCACAATCCTGCAGACTCCTGCTCAAGTTCAAGTCCAGACTCTCCTGTTGTGAGAACCTGGATGTGAAAAGCAGCACAGGACTTCAAAGTGCACCCATGTGCCCTTGCAATGTTAGGGCAAGGGGAGAAGCCATCCAACGAGCACCCTCAATACTTGAGATTACGCTTGCTGACAGCAAAAGGGAAAGCTGGGGGTCCATTTCATTATTGATTCATTTTTAATGGGAGGGGAGGCTGAGACGGAGCCAGCTACATGGTAACATTTACAGCTAAGTGGCTGTGTTCAGTCTGAATTTTAATGTGGCTACATGTGAACACGTGCATTAAATATTGAGGGTTAGAGAAACATCTGGGCCTGCGGGCTGGGTGCCGGAGATGCAATGTGATGTGAAGCATCATTCTGTTTGAAGATACAGCTTCTTTGTTCATGCTTCTTGATATTTTTTGTTATTTCTTTTCATGGTAGCTTCATTTAATATGTGTATAGCACTAAAACAAGGAGATAAGACTCATTAAAATGTTTTTTTCTGGTGAAATCCTTTTGACTTTAAGGTGGGGAAAATACACAGGAGACTGCAGCATAAAGAAAGTTCGGAGAGGATGTGTCTCTGATGAGCAACTGGAGGTGTTATGGGTGAAATCTGGGCTTTACCTTGGATACTCCGGGCCTTTGCAGGGCTTTTTTCCTGAAGGGAAAGATCGGACCTCGGGGCCATGGTCCAACTTTCTCTTCATCTGAGAGAGAAAAAGACAAGAGAAGAGAGAACATTAGAAACCATCAGAGCATGACAATGGAGGACGTATTTAAAAATGCAAACCTAATTACAACAGTGCATCCCTGTAGGAAGTAAAAAAAAAATGTACACCATATAGAATTTGACTGCAGGGGGCAGTTCTGGCATGTGTTGTATAATCCATCATTGTTTCCTTTCCTTCCAATAACCTTCCAAAAACAGCCCAAGTCACTTTACTTTTTGAGTGAGAAGCCAGTTCTTGAAAAGCAATTTTAAAAAAGGACACGCGTCATAGACGTTTTTAAGAAACAGAGGCGGAAGCAGAAAATTGCTTTTGCAAGTCGCAGACTTTGTTAACATTATGTCTGAAATCCAGCATATTAAAATTTTCCGACACCACAGTCTTGCAACAGCTATATGCAAATCGGAAATTAAACTTTAATGCATATGCTGGAGATTCATTTTATTAACATGTTCCATAACAAAGCGGAGAGGTACGACCTATCTGTAGATGAGATAGGAGGACACAAAGCAGGCGCTTGTTCAACAACGCTGTGCTTTCTTTTGATTATGTTTCATGTTGAAGGTGATTCTTGAGCAACCAGACAGACACCCCGTAATATCCAGAGGCACTCCCACATTCACACCCAGAGCTCCGAGCACACGGAATGTTCACACACACAAAATAACCACAAGGTACAAAAACTCGTTCCGGGAAGGGTGCATTCTTTGACAATGAAGTTTGATTCATACTGATACTTGAGAAGGAAAACAAAGCAAGTCAGTTCTTTATCTCTTTCTATCACCTGCATGTGCACACATCACCCCAGTCCCTGTTACCACCTACCCTACTGCGCAAACAAAGGAGCCTGTGTGAGACCGGGCAAGCTAATTTTCTTCATCCCATGCCTGCCACTCTCTCTGGCAAGGCCTCGCACCACACATGCAAGCGATCACCCTCTCATCGCCGGTCCCTAATGATTCACAAGCTAACGGATAACTGAAGCGAAGTGTCTGGCCAGAATACGATATACAATGTAACAGTATGGCCTTGTTTCTTGATTAATTAAAGGTGTTTCGTGTTTAAATGAAAGCTTAGCGAGATTTGATCACTGCCCTTCAGTTTCAGCCTCAAGTAGAGACAAAAACACTGAGCTCTCAGCCCTCTTTCTAGACTTCAAATATGCTTTATTGTAGCAGCCACCAGCGGTACCAACAAGGGTATATTTTGAGCACAAACTGGACATCATGGTGGAGATGAATGATTTATTCCAGCACTGCAGCACATAGCATGTTTTTAAGGATGTTCCCTTACATTACTTGTGGCATAACAATCATTTTTTTGTGCTTTCATTTAGGGTCAAAAGAATTTGGCAACAGTCTGTCTACAGTTACAGTGCAGCCTGCTGTGCTGCAAGACGCAACCTGTACTGGAAAATGTGTTGCAGAACTTCCATCTGTCCTCCTGCTATTGTAAATCTGATAATGGCTTATAGAAACCAGAGACCACATTCAAAATAAACCATTTTTTCTCCCCCCTTTTGAGGTAAACAATGCTTTTTTCTATGTATTTTCAGAGTGTTATTGTAGTATCAGATGCTGAGAATACAGCAGTGGACATTTGACTCCATACTGTCTGGCTTTACAGTGGCATGATTACAGGTCTCTCCTCAAGATGTGTGTTTTTTGTTTATCACTATAATTTGGTGAATGTGTGTTTGTACTCTCAGTGTTTTCAGCCCGAGGGGCACATTTGAGCGTTGGGAACAGCACGCAATGATGAACCAAGAGAAACAATTCAGAAACCCTAAGTGATGAGTAAGATTATAAGCATCTGAACCGATGCGCTGGCTATCAACACAAGCCTCCCAGCCTCAGTGTGGACTAAAGAATGAATCAATGCACCAACTGACACAACCAAAGCCGGAGTTTATAGAGGCATGTGGACATGACCAGCACACCAACTTGTACTGCAGGTTAGATGCCCCCTGGACATTACACTGTGATCCAACAATTGATTTGTGACCTTCTTTCTCACAAGTCAACTCTGAAAAGTATGGAAGTAAAAATTGAGAAGTATAAGAAAGTAAAAGTTGCTCAGTGAAGCCAAAAACTGCTGCGTATAAAATTACTAAGATGATCAGCACTGATTCTGCAGTGTGTCGCCCACAGAGCAGGCGCACTAGAAACTTCCGCCAGCCGAGCCAGCTACTTCCGTTTAGCTCTCCGCTAACTCAAATGGGGATAAAATGACTTAATCGTAAAGCTCTTCTAGACTTTTGAAATGTTATGGGACTGACTAGATCAAATTCTGATAGTTACACGAGTTATTTCCAGCAAGGTTTGATACTAAAAAAAATGTATCCACTTATTTACAGATGTCTCTTTAGCATTGTAGGTCTATGAGAAAAAGTTTTTGGGCCACATGGCATCACTTGACGGACGTTATTCCATAGTTTGGCCACAAAAAAATTGGCTTCAAAGCCCAGCGCACTTCCTAGGCAACGCTGTAAAGCTGCAGGGGTTATTCAAGGGAAGATTCAAACAAATCTTGGGTATTAAATTACAAAAATGTACAGAAGAGGATCTGGGAAAATTAATCTATGTAGCAAAAAAAAACATGTAAATGTAGTCCAAATATTTTCAAAAGCCGGGAAGGTACGAGTTATGTTCCACTTGTCTACATTTCGGATATCTGGCTGACAGCCTGTTTGATTGCTGAGGAGTATAAAGAGGGGTTTATATGATATTCCTGTTTGTTAAGATCCAGCTCTTAAACCCAACTGCCTTGTTCTTAAAGCGGTGATCTCACTGCAATGGCAGTTCAGTAGCCAAGGAGAGCCTGGGTGTGTGTGTATGCATGAATTTGGGTGTGTGTGTGTGTTTGCGAGTGGGAGAGAGAAAAGGGGGGAGCGCTGGCTGGCTGGCTTTGAGTGTGTGTCTCTGTGTGTACATGCAAGAAAACCTCAAACTAAATGCGGGCGTGAAAAAAACAGCGTGTAACCAGCCTCTTCTTGTGTTTCAGCCTGGGAAAAAGGTAACCAGAGCACGCAGTGTTTGTAAATCACCACTAATCAGTCCTCCCCTCCTTCCCTTCCTCCTGGCTTCCCCCTTCTCTATCTGGCCAAAAGCACGACAGATGGATACACCGAGAGTTAATGATATTTTAAAGACAGCAATCACTCTTGCATAATGTGTTGATTCATTTCACCGCAGACTCCATCCTGCAGCATCAGTCACTTGAAGAATCTTTTCTCATTTTTCAAATACTGTTTCAAGCAGCCATGAAACAGTTTCATCATGTCAATCAGCACCACAGCAACACTTGCATCCGACAACTGGCCATTTTGGGGAAGAATTCGTAAGGACCAGAAATGCAATCAAACCAGAAAATGGGTTTGAACGTGTCTTTAAAATACAGTTTCTGTCAGTGCCATCAAAGAGCGGCGTAAAATTATTCGAGCTGCAGGGGCTGACTTCAAAATCCTGATATCTTAGAATGAGCACTTGCACAAAATGGATGGAGAGAATACAAATGGGTCACCATTCAATTCAATAATCTATTACCCATTGATTAAGAATGACATTTTCACTTAATTACAAGGATTAATTGAGTAAAAGCTTCAACACTACACAGACAAAGTGCACACAGCTACACAAAAAATCCCCCACCGCAAGGGAGTGAATGATATGTGATTAACAAATTTGTTTACATTACACACTCTGCGTAATGGATTCCCTTTCATATTCTTGTTTGTACTCTGCATTTCCAACTAAAGGGAGCATCATTTCATGGCTGCCATCCAGCATAATACACCCAACATCCTTGAGGATATTCTCTACCTCACGCAGTCTGACACAGTGACCCATTATCTGTGCTTGGAGCCGGAGGCGAGTGCACAATGTCAGGGGATAGGCTGCTCCAACAGGCAACAGCAGACTGATCACATGCATGCATCTCAAGCAGTCACTTTGGTCACTGCAAGATAACCACTGCTGCATAATGTAGAAGCATAATAACCCTGCAAACTGGGGAGGATCGCAGGGGAAACGGGTGGTTTCTGGTTCCTGGGACTGATAGTTACATGCAAAAGTGGCAGTCTGCATGCTTCCATACATTAAAAAAGGTGATATCAGCCATCTTTATGTAGTATACATGTTATAACTAAAGCATCGGGTAGGTTATGTGAAGGGGAGGACCACAGTTGATGTACAGGTGCAGGGAGCATCGAGCCAGCACTGAGGCAAAATGGGATCTTGTGCCAGCCAGAAACGGGAAATTCAGTAGTGCATAACGCGGAAATATGAACATATTTTCATCCAGCATTGCAGAATGAGATGGTCACATAAGTGCCACAGCAGTAACCCATTTACAAACACAACCATTGGTGCCGGATCGGTGCGGTGGCGTTTATTTACACGGCTGAAGTTACTATGAGGGAAAGGATGCCAAATCGCGTCGTGATATTCCAACATTTAACGCAGCGCTAACACAACATATAGGCCCGGGCAATTAAAGCTTGCGTCTCTGGGGGTCTGCTACACTGCTGTTCATCCTCCGCAGTGGCCGCACAATCTGCCGCGAGAGGCGCGTCAGAGATAATGAGGGCGACACAGCGACTCAGAGACTAAATAATAAGAGACGGGGATGTGTTGGAGGTGATACAAGCACAAATCCTACTCACTTTGTAGAAAATCATCTTTAAAGTGCCGTAGAACCCCATCCTTGTAATCCGGTGTGTTTTCCTTTTTCCTCTTCAGTGACAATCGGTGAAGTCCAAATGTGTGTGCGCGGCGGGGAGATAGCTGTGACAGTGTGAGGGCAGCGTACTCTCAGGTAAATCCGTCTCTGATGTGAACATGCTCGGGCACGTCACCGGACTGGCGTGCATGCGGTAGATTCCCCCGGTAAAGGCATTAAAAAAAGAACAGGAGAGAGGAAGGGAGAGAGAAAAAAAGCTCCGCCGTGTCACGCCTGACTTAAATGGGTGCTCGGTCGGTGGGGTGAACAATGCGATGCGACGATCCCGGAGGCGTGTGCGCCGCCGACCAGCCTCACCGAGCAGGGAGTGAGCAGATGAGGGAGAAAGAGGGTGACACTCGGCAGAAAGGGGAGGAGTGGAGGGGAGAGCGTCAGAGCGGCAGAGCAGTGCCCTCTTCCTTCCTTCCTCACAGGCTGCACGACGGCTCCTCCAAACAGGATCGGATTACAGCCTCCCCGGTGGAGACGGCAGGAATGGTGCAGTCCAACATTCAACACTGTGCGCAGCGCATCCTCGGCTCTGCGAGCAGGAGACCGGGGACATATGCGGAGCAGGCGAGGCGGCACACGGGGACCGGGTGGGGTGCGCGCTTGTCCTTTTTGCACAAAGGTGGACCCCCACTTGTTGCAGAACCAAAATCCACCCATGCACCCCGCCCAAGGCTCTCTATGTCTCCACAGGAGGCATCCTCACTTCCAAAAAGCTCTGCATCATGCATCCTATATAATGTAAACACACCTCCATGTAAAGCACATATGCAGTCATCAAAGTACATCTACTCAAGTACTGTGCTGAATTGTGAAGCAAATACTCTGCCATTATAACCTATCAGGCCCCAGACTGAATGGACCCACGTCTGCTGCACCTGCTTATTTGCACACACATTGAACAGGCCAATATTTGCATTTCAGTATGGCAGGTAATGACTGACTGCACCTGCCCTGTTAGACACATCACACACTGCTGATGGCCTCGCTGCTGTTATTTCAGCTCCTTAAATAAAACCACAGCCTCAAGATGGCAGCTTTACTTTAAAAATACATGAACGTTTAGTGCAGGGGAATGTAAACTACACATATTAATCTTGTTTAGCGACGCAAAATAAATACAGCAGTAGCTTTTTGTTTGATTAATTTGGACACATTGAGAGCAGAGAATATTTAATCGTGTCCCTGGCCAACCTGAAATGCATTTCTATATCAAAAGGACCAGCTGCCAATTATTAGCAGGGACATTTTGTGTAATTTAAAGGTGCCATATTGTAAAAAGTCAGAATTCCATGTCTTTTTTAAAATATAAAAGTAGGTGTAAGTGCTATATAAATACTGTGAAAGTATCAAAACACTCAATCCACAGAGAAATGCAAACAGTCCGTACTCAGGAACTGAATAGACAAACGAGCTGTCATGACTTCCTGGAAGTTGTGATGTCACAACTCTACATTATAGACTAAATCACAATGTTTGTGGGTAGAAGATCCCCGTCAATGGCGCTGCACAATCTCTGCCTGAGTTGGTTAGTTTTTAGCCACCTAAAAAAGATCAATATCAGTTTAAGTGTAGCTATATTTAGAACATCACCACTTTACCTTGCTGTCATACAGCCTTTTCTGACGGTGAACTGAAGCCGTTATCTTAAAGCCGCTACACTCTACTGATGAAGACAGTCATTATAGAACAGGGGAGTTGCTGGTCTACTACTGCTTTGATCTGTTAGAGTGTAATATAATAGAGTCTGATAAGCTGATATTGATTTTTTAGGAGGCTAAAATACGTTGTGCTGTGACCCCCGTTCACAGCAGTACATTGCTTCACTTCTGTGCCGGCACATGTGGCTTATCAAAGACGCTTGCAAAGCAATACAGTATATAAAATAAGCACAGCAGAAACTGCACACAGGTGGGACCATCGTGTTTAGCTATACATCTTTGAACAATATAATTATAGCTGAAAATGACAACAGAAATACACAAGTTTGACGACTTTACATATCTCCGCAATCCATATAAATGTCAGTTGTCAACCCGGAAGTGATTGCTGTAAGCTTGACGTCATGGTGATTCGGTCTATCGATCGCTTCAGTATAGAAACTTGAACATTCTAAACAGGTCCCTTTTTATTGCCTGCTGTACTGTTTGCATGGTATGTGAATGACATCAGCTGACAGGAAGGAAACATGAACCAAAGCTGTTAGCTAGCAATGCAACTCCAAAGAAACGGTTTATAAAGATAGAAAGTGCTGCTACAGTGCCGTTACAGCCATTCCCCCGGTTGCAATGTCACTGAGAACGTAAATGTGGAAGACCTGAGAATGATCACCAATCAGAGCATACTGGGCTTTTTCGGGAGGGAGGCTTAAAGAGACAGGTGCTAAAACAGGGTGTTTCAGACAGAGGGTGAACACAGGTATGTTCAGGCAGACAGTATGAGAAAAATAATGTGTTTTTTGAACATTAAAGTGTATAGACATGCTTGAGCAGGCACCCAAAATACAAGTATGAACCTGAAAATGGGCATCATATGAGACCTTTAATTTAAACTTACAGGCCTATAAGCACAGGTCTCATCTGGCCTCTGGGAATGCCATACTCTATTTTCTTAGTTTTAGATAGCCAGTTCAAACCAGTTTGGACCACACCATTGGTTTCTAAACATCTTCAACATTTGCTTCCCTTGACCTCACAAGACATTGGCATTATATCATCAAAACACGGGACACAATTAGGGTCATGGGAAGGGCTCTATTCACAGGTGATGAAGCATTGAGATCTGGCAGCCTCTCAGACACTCCTGGCTTACACCTGTAATTACTGCGTGACCTGACACAGGGGGGAATTTTCGGGCTTGTCACTGAAAAGAAAAACTTGGCAAGAGAGTTCTGGTAAAAAAAAAAACCTGCAACAATGGAAGTGTTGATTTGTTTTGGACTTGATGCAAAAGAAACTGATGCGACGTGACGCTCTGGTAAATCACCATGCAAAAAGCTAAAAGGTTTGCAAAGTAAATAAAAGCGTATTATGTACAGTGTGTCTGAAAAAACATCTGGATGAGTGAAGCTAGAGATTCAGATCATTTGAGAGGACACGACAGGTGTAAGAGGACCCGGCTAATCCCTGGCATTTTAGTCACACTTTCTCACTGCAGACGTACACACATAAAAGCACCCGGGCTGGTGGACGTCGGGTGCATCAGACAGAGCTGGTCGAGCTTTGTCTGTGTGTGTTTAAGGTGGCCCTCATGAGAAAGGCCCTCTCGTTGCTCTCTGCCGGCTCAACCTTTACACAGCACATTGGAATGCTTGGCATGCAAGAGGGGTTGCACTGTGGCCTTTGAATAGGCCGTGGCCTCCTTTGTCGCTCTCCTTCTGCCAGTTGGTAAAGCATTAACAGGCCTCACCCCCCTCCTGATACTGACCTTCTGCTTATCAAAACCAAAATCATGCTGGTCAGACATGAAGCTGCAGGAAAAAAAAGTTTTCTCTGAGAGGAACCTCATTTTTAACTTGTTTAATTATTTAACAAACAAACCTTCACAGGTACTACCGCTCCATCAGACACTGTCTCCTTCTGCTGCAATATTTGAACAGCAGAGGATGTATAAAAATACACTCATTACAACGCAGTGCAGCAGATAGCTTGTGGGGAAATGCAAATGTTGTCTCATTTGACTGTGCACAAAGAATAGACAACATCAATGCCAAGGTTTCAGCACACTGACTCAACAGATACTGTACAAGCCCGCAGACACGTTGAGCATCCTTGGACGTATGAAGACACGGGAGCACAGGAGGGGGTGATTAATGAATGGATGAGGACATTTTGCCTGAAAATATAGATTTTTCAAATCAGTTTATTCATTAATCTTTTGTCTCATTAATAAACTGGTTATTTAATCTATAAAATGTCAAAAAAATAATGAATAATGCTCTGCACAATTTAGCAGAAAGCCAAATGTCTTCACACTGGTTTTGTCTTACAATCCAATTATGCAAAGCTATTTAAAAAGCAAGAAAATCCTCATATTTTGGAAGCAAATGTTTAGTATTTTGACTTGATAAATGACTTAAAGAATGAACCGATTTAGAGCTGGAATTATCAGTAAATTAAATGATGGGCAGAGAATTAATCTGCAACGATTTAATAATTGTAAAAATGTCAAAAACTCACTAGTTGAGGCTTGTAAAATGGAAATTTTCTGTGATAACAGTTTGAATGTTTGGGTTTTGTTATGTTACGTCAATTTAGGCTGTGAAAAGTTGCAACAGGGATTTTTTTTTATTTAATAGACCAAAAGATTATTCAGTTATCCAGGAAAATAATCAGCAGATTGACCTATTACGAAGATGAAAGTTAGTTGTTGTCCTTAACAGATTATCCAAATTGTCAAATCAAATTTCCGTTGAGTGACTGATTATTAGTTGAAGCCTTAGAAGAAGTATTAAAGGCCTGACACCTGTCTCGTACAATTGGAGGAATGCGACTGAGCCTATTATTCCAAATCAACAGATGTTGGTGAAAAAGCTTCACTACAGGAGAAAAGAAGCTTTCTTGAGCAAATGTTTAATGTGAGGTGGTGAACTTGGTCGAGGCAAATACTTCTCGGGCAGTGATGCATCACTAAACGGCGCCGTGTCATTGTGCGATTGTCCTCTCTGTGGAAAAAAAAAATGAGGACGAGGGGGTCCTCCTCTCAATAGATTTTTTTCCTGAAATGGTGAAGTGTGAGCCCCGATCCTAGCTGGACAGATGTAATGCGTGTGGGGGAGGTTTGATGAATAAGGAAACCATGGATCATGGCATTCTGCGAAGGGTAATAATAGCATCATCTGCATGGAGTAGAATTAACATATCCTGCAGCCACCCACGCGACTGAAACATTCAAGTTTGAAGGGGTCAGGTCAAAAAAGAAATTAAAGTGAGAGCCACTGGTATCTCCCTCGTGACATCAATGATGCTCATGGAAAATAAATGAAGAACAGAGGTCAGTATTTGCAATTATCAGCAATTATTTAGAAATTGGAGATTCAAGCAGATGCGGCATTTTAAAAGGTATACAAGTAGAGAGAAAATAATTAATAGGGAATGGTCTACGCTAGAGACTCTTAACCTTTTGTAACTTAAGAGCCACTTTTGATTATTACAAAGGGACCACTTTCCCAAATACAGAAGAAAAAAACATTACAAAAAGGAGATAAAAATGAACTGGGCTGTAAATTTTATTCAGAGTCATATATCCTCACCACATGCTTTGAAGGGCTGTTTCCCACATCACATTTTCGTTAAAACAAAATCAATTTTGTGTCACTATCCAAGGGAGCACTGGCTAGCTAACAGTGGCAAAACACGTTTGTTTCTACCTGATTACTCAAGATAATCCATCGACTTTGTTGTGAGCAGTTTAATGTAGGAACTATTTTCTCTCTACAGAACCACACCCACCAACTGTATCACCACGCAGGAGGAAGAGCTAAATAACAAAACAGCTCAGCCGAGAAGGACGCCATCAGTGTTTACATTTTGTGCTACTATAAGCGTGAGCCTCTTGTCCATGAGTAACAAGGAAACTCACACCAGAACAGTCTAGATTGATAATTAGCACTACATGCAATAGATAAAACATGTATTTTAGATTTTGGGGTGAACTGTCCCTTTAAATTAATGAGGTGCTGAGTATTATTTGTTGCTTATCACTCACTAAATCGAATCTAAATGGGAATTTATGCCAGTTAATGAGTGGTGAAGTCTCATCTTATGAAAAAGACTAATGCAGTGTGGCCAGGCAGCTTAATACAAACTGGTTAACGACTGAGATTTAAACATTTGATTGTGTTTTTGCAAAGAAAGCCTGTCACCACGATATTGGCTTTAACAATCAGCAGAAGGCAGTAAAGCAGAAAACCACAATAATGATGCAATGCAGAAAATGAACGTGTCATTTCTTGAATGCAGAAGTTCCTAAGTAGAAGAGGAGGCTGTGAGCCTCTGCACAGCTTCTTAACAGAATTAGAGTTTTTACAGTTCTTCCTATTGCATCTGTACGGCATCTATAGTCTGTGATGGACTACTACTACTGATTTGCAAAGTCAAACTCAATAAAAAAAAAAAAAAATGTGCCTGCAAAGCACAGAAGCTAATCCTGAACTTAAAATGCAGTTCCCCGCAGTTCCCCTCCAACATGAAAGCTGCAAAACAGCTTGGACTACAAAGATGAAACTCGACTGGGACTACATCTGTGTCTCGAGCTCTGTTCTGTCTCTTGTCATCACACAACATTACAGGGAACAACAGCCATCCTGTCTCCTTATTCAGTAATGTGTACTATTAAAATTGACCACACAGTGCTCAGCAAGGCAATAAAAGACAGAGAAGTTGATTTCCCTGTGGAAAATAAGTCAGTCTAGTGTGAGTGCTTAGGGATGATGATATTGACACTGTGGCCTCAAAGTGCACTCTGAATGGAGGAAGTCTGCAAACAGAGAGACAAATTATTGCTTCAGTCTCAACGCTTCTTAATGAACAGGGTGTCTACAGGTATCAGACACTTAGACTTATTGCTTTTTAAGATCTTTTCAAGATCATTTTTAACCAAATTTAAGATTGTTTTTTGAACTATTCATCTTTTTATTCAAGCATTGCCGGTACGTATTAAAGTGAGTAGTACATATGTGGTCCCATGCAAGGAGCATGGTTATTGAAGTGAGTTAATAAGTTTAAGTTAATTTAGATTTTGCCAGGTAAGTGCAAGCATAAAGTATTAGATTCAGTGGTAGGTTTAAAGATTTGTGACATCAGAAACGTGGACTTTCACTCAGGAGAGCTTGACTCATTTTGACAAAAAGAAATTTAAAGATGGATAAACAAATTTGGATCAAATATTTGTGGCAAGTAGGACCT
This sequence comes from Cephalopholis sonnerati, assembly GCA_019142605.1. Lineage (NCBI taxonomy): Eukaryota > Metazoa > Chordata > Actinopteri > Perciformes > Serranidae > Cephalopholis > Cephalopholis sonnerati. Next base: position 25,670,608 of record JAGQAX010000003.1, on the reverse strand, counting down.
AAAAAAACATTAAAGTTTTGCCTTAGAGTACACTTGTGCCTTTCCCACTCATGTTTAAACAAGACAAGTGCATGTTTGTTTAATTTCTTTTGCACTAATACACACAATCTCACCTGGGGAGAACAATATGCACTTCCTGGCAGACTACATTTCTTCCCAGCGTGACTACAGAGACACCTGGACGTCATTCGGTTGTCCTTGTAGTCCTGCTGGGAAGAACTTTAGGGGTGGGGATAAAGATGGACACTGCGTCATTAGTTTTACCACAGAGGTGTTAAATTTGATGTGCAAGAAGTGATGAAGTCCAAGTAATCAATCACTAAAGTGTGTCTCTTTGCATTTTTAAAAACTTGAATGATGTTCTCAGTCGTTATGTTGTCCAATCACAAGCGTCACACCCAAATCCTAAGGTCATCCGCAAAGTGTCCAAAGCATACATCTGCTCACTGGCACTCGCCTGCTGGAAACTGATGTAAGAAAAAGCTTCAAAGTGAAAAGTGTGACCCTCTCCAAGAGCCAGAGCCTCATTACGTTTGACCTCCAACACGACAGAAAAGTTAGCCAGCAAGTTTGGACGGCTTTTGTTCAGTGAGTGACTTCTCTGAACTGCATCACCTTCCTTATTGTCCAAAGTCAAGTTTATTTATATAGCCCAAAATCACAAGTTTGTCTCAAAGGACTTTAGAATCTGTACTATAATATCTGCACAATGACACCTTCTATCCTCCAGATCAATGATACAGAGAAAGAAAAACTCTGTAAAAAATAAGAAAGCCTCACTCCTTCATCTTGAACAGGCGAACAATAGTACAATAGTACAATGAGTGGAGATGACAGTCGCAGCGGCGGGTTGAAATTCTGAGTTTATAAAATGTTAAGCACAACATAAAGTAAATAGAGTTTCAAGCAAAGACCTCAGGATACATATGAAGTTCAGGACTTTCATTTAGTCAGGACTGTTTGAAAGTTTTAAAGCTGCTTTTGGCTGTGTGGAGGAAGAGTGATGAAACTTGGATTTTCTCTCAGTTAAATAACTTCTCTAAAATTTCTAATACACTATACGCTAAGCACCTCAGGAGGAGGTCATATAGTATACGCTCTAATGGCAAACTGTACAGGAAAAATTTCACCATAGAGGTATTAACATTTCCCTCCATTTCTAATCCCTTCCCAACGATAGGCCTATCTAGTTTTTGCATTTGGATGCAGCCTGAGCTGTCATATCTCATTCAGAAATGAAAGAGGGTTATGGAAATGTGTGTGATGAGCCAGGTGAAACTTGGCTGGGGCTGGCATCAACATTTACACAGAAACGAATAAACCTCTTTAATCATCCAGAATTACCACTCTGCATCCCAGATGAAGCAGAGCGAGCCAAATTGTGCCTGCTGGGTGCTGCCTGTCATCTGTAGATCCCTAAATATGTTTGAAAAGGTGGTGGGAAATCGCGTGGGGACATTCTGACGGTGACTCGGTCGCACGCTTTGACCCGAGCTCGCTACAGAAACTCGTGAATCACACCGCCTTTGGTATTTTATCTCCTCCTTATGATAGTGATCTCATCTGGAACACCATCTTCTCATACTACCCTTTTATCTCTCCAACAAAGCAGTCATTTGCATGTTTACTGTTCCAAATAAAGGGTTTCAAAAGAAAACAAGCCTGAGTAACCTCTGAACGGAGATTTTACCTTAATCTCAGCGGATCAGAGATCAGAGGATGCTATTAAGCACAGTCTGTTGGAAGCTATGAAATAAGCAAATAAATTGATCATTCAACCTCGTCTCCCTTCTTCTAGGCTTTAAGGGCCGTCCACACCAAGAGCGATAACTATTACGATAACTTTAACAATAAGAATGTGAGCATCCACACTGCTGAATGATAACGTTGTGTAAGGTGTGGCGCCAAGTACGCACTTCACAATTCAGGTGTGCCGTCCTGTAAATTTGAATGGATTTCATTAGCTGACAGTGTTTGCATTGTTAAAGTCATCCCAACAATATCACTCGCCACTATCGTGGTGTGGCCTCCCATCAGCCAATTGAGCTAGAATGATTTTTAAAAAGATATATGTATGGTTATTGTTCAGGTTATGGTTCTTAACAACTACTGGATGTACTGTCAAGAAACTTTAATCCTCAGAGGATGAAACCTACTGGATTTGGAGATCCTCTGGCTTTTCTTCTCTTGCCACCAGCAGGGCAAATGTTTGCTTATCCAGTAAAATATCTCAACATCTACCAAACGAATTACCATAAATCTAGCAAATATATTGACTGCCCTCAGATGATGTATCTTTTATGATTGTCTGGTGCCACTACAAAGTTGACATTAGTGGTTTTGAGTAAAAAGTCACAACAACTATTGGAAGAAATTGAGCATAGCGTTAGTTCAGGCAGGACACAATGTCAAGCTCAGCTCACATCCCAGCTACATCAGCTGATCTCAAACATCCATCAACTGATGGAGCAGCTGACTGATAGAAGGAAGTCAGCTGATAGATCACACGATTCCTTTCTATGCAACCAATAGGTGAATCTCATTTCATTTATTGGCGCCCTATTTAAACTGCTCTGACCTGCCTACTGTTGCTGCTTCCTCTGCAAGCTGCTTTGCAACCCGCCTCCACCCCAGCTCCTCCTTTTCATGTTGTGTCTGACTTATCAATGTCATTTCTGTTTGTCATTGATGCTGCTCTGTTCTGTTCCGGGGGGTCTTTGCTGCTGCTCTCCCTGCTTTAGGCTTTCCATGTAGGCACATGGAAGGGCAGGGAAGTTTGCTCTCTCTGCCTCACTTTCCTCATTTGCAGGAGGAAGGGCAAAGAGGTGTGCCTTCTCCACCTTAGGCTTTTCACGTAGGCATGCAGAAGCGTTAAGGGGTGTGCTCTCTCTCCGCCTTAGGCTTTCCACGTAGGCACATGGAAGAGGCTTTCTGTGTAGGCCCGAAGAAAGGCAGAGAGGCTCCAGAACAGAGCCATACCGCCAAATATAATACTGCAAATGGAATTGGAATTGCAAATGGACTTCCTTAAGTGTTCCTGACTGAATTACCATTGAGTTCTGAACATGTATCCATGTCCCCTTCCATAATCATGTTGGGGATTGTCAGACTTTTCATGTAGCGCCATCATAAAGTCAAAATAAGTAAGTATTTTGCTTCATGATCAAATATCAGCAAAATGAATGACATTAAGCCTCAGATGATGGTAACATGGTGAGCATCATAAACATTAGAACTGCTAAACATCCCTACGCTTTAATTTCTTTGTCACTGAGGGTATTAAAGCATGCTGGTGTTAAGTTCAAAACACTTGTTATGCAATAATAGTGTTGCTATATGAACCTTGCATACTCTGTGTAATTATAAGTGGTGCATACTGTATGTTAAGTACCTCTAAGCTGAGCTTCCCAGAGGTGTGTAAGTACAGTACGCACTCAAAAACACAGCATTTACCCTATCTACACTTATGTTATGATGGAAAAAGAGCTCAGTGTTTAAAAATAGTTCCAATGGCACTACTAATATTACTAATAAGCATTCTCATCGAACCTCCTCTGCCAGACTCTGAGGAAGCATAGAGACAACAGAGTTTTGAGGGGATGGTGCCATCTGTCTCAGTAATATTCCTCCATAAGTTTCCTTGAAAAATCAACAAGTTCTACTGTGAGGTAAAGATCATTAACTTCACTATAGGACAGACGGTAGTGTTTTTCTCAACGTAACAAGCCAGTGAGGAACAAAAGAGCAAAGAGTGCAAGGTGGCACCCCCTTCACTGCTAAAGTAAATGGAAGGATACTTTTAACAACTTGTCGAATTACCTGAAGATCAACAAAGTGGAAGACAGGAAGGAAAATGATCAGAGGAAGCTGAAGAAGAGGCCCTGTCGCTGTTGTCTCTGCCTCTTCTGAAGATTAAGCTATGGTGAATCCTACTGACAGGTGAGCCTCACTAATGAGGTAATCTGGAAAGAATGCAGGTAGAACGTCTTGCAGGTTTGCTCAGCTTTAAGTTGAAATCACAGCTCTTATTTTGTCAGCCCTATTCTTGATAGCCAGGTTAAGTAGAAAAGTGGCACAAATGGACAGTGACCAAAAAAATAAGCAAACGTTTGATAAGAGAGAAATACGTGACTCCCATGTTGACACAGAAATCCAATTTCCAGAAAGTGAAGGGCACATTTGATCTTGTTTAGATGTGTCTACTGCCCATGCTTTGAAAGCCAATGCTCTTGTCTAAAGTGTTTGGGATTATGGTTATCTCTGATGCACCACCAGCAGAGTGGGTGATAGCAACCTTTTTAAGTGCCTGACTTGACTGCTATCAACTGCCATGTCTGATTGCACAAAATGAGACTCACATAATGGTTGTATGGTGAAAGAGAGATCAAAAAGGCATCACATGAAAGTTCAAACGTCTTTGTATTTGGGCATTTGTTGGTAAAGATGAATGATGCAACGTGAAAGCAATTCAACTTGACTGTGGACTGGACTTGACCAGATTTTACTCAAGTACATATCAACTACATGAAAGTACTAAAGCTCAGCCACAGGTTATTGTGATGGTTAACATGGTGGACATATTAGCAAACAGTTACTTACACATCCAGCAGTTACAGAGCAACACTACCATTCATTTGAAGTTGTGTTTCTGGCCACCTGGCAAATGTAGTTCAATATTCACTCTTCTTTTTGGTCTTTACCAACTCCTAAGGGAAATATCTGGCTCTTTAGCTACCAATGCTCCACTATGTTCACCAGCTAGTCGCTATCTGCCTGCTGTTTGGTGCTGAGCAGGTAATGTACTGTCGGTTTTTATAAAGCCTTTCCCCCAGTGAAAACACCTGATTCTTTAAAACACATTATAGCTGCTTTAAAGAGCTGAACTGATTGATGAATAAGTTTTTTTCATTGGCACATTTAATGATAATTCTATCACTTTGAATTGCTTCATTTAAATGCAGCTTTAATGAATACATTGCTTTAATCCATTTGATTAAAAGTAGCCTTCATCATTGTAAAATCTGTCACGAATATTAATCAAAGAAATCAAAAAAATCTTGTTTTGAAAATCTTAGAATAATAAGAAACTCTTCACTCTTCTGTAATATGAAAATCCAACTGTGAAAACCTGCTCAGAAGTCTTGTTACTTGCATTCTTCCAGCTGCTGGACAGATTGTGGCTCCCAGGAAGCAAACCACTACCACTTGTACAAAAGTAAATGCTTTTTGGCGTGAGATTTGTACAGAAACAGTGACTATACTTGGGACAAAGGTTACATTTAAGTGGCATGAGTTCCTTATTGGACTTCTACTTTCAACATCTACAAATATTAAAACAAAATACTTATTTGGAATACTGAGTGAGGCTGCTGGAAAAGCAATTACAAAGAAATGGCTCAAGCCAGACACCCCATCTATAGAGAAATGGTATGATGCCACTTATGAAATCTGTGTAATGGAAAGCATTATCTTCCTTAATGAAGCTTCAGGAAATTAAATTTGAAGAAATTTAGAAGAAGTGGAAAATGTATATTTCCCCCAAGGCCCTTCCTTCATTCAGCTCTTCATTATTATTATTTTTATTTATTTATTGTAAACAAAAACACCCCATGTTCTCTGTTTGGGTTTCATAATTACATTGTAAAAAACTGAAAAGATGTATCACTCTGAGAGTGAGAGTACCTAACTCAAAATGACTGAACTGTTGCTGTTAAGTGATACCAAATAAAGGGGGAAAAATTTAAAATAAAGCAAAATACATTACAAATGGTCTGAACAGGTGGACACACTTGCCATTGCTACCATCACATTTTTCAGTAGTGCACAATCAGAAATGGCAATGAAATGTATCTCCACATTAATAACAAATACAGACACTTGATCATGGTATGCACTGTGAACACAGAGGACGTGCAGCTATTTCTTAACAAAACAGCCTGAGGCAAACTGAAAATTACTTGTGGAGAAAGAATGCACCAGAAAGATGATCATACTCAATGCAATGATTTGGTTCATGAAGTGCGCTGTGCTTTGGGATCATATTTACCATGTTTAATCTGCCATACTGGCAGGACTGAGGATCAAGTAGCCTTTCTGGCTGAGGCAATCCGACTTAATAAGAAAAGTAATCTAGGTTGGAATTTGTATACAATATTAGGGAAAGAGTGGACCTCATTGTTCTGAAGAGGATCGGCCATGCTACAATGCGGTAAAGGCACAATACAGAGCAAACTGAGACCATCATGTTTAGAGAGCATGGTTAGATGGATGATAGCGATGTTGAGAGAGAAATTTGTCTCACAAGATTTAAGAGGCTTCGTGGTATGACAAAGGTCAAGGGTCATAAATGTTTCATTTCTGGAAGGGCAGAGGAGCAGTGAACCTTGGCTGGCTTGCAAGCATGTTTGTCTCACTCCCACACAGACACACAAATACTTTATACCACTGCAGCAGCTGTAGACAGAAGAAACCTAACTTATGTATTAATGCAGAGATAAGAGAGTGTGCAGGTTAGACACTACTGTGACAGTGCTCTTCAAATATGGGGCTTCATATGGGGAAAATATCAGTCGAATCTTAAATTACAATAGACAGAAAGATTAACACTAGACAAGGCTAACATTAGGGATGTTCATAACTACTAATTTACCTGATGTTTAAATGGAAGTTTAAATTTAGACCAGATGACTAGTTTAAAAGTAAGAACACTCAGAAAATGGTAATTTGATATGTGTGGTACTTTGCATCGTGTATTAGGAACACTGCACATCGTCCTTTAAAACATGACAACAACTCATTAAATAAAAGTTAACAAATAACACTTATATACTGAGTATTTCAGTCCCGACTCATCTTGATTCAAAAACACACACACACTCATGCTGTAACTCTCTTATGCATGAGTGTGCGCACAAATTGACAAACGCATACATCCAAGCTTCTCAGGAGCTCCAAGTGAGTGTGAGACTTTCTACGTTGAACACCAGCAGACAGCTACAGACTTGTATCGGTCACACGGTCATTCACAAGATTCTGAGAGCGTATGTGTGTGTTTGTGCATGTGTGTGTCAAAGACAGAGAGAGACGTTAATGATCAGTGCCGCTGGTTAGTCTCGCATGCCGATCCAAATTCCTCCCATTTTCCCCTGGTATCTGAATAATTTAAGTTTAACCAACTATTACTTCTGGTGTCGACTAGCGAGGGAAGCAACGTTTAATCAACTCGTCAACTAATTGCACACAACCCTAGCTAACATAAGAGAAATCTACAAAACACGGGAGATAAACAGCCCCTTAAATAGGAGGTTTACTGCTACAGCTTTGTCTTCAAAGTTAATAAACTGCTTGGGAAAAACCACAGTAGAGAAGTATAACAAATGTACAAACTAGGTTTGCAGTAATAATTGGTGAGACTGATGTTTTAGGTGGCTGCCATATGTCCACTGCATCTTGGGATGGAAATCTGTCCAACTGCGAGGGTCGACAGCATGGGGTCTCTGAGGAGTTACATCCCATGCTGGGCAACATGGAGACAGACGGAGGACAGAGGAAGAGCCCCAGCTGCTGTCAAAGAGAAATCTTGAATGGCTGGAAATGCATTTTAATGTGAAAAGGGAAGAGTATGGCATACTTTGAGCTCATCAAAACTCCTCAAAAGTCTGAGCTCTGCTGCGAGAACTTGTCTAACTAGGTCTCTAATACACTAGCAGATTAACTGACATTGATTTTGTTAAGATAAGTAGTTTACGGTGAATGTTCAGCAGAGTTAGTGAGCATTTCCAAGTTTCTGTACGAGCCTTAACCCTCAAAAGGGCATACACACTGTAAGCAGTGGTTAAGTGTCACTGATTTGATTCAGACTTTGCTGCAGTCTTCTCCTCCTCACTGCCTCCAACTCATACAGCGTCTGACACATACTCCGAGAGCACTCCTACACACCCAACTACACAGAAGACACCACTCTCTTACTTCCTATCTTGCAGGGAATGAATAAGGCAAGAAGAGTAGATTGGGTCATTTGGAAAGGCACCTTTAGGAGCTTGGAGTCTGTGTTTGATGATTTGTTTGCTCATGTGTAGTGCTTTATGCCACGCATAATGGATACGGGAATTCCCCCAAGAGCCGTGGCAACAGGAAAATAAAACCTGCAGTCATATGCCAGGAAGCAGACTGCAAGTCATGTTAATGATATGATATTGATATATTGTAGCAGAGAGTTTGTAGGTAGAGCAATGTTCTCCCCAACATCATGGAAGTTTTATTGTTTTATATATAAATATATATGAAGAGAGAGATATTATTCAACAAGAGGGTCACAGTCAAGTCTAACAATACTTCCTGTTAACTGAATATTTTTCTCAAATAACCCAAATCTCACTGAAGACAATCTGATGTCTCCTCCTAAAGCAACTGGCACAGAAACTAAAGATAACAATGTGTTTCTTTTATTGGAGTAAAGCATGTTTGAGTCTTAAGGACAGGAAAATTATTGTACAGCTAACCATCATGTCTGTGCTCAACCACAGAGATATTTATTCTTGTGCTGCTTACACCAACTAATAACAGCTTAATGCAGTTCATCATTGAGTTTCACAACAGGAGATAAATACCATATACATCACTGTGCGCTATATATAAAAGTAGGCTGGTCCGCACTAGAAACAAGAAGAAAGCTCTTTTATTTATAAAGCTCTCCTGCAGAAGCTGCCTCACTATATCTCTTCTTTTCTCAACCTTAATACCACTGCTCACAAAACCAGATCTCAGTCCTGTTACACTTCAGTTACCCTCCAGGTAAAGACTGAACTTGGGAAGACAGCCTTCCACTAATTTGCACCTTATAAATGGAATCGATAACAGAGGATTTTAAAACTTCAATGTCTCATTTCACGGGCTGATTTTAAACTTTTAACTTCTAATTCGTCCAGTGATGTCTGTGATTGCCTCTGATGCTATCAGTGCTTTTGTTATGTTTGGCTATGTTCTTTTAATGTATGTATGTACCACAATTCGATTCTGGTATACAGCATTGCCTTTTATTAGTACTTTACCTTCTCTGTAATAACAAAAAAAAATTATTTTGAGAAGCTGCAGGGGTGACATAGTAGAGCTAATTATGTGTCTCTGTCTGTCTGTCTGTCTGCTTGCGTGTGTGTATGTTTGCCTGCTTGTCTAGCAGTAATGCTAGGCTCTCACTAAAATAATACTGAAAAGCAAATAGTGCAGACAATGAAACTATCGTGGCAGGTCAGTGTTGCAGCGATGGTTCTGGCTTGCTAGTGAACCAATAGAGCAGACAATGGAGTGGCCCACGAAGCAGCCTACTGAGTAGCCAACAGAAAAACAGCATTGCAACCATGGTTTCGGCTCACCGGTGAGCCGATGGAGTGGCCGACAGAGCGGCCAACGTAAGATCAGTGTTGCAGCGGTGGTTTTGGCTCGCTGGTGAGCCAACAGAGCGCCCAACAGAGCGCCCAACACAGCGGCCAACACAGCGGCCAACAGTGCGACCAACAGTGCAGCCAACAGTGCAACCAACAGTGCGACCAACAGGGTGGCCAACACAGTGGCCAATGGAGCAGCCAATGGAGCAGCTTTCTGGCATTCGAGGCACTTCTTCTGTCTGAAGTTAAACCCAGCAGCTCCACGGTGCTCCACTGCCCGCTTTGGAGCTTCATGGCTGACTTCGAGGTGCTTTACAGCACTTCTGCCTCTGTCTTAACCCGATGTTCTCATCCAGATTTGCTCTCAGGTACCAACATTTGGCACCGATGGATTTCACGTGAATGGGTTTTTAGTACAGAAGTTAGGTTTGGTACCCAACCCTAGTAAATGGGGCTTTTTTTTCTTTCTCTCGGGTGCGCTCAGGTTTCTCTTACAAAAGAGATTGTGATTTCAACAAGACTACCTGAACAAATAAAGGTTATAAACTGCATATTTCACAGAAGTATTATTTTCTATCAAATTGTTGATTGTCGGTTTTATTCAGTTTTTTTTAATAGCCCAGGCCTTTACACAAACTGCCTGGTAAAATGTTGAGAGACTTAGGTATTCAAATGAACACAGTATGTGGAGTTTCACACTCCATTGCTGCTGAGGCTTCTTTGTGTCCCTGTCTTGAGAGAAATAAATGGACTGAGAATATAAGACTAAATATTCTTTCATTGGTAGCTTGTTCAATATGGACTCAGTTTGATTAAAATAACAGAGAACAATCATGCTGTCTGTATTTTCTGTTTCAGGTCATGGGTGTTGAATTAACTTGAAAATATCTGACCACTTAACACAGAGGTCAAGCGACAACATGCAAATTTTCACCTTGTGGCAGGAAGTGTATTGTTAGTTCAAGCTGTCATTGTCCCACATCAGTCTCCAAAACTTGTCATTCATCTTGATGAGCTGTCTACCTTGAAATGACATCTAGCCCGAGGGTGAGCTAACCAGCTTCTAAAAGAGCTACTGCAAGCATGGAGGCAGCAGATGGCATGAAAAAAAGTAAACATGCCTTCCTTGTTTAAATGGCGCAGGGACTCCTGGGATCAAGCAGCAACCAGGAACACTCAAAGTTTTAAAGTTTAAAATAAATGGCCCTTAAATTTTGAAATACGCATCAGGATTGTTATAACTCAACATAATGCTTTGTAAAAAAGACAGCAACTGCTGTCTGAAAATATGTTTGTGTGATGCGTTCAAACATAACTCAACAATCAGACGCTTCTCTGTCTTTAAAGCTCTGGAGGAGCTGTTTTAACTCAGTCTACCATTTAACCTTCAACTGCTTGTGTTGGGTGGATGGTTGTCACTTCTTTTTTTATAAGGAACCAGTTGACATGTTACTCTGTCACTTCTTTTCCTTCACTTTCCCCTCAACTTTCCCAACAAAGAGGCTACACAGCCAACTGGCCAGTCAATGAAATGAGCACAAGAGTGGAAACTGGAAGTGAGGTTGGAACAACCTCCCAAAAATAGGCTTCCCTCAGCACACACTGTCATACTCTCACACCGCAACAGCATGGGAGGCTTTAATGTTTTCCAAAAAGAAACCACACCGTCTTTCTTTAGGGGATGTTGGCCTGCGTTTAAAAAAAAAAAAAAAATAGTGGGACACAACTTGGGGGTCAATATCGCTCAGAGAGAGGAAAGTAAAGCGAACTGAATTCACACAGAAACCAGAGTAGGTTATCACAACGTTATGTCCTTCATTGGAATAGACATTTAAGTGGGTGTTGACAGGACTTATTCCTTTTCTTCACAGTTGCTGAAATCTTTATTTTATGAAATTTAAAACTGACAACTTACTGTATTTTTGGTTTGCACTGGCCGTTCATGAACCCTCAGCAAAACCCCAGCAGAGGTTGTTTAAGTCAAAGGGTTTCATCACTTTCAGTCACTTTGTATTTCCTCTGCCATGTTTCATGACCTTTAAGCCAAATGCAAACTGAAACTCAAGCTTTTAAATGCCAGGGAAGTCAAAATGATGTAGCTGCTTCAAACTGTGATTACTGACAAGTCGGGATGTTCTGCTCCTCAAGCTTATGACAGTTTTTGGAGGGTTTGTAGTGATCCCTGTGGTTGTTTTACTCTGTTTTAAACTGAGTGGGCGGGTATATCTGAGCCTAAAAATTAGGTACTTTATTAAAAAACAATGAAAGGAATAGGCTTGTATTCTTTTTTTATTGTTAAAAAAATCTCACAAAAACATGTGTGGATCCATCTCTCAATACTTTGTGACTTCCACAGCCTGTCTGTGGTGCTCACTGCCAAGTCCATTTGCTCCGACTGCAGCAGTTAATCTCTGAAAACAGGTAATGAACTGAACACATACTTTCATTTAAAAAAAGCTGAGTAATTTCTAAAAAACAGCAGGAAACTAGTTTTGGGCCAAAGTTACTTAAACAGGAGTAATTAGTAAATTTGTTGGAGACTACTTTTGATTGTTTACAGCAGCAGGAGAGCGAATGTGAGATCAACTCAAAGAAAAAGACTTAAGTGCCCGTGTTGATCATAATGAAGAAAAATGGCACTCAGTGCAACAGTGTGGCTGACTGATGTTGTTTTGATTGTTTTTTGCACAATGGCAGAGGTTTACAACACAGAGGAATATATGAAATCTATAAAAATAAGCATAGACTGTATAAAAATAGTGGACATAGCTACCAAGACGTCACCCGTTGGTTGTGGACTTCTGTTTTGAAGTCTCCAGTTCGGCATTTTGGCCATGACCATCTTGTTTTTTGGAGACAGGAGCGACCATATTTGGACGAGAGGGTTCGAGCTGTGGCGGAGTAAGGGATGGATCTGTATCGTGGACTGTGGTGTTGCCTAGCAGACAGCCTGTGCGAAACAAATGTAGTTTCTCCGATGCCACTTGAGGATGGCTCCAGAAGTGAGTCAATCCCCATTGACACCCATGTTAAATTGGCTGTCTGTACGGCATCACCATACTCTATGAGTCAGATCCAAACCTTGGTCCTCCACAGCTCTCCTTTTTCATCCAAATATGGTCACTGGCTCAAATTTCCGAGATGTTTACCGCCAAATGCTGAACTCAAGTCTTCAAAACAGGGGTCCACAAACAAATGGGTGATGTCACGGTAACTACGTCTATCATTTTAAACAGTCTATGTCACTCAAAGCTGCTCTGCCCTTAAATATGCATAACTTTTATATAAATTCTCTCCCCGTACAGTTGTCATTTTGAGGAACTTTGCCTCCTGTTTTAAAGTCAGATATTGTAACATGGGGTTTTATGGGGAATGATTCGCTTCTAGAGCCAGCCTCAAGTGGCCATTAGAGGAACTGCAGTTTTTGGCACTTGCATGTAGGCTTAATTTTTCAGCCCTGAATGTTGCCACATGATGACAAGTTTTGGAAACACAGGCAATAGCTGTTAGTAGGATACATGTGTTTCATGGTGTTTGATGATGATAAAGAAAAATAGAGAATATCACAAGACTTGTCCTTTAACAAAAATAATCTGTGTATGATGCATCTGATGCTAAAATTTCACCCTGTGCTACTTCTTGTAACCTGCGTTCTTCCCCTCAACACACTGTCTACTGATCAATATTCCTGACAAGCCAAAAAGCTATCATTAGCAAAATCCTTCACCACCTCAGTTCATGTATGGGAGGCGGGGCTCACCACACCAATTCAGCCCTGACCCTATAGATGACCTTTAAATTTCACAATAGGCAGCCCACAATAGCTGCCATGTGCCTAGTGGTTTAATCTCCACGGCCCATCTGCTGCGGCTGCTGCCTGTGAGTTGAATCTGGGAGAGGAGAGGGAGTGCCCAGCTTCCCTCTGAAGCTCATGGGTGTCTGTCTCACTACATCCTGTGGGACAGCTGTATGTTAATGTGCACAAGAGGCCGGGGACAGCAGCAGTCATTGGGATTGCCAGGCAGACACAGAACAAGGACCCCCTTCTCAGTGGGTAGCCAAAGGCATGAACTTGGCAGATTAAACATTCAGGAAACAAATAAGGCTCCATCACAGACGGGCATCCGAAATCAAGAACAACAACAACCAAACACACAAGTCTGCAGAGAAAGCCCCCCCACACCCCCACCCTAAAAAAAAAAGAAAGAGGAGAAGGAATTCTTAAACTATTTAAGTGATGAGACTGAAGAACTCTGCCTGCCACCTTGTGGTTTCCCTCCCTTTGAAAACAAAATACATGCAGTAATTAGGAAAGACAACATCAAGCACAGAAACCTCTTTACTTATTCTTTCCTCAAGAGTCCGTGTGTAGTAAAAGGAACTGCAGCATTAAGAGTGTCAGTTTTTATGGCTAAAATCGAGAAGAATTAAATCTTTTAACCTAGCACTGCCTTAAGTGTAGGTTTTATTTCCTCCCTGAGCTTCAACAAAAAGCAGACTGGCGATCAGTGACAGCTGATGTCAGATGTCTCAGGTAGGACCAGCGCAGTAAAATGTTGATGCTCGGGGAAAATCTAATCAATAATTCAAGGCCAGGCAAGTTGCAGATCTAATCCTGACGCGACGATGACGAAGGACAGGCAGGGGCGTGGGCAGCAGTGGAGGACCCCGCTACTAGCCCCCCCTCCCCTCTATCTGTAAACGGTTGCCTGGCAACAAGATTCGCTCTCGCTGGCCTCCAGGCTGCAGTGTGCTGCCTCTGGCCTCATCCAGGGATAAGGCTCTTGTTTGCTATTAGAGTCAACCAATTCTGGCAATGGATGCAGGGCTTGCCATTCAGTAATGAATTCTGCAGAGGCTCCTAATGAAGGCTTCAATTTCAGGAGAATAAGTCCACTTTCACCTCAAAATGTGACACAAAATCATAAAGCAGAGCAGAGTATGTACCAGGTATTTCTTGCTGTGTGTGTTATTACAATTTGTCACTCACCTCGCTCAGAAAACAATGCCACGAACATCAGGCCACAGCCCCAACAGGCTGGAAACAATCAGCTTTAAAAGGAAACCGCAAAACCTCCAGAAGTTTCTCTTTTTCCCTCCTGTACTGGCCATGCCATCTGTCTCTGATGCTCTCAGTGACGATGACGCTTAATTGTTATGCAGGGGAGATGTGCTTACAACAAATGGATTGTTACCAAGCATTCAGCCAGTCTCTGAAATAGCCACTTCATCTGTGTTTCGTCTGCATTGTGCACACAGATGTATAAAGTACATGGGGATGAAGGAGATGAATGCATCACAAAATGGGAAAATGATTTACGCAACATCCACTGAAGATGAAAGCTAACAGTGGGGATGGGAACCGAGAACTGTTTTCAGTTAAGAACCGGTCTGATCCATCTGAATCGTACACCGCCGAGCTCATCAATTCCTTTCATTGATGCCGGCATATTTTCTTGACAGTTGTGCAAAGTAAAACAATGCTTGCAAAAAGACAAAGTCATGGCGGAGAGGAAGAAATGGTCCAAAGCGTGGCTTCATTTCACAAAGAGAGATGACAACAGTGCTGCTTGTAATGTCTGTAAAATCATAATTTCAATTAAAAGTTGAATAACCAGCAATACACTACATCTCTCTACTCAACATGAGCTTAAATTTCAGGATTGCCATGTATTTGAAACTCTACGCATGACTGCCGCTGCTTTCCAACCGATCAGCACGTCTGTTACAAAGGGTAAATATCTTGTTATAATAACATTAGTACCACGCAGGCAGGCTTAGCCGTTTGTTCTTTGACTGAGAAAACCTAAATGAAAACAAATGCTGTAGAAATATTCTCACATTTCATCTGTGTGTCTAGACTCAGACACTAGAGATAACAAAACAGTTGCTTTGATGCTGAAAACTTGCATAGGTCTACTATTTTTCCACAGAGAAAACTGATCCAGAATCAATAAGGAAATCAAGAAAGAATCAGACCGACAAGCAGAAATGGCACTGATATCAATAAAATCTTCAAACAGACGTAAGAGAGAAAGAATGTGTGGTCAAAGGACAAGAGAAGACATCTGTCTCTGGGGCTGAGAGGGAGAGCTGACAGAGATTCAGGCTTGCAGGCTCCACACTCTGCTAACACCTCAACACGCAGGCTGCTGTACTTTACCTGACATTAAAATACACCAAAGTATGTATTAATGAAAGACTGTTGTTTTTCATTAGGAAAAGTGCTGAGCCTCTCAGAAACGCAATGTGAATACACCTGACGATAAACAAAGCAAATCAACAGCAGCGAGTTAAATTTGAGGCAGAACTGCTCGGAGCAAATATTTACGTTTACCAGTTACTAATTGGTCTTAGCAGAAAAAGGATGTGTGCTCTTCTTCTTTTTAAGTGAAAGAATTTTTCCCAGAAGTGCAAAATATTCCACAGCATCTTTGAGGATGAGTTTGAAGTCTCTGACAGACAAGCCGAGCATGGGAACCTTAATTTTAGTTATATAACACACTCCTTAGACATCAGCACTCTAAATTAACACATTCATGCATCAAACTGCTCTCTGAAGTTCAACTGTCTTTTAAAATCACTTTCTCATACTGCAATCAGCAATTGGTCTTCCAGGGTAAGGTCAGGACAAACCAGTGGGTCTCTGCCTTCCACAGAGCACCACTGACTGGTTCCCAGTTAACAGGATTTGCTGCACGGCCGTCTTCATTCTTCCTGTCAATACTGGCTGTAAAGAGATCTCTTCAATGCAGGAGATGGAGAACAAAATGAAAACCAAAACTAATATGAGCCTCCAGCAGTCCGAGTTAGACAAACCACATGGCTATCTTACACACTTACAGTATTTTTTAAGCACAAATTTGCCTCTTCTAGTTTCCCTGGACAGTGTTTCCTTGCTGAGCTGCAGCGGAGAGATAGTGGCACAAGGAGGGAATGTGGACTAAAGAAACTGTAACTTTGAAGGATATCTATTTAATTTGTCCAACTCAAAAGTCTGAGATTTAAAGAACTCTTTCACCACTGGAGATGGTCTTTTCATTAAACTGGGCTGCCTATGCAGTAGAGAGACACAAATACTTTTGAAATTGGTGCTACATGACCACTGAAAACAGAGAAAAGGGTCCTTGGCATTTGCTTTTGCTAGAGAGGCAGAAAACCTACAACCAACAGAATGCACTGCGCCACATCAGACCGGTAAACGCTCCCGCTGTTAGTAATAAGAACTTGTACGTTAGGTGCAACAGCAGCCGGCTGGGAACAAACAATCTCGCATTACAGTCGAACAGTAGGCTAAAACATGTTCTTGAAAACATCTGAGGTGAGAAAGAGGCAACACAGTGACAGAGTCAGTTCTTTCAGCCTCCATTTTCACTATGAAAACACTAGAAAACAGTATGGCACCCACTTCCTGTTCAAAGATTTTCACCATCACAGCTAAACAGTACACTAAAATATGTTTCTGAAAACATCTGAGGTGAGAAAGAGGCAGCACAGTAACATAATCAGCTCTTTCAGCCTCCATTTTCACTATGAAAACACTGGAGAACAGTATGGCACCCACTTCCTGTTCACAATCTTTCACTATTACAGCTAAACAAAGCACAGAATCTTGTTTTATATTCGCCCAGTACTGCCTAGTTGGACTGTGTGATCAGAGGTAGAGGGGCGCATCTGTCTTTTCTATACTCTTTGTGTCCTCGGTGGCGACATGGGTGGCAGTAAATACAGAAATGTGGAGGTACAGCCTGTAGTTCGAGCAACAGCCCCAGATGGTGGGAAGTTAATTAACAATTGATTTACACATACTACCCACATTGATATGACACAAAGCTGGTTGAAAATCGGTGTAGTGTCCCTTTAAGATTTCTTTTTTTTTTTTTTAAAAAAGGGGACTGTGGATTTTGTCCCACATACATTACATTTAAATCGTTTTAGGAAGTAATAGTACAGGACAGTATGGACAGAAGGAACGCTTACAGCAAGCCAAACCTGTTTCAATTTCCATATGGGCACGTGACATGAAAAAAAAAGTTAACTCATCTCATCTCTACAACACTGAAAACAACGTATTACCTTAGGCAGCTTTCTTCCTGCTTTCATTACGTCCTGTAAATATTTGGATTTCAAATAACTTTTTGTAAGGCTAGAACAGCCCCAGGAAAAAAAATAGACATATTCAGTATTTCACCATTTGCATAAACAGAATAAATATACTTTTTTTTGTTAAACTATAGCGACCAATGACTGCCAGAGGGAAATGGTGCCTATGTGTGAATCCATATCTTGCCAAGTACTTTTACATGCAGACTGTTATGTGTCTTTTTTGTCAAGTTTAGGATATGATGTTTAAACAGAACATACATTAGCATGATTAATCATATCCCTGCTTACACGAAAATGAAATTATCCAGGTTTCTGGAATTATTGTCTGCTGTCTGTGCATACATGTCTTGATGGCTCCACCAAATGCCCACAAGTCTTAGCTGTGTCATTTCGACACAGACAGAATTCTCCTCACAGTTAAGGATGGACCCATTGAAATTTACAGCTGTCTGGACTCTGCTGCACTTTCACACTGTCTGCTGGATCCTCCATCTGATCACCAGTGATATAAGACAAGAGCAACAAGCGATGCTCAACTGATTCTCCGCATTACTCATGTCAGGCTTTCACTTCAATGTGTGGATCATCTCGAGTTTGTCAGGTTTGTGCAGATTTCGAGTGAGATCCACTCAACGATTTCTGCAGGTTTTATCTTGGGTAATTCTGTCCCTTTTAACGAGTGAAGTTAACCACATTTATCCTTTGTAACAGCTAAGGTATAAAAACACATACTGTGAAATTGAATCTCTTGTGTGGTCACCTTCCAGAAATGGTTTTACAACATACTTTCCTGTTTTACAGTTTGTTAAGGGTCCACAAATGATCTATAATGCTGTAAAGGCCTGGCAGCTATGGAGGTAGTAAAATATTCTTCAAGTATTAAAAACATGATTTTGCATACTGGCAAAGTGAGACTGGACACCAAAGTATTTGTGACCTAAAAGTATATTAAGTCTGAGGACAACTGGCGTGCAATAGTTTTATAGAAAAGATTTACATTAAAAAAGTTTCACCAATACTACCCAAAGAAAAGTGACATTTTCATATCGCTCTCTGGTCTTAAAAAAGGAGGTCAACTCTTAGCTTGCAAATCCTACTCTTCCCAGTAGTGGTGAGAGGAACAAGAGAGTGAACCAGGTAGCTGGCGCTGACTTAGCAGGTGCATCTACAGCTGGCTAGGGGGATGGAGCAGCAGCACAACCTGGCCACAAGGCTCTCCCACAGCCCCGTGAGGTCCCACTCTCCCACGCTCATCACAAATTAAAGAGGCCAGTCGGACCAAATCAGCACTTTCTCTTATCCACTATAGCGTGCTGATGTTGTACGGAGGTGTAAGGGAGGCCCTGAGAAGATCAGGGGAGATGAAGCATGAAGTGCACATGTGGGTACTGTGAGCCTTAAGCAACTCCAGAGGAAACTTCATCTCCACTGACTTTGTTAAATCTAACGTGCATGACAACTTCTCAAAAGGATTTCATGATGTAGATTTTTGTGGTTGAAGAGGCCAAAGCTCACATCTGACTTCCTTCTGGCGCTCAGGAAAACACTGCAACTGGACCGTCATGTACATGGGAGGATATTCTTGGAATATGTGGGAACTGCTTGTATAGTCTCATCCTGTAAACTCATGGTCATGGTTGAAGGTATTCGTTGTTTTTGTTCTTTATTCCTGGTTATACTATAGGTCATGTACTGCCAGGTGTACTACATGTTAGTAGGTATGACAGGGCTCCACTATAAGTACCAAAAAAGCTCAGAATTAAGTTTCTAAAATGAGGGACTTTAATGCAGGTGCTGAGATTCTCAATTGCAGATGGTGAGGGACGCCGCCATTGTAGACTTGTGAAGTCCAAATATTTGGTCATTTTAATTAGTAAACACAGCTAGATAGGAAATGGAATATTAAAAAGGAAACTTGGCAGATTTCTAATATGATTTCACAGCATTAGCCATTAAAGGGATAGATCGGATCTTTTGAAGTTGGGTTGTATGTTGCTGTGTCTTATTGAACTATGTGTTTCAGTTTTTTAGCTATCATTAGCATGATGATCATGTTGACAATGGTTCTGTAGCTGAAATGCATCCATTTCTGATTATTTTCCCCACATTAAATAAGTGTATTTATCTGTAAGTGTTGTTGTTCTGTTTGTTTTGCTCTGTGGGGATTTACTATCTGCAGTTTTTGACTTCTTCACCTCTGTATTGGCTTCATATCTCAGCCTCAGAGGACGTAGCGCATGTATTACATACCGTAGATGCCTGTTAGCATGCCCCCAGTTTGGAGAAGCAGACAGGACTACAGACACGGAAGATAAGGCAGCAGCAAAACATATTTTACCCACCTAAAAAAGCTCCACCTAAATAAAATCAGTATCAGTTTAACTGTATGCTATATTCTGAATATTTTCACCACTTTACCTTGCTGTCAGACAGTGATTTCTGATAACTGAAACCATTGTATCGCTGTCTCTATTGTCAGACTTCAGTAAGAAAGTCGTTTAACATCGCTGACCAAAGGAGCTGCTGATGTACCACTGCCTCTATCAGTTTCGTTCGTGTTATTGTATAACTTTGGCGTTTACAAGGGTTGATTCAGATTCAAAAAAGCCACACAATAACAAAAAGAAACTGATCTGATCAAACCAGTGGTGGACCAGCAGCTCCTGCACTCAGCAGGCTAAAACTGTCAATGGAGTCTAAGGGCTTTGATGAGAGCACAGGCGGGGAACTGAACACACCTCCAGTTTTTTTTTTTTTTTTCATTTTCAAACTTGTCGTCTTCAAACACAAGCAACACTGACTCAAATAGCAACACTGTGGCAACTTATCAGACTCCATGCAGCTCCCTCTGGAGCCACAAAAGGCTTTTCACATCTTTTTTTCCCACATAAGCAGCGGTGTTCTTAAAGACCTATAATGATGTGTAAAATTGGTGGAGTTGCCGTTTAATTTCATTAGAATCAACTACTCCACTAAAGGTAACTGACTGGTTTCCTTTATTAAACTTCTTTTGACCAATTGCTCAGTGAAAGAAACCACCAATACGCCTCAGATGTCTAAAAGCTATATTGTAGATATTTCACTAGGAGTAATGAATCATTACAGCATATTCCATTAGAGAGGAGGGAGTCAACAAATAAGTATGGACAACGTTTCAGGGGGAAAAGTCCTGTGGGAAACGCCTGCCTCTTAAAGTTATCCTTAGTGTAATTCAGTGGTAACTTCTATTTGGCTAAACTTGAAGTCTGTCCCCGACATGACTGTGTTTTTTTCCACTGGACTAATGGTAAACAAGTGGGAGGGGTGACGAGCAGAGTAATGAGGCTGTGCTAATTACATCAGAGCTCTGTTTAAATGAAAGACTGCAGATGCCGCTGCCCAGTTAGGTGACGTAGCTGGAAAATCTAATGTAGCCATGGAATCCCGTTCATTGTCATCCATCACAGTAATATAACAGGCTGCTGCTGACACACTGCAGCTGAGATAAACAAAAAGCTCTGATGATCCAGCTGCACATGTATGTGTGCATCTGTGTGTGTGCATTAATGTGAGCAGCCTATCATTGATTTTCCATTTTGTATTAGTAAATTAATCCCTGCATCGTACCCCCCCCCCCCAATCCTCATCAGTAGAGAGTATATTGATTGCTTGGTTATACTGCCTTAAGGAGGCCATGAATTGCTAATCAAAAATCCAAATTCTGCAGGGAGCTGCATCAGGGTAAATATTCAATTCCTGGCCATGCAAAACAAACAGAGCTAAACTGTTGGGGGACTGGGAGAAAATTGAATGGAGTCACAGGTTGTGACCTTGTATAATTAGTTTGTTAATTTGAAAATCCAGGAATGGCAAGGGGTTTTTATGAAGGGCATAATGTATACTTCAAGAGACATGTAAAAACTTTGTAATGTTTTAAAACATAAACACTCATGAGGCAAGACTGACATCTGCCCAGGATGAATTTTAACTCATGATTATTATCATTATCGACTGTTTACTTAATCATTCATTCTATGACATGGCAGCAAAGAGTGAAAAATGCCAATTAAAAGTTTTCTTAAGGGTCCAGTGTTTAGGATTTAATGGCATCTAGCTGTGAGTTTGCATCATTGCAACCAACTCCCACATGCCAAGCCTGTGGGAGATTTACAGTAGCTGGTGAATATTGCAAATGGGCCTGTCTGGAGCTGGTGTTTAGTTTGCCTGTTCTGGGCTACTGTAGAAACAACATGATGGACTCTGTGAAAGAGGACCTGCTCTGTATGTGGATAAAAACAGCTCATTCTGAGATAACGAAAACACAATGAAATCTTAGGTGCAGGTAATTATACACTCATGAATACATAGTTATATATATGTTATATAGGGATGCACCGATATGGATTTTTTCAAACGATGCCGATACACGATAATTACCTGCTTCTGAAATAACCAATGCGATAACCGATAATTTCACATTTTTGTATTTTAAAAAGAAGTGTACAACCTGTAGTTTATGTGCACCTGAGGGTAAGAAAGGCTATGATGCAGTGCGAAGATATGGGTGATTTAAAAGCTAGGTGTTGGATGTAAGCCACCGCTGCTAATTAGCTCGTGCTAACACTCTGGAGACGATCCTTTAGCGCAGTGTCTAACTGCTGTCGGGGGGATAGGACATCAGATCCTTGGTGCAATCCTGTTGTCTTCCCCTAGAACTGTGAGAGACATCCACACCGCGACATGTTTTGCCCTCTAGACAGCGCGCTGCAGTTACTGTCCTTCTTCTTCTCTGTGTTTATCGGCGGCTCGCAAACCACTTTTAAAGGTATATGCAACGCCACCCACTGTGTCAGGTGTGGATGCTGCCCTTGTTAAGTCAATGAAAGCAGTCTGGCATCGGCTATAACCTTAATTATCGGAATTAAAACATCCCATTATCAGTTGATAATTTATCAGGCCCGATATGTATCATGCATCCCTAATATTATATCCAATTTCTGGAGATATATCTCCGTAGATCCTTCAGGTCATGGTACATGTTACATCATAAACAAATTCTCGTCCATTCTTTTTGTCATAGTTTGCTTTAAACAACACGTACAGAGCTAGTGTTGCATGCAATAGTACAGTTTAGATATCTTACAATTCTAAAAAAAATCTTCTTTTTCAGATAAAAACATGTTATTAATTGCAAACATTGCCACTTCTGACAAAACCACATCTAAGCCCTGTGGGTGCTATTGGCATACTTATATACAATAAACTTGGACTGAAAATACAAAGACATATCACACACTTTGAATCATGTCTTGGCAGCAACAAAAAGATGACTGGTGACATACTTTTTCTGGCCTGGCACTTCATGCCACTAATGTCTGAGCACTCTGAGATGGTGATAACACACTCCAGAAAACACTGGAGCGTTTGAAGTACTTCTTTAACACGCACCTCCTTCCAATTGGTACTCCTCCATTATTATCCCTCAGGCTGCAAAATAATTTCCTTTCACGCTGAGATAAAGTGTGTGTACTTTGACATACGCACTCAGGCAGCTGGCTGAATATAAGAATCAATGAGATGCTGAAATGAGATTCTTACTCTCTTCTACGTGGACAATACCTCCATTCAACATGAGGTCAAGGCTGTCCTGAGCAGTAAGAATACATATGAGGAAAAACTACTGTCACGCTGGGAAAGGAGCTACTTCTCCATCCTATGGACATCCATGCACAATCAGACAGATGATCGATCAACAGGAACGTCTCTGGTTCATGCTTCCTGTGTAGCCTGATGTGACCTTGACATGAATGCAGATGTGCTGCCTGGCAACTTGATTTTTATGCCTTTCATGCTTGTAGACACCTGGCAGAACTGAAAAATGTCAACACTTCATGGTGCTGCAGGAAAAACTGGAAATGGATGCTGTCCATATTTTTTAACGGATAAATTAGAAAAATTGTGCATTTGATTCCACATGAAGCGAATTGGCAAACTTGCCAAAGGCACAATAAGATTGGGGTGGGGAGGTTGCTGGTGATGACTATGTCAAAAGATGAAGTAGGAAGTGCAACACAAGTCACTGTTTACTTAGTCAAGTTTTGGATGCCAAGAGGATATAACTCTTCATTTTAACCTACACGTAGGAGCTTTTAAAAAAACATAAGCTCAGTTTTAAAGTGATGTAAATCTAGATTGTATCCCCTCCCTATCCAAACAGTAAGTTATAATGATAAGTGGTTACGGTGATGCATGGGTGGACTTCCATGCCCTTTTTACTGAGCCCTATAATATGCCTGAAACCTGGTCATTAAATAGTCTCCATAACAAGATTATTTCGCAATAATGTACCTGTCTAAACAGTTAAGAGCAAACTAATATTTTCATATAAGCAGAAAATAAGTACATTTGTTTTAACAAACAGGACTTAAAAGGTAAGTTCAGTATTTTTTAACAGCAATCTTTTTAAATTGGTCAAGTATTGAGTGAGACTGCAGCAGCAATACAGAGGGCACTCAGAGCATTTGTGCACCATCAATTTACGTCCACTAAAAGGATTTGTGAGACACTTAGGGGTTGTCAAACACTTAGAACAATAATCTGAGCCTGTCAGTGGCAAAAACAAGCACTTTTGGTGGAGGTACATTGACGTGTACACATGCCCCGAGTGGTTACACTGCAACCTGTTGCATCGCTGTGGAAAAAGCACATTCTCTCAATACTAGGACCAATTTCAAAAATTGTCGCACCCATTAGTCACAACACAGACGCACGGAAAAAATAGTGTCCAGGTAAAAAATACCAAATTTATCCTTTAACATAGGAAAAATAATATTTTTTGTCTGAGAAAATAAGAGACAATGAGTACTGTGATTTTCTTTTACGTCAATGTCACCAGTTTATAAAGTATAAAACGAGACGCTCTTTTTGACGTCAACCACGATTACGCTGGACTAACACTGTGTACTAAACTGGACTTAGCGCCTGCAGTGAGTCGGATGCACTTGAAAAAAAAGCAGAGATGCAGCTTTTGACCCACACTGCCACGGAGAAGTCAGGATGCCCTGATGCTGCACAAGGTCCTTAATTATCCCGGCGCCACTTTATGCCATGCCCAGTTGTGATACTGGCGGTCACTTTGCATCTGCTGACTCGAGCCCCATCAAAGTGTGGCACACCCAAGGCTGATAGCTGAGCAATTCCACCTCCAGACCCCAGCAAAGTGACAGAGGGCCAAACAGTGAGGCAAGATTTCATTAACCAAAGAATATTATGCCAGGGAAAATTATTTACAGACTGCAGATCGTTGTAGGCTGATGAAGGTACAGCCCACCAGTCAACAGTACCCTGTATGCTTGGATGGGCCACTTGGCAAAAAGCATCAAGGTTATCATGTATTTTCAAAAAATGTGTACGATGACAAGCATTAATGTGATCCTGAGATTTTCAGACTAGTCACATGAATCCTATCAGACAACTTTACTCTTAAAACTGGCACAACAGTATTAATTGAAACAATATCACAGATCTATTTTATATCAATGTATTTTCGATTACCTGTGTTTAAATTTAAGTTGTTTCTCAAAGCAAAACTTTAACAAAACCTATTGATCTTTTAGCACAACAGCTTTTTGGGAATGGTTTCCCAAGGATTTTCTGTACAATTACCATTGCATTAAACCTGAAGAGATGTGCAACAGTGTAAGAGCTTCTTCAGACTCTTAATGTAGTATTGAGTGCTGCACTCATAGTCGTCATAACAACCTGAACATTTATTGAAGCTCTTAGCCGGGAGTGTCTGCATGTGGAAAATGAGTGAAGAGGGGAGAGTTGGTGCTTGAAAAACAGCAGATGTGTATCTGAGGGACACGGGAACTGCTTATAAATACTAATTTCTGCGAGAGGCAGAGATGTGGATGGAAAGCAGCAGGAGTCATACAGTCTTCAGGCACAAAAGATGTGATTGGGAGGTGTCTATGATTGCACAACACTAAGGCATGACAACAGAGAGCTTCAAGACCACTGCTGATACTAAAACAACTGCAGCAAACAACATGAAGAAATCCTATCAGGCCACAAAATGTACACAACACTGTCAAAGCCAGAGAAATTAAAACACACAGGGTGCAAATACAGACACAGCTGAAATGCACAAACCCCCTCAGCTGTATATATACACACAAGGAAGATCCAGGGTGACACTGAGCTTTCTACTACCTCAGAGATCATTTAACTTTTAGTTCATGCTGCCCCCTAGAGGTGACAAAACAGCATGTGTTGCAGACAAAACACTTCAAGCACCAGAGAAGAGCACAGAGGGATTATGCTCAGGTTTTCTCTGTTGTAGATGAAACAATGGAACAAACGCTATAGATGAAGATGTGGAAATATATCAAAGTGCTACATAATTAAAAAGATGAGGTTTGTCTTACCTGTGTGTTCAAAGCGTTCCAGAACAGGACAGCAGGACATAGAAAAGAAGAAAACACATATCTGTTAGTGAAAGACTCTTTATTAGAGGCAAAGAGCACTAACTACAGTATAAGCAGGTTCAAAGGGCAGCGACGGACTACAATCACTTTCTACTAAAACATGTTACCATTTATTAAACCCAACATGAGCCCTGTGGTGGACAGTTGACCTGTCCTACGCTGTCTCCTGTCTCCTCTGGCCAACAAGCCCTGAGCAGGGTGAGCAGTTTAGAAAAAGGATGGATGGATAGATGAAATCTAACCGACAGCAGCGACCAAAAATAATTTCAGGGATGAGCTAACTAATGAAAAACACTTACTGCAAACTGTTAACTGTACAGAAGAAATAGTCCATATAATCTCTCAGTAAGATCTGTGGACTATTCTTAGTAACGAGGACATTGTTTCTGGAAAAATACACTTCTGTTGAGTTATTCAGATTCCATTTTTTGGGGGTTTTGTAGCAGCACAAACAGAGATGTGAAGCTTTTGTGACTGATGAGTAAAAGCCTCAGCAGATTGGAGTAATTTACCTGTTGATACTTCATCCATTTCAACACTTGATGTGCTTTTTAAGATTACATTTTGGGCTCTTATTGCCTTTATTATAGAGCAGGAGGAGAGTGACATTAAAGGTGGAAGAGGGAGAGGGGAGGACACGCAGCAAAGGGCCACAAGTTGGAATTGAATCTGGTTTGCCGCCAGGGACGAAGCCTACATGTGGCGTATTCTGTCTTCTTTCTTTGAGATGGACAGCTCCTGTTATTCAATTTCGATTTTATTCATAAAGCCCAATATAACAAATCACAATTTGCCTCAGAGGGCTTTACAGCACACGACATCCCTTTGTCCTTGGACCATCACAGCAGATACAGAAAAAGTCCCAAAAAAAAAGACTCTGACGGGGGAAAAATGGTCGAAACAATGAAGCTGTCTACATCTCATGTTAACATCTGATGTTTACACCTGATTGTATGTGATGATCCACTCACACTCTACTGTTTATCTATTATTGGCCACCCTGTGGTTGTAATCTTTACAAAATTTCATTAATTCATGTTTGTGGTTTCTCATCTGTTTGTATGTTGCTATACTTATAATTTTCCGACTAGTTTTTGGAGAAGTAGTGTTCAGCTTTTATACACCACATATTTGGAACAAACTCCCAGATAACTGCAGGTCCACTGCAACTCTCATTTCTTTCACATCCAGGCTGAAGTCTTTTCTGTTTGCTGAAACCTTTAATTAAATCAAATATTGATTCATTTCTTACACAGCACTGTAACTTTTACTCTTGTATTTTTCACCTTAGCATATTTTGCCGTGTTTTACTTTCTATCCTAGCTCTTTTATTATGTTTTTTTTAAATGGTATTTAAATGCCCTGCTATATAAATAAACTTGTCTTATTTTGCGATACATGTTGGATCTCCCCTCGAAAAACAAGATGGCACATCTCAAGGGGCTTTACCTTAGTAAATAAATCTGAACACGAAATTAAGGGCAAAGAAGCTAAAACTATCTTCACTGCTGGATACTACCATGGCATCAGTAATATTTTTTTCTGCGATTTAGATGAGCTGACCTTTTAAAATTATTGTTGCCATATAAATAATGTTGAACTGCAGCAAAAACAGGTCGAGACGATATGGACAGAAATGTTAAATAGCAGCTAACCACTCTAAAGTATCTGTCAAACTGTTCATAAGTAGCTTTTGATCTACCTGGCGAGTTCACACAGAAAGAGCTGATCATTCGACCTGTAAATTGAATATTAAAACACTAGAGCTGCAGGTGTAAGGGCTTCAATCAATGTAGAGAAGATGCAGAGGAATGGGTAATGAGGTATGTGTTAAAAAGAGAGCAGGGTTACAACAAACTGCTCAGTATAAAAATCATAAATGATTCATACCAAGCGCAGTGTTTTGAACCTAAAAAGGCGGACTGTGCGGCGGACTTAGAGGGTGGGATTCATACATCTCTGTGATGAAGGTGTTTGTTGTGGTTGTCTGATGCAATGTTGTGTAGATGATGAAGCAATCCACTTTTGGTTCATAGAAATCAATTTCAGTTCCTGAGTTCCTCTACTGATTGTCCAGACCGGCATCGGCTGAAATGGTATCAGCACCGAGCCTTTACAGCACAAACAGCTGAAAAGTAAAAGCAATTTCTGTGTTTCGCTTGGAAGAAACAAACCCAAGCTGAAAAAGTGAAGAACAGTGATAGTGTGCAGTCGTTAGTCTGAAAGCAAAATGTGAAAACTACAACTCCCACGCACAAATCACAGAGGTCCACATGCTGTGAGGAGACCAAGGCGTCAAGTCACAGGAATGAAACTGCACTTACTTTTTACTTTTTCCCCACTTAACTGTCACATATTTCTTTACTTCATTCAAAAGTTATACACACTACAAACCCTCCGACCAAAATGTTCTAACAAACTCTAAATTAACAAAAATTGCCGCAATCATTCCAAACATTTTCTCAAAGGCAGCTCTCAAAACTGCCGTTACAAGTTTTCCTTTAATCAGACGGACCAACGCTGGACAGCTCAAACAGACTGTAAAGGCTACATTCTTGGGTTCATTCATTCCGATATGAAAGGCTGCTTTGTTTGCTTTGCTACACTTGTTGTTGTGCTTTATACAACTGAACCACTTGATCAACGGGGAAGCTAAGTGATTCACATAAAGTTCAGTGACTATACAGCATCAGCAACCTAAGGATTACCCCTGATGTACAATGGGATTCTCATACATACCCATATGCAACTCACCATGAAGCAACTTAAACTTGTTTATATTTTCGCATTGTATATATTTGGGATTTCTGTATTTTCATATTTGCAATATATTTGGTATTTCATATATACACTCTTCTCTACTTTGTGCTGCAACCCTCATTCCATCTTATCTTACTTTCATGTAATGCAGCTCTGTTGCATTTGAATTGCACCACACTCATGTAATGTCTCCGCTGTGGATAGACTGTCCAGCGAAAACATTTTACAAGTGTGGTGTCTGAAAGCAGTCTGTTCTTTAGCATTTACAATATTGTTTAGGGCAGTGGTTCCCAACTGGTCGGTCACAGGTCCATTCTGAATGGTCTGGAAGTGACTCGCAAACATATCAAGTTTGTAAAAAACACATGATGTTGCTGTTTGTTTTGAAGTACAGTGAATTTCTGACACGGAGCTTTTATTTTGAAGTGCTGTTTTCTGCTGTAGAGTGAGTGACTAATGGAAAGCAACCTAACAGAGACAGCAAATTAGCTCGATGACATGGCTGAGTGCAAGTATGACGCTGAATATATTCAACTGTGTAGACCTTGAACTAATGAGATGTTTACATGCACGCAGTAGTCGAGCTAAGCTCATAGCTCGGCTAATCAGTCAAGACTTCTTGTCTTGTCTGAGTATACATGCAGAAGAGAAAATCAAATTTCTAACAAAGTATGTGGTGCCTGCACAGGCCACAGAGTCAGACTACGTGGATACATGCAGCAAAAGTTTGATTTTCAATTGAATTATCTAGGTGTGTTAGTCAAGCTAAGGATAGTCCAATTTATAAGCTGTTTACATGTATTTTAAAGTCCGGTTTCAGTTGGACTAAGCCAATAATTAGATTTTCTCAAGCTGCACGTAAATGTGCTGAGAAGAAATCTGGACCCCATGGCTGGACCACTTGTTTAGAGTTGTTTTGAGAACATTTTTGTGTTTCACGCGGATTTGGAGAGATACCTGTTGTTCTTTTGTTATCTATGTGGACACAGATTCTTTATGACGGCAATTTACTCATTTTGCATACACCAGGCCATCTTACTTCCATTATCTGTGTTTAGTAGTACTGCACATTAAAATATATTGCAAATCACTAGAAGAGATATTGCAGCATTTCCTCTGCTGCTTCAAAGACTTTGGATAAGTAACAAACCAATAAGAAAAGTTTTGCTACATGTCAAAGTCAATTCCAATCACGCTTCATTAAAGTAAGTTTGGGGGTATATGTTTTTTCATACATTTCTGACATTTTACCAGGGTATAGGGTATAGGGCGCTATTTGTGTAAAAACAAACTTAAAGCTGAGCTTATGGTGACAGAAGTCATTGTACCATTCATGTCACAGTCTAGCCAGTGCTTTGGTTGTGTAATTGGCCAACTTAGACATGTCTTGCTGTGTTTTAATATTTATGGCCCATACAATACTGAACAGATAGGAAATAGGCTCCCTTCTAGCTGGAGGACCCGATGACACTTGACGCAGCAGACATCGACCCAGTGGTGGGCGAAATGGACATGATGATGT
Source organism: Cephalopholis sonnerati (assembly GCA_019142605.1). Taxonomy (NCBI): domain Eukaryota; kingdom Metazoa; phylum Chordata; class Actinopteri; order Perciformes; family Serranidae; genus Cephalopholis; species Cephalopholis sonnerati. Next base: position 25,640,369 of record JAGQAX010000003.1, on the reverse strand, counting down.
GCTGAATGTACTCATGTAGCTAATAAACTGCTTTTGTAGTTGGAATAAGTCATTTTAAGGGTGCTTTCGGACCTAGAGTTGTCTTAATAATCCCCCAGGACTGTAACATGCTCAAGCTTGTTTAACCCAAACAATCCGTAATGTGACTGCAGTTGGTTCGGATCAAGGTGGAAACACGTTCTCACTGCAAATGAACTGCACCAGAGCTCATTTGTAACCAGAGACCACCTCTTCAAAAAGGTCTCGGTCTGTTTTTTTGGTGTGCACCCAGGTGTGATTGTTGTTCTTACACCTGCCCAAATGGACCGCACTTAGAGGGCAAATGAACTTGAGTTCGACTGAACTGAACCCAACAGGGCAGGTGTAAAAGCACCTCAAGATAAAGTGATTTGTGGTAATACTCCCAAACAGGAGCAGAGGCATTTTTCTTTCTCGATGCTCCTGTAACGTTATTCCCACCACTCACACTCGCCATCTTTCTCAGCTCAGCTGCCTGTTCTACCAGTACAGACTGACCTCTGGTGGTGTAAGCTGTGCACTACATCACCTAAATACAGCATCTCCATATCAGTTTAATAGAAAGAGGAGCATCTGTATTTTTGACAGCATTGAAAATCATAACTTTGGGATATTAAAAATACCCCAGTATATTCCAATACCGTCTACTGTAAGCTTACATTAGATACAAATTTTACGTCAATTTTTAATAAATCTCGACACTTGTATACATTCACAAGTAAAATTCACTCTTAAAGAGATGCAAGCTGCTGCTGCATACAGACTCAAGTGAGAACTGTACAGCAGACATTAGGGGTTATGGCAAAAGTCTAAAGAGGATAAAGATGTTTTTTTGGAGTTTATTATGTTCTTGCCTTTGTCTGTCACTCCTAAAAAAACCTTATATAAAATAGATTTGTTGTTCATAAATAAGTAATTCAAACTTTGACAATGGCACCTTTTGTGAAAAGTTAAAGTTTCAAAATCAATCATTGTAACAGTATGTGTTGGAGAAATGCTCAGTCAGAGAGAGTCATCTGTACTGAGGCTGAATGACTCAATTCAGTCGGGACAATAAGCTGCCCGTCCAGTGAGAGGAGGGAGGGTGTTGATTCTGCTCCTCAGAGATAAGACCAGAAGTCATCTCTCCTGATGGAAGGAAAAATTCAATGAATGAACGAGTGAAAGAAAAGACTGCAGAAGTAGGAAGACAGAATGATGAAATTGATATAAAAGTTAAGCAAAGCAAGTTTTATGAACAGTGAGTCAATATTCTGCCAGCAATGCAGCCATCCTCCTTCTGCTCTATACCCACAGAGGGCAACTGAAAGGGAGCTATAATTTCCACATCGTCGTACTGTTAATGACACAAAGGAGAGGTATGTCCTTGAAAGACTACAAAGCCGTATTTCTCTACAGACTGGGAGGATTGCGTATTATTCTTTGCCATGGAGATGAAACTCTCAAGTATGAACTCGAGGAGGAAGAAAGCTTTAACTGTTCCAGATACTGCAGCAAGAAAAATCCTCTAATTGAATGTTGTAAGAGAGTATCAGGTATGCTATGCTACAGGCAGCAGTTATTCATATATTATTCTTAACACATCTAAGATCAGATGATGTATCCTTTGGCCATATTTACATTACCACACTTTCAATGTGTGCATCCACCTCCTCAGAGCAACAATACCTTGATGTTTTGAATAATGAAACACAGAAAGTCAGAGGGCTGCAGGAAGACTAATTTAATTAAACACTGAGCTTAAGAAACAATGTTAAACTTTTCATGCCATGTTAGCAGGCACTAAAAAAGAAAAGTAAGAATTTGGGGATTACGTGTGTTTGGCCACATTCAGCACTGCTTCCTCATTCATTTCAACGAGCCCTTTGGGTTGGCACTGCAGTAGACAAATACAGGGTCAGGTTTTAGAGGAAAAGTCCTGCACTGAAAATGTTACTCAAGTGAAGGTGTAAAAGTATAATCAGGAAATATTAAAGTATTAAGAGTACTCGATGCAGGACAATGTCCCCTGTGACTGTTATACTGTTAAATAGTTTATCATAAGATTATTATTTCTTATGCATTGATGTAAATTCAGGATTCTACATTTGAAATGTTTTTACATTTTTGCATTAAAAACTACTTAACACCTCCTTGGTATGGAACTGAGCAGGACGCTAGACCCCATGTCTGCATAGGATCGGCATAATATCATACATAGCAAAGTGCATCTTGCTCAACTGGAACCAGCAAAGACCCCCAACATTTAACTTGTTGAAATAAATACTGAACGACACACTACAACTGTGTGTACAACAGGACAACAACACTTACATATTAAATAATAAGAGGGAAGTCTTCCTGAGAACATGGGAACCCCTTATGGATCTCTGACTATCCACCTGGCCAGCTTTCGTGTGCTCTGACTCTGTGAAGAAATGAACCAACTCCACTGACCGATTATTTCTTTTCTTTTTTTCTTTTAATATTAGCTATCGCTATTATGATTTTATCTTGTCTTCACTGTCTATGTACTTGTTTGACAGTTTCTAAAAAGTTAAAAACAAATAAATAAATAATAATAAAAAGAACTACTTAACGATTATCATCTACTTTGACAGTCAATTTATTGACTAGTCATTTCAGCTCTACTTGTATTTTTTAATATGTTTTGTGTGCAAAAATCTCCATTTGTAAAGTAACCAAAGCTGCCAAATAATTGTACTGAAGTAAAAAGTGAAATACTACCCTATGAACTGTAGAGTAGAAGTATAAAGCAGCATAAGAAGGGAAAACTCATATTCTTCCTCTTACCTGTAGTGCTATTTATCAGTCTAGATTGTTTTGGTGTGAGTTGCTGAGTGTTGGAGAACTCGGCAATATAAGAAATTAGTTAGCACTCGGTTTGTGGTGCTCAAAGCACCAAAAAATTACTTTTGAAAACCTCAACAGCAGTGTCTCTTTCTAGAAACCATGACCCAGTTACTCAAGATAATCCACAGACCTTGTTGTGAGCAGTTTTTTTTTTATGTAGCAACTATTTTCTTTCCACCAAACTACACCCACCAACCGTATCACCAAGCAGAAGGAAGTGTGCATTCACTGCTAGCTCACCTAGCATCACTGAGCCACATTACAGCTCAGCCAAGGATAACGCCATTAGCATTACATCTGTGATGAACGCGAGCCTATATCAGTAGATGCATGCCTCCTTCTGCCATTATCTTGACTAACCTGGTGATGATTTTTCACTCCACCACTGCCTACAGGACACTGCAGTTAAATAGCTCACACAATCAAATAGCGTATGTGCAAGCGTTCACTACTGGTAGGTTACGTTGCAACATTTACAGTGTTAATTCCTCTGTTTACCTTGAGAACGCCATGGCCGAGGATCAAATGACTGCCGCCATGATAACCTTCCAGAGTTGTAAAATTCTACCCCATACTATTATAAACCCCTGGGCAGTGTTTTGGCATGTGATAAGCCTTCAAAGTCATGGATGTACTCCTCAAACTAAACCTCCTGGATCATATTTCATTTTCTCACCGGTACCTGTAGCAACGCAGCCCCTTGTGGTTTTTTAGCAGAGTGCTATTTTTGGTCTGAACATGGCCTTACTTGTCAGACCTGTAGGTACAAGTACACCAGACCCAAGGTCATTTATAAACTGCACAAATTATAAATATGGATGTCATGGCCCCAACCTGGCAGTCATCCATCATCTCTCACACTGTACATGCTGCTAATCAATGTCAGATGATGGATCGGGTACAGTATCTCACATAGACAGAATATGCTCACTTGGCCACCGACAGCCACGAGAAGAGTTACTGTAAATCTCTGAGAGGATGTTAGGTTCACTTTTGGTACACAAAGTCATCAACAATGTTATAGACACATAGGTGTCACAATCAAAAGAAAATGACGCATCTCCAAATTTGGCTATTTTGAGTATTTATGGATCAAAGGTCAAGTGTGAAGGATTTAGGTGCATATACTGGCAGAAATTCTGTATAGTATTCTTAACTGTGTTTTCATAATCATCACCTGAAAATCAAAATTGTGTTTTCATAACCTTAGAATGAGCCATTTATATTCACATACCATTTGTGGAGGTGCATTTGTGTTTTTGCACATTCATGTTGGCCATCGTAGCTCAGTTTCAGGTGGGTTAGGGCTAGGGTTGGTGGTCAGGTAATCTGCAACCCTTACCACTAGATGCCACTAAATCCTACACACTTGACCTTTAAAAAAGGGCTTTAAATATTAATTATTTTCAATTATTTTCAATTTCAATTAATTTCTCCATTTATCATTTTGATTTTGACAATGTCGTGATTAGTCCGATATACAATCCAAGACCCCCAAAATACTCAAGTTTATAACCCCAGAAAAAAAACACACCACAGAATTTCAGCATTTTTTTCTTAAATAAATTACTCGAAACAATCTTCACTATAGTTGCCAAATAATTTCCTGTGAACTGACTAATTGATTGATCAACAAAGCTAAACAAATCGTTAAAAACACATTGGGTTGGCTGACAAAAAGCATTGTCCCAAAGCTTAAAACAAGGCAATTTTTCTTGGCTCCTGAAAAGTTCATTTTTTAGAGATAAACACAAATTACTTTTATGTTACAATCAAACAATAGTTTGACTCATGAGCATTTTGCACAACACAATTGTTTTTCATAGTCCTGTGTCTTTGGTGTTTGGAGAGCATGTGCTTCAGATATGAATCTGTGGAAAACAATGTCAAATCAAAATATCTGTGGGAGAACTTTCCACACAATATTCTGCTTGATTTTACACTGTACTCTAAGAAACTGCTCTCTATAAACCAGTTTTCCATGAAATTTGCACACGACGAGGCTCCTTTGTCCTGTTGCCTTGATGAGATTAAACACGTGCTAAAGATACAGCTTCAACACCAGCAGAACTGCCCGTACTGCATTAGTGCTATATTATTGTAACATATTTTTTTCAATACTCTTCCCTCTCTCTTTAAAGGCGTCCTGATCGTCTTGCCCCGTCAGAGGCCTTGCATTCTCAAGAAGATGTAATCTCCTTGTTGCTGAGCAAGTATTTCAATTCCTGCTTACCCTCAGAACAGCAAACCTCCGTGACACTAGGCTTAGGTATGCACACTCATACACTCAACTACAAAACCTCGTCTTCCTGCTGTTAAAGGATTGAGGAGGCACTTGATACTTCATCAGCAGCAGGTGAATACTAAAGGGAGGTAAGCTCAAGGTGCTCTGCCTTTACAAATAGTCAATATGAAGAGCTTCAGGGTGTAGAGGGTGTTTCAACAGAGTAAAGCTTCAATCAAAATACACCTGCCCGAGAGTGTGCTTTCGTTGCATGGTTTTTATAATGAATGTGGCAATATCCCTGTGATTGTGTTTTTAAGAGACACTTTCCTCTTTCTGATATTAAAAAGACGTTGATGAGGTTTGTTTGTTTGTTTGCAACTTCCTGACTGATGATGCTGTCTAACTTTCAAACTTCGGTAAATAGCATTCACATTACCATTAACTTTTAAACTTCAAGAACCTGACATTAGACGCTGTCATTTCTGCTGTAATGTGATCGTGCAGGACTGCAGCAAGTGTCCAGACAACACTGCAGTACAACAGAAGTGCACATCAAAAGCAGAGGGACCACACACTGTGACTCAGACAGCGGGGTTCATACACAGATTAGACAAACTATGCAGACGGCCGCATCAGTTACAGCCAGTCAGCTATCCATTCACAGGCTGTCTTCACTGATGACCAGATTATAGCGAGCAGGACACTGTGAAAGGCACAGGAGCAGCTTGTTGAAGGTCAGCACTGAGAAATGCTGATACAAAGACGGGGGAGAAGGACCGGACACGGTGATTCACAGCTCACATTTCTAGAGGGAAATCACAGCCGAGCCGGGTGGACTGTAAAGACGAAATTACACCAAGGAACATAAATGATGATGCCATTACAAATATTGTCAACAGGGTTACAGCAAGCAACCATATTGTTTATGTCACCCATATATATACTAAGGGTGGGAATCAACAGAGGATCCACGATGTGATATTATCACAATACTTTAGTCAAAATACAATATTATTACGATTTTAAATATGTTGCTATATGCTTAGTATTCCGATAAAATATATTGCAATATTTTTTTTTTCAACTGTACATTAAAAAGGATTATAAAGGAAAACTTTGTCGACACCTGTTTTATCTAATATGATAAAGTTTTCAGTCCCATCATCTCATTTCAGCCATTTTTTTTGTAGCAGCAAAATCTATCTAGTGGACTGAAAAAGCAATTATTACATCAGTTTAATTTGTACTTGTCACATTAATAATTTCTATAATAAAAAATCGATACTGAACACTGTATGACGATACGATATTGCCACACAAAAATATTGTGATACTATGCTATGTATCGATTTCCCCCCCACCCATAATACATACAGGAACTTTAACACAAAGAGATGTACGCATTAAGATGTGGCGTCAAAACAGCATCTGCACAGTTCTGAGCACACACTGAATCACTTGTATGACCTTTGCAGATACTTATAAAGCCCAAGAGGATTCCTCTGTAACATTAAATATTCAAACTCAAATTTAAAATTTGGACAAAAACATCCTCAGCTGTATTTGTCAAGAGCTTAACACACAAAAGCTCAACAATTCTGCTTAATAAGGGACTATGTGTGTGGCGTTTAATCATATTTGATTGACATGTTCCTAGCAGCATCAACATTCGACCAACCCGCTGTCATCGGATTTTGATTCAAATGTACCAAAAGTCAGATTATTGCTCAGACATACAGTACATGACTGAACCTAACCCTGACACACGAATACAGAAACCTCTGACGTAAAAGTCCCTTCCCTTCCAGCGGCCCCCCTTGGGACCTCATTTCAGAATAAAAGCATATACAGTAATCAACGGCAAGAGATAAACAATTTTTGATCCCCTTTGAATTGTGCCATAAATTACATGTGTTTGTAAATTTAAAAGATAATTTTGAAAGTCTAGAAAGTTTAAATTTGTCATAGAACTATTTAGTTTAATGTGAAACCACTCGGTGAACTACATCTCTCATCTCGCACGATCAAAGTCACCAACACCAACGTGGTTGTTACCTTCGCGCATTCCACTTCCTCCTTCCAGAACAAAGGAAACGGATTTAAAGTGTTGAAAATGGCTAAAAGTATGGCCATGCTCATGTGAGTACATCCCACTACAAACCACACAGTCATCATAGCTTTAGGGAAAGAGAAAGTAATGACGTCACTTTCAAGCTTGTTGGTGTGCCGCAATTCTAATAATGTATTTTCACAGTCTTCCTTCATCATACTTCAACAGAGTACAACAAAGTGAAACTGTCTTGACTTGCAAAATTATCTTTTAAATTTATAAACATCATATGTGTCATGAATGTCACAGTTCAACAGGGATTAAAAAAAAAAATCAATCTCTCGACAAACTACTGCACGTTTTTTCCAAAATAAAATCCCATAGTGTCCCACCAGAGGGGGAGAACCTTCGTCTCTCTATAGTGTGATCTCACAGTGCCCCGTCACTCATAGTGTGATTACAAGAATAGATTATCAGGGCCTTTAAAGAAGAAGATAATATCATTTTAATGGCAAAAACTTACTACAACAGTTTCTGTTGAATATTCAGCAACTTTCTGTGCACATCACTGTGTACTACACACGAGTAGAACAAAAACAACCAAACTAGCAGCAGATGACTGAATGTGCAAATTAATTCATGTACAACTGCCCAAAACTAGTAGTAAGGATTGAGCCAAAAAGGCATCTCACACTGTCAGCCGGTGCAACACGCAGCTGCTCAGCTTTTAACAAACACTAGACATGATCATATCAGCTTTATTTTAGCCTCTCTTCACTGGCTGCCAGTCAGATTTAGAATTTATCTCTGAGATTTTCCTGATCATCTTTAAAGCACTTTATGGTTCAGCCCCCAGCTACACTGCTCAGACGCTGCTCCCCTATGAGCCAGGGCAAAGCTCCAGATCCTCAGGCAGGACTCTGCTGGCTGCTCCTCGGTCCCAGCTCAAAACTTAAGTTGACCGGGCTTTCGCGGTCAAGGGCCCTCTTTGGATCTCCCTGCCTGAGGGTCTGAGCCGGACAGAATCAGCGAGGGAACTTTTAAATCATTTAAAACTTATCTGTTCAAAAAGCCTTATCTTAATTTTACTACAATATTCTAACATGTCTTATTTGACTATTTTTATTGCTATTATTTTTACCATGTACTCTTTGTTTTAACTAAATTGCCTGATTTTATTTGCCTAAATCCTGCAATGTCTTAAATCCTAGTAAAGCTTTGTAACTTTGTTTTGAAAAGTGCTTCATAAATACAGTTTATTTTCATTATTATAATCAGATTTCATATGAGAATTTAGCACTTCACAGCCCATTCACAATAAATAACTGCATATAACTGTCTCAGCGTTTGAGAACAGCCCCAAACCTTGAGGACTCACCTGCTCGCTTGCCACCCAAGTGAGATATCGCTATATTGGTTGCTTTTAAAATTAATGCAGTGTGAACCACGGGAGAACAGTCCCTTGAATTATAAATCTTGTTTTGTGGGGAAAGAAATGATAGACAGCTTACAAATTCTATGCTCGTATAGTTGGCAGCTCAGAGACTCCTTAATAACACCAAATATTTCAAACATCTCAGAGCAGCTCGAGTGTGGTCACTGTCACAGGAGGGCTGCACTTTTCAATCAGAGAAAAGGAACATACATTTTAAAGGAACACCTCAGCAGATTTGGTTCAGGAGGTAATAAATAAACAACAGGTTTTCACAAGAACAAACTAAAAAAGCACCGAAATGCAGTTGAACCTCGAGAGCCGGTTACCCAGGTGGCTGTTTCAGATTCAAGTCTATTGAATGTGTCCAATTGTGCTGAATTATGGAGCAAAATGTGTGTGTGCCATGCAGCACAGCTGAGATGAATAATTAAACTGGGCGAGTAATGCAAGTGTTTGTATGTGTGAAAGTGTTAAAGAGCTTTCACTTTGCTTCACATCTTCATTTAAAATCATCTTTAGGAGCTGTGACACTTTCCTAAGAGAAGAGTGGAACTGTTCTCGGCTCCTACAGCATCTAACAGCGTGGGAAATGTCAGCGCCTTCAGGCAGCCCTGTGGCAGGTGGGAGCACATCGCTATCCAGTATGCTCTGTATGTACAGCACAACAACAGTATATCACTACACGCCCACAGCTTGAACCCGAGAGGTATTTAGATCAGGCTTAAAGTTCAAAGATCATGTGCGATGTCAAAAAGACTGATTTGACATTGTTAATTACCTGACTGTGGAACAGCAGTATGAGCACATATCCAGAGGTATAGTTTTTAAAACACACTATTTTAAAAAGGTATCCTATTTGCATTTAACTCCCAAAAAGGCCCTGCTGAATAGATTTCAATGACAGCAGAGTCGCTTTCTCAACAAACATCCCAGTATTTGGGTGCTGTAGTCATGAGACGCAATCGAAATCGGGGGGTAAACAAAACTGTTTGGCTCATCTGGGTGCTTTGGAGCTGACTGACTGGATCTGTGTGCTCCCTGGAATGGGACTGCTTCTCAGAATAGCCAATGGCAGATGCCTTCCTCCCCTCTGTGTTATTTGGAGCCCAAGGGCAATGGAATCCAACCTCCTGCAGTGTACTGTGGTGTGGTCCTTACTTCAGGACAGAGAAAAGGGCCTGAAGTCTGGCAGACGGAAATCGGCCGTCTTTCTATCACTGACTCATGCCGGCAGGCTGCGGGTGCTCGACAAATGGGGCATCAAGGTAACATCATGGGATGACTCTTTGTGGCAAGCAAAGGAGGTTCAATGACTTAAAATATGACCATACCACAGAAGCCCAGTCTGATCAGTGCATAGATTCACTCTCTATAGCAGCTGCGACTATTATTTTCATTATAATGACAAACACTGAAAAATGCACAATTTCCAAAAGCTCAACATAATATATATATATATATCTTTTTTTTTAATTAGAAAAAAAATGGAAAAAAATAATTATAGGGGGAAAAAAGGAAAAAATGCTACATTTACATGAGACGTAACACCAACTAAATAAATGCCTTACTAATATAAATAAAAATGTATAAATATTGAAACATTTCCAGACAAACAAACAGTTACATTGTATTTTTTTTTTGTGGTGTGTGTATTTTAACGTGCTGATGCACCGATTTATCTACCGCACATCGGTATCAGTGTCCAAAAGACAATAGAAAACATTTTTGGGATGAACGGAGATCTTCCCCAGGGTGCAGTCGGGACGAAAGGACGCAGTAAATGTACAATCAACGCACCAGGGGACGCAACCTGTTGTTTCCCTGATAATGCTACACTGTGAACAACAAATCCATGTTGACATCAGCAGGACAAGAGCTAGTTAACATTAGCTCTAAGCAGCTGGTGGCCGAAACGAACCGCTGACATTCTCATGATGTGTTCAAATGTAATCATGTAAAATTTCGTTTTTGGTGAGAAACTCAAATAAATACCGCCGTTTGAAGGAGAAGTTTGTTATTTTCACAGCAATATAAAATAGATATTAGAGAGAAAATTATGATATATACTATAACTAATAAAAATACTTAAAGCCGGTTTTTTTATGTTTTTGTGAAAGGTTATATTAAAGGTTACTTCATAAATGTCTATAATTGAATTTGTGCTCATCCCAAAGTAGTGTAATGAAGGGCTTTATTACTTTAAAACAGTTTTAAGCACTATTTTTTCATAGTGTGATTTCTTTGTTTCCTCGGCATGAAAGGGAGAATAAAAATCAACGAAGGGAAAATAAAGCACAACAAAACACACAACAGTATCAGCTATCAGCCAAACTTCTATTTTAAACATTAGCATCAACCCAGAATTTGACAAGTGATGCATTACTTGTGAAAATTAAGAAAAAAAAATAGAAAAATTCTAAAGATATTCAATTTACTGTCAAATACGACAAATAAAACTCACAACTGAGAAGCTGCAGCTAGAGAATAGTTGTTATTTTCTCTTGAAAAATCACATAAATGATAATCAGAATAGATGCAGATTAATTTTCTATTGATTAATCATCTTATCTAATACCTATACACTTTTCTAAACCAACAAAATATTAATCAAAACTAAATTTGAAAGACAGTTTAAATCTCTCCATGTGTCTTACGTGGTAGAGAAGCAAGCAATTAACCATTATTTTCTAGTTTTTGGAGATAATGCTATAAAACAAAAATAGAAAAGCCTGAAATTCTGAATATACATCGTCAAACACCAAACTGAGCGGGGAACCTCGCTTCAGCTCCGTGGCAACTTTACTCCACTGAGTTACACTGTGTTGCATCAGTAATAGAAGAAGAGGAAAAAACTTCAAAAAACTAATTAACTTCTCGTGCTGTCAAACCCAATATTCCACATCTGGCTATCTAAAAACAGGAGAAAAACGGTTAAAAGGCCTGAGTGATGGTGTTTGTCAAGCAGCGAGATACTGTCAGGGGGAGCCTCACTTTCTTCACAACACTTATCTACAGAGACCGACATTAGTTAAGGCAGCTGCTCCTCCAGGGCAGCGAGCTTATCTAAAGTGAAACGCTGACTGCTAATGAATAACGAGGGAGTCAGGTAGGAGCTGCAGCGTTTATGTAGCACAGAGAAGTTTAAAATAAATTTAGTGTTACTGAGAGGCTGCGGAGATTAATTTACCTACGTTTAATAGCGCTTAATAAAGAGCACATAAAAATCTGCGCTGGTGATGTTGTTAAGAGACTTTCAGTATTTTAATCAGGTGCTTGTTGCACAAATCTAGTTTTCCTGTGGTGGATGCTGTTAGTTAGTGTTCCTGCTGTGGCTATTTTTCATCATAAGCACAGAGGATTCCCCCCACTGCACCTTACTCCAAAATTTATGCTGCTTGTGGAATTGTTTTTCAGCTAATATTAATTTCTTATTTCACTCAGATAAGACGCCACAGTTTTGTTATTTAATTTGACAAGCTGCTCAACTCTGCCCGCTCAAAAATTAAGCACTAAAATACTTGTAAATGTGCACAGATAATGACAGAGCAGTTGTATCAACAGGTTGCATATTTGCAAAACAACTACAAATATGAGTCAGAAAAGGAGAAAGAGCAGCAAAGAGCAGGGCCATGATAGTGATGCTAAAATTAACTGAGCACAATCCACACATCGAATTAGCCGAGGTGATTTCAAGGTTTTGTTGATGGAAAACAGTTGGTTTTGAAATATGAATAGTAAAGACAAACAACACTTGAGCCGCTATAAGATCATCTGACTCGGTAGTAGCAGGATCAGGAGCCGGATCATGTCACCCTGGTTGTCACGTAACGGGGCAGGGACAGACAACTCGAATTGAAAGTGAATACGAATGTCCTCGGTGTATCCAGGCATATGTTCTCAAAAATAGATGGTAACAAAGTGGCGCATTCAAATAGTGACAGATGGCTTCTTGATGTCATTTCGATGGCAAGATTCACAACTAACTAAAAAAAATGCGCATACAAACTTACTAATTAACGGACAAAACTCTGCTCACACATTTGTTCAAGATTTTTTTGAATGGCATCCTGTCCTAATTAACCAGCTGACAGTGGGACTGTTGTGATGTGGAAACACATGCGACTACAGTTCCCACTGTCGGTACATACACGTGTGAGACAAATGGGCCACCAGGACACAGCAGCTCGTAGTCTTGAACAGACTGAGGAAGGTCGACAAATGAAGTAAACAAAACGTAAATAGAATTGTGAGAGTTGTGTCTAGGGTTGTAAAAATTCCGGGAATAGTTAAAGTTGAAACTTCCGATGGGAATTAATGGGAAGTAACATTCACAAAATAGGAATATAGATGTTATGTGCTCAGGCAGTATGTACCATGTCATGTCATATGCAGACAATCGTAAAGCCTTCTAATAGAAATTTTAAAAAATTATATGACAAGCGACTGTTGCTTTGAGACACACATGTATATATGTATATATGTATGAATATGTATACGTATATATATTCTATTTTTCTGTAACTAACAATGTATTACTATGTAAAGAAGTATTCATTTATGGGTACATGGGTGTATACACAAGTATATATTGGCAGAATAACATGTAGTATTCATACTTTGTATGATTCATATGTGCACTTATTTAAATATAAAAAGATAGCAGGACGGGTTGATGAAGAGATATATGTAATATTAATATCTATATTTGTTTTTTTTTGTGTGAGGCAAAGACAAATGGCAGTATATATATTTTACATTTGGACTTGTTTGAACATAAAAGTCACAGATAATTGGTAATTTATATTATATACTACGATATGTTTTTGTAAGATATATATTTGGTCCTCAGTATTAAATACATATAGATGGGTTATTATTGTGTGACGAAGGTAAAAGGTATTTACAATGGTATATTTAGAAAACTATTAGGTATAGGTTTATCTATATAAGGAAGCTGTCTGTTTCAGTTCACTCAATGACTCATGGAGAAGGGGCAGGGGTTTAATAAGTTTATACTTCCACTCCTTTTCGAATGTGTAAATCAATTATTTGTAAATATGACTTTTTTCGGTCTGTTTGCTTGTCTGTATGTTCATGTCCTTTGTTTTTTTTTTTCCACAATCGAAATAATTATCAATATCAAAAAAATTAACGCTCAAATAAGTTGATTCATTTAAAATTGTATTGAGCTTTCATTGAATGAAAACAATAACCCCCTATAAAAATCAGGATTTCCCTCTCAGGCCAAATTCTCTAATTGGACTTCCTTTGTGTCAGATTTTATGTATATTTCCCACCCAAATAACTTCATTATTAAAAAGTATGGCTGAATAATTTTGGAAAATAAATAAATAATCCCAATGATTTTGACTGACACTGCAATTGCCATACAATTTCAATGTCAACAGTACTGATTTTTTTTTTTATCATTATTCTAATTTTCATTGAAAAAAATATTTTAAAAAATTATGTTGAGATTTTTGCTAAAGCTAAAATGTTTTCTTAAGTCTATAGAATATGTATAATATATCACTGCAGCACAATATTTAATTTAAAATGGTACTTTGACTTACGTTTCACTTCTATCAAATATCAAATATTGCACCTTCTGCTATTTGAAAATTGCAGTAGGCCATTGTGGGATTTCGACATAACTTTGACTATTAATTAAGCCCAACTAAAAAAGTAAAATTTTTATATTGACATTGTTAAAAAAAAAAGGCTTCATCAAAATTCCCAAGCTTAACTTCCCTTGGAAAATGTTCAGACCTTCTGCAACCCTAGTTGTGTGTCTCTAATCCCCACGTCTGTAGACAAAACCACAGGAAACGCAGAGGCTCGAGTCAAACTTGCTAAAGAAAGTTGCAACACACCCACAACACCTGCTCAGACAGCAAATGCATCTTGCTGATAGTTGTTGATATAGACATAGCTGCTATGGGCAAGTCCAGATCACCTTACTCAACAGGCCTGCAGTGCAGGGTGTGGTGGGTGAGAAAAGCAATACCGCAACTAAAATGTCCTGCTGTTAATGTTCTATATCTTGATCGCTATCTCCTGCAACAGCTGGATGCCCATTCTGGCTCCCGGAAATACAGTGCGGATCCTCCTGGTCACGTTTCAATCGGAAATTTAATCTAGGGCTACTTTTTTTTATCAGCGCAGTAGGAGAAGTTTAAGGGCTGATGCAGACCACAGTAAGATACAAGGAGACATTATAGATAAGAGAAAAAACACTGCCTCATAGAAAGCTCCCACGTCCACCTCCAAATGCAAATTTGAATTGGAATAAAATAGAGGAGTGATGAAGCAGACAATACATGCAACATGATATAAAGCTAAAACATACAAAATGTGTATATTCCAGTATAGTTTGCTCAGTCTGAAGACATAGTTTCAGGCGACTTGAGGTTGGCACCATACCACAGAGACCCTAGGAAATCCAAGCTATGCCATTCACTGGAGACAGCTGCCACATGCACAGTAGCGCCTACGTGGCTTCCTGCTCCGCATGGAGCAGCCACACCATGATCTGGCCCTGTGGGACCCTCCATTTAGTTCATCCAGCAAACCAACTTTATAAACAATCTTAAGTTTCTTCTCTTCAGTCTACAGCTTTCTCATGTGCTTGCCTTTGCAAACAACAGGGAAAAAAAGCAAATAATAAAAAGTAAAAGTATTCCTGGGCACAAACACAGATGCCTTTGTCTAATCCACTGGCATACAGATGGCAACACTTTAACTCAAGGCATAATCCCAACTGTGCTTTCCCCCAGTTCTTCCTTGTTTAACAGTCAAACCAATTATCATCTGCAAGAGACATAACCATCTCATTACCGCTGTGAAGTTTGTTAACAGACTGACAGATGTGAAACCCATCATTTAAAACATAATTCAGCCCATAAATAAACAAGTCTCCGCAATCATCATTTCACCACATACATAAACAGCCATGCTAGAGGCTCACCTGAAGCACAGCTGATGAGTTCATAAACTAAGAGCGCACAAATCTCAGGAGCTAAAGATAATAAGTCTTTAATGCTAAATAAAGGTTAACACAGTTCCTACACTTTTCCATATCAAAATCCATATACTTTTAGACTCAAATTTCAAGACTTCTCAGTAAATTTTTTGGACCATGTTTGACATCTTGGTACAAATATCTAGATGTTTATTATGAAAGTAAATGGTTTCAAATCCAACATATTTATGACATTCTGACTATGTATGTTATAATACCACCAAATTGTAAGATGACTGTAGCTAAGTAGTGCAGGTAACATATTGAATACATTATATTATTGTTTCTACCATACTTTTTCGTTTCTTTTACAAACAAAATGAGTTTAAAATAAACCAATAATATAATTTTCACAGCATCCAGTAGCCTAATTTATTCACCTGTGTACATGGAGACGATGCAGCCACAAAGGTTTGATTATGCAAAAAGACTTTTCTGATAACTACATCACTACATTAGTCATAAATGTTCGGACAAGCTTAATATTTGGTTAGCTGTGATGTCATGTGTAAATATGCAATTCAAAGATATTGCTGCATTTTCTTTCAAACTAATTTAGCTGTAAGTGTCCAGATTTGGTTCAGTTATAAGGAGCTGAAGCGCAGCCGAGCTGTTTTGCAGGCTGTGCTATACAGACGTAGAGGCAGCTCTGCAAAGGAGTGTGCATTTGGCCACAAGCTGTATTTCTTGCCTTACTTTTGACAACATCAGTGTTGCTCTGGCCTGCACTCTCACACTTATCCCTTTTCCACCAAATTAGCGCTGGTTCTTGAACCGGTTTCATTCAGCTTTCTTGGAACCTTGATGCTTTCAAGCAAACCAGCCTGTGTTTTACAAGTAACAATGGAGGGCCTTAACAGTAGTCAGTGGTAGCAAGATAATGGATCGCAATTCTGTTTTTAGAAATATTTGTCCTAATTAAAAAAAAAAAAAAACATGGACCAACTAATAATGATGAAAACATAAAAGACTTTTAGGTGCAAGACTCCATCCTCTCTTACCAGTTTGTAAAATACGACGCACACCCACTGATATTGTCAGGGTTTGCACATCAGGTCAAGGAAAACTATTTTCTGGCTCCAGCTGGGAGCCAACTTTTGGGGTTTAGAACCAATTTATTTTTGGTTGACATGCTCCGAACGGTTCAAAATTGGGTGCAGGAAGTGGAACAGAAACTGTTAAAAGTTTGTGGAAAAAAACATTTTGGCTTTACTGTACTGGCTTCCTGCGTAAAAAACACCATTAAAAACATCTGCGATACCTGTATGATCAATTTATTTTAAGAAATTCTGATTTATTTATTTTTTTATACATAGGCATCTCTTCTACTCATGTTTAATATTAGGCCTGACTTTCAGCTCGTCTGCCATTTTTGTATCATTCAGTTCTCCATTCAGGAGATTGCGAACCGTCCTAAAGACGATATTCCAGCTGTTATTTGGGGTTAGTGGAATGGGAAGGATTGTGATTGGATTTCATGCTTTTTTCCTCGTCATATCTAAATATACTTTGTTAAGATTGATACCTGTTGTGGATATACACCTGTTACTATATTCTTGATACAAAAAAGAAAATTCAGAATTTTCTATTTTAGAAAACAGAATAGGAGCAACAGTCTGGAAACATAAATATTTTTCCATGCTACCTTTTTTTTTCAGTATGCACAGACCTAAAAATGTTTCCATACTGCATATGAGCCCTCAGTATGACTGCAACATATTAAATTATACAGGTTATATGAAGAGATGTAAATAGAGAAGATGCATAACATCTTACTGTCAACAGATATGAAACACAACGTCTTACTCTTTGTCTGCACTTCTTTTCATTTCTAAATCAACCCTGCCTCGCCTTGCAACAAAGATTTGACTGGACGTTTTTAAGCCTGTGGCTGGTTTAACTAAAGAAACCTCCTGCTGCGGTCTGTCTCAGCTTATCCTTTGAACCAACTGTTTAACTACTGCATAAACAGCACTAATTAAAACTAAATCACCATAATGGACCCTTTGTCTGAAAGAGCTGGTCAACAGAGCAGCCAGCTTTGATCTGACAGAAAACCAGGCATGGAAAAAGGACACGCTGACACTCCCCTGTCATTGTGACATCTACCCTTATATCTATTTTAGTCTGATATTTCACAACCTTTCTTCTCACTAACCCATCTATCTCCAATTTTTTCTGACAGACTGGAGGTTGATATTTTTAACTGCTTATCTTTTCATCTCTCCTGACATTAAGAAAACACTGTCAGCACCACTGTGTAACTCAGAGGTCAGATTCAGCCATACAAAAACAGTTGGTGTCCGTTTTGCCAAGATGTCCTCAGCTTAAAGTTTAATTAAAATCCTGACAAGTTAATTAAAAAAAACGTAGAATACCTACTAAATTCTTGCTGCTCATAACTATGTAAGTAAGTCAGACATGCCTTATAAAAAAGCAATTACATGCTCAGTACAAGAAAGCTATAGATCTGCTTTATACATTTAAATAAACCAAAACTGAACATTTAACTAAAGGGAATATTTACTATGCTGACTTTTTTTGTCTGCATTCATTTCACATTTTAAGAAAATGTGAAATGAATTTCTGATAATCTACAAGTTTACAGAACAATGGAGTGACACAAGCACAACACATAAATCAAAAGAAAAAAATCTCAAATGGCAGCATGGATAAAATATTTGTGTAGCTGAATCTGATTCATGCACATTTATTTAATCTACATTTTATTATACAATTAAAATGTGAAGGTTGAGCAGTTTCTGGAAGTGTCATACTTAACTGGCTATAATCTCTTGATGTTTGAACGTTAGACTGCCAGTGACAAAACACGGAGAGATTAGAGAGTCATTTAGAGGGTTTATGTCTTTCAAACACTGCCCTGGGTTCGTTTGGGAAGCATCTTAACTTGACATGAGAGTTTAATCGTATTAATTTCCGAGCTGAATTAATTCAGTGGGCGTGTCAAAGGAGACTTTTTATGCAAGTAGTGCTACTGTTACAGCTCCTAACTGGCAACCTAATTTGCTGTCAAAGAGGAAGAAATTACTAATGTCATAGTGAGAGAGGGCTGATGTTTCTGAGCTGCTTCAACCTTCAACTGGCACAAACATATTAAAGGAATTGCCAATTATAATGCAAACATAACTCCCAATTAAGAAAACAACAACTACTCATGGGCAAAAGAAGGAATAAAGAAGGGATTTATGTTTCAGGGTGTCTACAGGTATCAAACGCTTTGATTTAATGCTTTTTAAGACATATTCAAGATTATTTTTAAGCAAATTTAAGACAGATTTTTGAATAAATTATCGTCTACTTATTCAAGCATTGCAGGTAAGTATAAAAATAAGTAGCAGATCTGTATTCCTGTGCAGAGGTAAGTTTTATGTGGTAATACGGTTAGTTAGGTGAGTTAAGTGAGTTAGGTCAAACTTCATTTTGCCAACAGGTAAGTGCAAGTACAAAGTAAAAAAGACAGTAATAGCTTCAGTGGTACATTTAAGGACATGTATCATCAGAAACTTTAGCCCCTTTTACACTGCCAGATTTTCCACGAATGTTGGGCCGATTTGCCGGTCAGCTGCGAGCGTTTACACACACAGAGCCGGACTGGCGAGTTGATCTGAGGCGCCCAATTTTCCGCCTCGTAGGGTAGTCGTATCGGCGGAACGGTTTTAGTATAAACAGAGCAAGGTGGCCTTCCGCCTCGGGAGGGGCTGTTGATGACTTGTGGGAGGGGCTGTTGATGACGCCGCACATTCGACTCACTGGCGTGTACTTCAAACCCAGAAACAGCTGATAGCAGGAATGAGTATCTAGCAGCACTAAGGAAACGCAAACTAGAAGATGAGCAACTGGGGAGATAAAGAATTGCGCGCCCTCCTTGCCCTCGCTAATGAAGAGGCCATTAACCGTCGGATAACGGGAACGTGAAGGACGGGCCGATGTACGAGAGAATCGCCGAAGGACTGACCAGCCGCGGCTTTCCTCGGTATGTCACTGTTTACGTCACACGCTGAGCTGCACGTTCTGTTACTAGCTCACGCCCCCCATTGCCCCGAAAAAGGCGCATTCTGTATAAACACAAGAAGGCAGGCAGCAATTTGCAATTTGCAAAGAAGAGGCATTGGGCTTTCCTGCAAATTAGCGCAATTCCTGTGTAAAAGAGGCTTTTGACTCAGAACATTTTGACTAACGTTGACATAAAGAAACTAAAAGATAGATAAATGAAATTAGATAAAATGTTTGGGGCAATAAATACCCCCAAAAATCAAATCTAACAAAATTCAATGACTTTTAAGGCCTAATATTTATAAAATTGAACTGAAGACATTTAATGACTTTTTAAGGACCTGCAGACACCCAATGTTAAATCACCACCCGTTTAACAGTCAGAACTCCCTAATCAGCCATGATGGAGGAGACTGACAGATGGAGGCTATTTGTTTCGCTTGTATATATTTCAAGAGATTTATATTACTGTATATAAAACTTCTACAACTCCATTTAAAATGAGCTTAAGTATGTATTAATCTGAATATTGTAGATATTAATCTTACTCATATTACTACAAGAGCTGCAAATGAGGAATGTATTTTCCTATTTACTCTCTGACAATGCATATAAAGTGTCTTTATCTAAAAACAGCCTAAAAATAGGCTCATTGGCGTCGATCTTTTTAAGGTTATATGTTAGTGTCCTTCGGCTGCCATGGGTGGAGCCGCTGCAAGCCAACCTTTTGATTCTGTGAACATACAGAATCGACTGAAGTACATCTGACACAAGGACAGATCCATCTTACATCAGCAAGTATCTTAGCTGTTCTTATTTATTCTTACCAATAACACTGAAGCAGTCCATGAGGTATTCAAGTCAAAAGAAGTCATCATTAAGAGGAAGACATTCTGCTCATTTGTTTTGTGGGGTTGTAACTTTACATTAATTTGACTGATTTTTAAATTCAGCAGAACTGAGAAGGGTTATTTTGGTAGTAAAGGTGGAAAGCTGAAACTTCATTGTGCTGACAAAACAAAGACAGTAATGCATCCTCACTTGCAACTGTGATAAACCAACGCAAAGCAACAACAATCTATGTGACGGGCTGAGAGTGAATGATGACCTTTGACATTCTTGGGTTCTGTGGCTCAACTAACTCCGAACTGCAGGAATGGCCTAACCCAAACAACACTCACCCGTCTGCGACAGAAAGGCAAACCCTGAGCGATGATGTTGATGCTAAATATCTTGAGCACTTTCTGAGGGGGTAACGGTTCCGTAGCAACGTCCTTAGGGTCTGCCCAGTCGAGTGGCTGGTTCTCCAGCAGCACATGGGACGAAGTCTTCTCTTTCCCACAGGCAACATTTGGCATCTTTCTGCGAGCCCCAGACGAGAAACGGGGAATAGGGCAATGCCTCAGCATTGCAAAACAGGCCGTCTACTGGATCATATCCCAGAAGGAGCTCCGAAACCTGGCTGACTACTGTCACAAGCAGATAACTTTACTTATTAAACGTAGTACTTCCCTTGGACCTTACAACCATCGTGCAGACGTCTCACAACTGCGCTCGCTGAGCCACTTCACCTACCTACTCAGAACTCATCTCCCTGCTGACTGGCACCCTTTAAAATATCTCTGGGGTGTGAGGTCACTGTTGCGCCCAAGCCAGGCGGAGCAGCTGCCGTCAGGGCCTGAAAAGAGGATGGACCAACTCAGCCTCTCCCCCCTCAGACAGGCACTGTGGAATCTGCTCTCATGACCCCTCAGTGGTGGAATGCGTACCAGCAGTCGTCCAACGCAGCACACGTGTCCAGGGAGCTTCCTCATTGTGGTCATTCTCTGACCCCCCCCCTCTGGTCCTCCCAACTTAGTGGACTACATCATCACTGAGCCCAGTTAACTTAACGCCATGAAAACTGTCAGCATACAACAAAACAGCAGATTACGATATGCTCGTCTGAATCACATCTGTCAACGCAAGTGCTGAAGCTGGGATTTGTTATATGCTAACCTTCTGTGACTCTTCCATGAACCAAGGTGTTCAGGAATGTCAGCAGCTCTGTCCATGTCAGCAAAGAGGCTGAGGATATTTCAGGAGACGATCACATAGTAGTTCAATGTTAGTATGTGTGACACATGCACTTAAACAAGGATTCACTTGACCAAGTGTCAAGAGGGATGGACTTTTATTAAAGTGTGTTCACATGCAGCTACAGAGAGGGAAGCAGCAGCGGGATGTCGGTCTTTTCATTAAACTATGCTACACAAAGGGGTGCTAATGAAGTGAGGGTGTGAATAAGTGGTGCAACAACAGGGAGTTAAGAAAAGTTATAAATGCTGACGCCCGCAGACGATTAATATGCAGCCTACAACAGCTGACAATCTGTGCTGAATATGTATAAATGTACAGATTGAGACAGAGAGACAGGCCTTCCCTGTGTGCATTTAAATGTCTGGACACATGGTAACAGAAAGACCTACAGGGCTTAACCTCTCTTCTATTCTCACATCCACCATTGTTTGAGGAGGATTACAGAGCCAGAACATCCATCAGAGTTGACTGAGGGCCCTGACACACCAGGCCATTGGACGCCATCGAGTGTTTGTGGCAGACCAACGCCCATAGTTTTTACAGTATGTTCAGCACAATTGGAGCAAGTTGGCGCCTTATCGGCAGCTGTTCAGCCAATCGAGCATGTTGAACAAACAGCAGAGGCAGTCTGTGAGAAAGAGCTCTCTGACTGAACGTTCAGCCGTCCAAATTAGTGTATTCAGCCATTTAGTGCAGTCTTTTCTCTCCGCTTCTTCATAAGCAGAAAGCCACATTATGACAACACCTGTGCCAAAGCGAGAAAAAACTTTTTAGACTTCTAGCTGCAACTTTTAAAACACACATATTGACAATTAGTATTCCAAGCATTTAATGAGACTAAACAGATTGATGGTGGTGAAAACATTGTGTGAAATTGCCTTTTATTGATGTTTTTTGGATTTCAAAAGGAGGTAGTCACATTCTATTTCAGTTCAACAAATTGCCCCACACTCAACTCTGAAGAAGGCAGTATCACGGCTTTGATACATTGTTTGGCATAATCGCAAAATATTAACAGCATATGAGAACAATGTTTGTAGTCTGCTTACCATCAGCCACAATATTTGCAGCATATTCAAGCATGCTGCTTTATACAGTCAACTTCAGGGGACGCAATTTGTTTGATTAGTTGGTCTTTTGTAGGCACTACATCTTTAGATCTAGCTTGGCGTGTCAGGGCAAAGGTATTGTTTAAAAAAATTACAATACCCATACCAATACCCTTTAAGTGATACCAATACCAACTGAGTACTTCATTCAATACCTATAATGTTAATGGAAGGGCCTGTAGTATAGACATAGTTTCTAACGTCTCTGAGCTCGACTTCATCACACCACAGGATGTATGGGTTGTATCTCCTGCTGTGGAACTGTAAGCTCTGTCCTGGAGATGTTGAATGGATCGTTTGTCATGAGGAAAGTGGCTCCGGAGAAGGCAGCAACAGAAAGTTTGCTGATTCAGTGGGGAGTTGGGAGAGTAAAGGATCAGACCCCAGCCACAAAAAGGATCACATGCAGGCATTGTTTGACTGGAGAAGTTTTATACTACTTGGTGATTCCGGTCGATACCCTAAAGGTGTCAGGTACTGATACCCAGCCCTTGTGTCAAGGCCTTTACATTAATGTATGGAGTGAGGGGGCTGCCTCGTAGGATGATGCTCCAAGCAGTGGGGGTTCAGTGCCTTGCTCAAAGGCAACTGTGTAGTGTCCAGGAGGTGAACTGGCACCTCTCCTTCTACTACACTCTGTGCTTGGTCCCAGCTGGACTTGAACAGCAACCCTCCGCTTCCCAAACCAGTCTGGACTAAGGTACTACCACCCTAGCAGATAGAAAGCAATGTATTTCAATACAGACCTACAAGAAAAAGTATGTGACAACAGGCCTTATTGATATCCTAGAGTAGAGTGATGGTTTTAGAATTTTAATTACTTGAATGATTGGCTAACATAATCATTTTCTATTCCCCTTTCAGTTTACAAACCATGATTGACAGTGGTCCACGTGCAGAGCGAAATAACCAATGCAGCACCTGTGAACGGCTGCTTGTCTCTGACTTGCCCCAGGCCTTGTAGAGGCTACTTGAGCTTTCAGACTAATCTTAGGCCACAAAGCTATGTGACAGACACTGTTCCAGTCTGCTACAACGTGATCGGCTCAAAGTAACTCGTTAAATAGCAAGCCATGCAAGCATATTTACCCTTGGTTCCTCTGCAATGCTTAGAAGACAACTTTCCCTCAATACCAATTTTGCCATTTTACATCAAATGATCCAGGAAATAGCATGTAAAGGAACGTCAAAATAACCTGATTGTATTGTTTTTGCTTTCCCATGAGCAATAAACCAAAGCTTATAAGAGATTACTCGGGTGGAAAAAGAGAATAAAGTTCCTGGAGTTCTTGACAAAGTTCCCATCGGGTGTGCTAACTTTGTGCTGTAGAAGAGCGACAAGTCTTATGCCCTCCTACATACTGCAAGGCTGAAAGTGTGTTGAGAGTATCCTAGGAGATTTGAAGTATGAACCTACAAAAGATAGACAGAAACACACAGCCCCATTGAGCATTACAGTTATCAAGACTACCCAAATGTAAAGGGATCAATGCCAGAAATAAAACCACACTAATAATTTAGCTCAAACATTTTATGGTCACAATGTTACTATTGTACAAACTCATAACTACACATAAAGTATGCTAACAGAGCTGTAACAGGGACAAATGTCTGCTGTCTGTTTGTCTGCTTTCTTTTAATACCGTCCCCCTGTATTACTGCCTGGTCATCGAGTTTGCAATCCCTGGAGCGCCAAAGATCAAGAATGTTTGGCTTCTAGTAACTCAGTACACTTACAAATCACTCCCAGCTTTTCAGCGCAACTGAGATGACAGGGTATGGCTGCAGATGTCGGCACTGTGAGAGGGGGACCCTGTAGGCCTTGCCTGTGTAGTATAAAGCTATTAACACTGAATCTCAATGTCAAAAAAGCAACATTGCCACCATGGTAACGAATGCTGCAGACCAAACCTGCAGAGAGCAGTTTGTGTTCAGGGCTCATATCAAAACATACGAAGGAGCCACCTTATCTCCAATTCCGTAAGGAAAGGGCAAAACAAAGCACTTAGATTAGAGTGACGAGTACATAAGGGATTGTTCAACCTTTTAATTGAAGCAAGGGATAATACCACTGTGGTGCATGTTCTGCAACTGTATTAGATGATTTGGTTTTCCACTCAACATGCAGCAAGGCCTGGTTTATTATGTTTAAATCTCCATAGAGTAGATACATGTGAAGTGAAGGTTTCTTGTGGGAAAAATGTGGTTTTTTAGTCAAAAAAAATCTCACCCCCACACTGTCTCTACATCAGCTAGTGATGAAGCTACAACCTCTGCCAAACACCAGAGGCAGTACGAGAGAAAACAAACACATGAACGCTCACTCGCTCCTGGACAGTGTCCATGTGAGACAGGCTACAGTTCATTACTGGGTAAAGCCTGTAGTGCAGTTTGAGCACAGCTGCAACAAGCACCCACAACCTGTGGGTCACGGATTATTGTATGAACATGACTGTCAGACCACTGCCTCCCTCTGGTGTCTAAGACTGGGACAACAACACTGTGCCGCAAAATCCCCCAATGCAACAAAGTCCTGTGAGAGGCAGGTTTTTATGAGAAATTTCATGAATCTATTGTGGTGACAACATAATCCCTAAACTCTTCAATGACTGTGCTTGAGACCTTACGAATAACACAACCATGAACCTTTTCCTGAAGAACATTAAGTCTGTAATGCAACTTAAAGCTGCACAATGCAATAAACCAAATTACAATTTCAGCATCCATAACTAAACCTGACCGGCTCGTTAACAAGCATTAACCAGACCACCACTGCTGGATTAGTCACTGCACAGACAACCTGAGGAGCACAGCCTAATGTAACTGTATGCTCCATAAAAGGGCAAATCCTTTTGGTCCATGTTTCTTTGTCGTTACCTTCTAAAGCAGAAAAAGCTGCTGACAAAAAACACGCTGAGTGTGCAGGAGTGGTGGGCGTGCACACACACACACACACGCGTTACAACAGAACAGCTCTGTCTCTTACCACACATGCACATCCTCGCTAATTTGGAGACCTGGTTTGTTTTTGAAGTATTTTCTGAGCAAAGCCTACCCAAGGCAATTATATAAGTCAGAACGATTTTGACATCAATTAGCACAACACTTGGATTTAAACATTGTTAAAACTTGGATTTGTTATTATCCCTTTTTAAATCCTATCTCAGGCAGCACAGACGACAATCGGCAGCTCTGTTTGCAGCAAGATTGGACGACCCAATCCCAGCAAGTGGGAAGCCAGTGAGGGATTATCCTTTCTGCCGCTCTTCAGGTTGTTTAAGGTAAACACACACAATGGGGGAATGAACCTAGTGTAAACCCCCACCTGTGAAGCTCCCATGAGGGTTTGTATAAGACAAAATAGATCGCTTATGGCTAACTTGAAAAGTTGTGTGCAATTTTTTTAGTTTATGTTTTGTCATTTCACTCCAAGTGACTTTGGTACCGATGACACACCTGTTAATTGTGTCTTTTTGCTGTTCCTGTGATGTCACCTTGTCAAATTGAAACTTGTATTTTTGCTTCACTGGAAATAAGTCTGTGAAATTATTGTGTTATCCATGCCTGCTTTCTTTTATAAGAGCATGATTTAATGTCTTAATTGTGTCAAATAAAGCAAACTATGTGTTAACCAAGACAGATGACCAATTGTGACAACTAATCGTCACCTTAGGTCTAGAGTAGAAAAAGACGTCAGGCCAAGAGAGACTGGTGGGCAATGACCAATTCAAGTGTGTCAGCATATAATGAGAGCTTCAGTGAAGACACTTCGTCGTCAATATATATCGGTAGTGACTCAAACTAGTTGCTTTCATGTGGGAGGATGAGAACACTGGTCCTTTGTGGCTCATCTCTGTCTGTGTGACAAGGCCAGTGTGTGGGAGACGCCACCTACAATAAGCAGCCTGCCTTTCCTTTGGAAAAACATTTAATTAGTGGCAATGAACGGCGAATGTGTGTGTGTGAAGAAGAAAAGCGGAGCACTGAGTGTACCTTAAATTGTCCAAGTTTGCTACAGTAGAATCAATTTGGCTGACAAGTTATTGCTCATTCCTATCTCCAGCAGTAATGCATGAAAATTGTTCGCACACTGAGCAGCCTGCAGTACAGTGAACACATTACTGTAGAGGTGTAGCTCATATTCCTACAGTTCAGAGCCACATTGCTCAGTGCCATAAAGCTCTGTGTCCCTATGGCTGTAGCAACAGAGCGAAAAATATTATTTCAACCTTGTAGAAGTCACAGTGTTCCCAAAGTCGTTAACCAATAAGCACTCGACTGAGCTGCTGTTCTCTCCCTTTAAAATGTCCTTTCATCATTATTCACAAAGTAACAGCTTTGGGTCTCTGATAAGACTCTACACAAAGAGGAGACATCTTAGCAACTATGGATGACACAAACAGATTAAACAGATACTTCACATTCATTATGCATGCAAACATCTTCTCAGTTTAACTACCCATATGGTCGAGGTAAGAGGCTGAAAAGGTACCGTAATTTGTTTTTTTTAGTCAAGACAAAATGTACTTCACATACCAGCCACCCACCACACAATATATTTCTTCTAATGCAGATACTTCAGTGTTTCATTCAACCAGTGTTGGTAGCTATGTAACACACTGTCCTCCAGCTTTGCCTTATCATAGCTCTGCAGATCCATTTGCTACCAAAGGTCTCTGATGAGTCATTATGAGACATCTAATCCTGCAAGATCACATAATGCCTCAGTCATTAGTCATGAGTGATATGTTAAAATTAATTCTAAGATGGACAGGCAGCGGTGTACTGTAGGGAGCCTAAAATGGGCAAACGCGTTCCTGTTTATTCTTATCACATACTTTAATATAACTTCTAGACTTTAAAATTTAGATATGGTTTGGAAATAAATGGATATAAAAATGTGTCTAATGCTCTCTTGTGCAGCGTAAAAAATAATAATAATCATCTGTCATCCTGATTTCCAGATTTAAAGGCTGTTAAAGTAGAATGGAAAAACACATTCAATTTCCACACTTGGACAAAACAACAAACTGCACCTGAAAACTATCAACATCTGCCACTTCTGATTGCAAACCCGTCATGAAGAGTCATGTAAATAGAGAATACTGGAATAAAATAATCAAACTCCTACTTTTTCCTACAGTCCAACAAATGAAAAGTAGCTTAAATGTAAGGTTAAAGATATACTATGCAGGATTTCCCCCAAAAAAATAGACTCATGCAGATTAATCCCTCTAAGTCATCACTAATGATCCACCAGAAGTGTGAGGTGGTGTATTTTTTTGCAGAGACTTTGCCCTCTGCCTGTACTCTCTTATTTTCTGTTGCTGGTTGGGACATTAAGAAGTGTTTACCCTCACAGTGCTCAGGTGAGGTCGTGGCTTTATAAAAAGGTAGTAACCAGGTGCCAGACTGTACGCAGCAGGCATCCAAGAGCCACAGCACCAAAGACACACAAATATAGCAAGGCAAAACGCCAAATAAGAGTGAATCTGAGGTTGGTTTTTACTTTTACTTTGACTGGTGAGCATTTTTATAAATAGTACCTGACAATCCTGCATAGTATACCCTAAAAACTTGCCTAATATCTAAACTTTAGATACTGCACACAGCATTTCCTCCACTTAACATTAAAATAAATGAATGTCATTTCCAGTTCGAGGTGGTACCCTAATCAATTTTCAGTAAACAAGTCCTGCTCCTTTTCAAACATGACGTTACAAACTTTAACATTTACCTTAAACAACCTTAAACATTTTTTTCCACCTGCTACTGTCAAATAATCTGCTCTCTGAGAAGCTGATGTATATGACACACCGTGCAGATATCAACACCTGCTACAGCCCAACAGATACAAGCCTCATGTTAACCCAACACCATATATTCTGTCATTCAATGCATGAAAATGTCATGTGATGCTTGCAATCTAGTTTTAGTGCCCTTGAATAGAAAGGCATCCGCTGGAAATGTAAATCTATAAGAAGTTTGGACTCAACTCCAGAATATTTTTGCACATCAGGCCAGCAGGGACGTTACTGCACGGATTGAATATTGATTCATGAAGCTCTTGAAGAATTTAAAAAGGTTAAATGATGGGCATGACCCTGTGTTGGCACAGGGTCAAAAGACAAGAGTGTCAAGTAAGAGGAGGAGGTGATGCGTCCAATTCTGGAGACTGGAGCCTATGGCACCTGCAGCTCGGGAACACAATCTGTCCTTCACATGGACATGCAAAGACATGGACAGAAAACTGATCATCATCCTTAGATTTTACAGTTCTGCTTCACGCCTTTACACATGTAGTTCTTTGTGTTTGTACACGTCTGCCACACATACAAAGCACGCAAGAATTACCTAACCCACATGGGCCGACACATTCTTGGTCCTAACATGGGTACTGATCCGCTACTACAAACCTGTTGGCCCTTGTTTGGCACACGGATACTGCAGCTGTCAAAATGCACATATAGTCCGCAGGACTGCATACGTGTGCTCTATGGGAACATGCATAGGACCTTTAAATGTGTAACTTATATGAAGGTAATCTATCTTCTAATGTGTGGAGCGCACAACATGACATCGTAAAGCAACGCATTTGAATCTATCTATCACTACTACTACTACTACTACTAATGATAAGCACTTTGTAATCCTGGTTATATAAAGTATAGAAGATATGAATAAATTAACTTTTACATAATTGGCAAACTAATGAGGTTTGAGTGAACAGACGCACCACAGATTACAACTGCTTGTTTGCATTTGAAGATATGCTGATAGCTATGGTATCACATGCAGGTGAATAAATGGCTGAAGGATTTTTTCACCCAAGTAGCTTATCAACAGCTAATAGGACTCATGATTTTTAATACTCAGGTTTTTTAAGGCCATTTATTCCTCATACTCTCAGCCAGAAATCTCCACTTGAGCAGCATTTACATAAACCAAACCTTTCAGTTTTATTCCTATCTATATTTTAAAGGTTTTTACCCAGGGGTTTGTCATTTACAGCCTATATAACCTTTGATTTACTAAAACTTGACAAAAAATGATTTTGTTTTATTTTATCTATTTATTTATTTATTTTGCTGTGTGTAGTATTTTCTGATTTATGGACTGATAAAAAGAGGTAACAAGAATTTTAAACCTGGCTTCATCCAATGTTCAAATTTCGTTTTGGTAATGTATGAAAATTAAAGCATTTTTCATTAAATAATGCTCCATTTGCATATCTAAACATAAAAATTTAGAAAACTTGTAATACAAAAAATAATTGTCTTAATCTACACTATTAACTGGGGAAGTTTCATGGTGATATCTGATAGTTAGAACTGTTATCCTATTCGCCTGGGGGTGTCTCTGCTTAGAGTCTACATGTTAAAGCTGCTGTTGCTGTTCTTCAAGGTGTCTATCAATGATCATTGACCAAGGCCAATTCTATAGAG
The DNA here is from genome assembly GCA_019142605.1 of Cephalopholis sonnerati. Taxonomy (NCBI): domain Eukaryota; kingdom Metazoa; phylum Chordata; class Actinopteri; order Perciformes; family Serranidae; genus Cephalopholis; species Cephalopholis sonnerati. Next base: position 25,610,118 of record JAGQAX010000003.1, on the reverse strand, counting down.
CTCCAACAATTAGCTGACCTATCAATGCAGCCATCAACAAAAATAATCTGCAACTGTTTTGATAATCTATTATTCACTTAAATCACTTTACAAGCAAAAATGATAAACACTACTCGTTCTCGTTCTGGGTGAATACCCAGCGATACTCAACCATTGTCTAATTCACAATGAAAGTGAATTAATTTACACTGGGATTTTTTTTTGTACTGTGAATGAAAATAAGGTGCCAGAGTGCATAGCAAACATAACAGTAGAGCTTGCTTATCAAAGAAAAGTGCCTGGGGAGGATCCCCCCATCCCCCAACAGAGGTCTGGACCAAGCCCTGAATGCCCTCATATCCAAGAAATGCCCCTGTAAACAACTGACTTATGCAGGGCTGCTATGACTGGATTTGCCTCTTGGCAAAGACGAGTGAGGACAGCAAATGTTGAAAGGCTGAAAACTTTCTTTTTTGTGGTACTGTTCATTCGTCAACTGGCCCCTGGCCTCCTGCCATCTTGCAAAAGAGTCCCTCACTGGCAAAACAAGTTGAATATCCCTGATTTGGCCTGTTTTATTAATTTTATTCTGTTTAGTAATTTATTGTTTCACCTATCTCTGGCTTAATTCTCCTGGTTCTTTTTTTAACATTATGAGTTTCATTTTAATACTTGGGTTTGCGTGATCACATCTAGTTTCTGTTTTCACGTTCTGTAAAGCTCTTTCTAAACCTCTGTTGTTTGGAAAGTGCCACAGAAGTGGCCTCAAAAGCCTCATGTAGTTTTTAATTTGTACACACTGGAATCAGGGGACTAATTTAACAGCAAAAGACACAAGACACAACTTTTATTTTAGTTTTCTATGGTTGGAAATGTCAAAATCTTCTATATGGTTATGCGGATAGAAAAACAAAATTTCTAACATCACTCTCACTTACAGGCCATCATCTACACTGGCACATTACACCTAAAACACATAGAGTGTAAATGTGTCAGATGAATCTCACTTGAGCTGTCAATAAATGTCACTCCACTCTTTCAACACCACTCCTAATTCCAAGCATACAAGATCCACAGCTGAAATAAAATGTGTACATTCAACATCAAAGCCAGCTGGCCCAATGCAGTGACTAAGACCCTGACAAACCTATCTGACAGCTGTGTCAGATGGTGAGAGGCACACAGGAGCAAATTCGGACTGACTGCTATATTTAGGGCCAATATAAGCAAGGGCAATGCCTCCATCAAAGGCTCAGACAAATGCACACATAACATCACTCTATATTGAGATCGCAGGTATGACATATGATACAGGAAACAACTGGGACGGTTAAGAGAGACACATGCTCTTCAACAGCAATCATTAAAACTTCCTTGCTGTGCGGCTTCTTATTGTCAGAAGGGCGTAGGGAGAGCGGTGTGCTCGTCATGAGACCACACTGCTGATGACAAATCTGTCACTGATTTAGTCATTACTGTCTGCTGAGATGGGTATATTATCTCTGGTGGCCTCTGTGTTGCCTCTGGTGTATTAAGGGGGATGTATGATACCATACAACCGCATAAAACATTGTAAAAATTGGTACATTAGACATGATACAAATATCTGCCTCTGGTATTATTTTGCAAAAGAAAACTATAATTTGGACATAGGTCAAAATTAAACCAGACAAATACTGGACTTAGGGGGATGATGCTGCTGCAGATTTTAATTCATATGCATGACACAAATGCACAATATAGTTTTTGGTTTAATTGAAACAAAGAATTGTGCTGGCAGGAGGGTTTTTACTCTTAATAGACTCTCACCACCAATACTAAAGACAGAGAAAGACAGGAGAGAAGAGACGTGGTGAGACATGACGTGGTACAGCGTCATAGGGGAAGGATCGTGAGAACAAGGATTGTGAGGAGTCGGAGGTCAATGAGGGGTGGTGTGTCCAGCACTGGACCCTTCTCCAATATCTAGGGATGCCAGCCCTTTGATTTAAAGCTTTGCTCTTGCCAGAATCTGTGTCAGTGCATTGCAAACACACTGCAAATTATGAATATCATCTCTAGCTTCTAGAAAACGTCATGGCCAAATCCATTTCCTCCCTTTAAATAAAGGTGTTGTGAAGGCCACTGAAGCATGCCATCAGTCACCACTGACACGAGACACCGCCGTCAACATCCAAACACTGGTGTTGTGCTACATCAGAGCCCTTTGCACCGAGCACATTAGTTTTGTTACTGAGGAAAGATATGACAATCTGTTACACTTGTCTTTTGAACATCAAGCGCTTCTCTGTACTTGTCACTCATCGAGGCCGCGATCAATCAGTGAGGCATGAACGTGCCTGGAGTTTTAACATGTCCTAAAACAAGCTTCTGTACATTCTCCACATGAATGAGGAATTTTATGAGGAAGCTATTGAGATATAATTATGTCAAACTGTGCTCTCACAAAATACTCCTGGAATAAAGCTCCTGATTAAACTGGGGAAACAAGATGCAAAGAAACACCACCCTACTTTTACTTCTGATTACTCACTGTCTGTTTTTCCAATCATTTTTGCAGATGTGACCCAACACTGCAGCTGCTTTTTTGACCATGGTGATAAACTTTGCACTTCTCAGCATTTATCAGGAACCTCCTTTATGTTTTTTGGTATTGATGACAACAGTATGACGTGTTTTACATCATCTTTCCATTTGAAATGTTGTGATATGTTCAAGCTTTTATCTTCCCATCCAGTGTTGCAAACACGAGGTAGAAAAACCACAGCTGTCTTGAGCTGCCTTGACAGCTTAAGTGCTACTTTGGATAGCTTCTACTAGTCCAAGATTGTGTCGTTCACATATTGGCATTATATTTGAGTCAGAGTGGAAATCAAAGATAAATGCATTACTGTTTGAAGACAACTGTTGCTTTCAAGGTATTTCCAGAATCCTCAAAGACTAACCATCTGGATGGCAAACTATTCAATCTGCTGCACAATAACGAAAAACACAAAAAAAGATTTTTAACCAGTTTCTTAATTTGCAACTGTGTTTCCTTTCCAGGTAACCACCAGTTACCATCTTTACTCAGATAAGGAAACAGAGTCACAACTTGAGAACATCTTTAAAATCTTCTATATCAGCCATTGGACTGATGGGGCTCAGATTCTACAAGTCATTAGGCTTTACAGGGGGAATGAAAATCTATTCTTCCAAAAGATGTTCCCTTACTTCATAGTTTGATGACAGTAGCTACTAACATGTCAGTCTATACTCTCCTCTCTTCAGCTGGGTTGACATATGATGACTGGAGATTACAGCATATGATTCACATCATTTGAATGCTTACTTAAACCATGTAGTAAACCCTTAAGACCTGTGGATGGGGGGCGCATTGAGCCTGGAAGAGACCAGAGGAAAAACTTGCGAAGGATTTTGGGTAGTTCTGTCAACACTGGCTCAGGAGTGATACATGAACAGGACAGAACTTGACGCAATCACGACGATACGGAAATTGCAGCAACAAATGTAACATGACCAAGTGGGAATGATGAATCAGGATGAGGTAGGTTGGACAAAACAGTGTAAACAGATTATTCACTATTCCCCAGTCTTAAAGGAATACTTAACATGCAAAATGGACATTCGTATATCAATTAATCACCGCGTGTGACGTTGAATTCGTGAAGGTAACTTTGCCTTTGTTGCATGTCTCCACAGTGAATTAAGTATCCAAAAAAAGCAAACATTCTTCATAAACTGACATAAACGGGGACCGCGTTTAACAGCAAAACTACGTCAAAACATCTGTTTACCAACTCTCTCACAGTGCACGCAGTATAATCCAAGTAAAACGTATCCAGTTGTTTGGTCAGTACTTCCCAGACACATGCATTTGCACTTAATCGTTCTAATTTAAAACACATCAGTACAAACAGTCTTATGTGCGTACAGGTAGCGAGCCTGGACAAGCGTGTTTCAACTCAAATGCATGTGTTCAGGAAGTACTGAGCATACGACTGGATAAATGAGACTTGGATTGTACTGTATGTGTGAGTTTGTAAACTGGTGTTTTGATATAGTTTTATTGTTGTTAAAAGTGACTTCAATTCATGAAGAATGTTAGCCCTTTTTAGATTCTCCGTTCACCATGGAGACGTGAGAAAAAACAAACATTTCTTCACGAATTCAACGTTACGCATGGTAAGTAATTCATATACCAATGGTCATTTTGTAAGTGAAGTACTCTTTTAAAAGTTCATCAGTCTGGGCTGATGTTTAATCCCAAATCATAGTGCTGTCTTCTCTGCTTGCTCTTTGTCCTTTATAATCCTACCTTATCGTGCTTCTGTATGTGCATTTTCAAATATATAGTGCAGCTTCAATATCTTAATCCTTCCACTGTAAAAGATTTCCCCACTGCCTGTTAGAGGGTACGCTGCATGAGTGTGCAGTGCAGTAACATGATTATGCCAAAAGAGGGAGCTGCTGTTTTAAATATGAACCATGCGCTGCCAGTGCAGGACAATATGGGGAGTTTTCACAGCACTGATGTGATAATAAGTAAACACTGCCTGTGATAAACTCCTGAAACTGCTGTGCCTGCTGCAGAAGTAACCTAAAGGGTCAGTTCACCCAAACTGCACATTTTCTTACTTTAGTCTAGTAGTGTCTGGCCAAGCTTTATGTTTTGTTTGCCTGAGTGTTGATGTATCAGTCTCTGTCTTCCCTCTACTACAATAGAAGTGAATGGAATTTTGTTTGTGGTGCCCATAGTATGCAAACATGACTTGAACGGCAGATTCTTCTTCAGAAACAGTGACTGTTAACTCTGGAGAAGAACTCAGACCTCACTGTGAACTGTTTACATAGAAGCTGTTTCTTCAGAAGAAGGTACGATACTTCCAGTGAAAACTGTTCAACAAACAACAGCTGTGCTTACCTTCTTGTTGGAAGAGCTTTGGTGTGTACAACCCGAGTCCAGGTTGTTATTGGGGGCAGACACATTGTTCCTGAGAGAGGGAGACCGCAGCCCTTCCTCCCCTTCTCCTTCCTCCTCCTCTTCTTCCTCCCTCCCACTCTCCACTGAATGTTCAAAGTCATCACTGTCTTGGTCCATCTCCTCCTCATCCTCATCCTCCTCCTCTTCCTCCTCGCCCTCTTCCCTCTCCTCTTCTTCCCTCCCCTGCTCCTCCCCTCCCTCTGTCCTCTCCTCCGCCTCCTCCTCCTCTTGGTGACTGCTGCTGTTGTTGTTCTCTTCCTCTTCCTCCTCCTCCTCGTCCTCCTCGCCCAGCGGCTGGCCTCGCAGTCGCCGCTGCTCTGCCCCCCACATCCATCGGGCTCCCTTCTCTCCTCCGTTCACTTCGTTTGGAGGGCCCTCCTCGTCTTCTTCCCCTTCCTCTTCTCCCCGAGGGCCGTTGCTGGCTCCCGATTCACTTGGCGCCCATGGTTGTTCTCTCTCGCCATCAACCTGCGACGCCTCAGGCTGTGAAGTGCCAGACAAAACAATACAATAGCTTAGAGGAAAGGGCTGATGCCAAATGTAATCTGTTGCACTTCTGCTTGCACCGTATATTTGCTTTCAAGTCCCTACTTGGTTACAGTGCGCGTCTAAAGCAAATTTCCACAGTTACAAAACCTGATTTAATCTAAGCATGTTTACACCTCAGTTTACAATCTGCTAATCCCCTTTAAACCTATAGGTTTATCTTTCAAATCCTTTTGTGTGACTCAGTATCATTTGTTGAATGTTAGCCTTACCCTCTGCTGCAGCTGCTCTTCCACCTCTACTACCCGGTTCATGTGCTCATCCTCATCACCCTCCTCTGCTGCCTGCTGGGGTGCCCGGGCCGTGGAGGAGGCGTTACCTCGCACCGCCGGACCCCCCGGCCCCCGAGTCCGCCTGCTGCTGCTGCCCCCCGACAGCAGATCCTGGTTCATTTCCAAAAGCCAGCTTGCTACCTCCTGGACCTTCGCTAGGCTGTCTGAGGAGGAGAAGGGCTTGGCATTCTGCAAAGACACACACAAAAAACAGGACAATAGACACAGATGGTTAAAATATGTTAATTGTTTTCTTGTGTCCACACTCAGCCTGTGTTTGTGAGGCAAAAAAAACTGCTAAAAAGATTATTGGATATCAGTCCATACACACAAACGCATGCTTAATTGCTTATTTCCTCCAAAAGAAAGTGTGAATATCCCTCTTCATGTTCTATTCCTGCCTCTGAATTAAAATAATGGACATTAAACATTTGCTCTTGGAGCCACACTATTGCTGCTCAGCAGCAGACAAGGAAAAAAGGTGGGAGTGATTGTGTTTGGCTTCACATCACACAGCGTTGGATGCTGGTGCCTCACATGCGGACGGATGGGCAGAAAAGCCTTGAGAGCTACTAGTGTTCCAGCTTCCAACAAAGCCAATAAACAAAGTCCAATCTGTCAAATACGAAAGCACAACATGGCTTAAATGTACCAGAAGCTAGTCCAACAACTGTCCTTAAGATTTGAGCAGTCTAAAAGCTTTGGAAAAATGAAAGATACGTTGTTTATCTTCTAAATCCGCTGGGTTGCTGCTATGCATTCGCTAGATTATGATGGCAAACATACTGAATAAACACACAAGTCACATAGCGTGCTTCCGTAATGTCTCAAACCATATGTGCAATTGAAGGATAGGCACCAGAGCTTTATCTACAATGAGGCAGCTTCTCCGTCTGACGCTGTGTCACAGGCGCAGCAATGCAGACAGCAATCCAACTCAAGTCACAGTGTTTATCTGTCACCATCAAAGCAGCGACTATCTCGGGCTGGAAGTTTATTCCAATCCATGTGTCCCTGCACTTACATGCAACTGACTGCACAGATGACTGCAAAAACTAGGGATGCACTGATTCTGCTTTTTCTCTCAACATACCAATTTAGATACCTAAACTACCACCTAATGTGTAGTCACATGAGGCTGTAACAGCTCCTGCTCCTTTGCACAGAACTTCTTACTAGGGAGTGGAGATGTTCATACATCAAACTTTTCTTCAGGCTTGTGCAAACTTTATTAAACTGTCTATACAATTTATAAAACTGCATCGCTGCAATTGTATAATTAAATGTGGGTTGGGCACATCTGGCCATTCAATAAGATCAGTATCAGACTGTTGCATCACACTGTGCAGGCAACAGGGTTTTACTACACAAGAACAAGACACTATTCAAAGGGTAACACGCTGACTGACTTGTTTAGCTGACATTTACTGACTATAGTTATATTATCAATGTTCCCCATTTTGCATGAATGTCAACAGGGCCATTATCGCAGTTGCTGCAAGTCAACGTCATTAGAAATAAACCATAGAGCTCCCGACATAAAAGACCCTGTAAAAGTCATCACTTCATGCCTCCCTCATGTCCATATCTTTCCCCTTGTTGTTTCCAGAATTAAGCTCTGATCTAAAATGTTTTTACATTTTTCTATATTTATAGAAGCTACTAAAAATTTAACAGGTTGTTCTGCTGAGGGCAGTGATTCATTGCATCATGTTATATTCCACTACACCCGCCAAAATCTGCAGCTGCATCCTCTTAACATGCAAACCTCTGGGGTTCAAGATAAGTGACCTGTACTTAGATGGAGTGTTTGTGTCTTTTTCTGAAGACGATCTGGACCATAAAGGTAACTTTTGGAAGTATTTATAAATCAGAAGCTGTATCACTAAAGGCCGATTCATTAAATAAGAACCCAGTGGTGCATTTTTTGGAGTTACCTGGTATAGCACACAAGGCAGCTATTCTACAAAATCTTTAGTGGGTTACTGAAAGATATTTGTAAAAATCTGAGGATCATTCGTATGAATTAAGCAATGAGAAATGGTTGAAATCACTGTCAAATTCTGGGAAAAATAAAGGAAGCAAGGGGGAAATTTGGGTTTTACTTTACTCCCTTTAACTTGTACAGGATGGGTCTACTGGCTAATAATTTATGTTGGAAATGAACACTGGTAAACTGGTTAACCCATTTTGGGAAAAAAGTTGTGGATCACATAGGGAGGAAGTGGTTATGTATGACAACATTTAAATCGCCAAGATTATGCCTTATGGGGGACCAAACAGAATTACAGAATGTTTTTAAAGTATGACCTTCTTGTGATAAATGTCGGGGTCGTCACAGCTGCTCGAGTGATCCTCAAATTCTGGAAGAGTACATCACCTCCAGATTTCGAAAAAATGGAAGGAATCTATGTTAGAAACTGTGTCATACGTACATGTTAGCTATGGTCAGCAATAAAGTTGAAAGCTTTAAGAGGTCATGGGCAGGCTTTTTTGTTTGTAATATGTCTATTGAACTGTAACAATGTGGTGTTTAGTTGTACCGCTGTGGTTGCTAAATTACTGTTATGGGTATAAGAATGTGAAGCTACCAGGTGCCTGTGGATATGAGTTCCAATAACAGTACTGATGGTTTGTTCAGATTTGACTGAATGGATAAATAGATACATTTAGCCAGGATTGTGTTTTCCTTTTCTGTATAAAGGGTCTACAGATAGAGAGTGGTTGGTGTATGATGTGCAGACTGTAAAGCAAATTTGTGATGAGCCTCCATGAACATAACTGACTTGACTCTTTCAGACATCTGGCAAAGCTACCAAACAGGAAACAAAATCTCAGTTGTCAACGTCAATGAATTTAAAACAGTAACAAAGCCCCTCAGACACAAGATGTCGCCGAATTGACTAAATTGTTGCATCTAAGGTCTGATCACAGTCTGTTTATTCCTTATAAAACTGAGAAAAGGAGGACAGTCTGCTTGCTCTGTTGACATACACGCTGTGAATACTTAAGTATGATCCTACTAAAACCCATTTCTTTCTTCTCGTCCAAACACTATGTATCACTACTACTACTACAATGTGTTAGATTTGCAAGTCATGTTTCTATATTTACACAGGCATAACATCTTTAAACGCACATGCCAGGCATTTACTAGCGACTGTGTTTTTTTTCAAAACAAACACTGGCTTTTGGAAGACAAACCGTCTATGCATCATATGTGCTGAATGTCCACTGAGTCAAGCCTCTTCAGCTGATCAGAATCAAAACAGCTGAGGTATAACCTCTGTGATTTAATGGACAACAAAAAGGCATTGTATCCTCTTTGCTTTGGTCTTAAGCTCTTTGATAACATCTAAATCTATTCTGAAACAAAGACTTAAGCTCAAACAAGCACAACTTAGAGCACTCAAAAGCAATAGACAAATTTTATTCTTCTGACTAAACGTTCAAGTGGCGAGAAAGACTTATGTAAATAAAGGTAAGTGGGATGAGTGACTCATGGATTTGTCCTGTCCAAGAGGTAGTGGGCTGAGTAGGTAGCATGCAGAGCAGTTCATCCTTAAGGCTTTTTTCTATCAATGACCTCCATCAATACATTTGAGGCTGTAAAGACAAGTAGTAAAAAAAGACAAGTACTACAGTGGAGCTTTTTATGCAAGGGCACAACGTGTGTGTACATTAGTAGTAGCTGTGAGGTTTGTAAGACCAAGTAAATACCAGATGTTCTGCAAGTCATAACAAAGTATACAAACTACAGTGTATCACAAGGCAGTTAAAACATCAGTATAGTTGAACACACACTTCCTTCCTGTCACAGAAGTTTTAACATTGTCATTTAGGTCCATATGATCGTCATGCCATTAAGTGCATTTCTCAAAGTAGTCTATCCACCTTATTCCTGAGTGCACTACTGTAGAAATGATTATGGGCGCAGCTTCCTGTGAGATAGCGAAAGCAGCAGTAAGCTAGTTAGTCCCATAGACTGTCTGTGGTTAGTCACAGTGGCTACTCTTGGTGGCTAACCGCCAACGCTGGTTCTTTTCAAAATTAAGTTGCAAATACTGATTTATTTTTTAACAAATATTTAACTAATGTTCACTTAGCATTTTCTAAAATGTCTTTACGGAGCTCTGGTACCTGTTGCACTGTCCGTGTCTGTAACAACTAACAACCAGGCTAAGCTACATTTTGTCTTCAGCAACCGTGTGTTGAACATGTGACCAGAACAATAAGGGATTGTTCCTGTTGCCAAAGATAGATAGATAGATAGATAGATAAAAGATTGGTATGAGAAATAAAACCACAAGAGTTTCACGAGACATTGCAAAAAAGTACTGAATCAGAATTTGCAGGAGAGAATGACACGTAGACTGACAGGTCCGTCACTCAACGTCAGCACATGATATCCCTGTCTTTCCCTTTCTGACTTCATTCTCAACCTACATTAGAAAATAAACTCAGCAACATACCTTGAAATTTGTATTTAGTCATTAGGGCTGAGAATGTGTCGCTAATTTACCGTACATCCCTTATATCACGTAGAAAGTGAATGCCAAAAGTTATTTCTTTTACTGCTACTTTATATTACTATTACTGAAGTCTGCTGCTAAATTCAGCTTCATGTTTTGCTCAGAACAGTCTTTAATAAATCAGAAGTTTAAAAAAGTGTAAACTGCGTCGTTAATGCAGACGAGCGGAGGATTAACTGGGAAACATATTTATTCACTTTACATGGAGCTACAGTTAATACTGAATTATGGTAAATGTTTGTCGATGTGTTAGTATCTCTTTATAAGTCATCAGAAATCATCTTTTGAAGGAGCAGATGTTTAGCTAACTCGGGCCCGGTTAACTTTAATATTTTAACAGAGCAAGGCAAGCTAATTACTAGCATGCTCGGTTGACAAGGAAAAAAACAAATGCTTTCAGACGGCTGTCAGAGATGGCAGAGGTATGATCACATAATCCTGTTTAAGCTATAACAGGTGATGTGTTCCACATTTTATTTCCCAATCGCTCTTAGAAAGAAGAATAGAGGACTGTAAAACAAACTGTTACCATTGGAAATCACCAGTTTCAGTTCAACGCTGGCAGTTGCACCCATAATTCACGCAAGGTATCATGGGGGCTGGAATAAGGTGGATAATAAATTCAAAAGGGGTCTTTTTTTCTAAACATTTTATTGTGAATAACACAGAGGAGGGAAATTTGGCATATTTATTCAGTCTAATTCTTAAATAGTAAACAATTCTTCCTGGTTTCAAGCTTTTATTCTCTTTATTTATAGACTAGTTACAGTTGGTGGTTCACTGTAAGGCACAAGAGGTCACAGGTTCACTACTGGTCACACATCTTACTGAGCAGAAGTTTATTTTTGTCTTTTGAATTGCACATAATCTCAGCTAATGTAGCTTTAAATGGTGCCGATAGGCCTTTTTAATGCCCACATGAGGTCCCTAACTAATCTTAACTGTGACAAATTAAGATTCAGCTATGCAGACTGCAGTTCCAAATCTCCTCTATGCACTACATACCAGATGAGAACATATTTTTCGGGAGGCTCACATAGTTTATCTGTCTCAGTGAAAACCAACTGCTTTGACCTTGAAGGAAAAAGTCACTGGTCCCCTTTTGTAAGTCTTCTCCCTGTCTTGGCTGTATGGTCTCAGTGCTGTGGTGGGAAGCATTAGACCTATCTCAGATTGCACAGCCCCCCCTCGGGACTGCCAGTTCATTGCTGTGAGCTCAGAAGAGGAAGGCTATGAATAGCTAAAGTTGTCCCTGCCTTTTACCGGAACGGCCGAGGTTTCCGTAATTAGTTTCCTAAACACAGCATGAAATGTGTTTGTTGTTATTGTTGTTCAAACAATTGTGAGCAGTGCAAACAGGGTGAGGGAGGCTGACCCACGATAAAAACGTGTTGCTGATCAAACATGATAAATGTAACTGAGTTCTGATTTCACTGTTGGCCAAGAGATTTACTGTATTTGTTCATCTGTATGCCAAATAACAGTTATGTTTTTTTTATAGCCAGGTTGTTATCAGTCATCCTTCAACTGGATCATTCCTTGACTTTAGAACAGACAATCATTTCAGCATAGACGTTTGTACAACTATAAAAATTGTTCTTCTGTTGTATTTTCTAAAGTGCTTGAATTGATGTTTTGAGGCTTCTGACACACAGAGAGAGTCTACGAACAGTGAACAAAGACTTGGCACTCAGTCTTAAGTATTGCAGGACTAAGAATAGAGACTGATGAATGAAACTCGTGTATGCAAGAGCTATGAAGTGGACAAAAATAGCTTTGGGATGCTGTGGAGGGCAGGTGTGAATTTATGTCTCCCAAAGCAAACAGGTGACACAGGTGCCCGGGAGACAGAGAGCCTCTGAGAGCAAACAGAGAAAATGAGATCAGGGATTTTTTTCAACCAAAATTATGGGATTGTTAAGTCATGGGGCACAATTTAGTCTGTTGTAGGGCTGGGCAATATATATTTATTATATCAATATCATCATAAAAGGCTAGAGCTCATCTTAGATTTTGGAAAATCTAATACTGTATGTGTTGTCTTGTCTTGTCTGGCTTTAAAGGCTGCATTACAGTAAGGCGATTTTCTGAACTTACCAGACTGAGGAGTTCTATTTTTTGCCTTTACGCACTTAGTTATTATCTCAGAAATCTCACTGCATAAATATTTTGTGAAAGCACCAGAACTTTTATATTATATTCAATAAAAAATATTGTGACAGGCTTTTTGATTTTCTCCATAAAACCAAGCCCTAGTCTGTCAGTTTAATCATTTAACTTCTTCTACTGATCATATCAGCTTGATTGCCAGTAAACTAACGTGTCAAAATAGACAATAATTAAACCTACTCTAACCTCAATTTTATACCAACAATAAATTATGTGTGATACACAACTCATGGAGAACTACTGCTAAGTCTGCAGTCCATCTCAGCCATAGGGAGCGTTTTAGCATCTTTCAGCTCATTGTTTCTGTTTCTGTGTAAACTCTGCTCTCATCAGTCTTGTTTTTATACAAATATCTAAAATACCAGGCAGCAAATATCTTTAGAAAAGCTGCAAAAAAACAAATGTACTAAAAACCAAACAAGGAAGAACAAGATTGGCAACTACCTGGTGAACCATAATGGAGCCTTTAGCCCTTTTTTTGTCTGTCTACAATTGTATGATTATTTTGTTTATTTGCTACTCACATGTTCGAACTTAACTGCTACTTACTATTTCCCTAGGAGACGGTGGAGGCCAAAACAGAGCTACAGAGTGAATGAATATTGGACTTACATTTTATTATGTGGCCAAAAATACAAACTCCAACTGTATGCTAATGTTCCGTGTCTGTTGGATGCGCGAATAGTAGGGCTGCACAATATGCACCAAAAAAAAATCATATTGCAATTATTTTGACAGATATGGAAATTGTGATATGAGTATGATTTTAGTAGAAATGGTGAATCCTGCAGTTCACATTCACTGGAAAAAAAACTGTAAATATGATGATGTGTTTTTGCTGGGGTCAGTAGCAAACAAGCATGTTCCCTCACATCTGGAATATAATGTGTAGGCCAGGGCATCTCTGTAGCACCTTAATGCTTTAATTTAATGGTATGTTGTGACACATTTTACCGTTAACAAAAAACTGCAGGTCCTGCGATTTGGATATTGCACTTGGCCATATTGCAGTTCTGATGATATTTGGATTAAATGTGCAGCTCTAGTAAATGGGCAACTGTTTGCCAAAATAAACACCATAACATTTTATAAAGTGCTAAGCAAATATGCCACTTTAAAAATAAAGAAAAAAAGAAAATGCAGCTTTAAATAACACAAAGAGAGTCTCACTTCTTTCAAAGTATTTGTTCAAATATAATAAAAAGCTTATGCTGAGCCCCTTTAGCTAACTAGTTTCATGAATGCCAACTTAAGACAGATTTCTTTTTTATTGTGCCCTTAAATATGTTACTATAAATGCTTACTGGCCAAAAGATTTTCCATTTTCTTAGAATAATAACATGTATATAGACCAGCCTTGATAATGTGTGCCCAGCAGTCTGGCACTGCAACATACATCCAGACAGTCCCTGGTGGAGCTGCTGATGAGGAGGGGGAAGTGCCAAGCTGGCACTTCACAGATAAAGCCACAGCTGTGGCACGCACAGACTTTATTACTTTAGCCTTGTGCACAGGCTCAACATGGGGCACTTCAGCAAGAGTGTGTTTCTCTTGGGTGGATCTGGACTCCGTTCTCGACGTGCTGTGATGGGTGGGAAACAGGTATGCATTAACTTTCCATGGACTGCATCAGAGCAGCAGTTAACCTGCCTGCCCGACCACACAGCCTGACATTCAAACATATTTCCTACTGTTACAGAAGAAAACTAAAACTGCAAGTCAGTTAAACCTTGTTCATGAGCTAAATTAACAGTTAAGTGTTCCTTGTTCCTACAACACTTAATCACTGTTCATTCAAATTAAACTCAAAGGCATGCTGAGATACCATCTAGTCATCGCTGTGATGTCTCAAGCCAGAAGTGGCACATTTCAAATGACTCAAAATCTGTTATTTCAAAATTATTTCTAGAGATGTCCTGAGCCAATATGCAGTATCAGATCAATAAAGCCATTTTTACTGTTCTGTATCACTTGTAAGGTCTTATCTATTTGCGAGTCTAATTGCAATCCATTGAACCCTGCCAACTGCCAGAGAAATTATATCTGCAGTTATTTAAACTCCAAAATGTCTCCTTAAGTACCTGTCCTGGTAACAATTCTTTTAAAACACAAATTTAAGGAATTCTTATCACTTCCTTACAGGTAGTTCCCAAGGTGGTGAAAGTGGGCGAACGCCCCTCCTCCACCCTCTTTCTTAACACAGGAGCACCCCAGGGCTGCGTTTTGAGCCCACTGCTGTACTCCTTGTATACACACATGACTGTGTAGCCACTTTAGACCTCAACACCTTCATTAACTTTGCGGACAACTTTGCTGAAAGAGAGTAGAGGACCTGACCCACTGGTGTCAGGGCAACAACCTACTTCTGAACATAAGCAAAACTAAGGACGTTTAGTTAGACATTAGTGGACATTTGGAAGAAGCAGCCAAGGAGCTACGCTTCTCTTAATATCAACGGGTCCTCGGTGGAGAAGTGTGACAGCTTCAAATATCGTGGTATCCACACTGCCGAGGGCCTGACCTGAGTGTTGCATACTTACACAGTGATAAGAAAAGCAAGGCAGAGACTGTTTTACCTCAGGCATTTGAGGAAATTCTAGGTATCCCTTCAAATACTGAGAAATCTCTACTGCACCATCGAGCGCATCCTGACGGGAAACATCACTGCCTGGTACAGAAACAGCACCTGAACAGGACCACAAGGCCCTGCAAAGAGAGGTTTGTTTAGCTAAATGCACTGTAGGCGCTGCTCTACCCTGCACAAAGGATGTTTATACCAGATGCTGCAAAATAAGGCCAGGAGAATCATTAAAGAGCCCAGCCACCCGCATAACTGCCTTTTCACCCTGCTGGAGTGGGGAGAAGGTACCAGTTACACCAGGCCAGCACTGAGAGGCTCAGGGAGGAGCTTCTACCCTCAAGCCACAAGGATACTGACTGATGCCTTATCCTGAAGACTGGCATTAATTTATTACTACTGCTACTAAACATTGACGGAACTGACAATTATGACATTTTGCTGGAATCATATTTTATGGTTTTCATGTAATGAATAGATGATTATCAATGAAAACAAATGACGATCAGTGAATATCCTGAAAGCTACAGTTAGTTACATTTGTGAAAATAAGGTTTGTGACATATTTGCTGAAACTGTTCCTGTATACTGAAAGAGGTACATGAAACAGCCTGTGAAAAACATCATGTTCCCTCCTCCTCTTACTACTGCCTCTAATCGCATTTGTGAGAATCTACCACAGCTCACTGAAAACAACCAGAGTCAGAGTCAAGGGGTCTCTTAACGCAGCTGTCAGTCGTGTCAATCTCTGCTTGTGAACTGCAGTCAAACTGTCAAACCAGACAGTGCTGATCAAATATAAAACAAGATTCAGTTACTGTGATGCCTATTTCTCACCTCAAATGTGAGACTGTTTAACTGTAAAATGATAAAGTTTGCTTCGGCCAGTGGGCGGTGTTTTGTTTTGTTTCGGCTTAACTTTTTCCAGCATGACTGCCAGGTCCCAAACTTTCTCATGCTACAGCTAAACAGTCCACTAAATATGTTTCTGAAAACATCTGAAGTGAGAAATGGGCAATGCAGTTACAGAATCTTGATTTATATTTGATCAGTGCTGCCTTGCGTGAAAGTTTGACTGCAGTATTGCAATATTTTTCACATATTATCTGTCTAATTTAGCGCTGTGTGAATATAGTGGCAGTTATTTCTTATAAAAGTTACCAACTACAGCTTGGACAGATTTTCAAAAACTCAAATACAGCTAACAGTTTCCACCACACAGCCTTTACAGCTGGCAGAAGTCCTTTCATCATGTCCCATTAATCCTGTGATTTCCCCCTCTTTTAATATGCCGCCAGTAAATGGCTGTTTTATTTAAGTTGGTTGAGAAAGTAATGTTTTAAGGTTAGGAGAAATGACACAAAATTTTCTCTCCCATTAAAGACAGTCCGGACAGAAGTTCATGAAGACACTCGGGCACAATTAGTTCTGAAAGAGTAACCAAACGTGACATTTTACAATTTCTTGAAAATGTTTCAAGAGTGTGAGTCTGAGCAGCAGAACAAACTTTATGTAACATCTGTCACCACCACCACCACCAATAAAGTGGCTTTTGTCATTAAAGTATGGTTTAATGGGGTGTGAAGATTGTCTTCTCATTCCAGTAACTGAGGTTATATTGCGCACTGAAATCATTATGGTCAATATAATCACTCTTTCCTGCTGACCTTTGCTTAATTTCAAATCAATGATGTCCAAGTTGGAGGTTGATTATCAAAAAAAAGTGAGGCATTTATAAACATATCAATTCCAAATCATTCAGGTTCATGATTAATATGCTTGAGAGGAGATTCTGGGTTTGATGATAGATTGTGAAAACTGAGATCCTGCGGGGGCGAAAGTGTGACAATGATTTCCAGCTTTGAAAAAGATGAAACCTGACTTGAAAGAGTCTCAATCGTTTCAAGGCCGCTGGACACAGCGAGTGCATAAACCTTGTTGAGACTAAGGAAAGGAAAAAATTAGAGGAATGAGCTGAACACCCTCAAATGGCAGCAATAAATCACACCAATATGACCTTAATAGAATAGTGGGAGAGAGTGGAGAAAATATTGGCTGCCCACAAAGCACACGGTAACAGATATAGATCGAGGAGTGGATGTATAATGGCTCCACTTAGATTTTCAAATATTAACAGTGGGACAATTGTGAAGACTGAACAAACCAGTATTAGTGTTTTAAAGCGGACAGACACATTCTGCTGTCTCATACTGAATGCCCACTGAATAACAGCAACATGTGACACGAAAACTAATAAAAGTTAATGAGGATTTTGACTTTGGCAATTACAAAGTCTTTGAGCCAAGAAATGCAATATTGAAAAATGTTTTCCAGGATTCCTGCAAAGTCCAGAAATCCTATAAATACACTGTGTTTGTTGAAACCTCTCTGTCTCCAATTCAATACAGAAGCTATTAATCAATGTTTCTATTTAGAGCTGGTGCCCTGTGATGTCTCACAGGAAGAAAGTGAAACCTCAATCCCTGAGCTGCTTGACAGAGGGACAGCATTTTTCCACATTCGTTTCCACAGTTTCAAGTACTTCACTCTGTGACAATGCTTTCTGAGGAAAACAATAACTTCTGTTCAACATAAAAGTGACATTAAGGTTTTGTCTATAAGCACTACGCCTCCTCTAAAACTGTCACTCATTATCTCTTTATTTGAATTGTTGCCATGCAACAGCACAATAATACCACAACATTTTCCTTTGTGGATTTCTATCATTACTCATGAGAGCATAAATCTTCTTGGAAACTTAGAGAATCAGTCTCCTCTACTGTGAGAATGGCTTTCTGCCAGAAGGACTCTGGAAGGGACTTGAAATCCCAGTCAGTGCCAGCCAACTATTAAAACAGTCATGTGCATAACAAACAATGAAACAGAGGGAACCTTAGAAGCTACAGCCATGAGACAGAAGCCTGTGTTAGAGCAAAGTCACACTCTCATTCACAGACACTGGCACGTGCACACAAGCACTCAGACGCACACGCAATCTTGTTTGGCTTTTATTTGTTCCATTAGAAAAAGCTTTTTCTCCAATTGATGAGGGGCAGCAGTCACTGTAAACCACAGGCAGTCTGAAGGCATTCATCCATTTAAATGACTCTGCTAGCTGAAAGCAAGTCCACTGTTGTCAAGGCAGCAAGACAGCCATTAAATCACCTGGTTCCATTAAAGAATCAATTGCTGTGCTGCTCCCCCTCGTAGCACACTTCTTATACCTGGGAAATTGTTTCGGACAATCAGAGCAGATAAACAAGGACGCTGTACTTCACACGCGGTGCTTTCTGCAATATGATGTCGGGCCCCATATGTTTCCTGCATTGCACACGGGTGATAACACATAAAAAACCATACAGCTGACTGATCAGGAGGGCATGGAGACACAGATGTGGCCGTGCCAGTGGGCGCTGACGCATTGTTACCTTTGGTTGAGGTGGGCAGCCAGTGGCCAGTCGCTGCAGCTGTTCTGAAGTATGGCTGGAGAAGAGGTCTGAGCAGCACGCTGTGCGGCCCAGTCTCTTCATCAAAGAGGAGATGATGCTGCAGCCACAGCCACACATCGACTTGCTCATTAGTAGCCTGGCTGTTCTGGGGTTAGAAGACGTGTGGAAAAAAAGAGCCAAGCTGCAAGCCGCAGCCACTTCCTGGTCCTTGCCGAATCCTTTCAGTTGTCCTTCCAGCTGATGCCTTTTCTGTTATTATTCCACATGGTGCTGATCCACAGGTACTCCATCACTGAGATCAGGTTGGTTTTATCTACAGTCCACATAATACAGATGCCGATGCTCACCTTAATCCACATTGAGGGCACGTGAGTTGAGAAGTACAGTTTGTCGGTCCATTTCCCTCGTGATTGCTTCCCACTTACTCCACTCCCTCTGCTGTACTTCTGTCTCTTAACAGCACACGCCTCCTGCTGTAGCACCCTCTTTTTTCTGCCAAACTCTCTCTCATCAACAAAACACCTTCTCCTGATACTGCAAATAATACTCAGGATGCAACGTCTGCAACTACTCCCTTCTGTCTCCCACAATTTCCATGCGTTTCTTTCCACTCCCTCCACTGCCTTCGGCTGCTGTGCAATGAGGATGCTATCCCCGGCAACGCTGCTGCCACCACTGTACAGCCCCCCCCACCACCACCGGCAGCAACTCCAGCGGCAAACCACTCAGACTGAGCTCCTCCAACTTGCCGATAAAAGTGCTTCCCTCATATGACATCTGAGCTCCTGTTTGTTCCATTAATTGAGGAAGCAGTGGACAGAATATTATAAGAAATCCAAGCCACTCTGCATGCACCAGAAGGACTGATAAGCAGGATACAGTCAGGGATGCGGTGGGGGAGGGGTCCAGGGTAAGCATTTAGGAGACAATAACAGAGCAGACGGGATTATTATGATAATAATCTGTCACAGCGGTCAAGATGTCGCTGATGTCTGCTGTAATAATCAGTGAAATAAAATGGCTACTTCAAGGCTGAAAATGTATGACAATGACAGTTTCTCTCACTGAACCAGATAAACACTCGGAAATCTGCAGTTATCAAGCTTGATCACAGTAATTTATAGTTATTAAAGCCTCACTCCAGTGTGTTTTGGCATTTTTATGTTATTTCATAATTTTGTGAGTCATTTCCTGACAATGTCGATTAGCCACACTCTGCCTCTTCTTCTTTTTTTTTTTGACAAATAACTTAATTTTGTGGTCCATTATCTTTTGTGTTTTGTTTAAACATGTGTGCCTTCCCTGTGTTTATCTGTTTTCACCAACAGCCACTGGCTGAATTAAAGTTGTAACAGCCGTAAAGGAAAACTTTGCCGATTTTAACCAGCTCTGCCATTGCAGTGTGTAGCCGCCAACTCCCTGCCCATCTGCTGGCAGCGCTGTGGCGGCATGAGGAGAAGCCAAATACTGTTTATCTGCACACACTGCCCACTCTGTGATGACAGGGCTGGTTGCAAATTGACAATATTTTCCTTTACCTACTGTAGCTGTCATATTTTAAAGATACATCTCCAGTGTAGGGGTGGGGGAAAAGATTTATACAGCTTAGTATTGCAATATTTCACATGACAACATTGTTTCAACACATGAACCCAAGTATTGATTTTTTTATAATACATATATTAATATTGAAAATGCAATGTAAACTTTTGGTAGCCTGCTAGAATAATAACCCAGTCCATTAAATTCCCAGTCCACTAGACACATTTTGCTGTAATAAAAATTACTGAGATGAACAGACAGAAAACTTGAATAGAAACAGATGTTGACAATTTTTTTCCTTATTTGCAGTTTTAAAAAAAGTAATAAATTGCAATACTTGTTAGCACAAAAGTCAGCGCATCACAAAACATTTAAAATCATGATAATATTCTATCATGACCTAAGTATGTTGATATTATCGTACTGGGGGGGCTCTGATAATTCCCACCCCTACTTCAGTGGCTGTAGCAACACGACTTTAACCAGCGCAAACCCGAGGGCCGGTGGTTCGATCCCACTTTGACGCAGACTGGTTAGACCAGTTGCCTGTACCAAAAAAAAAGTGCTAGGTTTTGTATGTATTTGTTTACTCATAGAAAACAAAGGGAAATTCTAAACTCAGATAATTTTGTCAAGACATTTCTCATGGTACATTTATACGTACACACATATTTACAGTATAGCAATAAAAGAGGTTAATCGTCATTTGTATTCTGTGGGTGTTTTTTATGGGTTTGTGGATCTTTCAGAAGTGCCTATAGTTTGCATGTTCCACGTTTTATCAGAAGCACATCTTGTAGTGTGGGAGTCACACTGGTCCCTGTTTAGGTGGTCTTGACCAAGCAGCAGCCTACAGGACTGAAAAATAAAGCCAACGCAGAAGTGGCAAAAACTGCAGTTCCTCGAATGGCCACTTGAGGCTGGCTCCAGAAGCCAGTCAACCCCCAGAGACCCCCATGTTAAAATGTCCAAATAACAGCACAAATAAACAAAGTTTACGGTCTGGTACAAAAATTGGTTCTGGTCTCTGTAGCTAATTTCCCCTCTGATAATGACTATACAAGACGTGAATTTTTTATATAACTCACATGTTTATATGTAATTAAGATTTAAAGTCATACATAATTAAGTGCGTAATCGCTTTGAATGACAGGTAGGTGCCATTAACTGACAAGTCACTACTACTGCAACAATGTTGGTTAGATCACATAATCATGGTTTATCCCCAGATTCACAGAGAATAGGCATAGCTGTAACTGTTATTTTCAGTTTTCAGTTCATTAAAGTTGACTGTAACATTGTTGTCTTATTTAGCATTTTGTTGTACTAAAAGACTCCCTAAGGAGTCAGATTTCATCGTTTTAAACCTGTTTTTAAAGGAAAGTTAGCATTCGCATTATCACACCTAACCATAGTTGTGAATGCACCATGCTAACAAAGCTAGCAGCTAGTGTTAAGGTTAGCTTCAGCCTCTCGTCCAAATACAGTCACTTCTGGCTCCAAAAATCAAGATGGCGAAGGCCAAAATGCCAAACACGAGACTTTAACCCTGAAGTCCACAAACCAGTGGGTGACGTCTTGACTAAAACACTGCTCATATCCATGCTATTGCTATCCTTGCTAATGATGTTGACTTTGACACACTAGAACAGCAATCTGGTCCATCTATCAACCGCACCACCACTCTCTGTTTGCAAAAGAACATTGAATGAAAAACAGGGAGTGACTCGGGCTGGAGTGCTTTAAGCTTTTATTAGTGCAGCAAGAAAAAGCACATTAATATAAGATACATGCAGTCAGCGTGTCTGTGATTAGTGCCAGCGCAAACATCTGCAATAAAAAGTGCATCCTTTGCAATTCCCTTGTGTGTCAACATCTGTCGCAGCTTCAGTGAGACTGAATATTCACTGCTCACTTTATCACAGATGTTTAACCTGACGCTCGGGGACGACATGAACATTGCTCAGAACAGAAGCTAATAGTCACCAGAGTTGATGAAGCTGTAAGGCCTGGGGAGGGAGAGATAGCAAGTTGGAGGGGCGGTAATAATGGCACTGCTAAGATAGGTTGACAAAAAAAACTGAGAATGGGTCCTCTGTAAAAGGAACTGCAGCAGCTTGCTATTAATAGCAACAACATAATAAAGTTAAATGACTTTTCAAAATCACTGCCTGCTACACCACCAATACAAAGACAATGAAAAGTGGAAAGGCTATGCAGATGCAGCAAAGTACCATCACTTATCAAGTGAAACGACTGTTTCCCCACACATGGCTACAAGAAGCACATCTGCTTGAAAAATATCAGATAATAAACAGTGTACTGAGTAGTAAGAAAAAGAATCAACATAAAAATAAGGTATCATATCCCCCTTTTTGACAGTTATGGGCTGGCTTGGCTTGACTTAGTTTAGTTTGGGCCATCAGCCCAGGGCGGCAGGGACTTTCATTTCCACTACAACAGGGCTACCCACTTTAAGGTGTGTCTTTAAGTGATGACGGCTTGTCTTGGGTGATGACGTTCAAGAGTAGTGGGTTGATCCATGGCTTAAGTCCCCTGTTATTTTAGTTGCATGTGTTTTTCCACAGCAGGGCAGGTAAAAGAAGTTAACCTGTTGGAGGTGGGCTGTTTGCAAAGGTGCAGTAAGAACCTGTTGTCTGCAGCTCTTCATTTAACATCTCACTGTGGCTGTTTCTGCTTTCACTTCCCTCCCTGCCGTATTATTAGACTTTTATTAGACCTTTATTGAAGAAAAGCCGCTAACTAAGTTCCACTCATTCAGTGATAAACACATTTCATTACCTATAGATTCTTCACAATAAAAGTCCCACGTTATTTTGTTATGTAAAAACTTTTACTGTGAAGCGGCAAAATAGGGAAATGTTGAGTTTTCAAGCAGCAACTTCACACAACTTCTAATACGGCTGATAGCGAAAATGAAACACAATAAAGCAGATATCTAAAGTAAAAACAGGACAAAGGAGATAAACTTTTCTACAGACCACAGAGATTCATTTAGAAGCTACAAAAGCTCTGAGGGCTGAACACACAGAGACTTTTAAAAATACCTTTCTCTCTGGTCTCCTGCAGAAAGGGGTGAGTAGAGTCTTGCAACACATACGACTTGTTTGAGGGGACGAAGCAGGGTCGTCCAGGGCTAGCTGCAGTTGGTGAGACGTCAGCGCTACCCACTAAAGGGCAGGCGGCCTGGCTTTTGGACCTACTCTGGAGAGGGTCCATCTCTGGCGCAGCTCTAAGTGGCACAGCGCATCTAAACTGACGATAGAAACGCAAACTGGCGCGGCATGGCTTTACTCAGCGCAGTCAAAAGAGACAGTGGAAAAGGCCCAATATTGCTGATTCTATACGTACTGCAATTCCTGTAATATTGTGGTTTAATGCTTAAAAATTAGTTACAGGTGAAAAATAAAAATGATTCCAGCTTCTCAAATGTAAAG
Organism: Cephalopholis sonnerati; assembly: GCA_019142605.1. Lineage (NCBI taxonomy): Eukaryota > Metazoa > Chordata > Actinopteri > Perciformes > Serranidae > Cephalopholis > Cephalopholis sonnerati. Next base: position 25,586,609 of record JAGQAX010000003.1, on the reverse strand, counting down.
ACTTGCTGCTTTACTTCATCTTACATCAGGAGCACTTAAAGTCTGACACAATGGGGGCCCTTTGTCAGACCGAATTTCTTTTGCCTATTAAGCAAATTGGCACCATTTAAAGTATGCTGACTTAGCTATTAGCAGTTCTTTTTTGTAATGCACCCATGGATGTACAATGAACCATTACTGGATTACTTTGATACTGAAGAAAACTTAAAAATGTGAGGATTTTCAGGCAAGTTCTGCAGCATAAAAAGTGTCTTTTCATTTGTGATGGACATTGGAGATGATATGTCCTCTGGAATTGTAAACGTGTATCATGCCTGTGTATTAAGATTTGGCGGAGCTATGGCTCTGAGAAATAGTGCAATGTTTGATGCAAACTTTGTCTCACAGTTTAAAAACTCCTGTCTTGTATGATAGTAAATAAAAACTAAAACACAACTCAATACATTGTGCACTGTTAGTGAGACAACACAATCTATGTGAGGCTGTGACCATCACTTTGGTAGATGATGGACGAATTTCACTGTTTTCTGAAAATCTACAGACAAACAATTAATTTAATAATCAAAATTTAAAGTTTATGGTTCAGGTGTATTTTCCCCAAAAAGCCAATGAACCAAATGTACAAACATTAGTCATAACTAGCTAGCAACCAATTTGGTAACTTTGTGCGTGTGTGTGAAGTCTGGCTGTGTGTGTTTGCTTGACAGCTCAGAAGAGCAAAACAGAGCTCTACCAGTTCTTTGTAAATTCCAACAGCATTGTTCTTGTTTTTGTCTCTTTACGATTATGAAGTGGAATAATAAAACCTCAAGGTAAGCGCAACATTTTTGCTCAAATTTAAGTGTTTTCAACTAGTGCAGACACGTCTCATCTCAGCTTGCCCTGCTCAGAGCAAATCTGGGTCCAGCAACATCCACTAATGTCCTTACATCGAGTTTATGTGCCAATACGGCGCCTCTAAAATTGGCTTCGTGTTTGAATACACCTTTAAGAGGTCAATTAAAGTGTGTATCCATGGAGAGCACAAAGAATCTCTGCCCCTGGGCTGTCCACCCTGCTCAGTATTCTACATGCTGGCTGGCTGGGTTAAATGACGCAGAGAGATCCACTCTAAAATCGACTGCCATTAGTCTCTTTTCAGGTGGCTATTGCAAAAATGACAAGAACTGTTATTGCAACATCCGTTCATTTGGGTGAAGTGCATCATGATTTGGTGTGCAGCTGTGACCAACTGCCAATTGCGCCCAGCATAAAAAAAGGTGGTGAAAAGGGTAATAATGAAGCACTTAAAGCTGTTCTCCGTGCTCACTCACTGGCACATCTTTGTGCTGTTGATGGGAGTGCTACTAAAGGTGACACCTCACTGTGATTCATTGCAGCAGAGATTTCCTGAAACACCAGGTTGCTGTCTCCGCGGAACAAACAGCACATCAGGAGAGAAATTGAACACAGCAAACACAGGGACCTCTATCTACAGTCATCTATAAAGAAAAAGTGTAACACTGTCAAACTGGAACAAGGACAAAGGGTTGTATTAGAAAAAAAATCCAGCCTTCACATAATGTATACAGCAGCTAACATTAAGGCAGTGCAGTGACACAATCTTTCATCTTGAATCAGAATACTCCATAAACAAAAATAAGCTTCATGTTTACGGTTTTGTTCTTTTCTTGGCCAGGACTCACAGACAGGGCAGGGTAAGAGGGTGCCCTGTTCATTATTTATGAATATTGCTTTTCACTGTGTCAGCTCACTGCTTCAGTATTGATCCATAAAGAGGAGACTCACTGCACCATCGCAGAGAGTTTCAAAGGAAGACATAATGACTCAAGGCTTACATGCAGCGCTAGGTAGTATCAAATCCCAGTGGGCAGGCTAGACTGGCATGAATATCACTAGTATTGTTGTTTGTCCTATGTAAACCCTACATTTTGTGCCCACTATACCAACTAATATTCTGCACTGCATTAACAGAACATAAGCTTTACAGATCAATACTGGGCTCTATAATGATCTGTGTTGATTCTTGTAGTCAATGAGAAGACTCAGGCATTAGACACAGCTGTTGATGAGCTTACAAGAAGTGAAATATGCAATGTCATCTTAAAGCTTTTATCACTGTCATATCCATGCTATGACTTCATAGTCCTAAGACTGTCTTTATGGACTGGGTAAAATCTCTACAAGTTTCAAGCATAGACTGTTTTTAACGATGGACAGCATGTCCCTACTTATTACCACTGTACAGAAACAACACCAAAATGTCCTGATTACGCCCGTTGCCATCTTGCACTGTTGATGTCATTTGGAGCCAGAGTCTGCGCAGTAGCGATCTTTCTAGCCCATACACCTGTCCAACCAATTGCAAGCAGTGCAACCTGTCCCGAGCACACCAGTTTTATAGTATCAAGTAAGTGATTAAAAGAAAACATATCAGAGAAATGAACACTTGAACAAACATCAGCATGTTAAGAACTACTTAAAATGACAAAAAAAAACATCTTTGGGAAAACGTTATTTGACGTGTACTGTAGCGCCATTTCTAGTAAGTCCTGACGTAGCATCTCGGGAACCTTTAATTAAGGACAGGTGTGTTGAAGTGTGTGTAGTGTTGAAGACGCCACTGGGTTACAGTCTTTAGCTGCTGCGTATCTGGTTAATCTTAGTTTTATTGCTTGAAAAAGTCATTTAATACCCCATTGATTTGAACTTTGTTTTTGTAAAGGCCTGTTTATTCGGGGGAATGTTTGTTTGAGGATTTTTGTTCTCGTTTTTTAACACGACAGTCCAGACAATGGGTTCATAGCATCATTCCGCAACTCTCCATAGATCCTGCAAATCAATCAACTCTTAAACCAACTGAAGCACATGGATCGTCAAACAGTGAGTAGAATTAGCAAAAAAGACAGTATGTTCATCAGATCTCCCGTTATGGCGTCTACTTTTGAGGTTAATTGGAAGCCACAATATGTACTTTGATCTTCTCGTTCGGCCCATGTCCCATTTGCTAGCATACTAACACAGAGGGGACAGGGTTCATGACTTATACTGCAGCCAGCCACTAGGGGGCAATCAATGTTTTGGCTTCACTTTTGGGGAGCTGTCATGTTGTTCATCTTGGTTATACAGTCTATGGTTTACAGGCCTAAAAATGGATGACAACCCTCTGAGCTTCACTGTACCTGCAAGCAGGTTTCTGTAATTGAAAGGCCATATAAGAGGTTTGATGAAGTCATCAGACATCAATTTCAACAACTGATGTAAACAAGTCCTCCGATCCCACACAGACCACACAAGTCGTATGTTCATAACCTTTAATACTACTTACAGGAGTTTGCCAGTGGACGACAAAATAAGTATGTTTGTTACAAAGGTAACGTAAACGACATACCTCACATTACACGCTACATTTTGTTGTTAAAATAATTCTACATCCACTTTTAGTTTCACATAGGACACAAACACTGATCTCCTGGATCAAAGTCCTTTGTTGTTTGACCCATCCATCCATCCACCCCCTCCATTCCACCCTAAGTGGGCTTTCTCACTATACTACATCACCTGACTTCATCCTTTGTTCCAGTAGTAATTACTAGGGCAACTAGAGATCGCTGCCTTCCAAAAAACAAATATGGGTTGTAATTTCTGCCTGTAAAAAGCCCTATGTGGTCCTAGAAAGCCAATGCAGTTTTTTTGCACTTTAAATTTAACTTTAACCAAAAACCACCTCATCCTATCCCCTGGATGATGATAATTGTACTCATCTAACCACAAACTATCACCGTGTGGCTAAAACCAAAAACTGTGTCACTGTTGTCTCATCATCCATTGTCATCTAAAATGTGGCATCATCACACCGCATGCTGATCCCCTCATGAAGACAATACAACTCATTTTCAAAACAATGATTCCCACTTATTCTGTGTGACTAACATGAACACATGTATAACCTTTAATTATCCATCTTTGAAACACTTCACGTTGAACAAGAAAAATGTCAACAAAGAATGTTTTGTTTTTGCATTCGGGCTTTTCAAAGCAGAATTTGGTGAGCAATAAAATGTGTCTCAGTGTGTCAGAGGTCTATATTAACACCTCAGACAGTCCATAATTGGAGAGGAATTTAATAGAATGGAGGGCCAACACAAAGTGAGAAAAGAAATTTTCTCACTTTGTACCAGATTGGCCCTCTATTCTACAGCAACAGCCTTAAAATATTTAACACTGTTTACTGTGGAGCTAAGCAGCCCTAAAAGCACAAAGTTTTAAGTGCGAGCTGAGACTTCAAAGACAAGAAGATACAAATGCAAACCCTACTGCAAGCTGACATTTTTTCAATATCATTTTCTAAATGTGGTCTTCAGAATACTGTTGTTTTTTATGGATAAAAAAGTAGCTTTTAAAAATAATTTTCTGTCAAAGCCACTGATGAACTGACATCAATTTAAGATTTGTTCACATTTAAACGCCTTCTGCAAGGACATGTTCAAACTTACTCAAGACTTGTGTGTTCACATTCTCAGCACTCAAAATATTTAATTGTATCACTACCACAAATGCATCAGTATACGTTGACTCAAAATGCACTTTATCCTTAATTATTCTCTTGCAAGGCCTCTTGCTATTTGTCCTCATTACTGAAAGATCACATTTCTTTTTATGGATTTTCAATCTCGAAAAATTACTTCTGAGCCATTTGCTAGGCTGCATAAAAATGCTGGGATGCACCAATTCCACTTTTTTCTCTCCTGATGCCAACTCTGATACCTAAATCATTGTTATAGGCTGATACAGAGTGCTGATCTAATACCAGTGCTTTTCTTTTTCAGGGTACACAACTTAAGACACTGTATTCCTAGCTTTATGAAACTAATTGAGATATTAACTACTTTGAACAGGTTTAAAAACGTGACTACAACTGATGATCTGTAATTATGTGATTTGTATTTGATAAATTCAGATTTGATAATATGTCTTTTCTTGGCATGTAAGTAGATTTATTTATGTGTGTTGTCCAAGTTTCCAAGTGTCTAGGTACTCCGCAAGTACTCTGTTTTGCTAATGCCATACTACAACTGAACTCCAACTGAACTACAATTTGGTCAATAGCCGATTCCGATGTTTTGTTTTCGATGTTATATTTTATGGCTCAGACATACTTTCCAAAATGAACGTCCTCGAAGAGCTGCGGTCACGTGGATACGCACGCAGTTCTATTCATAGTGCAACTGATGGTCTGCGTCAGCATGGGCTGAAAGTGAAACAACACAATACTGCTGTGTCTGGAGTGAATGTCTGTCAAACGTCCAACTGAAACTAACTTCACAGTGGTGAGGCGGCTGCGGCTAGCTCAAAAGCAGTGTTTTGGACTGGAGTGGAGTGTGGAGCAAGACATTGGAGCATGCACAGTCAGCGTGCTTGCTATGCTTACAGTCCACAGGGTCACAAAAAAATGAGCTACACACTTACGGCCAAAAAAGGTCCAGGTGTACCCTCGCTGACATGAGTGGATGATGAGATTTACCTCACATGGACCAAAGCGGACCCTTGAAGACACGTGGACACGGCCTTTTATAGAGAAAAACTGAGGTGATTATTTCCCCAAAGTGCAAGTGTGAGTGTATTCGCTTTTCTGGAAATTGGGCCTCTGCAAAACAAATATTTCTTACAATATGCATGTTGCTGATCTATCGCAGAGACAGTGTAACACACCCATGCAGCCATCATTTTATTCACTTTCATCTGTAAACAAACCACACGTGTGAATGGCACATGTTGCGCTCTTACGTCAAGTGTCAGTCATACCCAACCAGTGGGTTCTTCCCCAGATCAGCAGTTCAGGTATGTCGGCTACTGTTGTCTAAGTCAAATCGGAAATAACCAAAGCAGCATTTAGCCATAACAGATAAACACTGGCCGCTGCCATCGGTAAATGTTATCTTATTTGTAGACAGGCCAATGGCTGTCAACAAGGTGACTTTAGGCCAATAAATTTGTGCATCCCTGTACTTTTGGCAATGCTCATTGAAGTTCTTTGTACTGCTCTGTTGATTTAACAGACTTTTTTGGAAGACAGCCTTTGAATCAGATCTAATGGCTCATTTATACTCCGAAAATAGAAACGTTCCTTTCAAACGTGGTAACCATTACTGACCACATACTTCCATGCATCCTTTATATTAGCATAGATACATCCACTAGATGTCAAACTTTTCTGACAACCACAAACAAGCAAATTGTGGAGGAAGTTCTTATAATGTACCTTTTAATGTAGGCAGCGTTGTGAGGCCATTAAATACACCACAACATTTGGACAAAGAACTCTTTTCACAATATCACCAATTTGTTCTGTTTCGCCTTTTGTGAAGCGTCTTTGTTGTGTCGTACACTACACCCAGGATTTCTCGTGGTACTGCTCCGTTTCGTCTGGGTTTGTTAGCTTTCAGAAAATATGCACAAATATGGACGACAAGAACGCAGAGTATGGACAGATGGCTCTGTCTGTGTCTGTATAAGCATCTAACATGGAGCATAAATTAGCCTTGCATTTCCAATGAAACTCAGCTTATTTTCTATGTATTTATATGGGTATATTGACTACCATGGCCTTGTTGGATCCTTTTATGTAGTCAATAAAAAGAGGAGGGAGAAATGCTCTGAAGCAGGATGTGACCTCTGCAACTGACTGCCTTCCTTCTCCCTCATGCTGACCCCCCCCACCTTCCAATGTTGTAATAAAAAATGTAACCAGTTTTGTTAGTGGATGCTTCATTTACTCAAGCATAAAAGACATTTTTGTTCATCAAATTGTTAGAAGTGACAGGATACAGCACAGATTTCTGTTAAATAACGTAGCACAGGCTCACTGCCTTTAATGTATGCTAACTGGTAATGCTGTCATGCATAGTCACCTCCCAAAGGCCCATTCTGAGCCAGGAAAAACCTGCATATTCCCATTTACGTCAACGAAAGTGTGTCCAAACTTTACTGTGTATCATGATAATATCTTATGATATACTATATTCATACTGCCTATCCCTAAAAACCCAAACAAAACTTCTACAGGTTAGTCATAAAAGCATATTGTGTCTTCATAGTGATATGTGTCATGAGGTCACTGTTAAGTGTTCTTTCAAAGTCAATTACTTCTCTCTTGTTCTGCAAATTAGAAAAGGCTTACCTGCCTCTGTATCCTTGATTTAAAAGTTTAATGCCATGATCCCCTCTGATGTATAAAGCCAATTGTGCTGCGACTGCTTCCTGTCAAGTAAATCTACGGCGCGGTCTTTATCAAGAAGACTGATGAAACCACTAATGAGACATTAAGGTAGACTGTTGTGACCACTGTCTAATGGACAAAGCTTAGAGTCTGAACTCCCCAAACAAAACAACACAATCATTAACGTTATCAGAACTGCACCAAGGTAAATTATTCACCTAACACTGACCTAATCGGTAGTGTTTAAATCTCCGAGTGACGAGCAACACGCTTTGAGAGAGCAATAAAATTTGTAGACAAATTATTTCAGTGGTTAATCAGGTGGCAAATGGTCTCATTAATCTCTTCAAACCAATTTCTGGTTGATACATTTAAGTGGGCTTGAAAATTATGTCAATTTCACAAATTATCATGGAGATCGCAAATTGACACACAGAAAGTAAAAAAACTGAAGTGGGATAATTTATATATAAATTAAAGTGTGGTTCTCCACTGTCTGTCTTACAGTTTATATCTTCTCAAATAAAGATCATCTATCTAGTTCCTGTTAAAATTAATGAGTTTTTATCATCTCATCTTGGGTGCCTTTCTCACAGCTTCATAACATGATTGTCTTAACTATTTTATATTGTTTTTACTATTTCAACTTGCACAATTTTAACTTTAGTCCATACACCTTAGGTATGCAGGCTCAGGGACTGTGTCGTGCTGTATAAATGTTTGCGTTCTTTTATATTGCGTAATTTATTAATGTTGATCCCAAAAAACGCTCTCTGATTCTGCCTTGCACAAGAGATGTATGGTCAAATGACAACAAACTGAACTGATTGATTAATTGATTGAATCCCCATCCTTTTCTCATTGGGTTACAGATCTTGTATATTCCTTATGAAAAAAACCCTCTCAAACCTTTAAGATATGGAAGTCCTTTCTGGATTTTTGTGACTCTATAAGAACCCCTCAATAAAGAGTCGGGTGGAAGCCAGAAATGCAGCAGTGAGCATTTCCCCCTCTCCTCCACTCCTTTTTCCTTTGGTTTGAATAATTAATACAATAATTTGATTATCTTATCATGTTTTCCCTCCTTCACCTTAATGTATTCTGTAACCTGTAATCCTTAAGGTGGGTGGGTAGGGTGGTAAGGATGGAAATGGGGATTTTAAAAACATTTGATGAATAGTGCTTCATCGCAGAGGTGAAATCAAGTCAAATATACAGGTTTTGTATCTTTAACTCTTAAGTATACTTACAAAAAAAAGAATAAGTATTAAATATTTAAACAATAACACAAATTTTTGCTTTAACAACAATAAAATCCTCAGCATGACCACAGCATTATACTGAGCTCACAGACAGACCTATTTTCTCTGAGTAGGCTGCACTCTAGTGGAGAAAAGGCAGATTGTGGATTATTTCTCTCTACTTGAAACTATTAAAAGTATCAGCATGTGTTCACTGGCATAGTAATTTTATCAGTTATATTGATTTCCGCAGGTTAAACCTTCAATGATGAGGTTTAATCTTTCATTAATAACATAATTAATTAGAATTATAATAATTCATACTTGATATAACATCAGACAGTTACACAGTAAAGTAAATTTGTCCATCATCAGAACTCATCTCTGGGCACTACGCCAGTCACCAGACCAAAAACAGTTCCCATAAAGTCACAACTTCCTGTCTCCCTAACACAGGGACAAAGTAGGATTTCCTGTTTCCGACCGGATCTCGACAGCATGAATGACTGAGAAAGTGTTAACTACACCCCTCAAAGGATGACACAGATCCTCACATCAATACCCATCTTTTCCTGTTACACTTACAATTTTATGAGACATCACAGAGCAGCCTCAAAGCAAAGCAATAAAATAAAAACACAAACCAGTTCATTTGATTTCAAATCCCCTGCCCAACATTCCTTATACAGAGAGATAAAATGTTCAACCATAAAAAACATCAGAGATAAAAAAAAAAAAAAATTGACAGTTGCAAGCTAAAAACCAGCTAAAAACCAGAGGCTGTTGCTAATTTAATTCTCATAGTATATCCTGTTTCACATACAGAGTTGACATTCTTAGAGGAAAGTCATTAAAAAGTGCAGTATGTCTACATAACAATAAATGACTTGTTTTCACACTTACAGAGCCTGAAGCAAGTACTGCTGACTACCGTCACTGCTGACCCACTGTCACTAGGTCATGCCGTACTGAAAAATACTGACCCACTTGGCTCACACTGGGAATAACTGTTCCTCTGTAGTGTATACAATTTGATGATATGTTTAAAGAAGATACATATGGCACCTCATTTACTTTTCATCTGCTACTGACTGTTTACTTCACTGATGTCCATGAGGACTCATCTTATGTAGCCAGACCTATTTCCGCAGCACAATGTCAGAACTAGAAAAAGGTCTGGAAGCACACATTATCATTCTGCAATAGGGAAAAATGTTCTGGCTTGTTTGTATTTCTTTAAACCAATCACAATCATCTTGGGTAGCGCTAAACCCAAGATGCAGCGATGGTGTCCTTGCAGAATAGTGTCAGGGGTTACTTGTTCTAGTGGAACATTTGCACATGGGGATGCGAGCACTATCATTAAAACGGCATATGTTGACGATGTGACTGAACTTTTACTCATACTGACTACACTTCAGAGAAGCTCACTGGACCTGTTAGAATCACAGGCGATTTGCTGGCTGTATGTGGCTCTCTGAAAAATACTTGGAGGGGAGCACATCGATACATTGGTGACATCCATGCCACTGGTGCATGCCTCTGAGAAAAGATCAATCAACTTCAAATCAACTTCGACTGATGAAGACTTGATCCGCGTCTTTGCCACAGGCCATATTAAGGGCAAACTATCCCAGTCACAACAGCAGTGTTGGAGACAGTGCGGACACATGGATGCCAATCACTTCCATTTTTTTTTGGACATGTCCAAAATTTCTGGAGAACAATATGTTCAGTTATAAAAGATCTTGAGATATGAAATACCTATTGATGTTAAGGTCCTTTATTTCAGTGCAAAAAGGGAAGATGTAATCAATAAAAAAGATTGGTATCTGTGTAAAACGCTGTCTATTGCCAGTAAAAAAGCGATTACAAAGAACTGGAACAAATTTGAGCCTTCAAGCCTTAAACGATGGATGGTCGTAATCAAGGAAATCTTTATAATGGAAAAGATGACTTTTTCCCTGAGGTCTAGAGGAGCAATATTCCCCAGAACACTGGAGAAGTGGACTGTCTTTATATCAGAAGACATAGACGCAGCTTCACCGTGAATGTCTGGACAATAAAAGGATATTTAACACGTGGATTCATGACTTAACTGATGTGCCCCCACACAATATTCTCCATGGAGTTTATGCTTTATCTAAAAATGTAGAAATACTTTAAAAAAAGAAAATCAACTTCGTCTGGCTGTGTCAGAAAAATCATCAACATTGGGCATGAGAGTCCTGCGACATGGACTCTGGACCCTTCCGAAGTGTTTTATTTATTGTAGCTCTATGTGCTACGTTCTATTTAACTCAAAAGTCAGAGGTCAGAGCTTGGAATGACATCATACCCAAGTTGATCGTGTTCCAATACAACAAGCGGGAAAACCAAGATTGTTGTCGGCAATACCAGTTCAAGCCAGGTTAGCCACTGTTAGCAATACCAGTTGATAACAACACATGACGCTGCATTCTGCACATGCATTGCAGCAACATGTGCACAGATATGTATGACTGTTTTAGTGAGACACAAATAAGACAGAAGTGCTGATAAACTGTATGTTACTACAGATGCCACATCGGATTATGAGGTCAGGGTTGGTGAGGCTCCTCAAATGGAACGTACGAACTTACTGCGCGATCCAAATCTTCGTCAAAACGTGCCATTTTCAGCATATATGTTGTTTGCTCCAAGGTTGTTGTTGTTTGTTGTTTACCATAGCCAAGGGGACTTGGAAATGATAACACACAGATTAAGAAAGGGGGGAGAATACAGGCCTAAATCAGCCAGCCAATGGCAGTTTATAGCCACAGTTCACATCCGGTGAGTCAAACTGCACTGATAAACATGAAGTTTATTATTAGCACAATACATCCATATTTAAAATGATGGACTTACTGTAGTTAAAGTTCTTCAAACTTTCTAAAAATCTAGAATGTGCATCAGCAGCGGTTTTATTAACGTCCCCGGCTATCCTCTATTATCAATTGTGTGTACTCTCTTCTGTGGAGCAGGCAAAAGGCTGTACTGAATTATTTACAGAGAATGAGTGGGTGAGAGGTGTGGGACTGATTAGGGAGTGACACAGAGGATGGCTAAATCTCAGTCCTCTTCAACAGTCTGCTTAGGAAGCAGTTTCGAATTCAAATTTTAAAAAGGACCTTTTCACAAAGTGACAGCGGTGCACTTCTGCCCGCAATGATTCTGCAGTCACCTTTCCACTGTAATTCACTTTTCTTCTCTTCCTGCGTGTTCAATCTAAAAACCAAAATCTCTTCCAGCGAATGTAACAAGCAGAAGCACGCACAGCTCAATAAGCAAATATCAAAGTGATTTGATTTCAGCCTCTTTTTCCCTAGAAGTATTTGTCATTTCTCTCTGCAACAGGACAGGCTTTCATATAGCAAGGGATACACATAGGGAAGTTGCACTTGGATGAAAACTCAATCCCAGACCATCATCCTGAATTATTCAAAACTCCATATCAAATTTCCTTTATCCGGTCCCTGAGACCAGGGTAACAGTTTTAGGGGGAAGACAATGTTAACATTTTGACATTTGAGTGCCAGTCCACACTTTAAAAATGCAGCAGCGAGCCAAGCAAGGCACTGCTATGTGCTATCACTTTACCTCTAATTCACCGGCGTGTGCCGAGGATGAATAATTCACAACTTGCACCACATTCATGGCTTTAAAGGAAGAATCCCCCTCACAGCAATGAGCTCTAAATACTCCTTAAACACATTAACTGTATGCTTTTGGCCCCTCAACCACACATCCATCGACCTCAAGGTACACAGTGGTCAATTTTTGCACCTTGACTTTACGAAAATGTGCCTGTAGTTTGAAACTTTAGAGAAAAAAGACACATTTGATAGGTTTGCCAATACACAATGAAAGGTTTCCAGGAATTTCAGTGATCCCTAACAACGTCTAGACAAAAAAGCTACAAATCAAAAACAGCTGCAGTATTTATTATTTATTTTGCAGCTATTCATACGCCTTTTCAGCTCCCTGCTTCCACACACACTTCCACAAATGACCAACAAACACACACACACACACACACACACACACACACACACACACACACACACACACACACACACACACACACACACACACACACACACACACACAAACACACACACAGGATGCCTTTGAGTGAATTCACCTCCTGTTTGTTCATAACAACTCCCAACAACTTCCACTGTGTCTCGTGTGCAAGTGTGAAAGCTCTGCATCCTGCCTGAGATGCTGACAATGAAACACAGGGTGGGGCCTTCCGTAAATCCACGACAGCAGTCATGTTCCTGTCCTCTTTTTTTCCATTTCATTAGATAAACACATGGCTTACACATCCTCAAAAAGGGAGTCGATGTAGGCTACACAGTACGGACTCTGATGTGAAACACAGAGGATGTCTTTTACTTTTAGCCAGGCACATTTTCACTTACTGCCATGAAACAAAACATCAGAACAAGAACTCAAACAAGAACAAGAGGCAGGGGACCAGAAAGCCAAAGACTCGTAAAACCAACAGTATTTACTCAATTAATTAGTACATGACAGTCTAATCTGCAACTATCTGGGTGATCAGTTAATCAGTTGGCTTGTTTTTTATTACTGTAAACTGAATATATCTGGGTTCTGGACTGTTGGTTGGAAATAAAAAGGAATTTGGTGAGTTTTTTTTTTGACATTTTGTGGACTATAAATAAATCTGCAGATTGAGTAATGTTGAAAACACACTCTATCTCATCCCCAGGATGTCAAATAGTGAAGCTTTGTCATGCCCCTCAGCGTGCGATACTGACACACAAGGCACCCTTTAGCGTCTATACAAGATGCACAAGGCTTTCAACTCCAATGTACACCCATCCTTGGCAATATTAGATGCCTAAAGCAACTGATACAGTATAAAGAGTGAAACATCTGCACAGGGAGGAGGTTGGGGTGGACAGATGTGTAAAAAAACACACAGGACTTTCACCCAGTAAGCTGCTGTTCATGTCTAATGTGAACCCAAAAGTCAACGTCATTTTAACCCAAACCATAATACTGTCACCACAAAGTAGTATGGATTCTGAGGTCTACCTTTCCTGTGAACACATACGTTTATTTCGAAAAGGCACAGTATACATGTACGAGCGGAAACTGACGAGTAAAAAACTGATGCTAGAGGGGTACCTAGAGCATCATAGCTTGAAGCATAGGGGCCACGGACCAAGCTGCCATATTCAACGAGATGGGAGAGAGAACATGTTGGTTAACAAGCCATAGGAACTATACTCACAGTATGCCTGTGTGGTTCCAAAATAAAAACACATTTTCTGCTTTAATCTACAACATATGGTTGTGCATTTTGGATTACTTACATATACAAGTTGTATCATCTTTTACTACACCAGAGTCAAGAAGAAAAAGAAGTCATCATCACCAGTTCATTTCTGTCCTTAAGACATGAAATACAAGACTGCACAACAGCCTTTGTGAGATACTTTAACTGATGTAAAGCACTCTGTAGACCTTTTTCATGCCCCTGTTTGAATCTTGTACAGTCATGATGTTAATTGTACATACTTTTTTCCGGTCGTCAACGTTCATTTTATTTGCTTTTGATCCCTTTCTGTAAAGCACTTATTCTTTGGTATGATTAAAACCTATAGGTTGAGCACTTATCTGTGGTGGTTGATGCCACAGTGGAGTGGGAATAAAATGCACTTCATAACAGATCCTTACATGGGAAATGTGTTGCTAGGAAACAACCGGGTTCAAGCTTACATCCTATCAGCTGTTGGCAACTCCTAACAACAAACACCAACATGACATAAACTTGAGTCTGTTTATAATGTTTCTCAATGTGTTTGTGGATGTGTGAAAACTGTAAAATGATCTATACATTAGCAAAAATAGACAACCCTACTTGGACTATTACCAGCCTACTTTTCATCGCCTCTTAAGCAGAAGTGTAATATCCTTGTTTGCTTTGTTCACTGTTTGTCTTCCAGGTTTTATTTTCTGAAAACAAAGCTTGTGAACAAAATGCTGTTCACCCACAGAGAGAAACACAGCCCACAATCTGCAGAAAACAAGTCCCATTGCAGGGCGTCCTAATGAATGGCTGTTAGACATCTATAGCCTTTATATTTTGATCCCAGCATCCAAACAAAGCTTCAGATACAGTATGATACACCAAGGAGCAGTTCAGATACACATGTGCACCATGACCCATTCAAAACAACCACAAATCACACCATTCCTGTGTGTAAACCGATGCAACAAGCACCGCATTGAGTCACACACTCATAAAAACTTCCTGACCCCTGAGAAGTTCACACAGTTGCAGTGTTTACTTACAGTTCTCTCTGTCTGTCTTTGTTCAGGCCACAATTGGTCTTCTCCACTCCAGGTCCGACTCCAAGGGTTGATTCTTTCTGTGGACAAAGAGAGAAAAAAGAGCTGTCAGTGCTGCTATCTCAGAGGTCATCAAAGAGTTAACAGGCCGTGGGGCCGTCTGGAATAGGAGAGGAGAATGCAGGAGTGCCGGAGTAGTGAGATAAGGATGCTGGGATTTCACAGTTTATTCTCCAAAACCCCGACAGAACACGTCAGCTCTTCAATAGGTTTGCCAAAAAGACTACAACAGAACAATTTAACAACCTGGCACAACATACAACACCTGCATCAGCGTGTAACAGTGAGTCACCACCACATGCGTCAGTTCTTCCTCTGTCTCGTCTGATGGGAAGTGAATAGGGGGAAGCTGCTGGCAAACCAGTGCACAGATAACAGCATTAACAGGATGGTGCCTCTTTGCAAATTTAAAAATCGAGCTGAAATTTGAATCCTCCCTTTTGTGTGGGGAATAGGCATGTCCTGATCAAGGTTTTTGGCCCACATCTGATTAATTTAACATTGGGTATCTGCTAATTCCAGGTGCAATCGGATACTTTTATTCACTTAAATGTTGATTAAAGATGTATTTGAAACATTTAAATTGCAGCTATAGACTAGACCTGAAATTATTCCTCAAGTAACTCCATTACTGAAGATCACTGATGGCAATTATCTGAGCTGAAGCTCAATTTAAGGGCAAAGAGAAAAGACAAGCCACACAAAATGACAAAAATGTCAAAAGTTTGAGATTATTTCTGAAATAAAACTGTAAAAAACTGGAAACTCTCTACAGTGCATCTATTTTAAAACCGATCTAGCCTACCATAATAGCACAACATCAACAAAAAATATCCAGTCTACATCCAGTCCACGGAGCGGACCCAACACAAGGTCACATAAATTACATTTCACGTAAATAAATATGACTACTAGTTGAAATGAAAGCTCATAAACAATGTATGTTGATTATGACTAATGATGCCGCTTTTCAACCAGCTCTGTGTCAATGCAAAGTGGGTGGTAACATTAAATGGAAATAAACAACGCTCAGTCTCCCTCCAGGCTGCCAGGGTCTCGAAGTCCCCACCCACCAACTGGTTGGCGCGAAACCTGAGGACCTCTGCCGGCGAATGAGCAAGGAGCTCAAGGCAGCATGACCACACGCCAAACATCATTCAACTGCACAAACTGCTCACACTGGGGTGACACAGAGCTGGATGAAAATCAGCAACGTTTCCCTTTTAAGAACGTAAATAAATACAGTGGCTGGTTAGGCTTTCACAAACTGACTGCAGCATTTTATTTTCTGTGTTTATTGTTTTAGCTAAACTGAGCTAAGTTAGGGACATATCAACTCCGCTCACGATGATTCATAAAATACTCGAAAAAGCTAAATATCAGTTGGTGTAAGTAGCAACTAAAGCCTGATTATTGTATGCAATTTAATCAGTTACCAAGATTTTAAAACGGAATGGTGACCAATTACTTGTTCATTTAAGAGACTTATTTTTCTTTTATTTAATATTGCTCTAAAATGAAGCAATAGATAATTAATAGATGGATTGATTGGTAGAATATTTGATTCCTAAAATAATCCTTACTGGAGACTAATAGCTCTGACATAGTTTATTTTCACAAGCTTCTTCCTCCAAATACTGAAGGTCCCGATTTAAATCTACAATGTTTGCATGCTTAAATTATTGACATACAATGAAGGACTCATTACACTGATGTGACACGATTCATAAAAGAAAAGACATATCACTTTGTTGGAGCTCTTGAAACTACAGCAACCAAATAAGAGCCTGCTGAAAAAAATGCACAAAAGACATGATAAATACTTTTTTTTAAACAAAAATGTTATTCAATTTCCGTGGTTCAACTCTAAGCTCAAAACACCTTTCACCTCTGGGCAAGATTTGTTGCTGAACATGAATGTGTTGGTCTATGCTACTACCACTCTGTCTGTCTGTCTGTCTGTCTGTCTGTCTGTCTGTCTGTCTGTCAGAGTCTCTGTGATCCTTCTGACACAACACATACATTCATCTGTAGAAATTCTCATCCTTAAATCAACACCTGCACAAACCGCGCAATAGTGAATGGCTCATTTCTAAACCCTTGAGTTAAATGTGCTCAAGAACAGTTCAAAACACAGATAAAGGTGTTTTAATATGAGAAATGGAGCTATTGGTTTTGGACAGCTGGGCACAAACATAATTAGACCCACTAGACTCCCCAGCAGCGATGACGAGGAGCTGGCTTGTGCAGAGAGAATAGGATTTCTTAGTTGAAGTAAACAAAACTGGATATGAACTTCGAGTTCTGGGAAATGAACAGATGCCCAGACATGCTATCCAGCTGTTTGACATTTGATAACCGTGAGACAGAAAGATAGTCGACGGAATAAAAAGCCTCGCAAATCAGGATTCCTATATGGGCTTTTTATTTGCAATGAAATGCAGAATTGGAAGTAAAAAAAAATGCACAAACTGAAGCTTTGAGTGTTCAACAAAAAGGTGCAGAATCTGCTTCTGGGGTGTCCTGGAGGCCTAGTGGTTAGGATGCAGACAATGTGGCCTTGGCGCCCCCAGTTCTGTTCCAGGTGGAGACATTTTATTCATGCCATACTTCTCTCTCCTCATGAAAAAAAAATTATGGATATTATTATTAAATTATTACTCAGCCAGGGTCACTTTGACTTAGGGGTAGATTACTAAGAAGGGATGCCACAGTGATGAAAATTTCCCACCGGTTACTAAACAACACGTGTGCTACCGATCACACTGGACATTTTACGAGAAAAAATAATGATTATGTTCAATATCTGTAGAGCGCTGTATTAAGGTAATGCTAATGCAATGTGTTTATTAGCAAGATTAGCACTACTGCTATCATTAAAAAATGCATCTACAAAACAAGACAAGTCATTTTTAAGCTATTTTTGTCTGAGGATCAGTTTGAAATATTGCAGAGAGAGAGCAATGGAACAAGGAGAGCTGTTGGATGAGGAGCTGCAGGCGACCGACTGCAACCTCCAACTTTTCAGCAGTGTATCCAACTCCTTTCCATCATTAACGTTATCAGGTTCCCTATTAGCATTAGGTTTACATCCCAGCTATTGCCAAATATTTTGCTTTTGGCTTTGACACCAAATCCTCTGCCATCGTTTTGTCGCTCAACTCTCCAAAAGTGTAATCTGACTCCTGCCACTCTGTGCTGCCACTCTGCTGCTGCTGTACAGAGCAGACACTGTGAGTTTATAATAGTAGCGTCTGTCGCCTGACTGTCAAAACGGCGGGGATGGTGGGCAAGTAATATAATCGCTGTATGACTAAAACAACATCTAACACCGGTAACACCCACTACCCCGGCAAGCCTGGAACTAAGTAGGCCTGAACACTTATTTGTGATATACAGTGTGGGGCTATACTTGTGAGTGTGATCTCTTCACTACATCTTTAATTCAAGCACAAAGGTCTGCCACTTTTGTTTCGCCCACGCTGCTGCAAACCCCTGTGTTCAGAATCAAAATAAGCCACCTTTTAACTCCTATATCAGGAGGCATAACCACGAGCTTTCTAGGAAAAGTTCTGAATGTTTCCCAGAGGCCTTTGAGTGAGACACGCACAGAGGTTATGGATGCCTGCAACTCCAGTCTGGGTCAGCTGTGTTGGGATGTGCCAAATAAAATGAGTCCACATGGAGGAATGCATCTGCCGTGTTTCCTGGCCTCGGTTCAGTTTGAGTAACTCTGGTCAAAATATGGGAGAAGCACTCGGTTATGCAACTTAAGTGAACAAAATCATTGCTCTCGTTGCAGGATCTGTTGTGGAAAAACAGTCGTGTTTAGGACGATATCGCGTTTTCTATTGCCCCTCGGACAACAGAACGACGTTAGGCACTGAGCCCTGCTTTTTAGCCTGCACAGAATTGGTGTGACAACAGAAAACATCGGCCACTGCCATCGGTGAATGTATCTTAGTGGCCAATTAACAGGCAAATATCGGCCAATACCAACATTCAGCCAATAAAAGTGTTGTATCCCTACTTCAAGTGAAATAGGGGCCTTCAGTTATAGAAGCCTTAATTGCTTTTGATTTCATCGTGAAATACCTTAAAGGGTGTAGAATAAAAGGATCATTGCTCCACGATTAACAGCCTGTTAACATTATTAATAACTGAATGGTAAATATTTTGGAGTGGCTAATCCAATTTTAGACGCAATAGTTTCCACTGTGATCTCAATATACCAAAAAAATTACACATTGTAGACCGTAAATTGTCATTCCAACACAGGTCGGACAAACCTGAGAGTTGTTACAACACTGTCTTTAATTCCTGTTGCAGGTGTGAACTTTTAGCCCAGTCTGGTTGACATGTTCTCACACAGCAGTGCAGTGAGTCTCTTACAGATTAATAATAAAACAGGCCTTGTCTAGTCACATTGGACCCGTGCTTAAGACGTGACTCATTCTGGATTTAGTCAGCTTTTGGTTTTAGTTCCAAGCTCTGTGGTCCACATGAGAGTGTGGTTCAGGGTATTTCCTGGGTGAATGAAAACCACAGTCTCAAGCTGATGAGGATGCCAAGGGGGGGAATATGCAAGCAGGGATGATGTGTTAGTGAAAAGCAAAATGTGAAGGGGTTTAAAAATATCGAAAAGCTCAAGAGCCACAGGTGAATCTTAAAATTAGCAACTATCACTTAGCTTATACTGCACAGTATTAACTTGGCTCATGTGGCAACTAATGACTTTCTCTCGATATGTGTGCTGAGGTGGGTCCAGCTAAAGTCAGGGAACTGTCTGGAGCAGCTGCAAACTAGCCAGCAGTATAGAGAGAATGAAAGACACTTCATAAATCACAGCTGGAATGTAGCCTCATTTCCTCCCCGACCCCACCTTCTCAACAGCTTCTTCCTCCGATTCCAGGAGCTTTCTTCACTGAGCAACTGAGACCTGACCATCACAATCATGACACAATTTGCAGCTGCGAGTCTCAGCGGTTTACAAAGAAAAAAGAATTCCCAGCAGAAAACTATCTCACATTTCAGTCATGCAGAGCAGGCGTTACAAAGCACAACAGACACTAATGAGAGGAGGCAGAATTAATGAAAGAGTAAGATCATACATGTTTGGGTCGAGCTGTTGATTCAGAGTTGATTAATGTCACTGCTGCAAAGAATAATCATTTTAAGCTTTTGCAGACATTGTTCTCATCCTTTAAAGTTTCCATTACAGGTTTGAGTTGAGATTTTGTACCACTTTACTCGCTCTGCAAAGACTCACAACAGTTTTTACTGATGAATAAAAACTTCTGCTGGATTGTGGTCTTTATTGTACGTGATATTTTGAGTTTTATTAACAACAGTGACAATAATTACACAGCGGTGATGATGACAATGATATAGTTAATTAAATTACCTTCTTTTCAGTCTTTTCATTAATGTTGCACTTTGAATAAGTACTTGGTTTGATTCGTGTTGCACACTGAACTGAATGAACTTCACACCTCCAACATACAGCAGTGTGCACAATGTCCAACTGGGTGAAAATAGTAGCCAGCTGGGGGGGTCTGTCAGCACCCAGGGTCAAAGTAATAACCAAAGACAGAGTTTGATGATGTTGCGGATTCGTTGTCTTCATTGTTAAACAACTAACTGCCATTTTACTTTAAGGTTAGGGCTCCTTCAGTGTTTACTCGCTCTAAGGTTTTTGTGTGAGGGGGAGCCGAGCTGCCACTATGGCTGGGTATCGTAATATTACAATGATACTGATACCTATAGAGAACTCTATTCAATATGTGATGTAAATAAGGTGGCAAATGTTTTGGTGGTATCTCGGCACACTGAACTGCCAACTCGGTCAAACACACTACGCTCCACTCCACCAAACCACTGTATGGGTTGTAGTTGCTGCTGAGGGAGTGTGAGTTCTGCATCAAGCACAGTTGTGAGAGTCCGCCTGGCAGCACACACAGCAACAGGACTAATTGTTAGCATCACACAACTAACATTACCCAACGGTATTAACGAGTCTAATAACAGTGTCAGGCCATTTTGGTGTCGGTGTGAGTTTGCACAAACTGTTTAGCAGCTCGATGTTGGATGTTAGCCACAGTTGCCTATGTTAGCTCATGCTAACTGAGCAGACAATGAGCTGACCGTTAGCCAAGGACAGCAGCAAAAGCAAGTTCGTTGGGACTTTAAAAAGGCCCCGTGTTGGATGTTAGCCGCTGCTGCTTTAACGAGTGTTACCATATGATGAACATAGACTGAGGAAAGCAGCTCCAGAGACTACAGCAACAGAAAGCATGCTGATCCGGCAAGGAGTCGAGGCGGTCCAGTCAGACCCTGGTGTAAAAAAGACTGAATGCAGGTATTGTTTGACTGAAGATGTTTTGATACTACTTGGCACTGGGTTATTTTAGTCGACACCTTAAAGGTATACCTGGCCCTAGCTGCCGCTAACGTTAACTTAGTTTGTTTCTCTGTAAGCTCCTGCCATCCTATGACTAAAATCCTTTATCTGCTTACAAGATACAGTTAATAACGTCCAAGATCTAAAAAGTGACAGTGACGAGACCTGAAATACTAAGAAAGTAGTTGGCTGGGAATGTTTTAATGTTTGGCCACTCACCAACAGCCAGCACCTAGGGGAAACTCTGATACAGTGAATGCAAGCAGAAGAGTAATGTAAAGGTCGGGTACCAGGGTGCATAAAAAAGCATCTAGAGCTTGTTTACAAAAACAAGTAACAGATGAGGATCCCATGGACCCCCTGACACAGGTCTGGGCTAAGCCCCATCCCATGTCCTAAAATCCTAGAAACGCCCCTGCATACACCTGAACTGAAAATAAAGTCTTTCACAGAATGATGAGTTATCAGACTTCAAATGTCTTTAGAAACTCTGAAAAGTCTGCTTTCTTGATTGATGAATTTACAAATGTAATGTGGCAGATTTCACAGCACATCAAACTGAAAGCAAAGCTACAATTACTTCCAATGTCACTGCAGTGGAAGATATTTTTTAATAGTAAACATTTAACTGTAAATTGGTTTCCAATACCTGCATATTATGAGTCATTACTTCTAGGAATCAGGGTATAAAAATCACATTTAAAAAATCACAGTTAAATAGTAGGTATAAGAACATATTCAGATCTTTTTATATCCTATATTTTAAAGGATGAATGGATAATTTGCATGATACTGAGAGGGATATACACCAGCATGTGATGCCAGAGAATAAACATCATAAAGATGTACATGACTTCAATGTCTTTGAAGGAGAGTAATCTTTTATTCAGTGTGTAATATAATCTTTTTGTTCCTGTTATGCCAACAAGTAGTCCAACAGTTCAGTGAAGCTTATTATCAGAGGCCTCAGTCATCTTTAGGTGCTTTCTTTCACACTTCCTATTTTCTCTGCATGACATCAGTAGTTTATATTAAATATTGATGGTACATTTGGCGAGATTTATCTGGCTCTGAATTACAAGGAAGACGTGCTTGTATAATGGTCTTTTTTCACTAGAGACAGTCAGTGACACAGAAATCCACAGGCGGACAAAAATGTTCTTAGAGAGCAGATTAAGAGGTGTTTCATCCCAGAGGAAATCATGAGGAACCTGAGCAGCAACGTGCTGCTGCCATGGAAACACTGATAAGCCAACAGATGCCATGACTTTGAACATTACCAAAATACTTTGGTACTCTATCGAGCGGCCATCTATTCTCCATTACATTTATGGGATGCTCAAATCCACTGATCAGAACTGGCCAAAAAAGAATATTACCATTTATATCACAGCACTGATGTAAGTAAAATGATTGAAATATAATTCTTGTCATGTTTTAAGCAAGTTTAAAGTGTGTTTGAGTAGTGTCACTCTCAGTATTTCATTCTGTTTATACAGCTTGGCCCAAAAGTGAGTCAAATTATGATTTTACATAATCAAAGGGAAAAAGTAATTGCTCTTTAATCAATCTGCCAACCACAAGGTCATGAATCAAACTGAATTACTGTGTAAGCAAACAGGGATATTTGATCTTTATAATTGCCATGTGATCATTCACAGAGGCATGCAGAGGGTAAAACAAGATCTAATCAATCGCTGTGAAATACACTAAGTAGTAAAAGACATTTTTAAATAAGTAATGAATCAATATTTTAGAAAAGCACTAAAAACAAAAGTATTGGCTTCTGCTTGGGGCTGCTGCCTGAAAGTTGGAGATTCAAACAGTAAGTCAGAGACACCTCAGTTGACGGGGATATTTCAAGTTGAGCAATAATTTTATTTTTATTGTTTGTTTTTCATTCAGCATGCATTGTAGCTTTGTGCTCCTCCTCTCTTTCACACTCCTGTCCAATGCAGACAGCTGCAGACCCAGACCCAGCATGAGTCTGAGTGAGATGGGGGCAGCTGCCTGGAGGAGGAGAGTCTTTGCCTAATCAGGCTCAGAGATAACGTTATCTTCTGCCTTCTGCTTGTAGGTGGTGAGTTTAAAGCTCACAGTAACTTACTACAATATGGTCTCTGGCTTTTGTTTGACATCCAGTGTCAGCAAAAAATGTTGCTGCTGCACATTGTTAGCCTCATTAACACACCTTGGCTCGGAGGGTTAACTTGGCTTGTTTACTGTATGACATGAACAGCGCTGTCACCCTGAACGTCCTGCTGAACCCCATTAAAACTCTGAATCTTTATATGGATAAAGGAACCAATAGTCAAATCAGGGTGTCTATGGGTATCAAACTGTTAAATTTAATGCTTTTTCAGACCCTTTCAAGACACCTTTTAACCAAATTTAGCATCGCAGGTAAGTAGTGTATATGTGGTCTTGTGCAGAGGTGGGTGTTACGTGAGAATATGGTTATTAGAGTGAGTAAAGTCGATCTACATTTTGTCAACAGGTAACTCCAAGTATTAAGTAAAATGAAAGTATTATATATTTCTTTAAAAGATTTGAAACTTTAAATTAGAAGAAGTGTTATTCATTTCCACAAAAAGAAATTTGAAAAAATATAAATGAAATTAAGATAAAATATTTGTAGTTGTTAAGACCTCACAAATTCAAATTTAAGACTATTTAATGACTTTTAAGGCCTTATTGTTGTAACACTGAATTAAAGCCATGTTAAGACTTTTAAGGACCTGCAGACACCCTGCAAATATTGGCAGTGAACAGTCAAATTTGATTTGACTGACATAATTACGAATCGAGTACAGCCCCAGCTTCTAAAGGATCTCAAATGCAGAGGTGTAAGGTGTCAGTTCATAATCGCTATCAGCTCATTCAGTTCAATCAATCAAACATGTATGTATAAATGTAATTTTCATGGAAAAAATAAGACTCTTCCTGTTATAGGCCATAATACTGCCACTGACGAAATGCCAACAAGTTGCTTCTACCTTTCATCTTTTCAAGTTCCACGAGTGCACACAAATGCTGTGAGGCGACAATGCAATTCAAGTGTATATTTCAGCCTGAGGCTCAGAGAACAACAGCCAGAGAGCTACTAGAAGGAAAAAACACTAGAAACAGCAGCAAAGAAACAAGAGTAGCAGAAACAGTTTCCTCCAAGACACAGAAGGGGCCGAACCTTGTCAGTCGAGGGACTGCGTAGGGGCTCTGGAAAAGCTTGCCTGTGCTTGGGGGTACAGCGTGTTATCTGCAGCACCGCAGACCTTCCCCTTTGAAGTGATGCTGAGCCACCGACCGAGCCAGGGGCACCGAGGGTGGAAGGTGGGAGGCTAGAGAGAATGTAGAGAAAGCAATAAAAGGTGAGAAAACAAACTGTGGGTTACAAAAGACACAGCAACAGCAGAGATATAAACAAAACATGCCTGTTAATTTTCATCTTGTAACATCAAAAAAAGTACCTCAAAGATCGTTTATGGCAACTTTGTAAGGAGGAGAGATAAAACTTTAAGGTCACGTCACTGCTTTCCTCTGTGTTCTACGTCTTGTTTAGGGCGGCCGTCTTTCGTTTTAGGGAGTAATGAGGAAAGCATATGGTGACCATGTGTTGGAGAGCGATAGGCTGCATCGGGAGGGGATGTACAATCAGATGGTAAAAGTGAGGAAAGTGAATTGACAGACTGTTTTGCCTGCTCCTTCTGTTCACTGCAACTCTCCCTCAAGGATTATCCTCTCTAATAGACTTAAAGGCACTTTAACTGAGCCGCCAGCTGCCTGCATCCCCAACGGAAAGCCACCCAGGTCAAGTTTGAGGGAGGATATCCTACCATGACAATGCAACACATTCCTATGGTGCCTTTACTTCTTTGTGACACCCAAACAACCTGTTATTTAACTTTGATCTAAGGAGGAACCGGATAAAATGCAGTTAAGGGAATAAAGACTGTAAATAAACTTAAATATAGGTATTAAGACTGCCTTCTAATTGAGCATGCTATTCAAGCATTTTGGGTGCATTCACGTGTACTTAAAGCTGTCAACTTGGGATCAATTCAGAAGCATTTTAGAGCTACAGTAAGCGTGACCCAACCTACTTTAATTTTGATAAACAGTAAATAATTCATCCAGAAGAAAAGGGAATGTGGGCCAGAGAACTGTGATCTACATAGCTTCAAACTGAGACGACTTCTATGTTGGCAAACTGCACAGTGCAAAAGTCATAAAATTGTACTGAATCCACAAACAGTCTAAATACAATGTTTTAGATTTAATTGTCTCAAATGATTAGGTTGGTTTTGGCAATTTTAAAGCTGGATGGGCAAAATTCTACCATACGGTGCACATTTATGGGAGAAATTATTATTTACCCCAAACAGTGCAACAACACTTTTTATCACAATTTGGAAACAGTATGAAGGGCAGATGATGAGGAGTGTGCCAGCTGTAGACACCTGCGTGGCAGAGAGAAGACAAGGACGGGATGCTGCAGTGACCTTGGCTTTTTAGTTGATTAAACTGAATTTGGAAATGAATATTCAGGTCAGTGGTTCTCTGTCCTGCTCCACAGAGTATACACACTTGGTGGTTCTCCTTCAAGGCATCTTATCACAGACTAATTTAGACAAATGACGTGGCTGACTGCATAGAAAACCAACAATACACTCTTTCCTTTGTCTCACCATCGATTCACCTCTATCATTAGTGGGTTTGTTCTTCCTGACCTCTATTGGACTGATGAAATGTCTGCTAATTACTAATTTGTAGCTATTCAACATTTGACTCTGTAGTGGCAGGTAGGGACACTACAATGTTTGGTTGTAAAAGCAAAGCAAAGCAAATGTTATTCTAATTTGGTCAAAATTTCTATCTCTTCCTCTTGTAGACTGATACAAACAGACAGATCTGCCAAACTGTATGACTGTCTTACCTTGACTCTAGTGTCCATTAAAGAGGCAATCATATTTTTGAATGCCGTTTTTCTGTTACTCATTAAAGCTAATTTAAATGGACAAAAACAAAGACTAGTCTACTAATCAGATAAAAAGAAACAGCATTAATTGTATGAACTGAACAGTCAATAAAAAAGACGCTAGGGCTGCCGATATGCAAAACAAAAAAATCAATTACTTTGACAGATATTGCGATTGCAGTGCAAGTTGCGATTTTAGTGACGATGATGTGATTTTCACTGGGGTCTGTACCCAACAAACATGTTTTCTTACGTCTGAAATATGATTTGTAAGCCAGGATATCCCTGTAGCACCACAATGCTTCACTCATAATGGTATGTTGTGACAGATTTTACTTTTTTTTTAAAGTTTCAGCCTCTTATTTGGATATTGCACTTGGATATATTGTGATTTTAATTAATCATGCAGCCCTTAAAGACACTGAAATAATAAATTACTTGGTAAATGATTTGACCTTAACATGTCAACAAACCAGTTCAGAGAAATCCTGAGAGTTTTTATTGATTGTGTTGAGCAAAAACAGGAGAAACAAAGAGGACTCCCTGCTTGATTTAGCAATCTTTTGAATGTCTGTTTCTTAAAAGTCCAGGTCCACATCCCCCCTAAATATATATATAGTGTGAACAGCAGATGAATGAGAGCACTCTAGTGTTCACCAAGTGAGGAAACTAAAACATACAACCTGCAGAAATACAATCGCACAAACAATCAACAGTTAGGAATCTTTAGAAAACAAAGAGGGTCAGCCAAAAAGTGCCGTAAAATCGATATAAACTCAGGTTTTTGGTGAACTTGTAAAGGTAAACTATTGCTAGTGAGAAGCCTGACAGGGTCCTCTTGGACCATGAGACAGTGGGAAACCTCTGACCAGGCGTGTAAAAGAAGCCTCCATTCACAAAGACAGGCGTTTCCATGCCAACAGGACCTCTGCTGGGAGAGGCCTCCTTTCAAATGGTTTTCATCCTGCACCTCTGCTGCAGTCTCAGAGAAGGACTGGTGGGCATTTGAGAGGGAATGAGTTGTGGGTGGCAGTGAAGAGATGCAATTGTATTAAGGCAAGATGGAAAAGGTCTGAGCTGAAAGCCCCAGAGCCTCTGATAGCAAATCACACCAAGGCTGGAGATGCATCTGTGTGTTGTGGAGCTACTTATATCGCTTTCACGCCAACACTCTGACATGTTTGCTGTCAGTATGAATACATTAGGGGTGCAACTAATGACTACTGGCAATACTAATTAAACTCTCAATAGGTATTGGGTGATATGGCCAAATATATCATGAGATAATAGAAATTAACCAACCACCAGCGATGTCATTATTCCATAATAACTATATCTATCTATAGTTGGCTGTATTAGACCATTGACTGACCAAATAACCAATCCGAGTAGAAATATCTGAAGTTATCTTGAATTTACAGGAGCTGTATTAAATATTTTGTAACACTCTTTCAAATGATAACAAGCAATGTGAAAGAGGACGCTTGTAAAGAAATAGCTTAAGAGAAGAGTCTGTAGTGCCTCCAACTAAGCTTTATAGCGAGATTCAGATCACGCTTTAGCTTTCCGGAACATGTTTGGTTCACTCCCATTACTCATAGTGTTGTTTTTCAGGCAGCAGACAGATGCTGTTAGCAACAAGCTCGAGAACATAGTGGAGAATTTAGCAGCTGAAGAGCCAGAAATTTCCTTCAGGAGTTGGTAGAGACCAAAAACAGAGCTAAAAGAGAGTGAATATTGGATTTATATTCATCAGGTAACCATAAACAGGAAACCAAACGAATTATAATGTTGCACCCTAACTGCTAAATGTGTAAATAAACAACTATTTGCTAATAATTTAGCTATATCAAATCAAAAGTTAATAACATGTTCAAAACCAACTGCTTTTAAGTGGCCAAAAAAAATCAGTTACTGCAGGTTTAAAGGGAGGACGCTGATTTGATAAAATGTTTAGTCTAGTGCCAGGCAGACCATGGCAAGCAGCTAAATTGTGACTAACAATGATATAATTCTGTAATACTGTGATACCACGACGCCATGATATTTTCTAAAACGGTTACTGTATTGTGAAAATCTCATACCATTGCAACCCTATCACAGGACCTTGAATTTAAAGGAATCAAAATCATATACTTTCCAAAAATATTGCATTGTTGTCCAAAGAATCAATACAGTTTCATATCATGATAAACTTGTGATTTACGCCCATATTGTCCATCACTACTGATCATTTCAAGAACTGGTTACCACCTAATTCTTTAAACTGTGGTGGTGTACAGATTGATTAATGATTCAAAGACATGACATTACTGATTTAATACCACAAATGTGAACTATATTCAGTGAGAATTTTGTCACAAAAAATACAGCTGAAAGGTCTGCTCTTTGTGCTAACACTGTCCCACTATGTGCTCCTGTAGATATGATGATTGAAAGGACACTGGAACTGTTAAAAAAGTGCTTGTTCAGCACCAAGAAACAAAGAAGGTGTCTCTCCTAGGACAGGATGAAGACTCTGCCTTATTCTCCTATCTGTATTCAGTTAGTTTAAAATCTGTCTGCCACAGCATAATTTTAAACCATAATATATCCACTATTGACTTGTTATGTCCCAATCTGCGACTTGCTCTCGTCCCCGCACTATGTCACACAGCGTTCACAGTATAGCCCACATCAAAGCAATATGCCTGGGAGATTCCTCTCTGTGTTCATTAACCAACTCAGAGCTACATGGCACAGCACTGAATTATTAACGTGCTCCTTGTGCCTCACAGATACAGAGCAGAGGGCCATTCACAACTGCAGAACACACCCACGCTCGGCTGTAGTTGCCTGTAAATCTCCAGTTAACCCTGAAAACTCATTAGGAAAGCATATTAAGGAAGCACGAACCAGAAAATACCGTCACATGATTGATGACAGCAGCACAGAGGCAGAAATTGGACGATGAAAGCATGCAATAAAACAAACAAAAATACTAAATTTAAGATACAGAGCTTCATTTTTTTGTGAGCGTGAGAAAAGCATACAATACCAGAGTGCAGAATAACAGCAAGGCATGTGAAGCTTCAGGTAAATTATCACAGGGAAAATAACCTTAATGACTTTTAAAACACTGACCATTCTTACTATGACACACATAGCAACTTCACGTAACTCACAAACTCTGTGTAAAGCATGACTCTTCCATGTTACAGAACATTATCTGATTGATAACTGAAAACATCACCTTCCATATTATTTACCAAAAACATATTTTCCCTCCAGGATTCAACCGCAAATACCTTACAGCTGCATTTGTGCAACAGCTATTTAATGCTAACTTCTAGCTCATCCACACTTTATTTCAAATATAGTACTAGAGACTACACATCAACAATGATCTGTGCTGTATTTACTATGAGTGAGTTTCTAAGTGCGAATACTCTTATTCAATTATTACAAAGTATGCAAGTACTTGCAAAAAAACTCTAATGTAAGAATAGGAATATGAAGTGGGCAACAAGAGCAATTTAAAATTTGTCTATTGAACAGAAAGGCATCAATTAGACTATTAAACCATAAATTCAAAGTTACCATAGGAAAAATCTGTAAACTTTCTGTTGCTGCCATTACATAGGTTAGACATAGCGCAGAAGAACCATCTCCGAGCCGCTCTGCTCTTCGGTCAGTTCAACGTCTGCCCGGTTAGCACAAACTAAGCGCCGCAAACATCTGAAAACAAACATCGCCGCAAACAGCACAACTCTGTTATTAAACCCAATGACTGACCGTTAGAGCATGTTTGCCATGTAATGCTAACAGTTAGTTAGCATAACATGGCCAGTTAGTTACAAGTGCATTTCATTTACCATTTGATGTTCACATGTGGGAGGTTGGGCGGCAATCACTCTATACATAGACACTCAAATTGAGTACTCGAGTACTCATGCCCATTTCTTGTTTTTTACCCAATCTAACTAAATTTTACACTCACAAGTATCTATGTCTCCCAGACTTTCAAAATGTGCTCAGGTGAGATGAAGCCATGGTGCTACTGAGTGTGGAAGCTAATGTAAGCATGCCTCACATTCATGTGGCTATGTTGAGATCAGGGACCGTCAACCCCGGGCCAGCAACTGGTACCAGACCACAGAATATTTGATACCACGCCACAGAAAAAACAGTATGATTTAAACAGAATAATGAATCTTTATAGGCTGTCACAGGGTTTTCTGCAACTGCCTCTAACTTGCATCTCTCCTCATTACCTCCTCCAAGGTTATCAGTCCGTCATCACACCATTAGCTACTCGATTAGCTCCTAATGCTAGCAAGTAGCTAGCCAACATGCATCAAGAGCAAAACCATATACTGTGGCCAACATAAAACCCCAGAAACTACATCATGTACTAGATGTACCCTTAAACTTTTTATCTGAGTGTCCGAAATGTGTGAAATTTATGTTCTTTATAGGGCCCTCAAAAATTCCCACAAGGAAGTCAAAATAATAGTGTCCATGGCAATTACACTACTTTCTGCTAACAAACCCATCAAGCAATGCCTCGGATTTTATAGATCCAAAAATTTTTGTGTGACTCTAAACCTGTCATCAATAAAGCAAAATGACAAGCCTCCAAAACATCAATTCACTGCTCACTATCCAGTAAACTCCTGAGCGTTTATTAGGTAAGGAGTACTGAGAGCATGAACAGAGGAGGGATTCTGGACGTAGCAATAAGGAGTTTTGGGAGGCTAGAGAGTTGCTTTGGAGGAGGGAAGGAAGATAAAAGGCCTAACGTGTGTGTTATAAAATCCAAACATTTGACCTACTTGCAGCCTAACCTTTATTTCCACCCTCCTTGATGTTGTTGTCTGTTGTTGCCCCGAAGTCCTACTTGATGGGTTTCTTAGAGATTTTTTTTTTCATGAGATTTCCGGGAGATGGGAGATCCCTCTCTCTTCAAGGTGACTTGGACCTCCCCACAGAAAAGCCCTTTAATTTCCTCTTTCCTTGATCTCACTTTCTCTCAAGTGCCTCTGTCCACACACACACACACACACACACACACACACAATGCTGACGGCAGGCTGGACTTTTATAGAGTCTGCTCCGCTAATCTTTTTGCTTCGCTTCATGTTTTGTTTCCTTCTCCATTCCCCAGTTTACTAACTCCTCTAAATAAGTCACCACACACACTATACTTCCTCCACTTGCTCCTCTCTTTTTCCGTGTTCTTCTCTACCAATTCCTTCACATCTACATTTTTATCTCTTCTCTCATCCTCTTTCAATCTCCTGTCCTCTCTCCTCTAACCAGCACATCCATCTTCAACAACCCCATGATTGTCTCAATTCATTAAAATGGATAAAAAGAAAGTGGCACATTTCACAAGACTGACTCAAATAACAATTCTCACTTTCAGTCTCCCCTCTAAACTCAAACTGTGCAGCTAAAACATTCCTTCATCACTTGAAAATCTAACTCTGACATAGTAATCATTCATCTCCAAGTCCTTCAACTTATCTTGACCAGAGGACCTTAACGTGTGCCCTCCCTCAGTCCCTTCCCTCTCTCCTCCCTGAACTGGGGATGCTTATCAAACTACCCTCATCAATTCCCCCAATCCAGCGGATGTCATGAATCACTCATTATCCAAATGTCCCTTTCACTAAACCTTGTTTTGGGTCCCAAAAGGTCTGGAGGACTGCCCATTCTAATCAGACTGCACTCACTGCGTTACTAAAGCACTGCACTTCAACACAGATGCTTCTCTCTTCGGTCCTCGTCTCCTGGTCCTTTGCACGACCATAAACCAGATGGTCCTCGCCATCCTTGTTGACTTGGGGGTATTTCCAACGTATGGCAGGAAATTTAGACGTCTACACTGCCATAGTCTCTTCTGACTCTGACGAAGACATTCTTTATGCCAAAACGGTAGTGTCTGCACCTTGTTTTGAAAAGCTCCTACTATAACCGTGCGCTCCAGATCTCATCATTCTACATCCTGCCAAAGCTTTCCTAATTTATCTCCTAAAAACTGGACGCCACTGAGCAGCAACACCGTCTATTTACATGACAACTACCAAACAGAGGGCAGACTCGTGGGAGAGGTTCTTGCCCTCAACCAGCTGTAATGCCCACTCAATTTTTGAGGGACTACATAAACAGAGGTAAGTTTGGAGGACGGCGTGAACCTCACTTGCAAGATACATGTGATACGGAGGTATATAATCTATAAATCTATAATATGCACATCATATAATCCCACCATCCCTGGTTCAATTGTGGCTGCAGACTTTTGTTGCAAGACTTTTCGAGCTAGTTTACGCCCAATATTTGGCATTCCTGACATCGGATTTCCACCCAGAGAAAGAAAAAAGAAGACTGTGTCGTGGATGTAGTTCAATTATTAAAGTCCTGTTCGTCTGTTAGCCATGGAGTCAATCAGACTGAACAGTAGCTGAAGAGGTTGTAGCTAGCTTTGCTAAGCGGCAGAGCTGAGAGTAGACCTTACCATCATTTCCCTCACTCTATTGCCATTCATGTTACAGTTAGTTTGTATTTACAAGTTGGTTTAAGACAAGTCTTGCTTTATAAAAGTTTACAGCCTGCCATGTTGTTATCCTGCATTGCCATTGATGATCTGAATCATCAGTGGATGGCATGTGATAAAACCAAAAAGACTGACAGAATGGCAGGACAGTAAAAAGAACATGCATGATGACATGTTGTGATGGTGATACCGTACTGTTTACAAAGAACTGTATACTACATATTAAATCAAATTATTACATGCTTATTATTTCATGTAATTATTCTCATAATGTCCAGTAATTTTCTAGGTCACCTTGTGTGAGGAAGCTGTGCAACATCGGGTCTAAATTCTGTTGCGGAGGACGACAAGAAGTTTAACTTTGAACGCCAATGCCATCTACCGTTACCATTGCCAATATTCTCAGATGGCTTCGCCTAATTTTACCATCCTGTTCTCATCCACTAAAATGATATGTGGTCTGCCACCTCCCTGTTTCCATGTAAACGCAGCATTAGAGAGGGCAGTCCTAGTTTCAAGTTTCTTCATGTTTCCTGTTTCTCTCTCTTTGGTCAAAGAAGGATGAAAGCCAAAGAAAAGTTGCCTTAAAAAAGGAAAAAGACGTCTGAAGCATCCCCAGGTGAGATAACAGTGACAAGAGATGTGGTGTAAAGCAACAAAATCAGGAGGAAATAGACGACAAATCCAAAGAAACTTTTATATCGAAGCAGTTTCCTAAAAAAATCCAAGATTATATGATCTGTTTAATAACTGCTTAAACATTCAGAGGGATATGTGGTTGCCTACAGGGAATATATTATCAGCCCAGCTCCACAAAATAAGTCTGACTAACAAAGAATTTATTAGCAATTATTAGTCTCACTTACGCATGCAAGTTACAAATGTGTTTTAAATTGTTTTTAAGTATGAAAAGTTCAGCCATGTCTCCAGGAACGTACGCCACCTGAAACACTTCTCCTCTGTTGACATCCTTAATAATCAAACTCCCTCATACCCCCCTTCATGTTTTGTCAATACAAGCTTCAAAGCCAGGAAATCTCACTGTCCATATGAGAATAGTTTTAGGAAGGCCCTGGGGTCAGTTACACAGCAACAGTCAGGAGTGTGGGAATGTGAAGCTTTCTGCAAACAAAGTCTAGGATAGCCCTCATCTCTCACTCTCCTAGGGCCTGCAGCAACAATCACAGCCAGAAAAATAGTATTTCATCACTCTGATCCATGTGAACTGAAAATATGCCATTCTTGTCTCAGTATCGTCAGCCTATCTTCGTACTTCTCTAATCCTCACTTATTTATATCGCCTTAACCGTTAGATGGAGGAACACGTGTCCCGCACAACATCATACAATGAACTGAGGGTTCAATACATGTTCACGCACTCTCAGAGGGATACATAAAGAGCATTTTGACTCGTCGTGGGTAATAAAAAACTGTAGCCGCTTAGTTTGTAGATAATAAACAGCCTCTTTCATTCATCACACTAGGATGCAAAATTATCAATTACTGGACCATGACCGGATGAACAGTAATAAGAGTGTGCATGCCACGAGGGCACAAAATATGAAAATACTAGTATTTGAGATCAAATCAAAAGTCCCCACATGCTAAAGATTCCAAAGTTTACCTCTTAATTCCCTGATTTTTCACAAAACCACAGAAATGCACAAAGTTGTGGTCATTTAACAAACCTACTGATGTGATTTTTTTTTCTATTTCTTTTCGAATGAGCTTTCAGTACTTTGCTGCTTTATCAAGCCAAAGGTGAAACTGAACGAGCTGAACTCCAGACAACAAAGTGGTTCTTGTCTGTCGATGATAAATCAAATAAACAAACTTATTTCTGGTGACTGTGACTAACATGTTGTCCTCAATGGATCTCTTCTATAATCTCCTCTAAGGACATGCATGCACACAGTGTATGGCACATTATCAAAGACAAAGATAAAGTCTATATTCATATAGATTCATTTGATACCCGGCGATCACAAAACTGTTAAATTAGGACCAAACTTCTTTTTTTTGGATGAATAGTCAGTAGTGTTGTGTTTGTAACAGAAGTACAGTAGGTTGTTGAAGCTGACGAAAAGCCAAAATATCAAACCTCAACAAATTAAGCCAGATTCCCAGCATTAGCGGGAAACCTGCAAATGTTGCTGGCTGTCCAGACTACTTCATCTGTTACACAAATGCCTTCCAAAGCACCTCTTGACAGTATGTTGCTAAAAATGTTCACTGAAATAAGTAACTCCTTCAAAGCCCAACGCAAACCAACAGCACTGAAATAAACCCTATCTTTAAGCTCTCTGTGTTCAGCTTTTGTTGACACTGTCTCAGAGAGGTGTTGACTTCTCACGATGGTTTTACAGAGAGTTGTTTTAAATTATCTAAAAAGGAAAAAGTCTTGTTGGAGTAGTTTTAGATTTGAAAAGTAAATAGTAAAGTATCTATTCTACGAGTTGACAGACTGTGTGTAAACAGTTGGATTCTGTGGTTGGGCTGTGTGCATCATCACACGGAGCTTGAGTGAAAAGAGGAGCATCTTTGCAGTTGCACTTCTGTAATCCTAAAAGAAATGTTCAATTTCTCACGCCGAGGATGTTGTGTCAAGACATGACTCTCATCTGACATTGTCCTTGAAGACACTGCCCCAAATACAAAAGACAATTGACAGAAAAAGCATCATCTATATATCCTTTCCTTTCCTTGTTTTCTTATTACAGCTTTCAGACCAGTTAAGGTAGCCCACACATTTTACCACGCTGTTTCTGTCGCATGGAAAACCACTTGTGGTGACCAGGAGACAGATGTTCCTTACTCTTGCTATCTCAAGAGGGACAGGCTCAGACCTGAGAGGCCAAGTGAATTCACTTAACTGGCAGGTAGGGTGGAGACGCAGCAGTAATCTTCTGGAGAGGAAATAAGAGCCACTAGACTACAACGTCTTTCATGTCCTGTATTCAGAATACAAACTACTCCCATCAGGTAGATGCTACAGTCTAATTAAAACTAGATATAAAAACTTGTTCATCCTTCTACAGCCCAGTTGCCAGAAGAAAGTGTTGACATTGTATGTTTCTACAAACCACAAACACTTTACATTTGCATGTTTCGTACACATCATATCAACGTTTCTTAAGTGACATAGTATATGAGCTGACTTTGTGATCGGGAGGCGGAAGGGGACTGTCAACAGCGTGTCACCTGGGCGAGACGCCTGCCAAGCTGCAGACAAAAGTGGTTGTGTTTTAGCGAGCCATTGCTGGCTGTGTTTCTAGGTGCTTTTTTAGTCTCCAAGCGCAGGCGTTTTGTTGAAAAGCAATTGTTTTTATCGTGACATCATTGCGTTTCCTACCTGGAATGTGCCACCAAAATTGGGTATTTAAAGTCACAACACAATCTTTTCGTAAGCACAACCAAGTGGTTTTCGTCAGTAACCCTAAG
Organism: Cephalopholis sonnerati; assembly: GCA_019142605.1. Taxonomy (NCBI): domain Eukaryota; kingdom Metazoa; phylum Chordata; class Actinopteri; order Perciformes; family Serranidae; genus Cephalopholis; species Cephalopholis sonnerati. The sequence continues at coordinate 25,550,390 of JAGQAX010000003.1, read as the reverse complement.
CACATGCTACCGACAACACTGCTGAAATGTAAAGTCTCAACGTATCCGTTCCAAAATAACGTACAAATGTAACGCATCTGTGGTTTGCGGCAACATAAAATGCCAACATTTTTTTCTGGTGACTGGGTCACCCTCTGTCAGTGAATCTTCTACAGCCAGGACATAAACAGGTGTAAAATGAGCAGCTATGTTGCACGAATCTGAATGCACTTCATCTTTGCACGTGTCTGTGCTATGCTTTACTTGTGTTTCTGCAGTGTGTATATTTATGTGGCAGCCTTTATGTCCAAGACACATTTCCCTGGAGACAAAGTAATCTTGAAACAGACACAGTGAAGAAGGTTAAACCTACACCTGCTGTGTCAATGTGTGTTATTTGACCTGACTTTACAACCCTCCTCCTGACCTTGGTTGAGCATGCTTTGGACACCTGTTTAGTGAACTGCCTTTTCCATTAAGGATTGCAATTTGTTTCAATGTTAGTTGAAGTTGATGTTTAAATTAAAGTTCCAGACTAGAAAAACAGCACACAAGAAAGACACTATACGGCCAAACAACAGACAATCAGGATGTGGAGACAAGTGAAACCAAAACTTTATTTGCTGCTGACGTAATGTGATTCTGTGTAATTCTGATGTGTAGTAGTAATGTGTAATGAACAGCTCCAGACTTGAGTTTGTGTGAACACACGCCCACTGATTTCACTAAAGCAGACATAAAGTAAAGAGGTCAAACTCAGGTTGAAAGTGAATGTGCTCGAGCACTATCCTGGTTATGTGTAACACATGTAAACACCATATCTTGGTATCAGAAACCTTCATAAACCTTATCCCAGTACCTGAATTTGCCAGCTGGAGTACTCTCATAGAAATCTGGCAGCGATACTGTGCAGGTGCGTCCTTGACTAAAATTAGTCAACAAACAAAAACTAAAACAAAAATTGCATAATGATGGTCTACTTGTTGAAATAAGGTAAACAATACAGAGGACATGCTGTGTTATCATTTTGGTCTTCCATAACAGAATAGTATGTGGAGACCAGAGAGGTTAAAGCAGCACGATATCAAACTGGGTTCATCCTCAGCAGCTGAGGTAGCTCAGTCAGCACAGAAATGACCTATCTGCTGGATGTCGAGAAGACAAGGCTGTCCACAGACGATCAGAAACTTTGATAATAAAGAACTGGAAAAATGAAATCATGTATATGCACTGACATAAGTAACCACATAACAATCCCAAATAACATCAAAACCAAGATGAGACTTAAGACAGGATTACAGGTGTTTCTAATACATTATGACCACATCTTTTACTTACATAGAATTAGAAGCACTTCAATTCAACAGCTTAGTCTCTTCAGCTGTTTTAATAAAAACTGCTAACCTTCGTGGAGATAGGATTTACTTGAGGGCTGTTATTGTAGACTGGATAACTTTTGGCTAGGTGTACCTGATAAAGTGACAAGTGAGTAGAGACAGAGCACAGTTTTTGGCTTGTCTAACAAACAGCAAATCCAACACTACTCTAAGAGCTGCCTTCTGTAAAACTATAATAGCTCCTGTGCATTGTTAAATCATCTGCTGTGTTCTCCAAATCTCTAAACAACCTACAAACAGTTGTCATTGTGCCCCCTGAACATCTGGATTTAGCCAGCATCACACAAGTGAGGCACAGGTTAACTTTGCACGGGGTCTGTGAGCATTTGGGACACAAAACCTCCATGTAATCAAGACAAAGCCTGATCATTTAGCTCCTAAATTGCCCCTTCATATTTTGAACACTACGACAAAGCTTTTTGCTTATCAATCTATCACACAAATAAGAAAAAACTGCAACAACATTTTTAAAGAACTGAAAATGCATGTATTCAACACTGCCTTTAACTAACTGGCACTCTTTCTGTTTTATTCTCAACTTTTGTGTGTTTTACTGTTATTATGCCTTTCATTAACTTTATTTCTCACGCATTAGTCTTAGCATACCTGTTCTTGCAAATTGCTGCATCTTCTGTTTGTTATTCGTTTGATTATTTGGTTTAATCCTGCAGTATTTGCACTTGCCTGGTTTTATTCGGTTGTATATTCACTTTGTTGTTAAGCACTTTGAGCTACATCCCCTGTAAGGTGCTGCACAAATCAAGTCTATTGTTATTATTATTATCGTGACATAATGAACGTGTTGCATGCGGACTGAACTTCTCGCACAGTGCAGTGTTTGACTCAAGTTTGTGCAGCTTGTTTAAAAGCCAAACTTTTAGCGGCGGACTGAGCCAGTACACTCACCAAACTCGGTCAGATCGTTTTAATTACTGATGCAAACATTTCGACAGAGCACGGCCAGCCACAGTGAGCTCGATCCGACACCGACAACTTCTTTCAAATCGCTAACAAGCTCCACATCAACAGAAGTGCGTTAAGCTGACTAGCGGTAGCAATGCTAACTCAGCTAGCGAGCGAGCTACTCGTTAGCTGGCTAATGCTAGGCCCACTTCCACTGGTCCATCGCTACAATATTCCCCAGTTGTGATCTTGCACTTTGTGGTTTTATACTGTGTTTACCTCAGAAATGTGGAGGTGAACAAAGACAGCAGGCCTCTCCAGTGATTCCTCTTGGTCGTGTATCCAAACCGAGATATATCCTTTGGAGCTTGATGAAGCTAACGGCACAGGCTCCGGTGAGGTTAAAACGCTCCTTCTTCGCTCCTCGGGTTCTCCACCAGCAGCAAGTCAAGTGTTTGTAACTAACAGAGGCTAGCACGTTAGCTGGGGGAGCTAACTAGCCTCTGCAAGCCGTGTTCGTGTAATGTTAGCAGGCTAGTAAAACACCGCTAACGTTAGCTGCTCTGTCAAATTGACAAATGGAGTGTTTTTGGTCGCCCCTGTGACTCTGTTGTTTGACTGGGCGACATGTGATGGCGTCCGACCACCACAGGAGGGAAAACACATCCAGTGAGACCAAACAGCGTGTCAGTTGTGAGTGATTTGCCGTTCACAGGCTCCTCAACAGCCGCCAGGTTTGTTCGTCTCCTGACTCTCCACCGACTGGAGAGAATGGCTGTCGCATCATGATGATGGCACGTTTTTGTTTGCTAGTGGGCGCCCGATTGTGACGTAATAATATACTCCCTGGATGATATCCACGTGAGAAAATAATCACAATCAGAATCTGTTTTTTATTTATTTATATTTCATAACAAGGGATTTGCTTTGGAGTAATGGTGCATAGCATAAACATATTGACAAAACATTAAATTAACAACAAAGATAAGACTGAAGATAAGATAGGATTAAACTTTATTAATTCAGTTTACAGTTACAGCAGCTCAAAAGTGAGAAGCAAGAGGAAAAAAGAGGGGGGGAATAAAGGATAAAAACATTAGAAAAGTACGAATTAGATCAAATGAAAACAAAATAAAATCTGTATTCACTCTATACACCTTGATTTTTATATCTATAACGCTATAGAAATATAGGCTATACATATTATTGCACAGTAAGGTGTAAAATATAAAAGCAAGGTCCTGCAAAAATCAAGCGATAAAGATATGGGATAGAGGAAAATTAAAACAAAATATAGGGGGGAAAAATGTAAAATAAGAAAAAGTACAATATAGTTAAATGAAAACTGTAAAAAAAAAAAAAAAAAAATTAAAACAAAAAACATTGTGCTTTTTCGGTATACTAGAAATATCCAAAACATATATATTTATATATATTATATATAATGCACTATAAACTAATAATACTATACAATACTAACAACACTAATAATAATAATAATAATTATTATTATTATTAGTAGTAGTAGTAGTAGTACTAGTAGTAGTGGTATTATTATACATTTTATTTTGTGTATTCAATGTTATTTAGCTACGTTAATTAGTTAATTGAATTCTGCACATTCTCATGAATTTGTATAATGACGTGTTGGGTATCTATTTTCTTTTTTAAGATATTTTTATACATTGTATTTATTATATCGTATTTTTGTACATAGATAATTGTTTTTGTGTGTGTGTGGTATGCTATGGACCTCTCTCTGTGTCCTTAATAAAGTAATTATTATTATTATCATTATTATTTGAATTATTTGCATTATTTGTATTATTATTATTTATAATCTGGGTGGATATGTAGGCTTTTTATTACTTACTAGATTTCATTGTTACATTTTACCCCTTATTTTAACTTGTACTATTTTATGTGAACATTCTCAACTTGAAATGAGTCAGTGATTCTAGTTAATTAGGCTACAATTAGCATCATTATCAATGAAGCATGGATTTAATTAGGGATAACATGTTGCAGGGTTATTTATGTGTTTCTCAGTCCTTATTGGATATGCAGAATTCATATGGTAATGACCAATTTTTATTCCATTTGTTATCTTCAATTAATTGATTCTAAAATAATTTTCAAAAGGATTTGAGGTGATCTCTATTTGTCTGTGAAATGTGTTTTGAATATTGTGCTAATTATTGCATTTTAATCAGTGTTATCTCGACCACTGATTCTAATTTGGCTGCGGTTTAAATTCTTAATGACTTTAAAGACAAAATTTCTTGTCATGCGATAGTTTTGCAAACAGATGGAAATTCTCCATTCATAGACAAGTCATCATTAATTTGTTGTAAGTGTACACATGCTCAATATCATTAAACAAATAAGGTGCAAGACTGATACTATGAAAGAGCCAATTTATCAATAAACCTTCTCCTTTTACAAGGGATAAAATTTTGTACCACTCCCACATTAGTTGTACTTTGATGCTTTCACACATTGTTTATCTGAAGAGAGGGCTCAAGATAATAAATAATCTTTATAGCTAATATGACTTTTTATTACACGGGACAAGATTTTTAAATTGCTTGACACACATTTGCATGTTGTTTTTCCAGTATGACATTAAAACTATCATAGTCATGCATATCTTAAACCATTTAAGGCAGGTGCTGGACAAAAGGTATAGCAATAAACAAAATTTAAAAAGTGCCCACACTGTATGCGATTTATTGGCACATCCATAAGTGACGTTCCAAGGTGAATGCTCCTCTTCAGACTTCTTCACACAGTCTGAAGAGGAGCATGTGGATGTGCCAATAAATAGCATTTAAGGGAGCTACAGCGTGCGCACTTTCTCCATGTTGTTTATTCCCAAAATGACACCCATATTTATAACATACTTTAAGAGTTCACATTTTACTCCTCTTTTAAATTGACAAAAAAAGAGTATCTACAAAAGTAAATGTTGAAATGTTAATGTTTGCATGTTTGTGCCACATCAGGTTTGATCGTACCTTCCATTCACTTGTTTAAATATTCTTGTTATAATAAAAATGTAACTGTGTTATTATATTTTCATCAATAAAGTTTTGGGGGAGAAAAAAACGAGAGGGGAGAGACTCCAAATCCAAATTTGCATGGTGTGTCAGAAATCATGCTGGTTGAAAACCTAGACCTAATTCTTTCCAGAATGTTGAGCTTCATTTATTCATAGGCAAAAAAAAGCAAGTTATCGTGGATTAGAGTGCTGCCGCTGCCTCTGCTGCTGCTGCTGCTGCTTCTCAAGTTAGCCCTGCAGTGCCAGCCATGGTTAGCTTTGGCTCATGGTCATTTTCATGCCCTGTATCTGGATCCTCCAGGGAGAGTCTGAAACCCTGAGATATCACTAAGCACCAAACATGTGATCCTGAGACGTGTGGAATTGAGACTGGCATCTGGTCAATGAAGACTGAAAAGCAGACCCTGGAAACAAAGGACGGCTGTAAATATCCTCACTTTGTTACTAAATACTCTGTAGCTGCCTGTGCTTTTATGGAAATTGCTCCTTGAAGTTGACTCCTCAAAAAAATCTGAACTCTTGGCCTGAGTTTTTCACCAGAGTTATCCCTCTACAAGCTGTTTTCATCGTTTTGTCAGTAAAACTAAACACTAAAATGTACTGCACAAACCAGAGTGGTGTGTGTTTATGTCAGGGCCGCAGCCAGGATTTAAGAAAAACTGAGATTGTATCTCAGTATTTCCACAAACACACACAACCACCGATCATTCTGAAGAAACCTGAATCATCATAACATGTTTAATTCCTCAAACTGTTTTGTTATATATATATATTGTTAGTTTTTCTTCATGTCAAAACTGTTTTATGTCCCAGACTTTCCATACATGATTGTCTTAAACAGTGACCTCTAAAAATAAAGTAATGTCTCATGTGATTTTCCTTCTTGTATTGCTTCATTTACAGAATTTTTAGTGACCCAAAAAGGTAAGTATCCCAACCCAGTCACCAGAAAAAGGATGGATACCATTGGATACGTTACATTTGCATGTTATTATGTAGTGAATATGTTGAATTTAACATTTCAACAATGCTGTGGTTAACATGCAGTAAGGTTGGGGCACAAAAACCAATTATAGTTATCGTTAGGAAAGGATCATGTGTTGGCTTAAAATAAGCAAGTTTAGGGGGCTGAGAAAGCACTGATGTCTTGTGCCAATATCCCTGCCTGACAGGTTGCTACAACACACCATGTTTGGAGCCTTAAGGGCAGTTGGAAGAACAGACGGGTTGCTACAAAACACCCACATTTGGAGCCTAAGGGCCCTGACCACCAAGCTGCTGGTTAGCCGTTGGTCAATGTCAGGCCATGTGTGAGCATCTGTTGCATTGTTTTTGCAGTGTATCCTGGACTGCTGTCACTCATCAGTGCTTGTAACCTTTATTTCGGCATATTGAATTTGAGCTGGCAGAGCCCGTCAGTGAATGAAATCACTCTGATTAGTAGTTAAGCTCACTGCACAAGAGGAGAAACGGAAGTGAGGAAAGTAAACAAATGGCTAAAGTCAAGGGAGCGTGAGATCGTACCAAATTTCTTATACTAACAAAGATTATTTTTCAGCCATTGAGCTGTTTAGCAGAAATGTTTTGTAATAATTTTGTTGTTTGTCACTAGCGCACGGTAAATATCTTTTGTTATTTATAAATTTCGGGTTGCTGTCAATGTGCTAACTGGCTAACGAGCGTCATGAATCTGTCCTGTTGGTGTTCCAGCTTCCCTGTTTGAATGATGAATACAGACCACTGCTGTCTGCTGCTACGGAGAGTTAATTCATCTCATGCAGGCGCAGAACGTACACGTTAGTTGGCTGTAGCATTTCCAGTGTGTTCAGGTTAAACTTTTTGGACGAGACACAGGTGATGTGAGGCAATGCAACAGCTGACCTTTGATGTCGGTTTGGTGTGTCTGAGCCTTATTGTTGTTTGTTGGTCTCCAACAGTGGGCTGCAGTAATCTAGCAGGCATCTAACCTAGGTGACACACCATCCACCATCCCCTCCACTTCCTAATGACAAAGTCAGCTTTTACATTATGTCACATTAGAAACGTGGACACGATGTATATGAAATGTATATAAACGTGTAAATATGATATATGCAGGGTTTGATGTATATATAAGATGTATTTTATCAAACAGAAGAATCCTCAGATATGTCAAGGGACCCATCTCAAGGGTCTCGACCCCCAGGCTGGTAACCACTGGTCTAAAAGCTGTTTTCTGAGAGCTGTCACCCCTCCCAGAAATATTATAATCTAATGAAAACAGATACATTGTTATTATTTATGTATTATGAGCACTAAATGGAAAGAGCACAAAGTCCCATGATGTGAAACTTTTAATCATAAAATGTGAAATATATGCCTCAGATTCCCACATTTTCCAAAAAAAAAGAAAGAAGAAGACATGACCTCTGTTTTCTCAGCTACAGCCCTGCTGTGTCTTATCTAATGTTGTCCAAATGGTGCAAGAGGCAGTCTTTCATAAGAGGCAGTGGAAAAGTTTCACACGCTTTAAATGGCTCATCTTGATTCTACAAAGGACCAAACTCAAAACTATTGTGAAGTAAGTCTCACATAATGACACAAACACACATTCTCCTCTCTCTCACACACACACATTCCCTGGTGTACGCTATGTTTTCCACTCAAAGATTGCCCAAGAATGACTGAATGCGATGATTGCGACAGACGGACGATGCTCTGTAACATCACAGCTCTTGAAGGCAAACAAACACGGCTGTGAAATGGAGCTGATAGAGTGTGACAGGCAGCAACAGTGCCTGCTGGGTAGGCAGTGATTCTGTCTACAAAGCTTGGTAAATTCAGAGAGACGGGTCACTGGAAATATGATGTTATGAACGTCTCCTCTGGGGGATTACATCACATTTCTGCTCACTGTGACAGACATGGCTTTAATCAAAATTATAAACCGGTCCTCACACACACCAGGAAATATAATGTACCTGGTGTGAGACTATGTGCATATTGTTTTTCACAGCCATCTTTTGTAAGAAGCATTGCTGTTTTATTTGCATGTAAACCAGTTTAGCCAGAATCTGGCACAGTGTGAACGGAGCTAGTGACGCTGCCTGTGCACTCAGTGAGAAAACCCTACACCTGCTGCTGCTGCTGCTGCTGCTGCTGCTGCTGCTGCTGTGGAGCATCTGAGGGGAGAATTTACACTGTAAGATAATATTGTGTTAGTATTTATGAGTTTCAAATGTAACAAAAGTAATGGGATAATATTTGGAGAGCACTTTTTAAAAATTAAGTAAAACTAGGTCTGTAACTAGTATTTTCTTTTTAAAGGGACAGTTCACCCCAAAATCAAAAATAAGAATTTTTCCTCTTACCTGTAGGACTACTTATTAATCTAGATTGTTTTGGTTTGAGATGCTAAGTATTGGAGATATCGGTCGTAAACATGTCTGCCTTCTGTCCAGTATAATGGAACTAGATGAAACTCAGCTTGTGGTGCTTAAAGCGCCCAAAAACACATTTTAAAAACTCGACAGACTCAAAAAGAAAATAGCTCCTACATGAAACTGCTCCAACACAACGAGATCTAAGGGTTATCTTTCCAATTTCTGGAAAGAGACATTAGCCTTTTTACATAGAGATTGCGCAAAGTCCCTTGTTTACGTCATCTTTAGGTACCATGCTAGCATCCTGGAAGCAAAAGAGACCTGATGGAAATGACGTGTAACACAACAGCATCAGCCTGTAGGGCGACATATAACATACGCATTGGCAACATTTCATTAACAGTAACAAAGGCATAACATGGCAGTAACAACATTTACTGTCCCTGTTATAAGGTGGCTGACCTCGTCCTCTGCTTGGAGGGTAAGGAGCTCCCAGACCTCAATGTTTTTCCAGTTTGCAGACATCTTTAGCCACTGCTCTTCTTTAAGTTAGCTGCTAACTGCTGCTAGCTGCTTTTTAAATCTCCCTTGGTGGCTCACACACATAACATGGTCATAACGTCACACCCGTGCAGCCCATGATCCCGTCCTGCTGCCTCTCCCTTTTACACAGACATTGAGTCAACGCTGTTGCTACCTCACTACCTGCCGGCTTGATGCCGAGACAACCAAGTCTCCCCATTCTGCGATTGTAAGAACAGCCAGGTGCAATAATGGCTGCAAAGTTTTTGCCTTAAAGAGGTAGTGGAAGAGGTGCTATTGCTGTTTAGTTTTCCAAATGTATTTTTTCAGCATTTTAAACACTATCTAGTCATCTAGTATCTAGCCATCTAGCTCTATGATATTCAAGAGAAGGCAGACAACTCTGCGGCTGATATCGCGAACACTCAACAACTCACACCAAAACAATCTAAATAGCACTACTGGTGAGAGGGTGAACTGTCCCTTTAATCTTTTCTTGATAGATGGATCAATTCTTTGATAAATAGAATGTCAGCAATAGCAGATAGATATTCAGTATAATATCACGTGACAAAGACACGAAGCAAACACTCATATTTGAGAAGCTGGTGCAAGGGAATGCTTGACATTTTTGCTTGAGAACAGTTTTTTGTCTGTCCACTGACTTTCAGTAAACCAGCTAATCATTTTAGCTGTTTAAACGATTGCTGATGAAAGCAAATGTAAAGAAGAAGAAGAAGACAAAAAAAAGCTATTAAACTGAACCAGGATAAAAACAAATTCCTGTAAAATAACATGACAGAAATAAGGACAACTCTAAATCGAGTAAAGCCAGGATAATCTCTGATAAAAGTCTGTTCTAAGAAGATTGAAAAGGTGATACTGGTTCAGCCAGACTTATTTCTTCAGACAGGTCATTTCACAGCCTCGGGGCTCCGACTGCAAAGACTCTGTCCAGTCTAGTTTTAAGACTAGACTCTGGAACAAATAAAAGATCTCTGCCTGAGGGTCTCAAACTGCACACAGGCTCATCTTGGACCAAAAGGTAAGAAATAATCTGAGGAGGGTTGCCTTGAGTGACCTTAAAAGAGATTTAGTTTAGCATTTTCAGGCTTTAGAGAAGAATGTTTAAAATCAGTGCCGCCGAGGCTGAGATATCTTGACTTTTAGTCCTAATGAGGGTCAAGCTCCAAAAATATTGGATTTTATAATGCAACATCTTTCACCAGAGATGCAGGTAAACACCCTCTCGCTCTCTCAAAGCATAACACTCCTGGGTTTCTGTCTTCTGAGAGTTTGGTGACGTGAAATTAATACTGTTTTCAGACGTGACAGAGCTCATACAGAAGAAGAAACTATACAAATGTTTGCACAGACAGAGTAGCACTAAACAAGACGACTAAAATCTCTTTGACGTGTAAGATCGGTGCAGTGCTCCTTTAAATATAATGAGTAAGATTGTGAAATCAATTGTAAACCGTTCAGGGGGCCGGTGTATAAAGAGGGAAGACAGGTGTAATGTTCTGATGAAAAGCCTTGAGAGCTGAGGTCTGCACAGTCTGTAGCCTGTCAATAGTGTTTTTGGTAAAGACAAGAGGCTGCTGCAACAATCAAGGTGCGAAAAAATAAAAGAATTAGATGGTGTGTTTTTCAAAAATTCGAAACTATTTTTGAGGTGATAAAAACATGATTGGACAGTCCTTTAGGTGAGATGCTCCAAACTTAAACGACACTTGATTTCCATGTGCAAACAATAACCCAGTATGTTCTATAGATGTTAGATACTGATTATGAAAATTTCAGTGCTTAGTCAGCAGTAACTGACCAGCCGGTCAGCAGTGACGGTGCAGACATTGTAAGGTGACAGACAGAACTGCCGTCTGGAAATCTAATGAGAAAGAGAGTGAAAAGGAGGAGGAAAAAATAGAGTGAGAGACTCGTTTCTCATTTGTATTCATTGGTTTGCATGGATTGTCTGCCCTTGCTCCCTCAGACCTTCCACTGGTCTGAATTCCATCAGACATACAGAGCTTGAAGAGGACGGCGGAGCAGACTCATCGGTGGATTTACAGCAGTAGACATAAAGTCTGAAACGCAGAGCGTACTGTGACAGAAACACACATGGGACACTTATAACCTGCTTGTATGATGAAATGTAACTTCAAATGATTGAGTGAAATTTAAAAGGACACAGCTATCAATTGTGCATGGAGGGAACCTGCCGTAAATCTTAATTATTTCTGAGAATATGTGTTTTATATGCATGTGACACCATACTGAACAAGACAGAGTCCACAGCCATGCTAGTGGCTGCGAGAGGCTGTGGGCGTATCCATATGTTCCCTGAGTCCTATTCCCAGTTCAGTATTCTGTCTACACACATTAACCCTCCTATTGTGTTCATGCAGTGAAGAAGAAAGTTTTCTTGTTATTCTCTGTCCCTTAAATAACATTGGTTTACTCTGTTAATTAGTCATATCAGATGAAGAGCCATTAATAAATTAAAATGTAAGATTAAAATTGACAAGAGTGCATGTCAAGGTATTTGGACCACCGGTCGTTTCTTTCCTAACCTTAATCTGTTTGTAAATGGAAATTAAATCTGACTCTACACCTCTATTCTAGCCTTAATCCATAAGGCCATAGGACCTTGGAAACACAGGACCCTGGAACATAGGACCCAGTGAATACATAGGACCCCGGAGACATGGGATCCTAAGAACATAGGACCCTGAGAATATATAAGACTTTGAGAACATAGGACCCTAGGGACATGGGATCCTGGCAACAGAGGACCCTAGTAACATAGGACTCTGAGCACATGGTACCCTGTTAATATATAAGACCTTGGGAACATTGGACCCTGGGAACATGGGATACTGGCAACAGGATCCTAGTAATACAGGACCCTGAGGATATAGGACCCTGCGAAGATAGAACCCTACGAACAAAGGACCCTGAAAACATAGGACCCTGGAAATATTTAGGAACCTGAGCAGGTAGGACCCTGGGAACATAGGACCCTGGGAATATATAGGACCCTGAGGACATAGGACCCTGGGAACATAGGACCCTGTGAAAGTAGGACCCTGGGAACATAGGACCCTGGGAAAATATAGGACCTTAGGAAAGTAGGACCCTGGGAATATATAGGACCCTGGGGACATAGGACTCTGTACATACCACCCTGGGAACATAGGACCCTGAGAACATAGGATCCTGGAAATATTTAGGACCCTGAGCAGGTAGGACCCTGGGAACATAGGACCCTAGGAAGATATAAGACCCTGGGAAAGTAGGACCCTGGGAACATAGGACCCTGGGAATATTTAGGACCCTGAGGACATAGGACTCTGAGAATATAAAGGACCCTGGGAACATAGGACCATAAGAACATAGGAGTTTGTGAACATAGAACCTTGTGAACATAGGACCATGAGAACGTAGGACCCTGAGAATATCTAGGACCCTGCGAAGGTAGGACCCTGTGAAAGCAGGACTCTGTGAACATAGGACCCTTGGAATGTAGGACCCTGGGAACATGGGACCTTAGGAATGTATGACCCTGGGAGCATGGATCCTTTGTCATGTTCCGACTATTTGCCATATAAATCTGTGGGAACACAGGACCCTGAGAACATAGGAATGACCTCAGGCTGGGAAGTGATGCTTTGAGCTAAACGTGAACATCAACATGTTAACAATGACAATAGCAAGATGTTGATCTTTAGCAGGTATAATATTTTACCATTTTCTTCATCTCAGTGTTTAGCATGCAGTATATGCTATTCAAGTACAGCTTAATTTTGCAGGTATCTGTTCATAAAGCAAAGTAAAAATTTGACCAGATGATGGCGCAAAATGGAAAGTTAAAGGATCACCAAGGTTATTACAATTCATCCTGTGGGGGACATGACTGAGTGTGCCAAACTTCATGGCGATCCAACCATTAGTTGTTGAGACATTTCACTCAAAACTACCAATGTCAGCCTCATGGTGGCACTAAACACAAAGTCAGTGGACCGCTAGAGCCAGCAGGATTCATCCTCTGAAAACCATTAATGTCCATACAAAGTATCATGGCAATCCATCCAATAGTTGTTGAGATATTTCAGTCTGAAACAAAGTGGCGGACTGACCAACACTGACACCCCTAGCTGCACTAGCATCATGATTTTATCACAAGGTTTTATTCATTGAGATTTTATTCAAAGCTTCATCAGCAATACAACAAAACTACAGCCTTGTATGAAATATTTACAAAAGGCAATCCTTGAAAATAACATCTTTTGGTATACTGTATTCTCATATTTACAGTGCAAGATTCTGCAAAATACTGACTGACACGTTTAGAAAGTTGCACTCACATTAATTTAAATCAGTGTCATGACTTAGATCAGATTCAACACTTAAAAGCCAAAACTGGAGACAAAACATCTGAACAGCATTTGTAGACATAAAGTATTCAGTCAGAGAGTTATTATCCACTGCATGGTGAGATGAAAATCTTATCAGTAGCAGCTTTTAGAAAGCTGTTTCAGCAACGGGTAATAATTTATCACAAGACACAGAAACAGACTGATTTCACACTTTGAGATTTCATTCTCTGAATAAAAAACACTTTCTGCGTGAGTCCTAACCAGCTCTGCGCAGGCATGAAAAGGAGTGGCCTCCTCTGTCATGCATGCCTTGCAATCTTCAACAGGATATTTCCCCATTAAAACCTGCAGCTGGAGGGAGTCACACAGTGTAATACAACAAAGAGGCTTTGAGCTAAAGAGATGCCATCAGCAGAAACTATGAGCAGTCATATCTGCGAGGGGTGGAGAAGAGTATCGGCCTAATGCGCTTTAAGATGACCACGTTCTCTTTTAACACTATGAATCTGTACAAAGGGAATGTTTGGTATACAGCACAGTGTTGTAGGTTTAACCTTAATACTTTTCTTTCTCTTTCATTGAGGCAGAAAATACTGTGCATTTACCCGGATTATGACCGATTACTGCTCGACAGTTCAACAATACAATCAAAGAAGGCGAGGCATGACCTTAAAAAATCCACGAAAGGCACAAAACTGATCAAAGACCCACTGTTTTAGGAAGTTTAAGTCCAATTGTTGCCCATTGCTGTCCACTGAAAGCTTTCAGGAAGAATGACAGCCAAGAGTTACGATGACGTATTCATTTTTCTGGCTGATTGAAAATGAAAGTAATGTTTGCTTGTGTCCTTAAAGTGTTGTTTCCTGGCAGTCAAATTATTTCCCGTGGTCACAGATGTTGCTGGATTATTTTAGAAAGGTCAGAACATCCAAGTTGGCATCAATGCATCACTGACTGCGTGTCCTTTCATGCAGGGAGAGCGTCCTTTGTTAACCTGCAGAAATCATAGGAGAGAGAGGTGACAATGTCAGAGAGGCAGAGAGACACAGAAGGACAGAGGTCATTCCTCTATCATCTCTGAACTCTGGTGACACGAGTCAGGAGTGGTCCAGGAGTCAGTTTAGAGTGTTTTTTGCTGAACTTGACTCAATCAAAGGTCCACTGTGTAGGATTTAGGGGAATATATTGGCAGGAATGGAATATATCACAATAAATACTTGTTTTCTTTAGTGTATAATCACCGTTTTGTTTTAGTTACCTTAGAATGAGCTGTTCCTATCTACACAGGGAGTAGGTCCTCTTCCACAGAGATCACCATGTTACACCGCAATGTTTCTACAGTAGCCCAGAACGGACAAACCAAACACTGGCTCCAGATAGGGACATTTGGATTTTTCTTGTCGGCCACCGTAGTTAGCAGCCCCTCCACAATGAGCAGTGTTTGAGAAACACTGATTTGTTAGGTGAAACTGCTTTATTCAGTGATTTTACTGGTTTTAATCACCTGTTCCATTTGTTTTGGGAGGAAGGGAGCTCTGTGGTTAATTTGGCTCCTGATAAAAACCTCCTGAACAATGAACACTGAGAGAATTCTAACCAGGGAGATGTTTCAGGTGGTTGCAATCTGCAGTCTTCACCACTAGATGGCATTAAACCCCCCTAAATTTTACACACTGGACCTTTAAGTCCCATACAGCAGTGGTTCCGAACTGGTGGGTGTTGGTCCAAGAGTGGATCGTGGGTCCATTCTGAATGAACCACAACTCTTAAGTTGAAGTACAGTGAATTTTGGCACAGAGTTTTCATTTTGAGGTGCTGTCTTCTGCTGTAGAATGAGTGACTAATGGACAGATACTTGACAGAGACAGCAAACTAGCTCAACGACATGGCCAAACGAAAGTATGACGCTGAATTTATTAAACTGTGTGGATCTTGAACTAATGACCCAGAAGAAATCTGGACCCTGTGGCTGGACCAGTTGGGAACCACTGACATACAGTGTTAGAGTTTGGATTAGAGTGCTATTTTCTTCCTTTTCTTAAATTTGTTAAAACTAATTTTTTTCTTATTCTTATTTTCTATCTTTCTTTTGAGAATGATAAAATAAATGTACAGTGTAAATGCAGTATTAAAAGTCTGGCGTACAGCATTTCATGGCATCTGGCAGTGAAGCTGCAGAATTGAAACCTCTCCCTGTGCCAGGCTTGTAGGACAGTGCCCGATGCAAAAAACGAAAACTCAAATGGCCCTATCTAGAGTCAGTGTTTGGTTTGTCCACTCTGGGCTACTGTGGACACAATATGCCGGACTCCGTGAAAGAGGACCCGCTCCGTATGTAGATATAAACGGCTCATTCTAAGGTAGCAAAAGCACAATAAATCTTATTTTCAGGTGGTTACTAATGAATAAAAACATAGTTATGAATATTAAAGTTATTTCTGCCAATATATGCACCTAAATCCTTCAAACTGGACCTTTAAAGCCAGAGTATTGCACAGTTGAAATATTGTTCTGATATATGTACAATTGAGTCAGCATTGCACAGTTGAAAATATATGTAATAAATACATAAATGAATAAGTATATATAGACAGGGGTGCCTGTGGCTCAGAGGGTAGAGCGGCTCGTCCACCAATCATAAGATCAGTGATTGATCCCCTGCTCCTCCAGCCTGCATGTCAAAGTATCCTTGAGCAAGATACTGAACCCCAAATTGCTGCCGATGGCTGCTCCATCTGGGTGTGTGAGTGTGTTAAAAACTGAGTAGCAGGTGTCACCTTGTATGATAGCCACCAGTGTATGAATGTGTGCGTGAATGGGTGAATGTGACTCGTAGTGTAAAAAGCACCTTGAGTGGTCGGATGACTGAAAAGGCGCTACACAAGTGCAGGTCCATTTACTATTCCATTTACTTTTTAGAGTAGGTCTACTAGAGTGCATCTTATTCAAGTGCAAAATAATTGGCAGGTTTCAAAATTTGCTTCTGAAGCAGCTTCAACAACATTTTATATGCTGTCATTTTTTAATTTGTGGCTGCTGTGGAAATTCACAGTTGTGACAAACAGGGCAGAGCTGCTGCAGAGTGCACAGCCACAGCAGCACTAACATCACATTTACTTTTCTTTTGAGACCTCTTTTGTAACCTAATGTGTACAGAGGGCCTCCTCATTGAATGAAAGTACCCTCTAACCCTTGCACTGCTTTCAGAAATAAAATCCTGGGAAAAAGCCGTGTGTAAATGATGTTGGTCAACAGTCAGCAGAGTGGACCTTGACCTCGCCTTCCCAGCCCTTCCAGTAAGGAGACTATCCTGGGGTTAAGTTGCGCCACACTTCCATGCATGCCTGGTGTAATCACTAGCAGGTGTTAGCAGTGTTTGTGCTTTCAAACAGCACCATGTGTAACGACGAAAGGGTCACAGTTCATCAGTCGTAGCCGTACTGAAACCAGCTGGTGCATCACAACAAACACAGGCTGGCAGAGGAAAGGAAACTGTTTGGAAACAGCCTGAGTCAACTGTTTATCTGTATTGTGTTGGCATGATTGTGTAAGGAGGTGTGTGTAATAGGTCAGTCATAATGTCTCAATGTGTATGCAATAGACAAATAGATAGATATGTGCGCTATTGTTTTCAGTGTATCCATGATGAGATAATTCTTTAGACGTAGGCTGTATTCACACCTGCAGGAATGTTGCTTAATGAATAATTGCCCATGCTGTGACACATTGTTTCTGGCTGTGACACAGTTACTGTTGTGATTTAGTAATCAGCGTTGCCAAATGAACTCTCACGGCTCACAGAGGA
Source organism: Cephalopholis sonnerati (assembly GCA_019142605.1). Taxonomy (NCBI): domain Eukaryota; kingdom Metazoa; phylum Chordata; class Actinopteri; order Perciformes; family Serranidae; genus Cephalopholis; species Cephalopholis sonnerati. The sequence goes on along the minus strand of JAGQAX010000003.1, from coordinate 25,532,982 downwards.
GCAGGAGAACAAACAGTAAAGCTCATGCACTTTACTTTATGCATTTGAATTAGTTTTGATGTCCATATTCAGGCATTTTATGACTACAAGTGGTATTTTTTTAAGGTTCTGCTCTCTGATGATGAGGGGATGAATGACAAGAGACTGAATAAAATCTATCTGTGTTCATGAACTGGACATGAAGTACATGTAAAAGTGTAAAGCATGCTCACCACCATCAGTAGATTCATGCAAGCGTAGAGTCCTTTGCAGTTTCACCTGCAACAAACAAACCAATGAACAAACACGTCTTAACATTTAGAGCAACAGTGACCTCTGCTGGATAAACTCCCCTAACTACTCTCACTGTCAGTGATGGTCTCCTTTTTCCTCTTTTTTAAAGCTTTTTTTTTCTGGCTTTAAACTCAGAGCAGTTACACACAAATAATTATATTTAGCAGTCCAATGAGAACAACCATAACAGTCTTACCAGCCCTTCACTGTTTCACTTCCCCAAAACCCACATTGGTAAAATAACAAGTACAGATGTGTGTGTGTTTTTTTAATCAAGTAGAGAAGCACTGCCACAGTGTAACAACAGTGTCATAGTAAAAGCTTGCATCAAAAATTAGACTTAAATAAAAGTACGATTGTATTAGCTTAGAAATAAACTTTAAGTACCAAAAGTAAAAGTATTCACGATGCAAAAAGGCCTATGTCAGAATAATGTTAATTATCTTACTGTATTGATGTATTAAAGTGGACAACACTTTCACAGTGTAGCAAGAGTTGAGTCCTCCACCAGAATACTTAACACTTAATTTCCTGCATACTGGTGTTTCTACTGTTTCTTAATTTTGTCAAAATAAAAGTCCTCCACTACTCTCATGTTTATTGTTGGGAGGAAGGGCAGATGCAGATGTTCTAAATATTGAGGAGGGTGTGTCCCTTGCATTCCACCCAAAATCTACACATATGACCAAATACAATATAAGAAAAAAAAGAGAGTAAACTGTGACATCTGAATGGCTGCTAGGCTCCTCTCAGAGAGACTCTCCCCTCCAGAACATGAAACATTTTCGAACACATTTATGAGGCACATATCCTCACATCACCTCATGCTGCTACTTTTTTAAATGCTTACAGCTTCATTTACAGTGACCTACCATCCTTTTGCATCCATTGGTCCAACTCCTCCATTTCCAGCTCCAACACAGAGGGCACATCTTCTTCAAACATGGGCCTGGAAGATAAAAAGTGTGACACAAAAACCATGTTAACAGAACATTCTGTTTAGCACTGTAATGCAAACATGTGAGGTGTCCTCTATCGCATAGCATTCTGGGATATTTATGCTGGAGTAGTGTCCAGTGTTTGCATGCTGTAATATATCACCAGAAACAGAGTACTATTCACATACTATGTAGTGCTCCAGGGATGACGTTTTTCCGTAGGCTGACGTGGAAGTTAGCATCGCACTGGTTCTCTTGTCAAAAAAGTCTATGAAATTTTTCCATTGGATTTTGAATTATTGCCGAAAATGAGCTCTGTGGCAAACAAACGTTGATGACACTAACACATTTTGTTCAGCGAGATAATCTTTACAAATGAAAATCCCAAATGCCCAAATGCAATTGCCAGAAGTAAAAAGCTAATGTTTGGCTATAAACAAACGACACCACAGTCACATGAGTTACTGTCGCCACCACAACGAGGCTGTAAAGTCGTGTTTGGTATGATGACCTTCTGTAGTCTCATTCAGCAACTTGTTAGCAACCGCCTTTTGGAAGACACATAAAAGCTTCAAAATTCAGAAGTGGGGCACTTACTGGCGTATTTAATGTCGTAGAGCAAAACGTGAAAGTCTCTTAAGCTTGTTTTAACCACAGTCCTTATTTCAGACATCTAACCAAAAAAACATTGACTTCAAGAGGAGGGAACCAGGAGTGCTAAAATGCTAAATCATTTGCGGAATGTAGGACTCATTCCTGGAGCACTTGAGATAAAATCTCACGCACTGTTTTAGCCTATTAAATTACATGCTAGTATGGAATTTCAGACACAGTCTTTGTCAGGCTACACCATTTAGACAGATCTGTGACCGAACAGATAACAGGTTTCACTAATAGATACTGGATGGCAGAATGTTGCCTGTTTTTTCCAATGGATTTGCACACCTGGCGAATATGCCAGAAAAGTTTCTAGCACCAGGGTTTACCTGTCACTGAATATGCACAGTAATGTTTCTCCTGCTGGCCTCACCCGCAAGTTCCTGCTACTTACATTGTGGTGGTGTCACAGAATTTTAAATCACTCTTCCAGGAAAGTTTTACAAATATAAAACCGCCATGACTCAAAAAATCGTAACGCAAAGAGGCATAGTTGACCCTGTTCAGCTCGAGGTGTCCTGTCAACAGTTATACAGACGTATCTTTTATAATGGTGGTCGGGAAAATGCTTTTTGGGCCGCAGGGGATTTTCTTTTCTGCAATACCGCGAGTGACCACTGGGGAAAAATTGGATGCAAGGCTGAGCAGCGTTTCTGGGGGCCTTGGGCAAATAGTGACAACCATCTTTTATTTACTCCCTTATATGCCCTTGTTGGGGCGAGTATAGTGAAGCTGTTATGTGATTGTGGTTTTGTTGTTTATTAGCTTTTTTCACAGTCATTTTGGTGCTAATCTAACAGTTAGCTTTAAGAGTGTTGCTAATAGAACACAAGTATTTTACTATTTTAACTGCCTGAACTTCTTTTGATGACCTAATGATGACTTTTAATTGATGATGGAGTTTTTAAATCCCATTTCCTTGTTTATAGGCTAATTAATCATTCTTACAGTGCCTTCAGTACAACTCTTGTTTATCTCATTTTCAATGATTTTTAATCTCATTCAGTTTATTGTGTTTTGTCCGACACTGTTTTCATAGTTTCACAGTTCTTAGCTTTCTGCATCGCTCTGCACTTACGCACATAATGACAACAGAGGAATACATGTAGAGGTCTCAAGTCATTTGTTCAACTCAGGGGATCAAGAACTGATATGATGTTTGAGATTTTGCAGATATTCTAAGTAGCGGTGGAGAAAGACATGCAACCACACAATCTAACTTGTGTTGACACGCTTGTAAATAACTCTCACTCTTTATGCATATGAAACCCAAACCCTGTGCAAAGAGGGTTTGGGTTAGATCATGTTTTCCAAACAGGAAATAACACACTGATGGTTTTCTCTTTCCAAACATCTGACATTAAAATACTGAACATTTCTTTTACACATTTCTTTTGCAATGTAACATTTTACACAGTTGCCAGAGTCCATCAAATTAGCAGCTGCTGGGAAAAAAAATACATCTTTTAACACTTACATTGGCACCTTCTCTGTGCTGGACCCGTCCAAATATGGATCCTCTTTTCTCAGCTCTGTGAGAGGAGAACACTGATCAGACATCTTTATTATGATGACAATGGCAAAAAGCATGGCAGTAATCAAATATATATTTACTCTAAGAAATCCAAACACTAAATAAATTGTAGGTTGTTTTTTTTTTGGTAGTTACATTCATAAAAAATTCGTGAGAAATTCGTGAGTTTCTTTTTTTTTTTTTACCAATATCTGTTCAATCACAAGATTGCAGGTAAGACTCACCATCAGTTCCTCTAAATTTCACAAAATGTTTACACAAAATGTTCCCATTTAGCTGTCATTGTCGTCAGCCACACAGAAATTTCAGTACTATTATCAAGATTTGAGATTGAGTGACTTTAATTTGACAAATTTTATGACATCAGCTGAAAATTCAGCATTTTAAAATACAACACACAGGTCTCACTGCGGACAGTGACAGTTTACTTTAAAGAGAATAGAATAACAATACAAAAGTTCCAACTGATGTCTTTCAACGCTTTGAATGTGAAAAACCAAAGCAGATTCACCACCATCGCAGTGGCACCTCCAAGGGGAGGGCCAGTGGGGGCCATGGCACCCCTGATGCAGTTGTACCCTTTTTCCATTGGCACTCTTGGCCGCCCCGAGTGAAGTCTAGTAGTGCTGATTTTTGTTTCCATTGTCAGTTTAAACACACCATGCCGCGCTAAGCCGTGTTGGAGATGGACTGTCTCAATAGTGTGTCCAAAAGCCAGACTGCCTGCCCTCAAGCGGGTAGCAATGACGTCTTGCCGACCGCAGCTAAGCCTCGACTACCCCCCCTTCTCCTTACTTTACATATCTGCTTTATTTTACTGTTTCATCTTCGCTATCAGCCGTATCAGAAGTTGTGTGAAGTTGCTGCTTGAAAACTCATCATTTCCTTATTTTGCTGCTTCACAATAAAAGTTTTTACAAAGCAAAATAATGGGGAACTTTTATTGTGAAGAATCTGTAGGAAATAAAATGTGTTTATCACTGAATGAGTGGAACTTAGTTAGCGGCTTTTCTTCAATAAAGGCAAGTCTGATAATACAGCAGGGAGGGAAGTGAAAGCAGAAACAGCCACAGTGAGATGTTGATGAAGAGCTGCAGACAACAGGCTCTTACTGCACCTCTGCAAACAGCTCACCTCCGACAGGTAAACTTCCCAAGACAAGCCGTCATCAGTTAAAGACACACCTTCAAGAAGGTAGCCCTGTTGTAATTAAAATGCAAACCCCTGCTGTGCTGGGCTGACGGCCCAAACCAAGCCAAGCCAAAAAAGGGTATTGCTGTATTGCGGAAATAATTAGAGGCCGACATTATCGTCTTTAAGAGGCTGTGGCGTGCTCAGTTTTTTAAGCTAGTGCAAAGGATGTGGTATCTTTTGAAACTAGATAACTGGTAACAACCAGGTCAGCATAGCTCGTCAGGAAGGGGTTAAATAACACCGCAAACTTAAGCTTAATTTTGACGAGAGTACAACTGGCATGGCCGTTTTCAAAGTTTAACCCTCATCTCAAGACATCTGAATGAGAATGGGTTCTATGAGTACCCACGAGTCTCCTCTAAACTTGAGGCTTGCTCCCTGTTAATGTTTTTTTTCCCCTACGATAAACGTACTCCTTAAATTAAAGATGTGTATTTGTCGTTTTAAGGAAAAGATACATAATAGATACAAAACACATTAAAACAGGATTGTTGTGAAACTCAAAATGGTAACTGTACTGGTATTAGTCTATTTACATCTAAAAGTTAGGAATATTAACTCTAATATTAACATGGTTTTCAACTAGCTTATACTTCAATAGCTTAACTGAATCCCAAAAAATCTGGCTATGGCTCTTGGTTTTGATGTAGATCTCTGAGGATTCTGAGTGACTGCTATGAACAAAAATTCTTGGGAAATCATTGCAAATAAAACCAAAACCATTTGTAATGTCCACCAGGGGGCAACTGGGAAAATATGTTTTTGTTTTTGTAGGTTGGGTGAACTGACCATTCAAAGAGTTCCCTCTTGTGTTGGACATACCTTGATTTCTTGCTTTTTCATTCCACCTGCGGTTGATGAAAATACCGCAGACTATCATGCCGATAATTAAGACCACCAGCACCACAGGGATCAGGATGATGATGAGACTCAAACCGTCCTCCTTTCCTGGTGTAGTGGCCGATGGACCCGTAAAGACAGGTCCCTCTGTTGTATCTGCAAGAACTGCAGAGGCAAGGCAACAGTTATGAGGCCGTCATCTGCCTTTAAATTCATACAAAAATGCATCCTGACTCCTGCTGCGTTTTAGATAAGATAAGATAAGATAAGATAAGATAAGATAAGATAAGATAAGATAAGATAAGATAAGATAAAATAATCCTTTATTTGTCCACAGCAGGGACATTTGCAACATTACATCAGCAGACAGTGCAAACAGGAAGCATCAGTAGGGACAAATACAAAGCAATATAATAAGCAAACAATATAAAAACACAACGCATCGTACAGAAGCAGAGTATAACAAAGAGACAGACTGAATTTTACATTGCTGATTTTTTACTGTTCTGTTATTTAGTCTAATGAGCGGTACAGTCTTTACATGTACAGTAAGCTAGACACGAATCAGCGCTGTGCTGGTATGTTAGGCCACGGTTGGTCTGACATACCATAATTAGGGGTGAGGAGGCTGTTATATCCTGAGCCATACTCTTCTTCTATGGGACTTTCAACTGGAAACAACAGTAGAGGAGAGAATCGACGACTTTACTGAAACATGTCAGTAAATAACTTCTCTGTTGTCTCTCCACTACACCAAGAGGTGACATGAAATCACATCAGGATATCAAATGTTGAACAAGTGGATAATCTGTGAAAGACTCTGTCTGTGTAGAGATGGAGGTTTTTCAGCAAAAACAGAATCACGTAGAATAAAAGTTGTCGTGGACTTACCGTTGCCATCTGTGACAGAGGGGTCGGGTGGCAGCGCTGAAGAGAAATCTATAATAGTTGTGGGTGTTTCTACGAAGAGAGAGAGATCGTCATGTCATCATGATGACAGCATTCACAGTGAGTAATGCTCATGAGGTTTGTGAATCAGTTCATTATACATGGCCCAAAGTATGTGGACACCTCAGCATTATCTACTAGTTGAGTTTTCAAACTTTTTGTGCCCAAGGCTCGTCAAAGGGAGAGCCAAAATCTCAGAGTACGCCTGTATTTATATCTGTGCACAATAGCTTCTATAACATGTGTTTTCACTCTTATCATGACATAAATGTTCGTTTATATTTACTAATATCAAATAACAACTGATAACCAACTATTACTCATGAAATATTTATTAAGAAAATGATTCAAGAATTAATTTTAAACTTTTTAAAATGACATCAAAGCACCAACAACACATCCATTTAAACAGAAAATAATGTAAAATAATTTAACATTATGTGATGTGTCACACACTTAGAATTCCCACAGGTGAACGACAACAAATAGGTTCCTGAGAAGGTTTTTAAAATTGAATAAAATAAAATTAAATTAAATTAAATAAAATTAAATAAAATTAAAATTCTTTACATTTTTATTAGGAAATGGGTGTGCACAACATACTGATACAGTCAGGTGAAAATTCATTCATAACTTTTTGTATAGGCCCAGAAATATTGCAGTAATAATGTATGGTTATCACAAAATCCCACGGCACACCTGGATCTGCATCACGGCACACCACTGTGCCGCAGCACACCATTTGAGAAACAGCTCTAAAAAAATTACTTATTATCAACTCATTAACGAAATGATTCAAGAATTCATTTTAAACTTTTCAAAATTACATTGACGCACCAATAACACGTCAATTTAAATGGAAATTATGTAAAATAATGTGAGATAATGTGATGTGTCACACACTTGAAAGTTTTTTTTTTTAATTACATCAAATAAAATTGAATTAAATTAAGTATTTTTAAATCATTTTTATTAGTAAATGGGTGTGCACAACATACTGATACAGTCAACTGAAAATTCATTCATTCATTTTTGTATAAGCCCAGTTGAATACTGCAGTAATAATAATGTGTGGTTATCCCAAAATCCCACGGCACACCATTTGAGAAACATTGCTCTGCAAAATAGACTTTACAACCACTTAAAACTTGTAGAAAGTCTCTACAGTTATTTTTAAGCTGGTAAGACCAGGTAGGTTCCAGTGCAACAAAGGAGCTGAACCTCAACGACATGTTTTGTCCAGAATGAGGAGCCAGTAGCGAGCTTCTGTCTCTCTGTCCCAGAGAAACAGAAGCACAGAAGTTAACCAAACTTAGTCTCATAAAAGGAACCAGGGGTTGAACACAAAACTAACATCTGTGTCTGTATCTGTGTCTGTTCACGTCACAAACACATCAGTATGTCTATCTAACACATGACTGACAGAGCTTTAGAAAACAGCTCACTGGGCCGTATGACATAATTTTAAAAAGTGGCTGTGCCCACAGAGGGAGGAGGTCCAGGTGCAGATAAAGTTGTTATAAATTGTCTCTGAAGACAAAGATTACTGCGAAAATTCAGATGTCTTTCTTATCTGTTCAAAGCACATTATCTGTGCATATCCAAATCATGTTTTTGTGTTTGTTTACACCCGTAAAAAAGGAACCAGTGCCCTTTAACCAACCATGACTCAGCCTACTGACTGTAGCTCCTTCACAGGCTGTCTCCTCGACTTTGCCGAAGCGTCAAAATACACGAACAATAATAAATATGAACATTTACACATCTGTCTCTGTGTGTTGTTGTACATCTGCTGTATAAGGAATTTAAGATTTTTTAGGTTCAATAAAGGAATAATTAGCAACAATATATTGATACAAAATCAAAGGTATCTATTTTAAGAAAACAAAAGAAGAGAGAAAAAATCCTGTGGAGCAGAGGAACGTCTCCCTCTTGTGTCCCTCCCTCTCTTTATGTATCACTGTGTCATATGGATTACTGTCATTTTATTATGTTGATCTGTTCTGTGCACACCACATCTACTGCACATCTGTCCGTCCTGGAAGAGGGATCCCTCCTTAATTGTTCTTCCTGAGGTTCCTACCATTTATTTCCCTGTTAAAGGGCTTTCTTTATTGGGGGGGAGTTTTTCCTTATCCGCTGTGAGGGTCCAAGGATAGAGGTTAACAGTTCTTTCTGAAAAAGTTTTCATTATGTAAGAGTGTAGGTTTTCTTTCCACATTGGTGGGGGGCACATATGAAAAGGGGGTTTGGAGTCCACCGCCAGAAAAGACTTAACTTCCTGCATATTGGTGAATCTTTATGGACCAATTTGTGCCTTTTTTGCATCATTTTATGGTGGAAATGTCTTTAATTTTGTCAAAGTAAAAGTCCTACAAAAGGAGTACAAAAGGAGATGTTCTATATCAGGGGGGTCAAACATACGGCCCGGGGGCCAGAAGTGGGCCACCAAATGGTCCGATGCGGCCCACTGGATGACCTTGCACACCTAATACTGATGCACTTGTGAAGGCTAAGAGGCCCCAGGTTTCAGGAGCGAGTTAAACAGTGAGCGGCTGCTTCAGAGGCTTTTCCACCTCGACCAGGGTATAGTTATTTTCTTGCACTTTAGTTTGGTGTGGTGATGTCAGGGTTACGACACAGGAGTGGAAATGTATAGGAAAATGCACATGTAATGACAGCGAGTAGTAGCCCTCACAGGCTGTTTGTCATCTGTTTTGTAAATGGATTCAAGTTTTTAAAATGTACTTTGAATAAAAAAAGGGGACAAATTTTGAGGTGTTTGTTATTTATAGGATATAATACAATGGTTTTACTGGTCTGGCCCACGTGCGATCAAATCGGACTGTATGTGGCCTGTGTACTAAAATGACTTTGACACCCCTGCTCTATATATTGAGGGGGACGTGTCCCCAGCATCACCCCAAATTCTACACCTATATCATTATGAACCTGGCTCTATGCAGGAGGCATGTCGCCATGTTGGAACAGGAAGGAGCGTTCCTCAAACTGTTGCAACTAAGTTGTAGTTGTTGTCTAAAACATCGTTGTAGCATCCTCCTTACATGTGAAGTCGATACTAACGTGACCTGTCTTGTCACAGTTGGTCTATAGATGTAGATGTGTACTTGATACTGTCAGGGCTGCATCCTGTTGGGGTTACGGTTAAAATGCATGACATGAAACTGCAGTGTGATCACTTGATTCCAGTAAGGGACGTTTGTTCTTCTACCCCGTCCTCTCTCTACCACATTTCCTGTGTATCTATCAACTACTGCATCACACAAAGGCAGAAAAAGAATAGGAAAGAAATTTGGTGAGTTCAGGTCGGTTTCAGAGGATCTAGAAAACAGCCATCTTGTTTAATGTGTTTGCGTCTACATTTATTGAGATTTCTACACAGTTTTGGGATCTAATACGTGTTAATGTGTCATATCTGAATATTGTTTACTTGTACAGCGTGTGTCTTGGCCTGTTGTTTGTGTTGTATTTGTTGTTGTAACAATGTGTTTATGCTGCCCTCTGGACCAAGTGTCTCTAAATAGGATATTTTAATATTTAATGGCACTTAATTTTGTTTAAATAAAGAGAAATTTAATTTAAAAACAATTAAAGCAACCCAAGTGTCCACATAGTTTTAACCACATAGTGCATTATTATTTCTAGAATTTATTTTTTTTATTCAGGCCTCACCTGAGATCTCTGTATGACCATCACCAACACCATCAGCTCCTAGGCCTTCTTCTGCTACTACTGCCTCTACTGGCTCCTCTTCTCCTGCCTCAGTTGTTCCTGGTTCATCAGCAGGTGGATCTTCGTCGTCACATAACACTGCAATCCAACACCTTTCATTACTTCATATCATGGTGCTGTCATGTCATTGCAAAGACACAGTGAAGCTTTAAAGGGAAACATGTGCAGCGTTCATATTAAAAGTGAAAGACACACGTGAGTGAAGACGGTTAATTCTGCAGGGATTTCACCAGCTTAGTTTCTAAAACAACATCTGAATAACTGTCAGTCTGCTCACACAAGAACTCGAGACTTCCGCGTGCATGATTTCAAGCGGTTGCTACAAAAATCAAAACTGTTGCAAAACGCACCTAGTGGACGGCGAGGAGGAGGAGGTGGAGATATTCAACATGTTGAGCAATTTGTTCCTGACAGAGCTTCGTCATGTTGTAAAAGATTTGACTTTGTGAGAGAAAGTTCCTCTTGCTCTAGAAAACTACTAGATTTAAAGCAAAAGAGGAATGACAAGCTCCTAAAATACTAAAAGACTACGGTGTTTTCTACTTTAAAATGTTCTTTAGGCTGTTGTTAGCTTTAATAAACTTAGAGAAGCAGTCGGGATTAAGTTTGTAAATGTGTCAGAGTTTAGAAAAAGCAAACAAAACTGTGGATTAAAGTGAGATAAGGCCAAACTGTAACTTAAACTTTTACTACTTCAGGTCCTCGGGCCTTGCTATTTAATCTACGTGCTCTATATTTATAATAGAACAACAAAAGCTCCTATACTTTCACAGTATTAACAGTAAACACTCTTTACTTCCAGTCAAGACGTCACACTCACAGTCACAAAGTCAGAAACACAAAGACTAAAGCACTGAAGAGAAAGAAGGGAGGAGACAGGAACGTGGAGTTCACAGAGTAAAGAAACTAATCTTACCTGTCTTTGTAAGAGCGGTGAGCAGCAGCAGCAGCAGCAGCAGCAGCAACAGGGGGGTCTTTACCCGGGGCCCTCTCATGCTACCAGTCCCAGAAGCAAACATAGTGCCATTGTGTGCCTGCTTCCTTTTCTACTGTCACAGCATCACACTTCCTGATCTGACTTAACATATTAAATGGGAGGAAAAGAAAAAAAAAAAGACACACACCCTCAGACTCACTCAGATAACTCACTCGGATGTGATGCAATAGACTGTGTGCTTGTCGCCACAAGTCTGACGGCTCCTCAGCTGCAGTACAATCACATTCCTGCCAGTTAGGTATGCAGCCCTACAGAGCGAGGGGGAAGCTGAACAAACTTTAAATATCATTTGTGTGTGTGAGCTCAGTGAGGACCAGCTGCTCGGGTATCTGTTGAGAGAACTGCAAACGTGTCGGGCTCAAAATAACGCTGAGGCTGTAAAGTTGCTGACTATTTGTTTGTGGATGTGTCTCGATACGAGCTCAGACAGGATCATTAGTCACACTTTGTGGTAAAAGACTGATCATGAATTTGAGGGTCATGCTGTTGTGATTATCTATGGATGAAGGCTGCTGGCCTACTTTGAAAACACTTGAACTTTTCTTCATCTGAGGAACAGACACATGGTGGTAGCAGGTTTCAACATGATAGACCGAGTTTGTGGTAATGTGGCTTTTATCAATACATCACAGATGGCATTAAAACACGATGCATGCCACTTCCTCTGAGTACTGGCTGTCAGTTGTCACAGGCTGAAAAGACGATTGGGCAACGTTTGATGATTCTTCTGCAAGAGAAGAATCAGGCCAAAGGTTAAGACACTCAGGACACTGTGTGATCTGCGAGAACAAAAATCACTTCCTGTTAAAATAAACTTCAACATTAATATCACACAGTGTGGGCATAAATGTAAAACAAGATTAAGAGTCTACAGCCATGTTTGTGAACAACCAGTCTGCCAACATGCTCACAGTAACAATGCACCAGGGGTGTGTACTCCAGTCACATGACCTGGAGTAGGGTCAGATTCAGGTTACAAATCAACTCCGCTTGACAAAATAAAAAAAGACTTGCACCTCGACTTGGACTTCAACACCAATAACTCCCCCAGTATTAACAAAAAAAAGTGCTGCCAATCATTTAATTACCTTTAATTTCCTGAATCAAGTAACATTAACGCACTTAATTCCCAGCATGTCCCCAGATCCACTTTGTCTGAACTGATCCAACTGCATCCAGTCAAACTGCAGGAGAGAACCATGAAGAACTAATGTCACATAACTGAGCGCCCCTTGGAAAAAGTTATGCCAAGGATAATTTTGTTCATATAGCCTCTGAAAATGATGCAAATATTATTGCAGTATGCAAAATGTGTGAGTCAAAACTCAGAGATGCAATAACTTCCAGCTTCAATCGAAGTCACACAAAGAACGGTAAGCAGAAGCTAATGTTAACATTGTTAGCGAGCTAATGCTCAGCTAATGTTAGCGCAACGGCTAAAAAATTTTTAACAACAAATTAATGCAATTTTTAAAAGCATTTATTATTTTTCTAAATTTAAGGTTAGCATTACATTTGTATGAGAGTGAATTATGATTGTTTAGGTCTCAAAACTCAAAGTTTGGGACTTGTGACTTAAGTGCAAAGACTTGAGACTTGTGACTTGCAAAACAATAACTTGGTCCCACCTCTGCACCGCACACATGCCACCATGTTTGTCATCTTAGTTTATTGTGTTACTCAGTGGCAGATCCTCCTATAGGCAACAATAGTCGCAGATTTTGTAGAATTAAAAATAAATAAAATCTTGGGGGCACCGTGTGAAGCTTGCCTCGGACACTGGATGCGCTGGGTCCGGCACTGGTTACATTTAATCACCACTTAACACAAAGTACAGCTGAGGCTGATGGTAACGTCATTTGCTTTGAAGGAATTTGCACATAAACTGAAGTACTGGACGAATTAAGGTTTTGACTCAATGACGATGCGAGATGAGAAGTTTCAGATCAACAAAGTTATTTAAAAATCATTCTTAGAGGACCATGAATGTCTCATGAGTGTCATGGCAATGCATCCAAAAGATCAGTGAAGATATTTCACTAAAAAAGGAAAACATCAATGTCATGATGGTGCCAGAGGAAAAGTAAAAACAGCACCAGAGTCAGTATGATTCATCTGAGGATCATGAATATGTCCATTCAATGGTTGTTGAGATATTTCAGTCATCAAATGGAGAGGATTGCAACCAGTTGAAACATGTGCTAAGCACAAACTCTCCATCAGGATTCATTCAGTGTTCATGGTTCAGAAGGTTTTTCTACTGGAAGCTGAATGATCTGCAGAGGTCTCTTCCTCTCCAAAACAAACAGTCCAGTTGATTTAAACCAGTAACAACACTGAATGAAGCAGCTTCACGTTAAGAATCTGTGTTTTCTGACACTGTTTGGCTCATCACAGGAGGGCTGCTAAGTATGGTGGCAGGTGCAGAAACATTAGTGTTTGGTTTATTCTTTCTAGGGTACTGTAGAAACAAGGCAGTGCGACATTACGATCTTCGTAGACAAGGGTGGTGAAGGTAAAAGTACTGAATAAACCAGTCTCACATTACAAATCAGTGTTTTTCTAACGCTGTTCAGCTCAACGCAGACAGGCCGCTAGCCCAGCACCTATGTGCTCACCTTTGTTCTCTGACAACTGAAGATCCAAATATTCGAGAGGTTTTTAACGTGAGCCGAATTATCCGCAGCAGTCTCTTCCTCTCCAAAACAAATGAAGCTGATGATTTATACCAGTAAAAACCCTGAATAAAGCAGTTTCATGTTAAAACTCTGTGTCTTTCTGATGCTGTTTGGCTCATCGCAGAGGGGCTGCTACAACTACGGTGGCTGACGTGACAGCGTGAATGGCCCTATCTGGAGCAAGTGTTTGGTTACGCCATTCTGTGCTATTGTAGAAACATGGCAGATTCCGAGGACCTGCTCCCTATGTAGATATAAACGGCTCATTCTCAGGTAAGTAACACACAGCGATTCTTATTTTCAGGTGATCACACACCAAAGAAAACATACTTATTATTGTCCTAAATCTTACAGACTGCACTTTCAGTTGTAGTTATTTGTATTAATGTGGTTATAAATGTTCTTGGGATGACGAGCAGCGGGGGTGGATGGTCTTGGCAGGAGGGGTTTTCCATGAGTGACACAAATGTAAAAATGAAAAAAGAAAGCTCACACATCCACACACTGACATCACAGACAGGAGGCATGTACCATCAAGCCTGTGGTTATAAATGTTAGTAGGTTGTACATAAAGGCTTTTAATCATTGACGATGCAGTTGTAAATGTGGATTAATTGTTTATAAATGGATTTTGGTCCAAGTTGTCGTCTGCAGCGTTACCCAAAACTACCACAAGTGACCTAAAAGTTGTTCTAATATGGATTAACACATAATTTATTAACATTAATACTCTTAAATACATGAAATAAAACCTGTTACATCTTTATAAAGGATGTCTTATTAGACAGTGGCATTAAAAATTAAGATTACTCAATATCTTATCATACATATTTTTCTCTCAGGATTTACATATAACCCTGTGTTACATGAGCCTCTGAACACACTGAGTTGTTTGGGAAATATCACTATGTTTTAAACTGTGAGAGCTTACACAACAGAAACTTCCTTGAGAGAGGAGAACAGAGGATCAGGCTTCAGAGCTCGCAGCTTTCATAAATGTCGTCATAAAACTTTTGCCTCTGGGAAAACAAACCTGAATGACGTTGTTCTGAAGAACAGTCTCTGTGTTATATTTCTGGTCTGTGACAAAGAAGTCGTTTCAGTGTCTCTGACTGCTGTCGCTCCTGTTAAATGATCTATTTATTTAACTGAGTCACTGGATGTGAGTCAGTCTGTTAGAGGTGTAACTCACTTCAGAGGGCTTTAGAGAGCTTTAGTTTTTTTCCTGTCCTGTTAATCATCTCACAACCCCTCAGATTCATCCTGTGACCTCTGGAGGGGGCCCAGCCCATGAGTTGGGAACCTCTGATTTAAAATAAATCATTGAAACTAACTCAAGCTTGAGCAGGAGATTTTTCTGCAGTGTAGAGTACTTTTAATTTTGTACTTTACAGCTGGGGGAGGCAGAAATCTTGCTTTATACAATACGTTAGGGATTTAATTCATCTTATTTCACTTAAGTGTTGTACGCAGCTCATTCACAAAGTCCCTCCTTGCCTCTCTCTGTTTATCAGACCACAAATGAGACACGAATTAGCGAGCTAGCCACCTCACGGTCCCTCCGCCTCACTCCCTGCTGCTGTAGGATGCTTCCCTGGGAGGAGAGCAGGCAGCAGCTCAGGAGACTTTCAATTGCCGGCTGTAGCAGCTTGACTTCGGCCCGCACTAACCCCAAAGCACTGGGTGTCACAGCGGGCTGGTGGCCAGCAGCAGCACCAGGTCTAAACTGTGTGATGGCAGCAGAAGGTTTGCTGATCCAGGTGGGGATTCTGGGCTGTGTGGGTTTTTGCGGCTGCTGACTTGGCAACACATTCTCACTCCGACCTCGTCACATATTAACGTTTGGTCATGGACCTTCCACGTCCACATATGACGTGCAAGGTACCCTGGGTGTATTGATTGTTGATGTACTGGGACACCGTGTCAAGTTCTGCCTGTTACATGCATTGTCTTTCAAAACACACTTCTGTTTTCAGAGGAAATTTAACATTTACATACAGTCTCTTTCAAAATAAACTCACTATGTCAGTACAGTATGAATTAATGTTTTTTTTTTCCTTCAACAACAAACACACATGGTTGGGTTTAGGCAACAAAAGCATGTGGTTAGGTTTAGGAGAAAAGAACAGGGTTTGGCTCTAGAATCTTACAGGACGCAAACACCGCTCTCTCAGGTGACAGTTGGTGTTTGTTGGACCTGTCCACCACCCCTCCTGCCCATCCTGGGCGGACTTTTCCCACCTAACTTTCATCCTTGTCCTGCTGTTGAGTGCTGTTAAACTAAGACCACAATGGCCATGTATCATACGGACGTTAAAGGATGCCTTTTTCCTTGGTTTTTGTCACCGCAAGTCACTGCCCGTGCCCCGGATTTCGACGACTACAGAGTGAGACTAGGCTCGACTTGGAGTCCATCTCCAGAGCTGCTGATGCTCTCCTCCCGACAAGGTGGTCTGTAGCAGTGTGGAGTGAGGCGGAGGACGCATCATCGTCATTTCAGGCTCAACAAGTCATCAAGTCTCCCGTCAAAGCCAGAAAACAGAGCCGAGAAATCTAGTGTTCCCTCAGTCCACTTGAAAAACTACATGCTGAAAGGTTATTAAACTGCCTGCAGTAGCTTTAAGAACATTCTGCTGATAAAACATCTGTACTTTTGCATAAGTAAGGATTGTGAATGCAGAACTTAAACTTATAATGGTGTATTTTACGTACTGGTACTTTTACCTAAGTAAAGGTTCTGAGCACCAGATGGAAATCGTCATCATTTCCCAGGAAGGTGGGTTTTCTTGCAAACTGTGATTAAGTGAAACATATCACGTCTCCTTCCTTGGAAGTTTTTTTTCTTCTTCCGTTGGCATCATTTTCTTAAGAAATATGAGATCACGCCAACACACACATGAAATTTCCTGTTGCACAAAAGAAAGGTGAACACACTCATAAACATGTTATTGTGAAAAGTATGTTGACACCGACATGCTGTTGCTGAACATGAGATCCTACGACAGGCTCCCACGATAGTTTCCACTCTCCTGGGAACGCCTTCCACAAAATTCAGTCAGTCACAAAGAGCCTCAGTGAGGTCAGCTTCTGATTTTGGGTGATAATCTTTCAATTCATGCCAAAGGAGTTTGATGTGGTTGAGGTCAGAGCTCTCCTCCACACCGAACTGTGAAACGTCGTTATGGGCTTTGCTTTCTGCTCAGAGGTTTGGTCAAACTGTTGCTACAAAGTTGGAAGCACTCTGTGATCAAATATATTACTGTGTGCTGAAACGTTTAGCATTCAGAGTTTTTATAATGGAGAACGAAGAGGAAGAAATTAAGAAAAAAAGCTGCAGATCAAATGTACACAGAAGTATATGGATGGTATGACTGTCCACATACATTTGGCCACATAACACAATCTTAAATTGTTTTAGCCACAGAAGCTGAACGTGCGTCTCATCCCAGGTAACACCACAGACAATCAGCCATCTTTTAAAGTGGTTATCTGCGCCTGATTTAAAGTGACAGTTTAAAACAAACCAGGACTTGCTCCCCTGCCTCATATCTGATCTTTTTAACACACAAACCAAGCAGAGCCTGAGGTGCTGGAGGAGCCTGACTGGTCTCAACTGGTCTCACTAAAGCAGCTTTAACTGGACCGATCAGTGTCAGCGTCTCAATATGTGAACAGATAATAATTACCAGCAGCAACAGCAGGGCTGGTATTTTTTCTTCACTCCTTCAGTTTGGTGCAAGAGTCACTTGTTGTAGCAGGAAGTACCACAGAATCTGTTTTGAATAGGTTGACAGGTGTTTACATGTCTGTGGACAGATTGTGTCACTGCTACAACGTCACAACTGCACAGTGATGAACCTTTACAGGTAGTCAAGTTCAAGTGAAGGCTGAGTGTGATGATGGGTGTAGTCCAAACAAGGGCGCCGAAAGTAGAGGGGTAGCATGTAGGGAAGGTGCCACTGGCCTCCACACTTTACGCCCCCGGGCCACATAGGTTTTGTGGCTGTGATCCTATTATGGCCTTCAGTTTTAGTGCTGCTTGCTTTTATCTTGTAATTCTGTCTGTACGATCCCCATTAGTCTGTTTTACCTTTAACTCATTAAGTATTTATTTCTGAATCATATCTAGTTTGTATGAAGGTCTTACAGTGAATTACTGTTAACTTTCTTTTAATTAACGTTTGACCAGCTTTGTTGTCATTAAATGTCGGATCGGCATTTTTTTTGTCTTTTTCGTCCCCATCAAGATGTAATTTTAGTACACTGTTAACACGTACGACAGCAGAGGATGCCTTACTTCCATTATATTCAATGTTCCTCTATGTGTTTTACTTTGGTGTGCCTTTTATGTGCAATGTGAAGTGTATGTTTTTATATGTTATGCTATGTGGAAAATTCACTAAACACATTTGTATAAAAAGATCTAGTTTGTAAAACAGACTTTCTATTGCGTAGAAATAAAGTGATGCATGCGAATTTGTTTATCATAAACACTGGTGTCAAGTGGAAAATGTAGAGGCAACAGCTACTTTGGACAGATGCAGAGAAGAGCACACTGCCAAAGGCTATTTTATTTGTTCATGTTTTTACGCCTGTGGCATTTGACATTGTGAGCATGCAGCTATGGATGTATAGAGGAATTTCTCAAACCAGTTAAAACACCAAACCATTATATAAGCCACTGAATAATGATAAATTATGTCTGCATCACCCAGTGATTTCTTTTTAAGTCATGCATTCATTCAGAGTTATAATAATTTCTAAATGACTCAGTACCACTAAAACTACTTTCCTCTGCTGCCAGCAGGCAGAGCTGGCCCTTCAACATTTACTGAATCACTATTTTAACCCTTTGAAGTCTGGATTGACATCAGTTTTATTGTGCTATGTTTAGACACCCTTTACAAGGTATTTAGCCCTCTGAAACCTGAGCCAATTGGTTTAATTTTTCTGGAAACATGGGGGGCAAAGGCAGTGAGCAACCTGGCAAGAAATATTCCACAAATGCAGGAAATTAATAAAAGGTGACGAGAAAATGACCTAAATATTAGCTTAAAAAAAGAAAGGAGAGGATTATGAGAGGAAAGGAAAAGGAGAAGGATAATGAGAAATTTGTATTTAAAAAAACAGTGTAAAATGTCCAGTTGTCCAGAAAAATAAATTAATAATTGTTGTGATTATAATTTCAAAATTATGTTGAAGAAAAGGGTGTACATTCTTATTTTTTCTTATTTCTTTATTTTCCAGAAATTTTCTTGTAACTTTTTTTTTTTTTGACTAATTTCTGGTAAATTTTTGGGCCATTTGTTGTTAAGTTGTCTTCATTCATTGCCCTCTCCATTTGTTTTTGAAAGAAACCAATCCAGTTTGCTCAAGTTTGAAAGGGTTAATAAAGCATTATCCATCAGAAGTTTAGTGACTGATTTCACTGTTTCAACATAACATCTTCATTAAGGATCCAAATATACTCAAACAATGTGAAGTTAAATCTACAGTGTAATAAGAACTATTGTAAAATTCCTGGCACGCAAAACTCTTAATTAACACATCGTTAAACACAGTATGTATCATTACTTTGCTGACAGGATTGCTTTTACTTAAATGACTTAAACTGTTTGTATATTTTTGACGCGTTGAAAACAGGAACCGTTTTATTTTCTCCGCAACACATCCGGACGGAATACGATGACGGACCGGCACACTTCCGGTCCGGTTGTCAACAGAGAAGCACCACGCGTGTTTCCAAACAGTAAAGATGGTAAGGCTGCTGTAACTCACTTCTGTCAGTATAGTATTAATAATTACAGTCATTTTAACGAGCAGCTAACTGATACTGACTCTCGCAGTTTGTTTTATTATCTGATTATTATCGTTTGTTATTATTTTTCAGCCTAAAGCTCAGAAAGGAAAAGGCAAAGCTCCGGAGAAGGTTGTTCACCCGTACAGCAGGAAAGCTGCTTACCTGGCCCGAGAGGAAATCAGACTGAAGAAGAAAGAAAGGTGTGCGAATAAGAAATAACACCGACAGTAATACAGGAACTGTCAGTGTCGTTAAAACTAGTTAAAACACCGCATTAAACACAAGTCATTACAGTGCAGTATGAGAGAGGCTGTCAGTGAGCCAACAGGTGTTGTTATTGTAGTTTCCAAAGGATCAGTAGACTTTTATTGTGTTTGTATAATTGGTGGAGGAGGAAGTATTGAGATCTTTTAGGTAAAACAAACAGTACGTATATACTACTTCTAAGTGGACATTTAAAAGTATTTTTTCTAAGTTTCAGAGTTAAAAGTACTCATTAGTCAGCAGAGTGACTCCAGTGTGACATTATATTATTAATTATTATGGATGCATCACTATGTGAGCAGCAGTACATGTGTCAGCCGGTCTAAATTATGCTTATTTTAACTTCTTTTTATTAAAGCTGACAAATAGTCAATTCATTAATTAGTCGATGAACAGAAAATCAGCAATTATTTTAGTAATCGATTGTCGAACAGCAAAAATGTCAAACATTTTCTTGTTTGAGTTACTTAAATGTGAGAATGTGAGAGTATTTATGACACTTAATGAAAAGTGTTTGGCTTTGAACTGTTGATTGGACAAAAAGGCAGGTTGTAGATGTCAGTGGGAAATAGTGATGAATATTTTTCTTCATTTTTTGACATGACTGAACGATTAATAAGTGATTTGTGAGAATAATCAATAATGACAAAACTGTTTTTTTTTTTATTACCACAGCTCTAGTTTTTATCATGTTGGGCTGCCTATTTTATAAGAATTAATATATAATGCATCATATTTTATAAACTGATACATTTTGGTTGTAAAACCTTGAAAGTATGTTTGTAACTATAGCTGTCAGATAAATGTAGTAGAGGTGTAAGTACAATATTTCCCTTAGAAATATTGTGGATTAGACGTATAAAGTAGCATCAAGTAGGAACACTCAAGGGAAGTACAGTTACAGTACTTGAGTAAATGTACTTATTTACTTTCCATTACTGATAATGAGGAATCTGGCTCATTTTTATCAAAGCTTAAAAAGAATACAAGAATACTAATGCAAAGTAAACATTGCATTTCAGCATTATTGTTAAAATACTCTAATATTTTGACCTGTGTTCTGTCAGTCTGTGCGTCCAAACACTTCACTGAGTCCAACTACTGAACTTGACTTATCAAAAGACACTGACCCAGTCTTTTGCAAAACAGAGGGCCAGATAACTCCTGAAAATTCAGTAAAACAAAGGAATAAACATTTTACTTACAAAAAGTCAATAAATGAATACAGTGTATGGATGGAGACGTACAGGAGGAAATGAAAGAAGACATAAAATGGAAGTTTGCCTGCTCATCTTGTTTTTATGAAAACATACTTTTTAGTTAACCACACATATGAGGCTGAATTATGTCTTCTAAAAAACACGCTAAGACATAAATTAACATACATGATAATGTAATCAAACATTTCTGAACGCACTGTTGTTGGCTCGGATTACTTTCATTTAACTGTTTTCTCTGACGCTGCAGGCAGAAGAATGACAAAGCAACTCGTCTGAGCAGCATCGGTGAGTTAGTTTATCACATATATTATACTGAATATTCATGCTGGCTGTGAGGATGAAGTCACTCTCCATCAAACACTGTCTCTGTCTTGTGTTTGTCTCTTGTCTCTCAGGTGAGAAGCTGTTGTGGTTTCAGCAACAGCTGGATCCAGAAAAGACGACTTACACCAAAAAAGATGCCTGTGACATCATAGAAAGGTCAAAGATTTACAGTTTATGTTAATTTTGTTTTTGCCATTTATCATTTTAAGTTTAAAATGCATCAAAATATTTGACTGTAAAACAAAGAGAGAAACATTTGTAACTGTGTGTGTGTAATAACAGCTTTTCTGTTATGTCTTAACTCTGACATCACTCTGCATGTTGATGTTTAGTGAACTGGTGTGTGTTCTCGTGTGTGTGTGTAGGTACCTCCAAAGGTTTGATTCTGAACTGGAGCAGATCGAGTTGATGAACGGAATCAAAGGTCGGCAGGGTCGTCTCCATGGCGCCAGGGAGGCTGTCATCAAGCAGACCGTCGAGCGAGAGCGAGCGCAGTATGAGGGCGTCGGGTTTGGTGAGTCCATCAGCGTATAAATAAATACACGCTAATGCTAAACATGTACACATTCAGTGTTGGACAGTCCTCCATGATCCTGTGTTCTGTCGTCTTCACAGAGATCCCAGACATCATTAACGCAAAGCATCTGAAAACGTTCCGGTGAGTGAGCACGAGTTCATCTTGAATTCTGTGTGTTTGAGAAGTGGCCGTATTTATTCAGCCTGATGAGTGGTGATAGTCTTTACCTCCATAATGTGCAGATATACTTAAAAAGTGGACTTAAAGGTCCGGTGTGTAGGATTCAGGGGGATGTATTTATTCAGGGTTTTTACTGGTTTAAATCGCCGGGTTTGTTTGTTTTGGAGAGGAAGAGACCACTGCTGATAATTAAGATCCAAACACTCAGCAGGTTTTTAATGTGAACCGAAGTTATCAGAGAACAAAGGTGAGCATGTATTAGCAGGTGCTTGTCTGCGTCAAGCTGAACAGTGTCAGAGAAACACTGACTTGTAATGTGAAATTGCTTCATTCAGTATTTTTTACCAGTTTACATCACTGGTTCTGTTTGTTTTGGCGAGGAAGAGACCTCTTTGGCTCACAGTAAAAATCTCCTGAACAATGAACACTGAAGTCATCCTAACCACGAGTTTAGCTTCGCATTTGGGAGAAATTTTAGCTGGTTGAAGTCTGTAATCTTCACAATGAGATGCCACTAAATCCTTCACACTGCTCCTTTAATTTAAATTAACTTGTGATTTTAAGCGTAGGATTTGCTCGTGTGATGTGAGATTTCATAAACATCTTTCCTGATGATGTTTCTTGATCCTTTTTCGTGGCAGGGAGTGGACTGGTGATCTGAAGAAACTTCCAAATATTAAACTGCGAAAGGTGTCTAACAAAGGTTTGGACACAAAGAACGAAGAGGAGGAGAAACAAGATGCAGAAGACGACAGTGAGGATGATGAAGATGATTTGGATGATGAGGATGTGGATGAGATGTTGCTGATGTCGGACTGAAACTAATCATATTTGACTGAGGCTCAGCATCAAAGACTGTGGAGCTGAGCGTCACACTGCCAGACTTTTATAAAAAGGGGTTAATGTGCCTGTGTGGGGAAACTGCTACTGCTGCGCTGTGACTGTCCACAAGATGGCGCCACACTCAGTAACTCACACCAGCCTGTGAGGGGTTCTACATTCATTGTTTATTGCACAAACAAATATGAGTTGTATGTAACCTGAATACTCCGTGTTATCCAATCAGAGATAGAAAAAGGTTTTTGACAGAGATGTTGAGTGCTCTAACGTTGTGTTGGCTATAAGACACAGAGAAAATGTTACTTTCTGTGGTGTGACAGCGACACTGATAAAAAACCAAATTAAACCTGTAGAAAAGTGGACAAGTGTAAACAACAGTCGCCTTTTTTTTTTCCTTTTTTTTAAATTGACCGCTCAGTCACTCACACAGTGTGTCAAGTCTAGAAACATCACAGGATGGCGACCATGAAAGCTCTAGTTACATCAATGTTTCAATAACGGACGTCATAAAGCTGCAAACTGTCAGAACAAAACGTCATAAACAACTGGGCTACTCGAGATTTTCTACTTTAGGAAATATTCAAAACTCTCCTCTATGATAATAAATAAATTCAGCTTCTTCAAAACATGAGATTTTCAGATTTCAGACTGAGCTAAATATACAGTTTAAATAATTGTTTCTCTACGTATCATCTCTTTACTCTTTGGTGTCTGAAGACCTGATTGTCCAGAAGGAGAGTTAAGGCCTCAGTATGCTTCAAACAAAGTGCTTGCTGGATTGTCTTCACAGCGTCTGAGACCTTCTGTCAGGTGTACGCCCGCTCATACTTCATGGAACAGCTGGCCAGGTGCGACCTTCTCCATCACATCCTGTGTACAACCGACTGCAACGACATAAAGGCCTACAAAGAGTTACAGTCCCAAAGTGTGCACCATTATTTCCATTTTTATGACGACGTCTCCGACACCATGTTTGAGATGAGTGTAGCTGTTTCGGAACATAACGAGCACTTTTGTCTTTAGACACGGCTGGATGACACATCGTACAAACTAAGGGCCTGTGTACATGTCATATTTTCTGTGCCCTCAAATCCATTGTTTTCAATGTAGACGCGCAAAGGGTGCACTCAAAGGCAGGACTGACGGCATCTCTTTTTCTTCATCTTTGGACTGTGGGAGGAAGCCGGAGTACCTGGAGAAAACCCACGCTGACACGATGAGAACATGCAAACTCCACACAGAAGGGCTCCCCCACCCTGGGTTTGAACCAGGAACCCTCCTGCTGTGAGGCGTTTTCTTCTCACTACTCTGAAAGAAGACATGTTATGGAAGAAAATAGCCCAAAATCTCAAAATTGACCAGTGCATCACCTGGGGTGTCTCACGCTGAAGACTAACGAAGTTGGGATTTCTGGTAAGAAGACTATGATACAGTGGCGGTTATGATCGTCTGGCAACTTAAGACGCAACCTGCCTCTGCGCCTTTGAAGGTTGGCACAAAGTAGGCACACGAGCAGCAACCAGTGCTCAACCTCACATCTACCAGGTGGTAAAAGACGTAGCATATGTCTCTGCCCTGTGTTAGTGTTTACAGTATCTCAAATGGCCAACCACGTCCAACAGCTTTAACTTAAGCTCATACTTTTTGCCTCCATGTGACGAGACCACGCCGACAAACTTGTGAACATTTTCTCGTATGCTGACAGCCAACGTAGTAACAAGAGAACCGCACACACATGTTCACCGTCCACAATAACCACCCCTTTACGCAGTGATAGTTTCTGGTGTGCAGAGGTGTGAGCTTTTTTTCTGTCTACATTCTTTGCACAACCACCTCCATTACATTTCACACGGACCAGACAACCAAGTGCAACACCAGGAATGCCTCTGAGGAGAAAGTCTGAGTCCTCTCATCTCGCTCCTCTCTGTGACAGCAGGCCTCTGGCCATTTGGAAACAACTACTAACACTGTTGCCTGAGGACGTGGCTGTAAGACGTGTCATCTGAGGTTCGTTTGAAGCATACTGAGAGCTTTAATAGCATCCACAGGGTGTTCACACCTTTAAATCATCAGTCAGTGCAGTTTGAGAAAGTGCATACAGGAATAAAACTGTCAATATATCACATAACTACAGTCTTTACAAACTCCTCTCGCTGATGGCTTTATTTTCCTTTACGTCTCCTCACCTCCTCTCTTCTCCTCTTTTCTCCTGGCCTGCCACATTCTTCGTTACTTTGCACATTCACGCCACTGCAGCCCTTGAGCCTTTCAGTTTTCCTTAATCACTGAAGGACTTTAAGTCCGTCTCATGTCTCAAGATCAGTACTCACAGGAGCTGAGACGAACAACACTAAAACACTGTATGGGTCTAAATCACATGGTGCTCACACCATCTTGTGTCGTTGGATGAGCAGGGTGTGATAAAGGACTCTTTCTGAGTGGGAGGAGAGAATCAGTCAGACGGGGTTTTGTGCCGGAGCCACCGCAGCCTCCACCGACATGTCAGAGTCCATCTGTGCGTCTGGGGCCGGGACGGGGGCCGGAGCGACGGGAACCTCCACGGTCTCGTGCCTGCCGTTGGTCAGGACGCTGGGCCGGGCCTGAGGGTTGTGCAGGTCTTTCTCGGGGCAGTTCTGCACAGTGATGATGCGGTTGAAGGCCTTGAGGCGGCGCCACAGCTGCAGGTAGACTTTACACTGGATGTACATGAAGATGAGGCCGCCTGTGAAGCCTATGGCCACAACGATCAGCTTGGTCCAGAAGGGCCACTCCAGCACACCTGAGGACGCACGAAAACACACACAGACACACAGAGCGAATGTTCGTCAACCTGCAGGACGTGCGATGGATCATGATGGTGGTGTGTGCAGAGCTGTGCTTACCCTGTGGCGTATTGTACTTCAGAAGAGAAATTCTCCAAAACTCGTCTGCAATCAAGAGTGGATGTAATTTCTCTTTATTTAAATGATCTCTGAGTAAACGTGTTCTATGCTATTATTTATTATGTACAGTTAATATATATTAATGTTTATTAATATATATGAAGTGTTTTTAACATACTGCATCTATGTTCTCTGCCTCTGACCTGAGGTCCTACAGTATGAGCGTGATGATACACTATGAACACAGCACAGCACGACACACCACACCATCAACAAACACAACAATGAACACACAAAAGCACCGAGGGAACAATGAAATAAATTGTGACAAACTCAAATAAGACTGAAGCTCATTAGGCTGGTTTATTCGACCACGTCCATCATGTGACTCGTCAAAGAAACACTGAGCTACCTGCCGACTTACAGCAGAGGAATTTAATATTTCATAAAAGAACAAACTGGTGTTTTTGCATGATTTAGCTCATTAAATTGAAAATAGACGTGTGTTTGCTTTAACTTATTATTATAAAATGAATACTGATGGCTTAATGTAATGGCTATAGAGTAATGACACCATCTGCATTTAGATTAGTTCCCTATAAGCCAATGAATACAGTCTCCAGGGAAAAAGAAGGCCGACACAAAGGAAGTGGATCAACCATTGTGCAACCACAACAGAGAGGACAGCACTTTGTTTTCAGCTGTAGATATCAGTAGCTGTCTGCTTGGCAAAGAAAGGCCCCTGTTGTTGGGCTCTGAGGAAAACAGAACGTGATCTGGTTGTAACTTGAAATGAAATGTATTTGTAAACAGTTTGTTTTTGTTGCTTCATACAGCAGCTCTTGCTCTTGAATTAAATGCTTTTCTCTCAAATCTAGGAGGTTAGAATTTCTGTTAATTCACCAGCGTTTTCAGGACACACCATCCTCGACTATATTACCATGTGATGATAATATAACTTATTGTAATATATGATTGTGCCATAACATAAAAACATGCATTAGTGTTTACTCTGGACACACTTTGGGAAGTACAGCTGCGACCAACAACTGTCTGAGAAGTGGGAGCGTAACACGCAGGTTAGCTAAATGCCCTGATTCAATTACATATTATTTATGGGTTGCAGGTCTCAACATTATCACAAACAATGAAAGTACAAGTAAAGTGACTGTGTCTTTTTAAAGTCATTGATGCTGCACTTACTTTATTTAAAGCTAACACACTTTGTTGCTTCATTTTAACACAAGCTTGCAGTTATTTTGAGATAAAATTGTGCTCTTTGTGGGCATCACCGTGTTAAACTGATAAAATTACACGTTACTCATAGACATTAAAGATGTCTTCTCCCTAAAGCTTTACCTCTGATGTGCAGAGGGACATGTGGGGACCACCATCACAGTACGTTTAGAAACTGGGAGATTTATACTAGACAATACACACATGCATGCTATTCACGAGAGAAACATGAACACACGAGTGACTACACAGACCATGTATATTCAAAATCACGTCACCAGAGTCAGACAGGTGTAGAGGTTGAAGTTTGTTTTTGACCACTAGAGGCGCTACAGTGCAGCGATTTAATGTTCCTGTGTTGTTTCTATTAGGTGTTTTACCAGCATGATGTGTGGACGGGATGTGATTAAAATTTTTGCAGAGGGCACTGAGTTATAGTGACAGTTTATGGTTTGTTTATAGTTTGTTTAACAAATGTGACATATGTACACTTTACATTTATACAAAATAAAAAAAATGGCACAGCCCACGTACTTATAAACTTATAGCAT
This sequence comes from Cephalopholis sonnerati, assembly GCA_019142605.1. Lineage (NCBI taxonomy): Eukaryota > Metazoa > Chordata > Actinopteri > Perciformes > Serranidae > Cephalopholis > Cephalopholis sonnerati. The sequence goes on along the minus strand of JAGQAX010000003.1, from coordinate 25,505,356 downwards.
CTGAATACTTATACTACATAGTATATTAATATGTTTTTTATCATTTTTATCATTCATATGTATTTTTCTGATGCCTAACGTGCTCGTGAAGATTTTTAACAGACTCAAGTCTGACACCCTCCAACATCTAAAGACAATGTGAGTTTTTAATTACACACTATAAGATTTTGCAAAGACTGGGGATCTTGCAGGGTCACTATCTGCAACATTAACATTAACATTATTTTCCATCCTGCTGCTGGTGGAAAATATGCCAAATATGACATATTAACAATTCCTTATGTGTCCACAAAAATGCACAACTCTAGAAACACAAGATAAAAGGCGTCATATGTTGACAGTATTTGTGTCAATTCTGCATCGAGAGAACCTGAAACAATAAACTGTATTTGCCTACAAAGTTTACATTGTAGTTTTTATTGCCTAAACTCGCCTCCAGTCTCTGTTGATTCAGCTGTGCTACTTTAGTGGGAGGAGACCGTGAGAATGAGAGGCGAACTGTTTAAGAAATGATGACTTCTCACGAGCTGGTTGGTGGATCAGGTACATGCTAAATAATTTCACCAGTTTCTCCTTCTTTTCCACAGTCAAAGAGAACCAAGACTTTTTTACGTTCTTGTGCCTTCCCGTAGACCTCTCCATGCTTATTGTCTAACTGGTTTGTGGCTTCCTATTTGGTGCAGCTATTGGTCGTTGACGATTTTCACATCAATGAACTATTTGCATGAGCCAAGACTAAAAATTTACAATATTATTAAAGATGTTTTATTTCGTTTAACAGTCCAGACAAGAAAAAGACTGACTTAAGACAGCTCAGGCTGAGTTCTATGACCACTTAACACCAAACAATGGTGATCACAGGAGCGCACACCAGCTGAGATAAAACTGTCTTGATTTTATTTCAACATTAGAAATGTGTCTGCTACAGTAAAATTGCTTCAGAAGTTGTTTGGTGTAAGGCTGGCATGATTTATATGTTAACTCTTATTCTAATTCTTATTCTTTATTGTACACTAGCCTTTTAAACCTCACAAATAGGACAGGGTTCCCACACATCTTCATGGACAAACTTTCCAACTTTTCCATGATTTTTTAAGCACCTTGCCCCTCTTGCCCTGCATTGTGGGCCTGGAAGATATGATTGTGAAATTCCATGACTTTTCCAGGTTTTACATGACCATGGGAACCCTGATAGGACACCCTGCGTTTCACTGTATATTTTTTATGACCATGCGACAAATGAAATCTTTAACTCTTGAAAGGACAGGAAAACTGCACGCTGATGTAAGCAATGCACTTTTAAACAATGTTTGTTGAGGTGAGAAATATTTTTTAGCCCTACTTACACTACCTTCATGTGAGAAACCATGTTTTACAATCAAAATTCTCCATGGTATTTTTAGTTTGCTGTGGATCATAACACCTCTATGCTGTGTGTCTCTGGTATTTGGGCGAGGGAGCGGGGAGGAAGTACTCACCGTTCTTCCCAAGTCTGATCTCTTCTGCTGTTCTCTTGAACAGAACGTAGACTGACCACAACATACACACTATTGCTATCAGGTGAAACAACACTGAACAGAAGATCTTTCTCCTCTCGCCCTTCGACATGTGTAGCCGCTCCCACTGGAAGATGGAGGGGTGGAGATGGAGCATTAGTTGAAGGGAGGGAAATGGGGTTCATTATTACAACCTGGCAGTAGATCACAGTTCATAGCTGAGACTGAGATTCATAAGCGTGCGCCTACCTTGCGTAAAGGTTTTAGCTTCGTCTCCATGACGAAGTCAAACTTGCAGAGCTCGCAGCAGCGAGTATCTGAGGATTTGATCCACTGGTTGAGACATGCCTGGTGGACAAAACTCAGGCTCCCCGTGCAGCGACAAGGCATTATCAACGGGCACTCGTCATCCCCCTCACAGTGGCAGATCCTACACACACAGAAAATACACATACAGTACACACACTTAAGAGCAGGTGATGATATGCAACGTCTGTACTATTTTTTTCTGGGGTATTTTTGCATCCCTGACTAAGAGAATTTTCCTTTTTGGATGATAAAGTTAAAGTTGAACCTGAAGTTGATGTTGATAGATGATTAGTGCACCCACCCACACTTATATGAGGCTCACAAACACCCACTAACCTGCAGACCTCCATCTCAGAGTCATCAGAGCACTGCCGTATTGTGCCTCCATTCATACTGCAGTGTTTCTGTGGTGTGGGCACTGACATGTCCCCACCCCCTGACCCCTTCTCCTGGTATCTCTTGGTGATGAGCTCCTCGGCGTCCTCTGCCAGCGAGGAACTGTCCCCTGACTTGTAGCTCTTCTCCTTTTCTCTGTTGTGTGAGCTTTCCCTCTGTGAAACGTTGCCATCTCTCTTCGTTGAGGCCCTGCTGCTGTGACGCTTCTTAAGGCCTCCGCTCTCCTCCACGAGAGGCTGGTTCTCCTTCCCCTCATCCGAGCCCACCGACTGCAGCTCCATGATCTGCACCTTGTCTTCTCCTCCTTTACCCCCGTTCACTCCATCCCTCTCTCTGCTGCTCCCGCTGCGGCGGCGCACTCTTCGGGCTTTCTCTTTGCTCCAGCTGCGGGCCTCACGCCACGCCTCATCCTCAGAGGTGGAGTCCGACTGGGGGAACCCTGAGCAGCGGAGGCGAGGTGGGAGCTCTCTCCTGTTCTTGACAGACCGCTCCCTTTTCTCCCCGTGCTCGCTGCGGTCAGAGCTGAGCTCGCTGCGGTCGGTCTGCTCCTGTTTTCCGTTGGTTTCCACGCAGTCGTAGCCGGTGCAGCTGTTCCTCTTGCGGCGGTGGCGGCGCTTCACCTGTTTCTTCTGCGCCTGAGCTGATGAGCCCAGAGTTGTGCTGGTGACGGTCATCACAGAGTTTTGTGTGTGTTTGTTGTGTTTGTGCGACTCAGAAACATCCTCCTCTAAAGGGGTCAGCTGGGTAGAACTGAACACACACACGCAGACAGAGAGATGGAGATGTGTAAAACATAAGGTGAAACGAAATGGAAAAGACACAAATGTGATGACATTAACTGAACAAATGGGCTGAAATGGTCACTACACCCAAATTACAAACGACATCCAGCTTGTCGTAAGTTACCTACTATGTAGCAGTGCAGTATGTTTCATCTTTACATGCCCATGTTTTGAGATTTCTGCTCCTGAGATTTCTGCTTTCACCTCAGTACAACAGAGGTGAGCTGGATTTCCTCTGTGGTGCTCACAGTTTGAAAAAAAAAACAACATAAAAACAGTCGACTTCTACAGCTTCTTCCAGAATCGCTCGCTCACTGTCCACACTTTTCGCAGGGTCTGTTTCTTCAAAACAAAGTGGCTCACAGCGAGAACTCTTAATTATACTGAGGAACACTGTCTGTACGTCAGTGTTTTGAGCACCATAAATGAAACTCCATTCAGCTCTATTGTAATTGAGTTAAAGTAGAAATATCACCAAGCCTGAGCACATAAAACTAAATCTGCACTGCTAGATACCACATGAAATGAAGAAACATATTTTTCTGTAACTCTGGTGAGTCAACCCAAAGAGACATTGGCCAGCATCCTCCACAGCCGACTGATATTCAGATAATAATCCAGCCTAACTCCAGACTTCTGAATCTTTGTTCAGTTTTGAGTGATTGAGTGATGATGTCAGTTTGACGAATGTTTCCGGTTTAATAAAATAACAGAGCTAATCAGAGATCTGTACGTAAGACTGGTGATGTCATATAACTATATCTTAAAGAACAAACAAAACAAAAAAACATGCTGCTGAGTTGCAGCTCTATGAGTTAAGTCAAAATTCAGCATACTTTTCCAATCAACGTGAAAAAGATTAAGTGAGCTTTTACTGGAAACTCCCACCAACTTCTGTGCTGACTGGAAATCATGTTGGTGGGTGGGACACGTATGTAATTTGCAGACAGAGACAGAAAATGTGACACAATTTATGGATGAATAATAAACTGAAAACAAAATGCCAGTTAATTCAGATTATCAGGCCAGGTAATCAGAATAGGAAATGGTGAATGTAGAATGATGTGAGCATGGTATGTGACAAATGAAGGTCCAAGCACTCATCCATCACGTGTGTCCACACTGCTATAAAACACAATGTCCTTTCAGCCTTGAAACGACAGGACTGAGGCCCGTCAGCGTGACCACCACACCACCAGTAGATGTAATAATCTGAAGGATCCCATTTCTGCAATCGGCCATCTTCTTTTTATCGATTGCGCTATGGGAGCACCGTTGGACTTCGGCATCCATTTTAATTTTGTTAATGTCCTCTGGGTGCAGCAGACCATACTAATTCAGTCTCCCACTCAGTGGAGAAGAAGCTTTGAACTGTGCATGTTAATATCACACAGAGATCTGTGGCTGCTCTGAGATGTTTGAAGATATTCAAGGAACATCTGTCTTTCACTTTCTGCCCAGGTGACTGCAATTCTGACTGACACTTAGAGAGACAGCGGTCTCACCTGCATATGTCCTGAGAAGACGGAGTGATTGATGTTCTTGAGGCTGTAGTTAGTCCTGTTGTAGAGTTGCTGGCCTGAAACAACCAACAGACTCAAATTACCCTCCATGTTGCTGTGCAAGTACAATAATCAACTTTAATTATTACCCCCCATCGTTACACGCTAATGACCACATGATCATAAAGATAATGATAAATCATGAATATGAATGATCTTAAAGCTGCATTCATTGTTTTTTTTTTTGCTATTAGGGGGCAAAAGTACCCAAAATAAGATGACAAACATACAGCCCTGACACAATACGGCCTTATAAAGTATTGCTAACATATTAGCATGCACACATTAGCTTTGGTTTGGCGGCCACCATCTCCTGAGAAATGTTTACGGTCGTGTACCCCCACAGCGCTAAGGTGAGGTCTGGGCTTTACAGAAAGGTAGCGACCAGGTACCAGACCATAAGCAGCAGGCAACAGTGCCAAAAAAAGTGAAAGTGAAACACTGACAGAAGTGAATCTAAGGTTGGCTTTTACTTTCATTTTCACTGGCAAACGTGTTACAAATAGTAACTGACAATCGTGCATTGTTTACCTTTAACTTTGTCCTGATTTATTTTTATCCTTGGTGTATCTGAATGTTTTTGCTAAAAGCAGCTCCCCTCAGTTTTTAAAATGGTAAGCTGCTGGTCACAAATCCAAAACAATTAACTAAGACACGTTAAAGGCGCCACAGTGGTGCAGTGGTTAGCATTGTTGCTTCACAGCAAGAAAGTTTCTAGTTCAAACCCGGGGTGTGGGGTTTACTCCAGGTATTCCGGCTTCCTCCCACAGTCCAAAGACATGCAGGTTAATTGGTGACCAGTGTGAGTGTGAATGGTTGTCTGTCTCTATGTGTCAGCCCTGTGATAGTCTGGTAAGCTGTCCAGGGTGTACTCCACCTCTCACCCGATGCCAGCTGGGATAGGCTCCAGCACCCCCACGACCCCCAACAGGATAAGCGGTTACGGAAAATTAATGAATGTATAAATGTTAAAAGGCTCAGGTGATGATTCTCAGCGGGTTTACTTCTATGGGCAACTCCTCCACATTACACACACACAGTCATTTGATTCATAGAGAATATGAAAGAATATTAATCAGAGGAGCCTAAAGCATCATTCAATGTCTCATGACGTGTGCAACAGTGTGTACTTAGAGCAACCTTGTATTAATACCACTTCAGCGTTAACACATTCATATATTATTATTATTATAGATATTAGCCCTTTAAACTCTGATAGTCAGTGGTTACCTTGGAGATGTTGCTGGATCGACTCCCTGAGCGCCCGGGGGCCTTCCTCCCCTGCAGGGAGAAGGAGAGATGGAAAATCATTAGAGACCACAGAGGAGTATGTGATGCTTTAATGGCATGAGGCATTGCAGCCTGAGGTATTTAAACCAGCTACTTCTCTGGCACTCAATAGTAGATATAACATTAATAGGACATTGAAACAATATTTCACTGCACTCACAATGGAGCACAGGAGCTGAGGGCTCATTTATCTTGCGATAACATCTCACTGTGGTCTGCTGTAGATTCTTTCATCATGAGATGATACACAGACTAGAGAATTGTGTTGGTTAATTATGAAAATGGTGTGCGAATCAAATGTGAACCTGGGCTAAAGTACAAACCCTCCTTGAGAGAGAATGAGATATGTCTTTTAATACCCTACTTCCTTGGAATTAAATGTGGTTGCCTTCTAATACCACTTGTACCTCACAAGACAATTGTGAGTCACTGTAGCGTCTACCTTTAAGGCAATTTTTTTTATTTTATGTTGCTAACTCAATGGTCTGCCTCTGAAGAAAGAGTGAGAGCCGCTGCTCAGCGGGCAGCCGAAGACAGCGAGGGAAAACAGTGTGTAGAGGCAGAAGCATATTTTCACACCCAACTCTGTTTCTGTTGAGTTTGAATGAAGTGTGTTTCACAATAACTTAGAAGAACAGTATGCAGGATTTAGTGGCACCTAACAGTGAGGACTGCAGACCAGCTGAAACCTCTCCCATGTGATGAGCATGAACTCTCAGTTAGGATTCCTGCAGCGATCATTGTTCAGGAGGTATACAATTCTGTTTAATGAGGCAAATTTGTCTCAGGATGTTTCCTTTATTGACATTCTGTGAATTTGTTTGATTTTTTTTTTTTTAATAAAAAGCTAAGAGAGCTTGTACTAGTCCGCTGAAAAGTGAAAAGCTGCCTCCCATTAGTTTGGAGCATGTGGCGGGGCATTAGACATTCAAGTTTTATCTAACTATAAAGCAAAGAATCTCTGTCTGTCTGTCTGTCTGTCTGTCTGTCTGTCTGTCTGTCGCATATCTTGGGAACTGTTCATCCAATCTACTTCACACTTGGCAGGTGTATTGCTGGGGACCCAAGGGTGTGCCTTTCAGTATTAATAAACTTTGAATAAACAAGCCAACAGCACTCTGTGCCTCTATGCAGCAGCGGGGCTTCAGGGCTCTGCAGAGAACATACTGTGAGCGGAGCATGTTTCGCCATGTATATTTCACTGTGTTTCTGACCATGAGTAGATTTTTGGTGGTTTTCTCTGCCATATTAACTGATAACCGGGGAGGAAAGGAGGCCAGTAATACTGGTACCAAACGGTTCAGTGCCAGTACACGGTGCCAAGAAGAGGAGACAACAGCTGCCTGTTTGTTAAAATTGGAAAGATATTCAAGGAGTGAAACTTCCTGGATCAACAACTCATAAGCGAAACACTGTTTAAACAGAAGCAACACTAGTTTCCAACTGAAACAATGCACCACATTTCACCAAAACTATCCGTCCTCGGAGCTGGACAGATGATGTATCTCTACAGCATGTCTGCAGCCTGCTGGGAGCCAAGTGTGCAGGGACTGTCTACAAAGTCCAAAACTGGAAAGAGAAACAATGACAAACTGCTGTCGATGAATTAAGTCCTAATATGAGTCTAAATTTTAAAAAATGTTATGGTTTTAACAGATTTGTCAACTCTCAAATTATTCTGAGGCCCTCGCACCATTTAAATAAATAATTTGCTATACATGATGTCAAGTGTTTCTAATTTCTTTCTACACTGTACAGGTGTTAAAAAAATAATGCATGTCTTCAGGGATGCATGAAGCAGGGGCAGGAGGTGGAAAAAAAAGAAGCTAATAAGGCACATTGTACTTACATTTACTTAATGACTGTTCAAGGTGGAGCTTTCAATTCTAATATAGTGCGGGAAATTTAATAAATAATAAAACATCATATTGTAATTGTTATATTTTGTGAGTAAAATCCTGAATCTGCAGTGTAACCAGTGACATGTCTCTGTCAGGTAAATGTAGTAGTATAATGTTTTCCTCTGAAGTAGAAGTAGAAGTACACAGTATGAAAGTAATATTCCATTGAGTTGCATACTTTGAAGTGCTTTGGTGGCCTTTTGTAAGTTATTTTGGGTAAAATGAGTAAAAATAGCAACATATCTAATCATCACAATGATTTTATAGCTGTTAGATCCAGGTGCCAGGACCCAAAGAAGCACAGTGTTGAGTGTAAAGTTGTTTGGATGAGCACTCTCCAGAAAGCTGCTAGCAGGAACTCCACAGGCCAAGCAATTATAGTTCCTGTTCTGTACAGACAAGTTTTGAATGAGCACTGCACTAGTGTTTTTAAAGTAGCTAAGGACAATTAGACGAGCTAATGCTTGTAACTTGGCAATTAAAACAAAAACATTATATAATTAAACTAATCAGCTTTTAACATCACCACCGTGTTCTGTAGTATTCAGTGTCATTCAGCTGGCTGTGTGTTGATTGGTTCAAATCCAGCGTCAGGAATCATGCGTGGTTAGATGTCCTTGTTATTTCATTATGACCCGAGCTAAAGCCAGCCAATCCTATTACCTGGTCGTCCTCCTCTAAGTGCACAAGATGCTGCTCTGCAATGTGTCTCTATTTAAAGCAAACTAAGAGCACTTTTTCTAGGACTTCCTAGAGCGCCGATTGTCCGAACTCAACCGCCAGACCTTGACTCAACCCCTGAAGACCTCTGTGGCCTCATTCACTGCCTGAAGCTTCTTACACAAGTTCACCAGTAGACTCTGTGTAGGAGGTACCAACTGATAAACCAACACGAACAAAGGAATATCCTCCCTGGTATCTGAATCGTTTGTTTTCAAAGTTGTTACACAGACAGCGACACACTCACAAACCAGGTCAGCTCACAAGCGGGCAAAGCCTTTACCACGATGTATGCTCTTATATATTATGCATTTTCTGGAAAACTTGATTATAAATGGATAAAGTAAACTGACAGAAATGTCTGTTTTTTGGGTGATTCAGTGGGGTAAGTACCTGACAAATCAAAATCCTAATCCTAATCCTAATTTGACAGGAAACACTGCACTGAGAACTTTAGATTTTGCTGGTTTTAGACGTGAAACATTATTTCGTTTCATCATAAAAATGACAGTAAAAAGGAATCTGAAACAATCTGGATAATTTATTTCCAACATGAGTCACAGTGGCCCAGTGGAGATTTTAAATGTATATTTGATTCAGTAACAGCATCTGTTAAAGTAGACATATTTATATCGTTTGACTATCAGATCACCCAAACTTAGTTCAGCTGTGTCTTTGTGTTCACATTAGTTTATTACTTCCTGTTCAAAACCATTAAATAAACAAACGCAGGCTGAGCATATAGTTCTCGCAGGGCTTTGGTTTATATAGTGAAAGAGAAGTGGACAGCGTTTCCACTCAGTTTTTTTGGCCCTAAAACATCAGAATCTCTTGGCAGGTGTCTAAACAGAGAATGTTGACTTAACACTTAGTTTGTTGGGTAACTAACTATAGTTAGAAACTACCAGATTGCAACATGAAATCTTCGAAGAAACACTCCTATCTTTCCAGTCCTTCTCAAATCAACATTTACTCCATCACTACTTTGAGTTGGCTCTGATCCAGAGCCACATCGGTGATGTTACTGGCAGCCAGGTGCATTATGGGATTAGATACGTCGTGTCCCAGACAGTGGACACACACCTCCAGCCTCAGCTATCTTTACTGTGAAAAGGTGGCTGGATTCTGTATGAGCTACGTGTGAAAATTAGTTCCCGCGCACACACACACACACACACACACACACACACAAAACATAGTCCATCACTGAACATGCGATGGGGTCAAGCAGAATGACCTGCCAACTGTCTGGTGTTGGAGTGAGTGGGCAGTGGGAGACAAACTGAGGAATAAAATGAAGTGAAAGTTAAAGAGATACGTTTTCATAGTATAGTCACAGGAGGAAAATTATTAAAATTATCATCATTTGTCTCTGTATTTTCATTTTGAAATAAAAAGAAGAAGCTGCTAATGTAGATTGAGATGTAAACTGTTGCAATTTGTGATATTCTCTAAAATCCACAACTGTCGAAAAGCAAACATAACTAGAGGGGCACACGGAGTGCACAGACCTCTGCCAAAGCTTCTATGTTACACAAATCTGCAAGCACAAACACTATGTCTGTTTTGATATACTTCCAAAGCTATTAGAACAAGTGCTCCATTACGCCTGCTTTCTGCATGAAGTTTGAGCAACAACATGTGTAGGCTTCCCCAGAGGATTACTAGTACCTGTGAAAGTGGGTTGTGACATGGAGTCATCAGATTTCTACAACTGGCTGTTTTGTCATGACTAAACCTTAAGGTTCAGAGTTGTCTTTATTGTCCCCGTTGGGGAGATTCGTTTTGCAGCCGGGGTTCTCATAAAAACATAAAAGATACTACAAAGGACATCACCAATGACACATCCACGCAAAACATCAACAGAGCGAGAGCAGGGAAATAGAACTTCAGACCAAACCAAGTAGGCTACACATATAGGAGTGCAAAGTGCAAGTGTGCAAAGGAAGTTCAAGGAATACAGCCAGAGAGCTATTTGCTATTAAGCGTATCAATAGCACTTGGGATAAAGGAGATGGTAAAGCTCTTGGTCCTCCTTACAGGTGCCCTGAAACGTCGTCTAGAGGGCAAAAGCTTAAACTCATCCAGAAGCAGATGGTCCTGGCAGTCCAATATAGCATTAGCCTTTTTAAGGACCTGCCTGTTATAAATGTCCAAGAGCATGGCCTGACTCCTCCCTGAAATCTTACTGGCCACTCTGATAACATCTCACTGGCCTCTCTGATGGTGCTACACCCAACAAGATCTGCTGGATCTTTTTGGGTATAACATCAACATGTGATTTAAATTTCAGTTTGTTATCACCTTACTAAAATCAACTGGGTTTAAAGATGTATGGCATTTATTCCACCACGGCCAAAGGTGCATGCAATCTTAACAAAAGTTAAGATCCGCCCCTTGATTTGGACCCCCTTCAGATTTAATGGGTTCTTCTACCAAGTTTCATGAGAATCAAGCCAGTAGGTTTTCCAAAATCTTGCTGACAAAAATATTGCTCAAGCAAGAATAGGGACTACTTTCAGCTGTGGATTAACATGAGTATTTACTGCAGCAGGCCGGTGTATGTGGGACTGACTCAAAATAAACAACAGTGCCCATGCTTATCTCACAGTGAGGGAACATGTCATTCTCACTTTGGATGCAGTGGAGATCTATGACACAGAGGAATAAGATATATAAGGCTTTGGCTATACAGATAATACTCGTGGGATCACTTCATTGTTTCAATGTTTTGACAGGATTTGTTGAGTATATTCATATTTATTAAATACTTAACAGCTCTGATGGTCTTGATGAGAAGACAACACTGTTAAAAAAAAATAACGTTATCTTAGAAAAATATAATTTAAAATGAACAAAAGCAACCTCCAATAGATGCCTGCTTATAGGTAATACATGTTAGAGGTATGATATGTTGGTATTTATATAGGACATAGAGTATAATGCCTTTAGGTGGACTTTATGTATCTTACAGGATATTTGCAGAGTTCAAAGTTGATGATTGTAACATCTCGTGTGGGTGGCTTCTTTATATTTTTTATACTTGACATATAAAAAGCAAAACAGAGCTTGCCTGTACCAACCACCAACCCACACACAGACACAGTTGTGGGCACACTCTGTGCAAATCAGTGAAATAAATAAGAGAGACACAAGTACAAGGCTGCATCATCTAAGCTGATCAAGGGATTTGCTGATGGCCAGGTTTAAATCAGTAGTCCTGCGTGGAGTCAAAGCAAACACTCTGCAGCCTCCTCAGGGTGTTAAACTACATGGACACATGTACCGGGCACAGGACACATGTTTGTACTGTTTTAGTTCAACAGGACAGATCAGTGATTCATCGTGAGTCGTAAAACAGTATAATGCACATTTTAACTCTAAATCTCCATAATGTGGTTCAAAAAAAGATAAAATTAAAATAAATTGCCTTTAATTATGAGGCTAATAGTGTCCTCTTTGGGTACGTGAAATGTTCAGAGGCTTTTTCATTTGTCTGAATTTGCATTTCTGAGAAGATACAGATGTTTAGGCCACTTCATCATGTTAGTGCTCTCAGCTTTGTGGTGCATTTATGTGCTCATGTAAAGTTCTAACTGTCAAAAACCTGACTGTAGGCTGTTAAAAACCACTGCATTCACAGCTAAGCTCTCAGAAGATAAAACTTACAATAAAGATACACGAACATGATACAAGAACATTGAGAAGGTTGTTGCTTTTTTTTTTTACATTTAAATAATATTTTTTAATAATATTTGAAAATTTTTAGAAATATAATTGCTCCCTTTTTTTTTTTACAGAAGTAGATGAGAACATCCAATTTCCTCTTTGTGTTCAGTAAAGAGGTATGTGGTAGGGGTTTAACAGTGCTTAGCAGGGGGAAAGAGCTAGTCTTGTTAGCTTAAAGGAATCTTGTTCACATTTACGAAAGCGTGAAAAGTCAGCAACTGTCACAATGGCTTCTAAAACAACATGCTAATATTAAAATTTTGAAGTTGTTGTTGGAGGGCACGTTTGACAGAGCTGAGCTAGCCATTTCTCTCTGATTCCAGTCTTTGTGCCAAGCTAAAGAAAGCTAAAGCTAAAGAACAACTGGACCAATTTTCTAAACACAGAAACGTTAAAGTGACATCAATCTTCTCATGTAACCTTAAGTAAGAAAGCCAGCAACAGTGTTTTTAAAATGTCAGAGTATTCCTTTAAGGGCGGCACATCTGAATGGACTGAAACAACACTTGAACTTGCTATCCAGTCTCACAACCTTCCCTGTCTGACAAAGCCGATACAGTCAGTTCAAACAGCACCACTGTGTGTGTCCTGATCCGTAGCATCTGTACAGTGGTTGCATCTGTATCATCGTCACATTCTTTGGCTCACACCAAATAAACACAGATAGAGTACAGCAATATTTAAAAAGGCAAATGGTCAATTCCTGGCTTTTAATTCTTGACCTCCTAAAATGCATGTACAGTTTTACACTGCCTTCATCACCCTATAAGTTTTCATGCACTTAAAGGTTTTACTCCTTCCTATGATCAAACAACCTGTAATGTAACATCCAAAGTATCCTGAATTAAAAGCCTGACAAGTCTAAGTCACAACAAAGAACTGCCAACGTTGCAAGAAGAGTTAAGTGCACACAAGATCACAGTAAAACACTCTGCTCCTTCCTGCTGGTGTCTTGTATAAGCCTCAACCCACAGTTCGGTGGTAAAAAAGTGCTGCATCAGAGACGACATCATGCTGTCACTTACCTGAGCGTCTGCTCCTCTGCCGACACTCTGACTCTGATGCACAGCAGAGACTTTGGTCAGTCTATGTGTGGACATGTGCATGTTTCTGCAGAGGGGATTAAGTGATGTAGCGTGGACTGAGGGCTATATTTTGGTTCTGTACTCTGGCTCAGGCTCAAAAAACACCTACAGCCACATTTAGACAACCAGCCAACCATGAAGCTGTAGCTGCACTGTTTATATTTGGTCACAACATGCTTTAAAGAACCTTAACACTTCATTTAAAACCTAAAGTATTCCTCTGTAACATGAAATAATTGTTAGTTAAATAAGAATAATATCCATAGTTATAAAATTTTAAGCTTTTTAATTCAAAAATCAGCTCATCTGCTTCATCTGGGTTGTGCTGTTTTGGTTGTCTCTATGTTAAGATAACCAAACAACCCAATAACTGTCATCACACTGACTCTAAATTGTTCAGTCCTGATTGGTCCAATGAAATATGTGACATCACCTTTTACCAACACAGGTTCCCCACCTCAGACAGGAAGAGCACATAAAAACCACAAATAGAGAAACCTTTCATGCAGCAAAATAAATATAATGAAACAGCCAGTATGGTTTAAATAGTGGCAGACATTAGTGTGTGTATCTAAGATTATATCACTTATCACAATAAGAGGCCTTTAAGAGGAAGAGTCGAAGCATTTAAAATACTGAAATGTACTCTTGGAGTAGATTTATGTGTCTATTAATGGAAGACAGGACTTACAGATACATGTATTTTTATCAATACTGATACAGCTATATTTTTTATATTCAGTAGAACCTCTACAGCTTTGAGATGTAGTTCAGATAAACATTTGCAAGTTAGCAATTTCTTTTCAAATGTATTTTTTCTCCAGGTCCAGATAGCCATTGATTTCCATTCCTTTCTGTGCAGTATGAAAATCAACTACCAGACCAGACCAGAGCAGGGTAACAATGTCACTTTCAGAAAAATCAGTGCAGACTTAATGGTCACTGTGATGGATTACAGAAGTTGTAAAAATCTGCTACGTAATTTGGATTTTGCATGGATAAGAATGGAAACCAGTGGATTCCTGAAAGAGTAAGAAAAAACGTCATAATTTCTAAAATAATTTAAGTATCATTGATTTGTGGTAAATGGGCTAAAACATGCAAAACCACATTTTACAGGTCTAGTGAAATTAAAATTGCATTATACATGTTTTCAACGTATTGGATGTGTTGTTCCTCCATCTGTTGCTTTCATACCTAAAACTAAGAGGATGATGCTTAAAATGAAAGTAAAATCGTTCCATGTTACACTACGTTAAATTGCAAAGGTCCAGTGTGTAGGATTTAGGGGCTGTTATGTTAAACAACCAATTTCGTTATTGGCAGAAAGGGAATATAATATATTAAGTATGTTCTTTTAGTGTATAATTGCCTGAAAATATGAATCGCTGTGCTTTTGTTACCTCAGAATGAACCGTTTATATCTACACTGGGAGCGGGTCCTTGTCCACAAAGTCTGCCATGTTGCGCCGCTATGTTTCTACAGTAGCCCAGAGTGTTTTCGCTTCGGCCATTGTAATTAGTAGCCTCTCTGTGATTAGCCATATAGCATAGAAAAAAACCAACTGATTTTTAACGTAAAACTGCTTTGCACTGTGTTTTTACCACTTTAAACTTACAGAGTGCGTTTGTTTTAGAGAGGAGGAGACCTCTGCGGATAAAAACCTCCTGAGCATCTGGATCTTAAGTTATCAGAGGAAAAGGTGAGCACATGCTGGCAGGTGCTGGGCTAGTGGCCCATCTGCAACGAGTCAAACTGCGTCAGAGAAACACTCGTTTGTAGCGTGTAACTTTATTCAGGTGTTTTTACTGGTTTTAATTACTGGTCTGTTTGTTTTGGAGAGGAGGAGACCTCTGCAGCTCCTGGTAAAAACTTTCTGAACAATGAACACTGAAGGAATCCAGAGAAGTTTCAGCTGGTTGCAATCTGCAATCCTCACCGCTAGATGCCACTAAGTCACACGGCTCCTTTTAATATAGATTCAGGGTTGGATAAGAGCAAACCCAAGACCTGCACCACTCAATAGGCTCATTCAGTGTTTCTGCTTATATTTTTATGCTGGGCTAACCACAGTCTAGTTAACACTGCGTGAGGAGCAAGGTGTGCACACAGAACTGGTGTCATTCTATCCTCACCCAACAAATCTACAAAATAAAAACATAGTTTTGGGGATTATTTAGGTTATTTATCAGTGGATCTTTGTAGACTGTGGGGTAACAAAAACCTTGCTAGACAAACGTTTTGCATGTTAAACATTCAGTCTGTAGGGCATCCTTGTGGCCAATTGATCTAAATACAAACCATGTGCATGACCGCATCCTCTTTCTGATTCATGCTGGGGGTCGTTGTTGTGTTGTGTAATCCCCTACCCTCCTTTTCTGTTTTGTTGTGTTTTCAACTGTTAAATTAAGGGAATGGGAAAAATGGGCATGTAGTCTACACTCCAGACATCAGGTCTGATGTTCTAGTTCACTCTTTGACCACAGACAGCTGCCCCTACAAATAATGGTTTCTGTACACATAAATGTTGAGAGAGGCCTCTATTGTATGTGAACAGGTGTACCAACTAAATATAAATTTCTCCTTGGGCTGGTTCCTCTTACCTGTGTACATTCACATGTAGAAACTATGGCCCATGTTCTCATGATGTCTGTTCCCCATCAGTGTGGTAAAAAAATACCCATTTTGTCCCAACTGAAAGACTGAAAGTTACTGCTTTGAATCATTTGGATAGTTTTGAAAACTAAAACTGCGTTTTAATTGAAAGTTCTTTATTCTGTAGGGTTGGAGTGGCACTGACAGTAGAGAGGTTACAGGTAACAATATGTCTTTCAAAGAAGCTAGTAATCCAACAGTGAGTACTTTTAGATGCAGATCTTGTGATCACTGTAGGGAAATAAAATAATTACACTTCATATCTGACCAAATATGAGGAAGCGAAAGCATTTTATACTAACTCTACTATAAGAGACAATAGAGACTATTTAAGTTCTTGTTTTTGTCTTAACAAGTTGGTTCGTAGTGAAGCTTAATGAGTGCACAAACAACAAAATATTCTCGTTCATGTCTGGAATTGAAAGACCAAGAACACACAGACCAACTCTGCAACGACTGTGCGACCTCTTGCATCAGTTTGTAAAACAACATAGTTTTCATTCAGTCACTCATGTATGACCACGATGACCTCGGTTCTCGTCCTGCTTTAAGGCTTTAAGTCTACTACGAATGCTCCCTGCTGTCCGAGAAAAACACTTTATAGCCTTTTGCGTGTGACGTAACATGAGGTGAGGTGACGGAGTGTCTACAATGTTCCATGACGTGGACGTGATATGAGGTTCTATAGCAGTGGAAAGCATCAAACCCCAAGTGAGGGAAAACAGTGACAAAAGGCTGCTGAGTGCATGCATGTACTGTATGACTGAGTGAGTTGAAAAGACTGTCAGCTGAAACTAGAGGCAGACACACACACACACACACACTCACACATCCATACACACCTGCATACATATGCAACCTCAGCCATCAGGAGGACCAATTAAATGTCTTCTACCATCTGATAACACAGATCTTGAGTCATAAATCTCTGTAATCTGACCAACTTTACACTAGTTTAAAGCCATAACTGCAAAAACGAATAAGAACATACAGCTACAGAGCTTCTTCTGGCACGTCAGAGGCTCGAGAACAGAGTTTTGAGGTCAGAAACTCACCTCAGTCTTGTCTTTAGAGCGAGTAGAGCTCTTGCCGTTGCTGGCTGTCTCCCTGGCCGGAACCACAGTTATCTGTTGTATTGGCATGCTGCTGTTTCCAGGCAACGGTTCGGTGTTACTCCCACAGCATTCCCAGCACGCCGCACCTTCCTGTCATCCGAGCCGTGTCCCTGCGTGCGATCCACTGTCCCATCCACGAGCTGTTTTCAGGAGAAGGTGCTCCGGGATCGCTCTCCTCTATCAACCCAATCCGGATCATCAAGAGGAGCGGAGATGGAACGGGATCAGGTCACCGTGGCAACAGGAAGACAGCTCTGGAGATGGTGGGGTGTGAGGTCGTCATGACGACTGGGAAACTACTCAGCAGTGCGCACCACCTCCTCCTCTTCCTCCCCCTCCTCCTCCTCCTCCTCCTCCTCCCCCTTGTCTGCCCTCCTGCTGAGACAGAGAGACGGAGAGAGGAAGAGTTCAGATTGACCCGAGCGGTAAACAAGGAGGCAGGGAAAATGTGTGTTGTAGCGACGTGTGTGCGTGTGTGCGTGTGTTTGTGTGTGTATGTGTGTCTTTCTCGGAGGGGCGGAGCCAGGATTTTGTCGTGCTTGCTGGGTAATAAGCATACGGTCCACGAGGATTAGGGCTTAGACTAACCTCAATCTCCTCCTCTGACCAGTGGTGCTGCTAATAAGCTTACGCAACTTGTGCACATGGACAGCAGTCACACACACACCCACACACCCACACACAGCCTGATTGTTCAGGGACTCCCTGGTGAGAAACAATGTGTTGATAGATCTTAAGCCGCCTCAATTTCTTCTGTCATGTTTAAGGAATACAGGCACGTTAGTCGTCTGACCGGTCATGAAGTAAAAAACCTACACAACCATATCAGCGTCTTCACAGAATGTGTGTAGGTGTGTGTGTGTTATGGTGGTTAGGGTGTAATCCTATTTTAAATAGTCTCAGGTCATGAGGATTATGATTGATATAACTGGAAAATGAGTGACTTAAAGCGATCGTTAAAGAGCAGCCGCTGAACGAGGTGAAGAGGCGAACAAACTCAAGTTTCTCCACAGTGACTGGCCACTTCACTTTGACAGGACTGCTCTCTTTATTTAGTTAAAATATTCAAGGGGCTCTTGAGACACATGACCAAGATGATTTGAATAAATGACAGAAACTAAATTATTACCACTGCTACTGGAATTTTAAACCAGATTTTGTGGTTTTCCTCCCTTCACTTTTATTACATTGTTAGATTGGATCCTGCCAGGGAGGCGGATTTAAGCATCCTGGGGCCTGTTTCAAGAGTTAATGTGGGGCTCTTGCAGGATTGTCATCGTGTGGTAATTGTTCATCAAGAGGGTGGCACTGGCATGGAGACTTTAAGGGGCAGAAATTTGGCAGAAATTTATACTGTATGTGCTGATTTAATCGCAAGCAATCACATATAACAACATTTAATTGGGAAAGCCCCCAAATTTGTAACAAATTTGTAAGGAAACAGTCTCTGACGCGCCGCCGGCCGTGGGCAGGAGAGAGCTTGACGGCAGTGATAAAATGTGAAATCTGTGGTGCACACTCAAAGGCGAGGGGAACTACGAAGCAATCCACAGCTCAGAAGATCAAAGGTGACTGAACCGGTAAACTCACTTTGGAAAGCTAGGTGACATTTTCTCCAGAAGGCCACAGGAAGTAGGCGAACAGGAAGCAGGAGGGCAGAAGCAGAGCTCGTGGTCGAACACAGAGGGCAGAGTGGTTTACCGGGGAGAGCATGACGCAGAAGACTCAGGGATGGGCAGGGTCAATACCAAGGAAGCAGTCCAGAAACAAACGCTGGAAAGTCTTGCATAAATGACAAACAACAACCTGGCAAGGAGTGTCTGTGAAGCAGGCGTCTTTATAGTGACAGGCAGTAATGATCTACAGGTGAGTGGCGTTAGCCTGATGAGGTGGCCGTGGTGGACAGGCAGGAGCGAGAAATGTGTGGATAGGTGATACGCTGGCAGGTAGGTGACATGTATGGCAGGTGAAAAGTGCCACGGTGACAAAATTGAGATATTGTATATCAAAAATACTACATGATTGTGGCACAAGAGTAAAGCATTGAATAGAAATACCAAAAGGTGCCATTAGAAGTTAATACTTTATTTTAATCCCAAATCGTCAGACATTTTAAATAACTGCATCTTTTAGCCTAAAATTCGGCCATAAAAGAAATTATAGGCTATGCATCAAAGGTTCAAAGAGCTAACTTTGAAATTACTATTACTAAACAAAACATGCCTCAACAAAACAGCCCAGAGCTATGCATCTGTGACTGTTCATCATTTGTAATAGTGGAAGTTGGCAACCCTGCACACATATTTAGCAGGAAAAGAGCCATCAGCAGACATGTGTGACCGAGAGGGGCTGCACAGAAAACTGCCAGGCCGAGAGAAAACAGAGCTGCTGCCCAGCGTCATCTCTTGCTGCATTTTTTTGCAACGAGACGTAGGAGTTTCACTCTTAGAAATTTACATCAAGCCACAACTTTCATATACGCATGTATCTCTTTGCATGTTGTTTTAATTGACACAAGTGAACTATAGCTAAGGTTGTCTATAGGTCCTGGAGTCTGTTTGTTTGGCTTTACAAATACATTTTGTCCAAGACTCCAAGATTTTTTCAGTAATTCAGAAAATTCAGGTGTTTTGCTCATTGATGGAAGTTTTTCTGGATGGAAAACAGCTGAGCCAGTAATAGTTTTGCGGACAGGATTAAGAACGGAGAACTAACTCTTGTGCCAGAGGGGGGAAAATGTAGGTAGAAAACCAAATAATGGAGTGCGGATGAAATTATTTGTAACTGTGAAACTGTTGTGCTGCAGCTTTCATGTCTCCTGAATATGATGATGGTGAGAAATATATGCCACTTGCAACTGACTGTTGGGGGGAATAGTAACAACCCCTCCCACAAAACCACAAACAAAAACATGATGTCACACTGTATAATGAAGTGAGAGGAAATAGCTAATCAGCCTCATTATCAGGCCCTCCACAAGCTACATCTGACAGCCAAGATGATTTGGATCTACAAAAAGTCAACTTCCTTTATTATCACTATTGTTTCTATAGATTTAACCCTGCTGTCTGTGTATCAGCGATGCCTCTTTGGTTGTACAACAGGTATTCAGTGCTTTATGTTTTAACATTTGTAACATTTTCCAACAGATGAGTAAGGTGTTGAAGTTTCTCTTCCACAGTGAACAATAGAGTCACACAGTATTTTATTGTATTATAAAGGGTTGGTATTGAAACATGAATGGGTATTCTTTTCATGTTCTGTGGTAAAGACTGAACTTAGCATGAGCATATTGCTATACGTAACATTAGCATATACGTTTTTCAGTTAACTATAAGATCCAAAGCCAGGGTTTAAAATATGAGGCTCCCCTGAAAGAGACATGAGCTCCTGAGAAAGTGGAGAGAAATTTAGGGGAGCTGTAAAATATAATTTTTGGTGCTACTGTTTTTTCTGAAATAAATTCTATGCTTACAATAAAGCACATGTCAACATGCATTTGTATTTGCGCATATCAATTTACAATAATTTGTGTCAGGCTAGGTTTACCTTACAGTGCTTGATGTTCAGTTTCAATTATTTCCCCACATCCGATCTTTCGGCCTTGACTAAAACACATTTGTGTTTGAAGTGACCGAGCATGCAACCAATAACGTCACACACATGCGTGTTGTAACAACAACAAAAAATGTCACATTTTCAAAAGAGGCACTTGGGAAAATAAATAAATAAATAACAGTTCGAACTCTCCCAACAGCTGCCTAAGTAGGAAAAAAGAAACGGAGAAATGGTACTTTGCAGCAACGCATTTGTTTTTGGATAACAAGCTGTTGCACATCGGCTTTCTGTCACTCCATTGGCAGCTCCTGCTGGTAGCTTTGTCAAGACAGAGGTGTGGGTGCGGCCTGAAGAGGCCAAGACGTCAAGAGTGGTGGAGTCGCAATGAGGAGGGTTTCAAGGAAGATCGGTTTCTCCAAACTTTAGGATATCTCTTTGAATCAGATTTAAAAAGCCATGTGTACGCCTGATTCTGTTTTATATATCTTGATCATTGTGGTGCTGGTCACACTGACACAAGCCTCATTTTCACACCCACAGTTCGCCATAAATAGTTGAAGAAACGTCCTTGATCATCTGTTTGCATATCAATACTTGTGCCCCCTCACCATTCATTAGACCTGTCAATGAGAAATACTGTAATTTCACAGACTGTGTCACACTGGTAAGGTTCTCCAACAGTGCTAGAGCAGCTGTCATTACACACAGCTGTGGATATTTGTAGCATCTGTACCACTTATTCATCCCAATTCTGCAAACCATCGTCGTGGTAAAATCTCAATCATCATTGTTATTAAAGGATGATCGATGATTCACTCATGGCGCTCATGTGGAAACTGACTTTACGAAATGTTTCACTGGATATATTAAATGATCATTAACAGGAAAATGAATATAAGTAAAAAATAACTGTGAACTTACAGTGAAACTGGCACACACCCTAAAAACAATGTTCCTCACTTTCCTTGACTGCTGAATTGACTGAAAATACCACCACTAACAATCTGACATGAACTCTGCTTGATCATTGAGGTATTAAATGAATTTCACGATTGAGGAGCCATGCCCCTTTTCTAATATTTAACTTCATTATTTTCTGATTCTTTGGCAGGATGAGTTTAATATTTGCATAAAAAACATTTTGTTAGCAGCAGTAGTGGACCTGTTTTCATCAAGCACTGCAGAGAGGAGAAGTGCTAAAGATGTGTCCCAGATATGTACGCTCACCCACATCCTTTTTACGCACCCCCCCCACCCCACACGCACGCCCACACGCACACACACACACACACACACACACACACACACACACACACACACACACACACACACATCATTGCAATACTGTTTAATCGCGTTGGAAATGGGGAAGTCAGAACGCACTTTGTGGCCTCTAATTTTATTTTTAAACTGAGTGATATACCATCAACACTTGCTATGTGCTACGTGGGCCTGCAAAGCTTCAGTTCTTTTTAACATGCATCTAAAGAGGGTTTGTTTGTTGAGAAGATCAGTAGGGGGGGGGGGGGGGGGGGGGTTCAGAGGACAAATCGATTTTTTCCATTGTGAAAGAAATGCCACTGTACCATATCACAAGGTTTCCTGCAAAGAAAACCAGAAAACCACTCGAGCTTTATCTCCCACAGAAACTTTCAGTTTCAGAAAGTCTGACTGTGGTCACAAACATTTTTTTAACACTAAACTCTTACCACCAAAAGCAAATACTTCACCTTAGAGCAATCATAAATCTTAAAATCAATACATTCATGCATTTTACATGGGAATACTTCTACTGTTAAACACACACACACAGACACACAGAGACACAGGGCCCATTAATAATTAGGGTTAATATGATCTCACTTGAACTTGAGAGGGGATGTGTTGGTCCACTCTTCACAGCTCTTGCAAGTTGCAAGTGTGTGACAGAGAGAGAGAGAGAGAGAGAGAGAGAGAGAGAGAGGGTGTGTGTGTGTGTGTCATGAAGCTAATGTGTGATTGTCAACATCTCAATGTTCCAGCAACACACTCTGGGTAAGTGTTTAATCCTTATTTTGATTCAGTGTGTGGTGGGAGGGGATGTCACCTGTGTTGGAAAACAGGAGATTTTACAGATGATGTGTTCACAGCTGTGGCAGCGAGGTATAGATGGCATCTCCATTTACTGAGCTGGAGGTGTTGACTATCATGTTCTCTCTCCTGGTGTTCGCCCTCTTCACACTCACTGGGATGCTCAATGAGGAATGTGTGCGCTCAAATGGTACGACTGCAAACACATACACACATAACTTTGTCCATTTAGTCACAATAAAGACACTTGTTGGTTACCACATAAGTTAGGTACAACTAATAAATTAGAATCTTATGTGGTACTAAACTTTTACACAGTGTACTTCCACAGGGGCGGGGAAAAAATGAAATAACTATGACTGTACATGCAGTTTCCAGTTTATTAGGTTATCTTAGGTAAAATTAATGCAGTCGAATACTTAAGTACTGCAATAAAATCTACTTTCAGGAGGGTTATAATTAACCATTTCTGTTGAAACTGTTCTTGAGAGGTGTTTCTTAAACTTTATGATCATTCTGGAGGATGTAGTTTGTACAGTATGTCTATCCTAATAATTATAAATGTTGAAATAAAAGAAGCAAGGCATACTACTTCAATTGGAGACAGAGTTTACAGTACACTCGTCCTATAATATCAATTAATGTAGTTACAGCGCTACAAACTACAGCCTCAAAATTAGGGTGAAAATAATTCAAAATCTACCTGAAGCAGTGGCTTGTTTCTTAAATACATTATATCATTGTCACTCCTTTTAAATGTTGACTCAAAATTCAACTTTACAGAACATGATAGTGCTCTTTTATCGTTTCCCCAAAGTTAATTATACTTGTTGAGCACTCTCTTTCTCTTTATTAGCCCAATAAAAAACAATAACAAAGACACACACATCCTAGTGCCCAATCGCATTAAGGATTTCGAGCACCAGGCTCTTCTGTGTGCAGATCTAATTGTTTCAACTCTATTTATCACTTTGTGATATAATCTCCTTTATAAGTTCCCATCCTAAATTCTATCCAAATGTCTCCTTTAAAGTCTAATTCTGCTCTGTCTAATATTATTTTATTTCTTAATGATACCCTGAGATGTGTTACAGCACTGTGCTTCTGGCTGAGTTATATCAATGAGAGGAGACTAGTTATTATAGACACCTCTCGGTATAGTGCAGTATACAGTTCGGCATCACCACAAAGTGCCGCTCTCAAAATTACAGTAATGTTGAATCAATATTGCTCCAAGACAGTTTAAAAAAAAACCTGAACATATGGCTCTTTATAAAGGTTTGATTTGTTGCAGTGCTGTTGTAATAGATTGCGTTCATTTTTGCCACATGTCGGTGTTCCTAATAAACTGGTAACCAGAGTGTACAGTAAATACAGAAAATACTCAGATTCTCTTTAAAACAAAGGCAATGGCCATTAATGCAAAAAACAAAACCACAAAATATATAGTGAAATTAAATCTTAATTACTCTGACAAAGTGGCAACAGAGCAGAACATCATCAGCTTCACAGAGGTAGCATTTACTGCAGGGCTCTCACTGTCTTTAAATAAATATTCCCTTAAAAGTATTTTTTGTTTAAAAAAAAAGACACTTTTTAGGCTTTATAGCCTTAAAAGAAAGGAAATCTGTGTGAGAGAGTTAGGGAAAGAAAGATAAAACGAGTAGAATCAGTGTATATGTAATCCATCATGACCACTACTTCACCATGACACATTTAAAAAATATTGTTATACGACATATCAAGGTTCAGTCATGTTATTATGGAAGTAAATTCTCATTTAAACTGTTTATTTTATTGTTATTTCTCTGCCCTGTTAAATCAGAACCAGAATCAGCTTTATTGGCCATGTACATGTGCACATACATGGAATCTGACTTTGGTAAACTTTGCTCTCAATATACCAGTATTGACATTAAGTACTTAAAATTAGATAATATTATATTTGTGATGATTACGCTTTCCTATAATTAGTCCAGATGTCATTTCAATAATTATGTAATATTGTTGTTTTATTTATTTTACTGCATTTCCTGTGAGATTATAACTATTTTAACATTTTAATGCATTATATAAATGATTTTATTATGCATGATTTATTCAACTGCATCACAGATTTTTATTCTAAGAGAATCTAAACAGCCCAAAAGTGTGATAATCAAGTCCATCAGTAATTTACTTCTTTTGCTGTGATAAAATCTTGGAAAACCAGACAGTGAAAACTTTTTTCTTATCCACCAGAGACTAACGCAAAGCTACAGAGTGAGGAGCTGATCGTCTGACTCCAGACGTGGTTCATGACTAAGACTGAAAAACTTCAGAGGGCAACAGCGGTCTCTGTCTTCCTGTTAGGGGCCTCTCAGGACAAGTCAGCCAAGACTGTGTCTGTGTGTGTGTGTGTGAGTATTATCAGTTACCAGAACAAAGTCTAAATGGTGACCTGTGAGCGTGCATGTTTGTGTACTCTGTTATAGGATCCAGTATTACCTGCTTCCAGGATGAGGCACAAAGGAGTGGCCTAGATGTTACACTGTAAAAAAAAAAAAAAGGGTTAATAAACAGTATCACTATGTCGCACCTGCTTTTTTTCCTCTCTTTGAAAACACACAGATGTGGCTTTTTACTGACCTTCAGATCTAAAAATAGCTGCTGTGGTTCTTCCTACTGGTAAGTCTCAGAACCCTGTATGTACTTTTTCTTGTTTTATCTCGCTGTTGGATTTGCTCAACAAGAAATATGCATCGAACAAAGATCATCTCTGACTGAAGTCTACGGCTCCAGAGAGGCTGTTTCAAAATCTAGGTCAGACACAAAAGGTGTGCTGGGAGGATTACAGTGAGATCTCAAATTATTCTGCAGGAACGCAGTGTCTGAATTGTTCTTGTAAATGATCAAAGGGTGGAGCTTGTGTGAATGAGCAGATCTACAGCAGCAAGAAAGACGTGTGAATTGCAGGCCATTATGATTCATTCAGCCCTATCAGGGACGATATAGAACAACATGGTGCCTCCTAAATGGTAGCTGCTAATGTATTAATTAATGCCTCTTTATGACTTCAGTGAAGCTCCTGACCTTCTCATACTGCAGTTCTTTCACTGGATGTGTTTATGCAGGGATTCATTATCTTTATGGGCAGCATTAGGAAAGTAAAAATGCAGTTAAAATAAGACAGTTAAAAGCTTTTGGTTGAAGTTGGGTTTAGGGTTTAGAAAAAAGTGGGGTTTTTTTTTTCAAGAGAATCTGCTGAAAATGAAAAATTACTTTGCTTCAGTAAACTTCTGTGAAAGTTTCCAAAGACGTGTGTCTTAACTTTTTTCTTTGATTACACCACTGACTGTTTTATTTATGTGAGCCCTGCCTCCAGTTCACAGTCACTAACTATGATACTGCATTAACTTTGTGATACTTAAACTTATCTGACAGTGCTACTGTGATGTGAACTGGATAGATTATTCAAATACTTAATAATCTTAAATAGAGTGTCCTGCTGTGAAAAAGTTCTACTCTACTTCTTATTGTGAACAGAGACTAATTTTGAGTTTTACAGTGAATAGATACAGCCCAGGCTGACAACGTGGACTTTATGCAAATTGCGGAGCATGAGTCATTAAACCAACAGCTGACTGACTGAAGTTACATTTAGAAAGGTTGTAAGGCCCTCTGGTGGAAGAAACAGGCTACTGCACATCAAGCTGTCTTAACAGTTACAATACTTCTTTTTTTGTATGTAATACAAAACAGTGCCTTTCATTTCAGTATGTGGACATTAAAACTTGCAATAAACTGTAGTTTGGCTCCAAACCTTTAAATTTCTGCCCACATATAGATTTGTTAAAAGACCAGTGTGTAGGATTTGGTGACATCTCGCAGTGAGGTAACAGACCAACTGAAACCAACTAAATACCCCTCCCTTTCCAAGTGTGTAGGATGACTACAGTGGCCACCAGGTACCATGAAAATGTGAAAGGACCTCTCTAGAGACTGTGTTTGGTCTGTTCATTCTGGGATACAGTAGAAACATGGCAGCGCAACATGGCGGATTCTGTAGATATAAACCAGGGGTGTCATACATATGACCCAGGGGCCAGAGCTGACCCACAAAAGGGTTTAATCTGGCCCACTAGATGACTTTGCACACCTAATGTTGATGCCCATGTGAAGGCTGAGAGGTTTCAAGAGCAATTTCAACAGTGAGTAGATACTTCATGTAAAGTACGGCCTCAGAGGCTTGTCCACTCTGACCAGAATGCAGTTCTCTGAGATAACAAACAATACTTTCTGTGGTCACATTTAAAGATGCTGAACATTGTTAAACATGTTGTCAACCAGCAGCTTCAGTACAAAAGAATCTGTATCACTCGTCTCTCTTAAGACAGTATTAGTGGAACCCTGCTGCTAAGGCACTGACAAAACTTCAGATTGTAAATGATTTGTAAGGCAGGGGACGACTTAACCTGCATCTCCGATCGCTTCCACTTCAGTGAAAAATTGTGAAAAAAGTCATATGAAATAAAAGTGAGTAGTCGACTGAGTGAATGTGGAAAAAAATGAAACATATGGTTGAATTTGAACATAATTTTTCTTAGGATATTGCGGGCTGTTCATCATATGTTCTATAAGTGGATGAACGTTTTCAGAATGGACTTCTTTACACTAAAAAAAGGGAAACATTTGAAGGGGTTGTAATATATAGGTTATTATGCCATAGTTTCACTGGTCCTGCCCATCTGAGATTAAATTGGGCTGTATATGGCCCATGAACTAAAATGAGTTTGACACCCCTGATATAAACTGCATTCTAAGTTAACCGAAACCCAGCGATTATTAGTTTCAGCCGATTATACACGATTGAAAACATAGGTGTTCATATTATATTCAATTTCTGTCAATAGATCTTCCTAAATCCAACACACTGGACCTTTAAGTGGTTCAAATAGTGAATGAGAGATGTGAAAACAAAAGGTTGATGCAATCTGATTAGCAGGCTACATGTGAAGCAGCACAAGTTTGTGAATTACACATATGATGGGAAAAAGTCCAAATCTTCCTCAGACAAAAAAAAAAAAAAATTAACTTTAACAGTTTTATATCTGATAGATCTGTTGCTATATTTGAATATATCATGCATAGATTATACTGTGAGAACCTCAGTAGGAGGCTGTGATTGTTCATGTCCATGTAAAAATTGATAAAAGTCGGTTTATACACGCTGAAACCTCATATGCAAGTGTTTGCAATGTGGAATGAGCTTTTTACATGACAGTAAAGATGGGAATTTTGACTGTCTTTAGCTCATAAATCTGGCAGCAATATGATAAAATATGTGTGGACAGGCAAGATAATGACGTGGAAATTGAAAATCGTCTACAGTACATTTGAGCTTGGGTGAGCTAATGTTAACTGTATATGCAGGTATATGAGTACAGTACATGATCATTTGATACACTGCTACTTTTATTTTTTTAAACAAAAATAACAACACAGTAAGATCACTGAAGCTGATTCGTCTGTGTTATGTATCTTAACACGATGATGTGACATAATGTAATGACGTGTTTCGTGTTGGGTAGTTGTGTAGATGGAACTGCCGTTCACTGGCTTTGAGCTGACCTTCATCATCGTTGCCTTCATCATCTTCACGCTCTTCGGCTTGGCTTCAGTCTGCATCCAACCAGAAGAAACACACCCAGGTACACACTCCTCCTCTGCTGTTAGACACACACACACACACAGACAAAGGTCAGCTTCATCAATGCTCTGCTCCCTTTCAGAGGAAGATGTCCATGAAGCAAAAAAGCTACAACGACTCAACAGGAAGCAGAGAGTGATCACCAAGCAAGCTGGACGGAAACCATAAAGTCAAAGGCAGAGATCTCTGTCTTGATCTGGTGGACTGCAGGGTTTTTGATATAAACTGTGAAGTTTCTCACAAATAACTATGAATGAACTGACTTTTTTATTCAAAACAATGTTATTATTGCACATAATGTTGACCATAGCACTTTTACCAATAACAAGGCCACAATAAACCATTTCCCCAATGAATGATGCAGTCTCCGAGCCAATTAAAAAACATTGTATACAAATGTGAAAAAAGTCAATGTTTGATGAAAGAAAACTGAAATACTGTAGTTTATAATCTAATGTGGCATTTATCAATGTACAACAGGAACCATAGACTGTATAAAATAATGGATGTAGTGACTGTGACATCCAGATTGGCATTTTGATCGTGGCCATGGGTGGAGCTATGGAGGAGCGAGGGGTGGATCTGGCTGAGAGCTTGACGACACTATCCACAGACTAAGGTTGCAGTGGTATACCAGTTTCAAGGTATACCCTGGTATGAACACTGACGGTTATCATACTGTGTGCATCTGCTTATCTACAGTATTGGAAAAGGATGAAATCTCACAATTATTTTGTTTATTTTTCAGAAGGGAGATTTTCTACACATTCTTCAATAAAAAAAAAATGTTTTCAAGTTTTAATGATAATTAAGTGTTTGCTGAATATAAATCAGCATAAGGTCATTGTAAATTATTATCACAGGTAAACCTGCTAAAAAAAGGCTATAGACTCCTTTCCTATTGCCAGCAGAGCTGCGTACATGGTTCTGCAGCAGACGACTATGCCTTTCTATGTCTGTGGGATTCAGTCTGGTAAAAACAGTTTAGTAAACAGTACAAAGCAACATGGAGGCCTGTGTAACCTTTACAGTGGTTGAGTCTTTTTTATATATCTCTTAGTTAGCCCACCATTGCATTGTGGAGGAAAAGGAGGTAAAATTAGCACGTTCACCCACGTGTTGTGTTTCCATCAATGCCGATCAGAGCAGGAGCCCCTGACTATTGCAGAGTCATTTGACCTGGGTGTAAATGCAGATTGTAACCTTTACCATTACATTAAAAAGCCAGATGTGAGCAGGTGTTAGCATTTTTGTTGTGTGGTCGAAAAGAGCTTAAAATAAAAACACTCAGTTGCTGGATTGTGTTACAGTCATCAACAGGACAGACCTGTTAAAAGGTCAAATGTACATAATACTCTTCCCACTGTATGTTTTTGTTGAAACAAGAGCCTTATTGGAAACACTTACAATGTATAGACTATTTGTTTTGGTCTGCACGACCTCCTGACATCACATCTCTCAATAGTCAAACCTATGCTCTTGTTCCCAGATATAAGTTTAATGCTTGGTCTTTAGCTCCATCTGCAGTTTTCATATAGTATCACATTAAACATTAGATTCCCCTGAAAAGGATTCTGACTATCTGCTGTTGTGTATGGCCAGAAAACAAGAAAAACTTAGCTTGAGGTTAAAAGTCAAACATGGATCCTCTGTATGGTCACTGGGTTTGTGTGTCCAGAGAAGCCGCTGTGTCTGGGTTAGGATTTAACAAACCAAGTGACTTTTGGCCCCTGGAGCCCTATTGGGGTGACATCCTGGGGGGTTAGAGGCTGCTCCCTGTTGAGTTTGCCCCTTGACCCCTGAGCCCTCCGTCACTCCTCTATAGTCAGCCGTCTTGTTGCCGACGCGGAGAGGAGAAGACGAAGGGGAGGAGGTAGAAAAAAGACAAAGTTAATCAACTGTCGTGAGATTCTATTTTTGTCTTCACTGAGTGCATGAGAAGAAGAAAAAAAAAACACCCAGCTCAATTGTGTGAAGTGTCGAAATGGTCCATATAGGTAGGGTGTGTATTGGCTGCACTGCTGTTCATGTGTATATGCATTCATTGAGGTCTATATTGAGCAATGCAGATAAAGGGTCTTAAGAGTAATTAAGATCTGGTTGGCTGCGGCCCTCATTAACACTGACGACCTTCATGGCATGACAACAGACCCACTATCACACTAACGATGGATGACAAACTGACCCATCAGATCACAATCAACACTCGTACACACACACACACACACACACACACACACACACACACACACACACGGTCGGACCACACCCCAAAAATTTCAGACATCATGATATATAACATCTCTGCTACTCAATCTTTCACATACACTCTCCTCTGTTTCCACTTGAAGGAGAGTTTATACGGTCAATACAACCTGGGATAAACTTCTGTAACATCAGCAGGTCCAACGGGGAAACTAACACAAGCTTTAAAGAAAGAATCATACGCTTTTCTTTAAAACAACAAGTGACAAATTAAAGGAGGAACTAAATTTAAAAGAAATGCAGATGCCTCCGTACATGGCACATGGGGTCTGATGTGTATGAAAATAATGTGGCTGATATCGATAAAATCTTCTACCACTGTATATTATTTTATAGCACAACATTTATTAGGGCTGCAACAAACAATTATTTTCTCAATAGATTTACAATTTTGTTTGTGAAATACGAGAGAATATAATGAAAAATGGCTAATCACAATTTCCCAGAGCCAAAGGTGACACATTCAAATGAATTGTTTCATCTGACGAGCAGTATAAAACACAGAGATATTTAGTTTACTATCATACGATACAAAGCAGGCAGAGAGTTTTTGCACTTGAGAATCCGAAATCAAAAAAGAAAATAGTAATAGTACTAATAGTTGCAGTTTTAATAATAATATATTGTGATTGTGTGTCTTGCTAATTCCAAGAAAATCAGTTGAGAAATTGTTTTAGAAACATCTGGACTGGACAAGCATGTCTGTCTTTGATTAATCAAGTGAATTTAATACCTGAAAAATCAGGTTACCTTATCAGATTTGTGCAAAATTTATATAAAATTCCAATATTACTTTGAATAAAGTAGTTTTGCTACCCACAGAGGTCTAATACAATTGTCTTATGGTATACCCTGCATTCATGTGGAGTCAAAATAATCACAAAAATATCTTCCAGTCTGGGAAAATTCAGATGAACACCCCCTCAAATCGGAAAAACTTGAAAAGCTGGCAAAACTTTTGGTACACACGTTACAGATTTTATGTCATATATGCAAAAACATGGTGGATGTAAGAAAATGTTTTGTTGATAGTAATAAATGTTTTATGAACTCACATTTACATGTCAATTTTCATGCTCACATGTAATCTGTAATGTGGTATAAGGTGGTAACCGTTAGTTGCTGACCACATAGTGTGACCTAGATTAGTTAGCAAAGTTATTTATTAGCATTAGTAAGCCAAAGCAATACTTGTGTAGTTTGACAGGATGTACTGGTGCAGCAACAAGTCTGGGACAAAATCACGTTTTAACATGAAGCTTCAAACTGTTATTGACATGTTTTTTCAATGCTCTGAGCAATGAAATACAACACATCTTCTTTGTAGTGTCAATGTTGTTCTCACATGATGACTTAAAGCTCACGGACACACCAAAGTCGGAGGAAGACTTCCCAACTCAGGAAATGGGACCATCTGAGGAGCACATGAATGCAGCAGTATATTAATATTTCCCTAATGTGAATCATATGATACGGTCCTTGCGGTCACCAGATTTTAATCCAACCTAACACCCAAGGCAGAGTTTAGATGTATGTGTTGGACAGCACTCCCCACCACCATCATCAAATCACCAAATAAGGAAATATCTAATAGAGCAATGGTGTTCGGGAGGCTCAGATGGAGCAACACCTGACTAACATACATTATGGTGTTTTGTTTCCGTTTAACCTGTTCCCTATCTGTATGTATCAAGCTATTTGTCCATGTTAGGTGCACCTGTGCACAATACAGTAACACTCAGCTCAGTAGAAAATAAACAGTCATTTTATGAGGCACTGTTCTTCTCAAGAAGTTTTATCAGAGAGGAAGCTCTTTATCTGTGTGTCCTGGTCAGGAGATGATGGGAGAGGAAGAAAGTGAAAATTTAGGAGGGGAGGAGAGGCTGAAGCTTCCTCTGTGGTCGTAAAGATCACAGCTAGGAGGAAGACCATGACTACTATAACAGTAGCAATAACAACAGCTCTGCAGTCCAACTCTTTCCTGAGTTACACACTCGTCCACAACACATTTAAAATGAACACACTGGCAAAAGAAAATAGGATAATGCACACTATTCCACTTGCAGCACTTTAACATTTGACTGTGTGATTGTCAAAGTACATTTTGAATTGTTTCTTTACATGCAGTAGACTACTTATTTCATGTCTAACATTCTGTTTACTGACTTTCACTCCAGTAGCCGTGTGCACCGCGCCTTTTGGGTCCAAGTACACATTAACATCTCTACAGAAAGGACAACATTTCGGTATCCGTTTGTGGTCTGAGTGGTATTGACCAATCATGTTTGAATGATGGTAAACAGTCTATGTGGAGAGGTGGAACGCAATGGCCAGCATTCAATCTCCGAACCCATCGGCTATCGACTGACGACAATTAAGTTTTATGTTAACTTTTCCTAAATGTATGTGTTTTTATATGCAGATATCTGTTCATGGAAATTAGCTGTAATGGCCGTAGCTAGGAAAATAAAGTCATGGCTCGATTATCCGCTAGCTACACCGGATTAGCCCAAAATATTGGCCCTTGCCCCCAGAGGCTTAGCGCTGTCAGACAGAAGTGGATGGTTTCTGAGATTGCTGATGCCAAGAAATTGCTTTTATTACTGTGAGAAATATAAACATGTTAGAAAAAAAGCAATGTTGTCTGAACTTTGACTAAATTAATTGTACAGAAATTGACCATTTTAAAATCTAAATCAGATCTATCTGATCAAAGAATAAGCAAACTTTAATACAAATCTAAAAAGACTTTCACTGCCAATTAGAAATACTTCAGTTTTTGACACTCAGTGCTATGCAGACACATTTTCAGTTGGCACTACAGAAGTGAGCAGAAACAAAAAAAAACAATCTGCAGAAAATCAATTAATCAATTTTTCATAGCTGATTAACCATTTAAGCCACCCATGAAGCAAAAACACCAAACATCTTCCAGTTTCAGCTTATCCAATGTGAGGATTTGCTGCTTTTGATATCATTATGAACTAAATATCTTTGGGTTATAGACTGTTGATGGGATGGGACAAAATAAGACTTCTGAAGATGCCATCTTGAACCCCTCGTATTTTTAAAATATGATTTCATTAGGTAAACAACCAGGTGGAAACATTGTGGTCTGTACCAAAAAAGGACCAAGGTTCAGTACCCAACAGTTATTATCACACCCCAAAAAATAACCTTTGACAGTGGAGCAAGGTTCATCTATGCAGGGAAGCCCTGCCAAGGTACTGATGCAGTTTAATAGGAGGTTGCCCTCAGTGTGTGTGTGTGTGTGTGTGTGTGCCTCTCTCGTAGGGGAGTGTTTGAGCAGGCAGGGTAATCCCTGTAAAGACGTATAATCCCCAGGAAGAGCAAATATTACAACACGCTCTCCTCAGTCACACAGAAAACCTGGTGGGAAGAATTCGGTACGGTTCACTTGTTCCTGTTCTGGAGGGCAGACTGAAAGAACCAGAGAGAGACTGAGGTTTGGCAGAAGTTGGGTGCAGTGATACCAGGTGGCTCTGAATGACAATTGAGACCACATTAGCATATTCAAATAGGGAAAATAAAAGTTTTTTAAAAGACAATGGCAGCTAATATGCAAAGTGCAGCTCGCCGTAGAAACGAACTACATACCTCGGCTGAGTGTTTGCAGCAGGATGAAAGTGTGTGCGTACGCGAGTGTGTGTGTTTGTACGTAAGCCAAATCCATGAGGAATCTCTGTCATTTCAAGCAACATTTCTGCAAATACCATAAAGCAATAAAGCCAACATTTCCAAAGACATAATGACACTGACACATACACACACACCACAAACGGAGAGACTCTTCTGAGGCTCTTTTGTCTGTTTTGGAGGGCTAAAGAGAGCTGACGGTCCAGATGCTTGTTCAAAGTCTCTGGGAGTATTTTGAGCCCCCGGTCCATTAGTGTCCTGCTGCTTCTCTAATCCTCATTCACATGTAATGGCTGACATTTCATCTTAATGTGTTAATTCATTAGCTGGGTGCTGAATGGAGAGTCTCAGTCCACAGAGACGGCTGTAAGCAGACACGCTAATGAGTCTCCACACTGCGAAAGTCACCGCGGAGCTAATGCCAAGTGACCTGGTTTACCTGCTGCAAGATAACTCCCTGGTATACCACCAACTGTGGAATATTTTTATACTAAAACAGATACATAGCAGAGCTTTTGTACAATACATTACTGATACCTAAATATAACAAATGCAAACACACATTTTTAACAAAACCACATTTTTTAAATTAAACAGAAAAGGCCACAATTCTCAAATGAATTAATGTCGTATATACACAAGCAGCTATGCAACAATGCATAGAAAATAGTCTAAAACTATAAACCTATGTTAAGAGAGTGATTAAACACTGTTTTAAATCTGACAAGCAGCATTCAGTACTTGAGAAATTTTGTCTGTTTCAAACACATTCTAGTCTAAAGTCTAAAGAAACGGTGCGTAAAATTTAGGAGGATTTAGTGGCTTCTAGAGGTGAAGATTGGAGATTGCAACCAGATGAAACTTCTCCCTGTTAGAATTCCTTCAGTGTTCATGGTCAAGGAGGTTTTCACTGGGAGCAAAACTTTCTGCAGAGGTTTCTTCCTCTCCAAAACAAACAGTCCAGGTGATAAAAACTGGTAAGAAACACTGAATAAAGCAGTTTCACATTATAAATCAGTGTTTCTACAGCACTGATCATCACGGAGGGCACGCTTACTATCGTGGCCGACGAGAAAACGCTAATGGCCCTATCTGGAGCCAGTGCTTGGTTTGTGTGCCCTGGACTAATGTAGAAACATGGCGGTGTAACATGGCGATCTCCTTAGACAAGGACCTTTTCCCGGTGTAGATATAAACAGCTTTTTCTAAGATAATGAAAACACAATGATTCTTATTTTCAGGTGTTTATACACTAAAGAAAACATACTTATTGTATGATTTTACATTCCTGCCATTATAGCCCCCTCAATCCTTCACACTGGACCTTAAAGTCAGTTGGAAAGCCAGAAAGCTTGAGTCTTCACAGACGCGTCTTCCTTACAAAACAGAATTCTCAAATAACAGTCACACCAAGGATTGCTTTTGTAGAAAATTACAGAAAATACAGTTGTACCATTTCAACTACACACCTACAATCCCACCCTCCATACAAAGACAGACACTCATGCAGACAGACTGACACAGACAGTAGACGGCATCCCAGTCAGACTTCTTTGAGTATCGTTAGTCCAGTGCATCACTGGATTTCATTCAACCAGGACCCTGGTCCTGAAATGCTCAGTGCAAACACCCCCCTTCACCACCGCCACCAGCCCACCACTCAAAAGCCCCAGATGTGTGTGTCCTCCTCAGTGCGGGGGTAGGGGACAGCTGAAGGAGGAGGGATCTGGCTCTCAGTCATGAAGAACCTGCTACTTTCAACTACAGCTTCTTAAATCTTTGCTCTGATGTTATGTGATAACAAACATCTGCCCGGGTCTTAAGATATTTCAGTCACTCATAGCTGCACACACACATCCATGCATACACAACATGCATGCAGGAGAATGTGTGTTCAAGGGGCAGTTGGAGGATAAGGAGGGGGCTTCCTGTCATTTGAATTACCCTCTACATGTGGGGTCAATATGTGCAATGCTTAAGAGTGTGTGTGTGTGTGTGTGTGTGTGTGTGTGTGTGTGTGTGTGTGTTGTGTGTGTCAGGGGTGAGGTGGGGGCAGCTGTGGGAGCTGCACCCCCCTCCCCAATACCTCCCCCTCCCTCTAAAAAGGCTGTATAAAGGAGGTGGGGGGAGAAACACCTTTGTCACTTTGCTCTCAGACTCAGAGACAATCACACTCTCACTGGACACACACATTCCCACAGGACATACTGATTATCCTGAGAGTAGAGGTACAGCTGGATACTGGATCCTCCCGGGATGGGCCTTCTGGACTGAAACAGGAGAAAAAGAAAACACACTGAGCATCATCAGTCCAGCTCAGACCCAGAAAGACTCTCCAGACTTTTGGACAATTATCATTAACTAACCTGTTCAGAGGCAAGCTGCTGCCCAGCCATGAGGATCTTCAACCTGCTCTACCTACTCCT
Organism: Cephalopholis sonnerati; assembly: GCA_019142605.1. Classification (NCBI taxonomy): domain Eukaryota; kingdom Metazoa; phylum Chordata; class Actinopteri; order Perciformes; family Serranidae; genus Cephalopholis; species Cephalopholis sonnerati. The sequence goes on along the minus strand of JAGQAX010000003.1, from coordinate 25,468,650 downwards.
GCTGCTCGTAGCCGTTGTAGTACCGGTTCACTCCGTCAGACCAGGTAAGCGTCCCAAAACGTTGCAGGTGTCCAGTTAAAACCAATGAAGGTCAAACACGGTCCCGGTAAACCGTTTAAACAGCGTTTTAATTCACCGCGCAATATACCTAAAACCCCAGGTAACCATAGCAACAGTACTTCTGCTAATTGCTAGCTAAATTTCTTTAACTAGCTTAACACTCACAGTTGAAACAGACCAAGTTTAAACTTATTAAAGGTTAAAATAAGATAAAACTTTTAAACACAATCCAGTTCAACTGTTTAAACAGCGTTTTAATTCACAGCGCAATGTACGCTGAACCGCAGGTAACCATAGCAACAGCACTTCTGCTTCTTGCTAGCTAAACTACAGTAACTAGCTTAACACTCACCGTTGACACAGTCCAAGTTTAAACATATTAAAAGTTAAATTAAGTTAAAACTTTAAATATACATATATATATAGTTACATAAACGTTTTTTGTGTGGCTGCGGTAACGATATAAGCGCGATAATACGCTCCGAGATACAAACAAACGCACCGTCAATCAACGGGCCCTTCTCATACAATATATGGCGCGTTTATGGATTGTCGTACAGTGCGTAAACATGAAAACTCTAGGTGGGAGAAAAAAATACCGTGAGCCTCCTCGTAAGAAAGTAAAACAAAATCATCAAAATCGCCAAAAAACAGTTGCAAAGCCAACCTCAATGCCGTGACATGTAACTAAAGTCAAGTTGTTACTTGCTGACATTAAAACAATCGAGTTAACTGACTAAAAAGGGGCTACAACTGCAATGTTCGCTCCCTGAATCATTACAAATATGTAACACAATAAAATTACTAATTTGGGCTTTGTTTAAATCCATCTGGGGTGAGAACATGAATAGATAATGAGTTAATTGCTTTACATGAATGCGTTTAACAGTAGGTTTTGCTATTCTTCCCATTTTGCCAGTATGGCCTGAATGCAGCACATGCATAACTAACTAACTGTTTTACATTGTGGGTTATAAATGATAAAGTTTAATATTCAAAGTTTAATATTATATATATAATTCAATAAGGAGGGCTACAAACTGCATATTTAAGATATTTATTTTTGCAAACGGAAAAAGTAGACACCACGCTGCTCCCGCCTGATGTAACAGGTGCGCCTTTTACGCACACCCAGGCTGGTTTGCGGTGATCTGCGGCCCAGACATACAGCGGTGGTTCAGCCATATCAGAGAGGCTTTGGGGTTTGAGGTCGTGATTGGGTTCATGTGATGATGGAGAGGAGAGGATGAGGAGGGAGGGAGGGACAGGAGAGGAGTGCCGCCGGGGATCGCACAGCGACCCCAGTGAGTCCCTTTGTCCCCGGCTGGAGAGCACTCCGGCGCGCTTTTGTTAATCACGGTGTTAAAACGCCATGCAAATACCCGGGCTCTATTAACATGACATGGAGTAGCAGTGCCAAGTGTAAAGGAGCCTACCTTCAGGCGTGGGGAGCAGTTTCTTTCAGAGGAGGAGGGGGGAGGAAGAGGGAGTCATAAAGTCATCTGGCAGTTTATCTCTTCCTGGGCTTGGCTGGCAGTCTGTGAACCGCAGGAGTCAAAGTGGATTTATTAGGGACGTTTAAAAATAATCATGTGTTAGGTCTGTGTCCCAGTTTATTAGAAGGGGGTCGCCCTGCTGTTGGTAAATGGACTCAAACAATAAAACCCTTTAAAGCAGGCTTATCTATAGTCAACAGAGGATAAGTTAGGATATAATTAGGCTGAGTCGGTTTCATAATCATACTCAGTTAGAAAATGTGGTGTTGTTTTATCTCTTATGGTGCTGAAAAGCTCAGGCTGAGTTACTCTGCACCATTTGGGATTAATTAAGCCTCTCAGGTGATATACAGGGCTCCACCTGCAGACATAAATCTTGCTTTAAGGGACTTTTTACACCTAAAATTACAGCTCATTCATGCAGCTACAGATGTATCTCTGTTATGAAACAATCATATCCCTTCCCAGCTTTACTCTGCATATTAAAAGTCATCTCTGTCTTTCAGATTTCCTGAACCTAAGGAGAAAATACCACAGACACCACTGCCCACACAGACGCTGCCTGCCCCTCCACTCCAGAGTACCCTTCCCCTAAAGGTACGTCACATGCACTCATACATGTGTTTCTGTGTAGAGGAGGTTATGAGCCGAGCTGTGTGATACACGAACAAAAACAGGTTACAGAGCCGGCAGGTGGCAGTTAAGAAGGTGTGTGTGATTAGTGGCAGAGGTGTGTATTCACGCAGAACAGGAGTGCATACTGGGGGAAAAAGGCTCAGACATAAATCTCACTAATGATGAAGAGGAAGGCTTTAGTGCCATTAGGAGAGAGGGAGGGTTCAGTTTTTAATTTTTGGACTCTTGTACATGCAGTTAGTTGTTTTTGTCCTTCTCTGAACCTTCTAGCAGGACACTCAATTATGTTTTTCCACTGCAGGTTGACGCACAAGAATGAGGGTGACCTAAGGACAGAAATATGAATATGAAGCAACTACAGTGTGCGGCCCGGGCACCATGGATGGATCCCAGTACCAACACATAGACTGTGAAGTGGAGGACAATGCCATCCCAAAGACTGTTATGTACATGCAGCTGCTAAAAAGCTGCAAGAAACTGTCTTCATTACCAAACAAATATAACCATAAATGTTTTAACATGCTGGTGGACACAGATCTGGGTTTGTCAAGCTGCACAGAACAGTTACCAGAAGAAAATGTTGGTTTATACGTCACTGTATGTTTCTTGGCATCATATTAGCGTTTCTAAAGTGTCATGCAGAGGTAGAGGGGATGGTGAAAGGCCTGTCAAGCTGCATACCACTGATCGAGACCAATAGACAACAACACTGGTTGATTTTGGCAACCCTTCATGGTGTTTCCACCAGTGTTTGTGGGCGCAAACCTGAGTGTTTTAGCAGCACTTTGTGGTGTTTCCCAGCAGCGTTACTGGCACCAAACCTGGGTGTTTATTACGACACATCGCTGTGTTTCCTAGTGGTATTTCAGCCATGAAAAGCGGGGTATTTTTCATGGACACATCAGGGGGTTTCCCAGAGGCGTATGGGCCAAGGAACCTGTGCGTTTCTCACCAACCTGTTCCTGCTTTTCCAGTAGCTTTAGTGCCACCATACGTGTGTATTTTAAGCCAAAACATTTTCCTTTCCTAACCATAATCAAGTGATTTTTGTACCTAAACCTAACCACACCTTGCAGAGTTGTTGAGGAAACTAAGTTTTGATATATCCACTACACAATTATGTACAAATGTAATCTATCTGCGGTTTGCAGTAATGTACAACGCAAACATTCTTTCTGGTGATTGGCTTGAGTTGCAAGTACCTTCCCTCTTCATCACCAAAAGCCATTACTTTAGTACTGAACAAGAACACAGGAAAAGGAGCAGCAACATGAACTATATTCAACACTTCACTCAAAAGCTACGGACCAAAGAGCTGGAAACATCTTAGTGACTGCAGCTATGATGACCAGCATCCACATAGTATTCCTATTAAGTGTTTATAATGCATGCATGCACTTCAAATGTTTATTGAATTATGTGTTAACTTTTTAATAAAACATGTATCAATGTAGTGTTTTGTTTTTACTTTATGAGTTTGTGTTTGTGCCTTAATATACTTCAGTAAGTTAAAATAAATGTAGCAACTTCGAGGATTGCGGATTGTTGTCAAAATGCAGATTTTCAGCCAGACTCCTGGGATAGTTTTAGTAAGGACAGAGTAGAAAACATCTTTAAATATGCAGCCTAAAGACCTGGGTTAAAACATGGCTCCTGATACCTGAGTTTACAAGATGACTGTGCTCCCAAGAGGAGCCACATGAGAAAGGAGTCGTAAACGCAGCGCTCCCTGTGGAGTTACGGACGCCAGAGCATAAAGAAATCACAATGGGGAGCAAACACTATGGGCTGGAATGACAACCTCGATATTTCGTTAACGCAGATTCCCGTGACTGTTGAAATTTAACACAGAAAAGGTGAGGCGGGAAAAGACGTTCACACCAGCTAATGTTGACACTGCGGTGTCTCCATTGTTTGGGCTCTTTCTTTTAGCTCTAAGGGTACAATATACAAAACAAACACAAAACTGCAGTCACTTACTTGGGTTTCACTTTAGTATTGTGTCAACTGTGACTCCTGAAAAGGCTTAAAACACATTAAATGAAGGGAAACGTGTATATGACATATTTATTGGAATGTGATCACAAACACACAAACTCAGTGATTGAACAGGTCGAAGAAAACTGCTACCAAACAAAGCATTTACACATTCAGACATAAAATAGCACTTACGGACAATTTACAGCGTTGAACGTTCTCTTTCTGTTGTTTGACCCTGATACATAATAACCTCTCCCTCCTGTGTCTCCTCGTCTGTCAGTTCCTCCTTAGTGCAGATGATTTCTAAAACAATTTCCCCCCTTCTGATTCTCTCACAGTAACACAAGCGGCAGCATACGTGGGTCACCGGGGGTCGTAACACAGTGATAAAAACCCCTCACCTCTGATCTGTGACCCATGACTCCTCTCCTCCTCCTCCTCCTCCTCCCCTCTTTAACTGTCCTCCACTTACAGCTCACCTCCTCCTGCGTTATCTGTCCATCTCAGGTGCCTCGTGCAGAGGCCCGCCTGTCTTAAGTCACAGGTGCTTGTGTGCACAGGGATTTCTTTACTTTAAGTCTTTTATCCAGTGTTTCTTTTAGCTTCTCATCCTCTCTTTCCAACCCACAGATCCCCCTCTCCTTTGTGCTGAGAGAGTGGAGTGTTAAGATGATCTGGCAGGAGGAGGAGGAGGAGGAGGCTGGACTGTGGTCAGTGCTGAGCCGTGAGGTTGAGCAGCCTCTTGCTCAATAAGGTGTTGTGCTGTTTCAGGTACTCGATCAGGTCGGCCTGCTTCTCCACCACCTCCTCCAGACTGGAACCCTCTCTGCGACACAAATAACAGCACATGAGTCTTTTCACGATCATTCAACACTGCTGGCTTCATCTTCGTCTGCTGAAGGACGAGGTTGGTGATAATCAAAGATTTCTTACTGTTCTCAAACAACAATTAATTGATATTAAGTATTAATAAGTGTATGGCTAAAGCCTGATACAGCTTATACCCCTGTGCAGTATACCTCCATTGATCTCCAAAACACCAACACATCAATGTGCCACACTTGTACTGGGTGACATATTCTTTTGTTACCATTATTTTAATACTGGGCAGTGCACCAAATTCATGGTTAAATACAGTCCCCAACACAGTTTACTTCACATTCCTACATATTTTAGGGAACCATTGATGTCCAGATGAAATGAAAAATGCCTTTTAAACCCTTATAAATCACATCCCTGGCCATACTGTGCACCTATTTATAAATACGTGCCAATAAAAAGAGAGACAAATCAATTTTTTTGTATTCTTATATTAAAATGCAATCATGTTTTCTTCCTGGAAAACAAAATATGACGTGTGCTTACATGAATTTGTGCAAGCTTATTTGAACCAATAATATCACCACATCCACACATTAATTTATCTGAAACTTCTGATTCATTAGTTAGCTAGCTGGCAACAGCATGCCTCATTGGTGTATCTTCTGTTCCCCAAAATACTGTGGTTACTGCCCTCTGGCTGGAATTTCTTCACTTGATGAAAGTGGTATCTGCGACAGGTCCAGATTATGCGCAGGGCATTTTACTGTGGACTGCTTCAGAAACTAAAATTACATGGAGCATATGATGGACTTGCCAGCTGTGTACTTGAATTTTAATGCACAGCTCTTTATTACATAAATAATCTGTAATGGCTCAATTCATACATGACTAGACCATTATGAATGGAACTGCAATGTTTGTGCAACATTTGGCATCTGGCACATGAAACGAAATGATTGCTGTGATATCCTGAAGATTGTTTCCCCTTTTATTCCACACCAGAGGGGGGAAACGAAAAGTATTTCATGGTTCATTGGACTTGATTTTATTAAATTTGTGCATAAGAGATGATAATTAAGTGCCAAAAATTTTACACTACTCTCAAGTACTTGAGCAAAGACCCACATTTAATATTTCTCTTGCTGCTGAAGCCTTGATGTAAATACGACGGCATTCAACGACTGCACGGCAGAACAAAGATTAGAAGTACGGAGAGATGACTCTGAGGCTTAATCAAACATGACAGTGACACATGACCTTGCCAGCACTTTCACGAAACGTTGCGCCTGTCTGAAAGGGGCTGTGGACATTGTGTGTGTGTGTGTGACTGAGTGAAATCTGTGTACCTGAAGCCGGTCTCAGTCGGCAGGCTTGTGTCACTGTAGGTGTGTGAATGCTCCTCTTGGCTCACGTCTGGTGCGGCTCGTGCACTGTTGAACCGCATCACCTGGACTAAAACCACAAACAAAAAAAAAGCTTCAGTTACTTTTCTAATAACGCCATCAAACCAGTGTTTTATTTTGTCACTCGCACATAAAGACACACAGACATTACCGCACACAGAGAGCGCTGTTCAAAAAACATTAATCACTCAGGTGAGAATCTGCACACATTTGTTTTTTTATTGTTGTCCATCCCTCTCCCTCTCCTAAACACACACAGGCTGTTATATCCTGCACTTAGTCCTTATGGGCTGCCATATCCTGCACTCAAACCTCTAATTCTCACACCCTAAACATACACCTTTTCACAAGAGGAGGGCTTAGCAGCGAGGTGTGGCTGCTGAGTATCCAGCAGCTGCAAGAGGAGTCAGAGCCAAAAATATGGGAGATGCTGGTGCTGTTTGAATCAAGATAAGGCCACGGCGTGTGTGTGGGGTTGCAGGGTGAGTGTGTTTGAGGAAGGGCAAAGGGTGGAGCTGGCCGAGTATTGATAAGACTGGAGTGTCATTAGCCAGAGGAAATTGTCAGGGAGGTTCTAAAGAGCGCTATCTTTACTTTGCTACAGTGCAGCATCTCTGCATCCACACTGACACACAATCTAAAGAAATACTGCACATTCCTGCATAATGAGGCACTAAAATCTCTGTGTGTGTGTGTGTGTGTGTGTGTGTGTGTGTGTGTGTGTGTGTGTGTGTGTGTGTGTGTAAATACAGCAACAGTAAGCAGGTATGTGTGAGAGCGAGAGAGACATTCCAGACAGGCAGAGAAATGAAGAGGTTTGTTTTAGAAATGACAAAGAAACACAAACTTCCACACAGCAGGGTAAAATATTTGCCCTTTTTTGTTCAGAAATAGAAACCTGACAATTGTTTGCACGAACAAACATAACTGAGAATACAACCAGGTTTAAGGAAAAGACTGGATTTTATGAAGTGAGATTGTTTGGAGAAGCAGACAGGAATACTGCCACAGAAGCTGACCAATGCACTGCTGTTGACGGGAGGCAGCAGCAAGATGTACTTTAGCCACCTAAAAAAGTCTCATCTAAAGCAAAATCAAGATCAGGTTAAGAGTATGCTATAGTTAGAAAATTTTCATCACTTTACCTTTCTGTCTTTTTGACAAAGAATTGAACCTAAAGTGAAACTTATCTATGCTCTCTTCGAAACCAGACTCCACTGACAAGAACAGTATATTTACCTTGCAGAAAACGGGAGCTGCTGATCTACCACTGCCTCGATCAGTTACTTGGTTTGTGTTATTGTGTGACTTTATTGGATGTTTTAAAGTGTAGTTTGGATTCACCAAAGTCACACAATAATACAAACAAGCTACTAATCATGGCAGTAGTATACCAGCGACTCCCATGTTCTGCAGGTAAAATTACTGCTTTTGGCAACGGAGTCTGGCTTTGAAGAGAACATAGATAAGAGCTACAGTTCCTAAAGTCTAAAGTGTTGTCTGACAGCAAGGTAAAGTGGTGAAAATATTCTGAATACAACAATTTAAACCCCAGGACCCTGTGGTTCAGCCACAGGGTCCAGATTTCTCTGCGGTCATTAGTTCAAGGTCTACACTGTTTAAAACATTAAGCGTCATACTTTGCGTTCGGCCATGTTGTCGAGCTAGTTTGCTGTCCCTGTTAAGTAACTGTCCGTTATTCACTCATTCTACAGCAGGAAACTGGCACTTCAAAATAAAAGCTCTGTGCTGGAAATTCACTGCACTTCAAATAAATTGTGTTTTTTTAACTCGACACATTCCCGAGTCACATGCGGCCCATTCAGAACGGACCGGCAACCCACTTAAGGACCAAGACCCACCAGTTGGGAACCACTGGCTTGGCCTCTGTGGCAATACTCCTGTCTGCTTCTCCAAACTGGGGTCATGCCGACTGACATCTACTGTATGAAACAAACTGACTGTACATAGGTCACTCATAAAGCCCCACTTAAAAAAAAAATCAGAACTATTTAATGGTCCAGTGAGTAGAACTTAGTGAGATCCAGCAGTGAGGTTGCAGAATAGAAAGCGTGTAAGAGAAGTATAGTGCCCTACACAAAACCTCAAAAGGCCCCACCTAGGGCCAGTGTTTGGTTTGTCCGTTCCTTTTTGAATATGTTGTAAGGATTGTTAATATATGTGATGTGTCTGTGCTGTTAGGAAGCTGTACAGGTTTGATTTTGTGTTGTCTGGTTCTCTGTTTTGGTCATTGTTTGTTTTTGAAAAATGCTTTTTCATATTTATTGTTTGTTTCTGCCATGTCTTTACTTCATAATGCTACAAACACATAACGAAGGTGTGTATATGCAACAGTAATTTAGGAGATTAGCTTATTGTTGTGTGATGTGCTGCTGAGATGTGTAAATCAGTTTAACAGGATTTGTTTTGTGTTTGTTCTATTTATTAGAAAACCTGTAAATAGCCTGAATTAATGCACAAACAGAAAAGAGTTATCAGGGTGAGGTCAGGCGATTCTGCAGAGCTGAGTGTGTTACAGCAGGGGGCAAAAAACAGACAGAGATACCAGGATGGATGGATGGATGGATGGATGGAGGGAGCAGTGTAAAGGAAGTGACACATTTCACACCCTCCTGTTACAGACTCTCACACGGCCGCACAGACAGTGCTCAGACCTAGTCTCTACTCAGATCAATCACACATTAAGAGGTGCACATTTCCAGGTGATAACAGTGAGGCTGCAGAGGTGCTAACAGCTAATGGAGCCACATATAGTGCTCACAACTCCACACTGCCCGAATCAAAATCAAAGAATTGCAAAGGAAATGGATCCCAACAACCACGGAGCCTGACACAAGACGAAGAAGAAGAGCAGTGTGAATACATCTGAGTTGCAACATGGGGCAGTAAAGGAGTTCACAGAGGTGTGCAAGTCTATAGTCTGCTGAAAAAGAAGTCCTCAGACTTATCAGCAACGTTCAACAATTAGCACATTTACAAATTCTGGTAGACATAAAATAAGGAAAAAGACCAGATATACAAATAATGTGTACACATAAAAACCATGGGTTCGCCTTTTCCCACACATAAGCTGGTATTTATTAAGAAAGAATGAGCAGACCTCACACATGCAGTGAAACTGCTCTTTCTTTACCATATTTCTCATTGACAGGTCTAATAAGTGGTGGAGGGGCACAATAATCGATACGCAATATATGACTCAGTGCCTTTCTACATCCATTCATGGCGAACTGTGGGTGTGGAAATGAGGCTCATTCAAGTGCGCACTGCACCGCAATGATGAAGATTTATAACAGAGACTCAGGCGTACTCACAGGCTTTATAAATCTGACACAAAGAATTCGTATGAATATTTCTGCCTTTGTGCGTACACACAGTTTTAGTCATGAATCTAAACGCTGTCTTTTGCATCTGACCCCAGGTGTCCGAGCATCTGAGTGTAAATGCTAAACTGAGAACATCACATGGAACTAATTTGTCCACAGTTGCACTTCTGGTACTTTTAAAAGATGAATACATCTTGTAAATGCACTGTAGTGTTAGAGTGACTTTTATCTGGACACTTCTTCGGTACATCTGGACACTACTGCATGTTAACATACAGGTCTGCCTGCCCCTGATCCTGACATAGGTTTTGGGGTTTGGCTCAATTTGGGATGATGTAAAACCAGATTCTAACTTATAACCAGCTTTAATGATGGTGAAATATCTGAAGAATCCCTGATCTGTACAAGCTCTGGTGTAAAATAACATGATATCAGTGTTTCTCTGATGCTGCTAATGTCTTTTTTTCTGTTAACTTCAGATCCAGACATTCAGGAGGTTTTCAGCGGGAGCCAAATAATCTGCAGAGCTCTCTTCCTTTTCAAAGCAAACAGACCTGGTGATTAAAACCAGTAAAAAAACACTGAATAAAGCAGTTTCACGTTAAAAATCTGTGTTTTTCTAACACTGCTCGTCACTGAGGGGCTGCTAACTGAGGTGACCAATGTGAAAATGTAAATGCCCCTATCTAGAACATGTGTTTGGTTTGTTTGTTCTGGGCTACTGTAGAAACACGGCGGTGCAAAATGGCAGACTCAGAGGACGAGAAATGTAGATATAAATTGCTCATTTCAAGGTAACTAAAACACGACGACTCTTATTTTCAGGCGATTGTACACAAAAGAAAAATACTTATTTTATTATATTCCATTTCTGCCAACATATCACCCTAAATCCTCCACGCTGGACATTTAATTGGGATAAAAAAATACATTTTTAACCCAAAGTCTATCACATTATGAGATCTGAAACAGCTTAAAATACTGTAAAACTTCAATTAGTAGCCCAGGCTATTATTGGCTTCAATCACTGAATTCAACCAGCACATAGTTTTACAGCACCCAAGGATTTTGGCACCAGAAATATTGATACAACACCCCTTTATCTTGTTTGCCATGCCAGTAAATCAGAATGATTCACTTTATTCTTTGGTGCTCACGGTTTCACTAAAATGAACTGAACGACTGAACTGTGGAGAAGCTAACTGAGCTAACGATGTGTAGCATCTCCATATTGACAAAAGTGTGAACATTTATATTTGTACACGTGATCTAAGCAGCTAACTAATGTTAGCTCAAGCAGGTAGCCAACAAGCCCGTTTTATACATACTTGTATCAGAATATTTTGCTTGGTGATCTGACCTGTCGTCTCATTGAGACCGTGTTTATTTGTCAAAATGTGGAGCCACACTCAGCTAGTAAAAGGGTTTAATTGTTTTACAGTATACGTAATGTCATAGGTTTTGTCGAGATGAAGACAAGTTTATTGTTTTTGTATACTTAATGAACATCATTAGCATATGAATATTGAGATTAGTGCGTTGATAATTAAAGTGAGTTTTACTTTGCACACCTTTTTATGGTCCTTCAGTAACAGAGCAGAGCTGAACGAAAACTTTCAGGTGTTTCTGATCAAAAATGTGGCATTTTTCAATTATCTTCAGTCTTACTTCTCCGCTGTCATACAGTACGTGTGTGTGTGTGTGTGTGTGTGTGTGTGTGTGTGTGTGACACAGGGATATACCATGGGTATCTGTATCTGTGTGTGTGTTAACCCTGTGCCCTACAGTGCTGGCGAGGCAGAGGAGAGGAGAGAGATGTATTCTAAGTTAAGTCTTTGAAGGCCAAGGCACGGCTTTGATGTGCATGGAGGTCTATAGAGGAGAGTGTATTCATGTTAAAATGAGAGAGGCAGAAACATACAGCAAACCTCAAAGACACACACACACTTACAATGAGCATGCACTTCAAAGAGAAGCTGAACGAGGCCTTCCTGTATGGACTTCATAGCTGCAGGCATTATATCTCTTCTTCTCTGTCTCCTTTAAAGGCAGTTTTTCTTCTCTCCTCATGAACTCACCGATGTCACCTCGACTCTGTCGGAGAATGTGAGTACGTGCTTGTGTCGGTGCTTTAAAAAAAGGTTTGCGCTGCGAGGCGTCGCTCAGTGTGTATCGTGCCTGACCGCACTAATCTGAGCAGGAATGTGGCGGGCGAACACAGATGCCCCCCTCACACACACTGGATCACCCTCACTGTAAACACAAGGACAATGTGTGTGTGTGTGTGTGTGTGGGTGCCTGTGTTTGGGTGGAGTGGGTTGAGGGCTACCCTTTGGCTAGGCTAAATCCTAATGCCTCTTATCTTCTCTCCTCTCCTGTCTGGTATCTCGATCTTCAATCTGTGCCCCTCAGCTGCCAAACACACCTTTAATATGAATTTCCTTTTAATTAAAGATTCTTCTGTATCAATATCCTCTGATGCAGCGTCTTTAATCGCAGTTTTCCTTTACACATATCTATTAGACTTATATCTAAATATTTATTGTTTATAGTCTGTAACTGTTTAAAAAATATCCTAAATTACAAATGACAAGGTTGTGTTAATTAAAAAATACACATTAACGCAGATTAATTACAGGCTGAAATATTTTAACTGTGTGGCGCTGAATATTGTTTTAAATGGTTTTATATTTCATTCGGTTTAATATCATGTTTATTGATAAAATACAAAAAAGGAGGTTAGGATTTAAGAAGTATTTACGTCTTCCTACTCCTTTTTGGATATGAAATACTTACTAAAGTTGTTAACTGAATATGTTCAGAGGGAATTATTATTTTCGTACTTTTACATTTTTTAAATCTTTTTTTTACTTTGATTTTATTTTTATTTTTGCATGTTTGAAATAAAATCAAACCTAAAATTTAATCTAATATCAGCCCCAATTTGCCTAAATTTCTTAATCATACACCACGAAACATGCTATAAAAATTTTACACCTTATTTTGAGTAATTAAACCATGTTTTCTTTATTTGAAATATATTTTTAATTCCCCAAACTTCTAAACTACAGCAAATTAACCTACATCAGGGTTTTGTCCTACCACAAAACAAGTTTCTTAAACATTTCCCTTATAGAGATGATTTATGTGACGACTGATATCTCTGGGTCCTATCTTTGCTGTGTGTACATTATATAATTGTTTATGCTAAGTGGTTGAACATAAGACGCCAAATGATGTGGTATAAATGTTGCATGACAGCCTGTGTTACACACTGCCAAGAAGAATGTGCGCGTCCTTTTATTTTTTCCTTATTAATATTCTTCTTCCTTTTTATTTTGAACGCTGTTTGTACATTTGTTATGTACTGTTTGTTCAAATGCTAAAAAAGCAATTAAATGTTTAATCATAAAAATGTTTCCAATAATTAAATATAGTCTAAAAGAAGCCAAAATATGACATATACATTTGGTACTTGACAGTTTTCATAAGTAGGTAGTACAGACACATTTGGGTCAGTATTGAGGTCTGATATTCAGCACTTAGCAAGAACTTAATCTGAAGACTACAGAATGTCTGTCCTACAGGTGTAATCATTAATGTTATGTGGAATTATAATGTTATATTGTTATATTTACATGATATACATGCCAAGGGACAACAGTTGGAAATCATTATTGGGTTATATCTGGTGCAATACATTTGTTGTACTCTCTGTTTAAAATAAACCAATAACTAAACAAAATTAATGAAGTCTGACCTCCAATTACCATGTAACCAATCAAACATACACATCAGATTTCAATGGGATTTTGGAAAGGAATTCTTCATATGATTATCTATACATATAAATTGTGCAAACGTCATGATTTTTATTTCATATTAAACAATCTTGTTACAGAATTACTGTTACATACATACAGACAGAGCTGTAGGACGTGTCCTTTATGTCTTTTAAGATCTTAATGTTGGTGTGAAATTTGGAGGACTCTTGGGATGTTACAAAGTGTGTAATTTTCCTGAGAATGTTGCAAAGTTTTTTTAATAGCTAATAAGTTAAGAAAAGACATCTACAGCCAGGTGTGCAGCACTGTGAGGCTGCTAAATGCTAACATCAACACGCTAACATGCTCACAATAACAATGCTAACAAGATGATGTTTAGTAGGTATCATGTGTTCTCAATCTTAGTTTAGCATGTCAGGATGCAAATTAAAATCAGAAATAAACACATACTCATCAGGATTCATCTTCGGGGGACCATGAATGTCTTTGCAAAAGTTTATTCCGATTCATTCAATGGTTGTTGAGATGTTTCAGTTTGGACCAAAGTGTTGGACTGACTGACTGACAGGCCGACGCTGCTGATGAGGGGACGTTTACAGCAACTAAACTGTATGTTCTGGTGATGAAGTTTAAAAATAATAAGTAAACTAAAGAAATCAACCCTATGGAGAATAGAATAATCGACCAAAACAAGTCATCCATCAAGCAGAGTCAGGTCAGGGGATGGTTTGTGTGAATAGCACCAACACAGCAGTAACATATCTATATATAATAACACATTAATTCACTTATTTGACATTAAATCAACATTTTGGCAGCCATTTTCTATTTTATAATTCAAGCTTTAAACCAACCAATTAATCCATGGTTGCATCATGTTTGGGTCGGCCATCTAAATAAACTATGCACATGTCTTTCACTGCCTTCCTGCATGCTACTGAGTTCTCTATTCTCACAACTGCCATGACTCTTCCACAGCAAATTAGGTAAAGTTTTACAGTCCTGGCAGTGTGTTCTGCTGTGTTGCAAAGTGACTGAAATCCCACGGTGAGTTTTTGCATCTTAAGGCCATTTTAACACAGTTACAAACACAGATGGAGTCACTTTATGTGTTCCTAAGCTCAAAGGAACAGACGCTGAAAGATAGGAACTCATCCTAAATTTGTTTGGTGTTCGAATCTAAAGCTAAAAAAATCAGCAGCTTGGCAGAGAGAGAGAGAGACAGAGAGAAGGAGAGGGAGGACAGAGAGCTGAATGGTTGATTGTCATGCTGTCGAGTCTGAAAAGGGCAGGGCGGGTATTGTAATGCGAATGTGGTCAGATAGAGAGTGGGGGGTAGTGTGTGTGTGTGTAATGTAATCTACAGGGTGTGTCCCTCCATATACCACTACTGATATTACTACTACCATCCACAGGAAAACAATGCTGTATAGTTCCCGTAACACTGGAATAAAAACACACTCATCTTACAAACTGTGAAACTGGAGTGAAGTCTCGTAATGTCATTACACATGATACTAACTCAGCAAAACTGGGGAAGCATAGGAATGCGATACAAGAAATTAAGTGAAGTATCTCATCTTTTTTCATACCTCCTCCATCTCTGTGAAGCATGAAATCATTTACACAGGGTTTAAATTAAGTAGGTTACCTGCCAGGTTGCCTTTTAGCAAACAGAATTAATACTTCACAACTGGACAGATCCACTTTTTTAAATACAGATACAGGACACAATGTCTTTATCACTAATTTAAAAAAAAGGTACATGTGTAACGAGATAAATCTGTTAAAACATGAGCCCTCTTTGGTGTCCATGTGCTCCCTTTTGCAGTGTTTATACTGCTGCTAATTTTACATGATCTATTTTCAACATTACTGCTGAGTACCTGCACATCAGCCCAGGAATACAGTGTTGATATTGTACACTGTTTTATTCACTTGAGCCACAAGACACTTTCATTCATCAGAGTATCAAGAAAATCAAAATGTATTGGACTGAACTGAAAGTGAAGAAAGTGACAGTCATCCAGAATGTAACCACATTTATTTCAGTTGTTTATTTATCTTTCACAAGGTGCTTTTTAAAATGTGTTTCAGTTGCAGTTAAATGCACCTTGTTATATCTTTTTCTAGGTATGTATTTGATTTGTTTGGTTTTGCATTTACCTCTGAAGTTAGATTCTTTACTTGTGTATAGGTTCACGTTTTATTTGGTGGGGGTTGGGTAAGGCTTTGTGGGTTGACAGCAAGGAGCGCTGTGCACTGTATGTTTTGCTTTTTTTGGAGGGAGCGAACCTGTTTGTGTGCATGCATTGAAGTCTGATATATGTGTAATCAAACCTCACTTGACAACATGAATGCCTGCTGTTACAAAAGAGTCACCTGCAATCCCAGAGCAAAATAATCTCACTCAATATCAACATATCATAACTGAGATCAGTTTACCTGTGTAGTGGATGAGGCATGGCAGTGACACCAAGAGCTCCAACCCCAGCACGCTGAGCAGCATGCAGGTGTGCACAGTTGGTGATAAACGTGCAGCGAGAACAACCAGCAGCAGAACATTCCCTGCACATTAACAGAAAAACACAAACACAGCATTACTGCCACCTTGTGGAGAAAACTGACCTCTACATGTGCAGTTAATGGAGTTTTTCAGTTCCCCGTGTGACATCCTGTGAGAAGTTGTACCTGTAGAGTGCACGGTGAGCGGCAGGTGCTTCAGGCCCTGCATTTGTCTGTAGAAGCGCAGGTACCCTCTGCTCCTGGCCTGGCTGTGGTGGCGGTGCGCACACGCAGTGAACAACAGCACCAACACCCACAAACACACCTTCCCAAACACAATGACACTGTCGCCTCGCACGTTACCCAAGATGCTCATACACTTCTCCTGGTCGCCTAATTCCAACACACACAGCACTGCCAAACATATTGACAACACCACGAACATAACCTGAAACCAAGAAGAGAGCACTCTATGAAACAGGAGATGTTGGCACAGACCAGCACATACAGTACTATGACTTTTATTACACATGGAAAATAAAAGTGAGTCATTGTGAGTGTCTTGGTTACGAGGGCAGACTGGATAAAGGCCTTTACATGTGCTGCACTAATCAGATTACTCTTAAAAGATCTGCTGGTACATTTTTTGATGAATCAATTAGGTGTTTAGTCTATGAAATTTCAGGGAAAAAGCCCATCAGTTTCCCTGAGCCCAAATTATTATGTTGTTTTGTCCAACTAGCAGTCCAAAACCCTAAAGATATTCAGTTTATACTGATATAAACCAGAAAAAAAGAAGTAGATCGTGCTATTGAAGAAGCTGTAACAAGCAAAGGTCTGGCATTTTTGCTTGAAACATCACTCAGATGATTAATTATTTTTATCAAAATAGTTGCCAATTCATTTTCTGTCAGTCTCTATCAACCCACTAATTGATTAACTAATTGTTTGGGCTCTAAATTATTGAAGCAAAAACATCACAATAACAATAGTAACATAAAAATAAAGTAAGAATAATCATCATAAACATATTATTTTTAATTTGGTTTAAACATTGTGTTGTGCTTTCAGCAGTTTACTTTAAAATCCTATTGTTTTGGAGGGCTTTAAAATTACAAGTCGTCAGGTTACTGCTGATTATTTGGGAATAATCTCATCATTACAGTGTGTGTAAAGACGATGCTTGTATGTGTGTAGATGTGTGTGTGTCATACATGCAGTAGAGACAGCAGGCCAGCATGGCAGGGTGTTGGTATAGTCTGAAATTCCCTCCTGATGGCAGAGTGGAGGGCGTCAGCAGAGATCAGAGGTCCGTCCACCAAAGAGTCCTCCTCATTGCTTCGTGACATGTCTAATGAGGAGCCTGCGGGCTGAAATAAACAACATATTATTATTATTATCATTATTATTATTATCATTATTATTATTAAGGAAATGTCTTTTAGCATAGATTAGTTGATTTTTTACTTCAAAAATGTGAGTTTTACATATATAGATATCTTACAAAGTATATACATACTGCATATTTCTATATGAAAATATATATGTATTCAGTATTAACTCTTTAACTGTTATGTTTACCACCACTGTTTTGGCATATTCACCTGATTTACTTGCAATTTCTGTCTAAGCTACTGCTCCCTCCAGGGGACAAATCATGTTTCTCTTATCCACTGGCGGAAAGTAACATTGCACAACAGTACGTTTACACAAGTACTGCACTTCAGTACAATTTTGAGGTTCTTTACTTTCGTATTTCAATTTTCTGCTACTTTATACTTCTAGGATATACCCCTATGATCACTGTACTGTTTCCTCTACAACATTTATCTCACAACTTTAGTTACTGTGCAGATTTAGAACAATAACACAAAATATAATTAACACACACATACTGATACTTATACAGAAGTGACACTTGAATGCAGGAGGATTTCTACACTGTTGTATTGTTACTTTCACTTCAGTAAAAGATCTGAGTAAGTTAGTTCTTCCTCCACTGCTCTTATCTTTTATTGTGTCTCCTATATTGTGGTGTTTATTCAGGACTAAAGCATATTTGTAAGTACTCATGTAACATGTTATCTTTCAGTAACGACTAATGGTTAATTCCCCAGAAAAACAACTGATATAATCTACTAAATTCGACTTGGACCACCATTATTCAATTGATGGATTGACAGGAGGAATAACAGCTGGTCAGTTTCTTTTAGATATCTGTGTATGACTTTGTTTTTGTGCCTAAAATAGAAACTGAAACTAAAAATCTTCACTGTGATTAATCTTAAATCTGCACCAACAATCAGATTTACAATGAAAACAGGAAACAGCTGACAAACCGCAAAATCACTGATCACAAATCTCGGTTTCCTGCTTGTTAGAGTCGTAAAGAGTGAAAAGGACAGATTATAAAAGATAACTACAAGACACAAACACAGTCATATCGTTATACCTGGCTGTTTTTAGCTTACTGGCTAGCTAACACAGGCTAACTGCCTCACATTATTCACTGCTCTTTAACGAACATGCTAACCGTTAACATGGCAGCCAGTTAACGTTAAATATAGATATACATACTGCATAAAGAGAGGGTCCCTTTGAGTCCATCTTGTTTTGATGTGCGATGTTTTTAAAGAAAAAATAAAAGAACAACAACAAACAACCATTAGCTTACATGCTACAAAGGGGCGGGGCGAACAGGCACATCCGGTACACTTCCGGTTCCCCTAGTTTATGTTTCCGTTTGTTCCCAGCACAATAAATTTTTAGTGATATTTTTCTCGATATTTCTGATTTCTGCTCATTAATATTACCAGCAGAAAAATAAAAAACACGCCTTGCCCTTAATACAAGTTTTCTGAAACTAGTATTGTTAAAGAATTTGAGAATTTGACACAATTTCTTGTTAAACAAAGTCATGGAAATTTCAAAATCAGCTTTATTGACCAAGTGAGTGTGTGCACATACAAGAGATTTGACCCCGTTTTAAAAATTAATTAAGTAATTAATCTATATATATTTTTGTTATCAGCTTTTTAATTGTTCTAACATAGGAAACAAACAACAAACACAACAATTACCCTCACTTTATATTGGCCTTAGTAGATTAACTGACAAAAAGAAATAATAATTGAAAATAAATAAATAAATTGATAATAAAATAATAATAGCCTAATGATAATAACAATAATAGTAGCATTAAATTAAAAATAAAAGAAGAAAGAAAACAAAATTATTTTAATGACAGATAAAAATGGTCTATGTCTCAGTGGATGTGCACAGAAAATCTTTCCCTTTGTCAATAAGGAGAACCCAGGTACTGATGGTTGACTCTTTGGCATTGTGCATTTTTGCTACTGACAGCTCCATATACGATTTATCCAATAGGGACTCCGGTTTTATTACCTTCTAAAGTACCTGCACAGATATCGATACAACATCTAAAAACAAGGACAACAAAGCTGAAGAACATTAACATTTGACTACTATAAATAATGGTTTTCTGTCTAATAATATACATTTAAACCACTCAGTTTAAAACAATTAGGTGCTTTGAACGGGTTTTTGCAATTGAATAGCACCTAGGAAAAATTACAAAAAGAAAATCTGATCGTAGGTTTATTGTATTATTAATTGTGGAAAGTTACTACTCTAAGTACACTTACTCAGGTACTTAATATTTATTCTCCACTACAATTCAGAGGTAGATGTACTCTTTACTCCACCACATTTATTTAACAGCTATCGCTACTAGTTAGGCAGCAGATTAAAATTACATTATTAAAATGCTGTTTACACAGTAATGCATAGCAAAGGCAGGGAATACTCTGCTGCAAAATAAGTACTTATACTTTTAATACTATAAGTACATTTTGCTGATCAGACTCCTGTACTTAAACTTAAATGAATGAAAAAGACAGACATCATCCCATTTAAAATATTTTATTGATAAACATACACTTGCTATAAAAGACAATGAACTGAGCGCTCTGTTCCTCTGAGTGATGGAGACGCTGTCAGGTGTTCAGACTGAGGCGATGACACACAGAGGAGAGAGGCGTTCAGCTCAGACTCTGGGGAGGCAACACTTGTGATAGAGGCAGACGAGGAGAGATTATAGGACGCTGTGGAACTGTCGTTATAAGGAGGAATAACCAACAGGGAAGCAGCAAATCACGTTGTGTCATTGGTTTAGCTCATGGGAGGGGGGTGGAAGAAAAGAGCAGGTGATTAGAAGATCCTTTTGAAATGTTTTTTGCTGGTATGGAACTGTGCTTCAAGTCAGATCACACATTGCATACACACCTGTACATGCATGACTTCATACACACACACACACACGCACACAAACACACACACACAATGTGCCAAGACCCAGAGGTCTGTGTGGGTGTGAATAACTCCTGCACATACACTAGCCCTCTCGCATTCATTACATAAGGCACTGATTGGGATGCAGTCAGTCTATGAGAATAAACGATGGCTAAAACATCTTAAAGGGAAAATATTTAAAAATCCAAAGAACAAGTATATAATTAATAACATGCATTCTCATTCCTGTAAAATTAATTATAAAGAAAAGAAGCTTGTGTAAGTTAGCGAGATGCCCCAAAAAAAACATCGGAAAAATATCATGATGATGTACAACATACAAGAGGAAAGTTAAAGTTCAGCTGTCGAGACGATAACAACGTACGTCAAACTCACACTACTTCATCTGAGCAATACTCACAATAACTTATATATGTTCTTCTTTCATGCAAAACTGTAAACACAAAACCCAAAAAAAGGATGAGAGAGTATGATGATGATGATGATGATGAGTAAGGCATTATAATGGTCAAGCTACGTCCGGTTATCCAACCCAAACCTGTCACATGATCAGTGCAGAAGCAGGGGTTAATGAGTCAAGACTTTGAGACTGATGTGCGGTGGTTCAGCGTTCAGCGTTAACATGTTATCAGATCCTTATCGTAGTGTCTTAACTGTGCTAAAT
The DNA here is from genome assembly GCA_019142605.1 of Cephalopholis sonnerati. Classification (NCBI taxonomy): domain Eukaryota; kingdom Metazoa; phylum Chordata; class Actinopteri; order Perciformes; family Serranidae; genus Cephalopholis; species Cephalopholis sonnerati. The sequence continues at coordinate 25,447,620 of JAGQAX010000003.1, read as the reverse complement.
ATGGATGTGCAAAGGTCTAAACACATTGATTTTCTTGATTACATCCATGCTACACGTATTAAAATGTTAAAGTGTATACATGTGTACAGTTAATAAGCACACACACTGTACTGTGTGTGCACGTGATGCCGTATCACTCAGTCTGCATGTCAGTCCAGTTTTTGCTCTCAGTAACATCCGTAAAGCTGTTTGTGCAATTCAGGAAAGAGATGATGATTCCAAGAGTTTTCCAGAGTGTTTCCAGAATTTCCAGGATGTGAATCAAGGTTCAAGAAGTCTTCTACGTCCAATCACTGATGAGGACAGTAAGGGCTTCCAGTTCAACTGTAGGTCATCATAGTGTGGTGGGCTGACCTCTGCCTGCAGACACATGGAAATATGTCTGTAAAACGTCTGATGTCTTAACGTATAATCAGGTTGTTTATTGACACTGTAGGTCTGATCTTATTCTTGTTGGAGTCACTTTGTTACACCCTTGAAATAAAGACATTAATAACATGATGCTGGCCCCTAACCCCAATTTATGAAGGGTCTAGTTTAAAGGGACAGTTCACCCCCAAATCAAAAATACACATTTTTTATCTTTTACCTGCCGTGCTCTTTATCAGTCTAGATTGTTTAAGTGTGAGTTGCCAAGTGTTGGAGATATTGGCTGTAGCCTTTTGTCTTTTTTGTTTTTATTAACAGATGCTCAAGTTAAAGTGCAGGAGCAGTTTCAAAAATGTGTCAGGTTTCCATTTGTGCATCTGAAAATATTATTTTAAAAAGAAAAACCAAAAGTAAAAGGACAACGATACTTATCCAAAAACAAAAAAAACACACAAAAATAATAAATTAAATATAAGGATACTATTGCTTAAAGACATACAGAGAGGATGTACTAAAACTAAACCTCAGGACATTTTAAAAATATAGACATACAGCCATCAGCCAAAACATTAAAACCACTGACAGATGACATGAACAATACTGACCATCTCGTCACAGTGCCATGCTCTGCTGGGAAACCTTTGGTCCTGGCATTCATGTGGATGCCACTTGAAGCACTGCTGTGGACCAAGTCCCCCCCACATGGCAATAAGACTCCTCGATGGCAGTGCCCCCCCTCCAGCAGAACATGCACATGCACCAAAGTCCCCAGATCCCCAGATCCAAATCTGATCGAGCATCTGTGGGATGTGCCAGTACCCCACCTCACAACCGACAGCTCTCAAAGGATCCACCGCCAACGCCGCAGTGCCAGACTCCAAAGCACACCCCCAGAGATCCCGTGTCTTTGCCTTGACATGTCAGAGCCAAGTCTTATCCAAAAAGGCCCCACAGTGGATTGGGGGTACCTCTGAGGTACCGGCACGTCCCACGAATACTCAATCAGATTGGGATCTGAGGAATTTGGAGGCCAGATATGATGCGTTGAGCTCTCTATCACATTCTTCGGGCCACTCCTGACCAGTTTTTGCAGCGAGGCATGGCGCATTCCTCTGCTTGGGGGGCCGCTGCCATCGAGGTGCATTGTTGCCATTGTGGAGGTGTACTAGGTCCACAACTGTGTTTGGGTGGGTGCTGCGTGTCAAGTAGCATCCACATGACTGCCAGGAGCCAAAAGTTTCTCAGCAGAACATTGCATTGTGACAAGATAATCAATGTTGCTCACTTCACCTGCTGGTGGTTTTAATGTTTTGGCTGATCGGTGTATATAAATAAAATCAAGAATGGATCAGAAATGACCTAAGTTGGAAAACCATCCGAATCACCATGTAGAAGTAAGCATGCATCTATTCAAAGACAAGAGGCTCTTGCATGTGACAGTGAGAGATGAAAACATTAATGGCGTCCTCCTCAGCTGAGCTGTAATGTTTATTAGCTCAGTGGTGCTAGGTGAGCTAGCAGTAGATGTATGTTTCCTTCTGTGCAGTGATACAATTACCTGTGTCCTCCTGTAAAAACATTACTGACATTTTTGTAGCAAAAACCACTTCTTCTTCATAATCCTCCATCACTATGACGACCAGCTGCTTGCCACATCCTCGAATGTGGGTTAAGGAGCTCGTCAAGTATTGCATGCCCTTCTGGTGTTTTTTTTTAAGAATATGAATGTAGTTACTGAGGGATTCTCACAGTTAATGTGCTATATATGTGTGTGTGTGTGCGTGTGTGTGATTGAGACTGTGTGTGTGACAGTGTGTGTTCTCACCCCGAGATGCAATATAGCACTCATGACAGCTCAGCAGTCCATTACGAATCCGTACGTCAGTCCCTGTAGTGGCGTCACCCAGCTGCCCTGCACACACTCCACACTGAGGGAGACAAATTCAGTTAACCATTAACATTACACACAGAAAGGATCGTTTCACACAGGCTATCAAATGGTTACATATGCCTCACAAATATTAAAGATAAGGAATATTAAAAATAAAGCTTTGGGTTTTTACTCCTGCCGTATATCAGCCAACTTTCTGTCTTTCTTTGTTATGTCTAGAGATAATTGTGAAGGAGTACACATGTTTTAGTAAGCTTTGTACATCTTCAAATCCTTCGTACAGAAGCCAGAGATGCTGCTTCTGTGTAGAGTAAAATAAAGTATTAAGCACCCTAATTAGTGTGCATGTAGTACCTTAAAACACTGTATGTGGAAAAAGAGTCCCAGTGTATCAATGATCATAGCAGCTCCTTTTCCCAGAGGCTGAGAACAACCAGAACATAGTCTCTTCCCACTCACACACCTACACATGCACACACACACACACAGGAGGAAAACAAGACATTAAAGCATCTTCACTCCATTTAACAGTGAAACCTAATTTCTTTCAAACATGTAGTTGTGTGAATGTGTGCTCGCATCATTACCTGCTGGGTGAGGGAGGCTGAGGTGATGAAGGGGAGATCTGCTGTGTGCTTGTTACAGCATCATGTGATTCAGATCTGTGGTGAGAAAATTAAATGTATGCACATCCAATATATTTGTTACATGTTTCAGATGAGTACTGTCTATACATCAGAAAAGTCTCTCAGGGTGCAAAAACAAAATTTAAATTTTTGTCATCTGTACTGTAGAGTAATCGACTATTCAATGTGACATAAAACACATTCACGCAGTTCTTCCAGCCATTTGATCTCCATTAAAATCTTGGCATTTGAATCAATAAGGAAACACATATAACACTTAACAATAACAATACAAAACATATGCGCAAGTAATGCATAATTAATGCATGCCACATGATGATTTCATCCATTTAATAAGGCTGTGCAAGCTGTGTAGTGAACTCCTGTCGATCGAGTTTACGTGATTCATTAATACTTAACGGATCATCAACTAATAATTACGTACTATTTAACTCATGAGAGAAATAACACATTATTTTTCAAACAAACTGACCTCACAAACAATAACATGCACTGTTACCAAATCAAATTTACTCCTACAGTCTTACTTGGTCTGGTATGACCAGCACCTTGTAGTAGTTTATGTTAGTAAACATTAGGTATGTATTACTGTGTAACACACATTACTGAGTCAGTTCAATGACATAATGTGTGTTCTCCACATGTTCTGCTAGGGAGCATCTGATGGACGAGCCTTGGGCAATGGGGCCCGGTCGAGCTCAGTTCCAATAATTAACATGGAGCCACTGCCCTGTGGGTCCACCACCCACAGGGACAGGAATCAGGGTTGCGTGCGGACTTCACATACACTCAGGACAAAAATGCATAGAACCCTAAAAGACACAATAAAGCGCGCATGTACACAAAAGCATCCTTATTACCGTTTGACAATATGTGGTTGGTTTAGTTGAGGGTTGCGGTCCAGAGAGGCCGTCTTCCACAGTTCCTGTTTCTTTGAAGGTTCACCGTCACATGCAGAATCTACAAAAATAAAGACATCATAAAATAAACTTTTATCCCAGAAACTCTGAGGACGACACTGTAGAACTGAAATTAAACACACATTTAGATACCTCCTGCATCGGTGTGTATTTCTGCATGCATCTCACCCTGGAAAAAATGCAGCTTGGATGCGTGCTGATCCTCGTTCCCAGGGGAGGGTCTTTGGCCATTTTGCTGTACAGGAACATTTCTTCTTTCTGTCATGTTGTTTTCTGGAGCTGATGAAGTCGTCCCTGTCTGCCCCGACTGCTGGTTTAATGAGCAGGTGGGATTTAAGGGTGTAACAGTCTCCTCGAGGATCCTTCTCTCCTGGAATTTGTATAAACAAAGTAAAGACACAACACATAAGACACACAAAGCAGTGTGTGATGCTTTGTCAGTGTGTGTGTGAGTGTACCTCTTCATTGTGTTTCCTCTCCTCCTCCTCCACCTCGAGCTGGGCTTTCTCCCACTCCCTCTTCAGCTTCTCCTGTTCTCTCTGGTATTGCTCCTGCAGAGAAACACCGTACATGTTAAATACTGCATGCACCAAAAACACACATATGACACACACATAAACACACACACATATATATATAGACAAATATATATATATGTATACACACAGCCAGTACACCCTGTGCCTTCTGTTTTCTGCTGAACATTCATGGTGCCATGCATATACACACCATTACACCAGTGTACCTGTAGGAGGCGCTCCTGCTCCTGTTGCCAACTTTCCAGGCGTTTACGCTCCTCATTGGGGTCCCAGACCCAGTGATTAACACGTTTAGCCAAGTTCAACATGGGGGTCTCAATCTAACCAGACCCGACCGACAATCACGCGCACACACGCCCACATGTATACGGACCAAAAGGACAGAAAGAGAGGAAAGGTGAGAGGACAAGTTTGACTACAGCGACTACTGGAGACGAAGGGTCAGGACAGGGTCAAATCTGAGAATGAAGGAGAAACAGAAAAAAAGACGGAGATGCTCAGAGATACTCACAGTCACACTGCTCTCCTCGAGTCCCTCTGTGGCAGAGACAGACACAGAAACACACGTCAATACAAACTTATATCAGAATCAGCTTCATCTTTATAGGCCAAGTATGTGGACACATACAAAGAGTTTGGTTTTTAAGGTGCTCTGGATGTACTTACACAGAGCAATTTATGGGAAAATAGAAATAGACATACAGCTAAAAACAAGGACGACAAAGCTGAGCAAAGATATAAAATAAAAGATAGAAATAAACACAGAATGAACATATACAGTGGTGGAAAAAAGGGTATTTAAATATATATAAAACGCAATGACTAACATGTCTACACACAAGTCAAGTGTTTCTGTAACTTTCAAAACAATACAATTAGTAAAAAGGAATATGCTGAAAGAAATTATACAGAATATGTGCAGCAAAAATCATGCTGCAGTGTTACCTGTGACAGTGGGAGAATATTCATGCATGCTGGTTGGTGATGTGGCTGGCTGCGCCTTCTTTTCCTCCTCTGGACTCCCAGATAACCCAGAAGTACCGTTGACCTGAAAGTTAAAAATTCAACTACATGAATAAAATATTAACTGGAATAAATCACATATACTTTAATTATTGCTGACAAGTTTCAGGTCCCAAATATGCAATAACATGTTTTATTTTCTGACTGTGTTTCCTTTTCACGCAGTCGCTGGCTTCAGCTCATGTAAATGCAATATTAAAATCAACCTGAAGAGACTGGAAACTTGCTTTACATAGAACATCCATCAACAGCTGAGGAGTGTTTCAGGTCAGGCTCACATCTCTCCACTGTGAGCTACGGCTTTTATAAAATCCTAGAGAAAGATTGAATCTTTCCTACTTAATCTTGGTGTTTTAAACGAAGTGCAACTGGCCACAGATTTGGGCAATAGCCATGTAGCACTGAATCTCTTGTCTTAATGTTTTAAACTGTATATCATATTTATTCGTTTTGTATTGCAGTATGAAGTCTAAGACAAATTTCCCCATGGGCACATTTAAGTATTTTCTCATCTCTCTTTTCTGTTTGTGTTTTCTCTTTAGGTTAATAAAGATAAAAAGAGAAAAACTCCTCTGGGTTGGTGCATTAATGTGCTTCTAATACCAGAGTCAGCTGCTGAACTGCAACCCTTTAATGCAAAACATAACTAAATTCACAATATCCTGGTTTAACAGCACCCACGTTGGCTTACAGTTTGTCCCCTGGGTTTCATTTTCCAACAACACAGCTCATAAAAGGTAGGAGGAATTGAGAGCTGACGCTCATGTGGTCTCAGGTGTCAAGGCTTTCCATAAACACTTGAATGCACCAGGATGGCAAATTCATGAAAACAGTGCACACTCTTTATCTGTACAGCTTTGGCAGAGAGTTAAGGCGAAAAAACCACCTTTCACAAGCTAATATGAAACTCCTGCATAGTGTATTGAAAAGAATTGAACCCTACGGGTGTCTGGATGGTTGGAGAGATATATTAATTCCAGACACAATACAAAAACCAGCTGTGTACTTCTGAATGTGGTCAGCAGTAGTGTAAAGCATGTATTATTTGTATTATATGAGCAAACACAGGTTTTCTGTCCTCTAACATGCCACTTGTGATAGTACCTGTCCATTGCTGTGGATATCCGGGTGATGTGGCTCCACATGTGTGAGCTCTGTCACAATAGTTGTCGTGATGGTACAGTTTCGGCCTCCAATCAGGGAGCTGATGGCCGAGCCTAAAGAGGAGCTTGGTTTTTCTGTCTGTGGAGGCGGCATCTGTGGAGGGGGCCTCTGCTGCACCGTCTCCTGATTGGTCGTACTCTGTTCAGAAGGAACGTCTTTCTCCGTCTGATTGGAGGGAACGTGTTTCTCCGTCTGTGTTGAGGGAACGTGTTTCTCCGTCTGTGTTGAGGGAACGTGTTTCTCCGTCTGTGTTGAGGGAGCGCCTGTCTCTGTCGGTTTGGAGGGAACGGCTGTCTCTGTTTGTTTAGAGGGAACATCTTTCTCAGTCTGCTCTGAGGGAACGTCTTTGACCTCCAGTGGTGAGTGCTGTGCAGAGATAGGCGGAGTGGAAGGAGAGAAATCTTCCATCACCTCTCCATTCACTCGTACCAACCCGTCCATCTGAGTGGGACACATGCACAGAGGTCAGGATTACAGGCACTGATTTGATATTTTAAAGTCATCTGAACCACAACATGCTGTTCAGTAAGATGAGCACTTCTTGTTTTGGAGAAGCTGAAAGACGCAGTTCTGCTTTCTGAGGGAAGCTGATAGTTGTTGCCACTAACTTATCATTAAACACACCTTCAAACAGCATGCAGAGAACTAAAAACAGCATCCATAGCCCCTTTTCCACCGCAGGAACTTTTACCATTTACCCAGGACTTTGAAAAACCTCAGGCGCGTTTCCACGGGGAAAAAAACTTTCCCTCAACCCCAAACTTTCCCTGAAAAAGTACCTAGTAAGGGGGGTAGGACTTTTCAGATTCCCTGAATTCTTGAGGGGTGGGGCTGTGTGCTGAAGAACGCTGATTGATGGAACTCACACTTGCAGTGTTCCGCACTTCCGCGCCAGTGTGGCTGCAAACTTAATTTAATTTCTACAAGCTTCACTTGGTTTGTGTTTTGATCCTTTGGAAAATGGAGCAAAAGAAGACAAGCAACAAGGTCCAGGCTCTTTTTAGCGTATTTGAGTCTATGGAAGAATAGCCAACAAGCTGGTGGAGCTAAATATAGGGCAGACGCCGAAACAAATCTGTGAGAAGTTGAGAAAACTTAAGCAAGATTATAAGAAGCTTCGGGCACTCGCAACTGTCTTTGCTAATAGCGCCTGTCTTCTTTTCTGTGCAGATCACGTGGCTATATTTACGATGTAGTAAAACACAAGGAACAACAGAACAACTGGTGCGCCCTCCATCCTGGCGTACTGAGTCACACAAATGATGATGTGGGCTTGTCGGTTGTTGTTTATGGCGTCATCGTGCTTGTTTGGCCTTCAGCTTCAGCTGATTTGAATTAATTTTCCGGAGCATTGAGGTGCAGTAGAAACGCAAACCACACAGATTACCAGGACTTCTTTTACCCAGGTAAATAAATACCTGGAAATAAAAGTTCCTGGAAATATTGGTGGAAAAGGGGCTCATGTCACAGAGCAAGAAGTCAAAACTTCCTAAATACAACAAACACCATAAGCATAAGGTCACTGAGGTGGAACTATGAAGTATCAGATGATGCTGACAGACTGATATGGAGCTCTCACCTTGACAGGTTTGTGTCCAGGCTGTGTGTTCCTGGGCTGGCAGTAGGGCTTGGCTGCCAGCAGGGGGACGGGTCTGGGGGATACAGGTGGAGGGGAGGGGAGTGTGTGTACAGGCTGTGAGGTTTGAGGTTGCACTTGTGCAGTCTGAGGCGGAGAGTGTTTGGTTTGAGGCTTTGCATCTCCTGTGATCGGCTGCTCTTGATGTGTAGTTGGAGGCTCTGTTTGTTTGGACTGAGGCTCGCTCAGTTCTAGTGACTGAGGTGGCACGCTTTCTGAGTTTGTGATGGGGCTGAGTGGGCTGCCAAGTGTTGAGGAGCTGGGAGAGACAGAAGCTGATGTCTCGTGTTGAGCAGTTGGATCTGTATCCATCTCTTCAGGTTCTGTGGGCGTCTGGTCTTGTGTAACAGGTGGCTCTGGTTTGCACAGAGGCTCTGATGTTTCATTAACAGGTGGTGTTGTTTTGTGCTCCTTGTCCACCTTGATAAGGTCGTGTTTGGGTTTTGAAGTGGATCTGGGCAGTTTTAGGCTGTCCAGTGTTGCGTCACTAATGGTGAAGCGAAGTGCGTAACGCTGTAAAACCATGGCGGCCTCCTCTGGAGTCGCTGCATTCCTGTAGGCTTCACACAACTCTGCCTCTCTGCGCTCCCTGGGAAAGCAAAGTAAGAAGAGAGAATGAAGTGTTTCAGATATTGTATGTTGTTTTACTGTATGTTTCATCTTTGACATAGATCAAGGTTTAAATTTGGCCTACTAATTTATGTGGCCTACTATGCCCCCAGTTTAGAGAAGCAGGTGGGAGTGCTGCCACTGAAGCTAAGCAAAGTACTGGTGTGGACGGGGGCAGCAGCAAATCTTATTCTAGCCACAGAAAAAAATCTATATCAGTTGAAGTGTACGCTACATTTAGAATAACTTTACTTGCTCTTTCTTTACCTTGCTGTCAGACAGCTATTTCCAACGGGGAACTGATGCCCTTATCTATGCTCTCCTCAAAGCCAGACTCCTTTGACAAAAACACTAATTTTACCTTGCAGAACATGTGAGTTGCTCGTCTACCGCTGCCTCAATCAGTTTAATTGTGTGACTCTGGTGTTTTAAAGGGTTAGTTCAGATTCAGTAAAGTCCAAAGCAGTATTTGCTTAGTGTCCTTTCCATGTTGGTGCTCCTGCCAGCCTCTAAACTGGGGGCGTGCCTACCACCACCTACTGTTGATAATACATTAAACAAAGTATCTTCTTAAATAACTGTCTTATGTTAAAGGGATACTTTGGCGATTTTTAACGAGCTTTGTATCCTAATTCCAGACTGTTTGTTACCAGCTGGTTGCCATATTGTTTACGGATAGGCAACTTGCATTATGTCACCCACCAGCAGGAGCATTTATTGGTCCAGTGTGATACAGTGCATTCTTGTAGTTGTAGGTTTTCTACCTCTTGAGCAAAAGCAAATGCCACAGCCTTTTTTTCCAGATTTTTCAGGTCACATTGAACCAATTTAAAGTATTTGCGTCTTTCTACTGTAGAGACAGCCTAGTTTTACAAAAAGACCATCTTTCCAGCACTAAAATACTTCTTTAAGGGACCATATGCAACATTACTAAGAGCCTCAATATCGTCCTTACTTCTCCTCCACGATCTCTTTGTAGGTCTTAATGCTTTTCCTCTTATTGCTTTCACTTCTCTCCTCCTTCATCCTTTTCTCCATCCTCTTCCTCTCTTCCTCTTTCCTGATCAGTTCCTGCGATGCGCTGCGGCGGCGATTCTTCCAGCGGGCCAAGTCCTGTCACAGGTTCACAGTGTCACATTGTGGCAGAGTTAATTCAGGATATTGTTGTTATTTGAATAAGATGGCACGTAATATTTTCCCTTTTACTATAATAAAATAAAACCAACATTCTCAATTCAAATGTCTCTTACGTTTTGCCAGTGGTCCTCATCTTCCTGAAAGTTGTTGTACTGTTCGTGCATGCGCTCATATCGCGACTGGCTCATTGGAGGTAAGTGCCCCACCTCATCCTCGTTGAGCATGTCACTCATACTCACGCTCCTACAGAGGGAAAAAAGACAGTATTATCTTGTTTAAATGACTGAATGACTTGACCCAACATATTCACTTTGTCCAACTTGGCTCTGGAAAACTGAAAATATTGAATCGTTTTCGTCAGCCACTTCAGTAACACAAAATTTCAAACAACATATGCGCGATAATATAAAAAAAAAAAGCACATTCAGTGATCGAAAAGGAACAGGGAGGAAAACAAAATGCTCCCCTTCTCAAAATGGAAAAAAGCAAGACATACTCAGACACAACCAATAACAGTCCACTAACACAAACATTACATTATTATCCTCATTGTTCTTTTCTGTGTATAGTGAATTATATTAGTTGTGTATGTGTTGTCCCACACCTGCACACAATAACAAAATATGTCAGTGTGTTTCTATAAATTAATCACAAAGAAATTAAACAAGCAACTGAGCAAACTTATAAACTCAATTTATTTAGGCAAGCTAAACACATTAATGTAACTTAATAAGAGCGTAGTCAATATTAATGTGTGCATTTTATTTAATGACTAAACAAACAAGCAAAGACAATGCAAAACAGAATGACATTAAGGGAAAAGATGCCAATAAAAAGCGGGATGTTAGTAATGAGTCATGATGTGACAATGCAGAGCAATGAGCATTATGTTAGCGTGTCGTATGATAATGTATTTTTGGACTGTACTCTTAAAATTGAACGTGCACAGCGTGTACATATTGTCGTCATGCAGATGTTCATCGAGGTTCACGCGGAAAGACTTACTCAGTGTCCTCAGACATAAAAGCAACTCGCCGGCTGATCCTAAAACAGTGACAGAATAGAGTGGATGAGAGGAAACAGCAGGTGAGGGCATGGGCAGCAGCATTAATGCTAATGTCACACTTCAGACTGGATGAGAGCTACATCTGAGAAGGGGAGTGATGAAGACACAAAAAGAGCTGAATGGGAATCTCACATGATGGGAGGTAGATTATCGTCATCCAGCCAGAACGGCTTCTTTCGTGGTTGCTCGTTCACGTCCTTCTTTCTCTCATCCACCTTTTCCTCAGCTCTTTCCTCCACACTCTGCCTTTCCAGCTCTGCCTTCACTTTACAAGGCTGAGCAGTAGCAGGACTGGATGGAGGGGTACGCAATGGAGAGGAGGGGGGCTCAGTCACATGGGTGACAGGGGTGTTAGGGATTGTCATGTCTTGCTTTCCATCCTCGTCCTGTCTCTCCCTCAGCCCTGCACGCTTACAGAGGATCGGGGCTTTGACGGGCAGGGCCTGAGGTTCTGCTGCCACGGTAACAGTGCTGCTAAAATCCAGTGACAAGACCAAAGTTACCAGGAAATGCTGGTCAAAGGGCAAATCAAGACTGCATCACAGACACCAGACGACTGCTGCTGATCTGCTCTCTGTTGACTGAAAGTTTAAGCCATGTTCCATGTCTCATTTACGCCTTAGGGTATTGAGTCATGCAGATAGTTTTGGTTTTATCTGCTGAGGTTGTGAGATATCAGCCACTGTGTTTGTGCAGCTCAAAACATTGAATAATTACATATAAAATTCAATAGCAACATCTTGCAGGAAATGTCAGTTTGGATAATGAACAGATCTCACTGTAGTCAGTGCTAATTGGAACTCCTTTTTTCTGAAAATAACAAAAACTAAAGACAGCAAGTTGGATTACGGAGAGTACTAAGGGTTATTCTTTTGATATGTTTTTTGCTAGTCCCTCGTCTGTATTTGAGGGCGATACTAAATTGCTGGAGCACCCCTATAAACCAGTTATTGAAACAGATTGACAAATAATTTTCTCATGAGCAATAAATTGTTTAATAGATTGATTTTTAAAGCCATATTTCTTGTGTTTTAGGAGAACAAGGTAGTAGTGTGCTCGAGGACTGTCTTTATCATATGATACTCAAGAAAAAAAGCAGGTGCTCTTGAAGAAAAAGGTCAGCACGTTGGAAGAAAAAAACAACTTCAGGCACTCATGCATGGAGCAGAAACGAATGTATTTGAATTAAGTTAAGGCTTTTACTTGTGTCCTCTTGGGCACTTGCAAAGTTAAAGAGACAGACATCTCAGAACCTGGGACATATAACCAAAACTATCTGTGTGACTGGATACTCCTACAGGTTAAGTTGAAAACATACACATGTTTAAGATTTCTTGACCTTTTTACAAGTCTGTGATTTCCTAAATAATGTCCTTGAAAGATTCTTGGAAATAACGATGTAATTTGGTACAAGAAGTTAAAGGAGTATTGTATTCTGTACACAGCACACCAACTGAACATTCATCCAATTCACCATGTGCAGAATGGAGAATAAAAGAGTTTGTAATAAATGGATGGGGAATGAATACTTTACTTGGGGTTACATGGAGCAGCTCTTTCAAAAATATTTTTTTTATCCGTATAATCAGTACCAAGTTACAGAGTTCTTTCCCCAAAACTTACAAGGAAATTAGTAGGAAATTACTTTCAGTTTTTTTTTTTTGCTGTAATTTGGAGAAACCAACCCAAGAATTTAAAAACTAGAGAACAGAGTAACAGCTGTGTTGGCCCTCGGTGACTCAGCAGTGATCTACACTTTAAATACAAAGATAACAGCCGCTCAGTACTCATGTAGAATCAAACATCCAAAGCCATGGCAAACAGTCAAGGTTAAACCTCAATAGCAAAACACCAAAAGGCCAGAATCCAAGCACAAACTTCATCAAGCCATATGAGAGTCATAACTCCAAGAATCCAAACCCAACAGCAAATCAAAGTCGACCAGTTGTTTCATATACAAATAATACAAATGAAACCACATCAAGCGTCCAGCTGCAGGCACTCAAACATGGAACCAAAACAACATCACAGTTGATCAGGATCCACTATAAATCATCCACAGAGATGTATTAGTGTTACAACTGCAGGCCATTAAACTTGTAAACATAATCAAACCATCGTCTTTGCCAGTAAAATCTGTTTGTTAGTTTTAGTAGTTTGCCGACACCACAATCTCTTCATCATTCAAACACAGTAAATACCTTTCACAAGCCATCTTCTCTGTGAGTTTAGGTCTGCTGTGTAGTGGCTTCATGGCAGACACTGGGGCGATGTTATATTTAACTGATCCAGGCACTGGGAGGAACTGGTTAATGGGCTGGTTTGTTCTGGCTACACTCTGTTTTTGGAATGATCTGGTCCTTCGTGCCATCATATCGTCCTTCTCCAGGTCAGGCACAGGCTCATTTTCATTGTACTCGTCATCATCATCATACTCTCGTTCGCCATGAGACGTTGCTCGGATGACAATCGTGTCAGGGTGCGGTTGAGGTGTTTCCATGGGAACTCTGGGTGGCTGTTGCTCAACTCTATGAGAGAAACTCCTACAATTGAAATAACTAAACATCAAGCCGGAGAATTTCTTTGAGGATGCAAACCACACCAAGCGTTAGTTCCTCCGCACACTGTTAGACACACAAATCTCAGCCCACCTGACGTTCAGTTTCTTGCTCCTGTCTGCCTGCACTTCCCTTTTGTTCCGCGGAGCAGCATCAGTGGTGACCTCCCCTTGTGTGCCGCGCTTGGTGCTGGGCAGAGGCAGGAAACGGTTGTAAGTCACTGTAGAGGCGCTTTGTTTATGGAAAACTCCCGTCCTCCTTGCCATCATGTCGTCTTTCCGAAGATCTGGGATTCTTTCCTCTTCCTCCTCATCCTCCTCTTCTGCTCGTCGTTCATACTGAGCCAGACGTGCATCCAGCTCAGCAGGAGTAGGAGGGGTTTCAGGGGTGCAGGGCGGGAGGTCAGCAGAGTGAGGGGTGGGTTGATTGAGGTCAGCTCCATCTACCTGGCTGTGATAGCATCACATAGAGCTCAAACTGCAGTAAAAGGGATGGAAACTAAAGTCTGAAAATCCAGGCATGACCATGCAGAACAGCAGGCCACAGACGGCCACTAAGGGCACAGAATACAGATCGTAAAGAAGGGAAAATGTCAAACTAAAAAACATTCAAGAGAGCGTCTTAGCAACAAATGAAAAAGGGTTAGACAGAACGTGCAAAACCAACGCAAATCTGCAGTAAATAAATACATAGCGAGACCTGCAATGACGTTTTAAACTCTCTGACGTGATAACCTCCATCTATAAAAGGCTCTGATTTTATAAAACATTTCTGAAACATGTACCATAAGTAATGAGATAATATCTCAGGGGAAAAAAGTTTACAGAATCACATGAATTGGACTCTTCATAGCCCGACCAGGATTTTTGTGGCTGACATGTTGGCCAATACTCCTTTAATTACATTAAACATAACATAAATGAACACTTACGATAGGAATAACCAAAACTTGACAGTGTAATGAAGACAGTGTTTATAAACTACCTAAAACATATCTTTTTACATGTCAGCCCACCGAAATTTGCTATCTAATATCAGCCGACGTATGAGCTCGGCTGATTTATATACTTCTAGTTGTCACAGCAGCATGTACGTGCATGCATGTGTGAGTGTGCATAGGTGTAGATTTCAGGGAGGATGTAAGGGACATGCCTTCCTCCCACTAAAAACAAGAAAGTAGCAGATGACTTTTATTTTGACAAAATTTGAATTATCTAGGCCATACATTGATGAAGAAAAGGAAAAAAATGGTGCACAAAAATTCACCAGAATAGAGGGAATTAAGTGTTTGATGCTTTAAATCTTCTTGTGGAGAACAACCAACCCCCCGTTTCATATGTGTGCCCCCCAGTATTGAAACAAAACCCACACCTTTGTGTGTGTGTGCATTTGTTTCCTATTAAAACTACAAGCAAATCAGCACAATGCAGAGAGGTGCATCCAAACTACCTAATTTACTAATTCAAATGAGCCTGAAACGTGGAACATTTTCCAAAACAACATGATCAAGCAATTCAATTTAACCGTTTATTAAGTACTAGAATAGAGATGAACCTATTTATGTCTCAATACAGGCCACACTAATGCAAAAAGCTTTGGATTAAAGCCAGTGTTGCCTAAGATGTCTTGTATTTGGCCTCGTCCATACCTGCGTTCCCGCTCTGAAAGCTGGGAGCCCAGGCCAATGGTAGGCATGGCTACAGTTGTCTTGGAAAGGAGTCGTCTTAGCAACTCCGTCTCCTCCCCTTCACTTGACGTGACTGTGTCTATTGGCTGCCCGATCTCAGTCACGCCCCCAAAGGTCACAACTTTGCTGTGACCTCGTCCAGCCTTTGCTGATCCGCTGAAAGGACTTCCATAATTTTTCTGCAGACAAGCCTGACACACAGGGGCAGGGCTAGCCTCACTGTAGATGCAATCTCACAGATGAAGACAGGCATACAGTCACACACAACACACACACAACAACAGCCAGCAAAAGGGCAAAAGAGGGTGGAAAAGAAACCGTGAGCAATCAGAGACAGAGGAGCAGACTGTGAAGACAAAGGAAGAATGAGGTGGAAATGATGAATCAGACAGGAAGTGCGGATGGACAGAAGAGCACAAAGCATGAGGTTATGTACTAAAATCCCTTCAACACATTCGTACAATCACAACATGCACACCAAGCTTTTTATCTACTCTTGGTAGCCATATTTTCCCGGTAACTGCTGCTCCGCTGGGAACACAAAAAACTCTTTATCCTATGTAGTGACATCAGCGCAGAGAGAGAAAAACAAAGCCGAGGCAGTGCACACAGCCAACAGTCGCCTCTCTTTTGGTCACACACACAGAGTCTCACACACACCGGCCAATTCCCTGCTCTGTTTCAATGCCTGTCAAAGAAGACTGAGGAGGCCTGAAGTGCACAATAGTGAGGAGAATAAACAAGCAGATGAGAACATGGGGAGCAGCAGAGAAAAGAAGAGAGGGGAGACTATCTCTAAGGGGATATATGGCTGTTTACAAAAGGATACACGGGACTAAAGACAAACAGAGCTGAAACTGATGAAATACTGACAAGCAGACATTGGAGGTATATTTTGAGGTTGTTTTTAGATATTTTTGACTGTGATTCTAACAATGAAAGAGCAGTGGGCTTAAAGGCCCAGTGTGTAGGATTTAGGGGGATATATTAGCAGAAATTAAATATAACATAATACGTAAGTTTTCTTTAGTGTGTATTCACTTGAAAATAAGAATCTTTTTGTTTTCGCTACCTTAGAATAAACTGTTTATATCTACGTTGGGAGTGGGTCCTCCTTTATCGCCATGTTTTGTTTTCCTACATTAGCCCAGAACAGATGAACCAAACACCAGATCTAAAAAGGGCCATTGGCGTTTTCACATTTTCATTTTGGCCACTGTAGTTAGAAGCCTTTCTGTTATGAGCACACAACACAGAATTTTAAAGTGAAACTGCTTTATTCAATGTTTTTGCCAGTTTTAATCACTGTGTCTATTTGTTTTGGAGGAGAAGAAACTTCGGCAGGTACGTCAGCTCCTGTTAAAAATCTCCTGAACATGAACACACACTATGTTTACATGCACAGTTAAGTCGAGCTACGGTTATAGCTTGACTAGGCCATTTAATTGGACTACTGTCCCTGTCCCAGTATACAAGCACGGGAGGGGAATCGATTTATTGACCGAAGTATGTCGGACTTGGTGGCGATATTCCCCCTTTCAGCTTGTTATTATTGGACCTTTTACTGGTTGACCTATTGCATCACAGACCAAACAATCAACAAACAAGTTAGCTACGGTAAGCTAGCGACAAACTGGTACGATGGTCACAGGTCTGTACATTTCGTACATGCGGTATGATTTACTTTTTGTACAGATGAAATTCAAGTTACATGTAGATTTCGCTATGTTGTTACTGGCTTCTTTTTCTGTCATGCATTAAATGCTATTCGACTTCCAGGTAAAAGCCTGTGGCAGAAACTGTGGAGCTTATGCAGAGCTTCTAGGCCAGTTTGGGTCTGATTAACTGTTCACACGCAGGAGTAATTTGACTCCCAATCACATCTTCTGGGTGTGTTAGTCCCAGTTTAAAAAATTCAATTTAGTACGATTTCAGTCAGACTAACATGTATTTTAAAAGGCTGGTTTTAGTCGGACTAACACAATAAATCAATTTTCTCTAATGTCATGTAAACGTACTGACTGACAGGATTCTAACCAGGAGACGTTTCAGCTGGTTGCAATCTGCAATCCTCACCTCTAGATGCCACTAAATCCTACACACTGTTCCTTTAAATGATCCAAATAAACTTAATACGCTTTCAACATTATAATTTAGCTAGCTGATATTTTTTTGATCACTAAATAAATAATTTAATGTCTAACATATCAGAGAGCAGTGGAAAAATGCCCATGATGATTCCTCTGAGCCCAAGGACATATTGATTGTTTATCTGTCTTAACAGCCAAAACCCTGAAGATATCCTTTTTATAACAATATAAAACAGAAACAAGTAGCAAACTCTAACATTTGTGACACTAGAACCAATGTTTGTTGGGTATATTTGCAAAATAAATGACACAGAGTAATAGGTTGACATTTTGGGAATACACGTATCTGCTCTCGTGCCAAGAGTTGGATGGAATATTGATGCCACTGTCGTATGAAAAAGTAAATATGAAGCAACAGAAAACTTAAGCCAGAAGCTGAACTTCGCATTAAGACTGGAAATAGGGTGATTAAAGTCATGACCCTGGACTCTTCTAAAAACTAACTCTTTGGAGTTTACTGCCAACACGTTTGAATTACAGAGATAAATGATGCTGAAACTAAAGATGCGAAAAGAAAAGTAAAAGTTAAGTAAAGTAAAAAAGGTGTTGGTTTTTATTTTACTGCTCCATCTCGTATGCATTCACATAATAAGCAGCTGCTGTTGCAATGATATTTGGACTTCTGAGACAGAGTCATGAAACTTTGTTGTTTCAGACAATGCGTACTGACGTGTAGCACTTTAGTGAGGACTCAATTTGACGGACATTTGAAATAAAGAGCCAAGTCCCCCATGTATTTAAGCCACTGTTTGTAAGAGTCTGAAACAATATTTAGGCTGGGCTGTAACTTCAAATAAAAGTCTCTGCAGATTAAAGATCCTCTCCTGCCCGAAATGATCTGTTTCAAACTGAAAGTAAAACTAGACACTCACACACTGCTCATCCTCCCAGTCATTAACACACCACACACTCAACATCCAGCAGCATTAAAGTGCTCTGTACTGCATGTGTGCTGAAACAGAGAGTGTGATGGGCACCTGGGTTCAGTCATCTTGAGTCTCTCCCACTTCTGCATATCTGCCTGGCTAATGGAGGCAGAAACAAAGCTCATTGGTCCATCCCTGTGAGGGAGGGGCTTACTCTGAGCCCGCCTCCGAGCCAGGTCATCCTTCTGCTTATTAGGCATCGCCTTAACCTCTTCTCCCTCTTCCTCCTCATCCTCCTCTTCCTCATGGCGAGGGGTGGAGTTGAGGAAGGGGTTGTCTCTGCGTGTAATGATGTCAGGGACTGCTTCCTTTTCACTGTCCAATCACAGAGCCAATACGATGGCATCACACAGCACACATCAAAGTGGAGCACGCACACGCCAAACCACAAGTGACCACAACACCCAAAGAAAAAAAAGAGCAGGAACATAGAAGAGGATATTTAGCAGTAAGTTAGAGAGAAGATGGAAGAAAAACAGCAACACACACACAAACACTGGCTAACCTGATCTCCTTCTCCTGCAGCGTTTGCTGCGAGGCTCGTCTAATGCCTTCCCACCGCTCTCGGTCTTTGTCACTACATACAGGTGGAGGGACAAATTGATGCACTTTGGGAGCGACAGGGCTGCGATGAGCTCGTCTGGATGCCAGGTCGTCTTTCTGAACATCCGGGACTTTCCGCACCTCTGCCTCCTCTTCCGCGTCAGAGGAGTTGTCCCATGCAGATTTGTGAGAGCTCAAAAAGTCATTTTCGCAGCGAAGGATGATGTTTGGGGACGGTGACCTCACTTCCTGGTGCTCCATTGTGGGAGGGCTGAAGTTGGAGACGGGATGGCGTAGAAGGGTCATTTTGAGACATTATTAAAAATCCATTGTTGCATGTTGTGAGCAGAAGTGGGGACGTGCAAAGTTCGGACTTGACATGCGTCCACAGATACTGTCATATGGCATGGTCCCATTGATTAGTCATAGTTTACAGGCAAACGTAATACTGTGTGCGCCAGAGTTAACACTACAACTAGGGAGCACTTCAACTGACATGACTTTAATCAACCTCTTCCATATGTGAACCACACAAAAGTAGCAAGCACTTAGTCAGATCTCTGCGCCAACGCAAAACTCATCATTAATGAGCCAGTTTGCTGCAAACTGATAGCTACACAAAACCAAACGTCAAACCTCAGCACCAGTTTGAGAGCAGCACCACGAAAAAAACACAAACAGAATTACCATCGTAAGAGTCCATTAGTGAACATGACAAACTGTCAAACATCAGCATCAGTGTGAGTGGAGCACCAGAACAAAACACACAAACAAAATTACCATCATAACGATCCGTTAGTGAACACGACCAAAACTGTCAAACCACAGCAGCAGCAGCTCTCATGCCCCTCCTCTCTGACCTGCTGTAGCGGACGGCAGCAGGCAGAACTTTAATTCCTGCCTTCTCCAACATCTGCAGCCTCTTCTGCTCTACTGATTCCCGGGTCACCTTTTCCTCTTCCTGTTTTACCTTTTCCCCATTGTTCTCGAGTGCCCAAGTGACAGTCTTGGGAGTTTTGTGGTGTGGTCCAGTTTTTTTAGGCTGCTCTGGAGCGGCTTGGGGGTGACTGGGGAACAGTGTGTAACGGCAGGGAGAGATTAGGGATGAGGTAGTCTGTGTGTCTTGTGTGATTTACTGTTTCCTTCTGCTCAGTTTGTGTATTTTTCCAGCACTTAATAACTTGGGTATAAAATGCATAAATTACATCTGGGTTATCTATTGCACTGCTGTGACGGTCATTACCTCCGCTGCTCTCCTTCCTCTGTGTGTGGTTTTCGGCGTGGAGTCGGGACATAGGAGCTGGCGTTGGCTCGGTTGGGAAGAAACTGGTTGAAGGGAATGGAGCTTCTTGATTCACTGCTGGCTGTCCGTCTGGCCAACATGTCATCCTTTCGCACATCTGGCCTTCTGCTGGGGGCATCGGCCTCTGAGTCGCTGCCTCGCCCTGGGCAACAAAGAGCAATGGAGCATAAAAGAGAAAAGAGTGAAGAAGGTTAGAAAGTATGTCAGCAGTTATTTTTAATTGGTCCTTGCATAATAACCTCTACACTGTTTTTCTGATTCTCAAGACAAATTAACTCCATATTACCCCAAAAGTTCA
Source organism: Cephalopholis sonnerati (assembly GCA_019142605.1). NCBI lineage: Eukaryota > Metazoa > Chordata > Actinopteri > Perciformes > Serranidae > Cephalopholis > Cephalopholis sonnerati. The sequence goes on along the minus strand of JAGQAX010000003.1, from coordinate 25,427,154 downwards.
CAGTATCTTCGATGCTAATGCAAGATTTTAGACACTTCATAGCATTTTAGACATTAACTGTAACACCACATTGTGAAATCAAAGGTCTATGATCACGCCGGCGCTATCAGATCACGTGACGTTTTCAAAGTGCCGTAACAAACAAACTAAGTCACCTGTAGCACTGCTGTCAACTTCACTCGAAGTGCTGATTTGAAACTCTCTCCCAGCTTTTGTTTGATGTTGAAAGACCATGTAAAACCAGAGATATGATAGTTTTAATTTGATAGTACAAATATATTTATCTGTGCGTAAAGTTGGGATGGGATGGGCAGGCGTTGCATTTCTTTCGATATATTCGTCTTTTTTTGTCATTTTACAAAACGGAAAAAAATGGTTGAATCAGCTGATTCTTATCTACGTGATGGTCTGACGGGGATCAGGGGCGGGGCCAAAATCGCAGCACCTGACGTAAACCGCAGGAGTTAGCGGCAGAAGCTAGTGACAAGAGTGTTCTAGTAGGAAGAAGAAAGAGTGTAATTTTGCACATGGTTTGTATTGAAGAGTAAAAAAACGCCTTTTTCATGGGAAATATTTGTATATAGTTTTACTATATTCCAATTTTTTGAGCATGTTTGTGGTTTTTATTGTAATAAACAGCATTTTTTTATTCAAATAGATGATTTTGGTGTATATTTTGGCCCAATGTGTTAATAAAGTAGGTTAAAGTGAAAAAATAATTGTCAGATCATGTAGCTGAAGTTTTGCTGAAAATAAGATACCAAACATGGGGATTGGTAAAAAATTTTAACGTGCTATATAAAAGCAAAATCTGAAGTATTCAAAAACGGCCAAAATAGGCTCAGACCCCGAAGGGCTAATAAAAAAAGAATGATAGTAACATTTTAAAATGCAGTTTTCGAGTGATGCTCTGTTTCAAATTACTCAAAAAATCCCTGAGTACAATATTGCAGTCTTTCACCATATGTTTATCTCGCAGGTTGACATTGTGATGACAATAAGATAACAATATATTGTGCAGCCCTAAACCTAACCCATTCCTTTATCACAATGTTGTTTTATTGGAAGAATAATCACACAAAAAATGAAAGTTTTATGTGAGTCCCTCAATATTTTTCCCCTCATTACAACCACTGGTCTTATTTTTGTAGTTATGGCCATCATTTCTGTTGGCAATCATAACAAGTTAATTGCTGAGTTAATAAATGTGGCAACAAAGGACATGCAGGAAACCTGACCACTTGGACATATTTTTAACAAACTCCTAGGTTTGTCATATTTTTTGGCAGAGAATAATGAGTGTGTCCACTTTCAGTTTTACATCAAAATATATCAACTTAGATATTCAGCCAATCTGCTGGCTTGTTTGCAATCTGTCGGATTTGTCCCCTTCATCTCAGCTTTCTCTCTCAACTTTTCAGTGTTGACATAACTGATAAAAACACCGACCAAAACTACAACAATATGACCTAAATTATATTACACCAGAATTATTCTTTAAATACAACTGCAACACTATTACATGGGCAGTCAGTGCTAACTTTTCGACAAGGTTATTGCACATAAAGTAATCTGCAAACACACATGCCGACAGAACAGGACAATTTATATCCTGTGTCCATCTTTCCTGTCGGGTAATAAATATTACAGTACTTTGTAAAGCAGCACACTTTCTCTGTGACCTCCAGAGAATGTAGGCGACGAGTCTATTCCCGGCTCTGGAACAGTGTTTTTCTTGTCACCCTGCTGCACACATATTATACTGTCAACATAAAAGAAACAAACAGGATGCCTGTGATACTGCCCTCAGACACACACACACACACAGACTGACATACGACAGGCAGGATGTTGACCTCAGCCTGTGTTTCCCAGGTCTAAATCTCTAGTGACTGCTACTCAGACCAACAGCTGCTGCATCTGGGACACACACACACACGCACACACACACGCACACACAGTGTCTGAGACGTTCAGCTGTTGTCCCCAACCCTCCTGACTGGCCACAACATACCAAGGTTAAAACCCCAACATGTTAGAGAACAGCACTCGGACTATTTATGGATGAGTGGGTTTTGTGTTGCTGCTTTAAAGGGATAGTTCAACATTTTGAGAGTTGTTTTGCTTTATTTCTGAGAGTTAGATCTATATCCACTCTCATGTTTACACGCACAAAAATGGGGCTAGCTTAGCATAAAGACTGGAAGCAGTGGGAAGCATCTAGCTCAGAAAGTTCAGAAATTCAGAAAGAGAATTTGAGGGACATTTATCAGAAACCTACCATCACTGTTGCCTCGATTCACCACATCAGGAGAGGGGCTGTGCTGTGAGCGGGAGCCGAAGGAGTCCAGGCTGTCAAAAACAAGAAAACACATCAAAAGACCTCTTACTGTTAAGTCACATGTGGGGTTTGCATCAGTATGACCTGTTGTGATGTTTGAATTGAGTTTCTGAAATCTGAAAATGTCAACAGCTGCCTTTAAGTTTTCATCAGTCATCTAAAACACCCCCGGTGTGTTCGCCCATGTATTTGGGTATGTGTGTGTGTTGACAGATGTCTCCCACCTGTCTAGGGAGTTGTCTCGAGTGTGTCTTGGTGGAGAGAGCGAGTCACTCCTCTCAGAATCCCAGCAGTCGTAGCCACTGTCTCTCACGCTGCGCTTCTGTGAACTGTCTCCTCCTTCCTCACTCTCCTACAGAACACACACAAACACACGTCAGCCGTCAGGAAATATGTGGAAAAGGTATCAAGAAGGAACAATGCGTGAAGAATCTCACTGAAGAGACAACACATGGGTTGAGAATAGGACTAAAACTAATGATTATTCTCCTAATTGATGCATCTGCCAATTATTTTCACTATTGACTGATTAATCATTTCTATAAAATATTAAAAAAATTGTGAAAAAAAAGCTCCTCACAATTTCCCAGAGCCCAAAGTGACTTCTTTATATTGTTTTTTTTTTTTGTCCAGTGAACAGTTCGGAACCCAAAGACTCTTCATTTACTGTCATTAATTACAATGAAAGGCAGCAAATTCTCACGTTTAGGCCTAGGTCACACAGAAAGCATTTAAGCAGCTGGAGGCGCCTTTTTGTAATTGCTTTTAATACGAATAAAGCTTTTTGCTCGTGGTTTTTGCATTGCGTTTCTATGCTCTAAGTGCTTTGCGTGCTTGCCTGAGCACTCTGAACTCATCAAGTTAAAAAAAACTTCAACTCAAAGCGGAAAAACGCCTCACGTCATCTCTGTCTTCGTCACCTTTTTCCCATTGTCCAATCGGATGATTTAAGAGGCAGGTCTTCTGGGGCGTTGGAGGCTCAGTGGATAGAGCAGGCGCCCATGTACAAAGGCTGTTGCTGCAGCGGCCTGGGCTCGACTCCAGCCCGTGGCCCTTTGCTGCATGTCATTCCCTCTCTCACTCCCCCTTTCACGCTTAGCTGTCCTACCAATTAAAGGCAAAACGGCCAGAAAATAATCTTTAAAAAATAAAAAAGTTTACAGTTGGTAAACAAAGGATGAGAAACTGGTGGTAGTGGTTGCTGGATAACCAGAGCTATATGATAGACAGCAGGTTGTCAAACTGCCCTTGAGTCATCCTAAAATATGCCTGGAAATGGCCATCATCAAGGCGAGGCTCCTGGACCAACTGGTGGTACTCCCCGTGATCCACCCTCTTTTTTAGGGTCTCATGTACCCACACAGATCTCCGTTTCCCTGTGCTCAAAAAACTAGTTGCTGGCAGCCTCAACCAGAGCTACAGCAAGCACCCTCTGCCTGAGCATTTTAGGAGCAAGATATTAATTACTGTCAAATAACTAACATAAATGAATAAATGGTAGAACGATAAAACGATAAAAAGGCACAGCAAGCCCAAGATTTATTACACACGAAGGCTAGAATAAGGAGGTGGGCCAATGGTTGCCTGGCAACAATAAAAAGGCACAGCAAGTGTTCTTTAAACTAGCGGTATTCAATAAAAACAAAAAAAATAGGCAGTGCGGCACGCCTCCTGTTTTGCAACCTGCGAAACGCTTTCTGTGTGATCGGGGCCTTTTAAAAAGTTAGACCCAGCAAATGTTTGACATATTTGCTTGAAAAATGACTAAAAAAAACCTACCATCAAAACAGTCTGCGATTAACTTTCTTTCAGTCGACTAATCTCTTAACGACTAATCGTTGCCGCTCTAGTTTGACAAATTAATTGGAAAGCAAACTGCAGGCAAAAGCAACAAAAATGCCAGGTGCTCTTTGTTATCTGACTTCCAATTGATCCAACAGATGAAATGTTCACAGATTTGTCTTCCTAAACTCATATCCTGTTTTTTTCTGTCTCTCCCTGAAATAGGAGTAGCTGTGGTGTAACAAAAACAAAACTGTGTTTGTCTCCTGTCTGGTGTGTCTCTCCTGCACCCCAACAAAGACAGGAAACTAACAAATCCATCCCCCGCACCTCCTCCATGCCACTATCTGTCTCTCTGTCTGTTCGTCTCCCTCTCATCCCCCCTCCCTGCTCTGTCCTCTTCACCGTGTTCACTCACCACCTTCATTTGAGCAAGAAGCCCTTCAAACTCCTTAAGGTTGAGAGTAGGGCCGCTGTAGGAGGCGCAGCCGCTGGCAGCCTTCCCAAGCCAGAACACTGTGTTCAGCACCTGAGAGACATAGATATGGAGGGTTTGATGTATATTCATGAATGCTAAACAGACTGCTGTCAAAGATAAAGCAAGAAAAACAGAAGAGAGGTCTCACATTTTTCAGTTTGCGGTTGCAGTCCGAGTCCCTGATGAGAGAGAGGTGTGTTACTGTCATGTGATACTACATTTAAATTGACAGGAATAAAAAGCCACACGCTAACGCCTATTTACTTGAGGTTGGCCCGTATGGAAGTGTCCTGCAAGTCCCCGGGGTCAAACAGCTGGGAGCCCTTAAGGCCCAACTCCTCACAGCCCCGCAGGAAGACTGTCAGGTTGTCCTACAAGACAGACAGCAGGGGACCACAGACAGTCAGACAGACGAACAGACTGGTTTAACTGGGATGAATGTCACACTGAGGAGTGTCCTCTTACCAGCCCAGCAATGGGGGTGGGCAGTCTGTTGATCTTCTTGACCAGCCCTGGTTTGATTGCACTCAGCAGCCTGAGTGGAGGAGGGGGGAGGCAGAGATTTATTGAGTCTTAGAGGAATTTATGTATGTTGTTGCTACTTCAGATATAAAAATCTGAGTGGGGTTAGTGTCACGGGCTTACTCGCATAACAGGATGCCGTTCTCCAGTCCGCTGCGGAAGTCCTTGTCTCCAAAGCTCTTCCCTGTTACAGCCTGGGGGGACAGGAAGAGGCAGATGTAAAGGAGGTCAAGTGGAACCATGGCTGCAGCTGACACTTATTTTTATTTTAATTATTTTTTTATTTTTTTTGGTTAATTTCCAAATAATCAACTAATTGTTAAGCATATAAAATGATTATAGGCTCCTGGGTAAGTTCCCAGAGCCCAGGAAGATGTCTTTAAATTGCTTGTTTTGGCCCAAATCCAAAGATAATAAATTTACAATGATATAAAACCAGAAAAAAATTTCAAATCCTCACACTGAAAAGTGGAAGCAGAAAATGTTTGGCATGTTTTCCTGATAAATGACTTGATTAATTTGCATCAACTGGAACAAAATTCTTAAAGCAGTCTGAGTAACAAAAATGACAATAATAACTTTCATTTTTGGCCATGCTGCTCTTCTTAATGGTGTCACAAAAAAGATGGAAGCAAAGTATTGTGCAGATAAGAGTACGAAAAGAACAAAAAAATGAATCATCGTTCTCGACAACAGATTAATCATTTAAGTTTATCAAGTGTAAATGCCAAACATTCTCTGGTTTCAGCTCCTCAAATGTGAAGATTTGCTATTTTTGTGTGTTGCGTAACATTTTAAATTAAATATTTTGGGAGGGTTTTGTGAGTTAATCTGACTAAACAAGCATTTTGAAGACATCATTTTGGACTCTTGGTACTTGCGATAGAATCTGTGCTTCCTCATATTTGGTAGTTTAAAGGAGTAGTGAGGTAACTGAAAAATAATCAACACATTAACCATATTAACTGCAGCCCTAATGTGATCGCTGTAGTATCAAGTACAAAAGTGCTTGAAGTCTGTTGAATTGTGCCCCAATGTGTCCCTGACAGAGGAACCTGCTGCTGCCCGGTTCACCCTTCCCCCAACATTTTTTGCTTCAGTAGAAACCAAATTAGATTGACGCCAAGCCAATGACACACTGCTCTGTGTCCTCATTCCATTTTCCCTGATTTAGATGCACGCAGCCACAGCCTGGGCGAACGATAATCTCAATCCTTTAACCTGAACTCCAATTTGCAGCCCATCCTGTAGGAGGAAGCTAACAGTGACATACTACCACAACACCAACCCACACGCATGCACTGCTTTCTGGAGCTGTTGTGTAACCAGCAGCCAAGGATGAATGGAAAAGAAGAGAGGTTTGACTGTTTAGACTTTTAATCCAGATTAGCACAGATTATAGTTAGCGTTGAAACTGTTAACTGCGGGCACACACTCTCTCTGTCTCTACTGCTCATATACAGTATGCCTCTAAACATATAAACACTCAGTTTTTGTCTGCAGCCTGACCACAGATAATAACATGAGGTTATTTTGGTGGCAAAATATTTGAGTCCTTCTGCTTCTTTCCTTATTAACTCTTTGTCAGCGTTTTATTTCTGGTGAGGATTTATTTTCTGTTTCTTTATGTACAGTTTCTGCATGCACGCACACACACACACGCACACACACACACACACTGAGTGCATCTGCAGCTATGAAAACAGCCTATTGTTTTATCATTATATAAGTGATGACCAGATGTTTCCCATTGGCATCTCTTTCTTTTTCTTGTCTTTCATAATTCTGTTGTCACACACACACACACACACACACACACACACACACACACACACATACGAACACTCACATGCTGCTGGCATACGTCATGTTTATCAAGGTTTGACTCCAGGCCTTTGAAACATTTACAGCATGGTCATGCATAATTTACTGACCAAGGAGAGTACTGTATTGAGGGAGAGCAGGATGACTATGTTTGTCTTTGGTGTAGGTAGTGCGTGTGTGTGTGGTATGCAGGACACAGACAGTGTGTGAGGGGGGTGAGGGCGGTTAACAACTAGTTATGTGTTAAATGGTGAAACTGAAACACTGCAATTAGATAACGTGAGTGACGTGAGCATTCATGTTTTGGATGAAAAATTTAAGCAGAGGAAGAAAGATTGTCATGAGTGTGTGTTAAAAAGAAAGACAGAGGGTATGTGTGTGTTTGCTAAGTGAGCATTCATGTCTGCTACAAAGACCAAACCGAAGGCCTTTGGGGTATTTCAGCGCCAGCAACGGTAATTCGACCCTCCCTCGCTCCCTCTCAGTCCCCATGGTGGATTGCTCTGCTCAGCTTGGGTGAATGGCAGCAGCAGCTACCATTTAAACCCTGAGGTGGGATTGTGTGTGGGGGGCAGAGGAGAAGCAGAAGTAGGCCAAAGTGCCCTTTACTTTATTTTAACAACTGTAACGAGATGGAAAGAACGAGAGGCTAGAAAAATAGAAAGCAGGAGAGGAGAAAAATATGCAGTATATCAAGTTAGCACTGGAATTTCTAATAAGCACATGTGCTGTGATGCATTTAAGCGACAAAAGCCAGGATATGCAGGCCCAGAAAAGTGATAATAATTTGGGGACGTGCTGCTGCTACTGACACAGTTTGTTGTTTATTACCTCCACCAAAGAGGTTAAATTTTCGCTTCGGTTTGTCAGCAGGATTATGAAAAAACTATTGACCTGATTTTCATGAAACTTGGTGGAGGGTTGAAGCATGGGTCAAGGAAGAACCCATTAAATTTTGGAGTGGATTCAAATCTCAGGGCGAATACATAAATTATTTTTCACTTTCGTCAACACTGCGAAATAGGGCATTTGGCCTTGGCATAGATCTGCGATCTCAGAGTGCCTGTCTAGTGTTGTACATGCTACGGTTAGACTATCTCCTCTATCTGACCCTCAGGTCACCTCCGCATGAATAAGTTTTAATATTGAAGCAGCACTGTAACACAAAAACAATCTCCATACACACAAGCATTTTAGCACTGAGTAATGATCTCTGTCCACACTAACACACCTGAAAACACATATGGGCAGGTGTGAGCCAGTGTAAACGGCTGAAGCGGTTGTTTGCTTAGTTATAGAAGATACTACGGAGATGGTGAAAAGTAAGAGCAGAGATTTCTCTGCTTGGACCAATGACAAGGTGGAACGGTTGCTGAAAGTAAAATGAGTGTAAGGCAATCAAGGCAGCAGAGAACAGACTGGGAGTCATTGCAAAGCAAGTACAGCAGTGCCAGCATTATCCATCACTGGAGGAGGACAACAGAAAGGAGTGACGCCACCCACACAACAACGACAATAAAGTCACAAAAGGTATGTATACCTAGCTATAATGTTTTGGCTTTACACATGGTGCCTGCATCTGGAAGCGAACCTGGGTGTCTGCATCGTTTTCAAATGTCTCTGTTTCTGCCCATCCAGACTAAAACAGCAACCCCAGAGTTTTCAAACTAAAACGGGGTCAGCAGTGCTTTCAAAGGTCTCTGTTTTAGGGGTGCCAAAACACCAGAGCAGATTGGACGCTAGGCATAACTGCAGCATGGATGTAGCCTGACTTTGTCCTTGTCATGCATTAACATTATCATTACTATTTGTCACAGAGATAAGCATCTGTTTTTACAACAAATAAATACCCGGTGAAAAATCCACAACATTTTTTCACAATAGTTGCTGTTGTCTAAAGTTATTTACAGACTCTTCTCACCATTTGGATTAAAAATATTACGTTTGTTGCATGATATAAAAGATCTGTCACACATTTCTTAAGCTCTGATTCTTCTTCCTGAAACTGTAGCCTGAAATGACTTATCTCCTTTCTGGTTTTGTAATGGGCTACACAAGAAAAACATAGGTTTTATTTGAAAATACCAGAAAGTAGTATCATCACAGACAAACATGGCTGATGATAAAACTTTTGGTTATCATTGTACAAATTCAGCAAGGTCATTTATCATTGTCAGCTACCATCTTTGTTTGGAATACAAAATGCAACAAGATAAAAATCCAAATAATGTATTGTTTTGTTGTTGATTGCTTCATATGATGTGCTGTTAAAAGGGTAGGTGTTGTGAGCTGCAGCTTCAGCCTACACCTTTTTCGGACTGCAGAAGTGTCTAAGTTATGTTAACTGTGCTATTTAAGTATCTGCCATTTTCTGTGAGAGGCTGTGACTTTATTTACATGAATTTCTAGATGAATACATGACGTTCTTATTTCTATTTGCAGACCGAAACAAATTCTAATTCTTAAAGTCTAGAAATACCTTCAGAGCAGCGGTAGGTGTGCTTAGCTCTGTGACTCAAATGTAATGTTGATGTAAGGGAGGCACAAAGTAAATTGAATCATGCTGAACTGTCTTTGTGTTTCCAGTAAAAGCCAGTAGATGGAGAAGATGGAGAGGGTCAGAGCCCCAGTGTGATGCACAGACCGCTAAGAGAGGCTGGTGTTTTTTTTGTCTTGTTGCAGAAGCATTAGCTTTTTTTATAATGTTATTATGTGCCGTGGGCATTTTGCACTCTAATGGCCACGTGACGTACAGAGGAGAAGAGAAGACAAAGACGGAAAAAAAACTGAAAGAGAAAGACAGAGATAAAGTCATAATCCAGATTGAGGATGAGTTTAATCTGGATCAGAGTAATTAACCAGAGTGACTAGAAAACATCACTCTTCAGCTGCTGACAATTGATATCAGTTCAACATGAAGAACAAAAGTACTTCTTTCAAGCATACTTATTATCTTCATAACAGTAAAATAAATTAGAAGTACACTAAAATGTAATTTACAGTAAGTGTGGAAGGAGCAATAATGTATCACTGCATGATAATTTGGTGTTTTTCCTTGCATGAAAATATACAAAATATGATATTCTACAGTGACATTTTAGTAAACACTTATATTTCACTCTGCGCTGTACATAAAAATGTAGTTATGCTTATTTAACATACTTAAAGCTGTTAACTCATTATTAGTCTGTTTTCATGTTAACGTCAGTGACACTTTGCATCCTAAATGTCTTACAGTTTAGTGTACTTCTTTTTTTCCAGCTTTAAGTTGACACAACACAAACTAATATGCACAGTACTAGTCGGAGCCAATTAATCAGATGTTGTGACGCAGCATTATTATTGTTTATCTTTCTCCAAGTTGTGTGCAGCATTCTAATGCTTTACATTAAACACAAGACAATTTGTTAAGCTCTGTCCGTGGCAAACTATTATTCTCGCTTAGAAAAAACTTCAAGAATCACTGAGACATGAAAGACATCTCTGCCAACAACAAGTCTGTGTCATCATTATTTCTCATTCTTTCATACAGTGTTTGATCCATGGAAAATCCCATGAATCCCTGCTCTCACACTCTCTCTCTCGTGCAGACACAGCTGGCTGTCTGTGACCATTGGAGTTAATCTGCCCAGGACAGACAGCTGTGACATCTGGCACGCACACACACATGCACACACACACATTCTTTCGTTTATTCCCTGTGTGACAGACCTTAACTCTCGCCATGTACTGAAGGCCGGTGACAGCAGAGGTTAACTGCTGTCACTAAAGTTAACTTTGTGTGTCTCTAAGCCTGTACAACTTTAACCTGCTCAATTTCACATCCAGCGGGTTTAGAGCACCTTCAACGGTGTGTGTCAGCTTTGAGACAGCCCTAATCCTGCCCTGTGTCGTTTATAAACAGATAGAAAGGTCTTGTCTGTGCCAGTCTAATTTCCTGCCCAGGTCAGGTGGTGATATATAGCCTACTGCTCTACTGCCCCCCTGGAAACAGTGATACCTGAGAGCCTGCCCATGTTATGTTCCCATAGTGACCAGTGTCACCCAACCGGGGCGTGTCTGAGGAGTGTGGGAGCAGTGTCATGCATAGCCGATCGGCATGAGTATGTGTGTGTGTGAATACACTTTGCATACTCTTACAGGCATGGCAAACACACACACACACGCACACACACAAGCGCAGGCTGAAAATGCTGCATGGTGAGTAGGGTGAAATGGTTAACCCTGAATCATCCCCACCTGTGAGAGCAGTGAGCGCATAAATACACCACTAGAAATAGAGTCAGCCTGACTGGTCTGAAAATAACTGGAGAATTAGGAGGCAGGAAGACGACAAACTGAGAGGAACGCAGAGCAAAGACGCTGCAGGGGAGATTAGGACTTAGAGGCCAACTTTAACCCAGACAACACTGATGTAACACAGCGACCACTGGTACTTTTTACGTGCTGACCAAGATTTTTCATCACATTTGGGCATCAAAAACCAATAATTAAAAGTTCTGAAGCCATTTTTGTAAAGTTAAGTAGATTACAGTAGTTACAGAGAGCAAAATGTCAACTGTACTGATTGACACAGAAATTGGTTATACATGAGTGTAAAAGCAGATATTTAAGTATACTGTGTTTAAGAAAAATGAGGCTGAAAGAATTGTATTTGCTATTTTTTTTTAAATATAAAAATTCCAAGTCAAGCTATTTGTCCCTTGATGGATGGATTATGGTGAAATATGTTGAAAAACTATTTCAAAAATTGGTTGTAATGTGGTATATCTGTATATATTTGCTGTTATTCTAGATATTTGTATCAATTGGAAGGAAATGCTGCATTCTGTAAAGAAAAATAAAAATAAAAAGATGGTTGTCATGTTATTTAACTGGTGTCTGAAGTGATGTTGACTGATCGTTTGCGTAAATAAACCAAAACAACCTTAGACACTATGATGACGGCAAGTTAGCAGAAAAATATTTGTGGAATAAAGCATGACATGTTGAAGAAGAGTTGTGTGCTGTGTTAATTTTTTAAAGCACCAAAAATGCCATTTACAAATAGTAATCTCTAGTCAGATTCTTGGTCTTGTTCACCCGTTCCATGAACATGTATTTCCAGATTTGTGACATTATGGATGCTTGTGTTAAAACAATGACTGATGCGCGGAGAATTTTGCCATATTTTGTTAAAGGCAGCCAGTTCTAACCACCAATGAATGAAAATGTATGCTCAACACAACATAACACACTCCTGCTTTAAACTTTAAAGGTTATAGAGAGGTCTTTGAGACGTGCAAGAATTATTAAAAGCCTAGCTGATAACTTAATCCTTTAAACTGGAATATATTTAAGGCCTCTGCAATCTTTTGTAATCCATTTTTTGTGTCTGAGAAGGGCACAAGGATGACCTGTGAGAGTAAGACACATCCAACCTCATCAAAATGATCTACACATATTAATATCTCTAAAGCCAACTAAATAGGCCACTGCTCTCCAAAGACAGAAAATTTTTCTTTTCATAAATGATGATCATTTTGGTTTTCTTGCACTGTATGTGGGGCGCTGACAGTCTGAGCTGGGTGGAAAGGAGATGAATGATCTACTTCTGTGGCCTCTGAACTTCCAAAAGTAATTAAGGCAGAAAGATGCAGCCTTAAGGGAACCATCTAATTTTGACAGGCAGACAGTCAGACAGACGGTATCCAGTTTGTGTGCTGACCCTGAGGTTGGAAACCACTGCAATAAACTTTAGGGTGCATGTTTATTCTCAAATTGGATTTCTGTTTTACTACAAACTGATTCAGAGCCTATTAAATCACTTTAGCTGTTGACTGTTAAAGTGAGATCTAACTACGCCTTGGCAAGAAATATTTGATAATAATCAATTTTAAGTCTGTTTTTTAGGTTTGTTTGTGTGATTTGTTTTGCATGTTATTGATCTGTCTTGCCTGTTTTAACCAGTGGTGGGATGTAACTTAGTACCTTTATTCGAATACTGTACTGGGGTACTTGTTCTTCACTTTAGGTATTTACATTTTTTGTTACTTGATACTATACTATGTTTTGGGGACAAATACTTAACTTTGTACATCACTATGTTTATTTTGACAGCTTTAGATACTAGCTACTTTGCAGATTGCAAATACAAAATTTAATCAACTGATGCACCATGATATATTATTATAGATTAGGCTACCTGTCAGTACACAGAGTAGGTAGAATTAGTCACACCTTTAGTGATGCTAACACATTAATGCATCAACAATTATAATCCAGTAACAGAATTTATTCTGAAATGGACCATTCTGCATAATAAATACTTTTACTTTTGGTCCTTAATGAGCAGTGTTAAGATGTAGGGGGTTTTAGTGGCACCCAGCAGTGAGGATTGAAGACTACAACCAGCTGAAACATCTCCTGGTTAAGATTCCGTCAGTGTTAATTGTTCAGGAGGTTTTTCCTGGGAATTATCCACGGAGATATCTTTCTCTCCAAAAAAATGGACCCAGAGATTTCAACTGTTAAAATCATGGAATTAAAAAGTTCTACGTTAAAAAAAAATCTGTGTTTTACCAAAGTTGCTTATTGGACTTGAGACTGCTTACTACAATGACTGTCGCAAAATGGCACTATCTAAAGCAGAGGTTCCCAAGTAGTCCTGCCACAGGGTCCAGGTTTCTCCTTAGTTATTAGCTCAAGGTTCGAACAGTTTAATATATTCAGCATCATACTTGCGTGTGGCCATGTTGTCAAGCTAGTTTGCTGTCTCTGTGAGATACATGTCCATTAGTTACTCACTCTACCGCAAGACATGGCACTTCAAACGTGTCAGAAATTCATTGTACTTCAAAATTTATTTATTTTTCTTTCTACAAACTTGACATGTTCGTGAGTCACTTGCGGTCCATTCAGAGTGGACCAGCAACCCACTGCTGGACCGTGTCCTGCCAGTGGCAAACCACTGATCTAGAGCCAGTGTTTGGTTTGTCTGTTCTGGGCTAAAGTAGAAACATGCCGGTGCAAGGTTGTGGACTAAGTAGACAAGGACGCGCTCCCTATAGATATAAACTGTACATTCTAAGATATCGAACACACAGTTCTCATTTTTTAGGTAATTATACACTAAAGAAAATATACTTATTATGTTATATTCCATTTCTGCCAATATATCCCCCTAAATCCTACACACTGGACCTTTAAAGTGTATTTTGAAGGTAATACTTTTACTTAAGTGTAGTTTTCAAGACAGGGCTTTTTCTTATAACTCAAGTATTTCTACATTTCTACTTTACTTAAGTAAAAGATCTGAGTACTTCTTCCACCACTGTTTTTAACCTGTATGTCATCTCAATCCTTTTCTAACAGGGAACACAATAATAAGCATTGTTTTTTATCTTTATTGGGCTTTAATCACAACAGTTGTAATTGTGTGTCAGGACAGGAAGTTTCCAGTTTTGTATTTACCCTCAGATTGGTCAAATAAATCTAGCTAGGCATCTTCTTCTTCTCTATCTACCACAGCCTGTAGTAAGTGTCTTGTGTCTAAACCAAACTGCACAGATTGTGGGGGTCCTGTGAAAACGCAGCCAAGTTGTGGTGTCAAAGCCAAAACTTTTACATAATAGCTCACTTTGTTGTACCTCCAGTCCTTTATATCCCAAATCTGAGATTCTAGTTGGCAGGTAGGCTCGACAGGCTGAAGCGGGGACAGTAAAAAATAGGTCATAACGCAGCTCCACGGGCAAAACCATGATTCACCGCTCAGGCTTATAGAGAGAGGCGTTTTTTATCCGAGCAGATGATGGTGAAGCGGTGCAGCAAACCACAAATGATAATCTCATCCGATGCGATCAGCGCTTGGTACTGTATAGCATCTCGTGCGTGAACGCTGGCCCGGTTTCATTACCATGGCAACCGGAATCCCCTCGCGCCTGAAGAAGGGGGCGTTTCTCCTGCTAGCTAATAAAAAACATCACTGATAGGCTGCTAAGCAAACGGTAAATAAACGGCTGCTCTGCGGCGTTACTGTCATGTTAAAGGTTTGTTTTCTCGCTCTGTCGGTGTTTAAAGTCCCCACGGTGCTGCTGTGCGTGTTAAATAACATTGAGAGCGTCACATGTGTGAAAACTTTTGACACATACGTTCGTGCTCACACGCAGCGCAGCCGTTGTCCCACACGGTAACCCGACACTGCATCGTCCCCACAACAGGTGACGATGCACCGGTGCTGTATGTATTTATATCCCCCAGTGTGGCCCGTTTCTGTGCCCGTTGTGGTGTAGCAGCAGGCCCCTGAGCCTCCCTGAGCGGTCACTCACCTCTATCCATTTCTGTGCCTCCAGACAGGCAGGTTCGGGATGGTTCGACCCTGACAGCTCCGGCTCGTCCCGCGGCGAAGCCTCCGGGTTATCTCGACCTGCTGTGGGGCTAGCCATCTCCGGGCAGGCCGTTAACCGAGGACCACAGAGTGAGTGTGTGTCGGACGGTGATACGTGATATGTGATAAGATGTGTCGGTGGTGCTCCCCTCCCCGCTCTGCTCTGTCAGTCCGTTATCCTCCTCCTCGCTTTCTGCCGTCAAACGCCCCGCAACTCCAGCTCCGGCTCTCTCTCGCGCTCCCCGCAGGTCCTGCTCAAAGTGTGGCACGGAGGTGGAGAGAGAGGCTCGCGACCCCGACACTGCAACACGAGCTCGGCGCTAAAAATAATGATTCTTGTACGCGGCCGGGCCGCGCGAGGCTGCTGCCGCGCATTTTAGGAGACGTGAACGCGCAGGCAGGAATCTATGCGGGGGAGGTCGAGAGAGATGGAGAGAGATAGAGGAGAGGAAGAGAGAGGGGGGAATTACAAAAGATGTCCCGTTATTTGGCCACACAGTTATCCTGCATCCGCTCAAAGTGGCTGTTTGAGGACATCTGCTTCATGTTTAGGCCACCTGAGTATTAGAAAGTCCACTGGCTTTAAACATGCAGCAAGAAAATGTCAAAAAGTCGAGGTTTAACTGACTCTGAGTCCTTAAACACAACCATGTTAGGGAATATGCACCATTTAACCACAGGTACTACCTGAAATAATAAAGGTGTTAAAACTAACTTTAGATACATGACCCTTGTGCTATGGTGGTGCACTTTGCATTTAATCAAATTAACAAAGGCCCCTGAGAGTCTAAGGGCCCCAGGGTAGATGCCAGCTTTTCCTGTCCAGTAAACCAACCCTGTGAGGAATAAATTGAAATTAAATCAAATAATTCAGGCCTGCTGATGCATGGTGAAACACCTCTGAGCCTCTGCTCCAAGGGGAGATTTTAAAGTAGCATTGCAATGCCCATTTGTGATCCCTGCTAGGTTATATCTCATATAATCAACTTCAAAATGAAGCTGCCTTGTACACAGTGGTGTGTGCTTTGTACCCTATTGGTAATTAAAGGCAACAAGATATAGATTTATTTCTCTGGTGGAGAAATCTTTGCTGACATTTAAGTACTTACAATATGAACAAGTGCAAGTTCTTCACTGTATAATGTTAACTTCCCCCATGATGCTAAAAGCCCCAAAAAGGCCTCAGTGTCCTCAATAACAGCCTTGCCTCTAAATGCCTAAAATAAGATGTATATGCCCCATTTAAATAAAGATAGCTTCTCACATTTATCTTTACAGTCACTGAGTATGTTACACAGCACAAAATCAATAGCACCATAAACTCTTACACGCTGCATTTCACACACTTAACAAAGAATGGTGGTAATCAGTGACATTATAAGTAAGCAGTGCTGTAGATAATAGGTGTGTACACACAGTGTCATGACCTTTAGTGTTGGGTGAAGATGTGACCTTTTCAAGAAGGTCAAACCTCTATTTTATTACCAGATCACCTGGATGAAGAGGTGAAGCTCACACCAAGCAAAAGACACAACCAGGGGAGAGTAGTAAAGCTATATTACCTCCCACAGTCTTTGATATTATTCTGTCATTTGGGATTAAAACTTTAGTATAAATTTGTGCCTCAAGATTCACAGAGGTTTTTTTCAGTCTCTTGGTCTTTATCAAAGGAATCCTGTCATTAAGGTTAATATCATATATCACTCTCTGATTGTTCTTTTGCAGCACATAAAGGTGTTGTGTCAGTATGTATAGTGATGAGCTGACTGAGCAGACAAACAGTCCTCCTCCTGCTTCATCCCTTTGCAGCTGAACAGCAGTCGACACCAGTAAGGATGAGCCTCAAGCAGTGAGGGCAGTAGGACATTAACCACTTCATCACCTCATGCGACAAAAGTGTAAATGGGAGTCTGCTAAAAATGTCGACTGGTGACTGGGAGAGGTCAGTTAAGGACAACAGATTACTGGGTTTTAAAGGAAGCGCTAGAGACACATTTAACTTTAATGGTTGCTTTATTGAATTCCCACAGCTGCATCACCAACAGAACTACAGCAACATAGTATTTGGAAAGTGCAGAAAGGTAAACAATTGGTGCACAGCCTAAACACACAGTACTATCACCCTGCAATGCACGACAACAACTCAACATAGAGTAGCACTTTGTTTTGATGGTCCCGATCATTTTGTTTTTCTGTGTTTAAACTTGCACACTAACAGTGTATTCGACTAGTTGCAGATTTTTAAGTGAAAATCCATTTTCAAATAAAGTGCAAACAATTGTATTAATTTTTGAAAACGTAGGTAAACTACTGCGATCCACCACTACAAACTTCTCAAAGAAAACCTCAGTTTCTGAGAGAAATGTCACCCAAGAACACCACTCAAAAGGTTGCGTGCAATTTCCGAACAATGGTTAAATTATTCCTACGGATACATTTGGGCTGTTCAGAGGAATGTCAGATCCTTACAAACTCAACCACACAGCAACTAAAGGCATTCAGAGAAACAGGCAAAACATTTCTCCGTACAAGTTTTCTGCCTTTTCCTTCTCACTCTTCTTTGTTCTATTTATTGGCACAAAAGGTATTTAAGCATCTTCTGAGTTTGACACCGACCCACCACTGACTACATATAAAACAAAAACAGGCAAAAAAAGACAAATACACATATGCACACAAGCAGTGGTGAGATCTGACCTCATGTTTTACAATTCTCGTTGCTAAATGATATCACACAAAAAGTTTGGGACAAGCTTGTAGCAGTTAGTGTCAGCAGAACAAAAGGTTTTGATAGTGTGTTTGTGTGTACATGTGCTAAAGAATGCTTTGTTCATGAGATGAAAGTACAGTATGTGGCAACAATATGTGCTTTATAGTGCATAGTGTCTGCAGATGTGTGTGTTCACAGGTTGTTCTGGGTGCCTGATGACTGTGTTTGCCTTGTGAATGCTCCAGGACGTTTTGGTTTACAATTTGGTTGTGCGTTCTACTGAACATTTAACTCTGACAGAGAGCCACTGCAGAGAAACGGACCTCGCCTTGCCCTCTCTCCACGAAGCCACGGCACACTTTGGATGCATCCTGGGCGTGTATGAAAGGAGAAAAAAGTTTACTCTTCAGTAAAATCTGTATATAATTTGACATAATATATTTTTAATCAAGTTTAATTAACTTATTTCTGCTCCACTGTACATAAACTATAAATACTGAACTTTTAAACCACACTGCAGTCCTGACATCTGAGGCTACTGGTCACAGAGCAATTTTTAAATATCCAAGTACATTTTACTGTACATTTTACTAAAAAACAAAAGTAAAAAACTAGTAATAAAAAAAGTTGCATTAAACAAATAGCTCGTCATACTTTAATATGAGGCTTGGTGTCATGAATGTGCTTATCATCATATAGCTTATACTTGTGTTTCAGATATTTAAAGCTGGTTTTTTAACTTATTAGACCACACCAGCTTAGTCAAATGAATTCCTCTGAATGCTTATCATAACCACATCACACATTTTGTAGAGAGTGTTGTGTATATAGAGTAGCTTCAAAGCAGTCCTCAAAATATCTTTAACTTTCATTTATATTTTCATAGCAGTATTTAGTCAAAATTGTAAGTAATTTCTTACATAATAATATTTTATTTTGCCAATATTGCCCACCCACACGCTGTGATAGAATTGTGAATGTAGGTCTTCAAATTCAGTATTTATCTACATAGGCATCTCTAGCTTTACTTCAGGATGTAAGTAGTTCTGCCTCCATTAAATGAGATCCAGTAAATCATCTAAGCATTTAATGCCACAGTGTCATCACTAACACGTGTAGCGTCCTCTTGTGGTAGTCTGACGTGACAGTCTAAAAGGCTCTGAGTTGAGCACAGGCGTGACCTTCAAAAACTTCTTTGGCATGTTTTCAATCTAGGACTAAATGCACTTTTTTTCCGTTTTATCAGTCAAATTCATTATGCTTTTTCTTGACAGCTTATTTTTTGTTATTCATCTAATATTTGACAAACAGGCCTGACTCACATGGCTTCAGGAGTGGCAGCTCAAATGTAAGGTGCAACATAACATTGCTCAGATTCCAGCTTTAAGATATTTGTAGACATGGACGTTTAATGTGAGTATACTAGTCGTCTTAACAGTCCCCACTTTTTTATGATCCCTACTGGAGATTTGAGAGTGTGCATTAGCCAAGTTTATTGATTGGATCAAGACACTGGGGAACAGCCACTCCCTGTTTCAGTTTAATACCATGACTCATCACAGACCATGTGGATAAAGAAACGTGGCTCACTATTATATTTTAAAAAATACAGAATTGACACAATTTGTTAAAGAACGACCACAGTTTTACCCTACCGTAATGAAGGAGTCATCTTTGGTAGCTCCATGCTTCACTGGTCCATTCATTCTACCATCTTAAAAACAAATAAGATAATTAGCAATCCACAAAGTGACACCACATACAGTAATGTACACAATGAGTTGATCTGCTTACCCAGTTCATAAAGTTGTCCATCTGCATTGACAAAGGCAATAAAGTGGAAGTTGATTTTGTCTGCCTCTGGCTGTGAAAGTGGAGATAAGAGGAATTAATATTCTGTGTGATTATTCTGAGACAAAAGGGCTCCAGAAAAGACTAGTACTGCAAAGCAACTTGTTGCCATCAACACCACATTTAATTTAAAGACAGAGTGTCTCATCTCTCTCTAAGACAGTGATGAGGGGTGAAACCCACATCGGGGTCACTGGGGTCGAATGAGTCAATGCCATCAAGCAACTATCTTTCATTACCCTTCTCTCGACCAGGGTTGGATGGAGGTTGGACGTTGCGTAGGCAGTGTTACCTGGTATTGTTACCAGGAACAGAAATGAATTCAATAATACTGATGCTTACAACTTGCCAAAAAAATAGAGCAAGCTCATTTATGGGCAATCAAGAGACAAAGAGTCTGCATAAGGACAGACAAAGAGATAAAACTGAAATGTGCAACTCTCAGGTCAGTTAAGTGTATGGAAAAACACCGTGACAAGGTTTCAATGACAATGATTCCAATGTGTCATATGCACATCTACTGCCTGAAACGGGGTAAAAGATGCTAACCAATAGTAGCTGTTATCTTACCCTACATTGGCCCTGTGCTGCAACCTCATTGTGAGCCTCACAGATGGCCTGAAGAAGCAAAATTTCAGAACATGTAAGTTTAATACTGATAACAAAGTACATTCTCCTCTGTAAAACAAACATGCAGAGATGTTTCTACTAGAAAAACTGCAAGTCACAAATGTAACTTAGAAAAAAAGCACAGGTTTGAGGTTTTAAAGACACCTATTCTTAATAGAACATTCTGTAATAATATTGAGAACATTTTAAAGCAGCTGTTAAAAGCAGCAGCAGAGTGACATAGATTTGGCAGTGTCTGGCGCCCCCATGTGGTTAAATGAAACATATAGATTACGTAATAATAACAGATATCTCAAAAATTAGGAGTATTCTTTGGGTTTATTTTGTTTTTTAAATGTACTAAATGTGATTGGATCTTTTTTCTATTGATCAGTCATTCAATTTTAAACACTTATTCAACATTTTTTGCAGCTTACATTTCAGTAACCATATACTGCCCTCCCATCATTAGCTCATAGGCAGTGAAATCTCACTGGTACAATAAAAGAAACTTAAGCCTCTGCTGATCAGGTTCCCTCTTTATGTAACAGCTGTATCTCCAACAGAAGAACACATAGCAGCTTCGGCAGTGTTTCTCTTACCTGGTTCTTCTCCAGTTGTTTGGCACGGTCATCAGGAGACATGTTTGCAGTCTCCTCTAGAAACTTCTTCAGGGCAGAGCCAGTATCTGAAAAGACCAAAAGCAGCACCAGAAGTTGATCATGAATAAATATACCATTCATTCACATTCAAATATCCCAACTATACCAACCAATCCCTATATCACAATCTGCTCCACCAAATAACTGTATCACCAATAATAATTGAGTGATTAGATGAAGGAGAATTAATGGTAGTGAAATATTAAAATGCACTTACTGTAATTCTACTACCTGAGATAATTCAGCAAATATTTTGGAACATACTGATTTTTCTTGAGCTATAAACCACAGACCTAACCCCTGTATTTCTATATATCTGAATGCAAACCTTATTACAAGCTGGGCCCATGTCACTGTCTATAACTCAGATGCTGGATTTTATCTCACAAATTTAAGGGTTTTTTATTTCAATGTTAGCTTCAACAAAAACTGCAAGTTTGGCATTTTCCCTACATTGAAAACTAACTAAAACTACATTAAAAATACTGTGAATTATGACAGATAGCTCTGCACTCTGAAAAGAAATTGCTGAGTCACTGATACTGACAAACAGCTACATGCTTGTTTTATGAATAAATATTTTCTAATATCAATATCAGTAAATGTATTGTTACGTACTTACTGTGGCACAAGTGATCATTCGATCTGCACTCACCAAATTTCAGTTTGCTTTGGTTGTTGGCCACAGCATGCAGTAGGGCGATGGTGCCACAGGAATTGACTGCTGTCTGCTTCAGGAAATAAACCTCAGAGCCTCCTGTAACCTTGTCTGCCTGCTGCTGTCTGAAAGACTCATGCTGCCACACACACAGACAGATAGAGCACAGGTCATGAAGTCAATTATGCCACTTGAAATGTGCACGTGGAAACAGCAATCAGCAGAACAATAGAAAAAATGTTGGCATCTATTACATGTGTCATTTATGGAGCAAAAACACAAAAAAGTCTAGTTATAGCTTCTCCAATAGAAGCATGTACTACTTTTCTATATGTATTAACGTAAATTAAATATCAAAGATATTTAATTTACAATAATCAGACCAAATTAGGTATTTAAAGCCATTATCTTGACCTCTGGGAGACTGCAGTGGCCATTTTTACACAGTCATCTGACATTTTGTAGACAGGCTGATCATTTCATTAACTGGAAAAAAACAATGGATAATTAAATTGATTATAGTTGTTTGTATACTGGTCTGGCTCCCAGGATCACAATAAAAGCCCATCTGAGAATGTGAAAGGTAGTCTGGAGTTTAATGTCTAGGTTTGATTAATGTCTAGGATGATTAGACTTCATACTGGGGAAGAAAACAGTCAACATCTGCTGATTCATTTCCTCGCTATCATCCCAGTCTCACCCTTTTCTACCCATCATATAACACCACATCTCCTTCTCTATCCATCCATGCCCTCCCCGCACCTCAGTCTCACCCCACCCTGTAGAGCCTGTATCAGTGGCTCACCCCACCCTTCCCTTCCCTTCCGGGAAGTAGTCTCCACCGTCACCCCGTTATTACCTGTTGTGTCAGTGGGAAGAGCAGCATCAAGGCACAGCATGGTTTCGGGACGGCGGACAGTTGCTCCCCCTCCAGCCCCAGCACATCAACGAAGCGCCAGTCCTCACCCACGCCTAGCTTGCTCATCATCTGCAACAGACAGCCAGGGAAATAAACACAACACGATGATATTAATGGTTGTGAAACAGCTGAGGTTTCAGAGGCGACATACATAAATGAAACCCTCAGAGTGTTCAAAGATGCTGCGTTGTGCTGGTCCAGTCAGACCACACCCTTTAGCCTAGACACTGGGGACAGCGCTGGGGATGCTGCTGCTGCTAATTAAAACCAGATAGACGCTTCTTCTGTTTGTTGTCGCATCCTTTTGATATTAACTGCCACTTTTTTAACGATACAATTCATTATACCAATATAATATGTGTATTAATGACTGTAGCGACGCGGTGGTTTGGTGGCGTTTTAACGGTCGTCTCAGTAACGGTTTAACTGCCGTTATAACTAGCTGGCTAAAACTTACCTGACAGTTGAATCAAACAGTCACCAATGCGTCGCCATTGCTAAACGTTTAACCGTTTGCTACTCACCTTGTTCAGCATCTGAAACGACACAAACAGAGGCCACAGGTTAGTTTGTTGTCTACAAAAACGTCACAAGTTGACAAAACAGTTATTTCCCCTCACCTCGGGGTTGATTTCCATCGCAGTCCACGCCATTTTTGCACTGTTTTCGGTTTCACTTCGGAAATTGTGTCCACTTGCTCTCCTCGCTCCTGCAGCTGTCAGTTGAAGTTACAGAGCGTACCCGTACTTCAAGCTGCCGGTCATACCACTTACCGGCAGACAGGGGGGTGAGCTCAGATCAAATAACCGGTAGAGCACATATTTAGCAGATCTGCTGAGAAATATCAGAGTGATTTTAAACGCTGGATTTTTCTCGCTACACGTTTAGCATGTAACGACATCCTAGAACGAGATTTATGCTTGTATAAAAAAAATATTAAAGTTAAATCACACCGCTAAAAATGTGTGAGATGACTCTGGTAAAATCTTTCTAGAAAGGAAGGTGTGACATATTAATCTCTCCCATAGATCACTACCTATCATCAATGGTTCTGGCGAATGAGGTAATTAACCGCTGGATTTACAGTTTATGAATAATCTAAGGCAGTAATTATAACCCCCCTCCCACCCCCCAAAATTCAAATAAGTCCCTTCCACCCAATATACTGAGAAAAATTGAAGAAACAACAGGTAATGTGCATGAATTGTAAACAAACAACAAGCTTATCGCCCATGTAATAGCCACACATTTACCTAGCAACCAACATTAACTAACATTAATGTTACATTATATTTGTCACATAGCCCATGCAAAGCCTAAGCAAAGTGCTGCATGTGTGATTTATGTAGACAGTAGCCTACTAGCTTTACTGCATATTCCTATAGTGTACTGTATAGCTGAACTTCCAGGTCACAGGGGCGGCAGGCCAAGCAAAGCACCCCAGACATCCCTCTCCCCAGCAATGCTTTCCAGCTCCTCCTGGGGGACACCAAGGCGTTCCCAGGCCAGATGAGATATGTAATCCCTCCTGCATGTTCTGGGTCTGCCCCGGGGCCTCCTACCAGTTGGACGTTTTCAGAACACCTCTAATGGGAGGTGCCCAGGGGACATCCTGATCAGATGTCCAAACCAGCCCAACTGACCCATTTTGACCCGAAGGAGCAGCAGCTCTATTTTGAGTAACTGCGAGTGACACAGACACACCATTGAACAAGTATAAATGCACACAACGCCGTAGGCTACTGTGTAGGGTCTGCCGCACAAGCATAAATCCCACTTAAGGCTGAGCCCAGCCACCCCACGGAGGAAACGTATCATTCTTTCGGTCACTACCCAGAGCTCATGACCATAGGTGAGGGTTGGGACATAGATGGACCAGTAAATCAAAAGCTTCACCTTCCGACTCAGCTTCCTCTTCACCACGACAGTCAAGCGCAGCGCCCACATCACTACAGAAGCTGCACCAAACCACCAATCCATCTCACACTCCATTCTACCCTCACTCGTGAACAGGACCCAAAGATACTTCACCTCCCTCGCTTGAGGCAGTAACTCTCTCCCAACCCTTTCCGGCAGAAAATCCTGGCCACAGATTTGGAGGTGCTGACTCTCATCCTGATCGCTTCTCACTCGGCTGCTGGAGGTCACAGCATGATGAAGCCAACAGAACCACATCATCTGCAAAAAGCAGAGGTGCAATTCTGAGATCCCCAAACCGGAACCCTCCCCCCTGGCTGCACCTCAAGATCCTGTCCATGAATATCAGGATGCTGGACTTGTTTATGATAAATAGTATAATAGGAAATGAGTGTTGACTCCATGGCTACAACCTTGGTATAATCAAAACATTATCTTAACCGTCTTATTCCTAACTGTAATAATGTGCACTCAATAGATCACATATTGAGCACCCAGGCCAATAACGTGACTTATTTTGTTCCTGAATTTTCTGTAGAGGAAGTTCACTTTTGTAAGTTCTCTTTATTGCTAATTGGCTCACTGCACAGGTCTCCTGTTTATTCCATGCAGATTGATTGTGTTGCTGCTGCTGCTGCTGCTGGTAATGTAAGGCACTCTGTACTGGAGTTTGTTCAGGAAAATGTTCAATTTACCTGCCAGCGTGGACATCAGCAAATGGAAAAGCTTTCAAGGAATTCTAGTGTAGGCTAGTTCTTTAGCCTCTAATGTGGCTGCATGTACCCACTGACTTGTGTGAAAATGATGCCCACACCCTAACCAATATCTATCTAACTGGAAATTCATTGGTAACACAAGATATTAATGTTCGTCTATAACTTTATACCATACAGAATAAACAAAGCAATATATTACTTTCCTTTATTCTCCTTTGTTCTCTTATGGCAACAGGTATTTTAGGACATTCTGTAAAATGTGTCTGAGCTGAGTGTGTTTGTGTAATGATAGAGGAAAGAAGATGGAAATGTATTTCTCTGCAAAAATGTACTTATATTTTTTGCTTTTACCGTGTAAGAATTTTGAGTATTTTTTGACCCCTTTAGAATCATAACTTAGTGTCGTAGAATAAAGATGTGGAGCTAGGCAAACTTGATCTTTTGTTCTGTCTCTAGACTGCAGCTATACACCGACCAGCCACAATATTAAAACCACTGATGGGTGACGTAAATAACATTGATCATGTTGTTATAATACAATGTTCTACTGGGAAACTTTTGATACTGGAATTCATGTGGATGCTACTTGACACGTTCCACCCACCCAAACGCCATTGCAGACCAAGTACACCCCCTCATGGCAATGACACTCCCCAATGGCAGTGGTCCCCCCCAGCAGGACAGTGCACCATGCCACACCCCAAAAACTGTTTAGGAATGGCCCGAGGAATGTGACAGTTTAAGGCATCGACCTGACCTCCAAATTCTCCAGACCTCAATTTGATCGAGTATTTGTGAGACGTGCCGGTACCCCAAATGTACCCCTGATCCACAGCTAGGCTTCCTTGGATCAGACTTGGGTTTAGCATGATGAGGCATGGACACAGGACGTCTGGGGGTGTCCTGCGGTGTCTGGCCCTGGGGTGTTTGTGCGGATCCTTTGAGACCTGTGAGTTGTGAGGTGGGGTACCAGCATGTTCCACGGACTTTTTATTTATTTATTTATCCTACCAAATGTTAGAGTCGGCTCCTGCAGGATAAGACAACTCAAGACATTCATGTTATCATTCCAATGTGGTCCTCAGTCCACTATGATCTGCACGAACATGCCTGTTCATGGGAACTACTTATCAGAAGTGCATCAGACCACAACTGCCAAATGTGACCATAGTTACAGCAGTATGCTGCTCTGTATATAGAGCATTTAGTGCACTTAGTTTTAAATTCCAGGGATATTCAATCACTCTGCAATCCTCAGGTCTGCACATTTTACATGTTGCCTCCCTGTCTGTTTTATTTTAGGTTGTGGCTACATGGCTCACCACTTCCTCCTGGTGGCACTGCAACCTTTCTGCACTTGCTTTCACTTTATAATGATTGTTCATTGATGATGGTGACTGAATTGGCTTTAATAATACTCTTTGCATTTTGCTTTATGCTTCACTGTGTAGTCTTTGTTTTCTGAGCACTGATCGCATGACTGACATTTTGAGGGTCTAAGGTTGTGTTATGCCATTTTAATTTATTGTTTCGAAAAAAAAGATGAGGCCTGTCAGACCAGAACTCAAATGGCTTCTTACAGAACAATATTTATTTGACATGTGAAAATTAATTTGATCATGTATGTCTGAAGAAAATGCCACATTTTAAATGTGTCCGCAGGCCCTTTTTATAGATTTTCAATATGCAATGCAACACTTATGCAAGGCCTGACTTTTTAAATACGTTCCCCAGAGGTACTGATCATACCCGCAGGGTGTGTGTGCATGCGTGTGTGTGTGTGTGTGTCAGAGAGAGAGAGATTGCCTGCAGGTTGATTGACTCACAGGTCAGGGCAAAATGGGTAGCTGTTGATTTATTCTACGTGTCTACACGTCCATCTGTCTGTCTAGGTGTTTAATCAGAGTATTTGTAGGTGTTTAAAAAGCGGGTAAGCACAGGTGACGCAGTGGTCTAGAAGTCAGCAGAAGGAAAGAATCGACTCCCATTGTTCTTTCATTTTTTGTTTGTCTGATTATATTAAATGTGGATTAAGTAACCAGAGAACAAAGGACACTGATGGGTCGGGATGGTCTGCAGCTCACAGGACATTCAGATGCACCCTGGAGACATAACTGCAATCAGATTTGATGCTACAATCAAGATCTCTGCTCTTAAATTTTTTGACCAGGAAGAAACTCGATCTCAGTCGTCATTCTTTCCACAAAACCTTGTTGAACAGCAGGTGAAAACAGCTCATGTGACGACTGTGGTCCTCACAAGATAAGGAAAAACAAGCATTCGCTTTTGGAACAAATGTAACTTCACTGGAGTTTCACTTCTCCTCTCCAAGATCTCAAAGAGGAACTAAAGGAATCTAGTTTTGACCTTTGACCTCTGCTTCCTATGTACAGCAGCATGCCTATCCCAGCAAAATTTGTGGAGGTGAGTGGTGTACCTCCTTTACCAGCAGGCTGGGAATGGAGCATCATGGTGTACTTTTGTCTCTTCGTCTCACTCGGCACACTGCTGGCTCTGTTTCTGTGGTTGTTGCTTCAACAATCGCAGCTCTACAGATACAGAAGGTGACGATGCACTGCGACCCACACCTGCTGTCTCAAAACATCCAGCTTGTGTGTGGGTGCTCCTGGATGCCTGTGAAAGTGTGTGATTTGTGGATGTTTAATTTTTTTTTAACTGAATCTGTACTTTAGCATAATTTCTGAAATATTTTAAACCTCTGTAAATTATAACAAATATGATAGATACATTGTTTACTAATGGATGAAGATCTTGTCTTGTTTGAATTTGTGTAGTGTCTTGTGCTAAGGGTCTGTGTTTGTTGTTTTTGCGGGATATCTCCTGACCCTAGAGTATAATTGTGTGAGGTTTATGTTAAAATTTGTGTTTGTATAATGTTCATGTTTGTGATATTTATGTGTTGTGCTGTTAGATGATGGTGGAATACTCTGTTTGTTGTCAGTTAACGTGTCTGAATAATTCCATGAAGGATGGGTCACGAGGGCTGGAAATAAAAATATTTATTCAGTCATTCAATAATGCAAAAGTAGAGCAAGGTTTTCAGAGCAGGGTTGCTATCTATTTATAACTGGTCTGTTTATATGTACATTATGAATACAGTCTTAGCCAGATTACAGTTTTGACCACATTATGTACATGTTTGTTTACAGTGTTATTATCTTATTTTATTACATACATTGCATTAAAATAAGTAAGGGAGGAAAAAGACAAAAATACAGAATAATGTAATGTACAGTTAAAAACAAACATACAAGCTTTTTAAATGCATCTCATGATCTTCACCAGCAGTAGAGTTCACTCAGTCGTCATGGCTCAAAGGGTCATATAAGCCAAGTATGGAAATTAAAGGGATAGTTTAGATTTTTTGTGGTAGGGTTGTGTGAGGTACTTATCCATAGTCAGTGTGTTACATAAAGTAGATGTCTGTCGGCACGCATCCATTTTGGAACAGCTGCAGCAGTGTCAACACGGAAGGTAAGCAATGTAGCCACTGCTGTGGACAGGGTCAGTAGCAAAACTGATTTTATTTTTAAAAAGCCCCACCTAAAAAATAAGAAGAGACAGTGCAAATTAATAAATACAAATGGCATAAAAATGCCAGAATTAGCCAAAAGGGCTATATTTCATCTGTAGTCCCTTAGCCAAGATGCTACACAGGGCTACATAAAGTACAACAAAGCACAAACAAACAAACAAACAACCAAAGTGCTGTGGTTAGCCTGTGACCAGCTTGTTATACAGTGATTGAGATGAGTGAAGATCACAGACTGTAGAAACATCCTGGCAGCCCCTGTAGACACGTCATTTATAATGAATTGAAAATTTGCAAGATTGAGTCACTAATTTTTACAGGTTTTCTTAACATGTGACAGTAAATGGAAAAAATCAATAACAGTTTAGGTGTACACTTTATTGAGAGTATTTTCAGACAGGCCTTTATAACAGGGAAGCCATCAACAGCTTAAGTTCCCCATCTGTGCTCTCATCAAAGCCACCAGACTCCACTGACCAAAACAGTAATTTGGGCTCACTGAACACAGAAGCTGAGGGTCTACTACTGCCTCGATCAGTTAGTTTGTTTGTGTTATGATGTGACTCTGGTGAATCTGAGCTAACCCTTTACAATGCCAAAGTCACACAATTACACAAGCTAACTGATGGGGGCAGCAGTAGACCTGCAGCTCCTGTCTGAAGTGATGTTAAATTACTGTTTTTCTCAATGGAGTCTGGCTTTGAAGAGAGAAGAGAGCAATATAGCATACAGTTAAACTGATCTTAATTGTTTCAGGTGAGGCTCTTTAAGGTGGCTAAAATACATTTTGCTGCTGCCTCTGTCCACAGTAGCTTCTGTGGGGCGTGCCAACTGACATCTACTGTTTGTAATACACTGGATATGGATAAGACCTCATAAAACCACACTTCAAAAGATCCAAAATATACCTGTGATCATGTACTATGAAGACCATGAGATGCAAATGATAGCTAAGGGGGTAAAAAACTAGTAACAAGTGGTTACAGTGGCCTGAAGGTTCGAGAACTGGAGCTGTATAGCTGTCCCTTGCTACACCCACTGAGATGCCCTTAAGCAAGGCACTTAACTCCCCCCTGCTGCTCAGTAACAAGCAGCTCAGGCTGTGTCTGTGTAACTATGTGTCTTTATGTGTTCCTGAAAAAAAGAAAGCATTGCCTTCAGGTAAACTCACTTGAATAAATAAATGTTTGTTTTGTTCAGTGGATCTTGTGCCAAAATTCCTTCACACTCAAAATGTTTATTTGTGGCTCTTTCAAAATAAAATATTATCAATTCTGCTTAAAATGTCTGTTTTGTTAAGTGAATTCAAAACTTTCATAAGCAATTTTTTTTAATGAAAAACAATATAACCCACATTCTCCTCTATCTCTCTCCGTGATAAGTCTCTTTGTTAGAATTGATCTGCAGCCCTCAGTTCAGTTTACTTGGTGAATCATTGACATGCCAGGCAGATTCCACACATACCAAAGACAACAGAATGAATAGCATTCAAGGTAGAAACAATACTAATTTAATCTATACGTTTCTAAGATAAGGCTCCTCATTCAATACCATTTACCCTGTTGGCAATGAACCAGTGTGGTGTCAGTCTTGACCTGATGTCAATACCTGGTGTCTCCTAGTCTCCAGTTTCTGTGTACAGAATCACTCTGCATAATTAACACAACTTTTCTGATGAATAACCATTATTTTGAACTTCACAGCTGCATGCCAGATTTATTTTTTACAGTCATATTTTTGTGGTGTGCCCCCTGGTGTCTGATACAGGTACAGATTAGATCACTTAAGGTGAAGTTCAGTTCAACCATCAGATGTCTTAAGACACTGCACAGCATGGTAACACTGTATAATATTAAATAAGGGTACAAATCACATATATTACTCAGCTAATGTATGACTCATGATGATATAATGCTTGACCTGATGCTCACGATTAACAAGTGAGTCGAGGAATGTTAATTCATATGTGACCAAATTAGCTGGGTTCCAGTTACATAAAAGTTCATTTCAGACCAATGCATTTGCTCAGCCTCTCTGAATTTAACATGGTACAGCCTGCATTAATTCATGCATTAAATCATTATAAGCCATGCATTATGCATTACTTATCATTTTTACCCTTATTATAGAACATAAATAATAGTCATAAAATGTCTGAAAAAATTTGTCTGGTGCACAGTGTCCAGTAACTGTACAAAATGGCAAGAAAAAATGTTCACCTAGAACATTTCACCATGGACACACTTTTAAAAATGACTCGTGGGGTTAGTGGATAACCTTAAAAACAGGTTTTCAGCATAAAAAAAATACATTTTTTTAAATTTTGTTTTATTAACATGTGTTAGTCAGTTGAGAACTTTTAAGAAGCTGGTCAAAATCAGTGACATTGTTAAGTAGGAGGAAATTAAAAGCAATAAGTTGGAATATCTTAAATAGTTTGACTACTAAATATCAACACAACTTTTGGATAAATATAAAGTTGGTTCAAATAATTTTTTCAGGGTCAAAGCAAATCATGTTGGTTGTACTAAACTAATCATAAAAGACTCATAAGATTGACTCAATAATGCGTCAGAGTTGGAGCTACTTAAATAGTGCATGCAAATTGTTACCTACATTTTGTAAGTTAAACTAGTAGATTTGCATGCTGCATTGTACATTTTTTGTAACAGATACATTGAAACTTTATGTTTCTACACAACGCTGTGGTGAGGGTGTGGCTACGTTAAATTCACTTGGTTATGGTTACTAAAAGATCATGTTTTGGCCCAAAACGTCCATGTTTGGTGGCACAAGAGCTGCTGGAAAAGCAGGGACTGGCTGGTGAATGCTATACATTTGGTGGCTTAAATGTCACTGGGAAATGCCACTATGTGTTGGTCAGAAACACCCAGGTTCAGTGCCACAAACACCACTGGGAAGGGCCGTTATCTCCTACTAAAAGACCCAGGTATAAAAAACACCCATGTTTGGTGCCACAAATGCTGGTGGAAATGCTGCAAAAGGGTTGCCAAAAGACAACCACTGTTGGTTTCAAACTATGGCCAGCATCTTATACACATGAAACTTGCAAATACAGCATATTCATCGGTTTACAGAAACATACAATGCCAACGTTTTCTTCTGATGACTGAGCTGAGTTGTGATGATTCTTCAACCTAAACAAACTTGACAAATGATACAGACAAAACTAAAACAAGCCTATTTCAGAGCAGCTGTTTCTATGTTTTCAATATGCTACATGAATGCTTTATAAAGCTCCCAGTACAACCAGTCACACATTGTACAGTAGCTGTACGGCTTGGATATTTTCACCACCAGACAAAGACACAAAGAAGGAGTCGCTTAACATTTGGAGCCTGATCTTATGGTCTTTAACTTGAGGGTGTGAGCGTAATGTAAACAGACTTTACTGCTGTCTGTCGGCCCATTGTTAACTTTGCTGCACTAATCAATATTTTAATGTTGACACTGGATCAGATTACTGTGTGCGATGTGACAGGGGCAACTGTCAGAGACAAAAGCAAAGATATAATAATAAATAATATCATTGTGCTGCCATTGTGAAAAATACAATATGAAACAGGATGAAAACAAACTGTTTCTGTTTTCACTGTCTCCTTGTTTGGAGCCACAGCAGCGTCAGAGCACCTGAAACAACATTTCCCAGAGTGCTTCACGAGCAGGGCTGTGCCGGCGTCGGGGTGTGGCCCTCACACGCGCACCCACACACTCACGCGCACCACGGAGAGTTTTTATCCGCAGCTCTCAACCAGCAGTCCTCCTTCTCCTCCTCTCTTGTCTCTCTGCCGGGTCTCTGTCCGCTCACCGAGCTTCATCTGACGGCTTCAGCTCAGCGGTAAGTTTCACCGCAGCCATGTTTGAGTTCACAGCTCCAGCCTACAGGTATTTAAGCTGAGCAGCATCAGCCAGGTGAGCGGGGACAGTCAAGGTCTACCTGAGGACAAAACAGGGACATGTCAGCTCAGCGGAAGGAGTTTGACAGATAACCTGCTACACCCAAAGACAGAGTCAGGCACCGGATAACAACCAGACAGAACAAGTTGTTTGCAGATGTTTAAAGTTTGAACACATCTGCTTTTCAGAAAAGTTTTGGTGTTTGTCGCTACATAACATTTTTGTGTCTCCAGCAGATCTTCTTCTTCCGCTGAACAAAACTCCAGTCTGACAAGATGGTGAGTCATCTTCACTTCACTCATTTTCAGCTGTAACCTAAAGAAACACGACAAACTTTATATTAAACTTATGATTAAAATAATAATTGTTTACCTAGTGTTAACAAAAATCCGTTATATATGCAAATGTGTGACTCAGACTAATTTTTACCCTCTGAACTCCAAGACAACGCCCACTTTTCTCCACATTATGTAATGCTAAGTTTTGATCCAAATGTAGGTTAAAGTTTACAAAATGTGAGTATGTATTCACTGCTGATAAAGCTGCAGATAACTTCAGGTAACATTAAACACAAAAGCCCAGTATCTGCTGTAGATGTGGCAGCACATCTGTCCAAGATCAAGAAAAGTATGTGTATACAGTTATAAGTATATTGTTGCTATAATTAAGTTTATTTTACATAGAAATGAATCAGGTTGACACTTTTACTGCTGAAACACGTCACCATTAAGTGTGTTAATGCTGGTGAGGCAGTAAAGAGGGTTCATTTGGGGAAGTTTATTGTATGACTCATGTGGGCTCTACTCCACTCGGGTGGGTCTCTCTGTCTCTCCACCTCTCTCTGTGTTTAATACACCCATTTCCACGTCTAGCCTGGATTTAAATCCACCCTCCCTCCCACTCTTAAAGGGGAAACACTTCACTTCTTCTTCTTTCTTTTTTTTTTCTTTAACCGGGGTGGAGTTTTACGTTGCCATAAAAAAATGTGATTATATTGATGATAATCAGCTGTGGTGACGTAACACTGCTGCTCTCTGCCGACAGGCTAGTCTGCAGCTGCCAACCAAACTTGTCTTTGGTCGGAAATGCTCACAAACATCAGTTTTAGACGGGTCTGTCTGAGGCGAAAGATCTGATCTGAGCATACACTTGTGATATTGCTGACTTTTCCTTACTGTCAGCAGCTGCAGTAAAAAGACCAAAACTAACAATGCACTGATCCCACTAACAAGTGTGTGTGTGCAGCAGCGTGACAGAGAGTACTCCCCTGTGACACAGGCCTCAGATGTTGTCCAAACACATCAGTAAGCCACACCTTTCACTGATTGAAAAGTTCCCGGGCTCTGCAGTTTATTTTGGGTCAGTGCTGTACACCGTCCTTGAGCTAAAATAAAAAGGTCCTTTTCAAATGCAGCACTACTTCTGTTTTAGTAACCTTTGCTAAAATTGCAGAGCTCAGCTGTCTTAGGAAATCCTTTTTAAAAGTGCGGATATGTGTTTTGAGCTTGAAGTTGTCAGCAGGAGAGACTGGGCTTTGTGCTGTAGCCAGAAGTTTAGCCTCCCCACCTCACAGTCATTTGTTATGTAAAATGTTCTAGTAGTTTTAATGTTTTTCGTCGTATATAATTAGTCCAGCCATTCTCTTTTATCCATTTAAAAACAGTTACATGTCCACACACTGAAACAGATCACCTCCTGACGTGTTTTAAGACTTAAAAATAACGTAATTTGAATAATATTTTGTGTCTGATATGATTTTTTCCTCAAAAAAGTTAAACTTATCTTTTTAATTTGTGAAATTACATCATCTCTTCCTTCTTCCTTGTTGAAAAATTCAGATTATATAAATATGCAAACATTATTTAAACAGAATTTAGACACAAGATGTCTCCCACTTCACTGCAAACATCTATTACCAGTGTTTCTGTATTTTTCTTGACCTGAATATTGTCAAAGAAAAGGACACTCAAGTCTGAAACTCTTTTAGACTCACTTTTGTGTGACTTAACATCAAAACTGTAAACTACACTTTAAATTTCCATGACCTCTGGGTCATCAGGAGTAGCTGCAGCTCAGCTCGCAGTGCCACAAACATGGTGGGGAAGTCAGAAATTGATGAGAGATGAACTAACACATTGTTTGATTTTGTGTTTTTATGGGATTTGTTGACATTGAAAGAAGTGTTGATATGCCAGAGAGTAATATTCACATCCAAGCTCAACCACACAGACAGTAAAATGCATCACTTTACAATAGCAAAGCAGACCCTTCACACGCACGGCTGCGTCATGTATTGTAGTCTTTCTGGTGTCACTTTATGTACCTTAAAGCTGAGATACCAGACGTGACAAGCTCTGCTTACATAACAGAGGGTCAACATACCTCCATGAGACGCCCCCAGCCTCAGGTCATGTCTGAACTCGCTCCACAACTTATCTCTCCCTATAGGAGCTGAAACTGTGTCTACCTTTCCAGCGGAGACGATCTGCATTGTGTTGTGTTGCTGTTGTAAATATCTCTTTGTTCAGCTGTTTGTCCGAGCAGTCATCTGCACACTGATTAGATTTTTGTTTATCTTGTGGGGCTGAGTGTGTTTATGAGGAGGGAGAGCTCGTGGACATTTTGGCGAATTCCTTCCCTGCAGAAAAAGACAGAATCCTGGTTGTTCACAGCAACTTGTTTTTTGGACGTCCCACCTTTTTTTTTTTTTTCTTTCCAGATTTTCAGGGTCAGAATTCCAGAGACATTCCCGTGGTTTTCCTCTCTAAACATCCCTCCCCTCTGAAATAAGAAGCAGCCACTTGGCTATCTCATTGTTAATGTGTCGTAGTTTTAGGGAGTGTCCGGAATGAGTGCAGTGCTGATACTGAAAGAATAAAATCAATCTTAAAGTTAATATTTTTCAGGCTTATCGCACTCTCACTGTCCTCAGCATCGATCCGTCTGCTGTTCTGAAATACTTTTTCCACATTCAGAGGAATTATTAGCCTGACAATCCAACGTATTTGAATCACTGATGCTAAAATATGATGTGGGGACATGATGTTTATGAAAGGGGGTGTATGAAATAAGTGGTTTGATGTGAGAGCTTGTGTGCACATCTGCTTTTATGTAATGGAGCTGTAAGTCTGTAAGTCATTAAGTTTGCTAAGTGCATCTGAAAGGGGGAAGACTTTGATGGGCGCACTCAAATAACAAATCTGAGATACAGTGTTTTATATGTACAGAATGTACACATGATGTCTAAAGACTAATTCAGTATACTCTGTAACGTTATAAAGGTCGAGAAGAGGGAAGGTATTTGAGGACATCATGCACATAAGGAATCTGAGATATGTAATGTAATATTTATCTGAAGCATGAATCCAGAGATTGATTGAGTGTGATCTGCCATGATCTAAAGAGTCTTAGATAAGGTTATGCATATAAGGAATGCAGAGATAATATATTCAAGCATGAAACTACAGATTTAAATCTGAGAAGAAGCCACAGACAGCAGACAGACGTACTTTCTGTAAGTACTAACTTGCTTGCGGGCATATTTTTCTTGCATAAACAATGTTACAGTAACACACATGAAGAAACTTCTCCTCGTTTTACATCTACTTCCTGTTTGATGCCCGAGCACGAGACATGCAGCCACACTCTGTCTGAAGCCTTCACTGTGCGCCCCTACAAACCACGCCCACCACCAGCACATGACAAACCCACCACTGCGACAGTTATTTGAGCCCTGCAGCAACGTCATGATGTATTAAAATTATGTGAGGCTGAACAGAGCAATAAACCACTTTGTTCATTTACTGTATTCATTATACATGAAGTCATGATTGTGTAGGTATGGTGGGCGAGTCATGTTGCAGCTATACCTAACTCAAAAGAGTTATTTATTGTTTTTACTTATCAAACAACAAGAAGAAGATATTCAAGACAGTTAGAGGACAGTCAGAAAATAAGAAATAAGAAAATGCGTAAGATTGTTCTCAAGTCTCCAAAAGACTTTCTGTGTGGTTTTGAATAGTGTTAATAGCAATTTCAAATTATGCCTGCAGTATTTTGTACTTTTTTGTCTGTGTGTTGAAGTTCAGATTCTCTATTCTTGTCATGTGCACAAAAATAACAGTGAAGCAGCTGTTGGCCATGAAAATTTTGGCTTCAGGCTCCCTCTAACAATGCTCAATAAATTCCTCTAACAAAAAGAATATTGTGCAAGTAAAAGCAGAATCTAAATGCAAAACATTGAATAGTTACAGGGCTAAAAATATAAATTAACAAAATCTAAATAAAGTAATTTATATTTGTGTAGACAGCATTGTAGTACAGTCGTAAATAATGTAGCAGAGTTCTCTTTCAAACTACCCAGAAGTCGGAAAAACAGGCGTGGTCGAAAAAAGTCCTCCTTAAGTGCAAACAGGATGTTTAGAAAAGTTCAAAATATCAAAAATCAATCAGTATGTGATTTGTAAGTCCAACAGATGTGACCTTTTTCTGTAACCAAGTCGACGGCTGACTCATCAGGGCCGAGGTGGCCCATTATAAACCAGTAGCCCCTCCCACTAGGCTTAATATTTACCAGATAAGCATTTACAGCTTCTTAAACCCAAATATATATCCTCCTGAGACCCTGTGCCTTCATATGAGGACATCACATTCTGGGTTAACTGCACCTTACACCTCATTCTGCCTAACTTAGACCTGTTGTCCTTGTTTGTGGAAACTTTTGAAACAAGATGACAGCCATCTCTGCCAAGTCAGTCTGGAGCCGACCCCTGACACAAATGTGGACAAGGTCCAAAACCTGATCACATTTTATGGTTGAAACTTGTTTATTCATGATTAATAATGTTTGTAGTTTGATATAACAACAATTTTTAGCAACCTTAGCAACAGTAACAAGCTAAGACGCTGTTCATTAGGAAGCGCTCGTTTGAAGACATCAGGAATTTATCATCAGGTCGTTGAAGGACACTGGGACTTAATTATCGTCACGTTTGAGGATATAGGAACTTAATTATCGTTGACAGTGTTACGTTTTTTGTACTTATCAGGTCCTACTGGTCCCAAATAGCTAGGAGAAATTAAAAATGCAAACCAAATGAAAAGTTCGGGTCTCAGGAGGATATAAAACTAGGATCACCCATATTTTCATAAACATTTTCCTCGGATCAAACAAGTTAATTGCCGCAGAAATCACAATAATTGTGCAGGTCATGTGATCATGAAAGCGCGTGAGAACACAATATGAAACAAAGGAAATGTTATGCCCCTGTTTTGCCAACGAAACTCATTGATGGGAGAGGGCTTTGTGAACTCGCAACACACTTTAGCACGTCAGTGAATTTAACGTGTATGATGAAAATAGAATGGCTTAGTGTGTTTTCTTGGTTGGGCTACTGAGACGGTGAAAGGAAGATGGATAACAGCGAGGTTTATTAACTATTTAGCAAGAATGGAAAGGAGCGGAGAATGTATTGTGTGTGTAGGTCAGGGTGTGCCTACAGTCAGCGACAGAGCGGCTCCATCACATAGACGTATATAAGTTGCAGCTGAAAGGACATTTGAATGTATTTAGACATACAGTATAGAGGCACATAATTCGGGATAAGAGTCTGTGGGGATACCAGCTGGCCCACAAAAAGGAATTTTTGGAAAAACATAGACAGATAACGTAAATATACAGCTGAGTAATCCTGCTATGTGCATTTTTTTCCATGTTGCAGGCCAACAGAGGAACCGTTAAACCCAGTGGAAACTTCAACGCCAGTGCAGATGCTGAGGTCCTGTACAAGGCCATGAAGGGGCTGGGTAAGATGCTTGAGTGTGCACATCTGCTGTCAGCACAGTGTCAAGGCGTGTCGGTCAGTAGTACAACTCTTACAGACTCCTATCTACAGCTGACCAATGAGAGGGTGTTTTTCAGGGGAGTTCCTCTCTGTAGTAATTCTTGCTGTCTGAGCGGGGCTCCACCCAAACAGACAGCAGTGAGTCATAAACACAGCGGAGATGAAACTTGAGTCACTGTAAGAAAAAAAACATCTGCTGACCTCGACTGAAGGCTGTAATTATGCGGCTGGAATAATTGTCATCAACGGTGCACCTCAACAGAACGTACTCATTGTTATGTAATATGTGTCTGTTGCTGCTCAGCTGAGTAACCGATGGTGCTTGTCGCCTGTAGGGACCGATGAGGATTCCATCTTGCAGCTGCTGGTGGCTCGCAGCAACGCCCAGAGGCAGGAGATCAAGACCTCCTACAAGACTCTGTTTGGAAAGGTGCGACTACCTCAACAGCTGTTAAATCACATGATCACACATATTACAAGAGCTCCAACCTAAAAAGAGCTCTGTATGCTTTAAACTCTGTGTTTGAAGTCATAATGTTTATACATTAATAATTATGTTACGTAATGTTTATCTTAGCTTAACATAAAGACTATATGCTTTCTCCTATATATGGGGGGAAGCAAAGCAAAGTTCACGGAATACACTGTTTCTGGTTGAAATATTCCTTTAACACAAGCTGAGGGGGAAATTTTGTGCCGTCGCTACACAGGCAATAGTACCCAAACTCACCCAGAATATTGGACAGTCTCTCCTCAAATGCATTCACAGAGCTGCATTCAATTTTACGCATCAAAAGTGATGAAGAGAGCTTGAAAAAAGAGGATTAGGATTGCAACAGATCGACCGGACACTGAATGTTGCAGGCAATTGTTATGCTTTTATTCCCATACACTTTGTGGGCTTGTTGTTAACTTGTGTAATCAACCCTCTGTTTCCTCGTAGCCTTACATTAGCTACTTAGCTAACATTAATGCCAAGACCATGTTGTCACAGGAACAATACCCAAAATAGTGCGTCATAACTTTTTTTCTTCCAATTCAAATTTATGTAACCGGTGGACTCTAGTGATGCCAGCGTTTGTTGATATAAAGAGGCCCAGACTAGAAGATTATGTTAGCATAGAATGAACTTATAAACATAGCTTAAGAAAAATGCTATGTAGACACAGGCCCTTAGAAGATCTGACAAGCTCTGCATTTAAAGCACACTCAGGCCTTTAAACCCAGTGACCTCACACAACATCAAAGCTCCAGTCAGTTCAAATCATCAGCAGAACATCCGTATATGTAACATGACATGACAGGACTACACATTACAGCCATAACAAAATAATCCAGCTGTACACGTCAACCATAAAATCCTTCACTGCATAGTGTTACGCAGCTGTCACTCACAAGATTTAATTAAAGTATGTGATGTATCTTCATGACAGGATCTGATAGATGACCTGAAGGGAGAGCTGGGTGGCAAATTCGAGACCCTGATTGTGGCTCTGATGACCCCACCCCTCGCTTATGATGTGACATTGCTCCGCAACGCCATCAAGGTAAGTGCTGCAGAAGATAGAAGACACATAAACTCTTTCGTACTGTGGATGGAGAGTTTCTGAGTAGAGAGCTGAAGTTTTATCAGAGCAGCAGGAAACTCAACTGTCATTTCCCCTGTGTGACCTGTAGGGGGCAGGAACAGACGAGAAGGTCCTGGTGGAGATCCTCTCCTCCAGAACACCTCAGCAGGTGAAGGAGATCGTCGCTGCTTATAGACAGGGTAACACTCACAACCAAAATATTACTTAGCAAAAGTGAGAAAGTTGTAGAAACCTTTTTAAAGATGAGGGCTGAAAGAAAACATGAACATGTTTGTTCCTCAGAGTACGATGACGACCTGGAGGAGGATGTATGCGGTGACACTTCAGGTCACTTCAAGAGACTCCTGGTCATTCTGCTGCAGGTACAACTCCTCTCCTCTATCCTTGTCTCCTTCCCAACTACTCTCCTATTGTTTCCTCTGTCCTTGTTTCCACTTGTCTCCTCCCCTCTTCTCTCATATATCCTTGTGTTCTATCCTCTATCCTCTTCTCCCCTAACCTGTATCCTTGTCTCCTCTCCATTCCTCTCCTCTATCTTGTTTCCTCTCTCCTTCTCCCATATATCCTTATCTACTTTCCTCTATCTTTGTGTCCTATCCTCTATCCCTGTCTCCACTCCTCCCCTCTATCCTTGTCTCCTCTCTGCTCCTCTTTCCTCTATCCTTGTTTCCACTTATCTTTTTTATATCCTTGTCCCCTCTCCTCTTTTCTCATATATCCTTATGTCCTATCCTCTACCCTTGTTTCCTCTCCTCGCCTCCCTTGTATCCTTGTCCGGTCTTCTCTCCTCTTTCTTTATATTGCCTCGTCTCGTCTCATCTCCTCTCCTCTCCTCAATACTTGTCTTAACTCCTGTCCTCTATCTGTCTCCTCTCCATTCCTCTCCTCTATCCTTGTTTCCTCTCTGCTTCTCCCATCTATCCTTATCTCCTTTCCTCTATCCTTGTGTCCTCTCTCCTCCTCTGCTCTATCCTAGCTCCACTTTTCCCCTTTATCCTTGTCTCCTCTGCATTTCTCTCCTCTATCTTTGTGTCCTCTCCTCTCCTTTCCTCTCCTCTCCTCTCCTATACTCTAACAGAACATTTTGTCTCTCCTCAGGCGAACAGGCAGACGGGGGTCCAGGAGGGAAGCATTGAGGTTGACGCTCAGGTGGGTTCGGTTGTTCAGTAAATATTTCTGATCTTCACCATCAATGGTGTCTTTGTCTCTGTGTCTGAGGGTGTGGCTGTGTGACTGTCACATGTGTTTGTGGATTGGATCTAAATACTGGTCTTTGAAGGGTGTTAGTGTGTGTTTTGGAGGAGGGGGGTGGCGTCATGATCATATGATAATGAGGTTATGACGCCTTTGGGTGAAGGGATGGCGTAACAATTCCCTTAAAATGTTGCGGTGGAACAAAAAATCAAAAAGTATGTAAACTATTTTCCTCTAGATCACGTGTCGGCAGAGAACGCTATTAAAGTTTGACAAAATGTAGTGTTTAGGCTGAACACTTAAAAATGACTGTGTAATATTTCCATATAATATTTTGTCAAAGCAGAGAGAGCCCATGGAGAGAGGCTAAAGAGCTGCAGGTTGCCTATCCCTGCTCTAGATCTTGTTGCTGCTTTGCTGAATGTTTCCTGATCAAGATGATATCTGTGTGAACATGATTCATCTCCAGTACTGAGTAGTCTTTGTTGTAACTTGTTGAGTTGCTGTTTCTATTTTTAGTATTCCTGATAAATTCACTTTGACTCATTGATCTGTTATGTGACCACAAACTTTACTGAGACTCTGAGAGCTCAGCTTATTCCTTTTCAGCACATATTAGGTAAAAAGTATAAAATGTTCCTCTGAAATGTAGAAGAAGAGAAGGACAAACAGTACGTGATGTGCTTGTTT
Source organism: Cephalopholis sonnerati (assembly GCA_019142605.1). NCBI lineage: Eukaryota > Metazoa > Chordata > Actinopteri > Perciformes > Serranidae > Cephalopholis > Cephalopholis sonnerati. Next base: position 25,385,013 of record JAGQAX010000003.1, on the reverse strand, counting down.
CTGTGATTTCAGGCCCTCTTCAAAGCAGGAGAGCAGAAGTTTGGCACTGACGAACAATCGTTTGTCACCATCCTGGGAAACCGCAGTCCAGAACATCTTAGGAGAGGTTCGTCTGAGAGTGAATTAGAGAGCTCCTGTTTGCAGTTTCACATGATATCCAGACTGACTGTGAACCTGTGTGTTTCAGTGTTTGATGCCTACATGAAGATGACTGGGTATGAGATGGAGGAGAGCATCAAAAGGGAAACATCTGGAGCCCTGGAAGATCTGCTGCTGGCCGTCGGTACGAAACCACAGCAGGCTGGTTCTGTCGTCAGCTTCCTGAGAGGTGGTGGCTTCAAATGAATAATGACTGACAGGTTTTTAATGGTTGCCTTTATTTTTGTTTTTATAGTGAAGTGTGCCAGGAGCGTTCCAGCCTATTTTGCTGAGACTCTGTACTATGCAATGAAGGTAAGACAACAAAGATGTCTGAAGTGTCACCAGTGTGTTTAACCACCATAACCACCGTCATTTGGGTTTTCATTTGTGGAGGTTTTTAAAGCCAGAATTGGGGACACACTCAGCTCAACTTTCATGTGTGTTTAATGTTCTTTATGCTCAGTCTAGATGGCCAGTTTATTTCAGTTTGATCCAGACTGTCATTTAAATGAATCAGTGCAGTTAGTCGTGTGGGAAACTTAAAGAATATTGGGAAAAACTCCTCTTTTAGCCCAAAGTTAATTTAGTCAGTATGCTTCATGGGGCTTTATAGCAAGATTCAGTTCATTGCTTAGCTGTCTGGTCTGTGACATGACCGTTTTGGTTCATTCCCATTGCACTCAGAGCATCATGTTCATCTGCAGCAGGCAGCTGTTTTCAGATAAAAAGCCTTTAAAGGAAAACTTCATCCACAAAATGATCATTCGTAAAGCAAGTAGTCATGCTGTGTTACCTCGAATTCACTAAGAAAGCTTTGTTTTTTCACGTATCTTCACAGAAAATGGTGAACATATTGATTTATTTATATTTATATAGCACATTTAAATACTACCACAGTTTATAGCAATATAACATACACAAAAATAAAACAGTTACAATTACATATGTAAAAGAAATATAAAAAACTAAAATATCCAAACCACTACAAAAAACCAAAGGCTATTGAAAACGTACGTTTTAAGATTTGTCGCATAAGTGTCAATGGTCTGACGCCGCAAAGGCACAATCTCCCTTACCCACTAGCCTCGATCGTGGGACAGTTAAAAGACTTGGTTCAGAAGATGAAGAGGTCGGGAGCTGGAGTAGGGGCAGAGGAGTTCAGCAGTGCACTGGGGTGTCAGCCCATGTGTGGCTTTAAAAAACAAATTAAAGAACCTTAAAATCAATCCTGTGTTTGAAAGGTAGCCAGTGCAGGGACGCTAGCACTGATGTAATGCTGTCTGTTTTCCTGGCACCAGTGAGGAGTCTCGCTGCAGCATTCTGTGTCCATGTCTCATGTATCCAGTTGTGTGCTCAGTACTTCACAAATACATGTATTTTCATTTTAAAAAAACTAGCTTTGAAGAGAGAAGAGATACATTTCACTTTCAGTTCAGTTTTAAATAGTGAGGTCTTAAGATGGGTCAAGATGAATACTGTATATAAAAAATGCAACCCAGAAAGTTGGCATCGTGTGTTTCTGCCAGCCATTGATATGTTACATTTGTACATTATTATGTAGTGTATATGTTTAAACTTTACATTTCAACACCACTGTGGTTGAAGGTCCAGTGTGTAGGATCTTGTGGCATCTCGTGGTGAAGTTGCAGAACTGAAACTTCTCCCATGTGCCAAGCGTGTCAGAGAATTACAGCAGTTGACACGAAAATGTGAACACACAAATGGCCCTTCTTTGAGCCTGTGTTTGGTTTGTCTGTTCTGTGGTACTGTAGAACAACAAAGCGAACTCTGTGGGAGAGAACCTGCTCTGTGTGTAGATACAAACAGCTCAGTCTCATGTGACTGTGAACTAAAGACAACATAAAACTTTAATATACCATTTCTGGCAATAGATGCCCCTAAATCCTACACCCTGGACATTTCATGATTGGTTTATTTTAGGCAAAAAACCCCCCTCCACCAGCATGACAAAGTCAGCTTATACACACACTGTAGAAACATCGATATGATACGAAAAGTATGAGAAGTATTTGTGGTTCGCAGAAACCTAAAATGCCAACATTTTCTTCTGGCCACTGGGCTAAAAAAATCCCCACATGTATCCCAGTTGCACATGAACTATGTCTAAATATCATACAGACCGTTGTGCTGTCAGGTAAAAGTTTGCGAGGCGTACACTCATGGTGCGTTCATGTGTTGTTTCAGGGTGTAGGAACTGATGATAACACTCTGATCAGAGTGATGGCGAGTCGCAGTGAGGTGGACTTGATGGACATCAGAACTGAGTTCAGGAGGATGTTTGCCTGCTCTCTGTTTTCCATGATCAAGGTGCATGCACACACACACACACACATACACACACGATTTAACAAACACACTTACATAGGTTGCTGTACGTAGATGAAGCTCCTTAAATCCTTTGTGTTTGTGTTACAGGGAGACACCAGTGGCGACTACAGAAAGACCTTACTGTTGCTCTGCGGTGGAGATGATGCGTAACCATGGCAACAAGCAATAAAATAGGACCCCCACACCTGAAGTGCCTCTTCTCTAAGTCGGCCTGTTTTTTTTTTTTTTTTTTTTTAATTGGCCGTTGGCTCACTGAAGCGAGAAGTTAACACAAAGTCAAATTCATCACAATAAAACGTTGTTGTGCGCGTGTATCAGAGAGAGAGAGAGAGAGAGAGACGGCCCAATCAGGTCTTTTTAAACTATGACTCCAAGTAATGTCTTTGAAAGGTAGCTAACATTTTGTTCACGTCCGCATTAAGCAATGCAGCTTTTTGGTCCACTAACATCTTCAATCTGACTAATGTGATATTATTCATTTGTATTATGAAAGTATCAGACTGCAGTTGTTTTGTTTGCACTTTTACAGCAGAAACAATATATGCATTAATAAACATTTCAACTGATGAAGTACAAGAGCACATTTTTCTTGTCTCTGTGTGTCTCAGTATCAATCCTGTCCTGTATGGAGAACAAAAAATGACATAAGTATAAATAAATAAATAAATGTATAAATAAATAATTAAATACACGAATAAATGAAAAACCAAGGACATTTTGGTAATAAAAAAGGCTATTTCTGTATTTTTACATTTATTTATTTATACATATATTTATTTATTCTTTTATTTCTACATTTATTTATTTATTTCTACATGTATTTATTTATTTATTTATTTCCACATTTATTTATTTATACATTTATTTATTTCCACATTTATTTATTTATTTATTTATTTCCACATTTATTTATTTATTTATTTCCACATTTATTTATTTATACATTTATTTATTTCCACATTTATTTATTTATTTATTTATTTCCACATTTATTTATTTATTTATTTATACATTTATTTATTTCTGTGTCAGTGTCACACAGAAATGTAAATATGCTAATTAGGTGGGCAGGCCTACGTCAGTGGATGTGATTGGATCGGATTAGAGTGCCTTGAGAGAGGCAAGGCACTCTAGATCGGATCTACTAGTGCTGCCTTGATTTGGCTGGCTCTCACGTTAGCCTTTAGCTTGCTATTAGCAATGGATAGTTTTGTGCGGGCTATTGCTGCTGATTTAAGAGCATTAGCGGACAGTTTCGATAACAGCGAACCTACCGACTATCTTCAGTTTCGTTTCAAGAGATTACTCGAAGATTTAGCTCAACTCTCAGCTGATAGGGACATAGAAGTTGACGTGGTGCTAGATGGTCTCCAAGAAGCTGCCCACGAACTTCAAATCCGCTCGGTGACAGAGGAAGAGGGAGCGACAATATATTTTACCTCCTGATATAATTGAAGCTCACCTGCTTTTGGGACACACCGTTGGAGACATTGCACAGTTGTTCGGCGTGTGTGAGAGAACATTTCATCGGAGGATGGCACAGTATGGGATAAGGTAATGTGTGTAACGTTATGTCAACCTATTAAAATTCCGTCTAGTCTGTCTTATTTACATTCAGGGTGCTTTTGCCAGTGGTGGAAAGAGTACTGAAAATCTGTACTCAAGTACAAGTACTGTTACATTGCTAAAATATTACTCAATTACAAGTAAAAGTACTGGTGTTAGAAAAATACTCAAGTAAAAGTACAGAGTATTCGCCAAAAAAACTACTCAGAGTATTAGTTACTTTTAACCGTTGATGTCACAGTCACCTCTTCAGTTAAAATGCTTTTTAACTATTGGTAAAGCAAAACACACAAAATTTAGAGCCCTAGTCTGCAAAAGACTAGTAAAGCAAAAGTTAAAATGCATTTTAACACCAGTACTTTTACTTGTAATTGATTAATATTTTAGCAATGTAACAGTACTTGTACTTGAGTACAGATTTTCAGTACTCTTTCCACCACTGGCAAAAGCACCCTGAATGTAAATAAGACAGACTAGACGGAATTTTAATAGGTTGACATAACGTTACACACATTACCTTATCCCATACTGTGCCATCCTCCGATGAAATGTTCTCTCACACACGCCGAACAACTGTGCAATGTCTCCAACGGTGTGTCCCAAAAGCAGGTGAGCTTCAATTCAGTGGCGGCTGCTGGTCTTTCAAACAGGGGAAGCTCACTTTAACTTTACATCATAAAATTTGTCATATTTTAGCGAGGCAGTAACTTATAAAAGGAACATTTAATTGAAGCCGTTTTTCAACCACACTCATGCCATAGAACCATACCTGTCAAGTTTTGGATTTGAAAATAAGGGAAATTGCTGTGAGCTGTCCCACCACCCCAACCAAGCTCCAGTATCCCTTACATTTTAAGACAGGTGTACAAGATATCTAAAAACAACTTGTCAACCGCTTACTAACTACAGTTAGGTGATCAGAATCTGATAGGCCAACCTTTGTTGACACTGAAATGCTGTGAACATTCCTACGTTATAATACAGCCTAAATGAAAACACAAAGGGTGTATGAAGCACATTTATTTATGGTTTATAAAACGGGTGCTTCCCATCCTTAAATGTGATTGGCTGAGCCGCGTTCAGGGCCGTTGTAAAATCAGTGTAACCCACTGGTAGACCGCAGCATCTGTGTTGCTTGGCAACCATTCTGTCCACTCCATCTTGCTTGGTGGAAGAATGAATAGTTCTCAGTTTTATTGTTGCATTATTACCAATAAATTGATTATTTTTTTCTGTGTGTGTGTTTATTTTATGGGCTATATGTAGGGTAACCGTTTTATAAAAGCTATAAGCCCCGAGAAGCTGTGAGTTACAGTGATTTTACAACGGCGGAGGGGCCCTGAACGCCCCTCAGCCGTTGTAACATCACTGTAACTCACGGCTTCTCGGGGCTTATTGCTTAAACATATTTTCAGTTCATAATGTGCCCCATCCTGCTCCTCTTTAGGAAAGTAAAGTCGCTGTCCCATTTTTCGAGATATTTGCAGGACTTCTTTTTTTTTTTGGCAGGAATGCCTTCTCCTTCGTCACATCCATCATCTCTCTGTTGTTGTTCCGGGTTTGTTCCCGTTGTCGGCACTAACCTCGCGATAACTGCCACCCAGGCTACTGCAGGTGGCAGTTCTCGCGAGGCTAGTGACAGTTCAGTTTGGAGAGGCAGAGGAATGTTTTTTTTTTATTATAATACGGGAGATTTACGGGAGAATACTAATACGGGAGGACGGCGGGAAAGAGGGGTGAAATACGGTAGTTTCTCGGCCAAAACGGGAGACTTGACAGCTATGACTCAGAAGACTCCGCTTGCAAAGCAAAATCCGCGATGGGACTGAGCTGAGCTGTCAAATCTCCAAATAGCTGTCAATCAAAACGGGATTCAGCCTTTCGACTGATCCTCCAATCATCATGCAGAAGCTCAGCGTCCAGCCCGGCCGAGCCCCGCCCACAGCTCCATTCACCCCCAGAGGCGCTGAGCGTCCGGGGGCGGGACAAAATCGTGGCATTTATCCAATGACCGTCGAGTTTCGAGGCAATGAAAAAAACTGCTCCCTGCAGTCCCATTGAAGTGCATGGACGCTCAGCTTCTACAGGCAAATGCCATAGACCGTATGAGAAAACTGCGCTACAGGAATGTATGAGAAGTTAACAACATCGCTAAGTAGCTGATTCTGAACGAACTCGTCTTCGAGATGAACGTGTTTTAACGCATCTGTAGTCAATGAAATGTTAACACAACCGTACATATTTGACCATTCAATTTTTGACATTTTAGGGGAAGCTGAGCTTCCCTTGCAGTCCTAAAGAAATCGCCTCTGCTCTAGACATCTAGGCAACTGCCCAATTTGCTGTCTTTCCTCTGTGTTGTAGATGTCTTTTTAATTTCCCACAGTAGGAGAAGGCAGCAATTGAGACGATCATGGGATTTGAAATCGTTTGCTTCTGTCTGGTTTGCCCAGTTGACCAATCGGGCTTTACTGACGTAGGCCTGCCTACCTAATTAGCATATTTACATTTCTGTGTGACACTGACACAGAAATAAATAAATGTATAAATAAATAAATGTGGAAATAAATAAATAAATAAATGTGGAAATAAATAAATAAATAAATGTGGAAATAAATAAATGTGGAAATAAATAAATGTATAAATAAATAAATGTGGAAATAAATAAATAAATAAATGTGGAAATAAATAAATAAATAAATGTGGAAATAAATAAATGTGGAAATAAATAAATGTATAAATAAATAAATGTGGAAATAAATAAATAAATGTAGAAATAAATAAATAAATGTAGAAATAAAAGAATAAATAAATATATGTATAAATAAATAAATGTAAAAATACAGAAATAGCCTTTTTTATTACCAAAATGTCCTTGGTTTTTCATTTATTCGTGTATTTAATTATTTATTTATACATTTATTTATTTATTTATTTATTTATACTTATGTCATTTTTTGTTCTCCATAGTCCTGCAGCACTCGTACTGATGTACTGTTTGATTTCTGTTGAACATGCACTGACCTCCTGCAGCCACTAGAGGGAGATAGAGCAGCTTTAATAGACATAAGTTCACCCTGTCCTCACTGCTGACAGACACAGGTGCAGAGAGCTTCATTCTGCTATACTGAGGTATAGCACAACTTGGTATGATAACTAAAGATCCATACGTTCAGGAGCATTTTACCAGGAGCTGAATTATTTGCAGAGGTCTCTCTCTCCAACACAAACCGACCCAGTGATTTATGCTCTAGTCACAAAGGGGCTGCTAACTGTGTTAGCTGACATGACAACAAGAAAATGAGAGAACGTGAATAGCCCTATGTAGAGCCAGTGTTTGGTTTGTACATTCTAGGCTACTGTACAAACACGGCAGACACTAGACGAGGACCTGCTCTTTGTGTGGATAGAAACAACTCATTCTAAGCTAATGAAAACACAACATTTCTTATTTTCAGGTGACTATACACTAAGAAAATATACTTATGTTTTATATTCCATTCCTGCCAATGTATCCCCCTACATCCTACACACTGGACCTTTAAAACAAGATATATAAAAACAACAACACATAATTAGGATTTTAAAAAGAACGGAGCAAAGTAAAGTAGGAGATAATGATAAACTAAAGAATGAAGACAAATTAAACAGTAGAATACAAATCTGCAGTGCAAGATATAAACAAATAGTCCCAAGTTAAATTTAATAAAATGTTGGCAAACAAAGTCCTGATTTATAAGAGGTGAGCTAAAGTTTTCAGCTCGTTTCAGATTTGTTGTGCAGTGAAACTGAACGCTGCTCCTCTGTGCTTAGTTTTGATTAAAGGTGTCACTTTACTTGCATGAACAGTGCCTAAAGGAGCTTGGTGTAATTCCCCACTGACACTTTATATCCTCATTTGGCTCCTTGATGTTTTCAGTGTAACATCTTGTGTCGACCCTCTTTGACTGTTAACTGCTGCCAGTAAAATGATTTCAAAGGAAGATGTTTTGCTCTGTGTGGGTTGAAGGAGGGGTCATCCCAGGTCCTGTTACACTACGATTCTGTTATTCTTTTCACGGAGGCGGTTGCCGTTGATTGTTGCCACAGAAACCAGCAGCCAATAACAAGGTCTGAACAGCAGGGTGTGGGGGTCAGACCACCTCGAGCCACAGGAGGAACAATACCTCCAACTCCTCCCACCGCGCTGCCCCTGCGTGTTTTTGGGTGGGCATGTGTCCGGTCAGCTTTGTAGGTCAAATCTGAAGTACTTAGTGAAGCGTTGAGTTGTGTTTTGATGTTTTTTTTCATGACACCCAGAGCCCCTCCTCTTCTTCATCACACTGACTGAGGCTCTGACTGCAGGGCTAGTTCAAGTTCAAGTTGACAGGGAGGTTTGTTTTCCAGCAAAGATTGGAGGAGCCGCCAGCTTAGATTAAAATCTACAATGAAAGAAGCATTAGGGCCAAATAACAAATAATTTTAATTAAACCTCAGCCTGCAGACTTTTTGTCTGTCTCAAGTTGCAACCTTAAAAAACTGCCAACGCTGATACTGTCCTCCTGCATACAGCTGCTGGTGTGTTTACACAGAGCTGAAACAAGTAGTTGACTTATTTACCAGTCAGTCAGCAGAAATGTAATCGGCAACTTTTTTGATAGTTGATCAATACTTTCATTCATTTTTTTGAGCTAAAAAAGCCAAAATTGTCAATAGTTTCAGCTTCTCAAATTTGAGGATTTTCCTCTTTGCTCTGTTTTATGTGATAACCACTGGTGGATGAAACTAAGTACATTTACTCAAGTTCTATACTTAAAAATAAATCTAAGGTACTTTGTCTTTACTTTAGATGTGTATTTCAATCTCACACTGCTTTATACTTTTATACTTCATTACTTGTCAGAGGAAAATATTGTTCTTTTTACTCCACTATAACTATTTGACAACTTAAGTTATTAGTTACTTTACAAATTAAGAGTTTTGCCCACATATCATATGAAAATATTCAAGTGCAGCTGAAACTATTAGTTGCTGGCAACTATTCTGATAATCGTTTGTCATTTCTCATTTAAAAACACGTCATGGTTTCAGCCTCTAAAATATGACGACTTGCTGCTTTTACTTTTAATTAATTAAATTATTTAGATTTATTAAACTGATTTAAATTTTTCTAAATTAAATAATTTTACTGTTACTAATCAAATACTTGATTGTACTGACTTTTACATGAGTAACATTTTCAGTTTAGGGATTTGAAGAAGAAGAAGATATACTGAGCTGAAATTCAATTTTTTTCGCTCTGTTGTCATACACACACAGATCTGAAATACACACACATGCACAAACAGGATCTATACATGCATTAAATGGAGAGATGTCAGAGTGAGGGGGCTGCTCATGGACAGGCGTCCTGAGCAGTTGGAGGTTTGGTGCCTTGCTCAGGGGCCTTTCGGCAGTGCCCAGGAGGCAAACTGGCACCTCTCCAGCCACCAGTCCACACTTCATATTTGGTCCTGACGGGGACTTGAAACAGTGACCCCCTGGTCCCTATGGACTGAGCTACTGCCACTACTACTAACAATGTATTTTTACAGTGTGGTATTAGTGCTTTCACTTAAGTAAACGATCTGAATACTTCTTCTTCACTGGTTATAATGAACTGAATATCTCTTGGTTTAATTTGGACTGTTGGTTGATCAAAACAAACAATATAAAAAGCCTTGGATCCTACTGAAATGTGAGATTTCACTAATTCTGGCATTGTGTAGACTAAACAACTGTTCAATTAATCAAGAAGTAATAACTGACAACACAATAAACAGTGACAATAACTGTCAGTTGCAGTCTTGTGTTCATGACATTGTGTTAAACTCAGCAGACCCTGGATCAGTCATAAGGACACAGGATCTAAAGTTTACATGCAGCTGGGTGACAACAACAACAATCAATCAATCAACAACAATTAATCCAGATGCTTCCACAGAGCCATACATGATACAGTTAAGCATTAACATGTCATCATGCTCTGTGAGACGTATGAAGGGGTCGAGCAGCACTAAGATCTCAGTGACTGTTGAGAGGCAGTGGTCTGTGGATATTCTTATTGTTGTTGATGTTAGACATGTTAAACATGTGGAGCAGTGACATGTGTTGATGTTCCCAGGCAGAGTTATCATGCCAATATGTGGATGACAGCTGTGGTTGGAGGCACTGTATTTCCAGTTGTCCCTCTGTCTGTACACTCATCTGTACATTCGTCTCACTCTACACGATATCTCAGGAACACCTCGAGGGAATTTCTGTAATTTTGGCACAAACGTTCACTTGGATTCAGTCGTGAACTCACTAATACTGTGACTTCTTCTGTCTCATTCTGGTGAACATGATACCTCTAGAATACCTTGAAGGACTATCTTCAAATTTGGCAGGAACGTTCACTCAAACTTATCAATGAACTGATTAGATTTTGGTGGTCAAGGTCACTGTGACCTTGCGTCCATCTAATTCTTCTTAACGCGATATCTCAAAAACACCGTGGGGGAATTTTTTCAAATTTTGCACAAGCGTTCACTTGGACGCAAGGATGAAGTGATCAGAATTTGGTGGCTTAAGGTCAAAGGTCAAGGTCACTGTGACCTCACAAAAGATGTTTTGGGCCATAACTCAAGAATTCATGTGTTAATTGTGACAAGAATAGCACACATGTCTAATAAGATAAAATGATGAACTGATGACACTTTATATCCAAAAAGGTCAAAGGTCAACTTCACTGTGACATCATAATGTTCTGCAAAAACATTTTTCTGGCCATTATTCCACGTCATATCACAGGAAGTGAAGTTTCTCAGGACATTTGTTTGAAGACATCTGACAACTTGTTGTTTTAGTAACGCACAAATAGAAGAAAGCGATTTCTACAATTCTATAAATTAAGAGCACAGTGGACTGTTTTCTGTCAACCCCAACAAACAAAAGAGCCATGGGCTGATTTTCTCGAGTGCTTTCATGACCTGACATAAAGTCGTGATCACAAATCCATTGATTTCACAGTAATCTGATGGCAATCACCACAAATCCATAACACCCAAATTCCTGAAGGCATGCTCAGGCACTCCAGACTTTCTGCTCCTAACATCCTCCATACACTAACACCAACACTACTACTACTACCCAGGCTGAAGCACAATACACAATCAGGACAGCAGGGAAAGATTGAAAGTGGTGTATACTATGGGGCTAATGAGGGAGGTGCAAACATGTGAGCAGGTGGACGGGGAGGATCAGGTATGGTGAATGGCGGGAACTGTGTTACTGCAGGGCAGGAGGGAGTGGTAGGATCTGACGAGATAGTATACGATAGGGAAACAAAGCAGGCAATGTGAGAACATGAGAATTATGAGTTAGCTCACATTAGGTCTGTTTCTATCTGCCTGTTTTCATGCACATTTTTAATTTGAACTTTAACAAGCGTGAATTCAAAATTGCTGGAACCACATAGGTTCATTGCTGTCATTTGGCATGAACAGTTTATCACCTGTCCTTTGGCTCATGAGCAATCTTTCCACAAAATCTTGGACATGTCTGTAAATCCATTTGGAGTTGTCCATTACATACAATTGGCACACACACACAAACTCACACACACACACACACACACACTTTGCCTCTGTGCAAAAGAGTTTTTACGTCCGGCTCAGGTGGAAAGTGGACGTATCAATAAAAGCAAAAGGTAACAAACTGTGATGGCAAATTAATCTTGAGGTGCATGAAGCATGTGACTCAAACGTCCACAGAAGAGATGATTTTAACTGTGCGCTGAGGAGACTGCAACCATCTTCAAACAAACATTAAACATAATATTCACATCATGTTTTGCACATTTGTTTCCAACCAACAGGTTTGACAGGCACTCTTTCAATTACATCATCTTATCTTTTCTTCTTCATTAGTTAATGCCACCTGGTTGGAGATTGCTGCATACTGCTTATCCTGATGAAACAACTCCTGATATTAACACTGGGGTGGAAACCACAGACTGTAAAAATAAAGGACGTAGCTACCATGACATATCCCGTTGGTTTATGGCCTCTGTTTTGAAGCTTTGAGTTCAGCATATCGGCTGCCACCATCTTGGTTTTTTGGAGCCACAAGTGACCATATTCCGCAATGGAGGAGTGAGGAGTGGGTCTGACTGAGAAGCTGAGGTCACTATCAGCAGACAGCCTGTCACTCAAAGCAACACAGCCCTTAATTATGTGTAACTTTAAGCCTTAATAAAATGTAAACGGGTGAGTTATAAAAAAAGAAATTCAACCACCATACAGTCTTCATGAAGACACAAAAACTGTATTTTGTACCAGGCTGTAAACATTTTTATATCTAGCGTTTTAACATGGGAGTCTACGGGGACTGACTAACATCTGGAGCCAGCCTCAAGTGGCCGTTCAAAGAACTGCAGGTTTTGGCACTTCTATGTATGTATATATGTCTATCGGTGCAAACACACAGAAATTTGCACTTCCTTTTGCCATTCATTTGAAAATGTGTGTGTCAATTGCAACATTAAAATACTGACTAACTTGGCATGACAAAACAGAAAGCGTAACTCTTTCCTTATTACCCACAATCAGTTTTTAAAGGTGTTCACAAGACTCCAAACTGAATAAGTTCCTAAGTTTAGGAGAGACAGCTGCAGAGGCACAGTCACATCACATTGTATTTTGTCACTTCATCTTTTTTTTTGTTTCTCTTGATTGTAGCAAATGCAGCAAAATGTTAAATTTCAGTTTGCAGATAAATCTGATATCCTCCTCATTTTGTATTTAAAAAAAAGCAAAGACATCAAAGTGGGTCCAAGAAGAATGTCAGCGCTGACAGAAACAACTATACAAACCAAAGTCTAAAGCACAACATACTGGTAAACATGTTTGCACCTGTTTCTTTCTCCACTTAATGCTCAGTTTTGTGTCTTTAGATGGCGGAGCAGAGAGAAAACATTTGTTGTCAGTGGGATCATGCTTTTACTTTAAAGCCCTGAGACCTCAGAGGGCTTTGAGAAAGTTGTCTTAATACTTTGAACAGAGGAGTCAAAGGCTGCTGCAGCTCTCACAGGTGTTTGTTTAGTTTGTACAGCATCAACTCTACCGCCCAGCATGAGTAAAGGAAACAAGACGGTACAAGCAGCCATTGTACGGGATACGAGCGGGAAAAGGGCGCACATACCTCAAATATGACTCAGATGAGCTGATGGTTATTGACCATAATGTGTTTCCCCTCAGGGATCTCTTCACCTTATTAAAATTTCACTGGGGGCTGGGGAGAGTATTTGTCTTGACGTGGCTTCTGTCGTACTTTACACGTCACAGAAACCTGTACAGCATGGCATTAAAGGGGAATTACACCAATTTATTGTGGTAGTCATAACAAGTACTGTTCAGCCTGTGAAAGTTGTTGTTTTTGTGACTGTCAAGAGGTTTTTTAAAGTGTAACAAAATTAATTACGTCACATCAATTAGGTAATTTTAGTTTTGGCTTGAGACACAGTAAATAAGGCACAGATAACAGGAAATGAGGTTAGAATAAAGTAAAGGTGTCAGTGTACTCTGTCAGATCTGGATTGAATTGAATGACCTCTGACAACAATATATCTGTCTCTGAGATCATCACTCATCAGCAGCTCCAGACACTGTCTCTTTTTATAGAGAATAATTAATCTTTACTGTCAATATCGTCTGCAGGTAAATGTTAACCGACAAAGCCAGATTGATTTTTCCTCTGAATATCTAACCAGCAGGGTTCAGTCTGCACTGTCACACCAACCGTTTCAAAACACTCTCATACAGCAGTGATAAAGATAATGATCAGTAAGTTACAGTGGATGAAAATCTTTTCTTTTCAACTCTGATCTTTAACTTTAATTGGTTTGTGTGTCATTGTGTTTGATTGAATGTGTGTGGTTGTGAGGGACACAGCTGCAGGCACGAGGAGTCACAGGTGTATTTTTTGAAAAATAATTTTTTATTTACAGAAAAATTAAGGATAAAATTTACAGAATATGCAAAAAAGTTCTGGGTCCATAAAAAGGGTCACCTAAATTGATATAAACTCTGAGGCTTCATTTAGACTACAGACAAATCTCAGATCAGATCTTTACGACAGACTGTCCGCGTTGTTATTTGCAAGTGATCAGATTGTATTTGTATGTCCAGACAGCACCAGCCTATCTATGTGGGTTGCTGTGGTAACGATGCAGGCCTCTGTAACTACAGAGCTGCACTGGTTATGAGGCTCTCTAGTACTGAAGCATGATAAATGGAGGTTCATCATTTCGCCCCTAAACAAACATGCTGTTGAGTTGCTGTCACTGTAAAGAACTTCTCTGTTGCAGCAGACAAACTCTGCAAGGGAGGAGGCTGTCATGCACACTGCGCAGCACCTCTGTCACTCTGAATTTGACGCTGTCATTGTGTGTCGCCTTGTGAGTAAAAAGGTGTGAATGCAATGTTTATGAGGTCAAAAGGTCACCAAACTAAGTGAGGACAAAATTAACTATCATGTGTAAACTATAAAGGAAACCAGAGAGCAGGAAGGTTACTGACATTTAATCAGCAGGTGCGGCCCTCGCCATGGAGGTGATGATACCTTGATATACTCACTGTACAGATCGGCACTGCCTACAAGCAAATTCCTGTGAGAACAGCCTTTTAATGATAGAGGCAGAAAATTACACACACACCCTGCTGTCATGAGCAAACATGTTACTAATGCAACAATCCACAATCTGTTATACAACATCTTTAATCAGGTCCCTCTGATACGTTGACCTTTTGAGTCTGTGAAACAAACAGGAAGTCACTCTAACACCCAGCTCGCTAACCAAAAGTCTTGTTTGGAGTTTACGCTCCTTCTTTTTCAATACCACAATACTTTAATGTATAACACATGAAGCAGCCACACTGCCGCTAAACCACTTCAAACACTTTCCATTTTCTCCCACAGAGCATTACGGAGGTCTCTCATAAGTATCGGCTCTGGAAAGTTATTGGTTTGCAGGCGCTCCGAGGCACAAGACACACACAGAGGAAACAGTCTCATTGTGCAGGATTTAGAGGGATACACTGACAGGAATGGAAAATAACATAATAAGTATGTTTTCTTTAGGGAATAGTCACCTTATGTTTTTGTTACCTTAGAATGAGCCGTATCTCTACATAGGGAGCAGGTTCTTGTCCGTGTTGCACCGCCGTGCTCCTACAGTAGCCTTGAACAGACAAACCAAACACTGACTCCAGATAGGGCCATTTACGTTTTCATGCCGGCCACCACAGTTGACAGCGCCCACACGACAAGCAGCATCAGAAAAACACAGATTTTTTAATATGAAGCTGCTTAATTCAGTGTCTTTAACGGTTTAAATCAACAGGGCCGTTTGTTTTGTAGAGGACGAGACCCTTACGGATGATTTCGCTCTCTGCAAAAACCTCTTGAACATCTGAATCTTATGCCCCTTTTACACTGCCAGATTTTCGGCGAGTGTTGGGCTGTTTTGCAGGCAAGCTGCAAGCGTTTGGATTGGCGAGTTGATCCAAGGTGCCCAATTTACCGCTGCGTAGGGGTAAACATTTTAGCGGAACCTTTTTGGTTTGGAAAGAACGAGGCGCCTTTCCGCCACAGGAAGAGCTGTTGATGACGCCGCACGTGCGACCCACTGGCGGTGGACTTAAAAACAGGAAACAGCTGATAGCAGGAATGAGCAGCTAGTAGCAAGAGGGAAACGCAAACAATGTCGACACCAACCTGAAAGAAACTGTAAAGATGAGCAACTGGGGAGACAAGGAATTGTGTGCCCTCCTTGCCCTCGCAAACGAAGAGGCCATTAACCGTCAAATGATGGGAACGGTGAAGGAAGGGCCAACTTATGAGAGAATCGCTGAAGGACTGACCTTCCTTTGGAGCAAGGCGCAAGATGTCACTGTTTACATCAAACACTGAGCTACACGTTTTGTTACTTGCTCACGCCCCCCATTGCCCCGAAAAAGGCAGGCTGCATTTTGCTGCACTCCCCGATTTTGTTGTTATACAGCCAATGCTGAATGAAGACTGAATGGGCTTTCCTGCAAATTTGCACAATTCCTATTTAAAAGGGGCTTCTGTCTTTATGTCTTGATGCTGTCTTTGTCCTGTGAATTTTAACCCTCTATTGGTTTCAAAACATCTTGCCAAAGGACTGCAGCGAGCTAACACGGGCACATTTTACAGAAATAAATAAATAAATAAAATAAAATAAATGAAATGAAACACTGATTTGAAATGTGAAGCTAATTTATACGGTGTTCAAACTGGTTTCAATCACCTGGTCTGTTTGTTTTGGAGAGGAGGAGAGCGCAGCATACATTTTGACTCCTTGTAAAATCGTCCTGAACAATGAACACTGAAGGAATTTTAATCAGGAAAAGTTTCAGCTGGTTGCAATCTGCAATATTCACTGCTAGACACCACTAAATCTCTCTAAATCCCACACACTGGACCTTTAAGAATGTTTAGCAATTAATTTCCTGTCGGCTAATGGTTTCAGCACAAATGTGAGTATCTCAGACTGAAAACTCCAGAACTCCACCTTTTAAGAAGAGTGATGTCCCCTGAGTCTGATTTACAGCTCCTCTCTGATCCGGCAGCACATTACCCAGCAGGTGGATCCCCCTCTGATCAAAGCCCGCAGATAAAAGAAATAAGCCCACATGAGGACCAGTAGAGGTGGAGAGGAGGCTGCTGATCCTTACAGCACAGACCTTTGGATGTTATCCTCATTTCCTTCTTGACCCCTGACCTCTAACCTCTAACTACTTCCTCCTCTCTGGAATGTGTCCTTGAGCTCTGGTCGAAGGAGTCGGTAAAACAAAATCCCCTTTGTGCCATCAAAGAGCAGACTTCCGTTAAAAGGTGGAAATCTCTCTCCAGTTGGCTTTTTGGTTAAGTGTCTGTCTGAGGGGGACAAAGAGCAGCAGGTCAGAGGTGAGGAGGGTCAGGAGCTGACAGGAAAGCATAAAAATCCACATCTGGGGTTGCACTTGTTCGGGGATTGCACATTATACACACACATGTGCGCACACAGCTGGATCATAGTGCTCCCGGTCTCCACATATAGACATGGCTCCTAATGCAGCTGGCTGCTGTCACTGAGAAAGTAATTAGAGACTGCTGCGAGGAACCAGAGGAACAAGAGAGCCAGAGGATCACTCTGAGAAAAGAGTCTTTCATCGTGTGTGTGTGCGACGCTTTAACCTGCGGGCATGACAGTGATATTCACACACACTGTAATCTGCCCAAAACAAGTGTAGTCTCACTCAAAGTCTGGTTGTTTTGCTCCGAATACTCTGTCGATCACACTGAGAAAATCTGCATCTTATCAAGCTAATTTGGTTCATTTTTAACCGTTTAAAGTTGTTTCCTCATGAAAATAGTGTACATGAGGAAAAAAGTCATGCCTGCACAGCTTATGCTGACCTGATGAGGATCCAAATAGGACTGAAATGTCTCGATTGAACTTTTGTGCCATGGACTAAATGTGCACGTTACTTTTTTCTTCATGTACTTACTATTCATTTATTCATTTTCCATATCCTGCTAGGGGTCGCAGGGGAAGCTACCCCAGCTGACAGTGGGCAAGAGGCGGGGGTACAAGGCGGGTACACCCTGGACAGGTCGCCAGACAATCACAGGGCTGACACATAGAGACAGACAACCATTCACACTCACATTCACACCTACGGACAATTTAGAGTCACCAATTAAGCTGCATGTCTTTGGACTGTGGGAGGAAGCTGGAGAAAACCCTGACACAGGGAGAACATGCAGACTCCACATACCACGGGTTCGAACCAGGAACCCTCTCGCTGTGAGGTGACAACGCTAACCACTGGACCACCGTGCCTTTAAAAGGACTTTTGCCCTCCCAAGGCCTTGCAACACTGTTGAAACTTCCATTTCACTTTAGAAAAGTAAAGACTGTTCCTGATAACATGCTGATTTGGGTTTGAAACTTTCTTTTTCTGTGGGTTTTCAACAGTGTTTCAAGTCCCTGAGAGGAAAAATGACACCTTTTCTTGGACTCAGACCTGGACAAGAAAGACGTGCATGTGTTTTGTCATCTTGGTTTCCACACTGATTTGTTGGTTTCTTGAAAGGAGATAAAATAAGGCCAATCTTTGCACTGAAATGAAGAAAAGTGATGCTCGATTTGAAAGAAAAAAATGCTTAAAATAAGTTGAATATGGGTTGGAAACAAGATGTTTTAAGATAATAAAACCATATGTCCATCATACCATGTATATAAACACTATCTAACGGAAGGACATACCCGCAACCACTGATTTAAATCCATTTCCCATTTTAATCAATCCACGTGTAGCTGCCTACTTTTTTTGTTTTGCCTGTTTATTGTTTCTGTTTTTATTCTGTATTGTAATGTGTTTTTGTTGCACAACAGGAACCTGCTGAAAACTAGTTTCTAACTGAGTCAGACCAGTTTTAACTGTAACACACGATGATATGTTTAACTCCTTTCCTGTATAAATAAATGAACTGAAATGAATACGTCCCTCTGCTTTGTGCTTCTCCCCATTAAGAGTCATGTTTCATATTCTTCAAGGCAACAGGACACATTGTATAAATAGAAAATATTTATTTGTGGTGCATAAATACAGAGGTGTTTACATGGCTGATTGAAAAAGTTGACCAGAGGTAGAAAGAAAAGTACAGCTCTATACTATAATGATAAATCATTGGTTCTATTCAGGTCACATAAACAATACCACACTGTAAAAAAATTGAAATGAAATACTATATTCTCAAAATCCAAGATTTAAGGCTTTGAAGCTTTTTTCAGGGCGACATTAATTAGTGGTTTCATGTTTGTGTCTGTGTTTACTGGTCATAAATGTTCACTGAAAAGCTGGAAAACAAAATATTAAACAGGAAAGTGAAAATACAGACTGTACTTCAAGTATCAAAAGTAAACGCACTCACTTTGCAGAACAGTTTCTCAGAGTGTTGTGTTACTATATATTAAGTTACTGGATTATTATTGCTGATGCATTGATGTTGGAGCAGCATTTTAATGGTAGTTGGTCCACATGGAAATAATGTTGTAACAAACTCATATTCTATATTCTCATCACGTTTTAAAGGAACATGAAAATCTCAAAAATGTACAACTGCCACAAAAATGTAGTGAAGTAGAAGTTTAACTATTCAAAGTTTAAGTGCCTTAACATTGTTACTCGAGAAAAGGTAATTAGTTACTTTCCACCACTGGTGGTAAATTACTCAATAAACACCTGATAACATGCGCAGCTGCATGAGCAATGTAAAACATGTCACACTGATGAAACCACTCAGTCCAGTTGTGTTTAAACACAAACTGTGGAGATAAAATTTGACTATTGTTGATTGGAAATTAAAGATTTGTTGCTGCTGCGTCACCGCTGTTTGACAAACACAAAATAAATCCTGCATTCAGTCTGATCGTGTCCACCTCCCCCTGAGATCTGGAGTTAACAGTCGTCAGTTTGCAGCAGGGACATAAAGAAATGACACACACTGGCCCACGAGCCGCTGCAAGTCTCTTCAGCCGTTTTCTGGTGGTCCGCGTGCTTTGTGCACGCTTCCCCGGCCGGAGACACGGCAGTGGAGGTGGAGGTGGAGGTGGAGCGAGGCGTCGTCGTCGTCGGCGGGTTAGGCTCTTCTCCTCCGGACTGAGCGGAAACCTCTGAGCTCATGATATCCAGTTTGAAGTGCGCATCCCGGGGCGCGCGCTTACACATGGAGGCCTTCACCAGCGCGCGGTCGTCCCTGCACACTTTGTTTTGCAGCCTCTTGAAGGCGCGGGTCACCTGTTTCCAGAAGCCCTTGTTGTTGGACTGGTAGCCCGGGCAGCTCTGAGGTTTGCCGTTGTATGCGCACTGCAGATCGGTGATTCCGCCAATGATGCGCGCCACCGGGTCCTCGCACTTCACCGTCAGCCTGACAGTGCGCCCGACGTCTTTGGCCACCCACGTGCACTGCATCTTGTCCTTGGAGAACTTTCCCCGGCCGCTCGCTGCAGGCTTGTCGCCGCTCCTCTGCGCTCTGCCGGGGGCTGCTGTGGTCACGGTCTTGTCCGCTCCACGGTTCTTATTGCGCGCAGCGGAGGACAGAGAGACCTGCTGTCCGAGGAAGGCCAACAGCAACAAGGGAGCGAAGGTCTTCAGCAGCAACATCTCTTCTTTTAGCGATTATCTGAAAGAACAGAGGGTTTAAAACAGGTTCAGAGCCTGTCAGTGCTGGAAATTATCAGGTCATCGTGTGAAAAACGGTGTTTAAAACAAGGTACAGGCTGCTCACGGAAAATATTCATATATATTCGCACGTGTTTTTCTTTAAATATGGCATCTAGAGATAAAAATATTGTGCATTTATAATAGATAAATGGCTTTTCCCCCATCCGACGCAGGTTTTACGCCAATCTGGTAACTCCATTACGCATGGGCGCATTCAAACCTGAGCCCGCAGTAAATTCAAACACAGTAACGAGGCACCCTAACTTACCGATAAAGACTTGTGTTGCTGTGCGTAAAGCTGCTTCTTGTGGCTCTCTGTGGCCTCGCACATGGCTTTCATACACAGACTCTGCGGCACGCCCACCATTCCCGCCCAACAACACACACACACACACCATTACGCACGAGGCTCCATTGGCAGCGGTTTCTTTGGGAATGTGTTTTGTCCTGGCATGTCCAGACTGAACACCCAGAGAGGCTGAACACCAACACTGATGGTGGATCTGCGTGTCTGCACAGAGCAGGTTTATTCTAAATAACTACTTCACACACACACACACACACACACACACACACACACACACACACACACACACACACACACACACATTTTTGGAGGCTCGACTCCACTCTCCACCAATCCGCTGCTGCATTCAACCATGAGGAGATTCTCTCCTTTAACTTCCAGTATGTGGCTTGACTTGTGGTTTCCCAGCAGAGGACAAAAAGACTGTGATGACAATACAACCTGCTAATTTGAAATAAAGGATGAGCACTTTTTAATGTATCATAATTAAATGGAAAATCAAATCAAATCAGATCAAACAGAAAACAAAGTGAAGATGTGTAAATAAGTCAGTAGTAGTGTATGTGTATCATGTTTAACATTATTTCTTTGTTTTTATTTAGGTTTTGTGTTTTAGTTTTCATTTGTTTACCTCCATACATTCTGACTGTTCATTACATTTGAATGAGAAGATATTAATTTGACACATTACACATTTATGACAAAGCTCTTTCTCGACTGTGGAGACAAACAATCTCACCGCAAGCTTTTGATTTCCTTCAGCAGGTAGAGTTTTCCCAGTTGTAGTGAGAATACAGATTCAGTTCATTTCAATTCAATAGAACTTTATTAATCCCAAAGGAAATTCTTGTGCCAGAGAATGCTTCAAATTACAGTAACACTAAGTACAGTAACCACAGCTTTAATGATTCACAACCAGTAGCAACCAGTGGGTTCCCCAGGTCGTTGTCTCTCACTGGGCCCAGTTTTAGAAACAATAGAGTATTAAATATCTGACAAAATATACAAATATACAAGATAGAAGTGTTTTCTAGGAGGAAAAGCAAAAACCAGTGCCTAATAGAGTAACAATAGGAGTATGATAAGAACAAGAGTTACTAAAATGAACTTAAATGGTGGAAAAAACAGACTGCGCCTGCTCATCAATGTTATATCAAATATAATGTAACCGCAAGAAGTAGTATTGCACGACTGAGAAAATGATATTGCACTACACTGACAAGTGACCATGATATTGAAGAATAATAATGCACAAAATATAAGCAGTAAAGTGATCTTTATGCTTCAGTGTACACTCGACACAACGTGCACACAGTTGCTCTGCAGTTGCTGTGTGCCTATCATAGTTCTGCATCCTGTTGGTCTATGTCACTGTGCAATTCCCCGCCAAAATGCTGGGGGGCACGTTGTTCTTTTATACACATGCCATCGCTTTTACACCTCCAAAACACTGGTCGGCGGCAGAGGTCTCTGTGAAGCGCTGCAAAGTTTAGTTGATTCAAAACACACATTAAACACATTAAACACACACTAAACACACACTAAAAACACATTAAACACACACTAAACACACATTAAACACATTAAACACACACTAAACACACATTAAACACATTAAACACACACTAAACACACACTAAACACATTAAACACACATTAAACATGGCTTAATAGCAACATTTTCAAACTCAACTACACAAATCTGCTTCACTATAATTTGTAGCATTCACAGACAAACACTTGTCTTTATCTGGACACATTTTCCGCACAAATACAACATGCTAATGTTTTTAGCACAAGCCTATGGCATTTTACATTGTATAAATTAGCCTAGCAGTTAAGAGACTTTTCCTCTACTCATATAAAGCCAGGGACAACAGCAACATTTAACAAAGGTAACGTCACGCAATTTGGCTCCATTATAACTCATTAGTTCACCGACAAAACAACTGTCTTATACTAAACACGTTTTCCAAACAACTACAAAATGCTAACATTATAAGCACAAGCCTATGGCATTTTACATTGTATAAAGTACCTAGCGACGAGCGGAGATTTCCTCTTGATGATGTAGTTTAAAGGACCCATCATAGCTCTTGCGGTCTGCGTTGCCTCGACATGTGGTTACAATTTTTTGGAGGTGCATGTTGCGTCTCTGCGTTGGTTGCAGAGGGACGCAATGCCTCCGCAAAGCCCTCTGCGTCATACTGTAGGTACACAGAAGCATAAACCTAGCGTTAGGTGCACCATATGAAGTAATAGTGCCTCTAATGTAGGTGAATATTGCCGTCAATGAGGAAATTTTGCTGTCAGATGTTCAAATTTCAATTTTTCTTCAGCACTTTTAACAGATAAGAGGAAACGATGATAAAAGGACATTTGAACATCTATAAATTCCTTTACAACCATCTGCTGAAGAAGATCATGTGATACAGCTGAAAGCTCCTGAACAGCCACTTAATGGAATTTGTGGAGACATAATTTTGTCAGAAAACAGTTCAACACAAAGTTGCACACACATTTAATTTCTACTCATTAAGAAGCATCCAAATTACGATTTTTTGCCGATATCAGATATGCCGATATGTAACGACTCATAACCAATACTGATATCAATACATCCACTTTTTTCTTACCTAATTGTATTGATCATCAAGTCTCTTCTGTCATGGAATTGACATCATATTATGAATGGATGCTCTTATTGTGATGGCCCACCAACAGATGGGGACACGAAATAAAATACTTTTCAATTTATGTGATATTCATTTACTGTGCAAATTAAGAAAAACCACAATGAGAAATTAAAGCTGATATTGGCCAACACCGATGATGTACCATGATATTAGGCATCCCTCGTCCAAATATATTGCTCTGGCAAAGGAGGTAAAGCTTTAAATTAAATTAAATGGTTAAATTCAAGGCCTTACATGGTCTTAAATAGAGTGAAATACACTGTTTTAGTTACGTCTAAATGCTGACACTGAGCACATTGTTCATGCTAACTGCCTTTGTTCGGTCTTAAACACTGTTATCTATCAAACAGTAACACATTTACCAGATGTCAGCTCCCTCTTTCCCCATAAACTCTCAGTCGGTTCCTTCTTCCTCCTTTGAAATCCTGACATTAACTCAGTGAGCTCCTTTATGTACTCTGTCACAAGTCAGAGGAAGTCTTTATTTAAGCTGGCAGCCTCAGGTTCAATCAGGCTGTTTATCTTACAGACTTTCTATGTATTCACTTCTGTCTGTTTAATACATTTTAAACTGTTTTTCTTCCACATGCCTGGTATTTATTGTCAGCAGAAAGTTTGCTTAAGTTTAACTCTCCACACGTAAAATAACAAACAATCTATACAGGTAAATATTTAAAGTATTACCAGGACAGCTCAGGGTTAAAGCAACATGTTGTTTCACTTGTTATACACAAATACAGCAGAGAAATGTAAGAACCATAATGCAGTGTGATGACATGTAAAGTGCAGTGAAAAGAAATGCATATGGTCCGCAGACATAGATGAGACACTGTGTGAACATTAAACTGGTTTCCTCTGCTTGTTTCTACATGATATATGAATAAAGTGACTCCATAGAGACTCCAGCCTTAACAGCTGATGTCACATAGAGAAGAAAAGTCCCTTCGCTTCTGGTCGACCTTGTTCCAGAGAAACATGTATGATAGTTAACGACGAGAGTCAAAGAGTTTTTTGATCCCATTTTAATTCTGCCATGAATTACACATATATTGTTTGTCAGTTTGAAAGATGATTCTGCGAGTCAAGAAAGTCACAGTTTGTTGTAAAACTGTTGAAGAAAATGACAGTGAAAATACGTGATCAGGGAAACGACACACCAAAAAGCTGCATTAGTGATGTCATAAATTCCACTCTCGCTGAAGTTATGTTGTCTGTGTGTTTCGTAGTGGGATGTACTCACACTAGGAATGGGTCTTGCTCGCTCTTTCACTTCCTGGCTGGTAAACAAAAAACAGGAGTTGCTGGATAAAACACATCACATACAATAACACAGAGCTGAAATGTGCCAAGGTAACGGCCATGTTGGTATTAGCGATTTACATTGTGTGAGATGAGCGATGAAGTTCACTGAGCAGTTTCACACACAACTAAACAGTTTACTACAAAAAGCTGAGACCTCTTTACTCACAAAATTATCTTTTAAACTGAAAAACATCATGTGTGTCAGTCATAGCACAGTTCAAACAGGATCAAAACATTATTTGTCTCTCGCCTCTGACTAGGCATAGCCCTACATATTTGTTCTGGAATAAGGTCCCATAGAGACATCGGGAGGCGAGAGACTTTGCGTCTCTATAGAGAGCTGAGGCAGTCAGCCTCTGATCAAGCAGGCTGCTCTGATGCATTGTTTGTACGTTTACTTATGAAAAGGAATGCAACAGAATTTGCATATCACCCACATAATTGGGAAGACTGAGATCACGTGATGAATGTGCTGACAGAGTCAAGAAGGAAGTGTCAATAAAGAGCAGCAGTCTGCTTAAGGAGGCAGGTTGGGGTGGATGGGTCAAACAACACAGGACTTTTCCCCAGGAGACCTTTGTTTGTCTTCTGTGTGAAACCAAGTGAACTTTGAGTTGTTTTAAGGTACGTTATCACCATGTTTCTTAACCTAAACCTAACCTACATAGCTTTACGTTGAGTACATTATGGTAAGTACATAACTTGTCATTAAGTGTGCAACATGATGATGCCAAACCCTGTTTCTTTTTCTAAACCTAACCTATGTATCTTTACGTTAAGTACATACCCTGACAACGCTATTTGTGGGGCACTAAGATGTTAGCACATGTGCGTTTTCGTAAGCTAACAAACGAACTGTTGCATGAGGACACATTGGTTCTAGAGGCCTCACCTTACCTCGACCTGTAACTGCTAAGGTGTTCAGGTTCAATCAATCCTCAGTCAACCTAAAACACAGTGTTTGCTGCCGTAAGTCCAAATCTCTGCAGTGAGAAAGGCCTGTTGTAGATGTGTCTAAACACTGTGTTTAACCATATTCAAGGTTTTTAAGGCTTTTCCAGGACACCTTCACTTCTAGTGTTTGATTCTCTCCGGTTACAACAATTCTAATTTATCAGACCAAACTCAAGTCCCCTGAAGTTACTCTGCTTAATTGTTTTTTGTTTACAGAACAATATATTTGTAGATTTTTCTGTGGCAGTCTGTCCCTTTTTAAACAACTGAAACATGAGTTGAATGGGTCATACCTCTGGTTGTTTGTCCAACTTGAATGTAAGGTGATTTATGTAGCAGAGCCTTTAGGAGTGTTTCATTCAACAAAAACAAAAAAAGCCACAAGTCACATTACATAGATTTAATTCTTTAGATTGTTTGTAGTTGTTCAACATTGAACAGAAGGAACTGCACGCTAAATTCTACATTCATAACTTTGTATTATATATTATAAATGTGGTGTTTTTGATCCTGTGAAGTGGACCTACCTGTATATATTCACTTACAGCACACCCCTGATTCCACAGGGGTAACTTACAGTAATGAATCCACCCTACTCTGTCGTCATGTTTCATTCTCATAGTGACGCAGCTGCTGCAAGTGGGGACAAAGACATGATTGAAACAAAGGAAGGAGCCATATAAAGGCTCACATGGGCTCCAGTCCAAGAATCTCACAAGTTATCACTGAGTCACTGTGTCGGAAGTAGTGGTGGAGGATTTACCGAAAGTAAACAGCAGCAGTAGTGTGTGTGCATTTATGTGTGTGAGTGTGTGTATGTCCTAGCTCCACCCAGCAGCACCATCTTGTGGCTGTCAGAGGTTCAGCACCATGACTGAGTACTGGTGAGAGCATGTGATCAGTGATGGAAAGTATATGTTCTCGCAAGTGTCTGCACAGTTTTGACGCAGTTGTACTTTACTTTTTGTAAAGTTTTGCATTTTGTGCTCCTTTATACATCTACTCCATTAATTTCCAAAGAAACACATAGCACTTTTACATTTATCTGACAGCTTTAGTCGCTTGTAGCTACTTTGGCTTGTGGCCCTTTACAAAAAGAGCATTGTCTGAACGTCATGTTTCAGAGTCAAGTGAGATTCACTGTAAACTGTAACTGTTCAAAGACCAAAGAGGTGAATGATCTAATATTTCACCAATAAAAACAAACATTAGAGAAAAAGCCCCCATGCCCCCAAAAAAGAAAGAAAACAAGACTGTGTTTTTTCTTCTGTCCCGATCCATTAATCATCTCACCCTCCACATTGATCGAGGAGCGCAGGCCCTCAGGTTTGGAACCACTGGACTACATCACCTCATCACAGTATTTAAAGTTGGGGTTATCAATAATGTCCTCTTTTCTGCAGGACAAGTACACATACCTTTAATATTTTAGGTCCGTTATGCTGCCTATGCTGATGTATTTTTATTAAACAGCTAATTTGAATGCAGGACTTTTTATGCTGGAGTGATTGCATTGGTATTTTCATGGGTGTAGATTGTGGAGTGGGGGACACAGGGGACATATCTATTTAGAAAATGTGCATTTACACCATAAATTGATGCAGTAAAGGCATAAACTGGTGCATAAAAATTCACCAGGATGCAGGAAATTAAGTGTTTGATGCTCAAAATTTTCTGGCGGAGGACCTCCAACCCCCTCCTTCATATGTGCTTCCCCTCCGTCCCCACAATGTTGACATAAAACCTACACCCTTGGGTATTTTCACTTAAGTTACATAAGTAAAGGATCTGATTACTAATCTTCCACTACTGGAGTTTCTCACTAGAATTTGAGTTTGATCGATGTTTGGAGGTCGTCATGACTGACACACTGTTATATAATAAGTAGTAGCTACCCTCACTGTGATGAAAGTAAAAGTGATTGCTACCGTCATCCACTATATGCATGTGCACCGCCGCAGCCATATGCGTTTCCTGTCACACAGACCTCCTCTGTTCCTGCACACGGTAGCTCCTGAGACTCAATTCATCAGCTCATACAAAGAAGTGTTTAGCTCTGCTCAGACGCCCTCTGTGACTGAGCTGTATTATCTTAACTGCAGTCTGTGTCTGTCCTGTAACAACTTCCTCAGCCGGGCTGCAGACATGTTGTTACAGCCGGCGAAGAAGAGAAACAAAGACCTCTTTGAATGAATGAGTGTGAAAAGTCGCTGCAGAAGAAACGGAACAAAACAGAAGAAGAAGAGAGGTCTCCACTCTTTATTCTCTTTACCTTCACATGTTGTTGGAACATTTATGTGACACAAGGAGGGAATTTTACATCATATACAAACAGAATCACATGCCTGCCATATTTTCCCTTTCGTCTTGCTGTGTGTTTTACAGATTTAAAAAAAAAATACACTACATGACAGCACAAGCAGTCATCCCCTAGCCGTACACAGGTGTAGGTCGAGTGTTTTTGGCTCAGCCCGTAAGATGCTGCAGTGGTGGGAGTCAGACCTCATAAGGCGACAAAATCACTTCAGAGGCTCCCACACAGATCCTGGAGAGGTCGAAGATAGTCGAGATAAGTTCTGACTGGGTCCATCGCTGGTGTTTCCAACCTGAAACAACAAGAATGAGGAAATGTGTAATTAATTTTAAGATGAAGTTGGCTTCCTGTGTGAATGCACAGAGATGGAGTGCTGCATAAACATTGCTGACTGACTGAACATTTTCACTTCCATCCCTCCTGATGATTTTTGGCTTTACAGTTTAATTCATCCACACCAAAACAACCGCTGAGTATCCTCTTTCTCTCACTTTTAATTCTAACTTTTCCTGCCAACCTCTTGCAAACCTATCTCTTTCTTTTCTTCTTCTTCATTTGTCCGTCACTCACCTGTGTCTGCAGTATCCCCTCAGTTCTGGAACCAGCTGATGAAGTAGGTGCAGACGCCTTTGAAGCTCTTCCAGCAGTACTCAGAGGCGATGCGGGAGGCTTTGGACTCGCTCTGCTCTGTGGGACGAGTAGTGGTCTTCCCAGGCTTGGGGGTAGCTTTCTTGGTCTGGGTGCCCTTGCCTGGCTGGGGCTTGACAGGCTGCTGCTGGGGCTTGACAGGTTTAGGAGTAACGACAGGGTTTGCTCTGTGCTGGCACCACCGGTTTGCGCGGCTCCTGGACGGGCTTGGAGGGCTTGGGGGTGGTGGTCTTGGGCCAGGCAGCCAGGAAGGTCATCTGGGCCTCATCGGGGTATTTCTTGCACATGGCTTGGCGGTAGATTTTGGGTCCCTGGCAGGCCTGGCTGAGCTTCCTCATGTCCCACATCATCTGGGTGAAGTAGTGGCGAGGGTTGAGGTTGTAGGCGCGGCACAGGTTGGGTTTGCCCTGGAAGTCGCAGTAGTAGGAGCGTCCTGCATTCTGACCCTGGGCTGGACCTTTGCAGGAGACACGCAGGCGAGTATAGTCCCCGACTCCAGAAACCACCATGGTACAGGTGTCCTTGGTCTTGGTGCTGAATCTGATGGGCTCATCCCAGACGCTGCGTTGCTGCTGCTGCTGCTGCTGTTGCTGCTGCTGCTGCTGCTGTTGTTGCTGCTGCTGTTGCTGACTGTTGTTGGTCTGAGCGTTTGACACACAAACAGCCACTGCCAGACACAGCAGCGCCACTCTCATCCTGGCTCTCATGACGGCGTTAGGCGTGTGAGTGATGGATGGATGAAGGTATGGGATGATGCGTATGTATGTATCCGCACCGAAGGTTGAGGTGTGCAAGGGTAGGAAGCCTCTGAGTGAGAGTTTATAAAGCTGAAGCTCACAAAGAAGGTATTATTCAGGTGAGCTGAAGGAGTCAAACTCCTCCTCAAGCACTGACCCCCCTCCTCACACACACACACACACACACACACACACACACACACACACACACACAGAGCGACCACATAAGGCCTGTGTGGTATGTTCAAAACTAAAAAAGTGATGGATG
Organism: Cephalopholis sonnerati; assembly: GCA_019142605.1. Taxonomy (NCBI): domain Eukaryota; kingdom Metazoa; phylum Chordata; class Actinopteri; order Perciformes; family Serranidae; genus Cephalopholis; species Cephalopholis sonnerati. Next base: position 25,355,436 of record JAGQAX010000003.1, on the reverse strand, counting down.
AGATGGATGGAGGGAGGGGGAGAGTATAAACTGAGGGAGGAGGAAGAGGGTGAGGGGAAGAGGTCAACCGGTCTGTGGGAGCTGAGGGGGGGAAGGAGAGAAGGACGGTACACACATGAAGCCAAATGTTGTGAAAAAGAGTTGTGAGACATTATATAATCTCACATAAGAGGTTCTTTGACCATTGATGAGGGGGAGAGCGGGAGGAGAGGACTGAGGGTCTGCAGCCAAATTGCAGCCCGAAATTATTTGCTGAGGGTTTAAAGTTGATCTGTGAACCCTGTAATAATAAAAACCTCATCGTGTTCATCTTAAGATGCACTTTTTGTGGAGACTTTGTTGTTGTACTACAAATAGACGTATATGCACAGGTAGATTCTTGAAGTCAACTTCTGTCCTGTTTTTGCTACGTGACTATGGCATGAGGGAGAGATCACTTGTAGCGTTGCAGAGAACTGCTCGGAAAGCAGCAGATTAAGTTTTCTTCATGACATCAACATGCCGACATGATGGAGAGCTGCAGGGTGACTGACTGCGTGACGTACGAAACTAGACTTATCCCAGTCGACAGTTTTATGTCATTCTTATGGCCAACATGCAAAGCTGTGGCTTTCTGAAAAATCTGAGAAGTTTGTGGCTTTACTGTCTCGTACCGTTCCACCAAGACCTTAGCTTGGATCATAATGCGAGCATACCTCATTGATTAAACTACACTGCCACACAGTGATGTGGGCTCATCAAAGATTTCAACCTGTGACTGCTCGCACCCTAAGTACATGCAGCTTATTGTACTACGTCAATAAAAAGAGTAATTTCTCCATTTGGGTGAAGTTGATTGTTTAGTGGACCTTAATTGAGGATGAGGTTTTAACTCGTCTTAACTTGTCAAAAAAACTTTATTTCCATTTGCAGTATTACATTTGGCAGTATGGCTCTGTTCTGGGGCCTCTGCATTTCCTAAAGCCTACGCAGAAAGACTCTTCCACGCGCCTACGTGGAAAGCCATGAGGCGGAGAGAGCACACCTGTCTGCCCTTCCACGTGCAAATGAGGAAAGCCTGAGACAGAGAGGCAAACCTCCCTGCTCTTCCATGCGCCTACATGGAAAGCCTAAGGCAGGGAGAGCAGCAGCAAAGACCCCCGGGAACAGAAAATTAAATAGCGCGTCCTGAATGAGATTCACCAATTCACCAATTGGTTGCATAAAAGACGACTGCTCCACTCTGATAAAGTCTCTTAGTGTGTAAACCTAAATATTAGGAAACTGATTTTATGAAGTCCACTCACCTCCAGGACAAAAGCACTGTTTTTTTTCCAAAGACAAAGACATTCAGGTATTTGTCAGCATAGCTCTTTTGCATAACACCTTATACATACATACTTAGTCAAACTAAAGAGCCACTGTGAAACACTGTGGGCTCGTCCGGGATTTGAACCCGGGACCTCTCGCACCCTAAGCGAGAATCATACCCCTAGACCAACGAGCCATGAAATTGACGATGTTTCTGTCCATCTACTTATTTTCCTCCTCTGTCCAGGTCAGGTCACATCAGAAGGCTTGGCAAAGTCGCCCATATGCTCTCCTCCACCCCTGCATCTTTCAGGTCTTCATAAGAGATCCAGAAACATTCCCAGGCCAATAGACATGCAGTCCTTCCTGTATTTTCTGGGACTGCACTGAGGTCTCTTCCACAGTGACGTGTCTTAAGGATCTCCCAAACGTCTCAAGTGGTACTTTTGACATGGAGGCACCACAGTACTTTTCTCACTTTCTCTTTGGAAAATCTGAGCTGCTCGACTGTCCCTGAAGGTGAGCTGAGACATCCTGTGTAAGGAAGCCACTTTGATGGCTTACGTTTATCCACAGTTTCATTCTTATGGAACCTGAGACTTTAGCCATGCCTGACAGTCTGAACACAAATCTTTGGGTTTCTGATTAAATCAGAGACGTTCAATGGCCTTACTGCATATTAACTATACATTTACTTTTTGCATAAACAAAAAGGTCTCAGTTGGTTCCACCAAGACTTGAGCTTAGTGATACTATTGGACGATAGGACACACTTCATACAAAAGGTTCCACCGAGACTCGAACTTGGATTCATCAATTGATTTCTCCATTTTAATGACGTTTCTTAATTTGTAAACCTAAATATTAGGAAACTGATTTCATGAAGTCCTCTGATCTTTACGACAAAAGCGCTGTTTTGACATTACAGCATTTTGGGTCAGTATAGCTCTTTTGCATAATACCTTGGACATACCTATTCAGTCAACCTAAAGAGCTACTGTCAAGTTCTGTGGGCTCATCCGGGATTTGAACCCGGGACCTCTTGCACCCAAAGCGAGAATCATACCCCTAGACCAATGAGCCACAAACTCAGTGGTTTCTCCATCCATATTTTAGAATATTTGAGATGCTCAACTGTTCCTAAAGGTGAGCCAAGACATCCTGTGTCCTTATGGTCAATACCTGAAGCTTTGGCCATACCTGATGTTCGGACCATAAATCGGGATTTGAACCCGGGACCTCTCACACCCGAAGCGAGAATCATACCCCTAGACCAACGAGCCACAAAACTTGTTGTTTTTCCATCCATTTACTTATTTTCCTCCTCTGTCCAGGTCAGGTCACAGTGGAATAAGGCTCGGTAAAGTCGCCCAGATGCTCTCCTCCACCCCTGCATCTTTCAGTTCTTCATAAGAGATCCCTCCAGTATTTTCTGGGTCTGCACTGAGATCTCTTTCCAAGATGCCCTGAATGTCTCCCAAATGTCACAAGTGGTACTTTTGAACTTTTGACATAGAGGCACCGCAGCACTTTTCTCTCTTTCTCTTTCGGTAATCGGAGCTGCTCAACTGTCCCTGAAGGTGAGCTGAGACATCCTGTGTTCTTATGGTCAATACCTGAAGCTTTGGACATTCCTGATGGTCGGAACGCAAATCAGCTGGTAGACTGAAATTGTTGTCATTGAGTTTTTGATAAAATCCAAGATGTTTAATGGCTTTACTGCATATTAACCATACTTCTACTCTTGTGTGAACAGAAATGTCTCATTTGGTTCCACTAAGACCTGAGCTTGGATGCATCAAGGCAGTAAAATGGTACTACTCTACTCTAATGAATGGCGTAGTGTGTATACCAAGTTACTTGATCTCATGACATCTTACTACCTTTAGGACAAATCATAGGTTTTGCAGAGATGTTACAGGATTTCAGGTATTCGTCAGCCTAACTCTTGGACATTGCACCTTGTACATACATACATATGTATTTAGTCAAACTAAAGAGCCACTGTCAAGTACTGAGGGCTCGTCCGGGATTTGAACCCTGGGACCTCTCGCACCCTAAGCGAGAATCATACCCCTAGACCAACGAGCCACAAAAAGTTTTCCATCCATTTACTTATTTTCCTCTGTCCAGGTCAGGTCACATTGGAACTAGGCTTGGCAAAGTCGCCCAGATGCTCTCCTCCACCCCTGCATCTTTCAGGTCTTCATACCACATGTCTACTTTTGAGTAATAACAATGTCTCATTTGGTTCCACCAAGAACTGAGCTTTGTGACACTACTGGATGATAGGAGACATTTCACACAAAGGGTTCCACCAAGATTAGAACTTGGATTCATCAGTAAAGAGTGAATGCTCTAATGAAGTGCTTAGTGCGTAACCCCTAATTTCATGAAGTCCTGTCACTTCTTGAATTGCAAGGTACTGCATTTTAGCTAACTGGAAGCATAACTCTTTTACAGAAGATTTGATATCTATACAGAATTAGTCAAAGACAAGTACCACCTTTTGGTGGTTTGGGCTCGTCCGGGATTTGAACCCGGGACCTCTCGCACCCAAAGCGAGAATCATACCCCTAGACCAACGAGCCACAAAAAACAGTACTTTTTCACATCCTCTTGAGGATATGCAACAGCTCCTTCCTCCAGTGTTTATGCTGAGCTAAACTACTGGCTGCTGCTGGCTGTAGCTTAATATTTACCAAATGGATACGAGGGTAGTATCGATCTTCTCATCTAACTCCTGGCAGTCAAAGCAAAAAAGCATTTCCTCAAATGTTGAACTATTAATTCGAAGGAAACAAAGAATGAAAACTAACCCTTGTGAGAAACTGTCACAAAAATGACAAGACAAAGTGAAATGATGATTCTCAAGTCTTAGGTTAGAAACAAAATATGATGAAAATGCCAAAATTATACAGTGAAATCTCAGAATAGCAACTCTTAGTGCAGAGTAAGTAGTGTACAATCACAGAGCACCAGTATCACCCCATTGACTAAACTGGTCTTGAGTTCAAAACCATGTTTGACTGCACTCTACTGTGAGTTTTAACTTATGAAACTAAACAGAAGAACAGACGCTGCCTTTGAGGCAACATATACCATATGTCCCTGCTGACTTGGACACAGAGCGGAAGACGAGAGTGTATGTATAGCTCACTGCTGGGTACAGAGTCACACACGTGTGTACAAATGCACACATGCCCTCAGTACATTCAGGAAGTTTTATTTTTATAGCCATCAATCTGGCAAGGAAAAGAAAACGTTCCCCTGTAAGAGACACCGGGAATGCAAAGTAAACACGTGAAGTATGTGCGTGTTGTCTGAACCAGATGTTTCCCTAAATTAAATTAGTGTAGTCCTCTTCTGATAGGATGCAACAGCGTCACGCCACCTCAGCCACCTGCCAAGCCCCCCCGCCGGAACAGACCTGAACCTTCTCAGCTGCTGTGTGTGCATGTATTCAACGCTGCATATGTTATATGAATGTTCTCTGCAGTCCCCGGTGCTCTGTGTGCTTTGGCAGACAGGGGTTGCTCTTTAGGGGCGTGGATGTCCAACCCATCTGTACATTTGCTTTACCTATACCAAGTATTCTTTTTCATTCCTTGCTGCAGGTCAGGGTTTATGTACAGTATAAAAGTGCACCGAAAAGATAATTTTTGGGTGATTTATGACCTTCAAAAGAACAAAAATACTATCAGAGTTTCCTCAGTGGGTGATATGACAGTAGATACATCCATCGTCTTCATATTTCGTGTGTTTATGGAAGAAAAACACTGCAGACATTTATGAGACTGAAGTTTTTATTCAAAGTTTTGCCCCCTCGCCACAAACTCCAGCTGTATTATTATAACTGTTTGTGTGTGTGTGTGTGTGTGTGTTCTTTAACCAGGCCCCTGACACCACAGAGGTTTTTGGTAGTTTTATATTTCACACCACAGGATGATGAAGAAAAAAAAAACCCTCTGACAACACAAGCAACTAGTGGTCATTAATGGTCTGGCGAGAAATGCCTAAGACACAGTATTTGTTTGTAGCTGTCTTAAAACCTTGTTAGAGAAGTGTATGTAGCACTTCATACACACTTTGCCTCTTGTAGTTGTGATGGACCAAGATAAACTCTGGACTGATCTCTTCACGTCTCAACGATTTTAATAATTTAGAGTCAAACAGAACTCAGTTTTCTCCTTCAGTGTTTAAAGGAATAGTGCAGGCATTTTGGGAAAATACCCTTTTTCACTTTCTTGCTAAAAGTTAGCTGAGAAGATAAAAAGCACTCTCATGTATGCATGCTAACCGTAAAGCTACAGCTTAGAAATGGTTAGCTTAGCTGAGCACACACACTGGACATGGTAAAAAAGCCTTGGCTGACCAAAGGGAACAAATAAATAAATATGTTCAAAGTGTAAAAATAACTCAGCCATGCTAGCAGCTCTGTGGAAGGTAATGTCAATTGCTATTTTTTTCTTCAGAGTTTCATGGTCCCCAGAGGATGAATCTTACCGACTTAAGTAATTCCCTGACTTTTCCTCAAATATTTTTGGCTTCTAGTTAAACATCTTGACAACTATTGGATGGATTGCCATGATGTTAGACTCTTTTACACTGCCTGTTCAAGGTGGGAATATACCGCACCGTTAAGCCGCCTCACCGTTCTGTATAAAAGGTACAATCGCAGAATGGGGGGGACTGAGTTGTCCTCCCTTTCAGCCAGCATCAGAGGTAGTTAAAGTGCTAAAATGACCTTAGTGTAGAAGGGACAGCTGTCAGGACCGGACAATGGACAAGACAGGTGTGATGTTTTGAGGTGTTATGTGTGCTATCCAACCCCGCGAGACTAACAAAGCAGCTGGAAGCAGTTAGCGGCTGAAAATGTTTGCAAATTGGGAAAACAATGAGGTCTGGGAGCTCCTTTCCCTCCAGAGGAGCAGAGGACGAGATCAGCTGCCATATAACAGAGATGGTAAATGATTGTTATTGCTATATTAATGCCATTGTTCTTGTTTATTAAGTGCACTGGAGCGTCATGATGCCACCGTTGTTTGGTTCTGTGTAAAAATGCAAAGGCAGCATAAAGACGGGACTTAGTAGCGGCCCTATAGTGTGATTTCTGTGAGAATGGGCTAATGACTACAGATAATTACGGTGTCCAGAAGATGAACTGTAATAACTGGTGATCACCTCACTTTTCCTTTAGCATTTTTAGCTTTTAGTGAAATGTCATGACAGCTATTGAATGGATTGCTATGACGTTTACTAAAGATATTTACAGTGTCCAGAGGACGAATTGTTATAACTTTGGTGATCAGCAGACTTTTCATCTAGTGATATCATTAGGTCAAACTTGCTGTTACGTGCTAATTAGCAAATGTTAGCATGCTAACACGCTAAACTAAGATGGTGAACATGGTAAACATTATACCTGCTAAACATTAGCATGTCAGCATTGTAACTGTGAGCTTGTTATCATGCTGATGTTAGCATTAAGCTCAAAGCACAACTGCTAGCATGGCTGTAGACACACCTTGTTTTTGTCTTGATATAAAACTAAGCTAACAGGTTGGTATTTAATAAAAAGACACAAGAGTGGTATCTTCTCATCTAACTCTTCGTAAGAAAGAAAATAAGCAGATTTCCCAGAATGCTTAACTATTCTCTAATTTTCTGTTCGATGCAACCTGTGGAGCCAAAACGATGCAAGCTACGTTACAAATATCGTCAAAGAAAAGAAAAGAAAAGAAAAGAAAAGAAAGAAAAGAGCTACTTCTACAAAACCTACTTACATGTTATAAAACAAACATTAACAAAAATATATAAAACTTTCAAAAGCTTTGAAAGCGTAAAAAATGTACACTTGTGTCACCGTGTTAAAACTGATATCGTAAGTACAAACAAATGTATTGTCTACAGGTAAAGCTAGCTATGCGGGAACATTGCTCTGATAGTTGATGATGTACGGTGTGACCTACTAGAAGGACTGCGCTGGTACTGCTGTGGCTGGTACTGATGTGTGTGACAGAACACATGATAAAGTACAGTTGGCTGGCATCTGAGGTCGTTCTCAAATGGCTTCAAGGGTTACTGGGGGGGTGGGTCGCCCTCACCACACAGTTCCTGATTGTTGTTGTTGTTGTTCTTCCCTTTGGTCCTTGGAAGTGTTTCAAGATCTGAATGGAAAGAGCTGGAGAGTCCAGTGATCCTAGAAAATAGAAAGGCCATGTCAGAGATAAGTTATCACACTGTGTTTCTTCTTTTAAATTATCCATGAAGAGAGGAGTAGACAGATGAGCACTTACCACGTGGGAAATATTAGTTCCAGCTCTCTTGTCCGCTGTGGAAAAAGAGAAAATAAAATCAGCTACTTTACTTTTGCCCATGCTCAACAGCTATAGTCGTGCTTAGTTTCAGAAAAGCCACCAGAGTGTTAGTTTGACTCAAAAGAAAATTGTAGATGGATAGAGTAAACAAACACAAATTCCAGATGCCACATATCTGTTGTTTATTGGTTATGTGGATAATGCATTTTTGGTTACAAAAGATAACACTGTATATTGCAATAATAAACCGTGCCATATCCCTTCAACCCACATCATTCAAAGCCAGGCCTGCCCACAGAGATGGCAGGGCTTTTGAAAAGGTCCAGTGAATATGCTCTCCCGAAATTTGCTTTGCTCATATCAAGGCCTACATGTCAACAGACTAAAAGGCAGTAATGTCTTTTTCTTAAAGGCAGTGGTGCGCTACTCAGCAAGTAACGTTAGCTATTATGTTAGCCTCCTGGCTATTGTTCGCCTTTTAGCCTAGCTGGGAGCAGCTTTCTGAGCTGACTAAGAAAGACTTCATCAAGGCCATTAGAATATTATTTGGGTTTTAAGCTTCCTCTTTTTCTTCTCCTCTCTCCCCTGGCCTGTCAATTTATGTGTCCATCCTGACACAGCAGGAAAATTCAGTCTAAGATTACCTAATAGTTTAGTTCAGTGTGTCTTGGTTGAGAACAATGGTGTCCCACAGGGATCAATTTTAGCCCCCATCTTATTTTCTATCTTTATAAATGACTTAGGTCACGAGTTAACCCAGCCAAGCTTGTACGCAGATGACACAGTCATCTATACAGTGGTACCCTCTTTGAATCAAGCCATAAAGCTCTTACAGGATGCCTTTCAATCTCTGCAGCTTTTATTGCTAAAACTAAAACTGGTCCTAAATTTACAAAATACCAAATATATGACTTTCATTTGTGCGAACTCTAAGACTGCTGATCCTGCTATTGTGACACTAGATGGTACTTGTATTGAAAGAGTAACTTTCTACAAATATCTGGGAAAAACTTAGGCCAAACCTGGGCTTTAATTTTTGTTTTTAAGAAAAAGTTTTACTATTAGAGTCCAGAAAGAGATTTGTGTTAATTTCTGTCTGTATCAGACTATGGTGATGTGATTTACATGCATACAGCGTCATTCTTGCTTTAAAACTGAATTCTGCATATCATACTGCATTACGTGTTGTCACAAATGCAGGCTCACGCACTCACCACTGCATTTTTTATGAATCTTTGGGATGGTCCCCTCTGTATTAGAGGAGAAAAATGCATGTTGCTATTTATTGTCGAGGCATTATTAGGTAGATTGCCTTCTTATATCTCCAGCCGTCTTTCCTTTCACACTAGCAACTATTGCACACGTTCTTCAAATCGTATTCTTTTAAATGTCCCCAGTTTGAGCTTGGTAAAATTGCTTTCTCTTCTTATACACCCTGAATATGGAATGAGCTCCAAAATGTTGTTACTTTAGAAGCACTCCCTTCCTTGAACATTTTAAAGGTCTGCCTTGAAGGAAACACATTTGTGCTTTACATAGACCTTCACCCAGGCCTCTTCTCATACTATTTTCCCCTTGTGCTGCTTCATGTATTGTTTGTGTTTTAATACGTGACATTTTTTTACTGTTGTAAGTGACTGTGCTGCTGTCTTGACCAGGACTCACTGGAAGAAAAGATCTTGTATCTCAATGGGACCTTATTGGCTAAATAAAGGATAAATAAAATTAAGTCATATCAGAACACAGTTTGGATGCAGGACACATGACAGTGTCAGGTGTATCAGAGGTCTTAACCTAGACCAACTCATCATGTTTTTTTTTTTTAAGTCTCGGTGTTTGAAAGGACATTGTCAGTTAAAGGCAACAGTGATGAAGATAGGAGGATGAAGACGACAATAAATAAAAGAAAGAGGAAGAAAATCTCCTGGGTGAAGTAAGACTGAGGATGATTAAATGGCTGGTGGCTCCAGGATGGTTTTGGTTGTTAGATGAGGGTTAGTGGAAACTTATAATAGACAGTCAGTACCTCATCAACGAATTCCTTTGGGTCATCATTCGAGGTAGCTCGGGGGAGCAGAGGCTCGAGGGAACCGGGTCAGAGTGTCGTAATAGGGAGAGCTATATACACACACACACATATACATATGGGGAGCTCTTTATAAACTTAACATCTGTGGACAAATGTAGCTAACTGTCTGCAGACTGTCAAAATTATCCCTTCACCAATTAACACCGTGGCATGCAAGCAAGCAGAGACACTGCTCGTACCTGACCACAGCGAGGTCTCCGCAGATATCGCACACTTGTTCACCATGATTACCTGTATTACCCATACTGCAACACAAGAGCGAGGGTGGACAGGTGAGAAAGAGAACGGGAAGACTCCGCTGAAAGCAACAAGGACGGAGTCCTCGGAAATAAAGTCGGAAGAGAGGAGGGAGATGCAGGAGAAGATGATGAAATGAAGATCCATGCAAAGAGAGGAAGACCATGCTCGTGATTTCTGATGAGCAAAAGATGTATGAAAGATGGGGAGCGATCCAAAGTCAAAGTATCCCATACCAAACAAGGAGAGGGCACGTGGAAGAGGACGAAAGGATTCATGAATAGCAGACAAACGTCAAAGTGCAACAAGCCATGGGTAAGAGCTACAGAGAGCGGAAATAACACGAGGAGAAAATATGAAGTGAATCAAAGAACATGAAAAAAAGTAATGACAGAGAAAGGGAAAGAAAAGGATTAATTAATTTTTTGTTTCGATCTACAGAAAAGATTCAGAAAATCTACCAGTGAAACTAACAAAACTTCAGTCTGTGGCCATATTTGAACAATATGTGTGTGTGTGTTTGGACTCACTCTTCAAAGACGTCCTCTGTGTCCATCCTTCTGTAATACTTGGCCAGTTTGGTGGAGAAGATGATACTGGGGATCAGAAGGATACAGCAGGCTCCAAGACCAAACCAGAATGTGTTCTGAAAAATATGTTTACAAGTCATCGATCACATTTTGTCTCCAGCTAACCTTTGATTCATTCCTGTCACATTCTCACCGAAATTTATTTTTAGTGTAAAAATAATCTGTTGATTAACTGATGAACTGTCAATTAACCATTTAAGTCATACATTTTAAAATGCTGTTCTAATGCTGTTCTAATTAATTTCATAACCGCTGCTCCTGTTTGGGGTCGTGGGGGGGCTGGAGCCTATCCCAGCTGACAGTGGGTAAGAGGCGGGGTACACCCTGGACAGGTCGTCAGACTATTACAGGGCTGATACATAGAAACAGACAACCATTCACACTCATATTCACACCTGTGGGCAATTTAAAATCAGCAATTAACCTGACATGCATGTCTGTGGACTGTGGGAGGAAGCCGGAGTACCCAGAGAATATCCACGCTGACATGCTGACACGGAGAGAACATGCAAACTCCTCACAGAAGGGCTCCTGCACCCTATACTTTTGGGTTATTAGTATTGGTGCATTTTAATGTCATAGCTAGATGAGGTTTATAGTTTATAACTGAGTAATCTGACGTGCTGTCACACCTGTAGTTTGGTTCATTTGGTCCAGACTAAGGGGAAAGATTATACACTGTTGCATTTCAGTTCTGGTCTGGTTCCTATTCACAGTGACTTTTTACAAACAAACTAACAAAAGTAAACATGAAGTTACACTGACTGACAGGTAACTTGTTGATTAGAAACTTTTGGTGATTGTCATCCTACATCATCAGGACCCATGTGGGAGAATCAATTTCTGGTCTGACAGAAGTTTATGCAGCACTTGAATGCTTCTGATGTGAATATTTATGTTGTTTGGTGTCACATAGAGCTCACAAAGAAATGACTGTTTAGAAGCACTGTTAAACATGTACGCTCATCATGATGGATAATGACAAACAGGTAGAGACAGGATGAAAAGGAGGTGTTATGTACAGCATGTGGGGGCTTATTACTTTGGGATCACTATCAGTCATTTTTAATGAACTTAATGAACTAAGAGTTCTTGAAGTTGGATACAAGCAGCGCAGTTTCAACAGCTTTTGACCTATTAATTGGGGGACATGTATGCGCCCATGGTTAAAGAATGATTTACATTAACAGGTTATCCAGCTTGTGTTCATATGGATCAATTACACAGTAAGAAAACTTCCTGGACAGATTTTACAGTCAGCTGATGGATTCATTAGTAGTTTAAATCACGTCTGCCATCATAAAATCCTGTTGGTTGGTTGGTTCGGTTGTTTCTGTCAGCGAAGAGCACCAGAGCCCGCTTGAAAAACAGAGACCCAAATTTTCAGGTGGTCTTGGTTAAGTTGTTTGGTCCGCACCAGAGTTTGACTGAGGTGTGAAAGCACTCGTAATAACTATAGCTGTCAGTTGTGCAGAAAGTTAAATATTTGCCTTGGAAATTAGTTTAAGTATGATATAGTACAAAACGGTAATTGTACAGTACAGAGATGTAAGATGTTTGACTATCTGGTTGTCTCCATTTTCACTTTCCAAAAGAGTCACAAAATAACAGACAGATTAGTTGATAATGAAAATAATCATTGCTTGCAGATTTTTCCTGCTACTATTCACATAAAGGCACATACACATGGGTGCACAAGAGATGCACACATTCTGCAGCACAAATAGGACAGAACGTGTAAACATAAACACGTGTGCGTGTACACACGTGCAGCACATACAGCACAGTAGCTGCAGGCAGAGCTGGAGCGCTGACACATAAAAAATCTCAGTTTATATTGACCACAGTCTGTGGCTTGTTTGAGCTCTCATTAAACTCTCACAAACTCAAACACGATATATAGCTGATATGTAAATATAAAATTTTACAACTCCTCGGGGCCGGAGTGAAAACAGTGAAGAATCTACAGTATGTGTATGTAACTCCCCATCCTGCCTTACAAACAGACCCTATCTCATCTCAGTGTGTGTGAGCGAGTGTGTCGGGGACGTGAGAACATACTGTTCCCGTATGTGTGGCCGACTGACTCCACAGACTTCGTCGCTGCAGAAAACCCAGGGCTCCCTCAAACCGTCAAAGAGCCGTTTATGTTTCTAGTTTCTACTCATGTGGGGGAACATGTACTGTACATACAGCTGTGAAATGAATCAGAGCACCTCAGCAGCCTGCCCGCCACACACACACACACACACACACACACACACACACACACACACACACACACACACACACACACACACACACACACACACAGATAACCACAGTGTTCGGGAGCCTTACCACTGAATCGACTATGAAGCTGCAGGCTACTATCTCCATGCTGTCCACAATGTTACTGATGGGTTTACACTGGGCCACCTCTGAAGTCAACTGTGTGGGGAAAAATACACCAGAAACCCAAAGTACAGGTTAGAGTGTGTGAGTGAATGACGTCAAACATAAAACCATAACTTGATGAGTATGGTGTGGAAGTGGAAAGATGATCTCTCCTCAACCTTCATATTATAGACTTCAACTTTAAATCAAAGTGGCTTCTGGGACTGTTAAAATATTGTGGTTACAATCAGAGACCTTTTAAGAACTTCCCTAACTTACTGAAACTGAACATCGTGTTCACTCTAAAGAGTGCAGCTTGAGTTTTACTGTTCATTAACTATCATCAAGTCTAAATCCAGCACTACAGGGACATTTTTCCTTTGGGGTTTGCACCTCACAAATACACGCTTCCCCAATGTTTGCATGTTTCCATCCACCTCTGTTATGCAAATATTAGGAGTTGTTTCAGCTGGGCCTGCACAGAGTCATTTACCAGTGAGTGTCACATAATGCGGGCCCATCAGATCTGTGTCCGGCTTGATCCCGGCTTGCTCTGACGTGGGCAACGATAACCTCATGAGATCAAGGTGGCCTCAGTTTTTAGAGCCAGGTACTGCAGCTGGTCTCCATCAACTGCAAGACCCAGGGCATGATGGGAAACACCTGGGTGTTGCCCGCTCAAAGAGCTGATTGGCTCTTAATTTCGACCACAAACACAACATTTTGTAGAAAATCCAAATTTTCTGTGTAATTGTAATATTTTATGCTAAACTGTGGGCTATCAGTCTCATGTAGTGCAATGACGGTTTATTCTGTGAACCACAGGTAGCCTATAGACGGATCTAACATCTTTGTTTCACCGCCCCCTGCTGCTAAAGCCGGATCTTGTCCACTTTCCTGGTGAGGTGCAGTTAATCTTAAACAAGCCTATTATAGTGTTGCAATAGAGATGATGTACTTAAAAGAGCACCACTCAAACACCAAATAGTGGAGAAATTTTTTTTAGAAAACATGATGTAAATATGATATTTATGTTTGTTTCATGTACTGAGAAAGGTCAAAGTCTCCTTAATACCCCACGCAGATCTGATGTGTCTGTCTGCTGCCAATTTTCAACTTCATTAAAGTCACATGTTACATGATTAATTCCCCAAGTATATTTGCATTGCACTTTCTTGCATTTTGCTTTTATTGATACACCTACTTTCCCATCTCAGCCAGGTGTAACAAAGTTTTTAAAATGTTTTTGTTTTTATTTTTGGCTTTTTCAGTCTACTCAAGTTGTTTTAGGTGCGATTGAAAATGTGCATAAACACAGGTGGATGGAAATGCACTTTAACTCCCTATTGTGGGCTTTAAAAGGAGACATCAAGAACTGGTCGTATACTCACCGAGTTTTTAACCCAATCTGTGTACTGTTTGAAGTATCCCACCAAGCTCTGTGTGTAAGCGCGTGTTTCCTAGACAACAACAGAGGAGACAGCATGTGTGACTGCAGTCTGTTGGGGGTTATGGATTAGTGTGGTAATTAGTGTTTAGGATAAAACGTTAAGTAATTTCATACAGTCCAGCAAGATTATCTTAAAGTTCTTAATGCAGTGCTGTTTCTGCTCAGGATAGTCAAGCTTGGATCGTAATACAAAAAGCTGCTGTTGTTTGTTGTGGTTATTTGAAATATCTGGTTTAAATCAGATAAAATGGGGCCCAGACTGAGCTGAGGAAAAATATAAATCGATTAATAGGCCATCTAACATCATCTGATTAACCACTCTGAAGCAACACATGTGGCAAGAAATCAAAAGGGAGATGATGTATATGTGCAAAGTTACATATCACTCATAAAATACAGTTTATTGTAATACTTTTTATACCTGTCTTACTACATGGGAGGCATTATGAGTGATGAGGTACTCTGCTGCATCGATGGCACTCAGGATATTCGTGACCTTGACCTAAAGGAGAAAGAGAGCTTTAATTGTACCTATGAGACGTCTGTCAAGTGTTTATTGTTAATGTTCAGTTAACAATATAGAGGATAGTAAGATGTTTTCTGCACAGTTTGATAAGTAGACTTTGTTGAATTATTCTCTGTGTGCTACTACATAACAGTAATACAGTATATTATTTTGTTTCCTCACCGGCAGGTCGTTGGACATCCTCTGCAGCTGCTTGATACTCTGGCTCAGTGTACTCTGTGTGTGAGGACAAAACCACAAATGGTCACCAAAAATATCACAACCGCACGTCTAGACTACTTATGAACAAAAACCCCATCACGTCACGTCACAGCTGTCACAACATTAACAACACTGCTACGACAAAAACACACACAAGAGCACTGTCGCAGTGCAATGTATTGACTCCGGCTTACCCGCGCTCTGACATATTTCTGTCACCATTTAATAAACAAAAGGAAGAAAGAAAACAAATAAAGTTGAGGTTGACTCTTATGATATATACTTCAGTATTTTTTGTGTAGTTTGACAAAAATAAGTAATAATGTACATTGTTTTTGTTGCATATCATCTGCAGTGATCTTTATCTGCTGTTCATAAGAGTCAAAATGAACCTGAGAAAATTACATGTGTGAAATGTTCGCTTCAAGATGCTGCACATTTTGTTCTGGCTGTTAGGTAGATGAGTCTGTAATATACTATATGTGCATTCACCCTGCTGGTAGAAGTAAGGTATTTTTTGGAAGTAGGCAAGAATCTGTGTCTCATGTATTCAACTGGCGAGGTAATTACCATTGCTTGCTCCATGGGAACCACCTGTTCTCTGTGAATCTGTCTGATACTGCTGGCGTGTCCTTTCAGAGCGTTCTCAAGAGCACCACGTGGCTGCAAAAAACACACACACACAGATTAACACACACACACACAAAGAGCAGGGGATACAGTAGTTTGTTGAAGATAAATCTTTGCGATAATTAGGTGATGAATATTTACTTAGTGATTTATTATTCCTTCCTTCCTTCCTTAGGTATACATGCACACACTAATCCTTCTGTGGCATGTCCTACGTGTCTTTAAATGGCACAGCTCCTGTACTATGCACTGTATGTGCTAAGATGTGTGTGTGTGTGTGTGTGTGTCTTTAGGGTGAATGGGCGGCTTGTTCACACCAAAAAGCCCGATCACTGAGCATGAAGAGAAATCATTTTCCAGAGGGGCTTTCCAACTGTACATTTAGTCCTGTTGGTTTAAGAATATTTTATGTTTTCTGTCGCATTACTCCCGTCTACAACATGTCAATATCAATTAAATGAACAAACTAATTAGACGTGTAGAAAACACAAAAATCTCTTAAGTCAACTTGCTAGGTACAAAATATTTCCAGCCCTGCCAAGAATGTAAAGTGACAGAAATATATAGATCAGGGACACTCAACTTGCTTTGCCCTGGGGGCCACTTTTTGCAAAATGACAGGAGGTCAGGGGCCAGTCAATAAACAAACAATAATATTTATCAGATAAACAAGGAAAATCCTGTGCAGCACCCCCGCACAGCTTAGGTGTATGCAGGGATGTACAGAGGTGCAGTGGATTCTCCCTCTGCACTTTTTATTTTAAATAAACAAGCTCTATTTTGATGTTTTTTATGCACTCTGGCACCTCACTGACATTCAAAGTACAAAGAAATCCCAATGTGAATCAGTTTATTTTCACTGTGAATTAGAAAACGGTCCTGCATGGGCCAGATTTGGCCTACACTGTATCACTGATGTTTCAGTTTGTGATGGACACCACAGCTGTTTAGCCTTAAGCTGTACTTGAGTAACAACTAAATGTTAGAGATCCCTCATAAATATAAAAACTCATCATACCTCATCTTAGTTACTCTAAAGTGTTACTTTTGTTTAACAGAGGTACTGTATGTGTATCCTTGAAACCCCTAATTAAAGTAATTCAAACATATATGTATAACATACGTGTGCAAAATGGTGCTGTTATCATATTTCTTTATGATTTTGGCATTTGCATCATGTCAGTGTTGTAATCTGTTGGCACGATAATGATGAGACTCACCAGTTGGTCGGCCTGAGCTTCCAGGTCAGTAGAGAAGGTCAGGAGATCCACGAGAGTGACTCCTTTATTTACCTTGAACAACAAAACAAAGACATTCACTCATAAAGCTGTGATCATATAGTTTTTAATTCCCTCAATTTGCACATTTTTGGTTTTTAATTTAATTTCTTCACTTTGGATTTGGTGTTGTTTAAGTTTTTGAAAAAAAATCCAAGTTGGAATTTGCCAAAGATTTTCTTTATCATGCATAGTACCAAAAATATGAGCTAACAACACTTTATGTTCGTATTTGTATCCTTTTTACAGGTGAAAAAAATTACTTTATGAATAGAAAGGAACTTTTGTTTTTTTCTTGAAATATTACTTAAAATTTTATTTCATATATGTTTAGTTTATTATAATAACCGTGATACAAATGATTGACAATCACATGCAAAGAAAACAACATTGATTAATTCCTGGAGGCTTAGTTAAACCTTAAATGTATACTATGCAGGATTATCATTTACTGTTTGTAATCACGCTCGCCAGCAAAACTGAAAGTAAAAGCCGACCCCAGATTCACTCTCATTTGGTGTTTGGCCTTGCTGTATTTGTGTAGTTTTTCAATCCTGTGTCTCTTGGATGCCTGCTGCTTATGGTCTGGCACTTGGTCACTACCTTGTTAGTCTGACCTCACCTGAGCGCTGTGGGAGTACACGCCCATAAAGGTACCAAACACAAAAAATAAGAAGAAAATAATAAAATACAGGCAGAAGGCAGAGTCTCTGCAGAAAATACACCACCACACACTTCTAGTGGGTCGTAAGTGATGACTGAGAGGGATTACTTCTGTATGAGCCCGTACATTGTTTTTTAGGGAAAATCCTGCATAGTATATCTTTAACTGAAAAACAAGTATTAACCTAAAAATAAATTGTTTACCATGTGAGGACCTGCTTTTGGTCCCCATATGAGAGAATAGGTACTGTGCTCACACACACACACACACACAGATTACCTCAGCCAGGTAGGCGTCAAAGTCGACCTGTCCGACTCCAGAGTTTGCAAAGTTGATGAGGTTGTCTCTGCCGGCCTGCTCCAGCAGCGTGATGTCCTGCAGGTCGACCTTCACACTCTCAAACACTTTTGCCAGATCCTTGTTGTACTGTTGTGAAACATATACATAAACCGATAAGTTACCTTTCATCTTACTCTGCCTATGCATCAATAACAACGATTTTTATCAGCATATTCTATACAGTAAAGTGACACATACCACAGTTCTGTTGAGGAAGGAGTTGATGTTGAACATTGTCTCCAGCTGCAGAGAATGGTACAGGCCGTTGTTCTCATAGCAGTCCCTGTGAGACAAACACAGTATGGTCACAATCTGAGACTCCTCCAGTGTAAATGTATCTGCATTATTCAGCTCTTTCTTATGGGAGTTCATTGGAGCTTATTTTGAACACTAAAAAAGTGATTCTTCATAAAATCAGGGTTTGAACTGGGTTTTAAAAAACGTAACTTTCTGTCACTAGACACAGTAAAATGCAGAAAACAATGAGCTTTATGTACAGTATGTAGAGTACTAGCTGTTGGCATGTTACCTGTACATGCTCCCCAAAGTCAGGTCAATGTTCGGGTTCTGAAACAGCATCCCAGGAAGGAAGTTCTTCTTGGCAGGATGAACCAGGTATGGTGTGTCTATGATCTACACACACACACACACACACACACACACGCATAATTATCAGCACAGAGCCACAGTGTTGTCCATTATGTAACACGATCTCACTTCGTTAAAACTCTCTCCAAGATAAACACAGAGAAAGGCAGAGAGGAATGTGAGAATAAGACGATTCAGGAAGGAGGAGAGTTTGTTTTCAGCACCTTGAATAGCTGTCGGTTAGCGAGCGGCTCACACACCATCTTCTCCACGTTGCCACCAACAACAAACAAGGTGGTCACGATGGCCATCAGCACCCAGGCGAAGATGAAAGAGAAGCCCACCCCACTGAAAGAGCAAGAGACAGAGTGTGGGAAACAAAATCACAAGGAAACATAAGCTGTTTTTGTTTTGAAGATTTTCCTTCAGCCAAATTAACTGACATCTTTCCATCCATTATCTATAACCACAGATCCTTTACAGGGTTGCGGGGGCACTGGAGCCTATCACAGCTGACAGTGTGCGAGAGGCAGGGTACACCCTGGACAGGTTGCCAGACTATTTCAGGGCTGACACATAGAGATTCACACCTTCAGGCAATTTAGAGTCATGAATTCACCACAATTGCATGTCTGTGGACTGTGGGAGGAAGCCAGAGAACCCACAGAAAAACCTGTGAGGCAACACTGGCAACCACTGCACCACTGTGCCACCCTAATTACCCAACACTCAGGTTCCAGTTTTAACTTGTTGGCTCTTTTTTCAGTAACTGGTAAGCCAAAAAAGCACCTGCTAAGAATAACTTGTTACTGTTGAAACAACAAATCAATATTATGCAGGGACAAAGCTGCAAAAAAGGTAAAATATGGGGCCCAAGGGTGTGTGAAACTGAACTTTGGCACATTTTACCCATTCAGAACCTCATATTAATAAACTATAATGTGTCAGTAACAAGTCTCTACTGCATCTCAGCTGATATTCATTGATGTATGAAATACAATCTATAGATAACTGTTTGTTCAACACTGAAGATATCTACTTTTTGTCATTTGAAATTAGCTAAGTGTTAACTTCTGACAGTTTAAATAAAGTTTTACCAAAAAAATTCAAATATTACTGCCTCAGTAAGTTATCAGTTTGATTGTTGACACACTGTTTTTATCACCTAAAGATATATTTTACTTTGTGTTACTTTCTAGATTTGACAAACTCCCTCTCCATCCTTGTCACCAACTGTTTCATATTTTCCCCATAATCTATCCTTATGTTTATCTGCTGCAGTTATAAACCTTTCTCACCGCAGACATGTTTGACTTGTCAGAATAGGAAAAACATGGGGTCTATCCAATAGCACTGAGGTGTACCAGGAAGAAGTTACACCTGTATCACACTTCAAAATGTCTGCTGAGACAAAGGCCAAGGCTGTTTCTGAAATCACTCCCTATTTACCATATCGTGCACTATATTAACTTTATGCTATTTTGGTTGAGTGTAACTGTTTAGTGATTATAAAATAGGGAGTAATGAATGAGTAAACAAGGGAGTGATTTTAGTCACTACTCGACTCTCCCTTCAGTCTGAGTGTTGCATTGGTGTCTTGGTAACATACGCCATTAGCAGGTTGCCGCCGGTGTTTGATAGGCAGCCTCGGGTTGTTGGCGTTGCTTGCTTGTCATAGCCGCAGGTGCCACACAGCAGTCCGAGGATGTTGAAGGCCAAGACGAGGACGACCATACAGAGCACTGCCACACATCCGATCCATCTGCAGCACACACACACACACACACACACACACACACACACACACAGTTCTGTGATTTGTGGGGACACTGTGTTGACCATACAAACATAATCTTGTCACACTTCTAGCCTGAAATAATACACTTGAGGGCAGCGGAAACAAGTTGTGAACACAACACTGACACTATCATCTGATAAACTTGGCAATATTCTTTTTTATTTAGCTCTGTTTTTGATCGCTTGAGGGACATATCTGGCTCTTCAGCTGCTAAGTGCTCCACTATGTTCACCAGCTAGTCTCTAACTGTGTCTGTCTGCTGTTTGGTGCTAAGCAGGTGGTATACAGTGGGTTTAAGAGCCTTTTGGCTGAAAACAGCTGCCTGCTGCTGCTGAAAGCTACGCTATGAGAATGGTGAGAGTGAACCAAAACAGTAAAGATGCAGGCCTTACGGCTAAAGGATTACCTAAAACTAACCATACAGCTTTGTAAAGTCAAGAGGAGCTGCAGATTTGGGTGAAATTCTCTGCATGTTCACTGCTACAGTTGACCTACCTCTTACATTATTTCACACTGACATTGTATAAATTATTATTATTGATGCTAAAAGGCTTTAAAGACCCAGACGCACCAAACCGACATCGATACCCAAAGATGTGAACAATGATACACATAATTTTTAACTGTAACATGTGATAGTGGATTTTGTCTGTAACTGTATTATATGTGATGTGTTTTTTGCTACAATGCAATATGTTTTGACCTGTTTTACATGCTGTAGTTTATTGTTGTTTTTAGTTTTTCTAGGATGCCTTTTTACAGCTGGTTGAGGTACTGCCAATGACAACTAGCCTTTCAGCTAATTAAGGTGCATTTACATTTGTTAAAATGATGATTAATGCACACTGTCCCTTTTCTTGAATAAATCAATAAATAAATAAAAATGAAGGAACTAGTGGCGGCAAAGGCCTACTATTGCGTTGCTTTATGTTGCCTGTGTCTTGGCCAAAAGGTTGCACTTGAACCCACCAAAAAGACGACAGCCAACAGCCAAATAGCAAGAATTTTCTACACCTGTGTAAGAACTTCATAGCAACAGGCAGTGGTAGTCTGCATTTGTCATTCAAAAAGAGAAACCAGAAGACAAACAGGGCGGATTCAAGCTGCTAGTTAGCCAGTTAAACAACACAATAACATGATGTTAAAAGAACAAAAGGTGTTTACTGTGCACTAGCAAATAATAACACAAACAATTATGAATGGTTTCTGCTAAATGGCTGAAAACATCATCTTAACTAATTTAACAAGTTTGTTTTGATCTCACGCCCTCTTGACTTTATGTGTTTGTTAGCTTTCCTCACTTTTGTTTTTCTTCTCTGAACCGAGCTGAACAGCCAATCAGAGTGATTTCATTCACTGACAGGCTCCGCTGTCTCCAGTGCTGATTCAACGTGCTGAATCATCCAAAAAAAGTCAACAAGGGCCGACTAGCGCCAACTGTGCAGGATACACCACCATAACAAAGCTGACCATGGGTTTGGTGTGTCAGGGCCCTCTGCCTAACACCAAGTCTTAACCTTAAAGTAAACACTTAACTTTGTGGAGGCCAGATTCTTGTCACTGAGACTGGATGCTTGACCCATATTGTGAGCGATCTTTGTTCCCACAACTGGATTAATAAATATATACAGAAAAACACATATGAACAAACCTGTAAAAATCCATCTGGTCAATTTGTGGGTAGTAGGACTCGATCTTTTTCTGTCCGTCGTTGAGGAAAATTGTGAAATTGGCTAGAGAAGCTTCCACTGGGAACATCTTGGAGAAGCTGTTGATCTCTGTGCCGATCTTATCCAGCATGCCTTTTACTCCTGCACACACAAACAAAAAGACAAACAAAGAAAATCAGAAAGCAACATGAAGTGGTGTATTTTTTTCTACATGAACTAGAAGGACTGTCAACTCAGAGGTGACAACATTGAGAAAAGGCAGGTCTAACAGAAAGTGTGAAGGGACAAAGAAGGACTTACGAGGTAGAGCTGTGGTTCATCATTCACAAGAATGCAGGTGAAGGTGAGAAAAGAAAAAATATGAAAGTGAGAGACTACAGTCAGATTTGATGTCTTTTCTAAATAGGACAGAAAACTGCTCTATTTATACAGCTATATACAAACAGTATATACACACACACACACACACACACACACACACACACACACACACACACACACTTCTGTACCTGTGACAATGTTTTTAGTTTGTTCTTTAACCAGTTTTGGTGTGTCATTAAAGGATGAGTAACCCTGCAGGTGGAAAGTAGGAGAGAAAAGATTATTAAAAATATATATCTATTTCTTTTAACTGGTGTAGGAATATGATGGGTGAAAAAGAAAGTGACAACATGAGCAGGAGAATGATGACTGAGACAGAGGCAAACCTTTTGCACAATGTTGCTGAGGTCTGTTCTCAGGACAGTATTGACATTGGCCAAGGCGTGATTGACATCTGGGAGCTGACAAACAGAGAAAGAAGAAGAGTTAATATTACAATTATAATGCTTGTTTTTATGAAGATAGATTTGTCTTAGTGTGTCAATGTGTATTTTGTAAATATACAACACCCTCAACAAATACAAAAAAGATTTGTAAAACTCACAAAACTATTTTGCAAATACAAAATCCAGCTGCAAAAACATAGAAAAATTCTGAAGATTAAAAAAATATCTGTGGATACATTCAATTAAACAAATATATATTTCTGTGAGTTCACAATTTATTTTTTGTTTTTGTGTTGTTTTACAGATTACACATTTACAAATGGATTGTTGAGACAAATCTATTTCATGTGTCAGACAATCTTTAGCTCCTTGGTACCCTTGAGAAGTCAGCGTTGATTCCCAGCTGGGACAGCGTGGAGCGGATGGCGTTACAGGTGGGAGACACGGCTCCATTAGTGCAGGCAGGGTCTGACAAGGTGTTGGACAGAGAGGCGCGCTCCCCCGACAGGCTGGCCTGAAGTTTTCCTGTCCCCTCTTGAAGAACCTCCAAGGAGGAGCTGACACTCTCTAGGGCTTCTTTGGTCTCCCGCATAGCTACAAGAGAAAGAGGAAGGAAGAACTTTAATCAAAAATAATACCCAGACTTTCACTACAATAACCCACAATAGAGTGTGGTTTTGTATTGTCAAACTGGTTGAGTGTCAAAGGATTTGCACAATCACAATTCATGCAACCACCACAGAACTACCCAACAATAACACTGACTACAGATCAATAATCCACAAAGGAAAACCACAACACAAGACGTTTTACAGGACACAACAGAGCTTCGGATCAGCAGATCAGCTCTGATTACCTTTGATGGCACTCTCAACTTTTGCTTTTAGATAAAAAGAAATGTGAGGAAATCAAAGAGGAAAAAGCAAAGTTAAAACGGGGTGAGGTTATGCCCTTAAAATACACACCAGGACTCTGCAGTGACAAAAACCACAAAAGGACTCTTAAAAAAATGGAATAAGACCAGAGGAAGTTTTTTTATTGATCTAAGAAGCCCCCTTTTTGTTGTGACTGCACCATGAGAACGAGGAATGATCCTAGTTTTTAGAATGGAGTTTTGAGAGACTTTTTTTTAGCTCCTATTTCAGAGTAGGTACTCTCCATGCACAAAAGGGACCATGACTGACGTAAATGTATGTAGATTGGTAAGACGTAGGTGTATGTTGATTGGTTAAATGCCAATGCAGTCCAGGCAACCACCATTTTTAAAAACCCATTAGCCGTGTAAACAACAGGTAACACAGAACACAAACAACAGCTCATAACGACAAAAGGAACAAAGCATGGACAGATGGACTGATAGTGAAGTCCACGCTCAAAATACAGCAGGACTTTGACTTGTCAAAGCAAAAGAGACGTTGTTACACCAACTGTTGGCTGGCTTACAGGATGTCACGTCAGCGTTCCTATTAGCAGTGTGAATGCAAACAGAAAAAAAGCCTATGCTGAGGGTATGTAGATCTGTACTTGGGGGAGCTTCCCAGTGCCCATTTCCTCTCACAGAGTTTACTGTTTTGTCTGAATTCACCTAAAAAGTGTGGTAACAATCCACAAAAATGAATGATAATAAATAATATAAATTATAAATATCACCAATCAGATGAGGTGACAGAAAGAGGAGATAATATAGCACTGTATTGACACTATATCTCAACTGTTTGAGATAAAGAGGAGGTCGTTTTAAAAGCTGAATGTGTGTGTTACCTCCTGCCATACGTAGCGCAGTGTCCAGCGAGGGTACCACCTCTTTCTCCAGCTGACTGTGGATCCTCCCACCCAGTAAAGGTCCAATGTCTGTCAGGAAACACAGACAGATCAGACAGTTCTGTGACAACACTACAGTTACATATTACTGCTGTAGGTTAACACAGGGAGCCAAAGACAAACAACGTGAGAGACATGAGACAAACAGTGTGTGTAAACAGTCTGAGTTCAACTCACTGTCGAGGTCTGACAGGACTTTGTTCTTTGCTGTGGTGTACTGGGCTGTCAGGTATTCAATTTGCTGCAACAGAAAACACACATTACACATTTAAACATGACTTTTGGTGTATGTGTGTGTTATACATGGGAATGCATGTGTTTGTGTGTGTGTGTTTGTGTAGGGGCATACCGCAGGTGTGTTGTTGGCAAATGTCTTCAGGTCTCTCATATTGGTGTTGATGAACCGCCGAGTGCTTTTAATCTGGGCGCTGACATTATGGTTTGCTGCATAGGCTATGAGTACTCCCAGTCTGAAACACACACACACACGTACTGGATCAGTACAGAAATACAGTGTGCAGTCTTCACCAGCAGAGGGCAGCATGTGGCTACATTTAAATGTATTTCTGCTGCATGGACTTCAAGAGACACTGATTGACATGAGACCAGCCTGCAAAGTCACATTTCTCAGCAAAACATGTTTATAACTCTTTAGTTACTTCACAGCAGTAATTTATGTTTTCAATTCAGTTTAGTGTCCGTTAATAATTGGTAAAGATTTAACAAGGACAATGACCCATAATGGACAACGCCATGGTTTTATCTCAAGCTTGTCCATGAAATTCTGTACATTTATTATTGGTATACATTGTGGCAAACTTACTCTAATAAGGTAAGAAAGCAGGATGGACAATGCTGTGACAATTCACTGTTTTGAAAAGAATGAAAAGTGATGAAGTCTGACAGGATCCTAGGCTGATGACATGCAAACTTTGAGCTGAGTTTTTATTAATTACTCCAGTGACATTATGGCTGTGTGGTCTTCCTGAACTTGGACATTATTCTACACCTTTTAAAGGTATTTAATTCACCATCCAGATAACTGATCTGTTTCACTCTGCTGAACATAAAGTAAAGATTTGACTGGATGTCTATAAAAGGAGAAAAAGAAAGAATCTTCTGTGTGAGAGATTATAGAAGAATCATAATAACAAACCTCGATCAGATAATGTCTCCACATCTCCAAATGGCTACAAAGTGCTTTATGTACCCATATGTGCATGTGTGTGTGTGTGAGCACACATGTCTGTGATGTGAAAGCACTCATTCAGCCAGAGAGGCCTCTCACAGTCAGCCAAGTGATATCAGTAACACCTAACTGTCCTGCACAGTTTGGATTGTGTTTCTCTGACCGTGCACCTGCTCCTCATACACAGCAGGTAACTGCAGGCGTGTTCCAGACTGTGTGTGAGCAGATGTTGTTAAAGGGAAACTCCACAGATTTTACACATCAAAGTCTGTTAACAGGTCTGGTGGAGTGCGACTGCACACTGCTGTTATATAAAGCCTTCTGTGGCTACAAAGAGAACTGTGCGAGATCTGATGAACTGCTTCAAGTGATCGGTTCGGGCTGAGACTGCAAGTTTCAAAATTAAAAAAGGGGGTGTGTGGAGTTAAAAAGAGGTGAGGTCACCAGACCTCTGACACCCATTCCTCATCTCTGCTTGGGGCTAGGGGCTAGGGGCTCGAGGCTACATTATTAGCTAACAGCATAACACACCTGAATCTCTGACTAAATTATTAGCTGTAAAGTTGCATTGTGGGTAATGTAGGCACCAAGTTTTGACATAGAAAAAGAATATGTGGAATAAAAAACACTACACTTCTAGTTCTGCTGGATCAATTTTGATCCTTTTAAAATGTCTATCATGAGACCGATAATGTTACAGGAGTTCAATGCTAAATCAGTGAATTACTCTTTTAAGAACCCACATATAGAGACACGTAAACATGCAAAAACAATGTAACAAACAGGTTTGTACATCCCTTGAGGTTTGCATAATTTGTTGCACTGCAAAATGAAATTATGTTTACCTTTGATCTGGTATCATCAAGTTAATTTCCATTAAGCTCTTTGCAGTGATGTTTTTGTCAATTTGAGTGTTATTTATAGACAGTACAAAGATGGCAGGAAATAAGGGAGAGAGAGAGATGCAACACATGTTCCTGGGTCAGACATGAACCAGGGATGTTGTGTTTCATACAGGAATGCACGATATATATCGGGCTGATTAATTATCGGCCAATAATGGGGCATTTGATTTAATATGCATTATTCAGATAATTAAATTTAGAGCCAATAATAGCACCAATAATTTGAAGCCAGACTGCTTTCATTGACTTAACAAGGGCCACATCTACACACAAGACATAGTGCGTGGCAGTACGTGTACATTTAAACTTGATTTACAAGCCGCAAATAAACACAGAGAAGAAGTACGACAACAACCGCAGTACGCTGTCTAGAGGGCAAAACATGTCGTGGTGTGGACTTCTTTCACAAACCCAGAGGAAGACAACAGGATTGAGGGTAGGCTATTTGACAATACCCCAGAAAATCTCCCTCTTGTTCACAGCCTAATGTTGGCAGGTATGAAGAGTCAGAACTGTTCTTTGTTTTTGTTGTGTTAACAATAGTGATGTTGGTTTGATTTGGTTAGGTCAGGGCTATGGAATATCAAATCAGCCATATTTTCGCACTACATATTAGCCTTTCTTACCCTCAGGTGCACATAAACTACAGGTTATACGCTTCTTCTTAAAATACAAAAATGTGAAATTATTGGTTATCGTATCGGCTATCGGCCATGATAAGCGGGTTATTATTGGTTATTGGTAGTGGCTGAAAAGATCCCTATCGTTCAAAGTCATATTTAACTCTAAGTCTGGGGGGCACCTGCTAATAGTCAATTTTAGCATGTTAGGTGAATTCAAATTAAAAAAACACTTGTGAGCTGTTTGCTTTGGGATCTACAACTTTAAGTTTAACAAGACATGCTTCCCTTTCTGTTAATACATAAATGTTGACATATATATTTAAATACTTTTTCCAGTATCCAGCACAGTACAGTGTATCCAAAAAACACCCTCCAACTACTCATCAGAATCCAGTAATCCAGGATGCACACAGTAAGAACAGAATAGCACCAATAATGTATTAGTTTGTCCAATGGAAATAAAAAATAATCCTCACAGTGATGATTAACAAGATGATAATGATGATAAATACTAAAAGAAAATGACAATGACTCACATGATGAAGATGGAGGTGGCGATGAGTGAGGCGGTGAAGAAACCTCTCTGACAGTCGACGTTCTTTCTCTGTCTCTGGTGCATCTCCCCTCCACAGTTCTCACAGCATCGACACACGCAGAAACACATGCCTATAATCGGGGTGAGGACCACGAAGAATATACCGAGGGCCGCACATATGAGGAATCCAGCCTCGTAGTAAATCCACTGCAGGAGGAGAGGGTTCGTACAATCATCAATCCCCCTCACATAGTCATGTCTGAGACATTGTAGAGTGTATTATGAGAACACAACGTTATAAGTTTACCTGTAGTAACAGGACCACATTTTCTGGCTGCAACCCCATAGCACGTGCACACCGACGCATGCAGAAAAGCACGTGCACGTAAACACACACAAACAAAGCCAAAGGGACAGAAAGAGAGACAGAACAGGGTCAGTGTGACAGCCAAGAGATTAGGAGGCAGCAGAATTCCACATTTTAAGGAGGGATGTGAATGCAACGTCAAGAGTCAACGTAGAAAAAAGAGAAAAACAAGCTCAAATCAAAACAGGGGACTCCAAAAAGTCTTGCTAACATCACAATTATTAGGCCATGATATAATCTAGCTGTGATTCTTACTGTTACGTCCAAAGTATTTCTTTATATATTACATATTTTCTTTCAAATGACACACTGTAAGGCCACAAAATGTTATTAAAATGAATTTCCTACACTTACAAGGTGTATATTTAGAATTTGCAATAACATTTATCAAAGTAAATCATCATAACACTGCAATATTAAAAATAAGGTAATCTCAATTATCACTTAAATTAAACGTACCTTTCTCCATTCTTCAATTTTGATTCCCCCCATGTTTTGTTGAATGACTCTAACAATCAGATCTGAAAAAAAAAAACAGATGGATGTCCACTTAAGTAACAAGTCTTTTATTGCATACTAATAATCAATTGTCCGACAGTGTTCTACATGCAGTATACTGCTTGTTTTCGATGACTCATCCGCCAATTTCACAGACAATCAAACACACTTCCTGCATAACATTTAAGAAGCTACGCTGGAGTGAAAATCCATTTATCTTTTCAAGAGCAGACAACACAGATTACGGGGATTCATATTTTAATTTCCGAGGACAGTATTGTGGATCTATTTCCTTATATATCTAACAGCTGTGTGTTATTGTGGAAGCTGTTTGAACTGTGTAGTTTGCCAATGAGGACTACAGTTCAGTCCAGCTGTCGGTGTTTATATAGGTCAGCCAACACTAAGCCTACCTGGACGGTGACTCACCCCGACTGTTAGTCAGCAGGTAAACACTGATTCCTTCACACACTAACAAGAACACCTGCACACATGCTCGCAAACAACACAAACTCATACATACATGCTTTGTAAACAGTATGTGCACTTGACCACATGTGCAGTAAAAAGATAAAACAACAGAAATAAAACTGTTTACAGCCTGGTACAAAAACGATTTTGGTTTCTATAGCTAATTTTATCAGCACAACTCCAACTGTAAGTTTTATCTTACTCAGCCATCTTATTGAGGCTTAATGATACACATAATTAAGGACGTGGCCGCTTGAGAAACAGGTTGCTTGTGAGGTGTCACTACAGTCTATGAGTCAGATCCACCCCTTGCTCCTCAACAGCTCCACCCTCTCGTGCAAATACGGTCACTTCTGGCTCTTAAAACCAAGATCGCAACGGCCAAAATGCCGAATTTGGGGCTTCATAATGGCAGTCCACAAACCAATGGGTGATGTCATGGTGGCTATGTTCATTATTGTATACGGTCTGTGCTTGGTTTGATCCCAGGAGGGAGCCCTTCTGTGTGGAGTTTGCATGTTCTCCCTGCGTCAGCGTGGGTTTTCTCCGAGTACTCCGGCTTCCTCCCACAGTCCAAAGACATGCAATGGGTGACTCTAAATTGTCCGTAGGTGTGAATGTGAGTGTGAATGGTTGTCTGTCTCTATGTGTCAGCCCTGTCATAGTCTGGTGACCTGTCCAGGGTGTACCCTGCCTCTCGCCCAATGTCAGGTGGGATAGGCTCCAGCCACCCCGCGACCCTCAAGAGGATAAGCGGTTACAGAAAATGAATGAATTAATATGAATATTTGAAGCTGCATAGATAGTTAAGGCAATATTTTCCAGTGTTTATAATCAGTAAGTCCTCTCAGGCTGGTATGGTAGATGCCACTGCAAACACCAAGCAGATGGAGGCCAGTTTAGCATGTAAATGCTGACACAGCTGTCACACACACACACACACACACACACACACACACTGAAACATTGTGTATCTATTCTGCCTTCTGCTTGCACACCTGCTGACCCTCAGGTGAGGTGAGAAAGCACATGTAACTAAAAATGTAATGTGATTAGATTTGTTTGTAAACCTCTGTTTTTCTCACATTTAAAATGTTCCAGTAAGTTAGGTTACGTAAAACACTGATGCTGTGTATTCTTTATTTATAATGCTGTTGTGTTTTTTCTTTCTTGTGTCATGCTCTACCTCTCCACATTTTATATAGAGCTGCAACTAATGATAATGTCTGTCATTAATTAATCTGCCAGTTACTTTTCTCAATTAAATGTCAGAAAATATTTGAAAATAACCATTATAATGTCGTAGAGTCCAGTTTCGTGATGATTTTTGGGGACTCAGTTTGCGATGCCAGAAGGTTTGAAACAAATTCTGAGAAAAATTAATGGTCAAAATAGCTGCCGATTTCAGCTCTCTCTATATACTGACTGCTAACAGAGGATGGCCACAAGAATACTTGAACATTTTGTCTTGTATACCAAACAATATCTACGGAGAGTTTAATGAGATTTTTGTGTTGTTGAATGATTGGCTGCCTCTAGGTCATGTGAGGTTTTCAGTCTGCACTTTAAAAGTAAAAATGCCTCTGAATAAGCCTTTCTGGTGAGTAAAAGGAGCTGGGATTTTGGATATCTTTTGTGACCATATGGATAATCCTCTCAACGCCATCCTCCTGTCCTGCTGGGAGGTGACTGCCTTACGTTTCTCAGAACCGTCTATAAAACTGCTTCACCTGGAGGAGACCTCACACAGTTGAGTAGGGTGAGGACCTCTACCTCTTTTAACTCTGCAGATGCAGCATGCGAACACATCTGAGTCACACCGATGCCACCTGTTGTTGCTCAGGTACTTAGTTAGCATTAGCCACAGAGGACAGTTAAGCTTAGACAGCTTAGTTCAGTGACCCAGTAGAAGAGGCAGCTACTGCAAACGAAAGGAAGGGAGGGGGGATAAACGACCGTCAGAGTTATACTTGGAAGGATGGGCAGACCACTGCCCAACTTGAACTAACGTGTCTGATGCAAAAGTCAGGATGAAGAACTGATTTCATACCAACTCGTGCATATATTTTGTGATAGTTGATGTTTGTTTTTTAGTTTCTGCTTTAATAAACCACATTTTTAGTATCATTGAATTAATAAAAATAGAATGTGTGTGTCTCATCTTCATCTTTTTTTCTAAATAAATGCCTTTAAAGAAACCCTTTTTGGATCAACTTGAGTTTTACTCCAGTAAATCAAGATGGAGCCAACATTGTATCAACATCATAAGGGTTCACTGAGGCCACTGTAAGGCTGAAAATGTCAACAGCAAACCATCAAACAGTGCTGCTAATTAGCTGTTGTGATATGTAAGTCAGTCAGAAACTACAACCCTCTTACTGCAACGTGTAAATATAGGTCCGCACAATCCTCTACGCTGACCCGCTCTGAGAGATTATTGGAAGGTGTGGACAGAGCCTTATGCAACCCGACAATCACATCTACTTTTCACAATATAGGACTCATTTTAAGTAAAGGAAAAAAAACCAAAAAAAATCTCTCTCCGCCCCACATACATAAAACAAAGAAGGCTGGAGCAAACATTTGTATGACTGCATCCTCCACTGACACTGTAAACGATATATTCTATACAGAAAAACTTGAAGTTGTAACTTTATGTTGAGTCTCGTAATGGTTACTTTTCATAAGATGGATTTTTTAGAAATATACAGTACCAATGTTGCCCCTGAAATTATTCAAGCTTTTATGCTTTAAGAGAAAGGAAGCTTTTTAGTGGGAGTGATGACGAGGGTTTACAAATCATGTTGGTCAGTCTCTGCTCCCTGAACAGAGGAGCTCACCTGAACACTCTGAACTCCTTTTAGAGGGAGCAAATTCAATTATAGCTACCCTTCTGGAGAAATGTATATTTAAGATTACATTCGATGATAGAAGAAAAAAAAAACAAAGGACGCAATGATTTTTGTGCTTTCACAAAATATTTACATAATACAATTTTTGATAACTAATCATCAGTAATGTGGATAAAATGACTAAGCAGGTAGAGGCAAATAATGGAACAGCGAGAACAGTCTGGCAAATTTAGAAAATTATATCACTATACTGTAATGCTTCCTTCAAAACCAGGAAAAGACAACACTTATGACATTATGATATCCAAAGTCTAAGACAATATCTAGTCTCATATCACGATAATATCAATTTATAAACCAGCACTAGTGGAGTTTGTGGTGCTAAGAGACCATTATCACTCCTTAAAATTACGCAATATCTACTCATAACAGGTTAGACATTTTTAAGTGCTAAGAGCAGAAAATGAAATGTTTCTAAAAGTTTTATTTAAGAATTTGTTGAGACCCGAATAGGTAGAACTATCCATTATGTGACAAGAAAAGGGCAAACGTCAGCAAACGTCTTTTCTTTCCTACGCAGTTAACCATTTTTGTAACCCTCAGATTTATCACGACTTAATGGGAGGGGTCCTGATCCCCCTGGTCAGAATACAGTACTTTAAAAAAAGGTTACCATTTGGGTGACGAAGTGAGATTGTGGCTCTGAAATTGTAAAGAGCAAGGGTCACTCCTTTAGTACAAAATTTATTATAAGACACAAAGTTAAAAAGGAAATGATCACGTGGGCTGCAGTTTAAAAGGTGTTACGATGTTACGTAGAACCTGCTGTATTTGACTTTAAATACTCCTCACTGTACAGCATGTTTTACACCGTGTTACACAAGGCTATAAGTACAGTATGTATTTTCATGGCACCAGGAGCTAAAGAAAGTTACACAGCCCACTGTGAGCTGGAGCAAAACAACTAAGAGGATTATGTGGTTTTGCCCACCGTTTGCATCAGACACTTCATTAGACACTTCCCACAAGAAATCAGATTTCAAGTTAAGATAAAGAGAGATAAGAGACTGCAACAGACAGTGGAAACAGTGGAAAACTCAAAAATATTTACTTTACTATCACAAGTCTGAGAATATCAGAAAATATTTGAGAGGCAGGAAATTACTTAAAGAATTAATTGATCAGAAAATATTTGAGAGGCAGGAAATTACTTAAAGAATTAATTGATCTATTTGCCAGCGACTGCAGATGCAAATTATCTGTATAGCTAACTCTAGTTTAACAATTGTGGTGTGCACAGCCTCTGTTAAATACACTAATAAACTACCCTAAAATTGTTGTCCATTCATTTTCTGTCAATTAACTTATGAATTAATTAATGTGTCTCTTATTTAAGCTCTACAAGAGACACCCAAAGTTCATGCTGTCCAGTCTACCATAAAAAACACACAAGTTCAAAGCTCTGTGCTCGAAAATAGCTATGTAAAGTGCATGAAAGACGAATGGTAGCTGTAGTTCCTCCCTTGTCTTAAATATCCCTGTCAGACAACTAATTTGAGTTCCTCTTGAGTGGAATCTGATTTAAGACATTTGTGTCCTGAAACAACCTGTTTTAAACCAATCACAGTAATTAAGGCAAACAGACAAATACCGGGACTATGACCCACTTTCAGGACGTGTGTATGCGTGCATGCCCGTACGTGCTTGCACATTTGTGTGTGTGTGTGTGTGTGTGTGTGTGTGTGTGTGTGTGTTTGTGACAATGCCATCTGTAGCAGTGGTAGCTGTGCAGTGTTAGCATTAGCCCTGTGGATGCTA
This sequence comes from Cephalopholis sonnerati, assembly GCA_019142605.1. NCBI lineage: Eukaryota > Metazoa > Chordata > Actinopteri > Perciformes > Serranidae > Cephalopholis > Cephalopholis sonnerati. Next base: position 25,321,545 of record JAGQAX010000003.1, on the reverse strand, counting down.
ATCCTCTAATCTACCCTGTGTGTATCAGAGGGATAAGACACGGCCTCCTCACACAGTGAAAGAGCCCAAAATGCTTCTTCATCATGAAAACAACTGTCCCACAGATTTGCAAAAATGGATGAGTGAGTCAAGAGACGGAAAACCAGACCAGGTGAAGAACCAACCACAACCTCTTTAGCAGTAATTCATACTAAGATAAAATCTGAATCATTAAGTACATTATTAATATGACAGGGATTTGTGGAGATTTTGTCTCAGACTTGTTGTGAGATTGTTCAAACTTCAATCCAATTGATCTGACAAGACCAATCAGTCAACGACATTCCCTCATCCTCAGTTTACCTCCTATTGATTTGCATTTCTCCATCTTAACCTTAAGTCAACCTCAGCCCTGACATCAACCAGTCACCTCTGCACCAGCTAATTATAACCTTACACAAGCCCTTACCTCAACCCTGGACAGCAGCACTACTGGAAACACTATCTGATTAGGCAACAGAATTCAGTGCAAGACTGGTATCAATATAACAATGTACTGTCCCACCGAGTCTGCATTTTATACAACCTAATCAGGATAATTTAGCAAGATTTATCTCAGGGAAAAAACTATGTAGTTGTGGTCATATAAATGGTGTTTCTATGAGTTAACAATCTCTCTACATTAAAGCAATTGTTTTAGAACAGTTGTAGCAGGGTATTACACTACTTTAACTTCATACCTAAAATATGAGTGACACCTGTGTCCTATGGAGTTTCTTACTATACTCTTTCTTTGTGCACACACATCTTAATAAGACTAGCGCAAATGCTGAACATACACTACACTACTACACTAGGTCATACCAGTGAGCTAATTATTACAACCAGTCCTGGCAACTTTGTGTAAGCCCTTTGAACATGCCTGAGTAAACAGCTTGTGTTATCACATGAAGCCGAAAAAGAGAGTAAAATATTTATTTACAATACTCATAAACATACATGTTCCATGTAAAGTGGAGAGAAAGATAACAAAATGTGACCCTGGGTACAGTTTGGGGCACTTTAAAAATGTGTTGTATAATAAGCCTAATAATAAAGGTTAAATTAAGAGGTAAATCTCAACCAAATACTTTATTCAGAGTTTATTAATCCAGCCTTTTTGTAACTAATAGTGCTGCTTCACTCTGTTGCTGCTGAGTTCATGTAGTTAATTAAGTTAGTTTGACTCGTGTCGTGAGTAATGCAGTTGTAAACAGTGTGCTAACAAACCTCAAAGTATGTGTGTGTGATTGATGTGCGTGAGCAGAATGCCTGGTTTTTCCATATACATGATATCTGATGTGTGTGTGTGTGACATGACATCCAGGTGGTCTCTACCTGTGCGTGAGTATGACAGTAATTCATACTGGAAAGTCCCTGGCAGTGGCAGCATATGGTCCAGTGGATTAAGGTATTATGCAGTGATGCAGGTGACTGAGAAAGCCTCCTCTAATCGCTGATCTGCTAATTGATTACCCAGCCAGCGGCACTAACCCTGGACACCAAAATGGCAGCAACTTAAAACCTTCAATCCTATTGAACTGTGTCATCCTCCAACGTGACCACTCATAGTTGTACATACAGCGCACAAACAAACCGTTTTAAATTGGTTGTAGCTCTGTATATCCATCACTGGACTGTGCTACACCATGTGGCAAAGAGGGAAACATTCACTATGTATATATTGATCAAGTGAAAGACCCGATCACCTTTTAATCACCTGAATAATGTCAAAGCACGGGGCTCCGAGAGGATCACTTATGAGCTATGACAGGTATTGATCCCATTAATCTGCTCATAACACTGGTTTATGAGCTCAACAAGCACACACCATCAGAGCATACAGTCCCTCTGTGCACGTGCTCTTTTGACCCAGTAGCATTTTAATTAGGAGCGTGTTTTGGAAGTCATGTGTTGAGTCCGCGCCATGATACGCCACAGATTTACACTCAGAGCGAGAATACAGATACAGCGGCAGTGTCAGATGAGTCCTGCAACAGCGGCCTCTTTGAGGTTTTTAAGGTTTTTTGGACTTTGTTGTTTACTTATGACGTAAACCATCTAAGTCACTTTCTTTGATGCAAGGGAAACAGCTAAGCTAGTGATTTCCAAAAACAAAGCAGAGCCTATGTACCTGTGACCCCTCAGCACAGGTGATGGCCTCAGTATGGACATGTAAACAGTTTATGTTCACAGACTGTATCATTTAAAAGGATTTTTTTTTAGATCTACAGATGTATAAGTATCTAGTGTTTTATAAAAACTTTAAAAATGTGAGTGAAAAGTCTGTACAACTAACAATTTTGCATGAGAGTACTAAACATTTCTGTCTTTCTTGTCACTTTTATAATCTTGTTACCCCCTCAGTTTTATCTTGGGACCCCTTAGGTGGGTCTCAACCTCCAGGTTGGGAATCAATTAGTTTTAGGTAAAAGACTGATAGTGCTCTGACAGGTGATGTGTTAGTGCTTTACAGACATACTTACACACTACTGGCCACCATTTCTATTACAGCTCATCCAAAACTCATAATGACATTGGCACTGGACAAAGATTATTATCATACACTATTATCATGAACCTCAAATGAATCAGCTGTTGTTAACTCCTACTTTTTTTTCTCACTACATCCCCTACTTGCAGTGTGATGGACCCCTTAATGCAGATCATGCTTTTTTTGTCCATTCATACTTGTGCTTAACCTGTAATGTTTGTGAAACAGTAACACTGGTGCAGTTTCTGTATATGTTTTTATAGTCACATGGTCATATTGTAACACAGGTGCACCTGTCAGTATGTGTTGTCAGTTTGTAATTATTTTACAGTCATGCACTGCACCATCATTTGGACTTTTTGTCACTTTTACTACATGTATATGTATTTTCTCAACGTTTTCCATTTAATTTACCATGTACTATTTAGTGTATACTAGGCTATGTATATGTTGTTTTGTGTGTGTATAATTACCATGTGTGGCACCATAATTGTATTGAGGCTGAATAAAGTTCTCTTAGCCTCCCACTATCTTAATTATGATCCTACTGGGGTCATGAATTTTGGTTAACAGCCATCCACAAACAGTGGCCATTAAAAAACCAGTTGCAGTATCAGTGAGGCTAAAACGCCTAATCAGGTCGCTAAATCTGATGGGTCAAAGAATTCAGTGTAACACCTGTTACAGCCACACGCACACAACTCACATCAGCCTAACGAAATATGAGGTTTATGTGTTTATCCAGATTGTATTCAGAGGAAACGGTAATTAAAGTCATGACAGCTTTCTGTGTCCTCATGTAAGAAACAGTGAAGATGGAAGAAGGGCATGGATGAGGAGGAGGGGGTGAGGGACAGTCTCACCTTTGGGAAAGGTGTTGGGTTGAATAACGTAGAGAAAAGCGTGGACCATGTGGAAGAGGATCCCAATGGCTCCTGGCTCGTAGTAAGCGTGGGTGTCATAAACCGCCGCCGGTACAAACCCAAAGTCCAGCGGCTCCACCGGTGGAGGGGACCGCTGTCTGCGGGAGTCCGTCCGGGCCTCCAGCGGGGTCCCGTCCCTCTCATCCGCCTGCTGCTCTCCGCTTGTGGCCCCCCAGCAGAGCAGCAGGGCGAGCCACCTTGTCCACAACATGGCTCAGAAAAGTCCAGCTTTGTCCCAAGAAGACAAGTTAAAGCTCCCAGCCCCGGTGTACGGTGCTACAGTCCAGCGGGGGATGGAGAGGGGAGACGAGCTGGTGACGTGAGAGGACACCTGTCCCGCTCAGCGGTTTATCCCCGCGACCACACAAACAACCGTCCCGAGGCAAACTTTCAAACTCAACATCCAACGGTCGCGGTCCGAGCAGCCGTTAGCTCCAGCCGTTAGCTCCTGGTTTCTCGGTACGGACTCATTCTCCCGGAGAACACCGATGATTCGAGAGGACCAGCGGCCGAGGATGAGCTCGTTATCACGGTGTCCTCACTCTCACCGGCCGGCTGCGAGGAGCCTAATCCCGCGTGCACGTAAAGCCCAGGAACGCTCGTGCTCGCTGAAAGCTTGTGGCGCGCGACACAGCGGGGTCCAATCACCTGTCATCTCTACAAACAGTGGAGGAAATCACGGAAGTACGTGTACTTCAATATTGTAGTTTTATTTACTTATATAAATGTTTTCTGAGATATTTGTACTTTACCTGAGTATTTTCGTATTTCTGCTCCTATATACTTATATTAAAATACATGTCAGAGGCAAATAATATATTTTTTATTATTAATGTGATAATATTAGCTACTAGTTACTCTCCGGATACAGATCAAGAATATGAGATATCATCAACGGATAAATTATTATGTTAATATATAGATAAGACTTATTTCACAGGCTACCCATCAGTAAGGTGAAGTCAGGTAATGTGGGACAATTTTTGGTAGATTACCAAGAAAACCATCTAAAACTCTGAAGACTACTTCAAGTGTTACTTTTATAACTTGTTATGATTCTCTGCTATATTTCTATAAAGAAAATGTGTATCCAAGTAAATTAATTTAGAATATTCGGACCTTCAAACACATCAGGAACCCCTACCTCACTCAAATGACATGTTCAGGTAAAATTTAAATGAGTAAATCTACTTATTAGTTCACTCATTAATTCAATAAATCATTTATGCAGCCTATGGATATTCATTGAAAAAGTTCGTCCATCTTTTCTGCCATGCTTTCCCTGTTCTTTTGGTGCCATATGGTCAAAAATAAATGTGTGTGCATATAACAGTATTCTGAAAAATTGTTACTGTCATGGATGCACTGCATTATCTTTAATATTTCTTAAGTCACAAAAATGCTAAAAATGTCTCTAATATGACAGGGTGACACACAAAGTTATGACTCGTGATTTTATGGCACCTGGTAACACAAAAAGCTGCTTGTTTCACTTCCGAAAATTGTCCCATTTGACCTGAATGCATTAAGTGCTTACCCAAAATTCTTTCCCATAAAAAGGAAAGTGTTTTATGATAATATTTTGATTATAGGTACAAGCATTTAATAAAATGCAACATCCTAGAACAGTTTTTGTTGTTTTCCCTTATTGTGTTAGATCCACTGCTCATTACCAAAAAAAGAAAATTGTTCTGGGACAATTGGTTTTTATCTCAGACCAATAAAAACTATAGTTTCATATGAGGGACATTTGTAGTAACAATTTAATAACATGTTTGGTGACTGGCTGCTAATATTTACAGAGCCAATGTAAGACCTTAATTGTCCCATTTTACCTTATGTCCGAAATGACCTGACTTATATAAAGAGAGATTAAATATATCAGTACTCATAATCCAATGATATATCATTCTGTAATGAAATAAATTAAGTACTTCTACTTTTGGTACATTTTGTTGCTCATATGTTTGTATGTTTGCCTATGGAAAATTTAAATGCATGACTTTAACTTGTAACGCAGTACTTTCACATGACTGTAAAGGTTATAAACAGTCAGCTTAGGTCACCAGATTAAGTCACTGAACGTCATCATACACCTGTTATCAATAAACCATTTCATTTAAATATATTATTTAAACATAATCTTGTTGATCGCATACGTTTTCATACTGTCACTATCAGGAATGTTGGGACATATAGTTATTGATTCCAATGATGACATGTATCATCTGTGAAGAGTCTCTCCCTACATAGCTAAGAGTTTTAGTGTCTCAAACTGTTACACCTTCCCATCTGAGCAGTGGGAGTCAGATGGCCTTATGTGCCTGTTTCTAAGAAAATCAACCCACATAATCTTAGTGGGCCTCCGCATGTGTGTATGAATGTGAGGCAGGTCATTGACTCTGTCCTGTGGTCATTAAACAGCTGACCTTCAGATAGACGGTCAAGACCGGTGAAATTTTGGCAAACATACAAGGTTTGAGTTCAACAAAGGGAAAACCCAAAGTTCAGTTAAAAAGTAACACTATCACCTGGTTAAGTCTTTGAAGTTTTGGATATCTCAGTGCTCTCTTTCACCCTCTCCCACCTCTTCACAGCCACTTTCCACAACACATGGCGCCATACTGGTTAAATGTAAATGTGAAGTATGTCGACGTAATCAGGAAAACACAAGTCATGTAATCCAGTGGCAGATTATTTATCAGAGCTGGACCCTGGAGAAAAATCCCCCTGTGTGTGTGAATGACTGTGATGACAGACACCCCCTCCAAATGCCCATTCAGGGGGAACAGTGGACCGCAGTGTTTGCCCTGTGAACAGAGCCTGCAGTGACTGCTTTCAGTAAAACACCCGCTACTGTTCCACTGCCTGCTTACACACACAAATACACACACACACACATATTCATAGACAGGCTGTGTTAGACCGCCACATCACACCAGAAAGGGTTACAAAACAAAATCTTGTTTTATTCTCCTTCTACCACGTAGGAGATGTTACACAGATGGGTTGTACATGAAAAATAAAAACAATGAAATATCTGATTCATACATATCCTATGTCTTTCGGTAGTGAGGTCCATCCATGCACTGCAAATGACCTCGCTCACACATACACACGTGGCTCTGTCATGATGCAACCACACTCTTAATTCTTTGTCCACAGGACTGCAGTTACTTATTTCACTGTATTGACTGTCCTCCTACTGTAAGGTTGGACTTAAGCCGTATTTTGCCTCTCATGCATACATTTAAGATTATCTTTTTTTTTCTCTGAACAATCTTTAAAAAAATCCAGATGGTCCTTTAACCAAAACACAAGGACCGAAGGGTCGTTAATTGAGTGCAAGTGATAGACAGTGTGTGGGATTCTTTGTTTCACTCCCAGTCTAGAGTTCTTCATCCTCCACACCTGTCATTTAGAACTTATGCTTTACAACACCTATTTAGTCTGTTTTCCATTTTAACACTGTGTATCCAGAAACAAGTTGTGGTTAACTAAGTACAAATTCAGTCAGGAGATATGCTACTTTGGCTAGCAACTTTGTTTGGGTTAAGAAAACAAAGCTCCAACTTAGGAAACCAGTTAAAATCTTTATTATTGTGCACCAAATGAATATCTTCTTTCATTTAGATTTAGAAGAGTCTTAAATGACTCAAAGCAGCAGTAAAATACCCTCTGGGTTTTTTCAGATCATTGGGTATTTCCTTCCTGGAAAACAAACTTTTTTTGTGGGCACTTTGGCTTGAATCTAACGAAATGGGCGTACTGGCATGAGAGGCAAAACTTGGGGCTACGTTGGACCTTGCTTTTGCCCAGGACATGCAACTCCTGGCACGTTGGACCCTGCGTTACATGATCCACTTAATTTCTCAAACAGTGCTTCCAGCTTTCACAGCATCTAAAGACTGTTGGGTACAGGAGCATTTGGAAAGAGCTTCTTCCAGTAACCAAAGCCAGCGGCCGATCACACCAAACAACGCCAGCAAACCTGTAGGGTTCAAACCTGACTGGTCCTATTGTACAGCTCTCTGGCAAATTAAAATTTCTGGGCTCACACAGTGCTGATATGATCCTCCTTCTTGTTTCTGTGTCTCAGCCTTGAACATTTTACTTTCATACATGTAATCTGAATTATTCTTCATACCTGTCAAGATGATGGTAAAGAATTGCATGATGAACTGATGCTGGTATGCTCGGGTCACACACCATAATGTTAAAATGAGACCAAGAACACAGTGGTGTTACACCAAGAGGTGATTATCTGTGGGCTACATGCTTTATGTACACATGAAGCATACCGGAAAAGAAAAACTTAAAAAAAGATCACCTAAAATATCTTCCAAACTTGTCTGTCTTGGAGTCCACGTCAAAATAAATACTTGTGTCTTACAAACAGGCAGCATCTTATCTCAGTGCTTCAAAGTAACAATATCAACACAAACTGCATAATACTAAAACCTCCAAACTTTGTTCTGTCTACACGGTAATGTAAAGATAAAGCCATTATAAGACTGTACGTAGTGTCACTGCTGCCGTGTCTGACAGCTGTAGACATCTGGGGGTCATTACAGTAGCCCACTTTAAACAATATCCCTACAAATGTGTGTTGGTTTATCTGTGTGTATCTGTAGAGCAAATTTGAGATTTCAATAATGCGTTAATGAGATTGTGAGTCTTAGTCCTGCAGGTCGATTTTAGAAAAAAGATCTGAGATTCTTCGTAAAAACTTCATTTCAAATATTTGAAATTTTTAGGCTTTTACAATAAAAAAAAAGTTAAAAAACGGACAAGTTTTGTTCTTTCTAAAAACAACTCTGCACTGTACATATGATTGTGCTTCTGAACACGTACTCGCACAGTCCAGCTGTCATGTTCCTATGATCACACAGCGACCCACGTTGTACTAATTCACATACACAGATTTTGTTGCTCTCTTCGTGCTCTGCTCCAGCTGTGCATGCCAGATCTGCCCCCACCCTCATTGTCATCAGCAAGCATGTCTTCGGGTTGCCATGACAGCCAAGACCCGTGCTCAGAGTCTACCTGGTTCAAGAGGGACCGACTGGACCAGATGGAAAAATCTGAAGCGGCCTCTGATGCTTGTTGTAACAGCTTTATGCCTTGGCTGGTTTTGTCAGTAATAAATAAATAAATACTCCAGGGGGTCAGGTGCACAAAAATATGTCTGGTCTGAGCATGCTCCGTGACCCGTGTCTGATCCCTGAACCTCGCTGTTTCACCAGGACACACTGACTGGTTGTTTCATTTGGCATTCAGTCTATTCGGTTGCCACAGATGGTGAAGCGGTCTATTTCCAGCAGGTCTTTCTTGGGCGTTCTGTGTTCAAGTCTGTCCCCTTCCAGTCCCGTGTTGGCGTTGATGATTTTGTCCTCATCCTCCTCGTCTGGCGTGGTAAGGAATATGTCCGAGTCGCTCTTGGGGAGCGTTGGGGCGGAAGTCTCTGCCGTGTTGGGGGGTGGACAATTGTCTGCTGCCTGTGATATGTCGGGTGTGGGTTCTATTTGAGACAGAGAGGTAGAGTTTATTACAAACAGCAGAGGACACACTCACACAGTACAGCTGAGAGTTCTCTAAACCAAAGAGCAATTGTACAATCATTGCTTAGCAACTGTAACTAAGCACAGCAGGTCTGACAAGCTTTGAATTTCTCCGCATGCTGTAGCGGTGTGCATGTGGCTGTCGTAAGAGTGATACTCAGCCTTTAAATAGTTTGGAGGGTGGTAGGTGAGCATTACCTCTAAGGTCAAGGGGCATATCATGAACTAACTAAATTAGTGTGTGTAGGGTTACAAGTCACAACATAAAAATACAAAAATAAAAAACCATTCATGATTAGCACTTCCTTTGTGAGCAGTATTACTGTCTGAAAGTTGTGGATCAGAGTAGGTTAATGTTAGCAGGTCTGTTCTGTTACATTTGGGATGATGTGACTCAAGATAGAGTTATGTTTACCTAACGTATCACTTAGTCCTTATCATAAAAGCCTTTGACTAATAACCTTAAAATTGAAATATAAGAACTTCTTACTTTTAAACGAGACATAAAAACTCCACACACCCGCTAACATCTGGCTTTTGTATTTAACGCTAAAGGTTTCAATGAGCACTCACTCCAGACAAATGACTCTACACTAGTCACAGCTAGTTATCTGCTCCAGCTTCAATCGGCTCCGATCCGCAATGATGGAAATACGACACTCAGGCAGACTTGCTAACTTTAGCCCCTTTGCCAACAGGATGCAATGACAGGCCACCACACAATACTGTCCATCTGCGTTCAAGCTTTGCTCCATCATTGTTTCAAATAAGTCCGCAAGTTAGGAGAGACTTAATGAGTAAGAGATTTAAAAAAGAAATAACCACTGTAACATTCTTACTTTCAGCTGTTTAGCCTACAAACCTGTTTTCCGACCCGTCAGAAAACCGAAAGACATACTCGTCTGCCTTGTACACACGGCACACTACTGGCAATTGGAAGCAGTCTATTGCCTATTTTTAACAGGTCTTCGTGCGTTTGAAAAAACCTGCACATGAGCTAATTTTGGTAGAAAAAGGGTATGAGTCAGCTAAACAGGCAAAGAGGATAATGTTTGAATGAAATAACAGTCTGATAGTTCCTTTTTTTCCCTTAACCTTCCCATGACACAAACTAGCTCTACACTGACATACTGTGCAAGAACAATGCTGTTTCTTAATGCAGATCTCTTCTGCACTGATCATCAACTGGTGCAGATGCTGACTCTTCCAGGGACATGCAGCTGTTGTCTTTAAGCTCAATATAATGTACGCAGTTACCAAGTGCATGTGTAAGACCACTAATTTACTGGTTTCTTATTTCAAAATTGGTCACTTGGAAACATTAAAAAATGTAATCCAGAGACAGCGTTTTCAACCAACTAATGTAGCTAAAGTTAGTTTAATTAGCTAGCCAATCACAGCTGACAGAACCTGCAAGTCACAATTTTATATTTTAACCAAATCGATGCTTGTCAGCAAGAAATGAAAAGTCTACTTTTGTCTGAAATACAGGATCCATTGTTTTGAAATTACTGAGAACTCTGAGCAGTAAATCAGTCGCTGTTATCATTATCAAGTGCATATGTAGCATGTGAAAACAGAAAGTTTGACAGGCATAGCAACAGTAGCTAAGAAGGGCGAGGCTGTCTGAATGCTATTTTTAGCAACAGACCACTTTCACAGCAGATATTTCGGCTTGTTACAGTAGGAAAAACACAGGTGTAACTGAGGACATTAAAACAGTTTGGATTTCTACCTTGCGGTGGTGAAATGTGAACGTGTTTGACGCGGTGAGCTCTGGAGTTTGCCCGGCTGGAGACAACAGAAGGTGGAGGGTCGGAGAGCTTTTCCTCCATGTTGGCCTCTTTGACAAACACACAGGACGTCCCCAGCAGAACGATGCTGTTGAGCACCTTCAGAGTGATCATCCTGCTCACAAACACACACACAACATGTGGATATGTGAGGAGAGGCAAACATTAAAAACTACATATACACATTTAGATATAAAACTGGAAATATGTGTTCAAAACTGGGAAAGATAGCTGGACGTTTACCCCAGGTAAAACAGCAGCACACACATAAAGGAGAGCGAACCCTGGATCTTCACTGAGCTGGTCACGACTCTGATCAACTGAAAAAAAAAGAAGTCACCACATTGAAGTGTACATACAGTCAATATAAACAATATCAATAGCAATGGATATTTGGTATAAAAGTGACTGACCAGCAGAGCTAAAGGAAGAGGGATGAATCCCATTCTTCTGGATACTGAGTCACTGTAGTCTGTGTAAGCCTGGAGACACAATTAAGACACTTCGTCTGGATGCATCAACAAGAATCAGCACTCTTCTTCTTACCCAACCAATGCAGTAACTGTCCACACCAAGAACAATATCTATAACAAGGTGAGCATCCACACTGATAAACAATAATGTTGTGTACAAAGGGGTGCCAAGCACACACTGCACGCTACAGCTATGTCAGCAGCTTGGGAAAATGGACATTGGTGACCTGTTACTGCTTAATAACAGTCTCCTCATCTACCTTAGCAATAACAATAACAAAACACCACTATTTCATCAAACAGGGGTGTGTTTTTGAACTTCAACGATGAGTCTCTCCGCAATGTCACCTGCAATGTTAGATGTGATGCCCTGTAACTTCAGATGGATTTGGACTGGCTGTTAGTGTTTCTATCGTTCATCAAATCGCTCTCAAAGTGATCCCAATGACACTAAATGCCACTCATTGTCGTTATAGTGCTGTGGACTCTGCCATCCACTTGAGTTAGACCAGTTTTAAAATGATACATTAACAGTTATTGTTATAGTTATCATTCCTGGTGTGGACGGCCCTTTAGTCATTACATTGAAGGCTATTTAGATCACCCCAGCTGAAAGTACATTCATATATATTTTGGTACTTCTAAGGCTTTGCCTAGAATATGCTGGCGAGTTGTGCTGAGACACAGCTGATATCTGAACTCATTTCACTCACATTTTTCTGTCGACTGCTGACAAGGTCAAAGGCAAGACTGGCTCTGTATTCCCCATATACCTGGAAAACGACACAGAGCAACACAACATTAGTAAAGTAAAATTAAAGCTGCCCGTTGTAGCATCAAAATTAATTGACCTGTTAGTTATTTGCTGTTGTGTGTTAATGTTTAGTGAAGATACAGTATGAGTAGAGGCAGGAGATGAGCCAAACTGAATTTTGAAAAGCCGTTGTAAAAAGACAAAAGCGATAATGTGCACACAGGGATTAAATGTGGACGACCATGGATACACAAGTGCTAATTGCGTGTGAGCGAGGTTTGTGTGATTAGGTTTGACACTTTGGAGATAAAGGGGTTAATCCCTTCCTGTTTCCGTTACATAACCAAAGTTACAACTTCTTGGAGAAAATCAGAGAGGGGGAGATGAGAAGCGGGAAGGAGGTGGGAGGAAAGTCATGTTGAAACGAGAGAAAATGGCTCAGCTGACTGATAGTTTCCCTCTGATACTACTGTGTATGTGGTGTGTGTGTGACTGTGTGAAACAGTTGGGAAGAGGGTGAGTAAGAGAAAGAAAGAACCCCCAGTTTGTATAACACTTAGTGTATGTCAGAGAAGTCAAACAGAATGGAGTCTGTTGGCTTTAAAAGATTCATTCACCTTTGAAAAAGTAATGAACAAGATAATCTTAAATAAACGTCCAATTATTAGTTTTTTTTCTGAGCATCCGGCTGCATCTTACTGTCTTTGTCAATGTATTATTAGGTATCACTACTAGCTATTACGCCCCAGCCACCAGTTGCTGCAGTTTGTCAAAAATCAAAAACCTTATGTGACGTCTACTTTCCAGAGAAATAATTTGCTTTGATGTTGCAAACAAACGCAAAATGCTCATTAAAATTCCTGATAAATCATCTTTTTTTCAGTGTCAGAGTAATGCAGTGATAGTTCTGTGCGAGTACACGAGTACACTGTGAAGAGGAACAGCTAAAAGCTAATTCTGGTATTCTTTTAATGGTGCCAATTTGCAAACGTTGCAGCCCACAGCTAACTTGCTGTGAATCCATGGCAACTTCCTGGTACTTCCTGTTTACATTCCCTAGCATTATGAGAACTGTAGTTCCAAAACTTACAGCATGATTATCCCTAAAACAGAAGTAGGAGTAACAAATCCATTTATATTAATGGTTAACGGATGGAATACACCTTTAAAATGTCCTGTCAACAATGTTATGATATTCTCCTCTATTCATTCCTATACAAAAAATGTCAAAAATGTTTAACTTCATTGAACTTTTTTCCCATTAAAACTGTCCTAAAACACGTACAGTACAACTTCATGCAAACTGATGGCATTTCTGAATGTCCCAACTTATTCTGAAAATAACAATAAATGGTATACATGGCAAACACATGTAGTGACTCTGCTAAAAGCCCGTAAATAAAAAAAAAAAATCAAAAATGAACTTTAAAAAATTAATTAAAAAAAAAAAGAAAGAAAGGAAAGGGGCACAAAGCCAATAAACTCAGCAAACTCCACACACAATGAGGAATATAAGTTGCAGTTAAAAGCAGCAGAAAAAAATTGGAAACAAACCCGGAACGAGATTTTTTCTAATTTTAATGTGCTCTTAGTGGTGGACTGTCTAACACTTAACCATAACTTAATGGATAGACTGTGTAAGTACTGAACACAAGAAGGGACTCACATCAGCACTGATGTCATTGAATTTGGTGATGAAGGCGTGCTTCACAACGTCCACGGCAACTTCTGAGGCAATCACCATGACAACGTCAGGAAACAGCACCCACAAGTGGTCTGAAAACAAACACATCAGAACTGATCAGTGTGCGTAATCAGGACAATATTCATTATAGAAGCCAGTGAAGGTCACTGCTGAGCCACAGTAAGACGACCTGAGGACGTACATATGAGGAGCAGTGTGATGTAACTTCTAACTGTCATATACAGATAAACCAGCTGTGTAGATGTCAGTAATGTTATGTTCTCTGTGCAGCACTGTGGTAGTTACCAGGGTTCCATGAGAACTGCTCCATGTTTCTCAGACAGACGATGAGCAGGAGGATGTAGTTGGTGAACCTCTCTTTTATGTCTGTGGGAAACAAACAAATCAATCCTGGATTAACCTACTTTGTACTCACTGCGGCCGAGCTCGATTCCATAAATTTACCTTGCACTAAATCACCAAGATCAAAGGCCGAGTTACAAAATATCCACAGACCGCTGACTCTGTTGTGAATATTTGGCTGTTTTAGGTATCACTAAACACTTACCGCTGTTTGACATCTGGAAAAGGTTGTTCTTTTCAAACTTCTTGAACACGCTTCCCTTGATCTCCACAAACTGCAAAAAATACACAAATACATATATCATGGCTGAACTCATGCTGCATGCACTTCTACATGAGTTTAAATGTGCGTTATACTTACGTTATTTGACATCATGATGGTGAGCAGGGACTTGTTGTGGGAGTTGAAGGCTACGTTGAGAGTGGTGGCCTGAACCATGATGAGGATGGCATGGAGAACTAGACACAAACATGCTAAGGAAAAAAATACACTGAAGGACTACAGTGAAGAATATCATGCTGTGTGCTAATCCTGATGTACGCCCACTGATACGCACATTGTACTAGTCTGAAGTGAGGCCAAGCAAGCAACGAAATATTGTTTAATTCATTACTAATCTGCAATATTTTCAATTAAATGACTGATTGTTGCCCAAGCTGACATCTGCAAATTGCTCTTTTTGTCCAACCAACAGTCCGATATTTAGTTTAGTACCACTGAAGAGAAGAAACCCAGTAAAACACGTCAGGGAAGCTGGAACTTCTGGCATTATTGCTTAAAGACATTACTCAAACATTGAGCCATCGTTCTGGAATTTGAGACATTTTCTACTTTTTCATCTTCACTAAGAAGACACATTTCCTTTGCCTGTTATCAGTCAAAATTGTCAACTCATTACACTCAATCAACTCAAACTTAGTGGAGTGGGCAGATTCAAAGGTGTGGACCAAGGTAAGCATTTCCTGTCATAACAGATCAACTCTCATTCCATATTCTGGATTATATTCTATTATTTGTTTTTTTTTTCATTGTGTGAATTTATATATATGTAAGCTTGTTGGGAAATACAACAACAAATAATTCAAAATTGAAATTGAAGCCCGACATGCCACTTGTTATAAAGTTCAGGAAAAAAATGAACTTTTTGATTACTTTATAACTAGTGAATATCAAAACTGTTGCTGATAAATTTCTTGCCAATTGACTTATTAACTTTTTACAGAAGGAGCACAGAAGCAACAAGATACAAGAACAGGCAACAATAATCACATGTGAGGATACAGACATAGAGCACAGCCATGAGGAAGTGAGGAATCACGCCTATGTGCGCTCTCTTCTTCTCCTTGGGTTCTGTGGCTGTCCAGTACAGAGCGTCCAGGATGTCCTGGCCAAATGATGAGAACAGGCGGTCCGCCACCTGACAACACAACAAGGGAGGTCCGACAGGAGGGAGGCAAGAGAGCCATTAAGTTGGTGACTCACTGTACAGTACAATCAGAGTTACAGACATTATTACTGCAGTATTATCTGTGTGTACCTCTAACATGTTGTATATGATGTACAGTTTGATGACAGACTGTCCCCTGATAAGGTGGTACATCATGGAGTAATCCACGTAGCTCATCATAGAGTAGCACAGCACCATAATGAAGCCTTTCAGCACATCACACACCTGGGCTGGCTGGAGCAGGCGGGAGCCACTAAAACCAGAACACAACCCACACAAAACACACAAAAGAAATGTTCACAACAAGATAAAGAAGATCAGAACAGGTTGTCTGCCTGGGCGAAGTCAGACGGAGCTCTACTGCTCTCTAGAGGTTAAAACCAATGTTGCAATGATTGCTTCTGTTTTTAAATGGGGACGAGAAGGTTTTTACCAAATCTGTATGTCTTAGTCAGTTTGTGTACGCGGGCTGCAACCAATAATTATTTTTTTTACATAACTTAGGTTCAAGAACAGTTCAACCCCAAAGAAATTCAATTTACAGTCTTATCAGAATAGAGAAAAGAGGAAAATCCTCACATTTGAGAAGGTTAAAACCACAGAATATCAGACATTTTGCTCGATTTGTTACTTGAATGATCTCAACTCAATCAATTATTAGCATTACTGTTAGGTAATTCTCTATTGTTCGACAAACCATTACTCAAATGATCATTTTGACTGACAAGCACTGGTTTGTAAATATGTACAAATACATTGAGAGGGTACACTTTCTTTTAGCGCTAAACTTAATATCTTGTACTGTTGGTCAGACAGAACAAGTAATTTAAAAACAGTTTGGGCTCCAAAACAAAATTCAAATGGCCATCTTTCACTAATTTCTGATATTTTACAGACCAAACAATTCCAAAAATAGTAGGCAGTATAACTAATAATAAAATAACTGTTATTTGCAACCCTAGTCTGTCTTTATCAGCTATACTATAGCTTATTAAAAACTTTTATTGAGGAAAAGACTTTGATTATTACTCAAATATTAATGTGGCCAACAATCGACTTAGGGATGTCCCTATGATTGCATCCCTGACACCTAAGCTCATACTTTACCTGAGGCCACAGCAAGGCAACGTGATGAGCCGTAAAAGGGCCAGAATCACCCTGAGTGGCAGCAGGGTGAACACATAGAGAAAGGCATCCAGACAGAGGAAGAAGCCGAATGTCATCAACTAGAGAGACACAGAGAGGGAGAATACGTTTATTTATTTGTAGCCTTTACAGAAAACTTAGCCTGCAGTGAACTGTTTGTGTATTTACCTTCTCGAGCTCCTTGGGGATGCGGAGGCATGTGTAGACCCTCTCTCTGCGCTCTGTGTATTTAGCCTCATTGTGTTCTAGGAAGTAGCCTCTGGTGAGCTCAGTCGTTATAAATCTGACCAGAGACAGATCTACAGCCAGAAATGAACATAAAACAAAACACTGAGCATAAATACGCAGACACTTACAGCCCTCATAGGAAAATTCACCTTCTGGCTGATGATGTCTCGCACCTTAGTAATAAAAATAACCATGATCCTTGAAAGCTTTTATGACTTTATTCACAGGTTAACAGCCTTCATTCGCACTGCAAACAGCCCTTAGCTAATAAAAAGGTAATAAACTTTGCATTAAGATAAGAAATACCTTTATGGCCAAACATGTGGAAAACCAAACATTGCAAAGGGCCTTCCTCAAACTGATGCCACAAAGTTGGAGGCATACAATTATTTAAATATATTGTATCCTGCAGCATTAAGACTTCCCATAAAAGGGGCAATGCACAGATTGTATCTATCATAATCAATGCCTGTGGCAAATGTTTTTGTGGCTCTGGAGGAGCTTTCCTCTCTCCGACTGGGCTTGAATTTTACATTTTTATGCATGCATTATAAAATGGAGAGGTGGAGATTAAAGATGGGGGCGTTCACCAGGCAGCAGAGTCTAATGATAGACTCTATCAAGTTGCACTACTGAAGGTGCAGAAATGCAACACTTTACTAATTTTATTAGTAACACCTGTGGTTTAACTACTATTAGTAGTCAACATGCTTGTTATGGAAAAGGCATTTTAGACTGGTCTTTTAATTAGTCCTCCAACTTTATGGACGTGCAACACTTAACTTTTGGAGTGCTTTAGTTGGAAGTGACAAACTTTGGATGAAACCATGCAAAAACATCCCCAGAACAAAAGTGCAGAAAGTATGTGCACATGTGTGTCCACATACTTTTGGACGGATACAGTATGTACCCACACAGCAGCGCTTCTGAATGCGCCTGTGCAAAGAAACAGCACTTTGACAGAGAGGCAAACTGGCCTATTTAAGCTCCTGCATGATTACACGCTGCAGTGCTGTCTTGTCTTGACAGTCTGGTTTTGATTGGGATGCATATCACATAAATCATCCACCTAGCGTCACTTTGATTCAGCTCAGTGTTTAAGGAGCAGCAGCTGTGGGGATATAGTTAGCTACATCCTGAGATCAAGTGCAAACTCGGAGCAGCGCCCAAAGCTGCACAGACTTAGTAACTGATTGAGATTGTAACTGTGTGCTCAAGCAGCACAGATAACCCCACATAACATACAGTGTGGCGATGCTTTTAAACCAGACACTGGTGTGCTGGTACATGAAAAACAATCACTTCAGCAGCTAGCTAGCGCTGTCAAACTGTGGGCTGGAATACCGAGGCTAGCTCTCACCTGACAGGTTGCGTTTCTTGCCTTTACTGCCGCCGTTTTTATCGTTAAACCCCAACGTCTCCGTCACTCCGTCCTTCTCCTTGCTCTTCTCTGTTTTGGCAGCCTTCCTGTCCCGCTCCCTGTCCTCCTTCTCCTTCTCCTGCTCCTCTCCCAGACCTGACGACAGCGAGTCCGCCATCTTCACCAAACGGTCTCATCTGCTGCCTGGGAGACTGACATCTGCGTCACACCCTCTGACGTCATCACGCACTGCAGTTCCGGGGAATCTCCGGCAGATGTCGCCCGCAGCCACGTGAGCACATTTCACACTGTTTATTGATTGATTAAATTATTGATGACTGATTGATTGATTTTTTCCCCCTAAAAACAAATTTGTTGACAGCAACAATCTGACATCACATCTTTAATAAAATATAGAGGAATTACATATCAGAATAAGATTTAAAATAATGTAATAATTACTCAACCAAAACACATGAAATGACAAAATATTATAATAATAAACATAAAAAAAAATGCAGCAATGATAAAGTAGAAAAATAGCAATAGCCTTAAATAATCATATCATAAAAGTGTCATGTAGTCTTCATGCACACTGAACTTGATGACACAGTGTACGTGCCAGGGTACACACTGTACACAATGTGCAGAGGTTGGAGGGAACAGCGTTCAATAAGGGCCCCCAGTACACAGCTGGATTAACCCACTTGGAGAACCTGGGGCAAACAGGAGCTATGAGCCCCTTTTAACCACTTCATTACCTGCCCTGGATATTGTGTACTTCCTTTACACAACAGTATGACCTGGAAGCAAGATTTTTTCCCCCCTCAAGATCTGAGCAAGTTTAAGGTCCTTATCATGTCAGTGGACATTTTGCTTCAGTGGTGAATTTATTAAATTACAGCAAATCAGCTGTCACACAGTGAACCATATGGGGCTCTTGGTGATCCATCTTTGGTAGCTGGTGGAGGTTAGACTGATTCTCACAGGATGCAAGATTCAAACTTCAAGATAGTTTTATTATATTATCTTAAATGATGAATTTTCAGTTGCATCTCCAATCAGGTCATTCAGAGATAGAAAAATAACTTTTAAAAGTATTGAGAAGTATACATTATAGTATGACAACAATATAAAGTACCAAAATACTAACATAACAACAACTATTAGGGCATTTGAAGAGCGTAGACCTCCACCAAGGCCAAATACCCCGACTCGCAATGTTAACAAAAGTGAAAAATAACTTCTGTAACCAGACAATGATTTGGAGTTAATTCAAAATTTTAATGGGTTCTTCCTTGGGCCAGTAGTTTTTGTGTAATCCTGCTGACAGATAAAGAAACCAAACATGAACATGTAACCTCTTGGCAGAAGTAACAATACAAAAGTACCAAAATATATCCAATAACTAATAAACGTGTCTAATAAATGCTTACAGTGTGGAGTGTGAAAGTCAGCACATGCATGAGTGGAGAATGTGCACAGGTGTTGTAAAGGTGCATAAAAGCAAACCAAACCGAAGAGGGGCAGAGAGATGCAGCAGCAAAGTGGAGGTTCAGCCAGAGAGTGAGCCATCAGCTGCACACATGCAGGTTTACATAACTTGGAACACTCCCAGGTGTTCCCAGTCACCCTAACGATCACCTGCCTGATAAGAGGGCACACAGACAGGTAAATCAACAGCAGAGATGACACTGTAGGGGTCAGGACATTTACAACTGAACTACAACTGCCAACCGTATCACTGCGCAGAAGGAAGCGTGCATCTACTCATGGATGAGAGGGTCCTGCTTGTGACAGAGCAAGATGTAAATATTAATGGCGTCCTCCTCGGCTGAGCTGTAATGTTAGCTAGCTCAGTGGAGCTCTTTTAATAAAGAGCTCTACATTTAAGGCCTCTGAGGGGCAAACAGGGAGAACTTGTTCAGACATGTGTGGGCAACAACAATAAACCAGTGTCCAATTCGTTATGTTTCTTTTAGTGCAGTGACCCATTTATTTTAACACATGCTCACCTTCACACAGGTAAAACCTTGTTTGTCCATGATTCATCTCAGGTAAGTCTTCACTTCACAGTTTTATAGTCCATCACAGTTCAGTGTCCGACAAAGGTAAGTTTCCATTCATCAATTTCAGTGTCAACACGTTACAAACTCTTCATGCTGCCACACTTGACAAAACGTCACACACCTGCTGCTCATCACCTGCACCTTACCTATAGTACCTGCGTTTTACCGGTCTAGTGCGCCACCCCGTGTACAAACAACAAAACTGCATCTATTTACATGTAGTCATCATTATTTAGACATGAACCAAAACAAATACTGTATACTTTATACTTAATTCTGCTTTCTTTAATCCTGTTGTCCTCATTCGTGGACACTTTTTTTGTGCCATCTAGTGGTAGTAAAAGCACAATACACTAATCCATGTAAAAACAAGATGGCAGCCATCTCTGGAGCTGATTCATCACAAAATTGGAGAAGGTCCAAATCCTGATCACATTTTATGGTTGAAACTTGTTTATTTATGATTAACAATGTTTTCACTTTGACATGGCAACAAATTTGATCAATTTCAGCTACAGTAAGAAGCTAAGACACTGTAAATTAGGAAGTACTTGTTTGAAGACATTGGGACTTTATACTTTTTATCGTTGACAATGTTTAGTTTTTTATACTTATCGGGTCCTACTGATCCCAAAATAGCCAGGAGACATTAAAAATGCATACCAAACAAAAGACATCTTTGTAGCAGATTTTTCTAACACTCAGCAACTAACAACAAAACAATCTATATTGATAAATAGCACGAGTAAGGGGGGAAATATATATATTTGTTTTTGTGGTGAACTGTCCCTTTAAGTATAGCGCTAGGGTAAGTGTACTTCATTACTTTAAACCACTAATATGCATTTTCAGATAGATCTTAATGCATGAGTGGAGCAAGAGACAAGATGAGAGATGTAGGACTATAACTCTACACAGTCTAATTCATTGGTCCCTCTATGGTTGATGCTGTGACCTGACCTTTAGGCTCTGTGCTACAGTGGGTCATATCTGTCACTGTGACTCCATTAACTCTGCTCACATGATTTTATGGTCACCACCCGTGATACATTTCCATCTCCAAAGGCCAAGCTGCAAAGGTTAATTCATCCCCTGAATAAAGAGCAGAGTGTGTGTTAGAGACAGGGCGCAGGATCCAGGCGCACTGGGCAGGGATAGAGTTTCTCCCGGTAACGGATCTCTTTGACCGCCATAGATTCGGTTTCTCCTCCTCTGTCACTCACGCACCAACACATGCGACACTTTACAGAGACAAACAAGTATTTACCCGAGCATGATTCATTTTTTTCTTTCTCAAACTTTAGATTAAACTCATGGTGATCGCCGAGTGCGCCCTGGGGTCGCTGCCCGGCGTCGTGTTACCTTCCTCGGGGCACCATGGGCTCGTAAGATGCCTTCGCTGTGGAAACGGATAACGTTCTCGGTGGCCTCGGTGCTCTGTGTCGGCTCGGTGGTGCTCCTGGTCGTGGCCCTGTCCACGGAGCGGTGGGTCACCGGACGGATCCTGTGTAAAACCGGGGCGGAGATAGTGAACGCGTCCCACCCGGAGCTGGAGCAGTTCATCGGGGACATTTACTACGGCTTGTTCCAGGGAGGGAAGACCAAGAAGTGCGGGCTGGGAAACAGGCGCTCCAAAATATACAGTAAGGTCCAACACAGCCTGTACGCTTCATTTTTCTTTTACAGGGCTTTTTATTGTCTTTATAGAGCAAAGTGTTTAATATTACATAGAAGGAAATCATAATCAAATACACATATTCATGTCTTGTGATATGAGAGACAGATCAAAATAATACAATAAAATGTCTCTTTATTATCTAAAGTGTATTGTTTATTTAGATCCACATTACCTGCTGCATCATTAACAGTACATCTTCCTTAGGTCCATATGAATGTAACCTTTTTATCAGACAAAATGCCAAATATGCTACACTATCTAATATCCATATCAGATAGCTCAACATACTACTATCACCTCTAGGAGGCCTAATCAATAAAGTAAACTTACACCCCCTGATCAGTAACTCAAACGTCCACTGTAACATCTTTAAAGAGCAAAAGAGATCACAAAACTTCCAGAAATACCACGTATATCTGGGTAAATTTGAGGAAAACTTGTACAAAATCATACACACAACATGCAGAATACAGGGCTGGGCAACATGAGGACAGTTTATTGTTATTGAGATAAGAGACTATATATCGTCTTCAGTTGTGGATATTGTAGTATCGTGATATCGCATAGATAGTGTTCTTCCCCTCATTTTAAAGGCTGCACTGCAGTAAAGTGAATTAAAATGATCAACTTACCAGACTTTTCTATTTGTTTTAATGCTTGCCTCAACCCACTCAGTCATTATATCCACATTATTGATGATTATTGACAAAAAAAAATCTCATTGTGTTGATATTTTTCTTTAAAACAAACAAACAAACAAAAAACAAGTCATCCCTACAACTTTGTCACATCAGAGAGGGTGCCCTAGGACTTTTGAGGAGATTTACAAGTATCGAGATATAGCCAAAAATATTGTGATATAATTTTCAGGACATATTGCCCAGCCTTAGTAGAATATGTCAGTTTGAGCAGCAATTAAAAGCCTTGGGTCGAGTATTTAATTGGATATAAAAATACAGCTTATAAAATACCCATGATACTGTCAGACAATGTGGAATAAAATAATTTGTTTTTTAGCTTAAAGCTATTTATTATTTATCACGCACAAATACTCACCTGTTGCTCAGCGTAGATATTAGTTGCCATGAGTAGGGTCTTTTCTGTTTATAATATTTGTTATGCATTGTCTGTAGCCTGAGTTATAAATAGTTTTTAATGTTTTTTTGCATGATATAAACTTAATATAAACACAAAAAAGCTTAGCTTAAACTGAGGTACAAGGATTGCTATATGCTCTTTTTTGATATTCAAAGTATAAGAAACAAACATGACAAGAAACGTTTCTACCACACCACCACACTGCAAACACAGAGACATAGTCAGTTAGTCAAACAAGGCACAGTTCAAGTTAAATGATGCCATTAAGTCCTTCAACCTGTGCATCATATGTAATCATTTTTTGCTTTTTCTTAGATTGATGGCTGCTGCTTTGTCATGGTCCATGTTTCCACATGGTTCTGGTAATCTATGGTTTCTGCTTGCAGAATGATTCAACTTAAAGGGACAGTTCACCCCAAGATCTAAAATACACATTTTTTTCTCTCACCTGTAGTGCTGTTTATCAGGATTGTTTTGGTGTGAGTTGCTGAGTGTTTGAGATATCAGCTATAGAGATGTCTGCTTTATGTCTAGTATAACGGAACTAGATGTCACTCAGCTTGTGGTGCTCAAAGCACCAAAAAATACATGTGAAAAACTCAACAGCAATGTCTCTTTACAGAAATTATGACCTGGTTACTCAAGATAATCCACAGACCTTGTTGTGAGCAGTTTCATGCAAGAACTATTTTCTTTCTACTGCACTATATCTGCCAACCGTATCAACAGCTTCACATTAAAACATGAGCTCCAAACAATAGCCTTTACCAATATTTTTGGGCAAGCATGCAATATAACTTGTCCTTTTTGCCCAATTCTATGTGGACCTTGTGAGTCTGAGGACATTATTGGACATGTTTTGCATCATGTACATCAGTGCTGCTCAAGAACAGGTGTACAGGTACAAGTGGTGTGTGACTCCATCTTCCTACTGTGGTTCAATATCTAACAGGAAGAAAAAGAAAAATACTGCATTCACACATTACCTGTTTTCACTGCCTTCATCTTGAACCATACAAACCAGCTCACACAGCTGATAATATCTTTTTTATATCTGTGTTTCTGTCCAGTTTTCCCAAAGCTTGTGCGGAAGATAAATGGCGGCCTTCACATGATGGTGATCCTCTTCCTGCTGGTGGCTGTGGGCTTTGCGTTGGTCAGTCTGTCTTTCTGTATTTACAACGCACGCAAGGTTCCCTACCAGAGCATTAAAGGGCACAAAGGACTCTACCTGTGGAACTTCATAGCTGGTATGTGCTTCACATTTCCACCCTCATTTCTTCCGCTTGTGCTTCTGTCCACTTTGTAACTCATCCAATAAACTCCTCCTTCTAACCCTCTTATTCTAACTGCAATGTCCAGTATTTATTTGTTTGTACTTTTGTGTTTTTGTCTTTATTCTCTTTGTCGTGCTTCTAATTCTCCTTCCCTGACTTTTCCTCCAGCTTTCTTCGGAGCCCTGGGCGTGCTGTGTTTCCTGGCAGCCGTGAGGCACCACAGTCTGACTGAGGTGATTGCCAATCATCGGGAGAACCTCTTCGTACTGGTTGTCCTGGACGACAGTCTGGACTGGTCCTTCTGGCTGGGTGTGGGCAGCATTGCGACTCACTTTGCCGTCTGCGGTGTGGTTGCCATGAGCCGGATCAAATTGCCCAAACCGGAGATCAAGAAACCCGAAGAACCCACCATCTCTGCTCTGGACTTGCTCTACTGAAGCACCAACAGAGGAGGATTGACATCACTGATGGCTGACTGGAGGAAACCACAATGACTGACAGCAGAGTGAAACCAACACTGTGCCAGTGCCCCTCAGTCTTGACACTGGGTATGAGTGCAAAGAGTCCTACGTCCCAAACTTGCCTTTTGCATTCTGGACATTCTATGCTGGATATATTCAGTTTAAAGCTGCAAAATGTAAATACATCTTTTTTTATAATATGTATAAAATGTCATTAACTGATCTGTTTCTCAGTCACTTCAATCCCCTTCATGAAGGATCTAAGCTTTGTACAGTATTTATTGTTGATCCCTGACAGAGAGTGTACAACTGTGCATGATGAATGATTTATTTCATGATAAGCTGTGGGCTTGTGTGGTAAGTGTAAAGTATATGACCTTCCATAAACAGAAAAAGTATTAATTTATCTTTTTTATTATTATTATTATTTACTTTGACTTGATCATAAAAATGTCCTCACACCAAGAAAGTTAGCTGTTATGTAGGTGAGAGTGAGAGCTGTTGGAAAAGGCCATTTTGCTTTTATTACATGTGTTAGATCGGTTATACTCTCCTGGATATGAATACCTTTGTGACAGACATTAACAGTAGACATCAATTAAACAGTTAGTTGGAGTACGTGTTTCTTCTCTTTTTGAATGTGTGTTTTTTTTAATTATTATTATCTTCGAACGACCTTAACCTCTGTTTTGACTTTTTTATTTGCCCTCTGCAGTAATATTATATTCTCTGTCCTAAACTTGCAGACATTAGGTCTCCACACAGCGAGGGTTTTCTTATAGAAAACAATCTACTGTATGATGTCAGTGAAAAAGATCCATCAAGGGAAGCTTTTGTCTCCTGAAAGGATTTATTGTTTGGTTGTACAGTGTGCACATTAATTATAAGTATGATGTTTAAATTATATGACCTTTAGAATCTGAATTTGACTGAATGCATGCATCACATACACTGATTGTCAACTTTTCATAGATTATCAACTTTCTGAGGGGAGTAAAAGTAGCAATAACACAGCCTAGAAATACTCTGTTACAAGTAAAAGCCTATTTGAAATTTTACATTAGTACAAAGGCAATGGTGTCAAAATAAGTATAAAACTTAAAGTACTCATTATGGAATACAGCCCATTTCAGAAATATATATTATATATTATTTATATTATTATACTATTGGAATACAGGCCTAATTATGATGCATTAATTTGTATATCACTTTAATGGATGGGGTTAATTTTAAGAAGGAGATTTATTATATTAATCCCTGAGGACAGATTCAAGTCTTTTTTTTTCCCAGTATGTTGTCATGTACACACAAGCTTGAAATACACACACATGCACAAACAGGATTTATACATGCATTAAATGGAGAGATGTCAGGGTGAGGGTCTGCCCAAGGACAAGCACTCTGAGAGTTAGTGTCTTGCTCAAGGGCACCTCGGCACCTCTTGAGCTGCCAGTCCACACACCATGTGTGGTCCGAGCAGGGACTTGACCTTTTGATCTTCCGGTTCTCAGCTCAAGTCCCTATGGACTGTGCTACTGCCGCCCAAGTGTTTAAGTGTATAATTTTAGTGTATATGCTGCTGGTAGCTTGTGGATTTACCTCAAAGTATCAATTAGCCTTATTTCAGTTGGTTAATTGTTCTTTGTATTATTAACCTGATTCTTCAAAAAATCTGAAGTTGTCAGATAAATTAAGTGCTATAAAATGTACTATATTGCCCTCTGAGATGTAGTGTATAAAGAAGCAGAACATGGAAATACTCAAGAAAAGTGCAAACACCTCAAAACTCTGCTCAAGTACAGTACTTTAATCACTTGCCATCATAGCAATAGATTTACCTGCTGCGCCTGCAGCTGCCGCCAGATGGCGACAAAGAACCGTCTTTGTCGCTTGTTGGTGACGTACAACAAACGCGACGCTGTCAGGTCGAGCTGCTAGCTTTTCCACATGTAAGCGACCTCTAAATCTCTGAGTACATAGTTTGTTTTGGGATTTATATATGCACAACAGATGACAATGCTTCTTCTGAGGAGAGCCGCGCAGACGGCGGTGCGGACAAAACACTGCAGGTCGTTTTCTGCGTCACAGACTCACCTGAACAACAGAAAAGTAAGTAGCTGTTAGCCGTTAGCCGTTAGCCTGTCACACAGCTGTCATACAGTTACATCAGTAACACACACATGACTGATACACACTCAGCACTGTGTTTCACTGGTTTTTATTTCATTCAGTTTAGTGTGTATGTTTAGATGGTGCATTTAGGGTGATGTATTTATTATGTTATTAGTGTGTTTTAGTTCATAAACTGCCAAAAACTGTGTAAAAGTATAAATTACTTTCATTTATCAGCCCTCCAAAGTCAAATATGGATATATATTTCACATTTTCTTTTCTGTGATAACCAGGACTGTATAAACTGAAGGCAAGGCAATGCGTCTTTATTTATACAGGACGTTTTAAACACAGATCAATTCAATGTCCTTTACACAGGCAAATGAAAGCATAATAATGATGTGTAAAAACAATAAGCAATAAAAGTTCAGAATAAAATCAATGAACACAGAATAAACTAAAGTGAGATATTAAGAAGTTATATATATATATATATAGATATATCAGAAGAACACAAGTGCTCAGTGTCATTTTTGAGATTTTTGGTGAAACTGACAGGAACTTTGACCTCACAACAACCTCATTACCAAGAAATAAACAAGGTGAAAAACAACAGATGTCTAATTAAAGGAACGTTTATTTTGGTTTTAGTTAAATAAAACCATGAAACTGACCTTTACAGCTTCATAGGGGTCAAGGGTCAACACCCAGAAAAGTTCCCTAAAGCATCATAACCAATTTATAACATGACACTACTTTGTAAGCCCTTTACTGTCACTTTTACCACTTAGTAGACTGGGACACACCTGAAGGAGGGAAGTAAGGAAGGAGAGTTTACAAGCAAGCATGCTTTTGCTTTTAATTACTAGAGCTATTGACATGTTGATTGACAGTGAGATAGATGAATAGCTTCATGGGACTGATGGATTTTGTTACTGTGTTTCTGTGTGTCTGCAGGGTCTGGTGCTGGGCGTGTTTGAGAAGGAGGGAGAGGAGGGAGGCATTCATCTGACAGAAGCAGCTGCATCTTTTGACCAAACTCTGTCTGGGAAACTCTCTGAACTGCTGAAAATGTGAGTCTGTGATATCTGTGAGCTTTGAGTATATGCCTTTTTGTGTGATGATAACAGTATACAATCAGTTTATTAGGTACTCCAAACAAAAATGTATGTCCTGCAATAAATCCTCCCTTCATGAAGGACAGAATGTTAAGATTTTGTCTGAGCTGTATTAGAGAGTTGTTGATTGACCTTAATGATCATGTGGAGACTTTTTAAAGTGCAAGATATTGGGAACACAGACATAACACAACACAATTAAAAAGCACCATTAACAGAACATATTTGTACCTGCATTTGTGAAATATTCTGTAGCAAAAAAGTACTGATTTTGGCAATATGATGGGTGTTCATTATACTGATACTGCTCTTATTAAACTGTTTGGGTATTAGACGGTGTAGAGATTCACATTAATGGAAGTTTCTTAGTCAGTGTTATTATAAAACTGCAATATAATACCTTCATTAACTGTCAAAAGCAAAATATGCTTAAAATTTGCACAGCTTTGCAGAGAATCACTATGAATGAATATCTAGAGTTTTATCCCCCCAGGTGATATATTGAAAAAGTAAAGAGAGAGCAGTGGTCTCAGATCATTACTTGATATTTTAATTTGTCTCAGGAGAGAAAAAATGTGACTTGAACATCTTTAATATTCAGCTGTGAAAAAACTTCACAGCACTGTGGCATTCCTAATAGAAATCACACCAGCTATGTGTGTCTGACTAACTTGTTTGTTTTGTTCTGTTCTGTCCAGCTCTGGACCGACTCTCAAGAAAGGCAAAAGCAGAATATTTTATGGAATCCACAAGGTAAAAAAGTTTGATTTTAGAATAAGACAAACCTGGTCTCATGATAACATCAGAGTAATTAAATGTTTCCCGTGTCTTCTTCAGGACTTCCCGTGTGTGGCAGTGGTTGGGCTGGGTAAGACCAGTCCAGGTGTGTGTGGGTCAGAGAACTGGGACACCAGCAAGGAGAACATCAGAGCAGCAGTGTCAGGTGAGACACGTGACTCTGCTCGTCCCAGTGCTGGCTACATACTGGCTTAGTACCTGACTGGCATCTGTGTATGTGTCTGTGTGTGCTCAGCTGGCTGTCGGTTACTTCAGGACCTGGAGGTGAAGCATGTGGAGGTGGATGGCTGCGGTGACGCCCAGTCAGCAGCAGAAGGCGCCGCTCTGGGTTTGTTTCAGTATGACCAACTCAAATCTAAGAAGAAGACCAAAGTAACCACACAGCTTCATGGAAGGTAGACCAACGAATGGGCCGTAGCACATAACTGGGGCATCTGGTTCACTCACAGACATATGCAGCATCATGCTAATGTATATGTGTCTATGTGTGTATGTTCTCAGTGCTGACTCGGCCGGCTGGCAGAAGGGAGTCACATATGGAGAAGGTCAAAACCTGGCACGGCTGCTCATGGAAGCTCCGGCCAATCACATCACTCCTACTGCTTTTGCCAACACCATCGAAGAGAAAGTAGCACCGCACGCTGAACACGTCACAGTCACCAAGAGGTTTGTGTATCATTAGTCCTTGCTTAGTGTTCCTAATATGACAGTACTCAGAAATAAACAACAACAAAGCATGCAACAAAGATGTGAAATACAGCAGTTTAATTTGTCTTATATGTCTGGATATATTTCCAAAACTATTAGAAGTGCTCCATAACAACTGCTTTCTGTTCGAAGTTTGAAATACATGTGTAGGCTACACTAGAGAATTACTGGAATGTGGACTGTGAGCAGGGTGTCCGCGGGGTCTTGAAAAGTATTAAAAGTTGATAAATCAATTGTGGGAAAATTAAGGCCCTTAAAAAGTATTAAAAAGTCTTAATCGTGATTTTATGAGGTATTAAATTTTATTGGTATTCAAGCTTTGACTCCAAAGAGTATCCATAAATATTTATTTTCCCCCTCGCGACGATTACAAACAACGATGTGTCGGTGGCGTACTCGGAGCTAGATCGCCTCGGGATGCGCGTGTACGGGTGCGACGTCACGCGACGTCACGCGACAGCGAATGTTCTGGCGCCCAAACAGAGGAGAAGAAAACAAAAACGGGGAAGTGCAAGTTCTCTGATTCCTGGCTCGAGATGCCCGAATTTAAGGACTGGATAAAGCCGGTCGAAAATAATAACCGGGAAGCCTATTGCACACTTTGCAAGAAAACGATAAGTGTAGCATCGATGGGCATAAATGCAGTTAAGTCCCATATGCAAGGTACTAGCCACAAGACTGCTGTTGGCCGCAGACAGCAGCAGCTGTCGATTAATCTTTCTGTGGTCCACCAGCAACACGACCACCTGGTAACGTGACAGCTGAGCTAGCCAACACAGCTACAACCGCGACCTCTGCCTCATCGTCTGCTAACATAAGGGTGGCCATGGGCGGCACACCAACGCTGCGTGCGGAGGTTCTCTGAGGGGTGTACTACGAAGCGAGATTAACGGGTTAGCGAGGTATGCTGAGTCTAAAGCCAGAGTTTTCAGTGTCACGACAGTGGCTCCCTTTTAACCTGACTAGATCACCATGGTAACTTTATGCTTAGCTCATAACCTGGTCCCGACCAGTTTAATCTTAAAATCAGCTATAAAAGCGCCGCTGTTTCACAGTTTAGCGTGTTTGGAGCTGGCGTAACCTTTACTTTGAAAGTCCAGTGGAGCTGGATCAGAACCGAGCATCTGTACGGAGGGAGAGATCTCACTGATCCGCTGGTGTTTACTTTCTCTCTGAGCGTCTCCGCCTACAGATGTTCAGCTGAGGGAATACGTCACTCACTGTTGAGCCGAGCGTCAGGAGGACACTGAAACAAGCATTACAGATAATCAGATAGCTAATCAGTAAAGTTAATCATTTCACTTTGATGTGGCCATGAATAAATGAATTTCAGTGTTTGGCCTGTTATATGGCTGTGTTGCCCAAACACAAATCTTGAATAGGTCTATGCTATTTTCACAGTTAAAAAGGTCTTTGTTGTCATTGTACAGAGACAATAGGCTATGAGATTTACTGTACAGCACCTAAATAGTTCACTGTATATTCATACGCACACCCAGCCTCACTTTCAATAAAACACACTCGCATTCTATAATTGATCAGTAAAATATATGAAAACAATATAAAACACAATTTAAAAATGACAGTTGTTGCTCTAGTTTATTTTGTTTAAATGCATAAAGCTTCATATTTCAAAGTACCGCAATGTTCAGCTGTCAGAAATTAAAATCAGCCTCCTCTCTTTACTTATTATTAATTATCATATTTGCAGCAACAGTGTTGCTTTTGGCTGTGATCAGGCTTTTTTATATCGCTCATACTCTCTCCATTAAAACAACCTGCTCCTCTTGGCTGAAATCAGCGACCATGAGCGGAAGTAGAATCATATGACGCCAAACACCTCTTTTTATGTGAACGCGCAGGAGCACAAAGCTGAGAGCCGGACTTGACAAACCAAGTTGATAACCACCTTCGTGATACTGTTTAACTCTGTTTAGGGACTTTAGGTTTTGTTAAGCCAGAACATGAACACAAAGCCTGGCTGTGTTGAGCTTCCTTTGTAGTACACCCCTCTGTTCTTGTTGCTTGTTGTGAATTGAGGGGAATGTCAATAAACCTGCCTTTAGTTTAGTTTATTCTTTCGAGCTTTATTCCTTCTCAGCTTACCTCATTTCTGTTAAATTGCAAACTACAACTGTTAAAGATGTGTTGCTAACAACAGCTTAAAGTGGCGATGAGGTCTTAAAATTTTTTTGAAAGGTTTTTAAAAAAGTCTTAAAAAGGTATTGAAATTAACCTCAGGATTCCTGCATATACCCTGGTGAGATGGATTTATTGTATTTCTACCATCAGCTGTCTGTTACCACTGAACTTTACTACAATCTATATCAGATTTTAAGATGTATGGCATTTATTCTGCTAAGGCCAAATGCCCTTTCTCTCAATGTCAAATGTCCAGTGTGTAGGATTTAGGGGGATATATTGGCAGAAATGGTATATAATATTTATAACTATGTTTTCATCAGTTTATATCAACATACAGAGCAGGTCATCCTCCAGAGTCCCCATGTTATTCTACAGTAGCCATCACAAACACTGGCTCCAGATAGGGCCATTCATGTGTCAGCCACGTTTTTCTCCTACACTTTGCACAAGGGAGAAGTTTCACTTGGTTGCAATCTGCAACGTCACCACTAGATACCACCAACTCCTACACACTAGACCATTAACGAAAGTAAATACGAAAAATATTCTGTCATTATTAAAATAAGGTCTGATTATTGGTTGTTTTTGTACCCTGGAGAGCTGATGGAGGAAAGGAGTGTACTTTTCTAATAACACGTGTGCTTCTATAGATCTCAGGCTTGGATAGAGGAGCAACAGATGGGTGCGTTTCTGAGTGTGTCTAAAGGCTCAGAGGAGCCCCCTGTCTTCCTGGAGCTGCTTTACAACGGCTCTCCTGACAGCAAGCAGGCCCCGCTGCTCTTAGTGGGCAAGGGCATCACCTTTGACAGGTACACCGGAATAATAGACGCTCCAGCTCATTACTTCATCTTAAGAAAACATCACAGTGCTCACGTTAAAGTTGTTTTGTGTCCTCCCTCTGTTTGTGTGTAGTGGTGGTATTTCTCTGAAGCCGTCTCCGTCTATGGATGCAATGAGAGCTGATATGGGAGGAGCTGCCACTGTGTGTGCGTCTATCGTCACGGCGGCAGCTCTGAAACTGCCGGTTAACATTATTGGTGAGCTTTTTGATCATGTGGATCTTCTAACATTTTTTTATCACAGATTATAAAGTGTTAAAATATTTTTATAACTTTAAATCACTGCATTCACTTATTTTTGATTAATAGACAAAGTTATTGTAATGTTTGAGTGAGGACAACTCTCTTCACCTGCCTGTTTCCACTTGTTAATGAATCAGGTCTGGCTCCGCTGTGTGAGAACATGCCCAGTGGAAAAGCTACCAAACCAGGTGATGTTGTCACAGCCAAAAATGGAAAAACAATCCAGGTGGGTGCAGCTATGATGGCACCTCAAAGTTTCAAGCAGTTACCTGAGAGTGTTGTGTTTGTGCACTCACGTGTGTGTGTACAGATAAACAAGTTTCTTTGTTGCTCTGTGCAGGTTGATAATACAGATGCAGAGGGCCGACTGATTCTTGCTGATGCACTGTGTTACGGACACACGTTCAACCCCAGAGCCATTGTCAATGTTGCTACGCTAACAGGTGGGATTTAATGATTGATTTATGTACACAATGACATTGGTGACAAAAATAGCTGATGTTTTTATTTCTGTGTGACACTGTCATATCATGAGTTTGGCTTTTGACCTCGGCTTGACTTTTTTTTGGTACAATTAGATCAAACTCTGGTTTCTGTAATTTGAGCTGTTGTTGTTGACCACAAAAATGGACTGAGACCATAAAAGCTGGTTCTCAAGGAAGAAACAAGGAATCAAGGAAATGATCTGTACACACAGTGTTTGATATTATGCAATGTCATGTGGAACTGAGTGTGGAAATTTCCCCTGATACATCAGAAAGTAAACAGGAGTTAAACAGAGGTGTCTTTGGCATTCAGTAAACCTTATTCTTGGTAGACATTTTGCCATGTCATAGTAGGAGTATTTCATAACAGTAATGATGGCTGCATTCCATTTAGGGGACAGCCTGGTGTTGTGCATGCTGGCTCACTGTGACAGCTTACTGGGACGCTTAATGGAACTAAGATATTGTTGATGTTATCAGTTTCACCTGTGCTTCTCCTACTATGACAAGTCTAAATGTCTGCTCTGAAAAAGGTCCACTGTCTAGTGCAGTGGTTCACAACTGGTGGATTGCGTTCCCAAAGTGGGTCGCTGATCCATTCTGAATGGACCGCAAGTGACTCACAAACGTATCAAGTTTGTAAAAAACACACTTTATTTTGAAGTACAGTGAATTTCCAGCACAGAGCTTTTATTTTGAAGTGCTGTTTCCCATTGCAGAGTGAGTGACTAACTAAAAGCTACTTAATAGAGACAGCAAACTAGCTTGAGACATGGCCAAACACAAGTATGGCACTGAATAAATTAAACTGTGTGGCATTTATATATAACTCACATGTTTAAATTTTATTAAGGCTTAAAGTTACATATAATTAAGGGTGTGGCTGCTTTGAGTGACAGGTGGGCGGCATCTGTTGACAAGTTGCTACCACAGAGACAACGTTTGTTCGTAAAGTAACCAACCCCAGATTCACAAAGGCGTAGCCACAGCTGTCAATATTTCAGTGTGTTTTTTTAGTTCATGAAAAGTAATTGTACTTTTTTTAGTCACCTAAAAAAGTCTTATTTAGTATTTTGTTGTACTAAAAGACCCTCTAAGGAGGTGGATGCTCAGTTTTTCTGGTGAGCACATTAACCTTTAAGCCCTATGCCTGTTTTTGAACAGTGAAAATTAGCATTAGCATTAATATTATCACAGTTGACCATAGCTGTAAATGCACAGCGCTAACCAAGCTAGCAGCTGATGTAGGGTTATCCCACCCTCTTGCCCAAATATGGTCACTTCTAGCTCCAAAAATCCAAGATGGCAATGGCCAAAATGCCAAATTTGAGGCTTTGGAACGGAAGTCCACAAACCAATGTGTGATGTCACAGTAGCTACATACATTATTTTATACAGTTTGTAGTAGCCCTCTTTTTCTTTCTTCCCTAATTCCCTGTGTATATCTTCACTATAAAGACATTAATTCCCCCCTGTAATTACAATACAAGATGTTTCTTTTTCGTGTTGAGTCAACCTTTCTGTTCTTATTCTTAACATACTGTATGAGGTCCAGTTGTCACTGGAATTTGATTCCCCCATGTTGGTCCATGTTGTCCAGAGTTGTTTTAATTTTTTATCATCGCAGTGCCAACTTGTGCAATCGCACAGCATTGCAAAAGACTGCAATATTCCACTCAGGGATTTTCTAAATTAGTTTAAATAGAGAATAAGTAGTTGCCTTTTGTGTAGAGTTTAATGTTCAATTTGTTCACTAAAAGAACGGGGGAAATGATTTTCTTTTGTTTGTTTAATTTAACAAACAATTTGTTGTATTTCAGCAATATGCTGAAAAAAAGCAGAAAGGCAGAACTAAGTTCACTTTGATATCCATTTACTTATCGCAAGTAACAACAACGTTATCACATATCACCTATTTTCCACCTAGCAGCCCCAGGCCATGATGTGCTAATGATACAAGATGACAGTCACCAAAACCAAAAGTTGCCTCTCCCTATGAGTTCAGGCTTGCAGGCTGGTTTATTGGTGAGAAGTTATTTTGACTGCAGGTGTGAATGCAACCCAGGGATGATAATGTTGCATGATTAAATGAAAGATATAAATAGAAAATATGAAAATGTGTCTCCTTCTGTCTCCAAGGTGCCATGGATGTAGCTCTTGGCTCAGCAGCAACTGGAGTGTTTACAAACTCTGACTGGCTCTGGGAGCAGCTGCACAAGGTACTGTGCATGCACAGTGAACACACTCACAGCGTCTCAGTCCATCAGCTCCTGTGTTGACTAATGGTGTGTGTGTGTGTGTGTGTGTGTATATGTGTGTGTAGGCCAGTGTTGTGACAGGTGACAGAGTGTGGCGGATGCCTCTGTTCCAGCATTACACCAGACAGGTGACTGACAGCCAGCTGGCTGACCTCAACAACATCGGCAAGTACAGCCGGTACGTATCTTACTACAGCCAGTGAGCGCCTGCAGCTCCTGCTCCAGACATCATGGAAGTATAGATCCATTACTTCATATGTTATCTTTTTCCATGCCATCCAGCATAACACTTGATAAAATGTAAAACAAAATAAAAGTTTGAACACACTAAAATATTCTGCCTGTTAAAAGTTAATGGAGCCTTTAATTTGGCATTAAAATTATCATTTATCTTTAGTTTGCAATAGAAAACTTCTCCGTTAAACACAAAAACTTTATAACAGTAATGTAAGTGTGGAAACATTATGGAGCACCGTTAGGAACAAAATGCAGTGCTGCAGGGATGACATTTATTTGTAAGCCAACACAAAAGTTAGTGTCACCCTGGCTCCTTTGTCAAAAAACATTTTGTATTATTACAGAAAATCTATTTGTGGCAGACAAACATTTTGATAGTTACACGTTTTGTTAAGCAGGATAATCTTCACAAATTACCACCCCTTACATAATTTTTTAAAGTGTAAGTGCAGTATTCAGAAGTAAAAAGATAGCGTTAGGCTATAAACAAAATTTACCCGGTCACATGACTTAACGTCATCACCAAAACGAGACTATAAAGCCGTGTTCGGCGTGATAACACCCTGTAATCTCATTAATCCACTTATTAGCAACCGCCTTTTTTAAGATACATAAAAGCTTTGAAAGTCACGAGTTAAATATTTACTGATGTTTTTCTATGACAGAGCAAAACATGAAAGTCTCTTGAGCTTGTGTTAACCACAGACCTTATTTCAGGCACCTAACCAAAAACCCATTCAAACTACCCTTTGACTCTGAGATGAAGGAAACGGGAGTGCAAAAATGCTAACTCATATCCAGGTTTTAGAACTTTTCCCTGCAGCACTCTATGACACCCGTAACAACACAGGAAGCCGCATAAAATGAGATTTATGTCCATCTGGAATTACATGAGTAGCATTTAGCAAACAATATGAATACTGATCACTGTTTCAACTCTATACTCGTTTTGCCTACAATTTAAAATAAGAGCACCAAGTTACTTGAGATAACTTATTCCAAGATTAACCAAATTGGCAGGATGAGAATAAACAGGGTTATTTTGATAACAGCATGTTCGCCTGAATTAGTTAAGCCAGGAGTATACTCATGGTTTCATTTACTTGAGTCTGACCGCTCTATCTGTTGATTATCTTTGTAGCTCTGGTGGTGCCTGCACAGCAGCTGCATTCCTGAGAGAGTTTGTCACAGCTCCTCACTGGGCCCATCTGGACATCGCAGGTGTGATGAGTAACAAAGATGAAATTCCCTACCTGAGAAAAGGCATGTCGGGAAGACCAACACGTACGCTGGTGGAGTTCGCTGCTGGACTGGCCCACAATGGCTGACGCAAATATCAGATCAGACACAGGACTCTGACAGTGGGCCTCTTTACAGGCAAACAGTGAAAGCTCATCAGTGGCCAAGTTTAGACATCTGTGCACATTTGAGCAGTATCATTTCCATGGAGGAGCTCTGAAGATGTTGACAGTGATTCATAGCTGTTGTTTTTGAACCAATCTGACGGCTGTGATGTTTACATACAGCTAATGCGTCAGTGTAAGAAGCCACAATATAAAACAGGCTCAGTGTCTCTCCATGCTGTTTGATTAAAAAAACACCTGTAAACTCTGTAATAGCTACATAGTGTGCATAATTTATATGTTGTATAAAATAAACTCAATAAGACTGTAATTATGCGTGGGACACATTTGTCATTGCTGTGGCTTTGTTGTCAACACAACATGGATGCACAGTAGTTGGCCAAAAGTATGTGAAAACCCAAATATTACAGCCTTATGTGATTGTTGAACACCTTACTTAAAAAATTATGGACATTAATGTGCTACTATAACTGCATCTACTCCTCTGAGGAGGCTTACCACCAGATTTTGGGACTTGGCTGTCGGGATTTGCATGCATTCAGCCACGAGAGCATTTGTGAGGGTGAACACTAATGTTACATGATAAGACCTGGCTCATGGCTGGCGTTCATCCCAAAGGCCAGTCAAGTTCTTTAATAACAAAGTCTGAAAACTATTTTTTTATGGACCTCCCATAGTGCCAGGGCGTATTACCATATGCTAAACAGGGAAAGCAATGTACAAAGCAATTGCTGCTTGTGCAAAGTCAATTTTATTTATTGAGACCAATATCACAAATATGCCTCAAGGGGCTTTTACAATGAGTACAGCATATGACAATGTCTATTCGTCTTAAACTGCTTCAAAATATTGATTTATAGCAGTCTAAAGAGGTGAGAGTACAGAGGTACACAAGAAAAATGCAGAAAGATAAGAGAATAGTCAGTGAAATGTTAACACTATTTTTTATGTATGTTTTCTGTCTTCATCCTTACGACCTCTAGGTTGGCAACCACTAGTCTAAAATACTTACTGAAACAAGCCAAACCACGAAAAACAACCCTAGACCAACAAAAACATGCAAACAGTGCTGTCCACATACTTTTGGCCAAAATGAGTTTTACACAGCAACAGCCCTCTCTGTGCGCATGCGCGGAGCGGTCTGACTGGAAGCCGTCAGATCGGAATGGCATCGTCCATGAGTGGGATGTTCTCCGGTCAGCAGCCGCCCGGTGCGCATCCTGTCGGGGGTCCCGGTGGACCGGGCCAGCCAGGCTTCCCCGGTACCGTTACTAGACCTCCGGGAAACAACACGCTGGTGGACGAACTGGAGGCTTCCTTCGAGGTAGGGGGCTAATGTGCAAGCTTCCGTTAGCTGCTTGTGCTAGCTGTTGTTAGCTTATTAAGCTAGCTAACGTTACGATTGATGTTTCATTTACTGGTGTTGCTAAAATACTGCAGTCTTCCATCAGAGGGCTAAAGATGACCTTATATTACCATGTCTTTATCGAGTAACTTATGCTTAGATAACTCTAAAATATACTAACAGACAATGCTAAAATAAATAAGCTAGGCTAATGCTACCTTCAGCCTGACTCAGTAACTTATCTCTGTAACGTTAACCTTTGACCTCAAAACTCCTTTTCCAACTCTGATAAAACCTCAGTTGTTCCTGAAACCACTATCAAAAACAGGCCACGCTGATTGACACATATATGCTTCACCTGTGACTGACAGCTGACAGACAAATGACAAATTAAACCCTCCTTTTACGTGCTGAAACCGTATTTACTAAACCTAAACAACAGCAAATAACATTTGTCTTGGCTTTCCTTCACTATAGATATCAGTGCCAAGACTACACTGCCTTCATTTGCCTCTATCTCGATAACTCATTTTGGGAAATACACTATGGTCACGTTTGGCTTATTACTTATTATGGGACAGTTTTTCATTGCTAAACCTAGACACTAGCTGCAAACAGTGTGCCTTAAGCTTTATGTTACAACAGTTTGGGATATAAGTCATTTTTATTCTACTAGGACAATCCTTTCAATATCAGTACCATTTCCAGTGTGTCCTGTATACATATTAATAACATGTCCATCAAGAAATTATTTAAAAAATAGGCTTTTATCATAGCAGACTTTCATAGTAGAAAAAGCACAAATGTTACTAATAAAACTATTCAAGTGTCTCAGTAAGTCAAAACAGTGTGACTTAGAGCCGGCAGCAACAATACCGGGTTCCTGAACTTAAGGCAAGAAATGGAATTGTTAATATTATCGTTTAAGTCTGTGCTTTTTCTTCTCTGACATTAAAAATGTCTTCAGCGATAAAGGCCTGACAGGTAAAACCTTAACAGTCTGTCGGTTGAGTATAGTATCATGAAAGTGAAAGCTGCTCTTGAATACAGCATTTTTGCCTGCTGGGATTACATCTCTGCAAGGCTTTTGTTCCCCCAATGCACAAAATTAAGTCTGTCCCGAAATGTTTTTTTTTCCAGTTTTGTGTAGAAAAACTTGACTGGCCTGCACAGAGCCCTGACCTCAACCCCATCCACCACCTGAGGGCTGAATTGAAACACAAACTGTATGTTAGTGCCTAATATGATTTGGAGTGACATTTTCATCAGTCACACACAGTATGAGAGTAATGTTCAACATAGACAACATAAAGTCAATTAACACATAGTTTGCTTGGTTAATATTGCTGTTTTGACAGAGGTTGGTAACCTCATTAAAACATTTGTATCTAGAATACTTAGATCTCCCCTGTCCTACAAACCATTGTATCTAAGTCCAGACTGTGTGGCATATGAGATCAGGAACACTGTTTTGCCTTTTCCCAATTATTCTGGCTAGAAAGCTGGTATCATTTAAGGGGAAACAGTTTCTTTGGACAAAACATCATCTGACTCAGCCTCTCCTTCAGGACCTGCTGGTTGTCATCCTTATTCTTGTATCAAACGACCTCTACTCGAACCCTAAAGAGCAGGATTTTCAACCATTCATTTAGAAATGTACTGATGGTTTTTTATTCTTTATTCTTCAGGCATGTTTTGCATCTCTGGTAAGCCAAGACTATGTTAATGGAACTGACCAGGAGGAGATTCGAACTGGTGAGTGTAGCCTCTAAATGTTTTTGTTTGTTTATGGTAGTTTTACTTTATCTCTTACTGTCTTACTGTTATCTGTTAATCAATGTTTATCTATTTGTCTGTTGCTTGCAGGTGTTGACCAGTGCATACAGAAGTTTCTGGATGTGGCTCGACAGACAGAGTGCTTCTTCTTACAGAAAAGGCTTCAGTTATCTGTGCAGAAACCAGAGCAGGTGGTGAAAGAGGTAAATTACTATACTGACAGCTCTGAAGTGGTCCCCTCCACCTCCCATCCACTCATTGTTCATCTTTGTTTTCCTATCATTTGTGTATTTGTAGGTTTTGATTCCCAAATGATCTGTGTAGACACAAAACAAACTCTTGGAGATCTCAGTCTCCCGAAACGTTATCTGTGTGTATCCACTGTACACTGGCATTGCCTTCATTTCTTAGACCTGAATTTGTGACATGCTGTCAGTGTTTACAAATTATTTATTTCTCTCCATTTGTCACTGCGCCTTCTCTCTTCTCACGTACATTTTTTTTCTCACTTCAGGATGTGTCAGAGTTACGTAATGAGCTACAGAGGAAAGAATTGCTGGTTCAGAAACACTTGTCCAAACTGCACCACTGGCAACAAGTGCTCGAGGATGTGAGCGTTCAGCACCGAAAACCATCAGACCTCCCCCCTCCTGGACCGCTGGCCTTTCTGGAGCAGGCCTCTGCGAGTCTGCCCCCTGCCCCTCTAAAACCAAACTAACACACCTAAGGTACGGTCACATTAGCCTTATGTTAAATAAAACTGCTCTGTTTGCCGAATTTAATGTTATTGTTCTGATGTGGATAATAAACAGAGAGACGTGTGAGACACACGCATGATTTGAAGTGGAGCACATATTTGCAGGCCTGTAGAGTAATGTGACCTTACCTAAACTCTAAAGAAGAGAACAAACACCTCGTACATCGTGTGATTCCCACTGTCAAGTATCAACTTGTCGGAAAACTGAAGAACGGTTTGCTGTCACTGCTCAGCTGTGGGAAAATGATGACATAGTTTTATTTCCTTTTTCCAGTATTTTGTTTAATGTAAATATTTCTGTTTCTGACTTTTTTACTATTAAAATAAAATGAAATTTGTTGGTATTTTGAAACCTGGACTGAAGTGTTCTTCTTGTTCATTAGTGCATATATTTTTTTGACATTTTTGTGATTTTAAAAACAAGGTCTAGCTTCACTTAATGTAGATTTTTAAGGGACATTCTGTCAATTTTAGACAAGAAGATGAGTTACCAGTCCTTACATGTCACAAAACAGTCATATAAAATCTTTATGTGGCTCTGGAGGAGCTGTGTAAGGCTGAGTTGTCCATACAGTGTTTTTTCTGAGCGCCAGCATCTTTTTCAGTTGTTCCAATGAGGATTGAGCATTTGGGTTTTGTGCGGCTGCTCTAAGCACTTCTAGTTAAAGATCAGAACTTTACAGAAAGGGGCTGGTGTCCTCACTGTTGCTCCTTTTCAGTCAGCCAATCATATATAAGATAGGGCCTTGTCACCCTGGTAACCAAGAAAATGGAGTAGAAGCTCTCCTGGCTGTGTCTGTCTGTCCTGAGCTGTAGGATATGTCAGACAGACACAATCACAACAAAGACAGAGAAGCCCATCTGTGGGAGCAGATCAGCTGGATACTGCATGCTGCTGGAGAGTGTTGTGCTTTTATCACTGTACATGTACGCTGTAAGCTTGCTGTCATAGAAACGAAAAAACGCAGGGAGCAGCTTATTAATGAAGAGCTGGCATGAGGCGCTCCCCACTTCCCTGCCAGCACTTGTCTGCCAGAGACATTCATTCATTCATATGGAGACTACATTTTTAATATAAGAGGCTGTGTTACAAACTTTAAAAGACACTGGCAGTTTGCAAACAGAGAAGATCTAACAAAGAGACGCTAACAAGTTGCATTATGGGAATTGCAGGATCCATCATGGACCATTACCCATGCTTGGGATTAAAAAGATCCAGGCTTCTGCTGCTTCAAATTTGACTGTTCTTTGTTTTAATCTGTCTCTCACAAGTCTCCAGACTTTATGACAATGCAATACTAGAACAGTGGAGTCCTGCTTTAATCATCTAAGGTTGACCCGTAAAACATCCATGTATTTATATTAAATAGCAAAATGAAGTTTTGTCATTGTTGTTAAAAAACATAGCTTGTTGACAGCTTTAATATTTACTTGTGTATGAGATGATGACAGAGAAATGACTTCAGATAAGCCATGACTGAGCCTCCTGACAGCCTGTTGTCTCTAATGCATTCAGCGCCTTCACACCATAACAGACTTGTTCTCCGCAGCCTCGCAGCTAACGCCTGTCCACTGACAGTGCGGCCAGACACAGATCCTCACAGATGGACTCCGGGGACAAAGCGCCATGCTGAACAGGGGTCTGTGGTCTTGACATGAGTAAACAGGGGAACCTTTATTATTGCATATACAGAACTCCAGACAGGCTTTTATTCTTTTATACATTCTCTGACTGAGATAATGTGAGCTGTGTTAACCCCTTTATGCATCCTGTAAGTGAACCTCTGTCTCATGAAAGCTCATGTCTGCCGAGAAAAATATGAATTTGATTGAAACAGTAGGCATTATAAAGGTACAAATACTGGACGCAAGTCAAATTTATGACAAAATACATTAAAATTTGGATTTATTTAAAAGAAAGAGATCGTAAATAAAAATGGTGTGTTAGTCAAAATTAAGATATATTAACTAAAAAATCACAAGATATCAATATTTGCAGTTACCATGTTGAAATTATAAGAAGTTGTTGTTATTGATGGTAAAAACTGTTAGATACTGAAGAAAGATTTGGGGATTGTAAATTAAAATAGTGGGCAATATCAAAGATGGAGTTATCAAGTCAAAAATTACGAGAAAATCAGTCAAAAGTGAGATTTAAAGTCAAAATTGTTTATTGGCAACAACTAATCAGGCATCATAAGGGTTATACATGGCACTGAACCATCTTGTGTATTGTAAATATTAGTTCGAGCACGCAGAATGCACACAAAGGCATGTAAAGACTAAAGTGGGACCTATTAGCAGCAACACTATCTTCATATAGACTACAGTACGTAGAGTATTTGTCTACCACCCCCTAACCTTATGAATGGTCCTCTTAAACCAGGGGTGCCCAAACTTTTTTAATGGGGGCCAGATTAGATAATTAGGGCCAGCTGCATCTCACTTCACATAGGATAAAAAAAAAGGTATTTAACTTTCCACTGCTCCCAAAAGCTGCGGCCTTTGCTGTCGACTTAACACTTCTGTGCTTTGGCCATGTCTGTTAGGTAACATTTCTCTTGCTTGCTTACCTTCTGTCTATGAAAACAAATTAGTTCCGCCTGTGTATGATAGTCCAGTCATCGTGACGTGAATAGAAAAAATGCAAAGTGAACTATATTATGTAGCAGGCCCAATAGAATAT
Organism: Cephalopholis sonnerati; assembly: GCA_019142605.1. Lineage (NCBI taxonomy): Eukaryota > Metazoa > Chordata > Actinopteri > Perciformes > Serranidae > Cephalopholis > Cephalopholis sonnerati. The sequence goes on along the minus strand of JAGQAX010000003.1, from coordinate 25,277,843 downwards.
ATCAATAGACAAGCAGCAGGCTGTTTAGACTATAGGGGCCATAACTGCCTGTTTTAAACCAACTTCCAAATGTAATTTATTTAACCTAACTTATGACTGGCAGTACTGGCAAACTGTCGAAGAATAACTCATGGAAATACTTCAGTTTGTGCTGCAGTTTGCTCATGTCTTGTTTATTCATTTTGTTTAACTTCAACAACACAACTGCAAAATGTGATATTTTTTTCATCTGCAGAATCTGTGGAGCGCTTTGCCTACATAAACTGTCCATTTCCCCTGTGTCTGAACTCATTGTTTTGTTACTATTATATGGCAAAATGGCACAAAATGTTATTATTTTTTCATTTAGGAAGTTCTGTTTTTACTGTCTTATGTCTCTTATTAAAATGTTTTCTAGGGGCCTCCAGAAACTGCTTGTATCACTTAATGGATGAGGTCTGCTCTGAGGTAATGATATACAAAATCAAAATGGTAATGTAGTAGTGTATGTCAGCACTGGAGATAATAGAAAAATGATTAAGCAAGTTAAAAGTTTTACTTAGGCTAAAATAAACAAATCTATGTGATTTATTAGATTCTAAATCAGGATTATGAGATCAATCAAAATTGAGAGTTACAAAGTAAAAACAGAGATATAGCCAGTCATATTAATGAGTTATTCAGTCACAATCATGAGTCAGGTGTCACTAACTGAATCAAAATCATGATAGTATGTACTAGTACAGTCCTGCTCCTCACTGTACAACATATAGGCTCACATTATCTTATGATCTGCATTATCACTGTACAGTATGAATTCAAGATGAGTTAAATAAACTGATCTTTTAGGCTTTATCCTTATCCTTTGTTCTATTTTATTCTTTTGTTTTTTCTAGGCTTTTTTAATATTAATTACCTTTGCTTTGTGTTTTTGGCTGCCTTAACGCTTAATGTTAGTCAAAACAAGTAATACATCTGACTTAGACAACATCTGACAAAGACATATTTTTTATTTAGTTGTAAATATTTTTAACTTGTTGTTTATTCACCATGAGTGTTATAATATTATGAGCTGTCATCTATATATGCTCAGATTCACTCCCTGCTGCTAGTCTCTTTAAACTCTATTAAAACATTTTGGGAAGTGGATCTGAGCGAGGAAATTCTTGAGGAACTTTGGGAGGGTGTCTTTGATAAAGTGCACAAATCATCTATCTGTGCAAAACATGGACTGAGCCTCCCTCACACACTCTATGGATAAGGGAAGTCCTTCATTTTGTCAAAGTGGAAAGAATCAGGTGCACAATGAAGGGCTCCCTGAAGAAATTTTGCATGATGTGGGATCCCTTTTTCATTATTTGTGAGAGCTGGATTTTACAGATATTCCTGAATGAATGATCATCTAAACTCCTCAAAAAAAAAAGTTTGGAAACGTTATTTTGGTCAATTATTTTTCCCCTTTAATAATACTAATTGGTGTTGTATTATATATTGTTGGAAAGCCAGATTAGTCTCCTTTACAGCGAGGTATAACTTGTAAGGATCGTGCTTCTGTGGAATTAGCAACACAGCTAAATGTATGGGTAGTGCCCTAAAACAAATCCCCTGCAATGTTCTCCTGTTGGTATTCAGTCTTGTTTTGAATTGCTTGGTGGATTGGATGATTGCACTCTCCCACAGTAATCAGGAAAAAACACCAAGACTGGCCATGTACAGTCTGTTCCTTACCGTCTGATCAGAAATCTGTCTGTGGTACCACTGTGCAAATGTTGCCTGTAAATCTCTGGAGGAAAGCCTACTGTTCCTCAGTGAAGCAAAGGTGAGGAACTGGTGTTCTTTGACTTCACCAGTCTCACGGAACTCGGTCCTAAGTTTGGAAATGGTACCAGGGCTGACACCAAATAATGCCGCCACTCTGCGTACTGGAAGACCAGCTTCCAGTTGCCCTATTGCATGGGCCTTATCCTGAAGGGACAAACATGGCATGTTGATGCTTGGAGCACACACAAACTCAACAAAGTTGCAGGACTCATGCACACAAATGCTGTCAATTGCGTGCCAATCAGGTGCCAGTCATACACCTGTGCAGCACTTGTGAGTGAATACCAACAGAAGAATATTGCAGGGGATTTTGGCACATTTGTTTTGGGCGCTACCCACATGTTTAGCTGTGTTGTTCATTCCTCGAATGCACGATCCTTAGAAGTTGTACCTCGTTGTAAAGGTGACCAATCAGGCTTTCCAACAATATAAAATACAGTATCTATTGGTGTTATTAAAGGGGAGAAATAGTTGACCCAAATAACCTTTCCGAACTTTTTTTGAGGAGTTTATTTTACAGACATTAAATTGTGACGTATTTTCACATAAATTTATATTTAATTTTATCACTATGTTGTTTTGTTCTTTGTCTTGTTCTGAGTGCTGATTTGGTTTTTCTTGTCTTAGTCCTGTTTTGGTTTTGTATTGTTCTAATTTTACTTATTTTTTTGTTGTGTTATTTTTGGATTAACAAGATATTATTGAGCTTTCTATCTGCTTTGTTTGGAAAATGTCAATAAACAGATTTGGGGAAAAAAAAAAAAAAACCAAACTCGACTCGACTAGACTAAACTAGTGAGTTTAATTATTATACTCTCTTAATTGTAGATAATTAGATTCCTAAATCTAGATTATTACACAGCAGACCTCTTCCTGTGAGTGTAAATTTTTTATTATATGTACAAGTACAGTCCTGCACCTTACTGTACAACACATAGGCTCACATTATCTTGTGATTTGCATTATCATTGTACAGTATGTATTCAAGGTGAGTTAAATAAACTGATCTTTTATGCTTTATCCTTATCTTTTGCTCTATTTTATTGTTATTTGTTTTTTTCATTGGCTTTTTTAATATTAATTACCTTTGTTTTGTGTTTTTGGCTGCCTGAACGCTTAATGTTTGTCAAAATATTTTAAAAATCTGACTTAAAAAGCCATATTCTTTCTGTAGTTGTCAATATTTTTAGTTGAGTGTGTGTGTCATGACATGATGGGCCTCCTCCCGGGTCAGTCTTCCACAGCTAGAGGGAGACAGTGCTTTCTTGTGGGACGCCTTGGCTGCTCAGAGGACCGTCTTTGCCGACATGTCCTTGTTTGTGCTTTTTAATCAGCGATTGGAAAATAACAGGTAGCGTTGTCCGTCCGCCTCTCGCACCCATATACACCCAGGAGGGAAGAGAGGAAAAAAATAAAATCACAATAACCCACATTAGCCGCTGCTGTGTGGCCCCGGTCCTGCGTGCTGTGTTTTTGGGTGCCGACAGTAAGAAGCAGTCCGCAGGATACAACAGCCGGGTTGAATCGCAACGTGTTTGTTAGAGAGTGTCACCGCAGTCGGGCTGTGTTTTTATATGAAACAGGCTGGTTTAATGGGGCTGCCGTCAGCCCGTCTCCCCGCCTCTGGACAGCTGATCGCCGCTTGGATTTAGACCCCTTAAAGACGACATTGTGGATATGGAATGGTGCATGCCGCTGGGCCAAGTTTTCAGCCTCTGAAAAACACCGGAATCATGGACAGTCATCCGCTGTGAGTGCACGAAATAACCAGTGTGTGTTAGTGTGTGTTGACGTTTCCCAGTGGCTGCTTGACTGATGGTGCCGCATTGACAGAGACAGCGGCCAGCCGGTGTGGCTGCTCACTGACCGGGGGGACCGGTCACTGATACCCGGGGACTGATCCCGAGCCTGTCCGCAGCAGCAGCAGCAGCAGGCTGGTTGTGTTATAGTGTTATGATCTGATGGGATAACAGGGGTGTTTGTGTTAATGCCACTGGGGATGTGTGTTAACTGCTATGAAGCCATGTGTGTGTGGGTGTGTTTGTGACCAAAAACAAGGGCCACGTGATTTTTGCCATGAGCAGCATGCTTATAAAAGTGTTAAATGTTTTATTATGGAGGGGAGAGGCCATTAGAGAGTGGACAGTAACTACAGCACATACAGCCTACAATTCTGAGATACTTGTACTTGAGTAGTCTGTTTCTGCAGTTTTACACTTCTCCACAACATCTCACAAGCAATATTGTCACTGTTTTATACTCCACTAGATTTATTTCACAGCTCTAGCCTTGTTACTGAATTGATTTTTATTAGGAATTTTAAAAGCTCAATGACTCAAAGGAGGATCATGACATAAAATCACACAGGAGGCACTTAAAAGCATCACTAAAAACACTTATTTCCAAAGTGGTCCTCAGTGAAACAGAAAACAGCACATGAAAATATACCTGATAATTGCAAACAAACATCCACCCTGCAACTTCACGCCCTCAAAGGTGAACCATCCACCCTACCCACAACTCCTCCCTAACATTGTTTTAGAAATTGTCTTTGTTTGGCTTTGTTTAGTATGCCTGTGCAGAGGGAGATCCCAGTGTAGAAAAACAACCTTGTTTCTAAAAGTTTCCAGTTTCAGAATTCACATTTTACATCCAAAACATATGATGAGTGTATAAAATAAAATAAAATGCCATCAGTAGCTTACAACCTTTTTGGCTTTTGACTGACTCGCTGTCATTCATAAAATACTACTGAGATTAAGAGGAAGTCCAAAAACTGAAATCTGTGCAACTTTCTCCCCTTTTTTTAAGATTATTTTTGGGGCTTTTATCGCCTTAATACAGTACACTTAGAGAGTGACAGAGGGCCACAGGTTGGCATTGAACCCTGGCAGCTGAAAAGGACTCAGCCTAGGTGGGGCGGACACTCTACTTGCATAGCTAGACACTACCCCAGATTTATCCTTTTTTTTTTAAATGTCCTCTAACATGAAAGGAACTGTGTGTGAAATCAAGAGCATATCTATAATTCAGAGTCTGAGCTGGTATTGTCTTATGGTGCTAACAATGGCAACAGTGCTGACATAGCTAATGATGTCAATGTGCGGGGGACTGTAGGGTGGGTGCTACACGACCGCATCGACACTATCTGCCACCGAGGGTAGGGACGTTGTTATCATGTGGGTGCAGTGCAAAAGGCACCAATTAGCTAGCCAGTGGGATACACACACAGGGACTCACATGCACACATGGCCCGACTGTCTATCACAACTAAGAGCACAGAAGTAGAAGGATATGTCAACGGCCAACTGTTGCGTCGTCTCATGACGCCTGTGTTTTGGCGTAAAAGTTGCACTGAACACTCTGCAAAGACTACAGCCAATGACCAGCCAGCACGTACGAGGGGAAATAGCGCCTCATACCAGGATGCAGGGGTAGTTTGTATTTGTCATTAAGAAAGAGAAAAAAGAAGACCGACAAGACGGAATTAAGAAGCTAGTGAGCCAGTTAGCACATTAACAACAAAGCATATTTGCTGTGCGCTATCAAACAATAACAAAACAGTTACAAATCATCTTTGCCTAAGAGCCCAGTGGTAAAAAAAAAACAAAACAACGTATCTTATTTAACAAGTTTGTTTCCATCTCACGCCGTCTTGAGTTGAGCCATTTGTTTTCTTTCCTCACTTCCTCGTCTCTTCTCGTGCACTGAGCTGAACTGCCAATCAGAGTGGTTTCAACCAGCGACAGGCTCCACAGTCTCTGACGCCGATTCAACACGCTGAATCGTGAATAGTACAGAACACATCATTAAAAATAGACAGATGCTCACTAACGGTCTGACATTGACCAATGGCCAGCTGTCGACTTGGTGTGTCAGGGCCCTTAGATGGGCCACACCCCTAGATTGGGAACCACTGGACTAAACTAACTAACTGTATACAAAGCAGTTAAAATCCACCTTGACCAGCTGCAACAATAAATGCTACTTGATGCATCAGTATTAACAGTTAAATAATGAAATACATCATTATATATTACTCTTGGGGTGCATAACTTTTCTGCAGAACAAGTACTTGTACTTTGATACTTTAAGTTGGCGGCATTTTGCAGATAATTTGTCTGTTCTCAAGCAGGATTTTGAGTTAAAGACTTTTACTTGTAATGGAGTATGTTTACATGAATGTATCGGTACTTATACTCAAGCAAAAGATCTGAAGACTTCTTCCTTGGAGTACTGCTGAATATTAGTTAATTATGTTTGTGTACTTGTAGTTTGATGTGCTTAATATCACACTAAGTGGCCACTTTATTAGATCAAGGCTGACTTCTCATTCAGGGCCCCTTTTCACTGTGTGTAAATTGGTATTTGATTAATTGCTAATTTGTCAGGGAGCTTAAGTACGAAGTCAACTATGACCTGCTCTGCATTATCAGCTGTCGTTGCTGCCCTGTCTTGTAGAGGGTCCCTCTGTCAAAAACTCACCAGAGGATCTTAGTTATTTGTTCATATTGAGCTCACATGGTGCATATTCCTAAATAAGGTGGAGGTTTTAATCAAATCACGCAAAACCAAATGACACACATAAAAGCTGGGGCAGGTTAGTATCATACAAGCAGAGTACTGGTGAGGTTGGGTCGTTACTTCATGGTGACTTTGAAGCAAAATGGTACACTGTTCAGAGGGTGGGAGGTGGTGTAGTCGTAGCTAAAGCTAGTGCAGTCCTGCAATAATAATGTTCTAGCTGAAACTGTTTTAGAGAGGTGTTGATTCAACTTTAGTCATTCCGGAGGATGTTATATTGAGAGGTGTTTTTAAAATTAGTTATATTCTATTGTTCTACACCTCAGTACAGTGGAGGTTAATGGTATTTTATTTGTTGTGCTCACAGCGTTGAAAAATGACATTTAAAACATGCTACAGCAACATGTCTCTCCCCATTCATCAGCTCAACTACTCTGAATAATCCACATAACATGCTGCTAACAGCTCTAACGGGCTCTTTGTCTGCTGTAGTAAGTATTGTGTTGTCGTGGAAATAAGGCGACATCTCAAAACCTCAGAGAGCAGAGCCAAAACCACATGGCCAGAAACGTCTAGAGGTAAATATAATTTACGTGAATCAACCCTTTAAGTCTGAACTAAGTAAATTACGGTTGCAAGAGTGCGACAGCGCTGCTGACTCATAGCAGGTTTCATGCCAGAGCAACATTTGTCACATACTAATCAATCATATCCACGTCAACCTGTGACCTTATGTTACTTTTTCTTAAAGGGGACTGGTCAGGCTCATTTTCAGGTTCATAGTTGTATTTTGGGTTTTGACTGAAACATGTTTACCTGCTTTATTGTACTCATACTGTCTGTGCTGGAACACCTGTATTCACCCTCTGTGGGAGACCTCTGTGTTTAGGGCCCCTTAAAGCCTCCTTCCAGAAGTCTGCCCTTGATTGGTCAGTGTTTCCAGGACCTCTGCAAGGCTGTCAAATGAAGGCCGGACTCACGTTGTCATATCACGTCATATCAATGTGTTTAACACATGAGCAGTAAAGCCTGGTCTGCATTAGCTGAAAGACTCAGTAGCTGGTGCACTGTCATGGATCATAGGGGTGATTGATTCATTTCACTGAGGCGTCCGCAGTCAGATATGGATTGAAATATATTTTATACGAAAAAATAAAGATATGGGTGAGAATTACAGTACTGCAGTAGGTTAAAAGATCTTTTTTTAACATAAACAAATGCTCTCTAGGTGATAATTCTGTTGTGTATCAGCCACAACCATTCAAGCATTCTCACAAGGTTCTGTCAGGCTGGGATTATCCTCGTTCACTGTAGGTCATTTTGTACAGTGAGGTCAAGTTGTAAAATTGGTCTCACATGAATAAAAATCATCACACATAAATAAAACTGACCGACTGAATCCAAACGAGCAGACACATTCAAATTCAACAGCAGAAAATAACACTTTTACTGCATGTAATGTTTTTGCTCAAAACTGCGTTAAACTTGCATAAATGGGCTTTTCTGTACAGGGGAGAACCCATTTTCATTCAGATATCTCGAGGTTAGAGGTCAAGGCATAGGCCATGCCAGTTTTCCCTTACCAAAATGTAGCCTGGCCTTGTAGCACTCCTTTCCCCCCTTCCTGACAAGCTATGCCAACATGGTTGGTACCAATGGAGTTCTTAGGTCTTATGGTACCGGCATCACCGCTCTAGTTTTAAAACTCAGCCTGTTACTGCCTCTGAAAGACGGTAATGTCAGCTGTGGATGCCAGCGACCTCGCAGAAAGGAAGAGGTTAACCTGAAAACACATCCTCCATGCTAACAGTTAAACCAACTCTCACTGGTGAAACACACCAAGTCGTGGTCCAGACTGATTATAGTCAAACTTAAGAGAAATATAACAATTCAGTCTTTTTGCTTGCTTTAAGTCGCCATCTTGTATGAAAGATGATACACTCTGAGATGTCCTGTGATAGAAAATATCAGCTGTATTCACATATCAGGACACCTCTTGGTGTATTACTTACCTTTGTGACAAAGCAATCATCAGTCTGATATCCACCCTCAGAACAATGTGTTATTCTCTGTAAATTGATGTTAATGCATGTTTGTGTGCTTGCTTTGTTCTGATGTGTCTTTCCTTTCCCTCTCAGCTGCACCAGACTTTGTCCACACGCTCTGGACAAAGAAGATGGCGTCGAGAGGCAAGGTCCTGTCACTCTCAACCCTCGGCACATGAGGAAGGCGTTCAAAGTCATGAACGAGCTGCGCAGGTAACTCTCTTTTCAGTTTTTTGTTGTCCTCTTTGTATCGCCATTAAACTTTAACACTCTAACCTCTCGCCTCTCAATCTCTTAAATGCCCATACAGCCAGAGCTTGTTGTGTGATGTGACCATAGTGGCGGAGGATGTAGAGATCGCTGCTCACAGGGTGGTTCTGGCTGCTGGGAGCCCGTACTTTCACGCTATGTTCACAGGTGAGGACTCACTTCCATCCACGCTGCCGGACATCTAACACGATCTTGTTTCACCCTGTGTTTCAGTGTTTGTTTGTTTTTTGTTATGTCCTGTGTGGTGACAGAAGTCTAACACTGTGTGTACCAACAGGCGAGATGGCAGAGAGCCGGGCAAAACGAGTGAGGATAAAGGAGATGGACGGCTGGACTCTGGGCCTGTTGGTCGACTACATCTACACGGCAGAGATACAAGTCACAGAGGATAATGTGCAGGTAAACACACACACACACACACACACACTACACACACACATGAATGCTTAATCTGAACACATACATCCTGATACACTGCTACACTGCATTTTATATCGCTCAGTGGAATCACAGCCAGTTCTGTTGTAACTTTAATACTTTTAGATCCAAATTAAAAAACTGTCGTATGGCAGCATGTGTTGGTCAGTCAGCTGATTTCTCAGAGTGTTAATCTGCCTACATAAAATACGTCTTTATATCAATAACAGTATACATCCACACACACAAACCAACATATTACTTTTAGTCAGGAGGGCAGGGATGAAACTGAATAACATATTTGTCTGATTACTCTTAAACCCCACTCGACATGTAGCTGGACACGAATCACATTCCTCAGCAGCCCTTTGAACTTTGTGGAAATTATGAATCTTCACTGGTGATTTAAAGGAATACTTCACCCACAACATGACTATGTGTAAATCAGTTAGTCCTGCAGTGTTACCTTTAATTCATGAAGACAACTTTGTTTTTCTTGCATGCCTCCACACAAAACGCCAAACACACTGATTGACTGGGGACCAGGTTTAACAACAGCACAACAATATCAAAACATCCTTTTTCAAACTCCCACACAACTTGTGCAGTGTAATCCAAGTCTCAGTTATGCAGTCAGATCCTCAGTACTTCCCAGACACATGCACTACTAAAACCTTACTATTTAAAACTGAACTGAAAGTGTAACTTATCTGTTTTGTTTTTTTTTTAGTGAAAATGCATGTGTTTAGGAAGTGCTAAGCATATGGCTGCATAAATGAGACCTGGATTATACTGGACAAGTTGTGTGAGAGTTTTGTTGTTAGTTTTGTTGTTACAGGTGGTCCCAAAATCAATAAATAAATCAATATGTTTGCTGTTTTCCATGAAGGCATGTGAGACAAGTTTTCCTCATGAATTCAAGGTAACACAGCAGGACTAACTAATTTACAAATTATTTTGTGGGTGAAGTATTCCTTTAACCGTAACCTCAGCCTGACTACCAGAAAAAAACATTGGCATTGTACATTTCTGCAAACCACAGACATGTTACATTTGCATGTTACATAGCAGATACATTGGAAGTTTGTGTTTCAGCAACACTGTGGTTAACATGTGGTTAGGTTTAGACATAAAAACCAGTTGCTTATGGTTAGTAAAGGTTAATGTTTTGGCCTTGAAATACCTGGTTTTGGGGCGCAAACCCGACATGAAACGCAGCAATGTCTCAGTAAAAAAACCAAACACTATTGTGTCTAAAAACCAGCTGGGAAAAACAGCAGTGACCAGCTAAAAACAACCATTGTGTTTGCTTTTGTTGGTTTTCAACAATGATCTACAGCTTGGCAGGGACTTGCTCAGGTGCCACGGCATCCACCATCCCCTCCACCTCCTGATGACTAAGTCAGTTTATGTACAACCTCAGTTTATAACCATTGGTACGATATGTATGAAATGTGAGAATGTAATGCACTGGTATTCATGGTTTTAAGATGCCAACATTTTCTTCTGGTGACTGAATCATCCAGCCAAAGAAATTATTGCTTTTCCTGAACCCTATCAAAGCACTCTGCCTTTTTTTTAATCCATGATTAACCAAACCAAACACATTGATTTGTACTTTCAGACCGATCCCTAACTGTTCTATGTCCTGCCCCAACAACCTGTTTGAACAGAAATTATGTCCCATTAATGAAATAATAAGAGAAAACACTGTTTATCCAGAGGGAAATAACTGTGCAGCAGTTGCAATACACATTACTTTTCAACATGAAAAAAACTGACATGGTCGAGTAATCTGGCTTTCTTTGCAGAAATGTTATAATTAACTAGGTTAACCTTAAATTTGGACTCTGTTTTCATGAACCCGTTGATGCTGCTGACATGGATTGCTCCTGAGATTAGGGAATAATCAGATCACTGCAGATAAACTCTGTAGATTACAAGTATCCATTTGTTTTACATGATCATGTGTTAAATAGCTTTAGGCTAATTTTTAAACTCCTGCCTTGCCTACAGGGAAATCCACTCTGTTTGTGTGTAAAAGATTATAAACTTAACTATGAGGAATTTCAGAGTTCTCACATATTTGAAGTTTTGAATGGAGAGGTGTAGTTTCTCACTCGACTGTCGCAGTGACAAGTTTATTTTGGGCAACTGCACCTTTGATCATCTGCATTGTATAGCACCAAAACAACCTCTTTATTCAGGATACTCTGTGTGTGTATGTGTTTGTTTGACAGGCGCTGCTGCCTGCAGCCGGCCTGCTCCAGCTGAACGAGGTTAAAAAGGCTTGTTGTGAGTTCCTGAGCTCTCAGCTTCATCCATCCAACTGTCTGGGAATACGAGCCTTCGCTGACCTACACGCCTGCTCTCAGCTCCTCACACAGGCCAACAGCTACGCAGGTTTGTGTGCACAGATAGCTATTCTAGTATTTATATGTGTGTGAGGACAGCTCTGTTTTTTTTGTTCTGCTAAAATGGGTTTGTGTGTGTCCTGGAGGATGCGGGACAGTGGATGAGACAGAATGAGAACAGGTTTAATTAATGACAATGTTGGAAGAGAAAAAAAGCTGTGTTCATCTGCAGTCACAGGGTAGTTGTTTCATCTGATTTTTTTGCCGACAGAGCAACATTTCACTGAGGTGGTTGGGAGTGAAGAGTTCCTCAATTTGGGAATGGAGCAAGTGTCCAGCCTGATCGCCAGCGATAAGCTCACCATTCCCACAGAGGAGAAGGTATACTCACATTCATTCAGCTCAGTACGCACAGGTAGGACAGCACGACCGAGTGATTTGACCTGATGTGCTTAAAGTGTCTCTGTATACTTTATTGTGTAGGTGTTTGAAGCTGTGATAGCCTGGGTCAACCACGATAAAGATGTCCGACAGGAACACTTGGCTCACCTGATGGAGCATGTTCGCCTGCCGCTTCTCTCCAGAGAATACCTGGTGCAGGTATGAGTGGCTGCATCTGTAGTTTCTTGTTTATGCTCTTAAACCGAATGTATCTGTTGACGTTTAGCATCTGACTATCTCAGCTGTGGTAACAGGTTCAAAAGAAGCTTTCAGGGGTTTAAAATGCAGCTGCGTGCTTAACTGGACCTTTGTTTCCACTGTTGTTGGTTACATTCACACACTTTTGTACTATTGACATAACGAGTGAATGCAGTTAGACCGTGTGCACAATTTGTTATGTGCACAATTTTTGATGTTCTCACTCTTGACAGAGGATGGATGACTCGCAACACTGACATTCAGTTTATTAGAACATGTTGCATATGTAGGAATTGTCACTACCATTAAGTAAAATTGATCTAAATATTCAAGGGCATGGATTTTAATTCAACATTGATGGGAACACATGAAGCAGAGAGTCTGAGGGTCCTCCCCCAGAAAACCTTAAGCATCAAATGCTTCATTTTCTACATTCTGGTGAGGTTTTATACTCCAGTTTATGGTGGGAATGTCTTGATGTAAAGACAAACACAAAACGTAGGCGATAGGTGACGATTCAAAATATAAAAAATATGCTATAATGGAATTTAATGAACCTTTGCCCATTGGCTGCGTGTATGTTTTGGAATTGATTTCAAGGTTTAACTGATCAGTTTTAAAGCTCATCTGTGTCTGGCCCCAAGCTTCCTAACGAAAGTATTGGCCCCATATTAGCCAGTTCGCAGCCTTAGATCCTCGGATGGGGCCCGTCCGGGGTTTAAGCGGCTGTTAGCTGCTCTTCATTGGCAGTGGAAAACTGACACAAATGAAAAGATTTATGATTAGGTATAATACCAGATTGTCCCCAGCTGAAAAAATAAAATGCACTGTACCTTACTGAATCATCGGTTTGTTCTGTGTTTTTGTACACAGAACTGTTAGAATGAGGATAATGCAAACAAGTTTGCTCAAATATTGGTAGGGACTATTTTTCCCTCTCAAAATATTGGTAGAAGCTTAACCCTGCTGTCCAAAACTTACACCCTTGTAAATATTTCTGTCAGATGCACATCATAATGTAGCACATTTGCCCCATTGTTTCTGTCTTCTACAGTATCAATAATCCGTCAACTTTACAGTATAAAACGGTCTGAAATATGTATCATGATTACTTGCGAACTGAGCACATGCCCCCCCTTCAGACACTGGACTTGTAGCAGTGCATTAATAAACAACTGGAGGTTATGTTTGTCAGGTAATCAGTAACCATGTTTTTGGCATCAAAACTGACTTTAGGAGAAGTTCAGGTGATATAGCAAACAACCCTCTGAGCTAATGTGGGGTAACATTTTTTTCCAACACTAGATATCAAACAAAAGCCAGAGACTTTGTCATATTAGGCTTCTGTGAGCTGTAAATCCACCACTTCCAAGCAGAGGGCAGAAGATAACGTTACTAGGTAAAGCCTCTCTTTCTCCAGGCAGCTCCCTCCGTCTCACTCAGACTCACCCTGGATCAGGGTCCACACCTGCATGTATTGGAGAGCAGTTTGAAAACACTGAGCGCTAACTCTGCAGCTACATCTGGGGACCTAAACATCCCCAAAAGTACGCTGCACACTGACTGACGAAAGAAAAGACTACTTGACTTGAGGAATCATTGACTGATGATTCAACTCTTCGACTTTCAGGGGGCAGCCCTAGAAGCTAAGCAATATGCTGCTGGTAACTGGAGCAACAGCAAAATTTGACAAGAACTGTAATTTTACCTCACAGAATGCAGAGAGTTGCTGGTCTGCTTCAATCAGTTAGTTTGTGTTATTGTTTATCTTTGGCTAAATATCACATTTAATCTCTTCGTATTGTTGAAGTTCAGGTTAAATGTAACAACAAATATGTTACAAAACATTAGCTTTGTCAGTAGAATCAGTTCTCTGTGTCACAACATACTGCAGCTCTTTGTAAATCCAGCCTGTTAATTGGCTCCTCTCTCTCTCATGTTCTGTTGTGTTAGCGGGTGGAGGAGGAGTCTCTGATTAAGAATAGCAGTGCGTGTAAAGACTACCTGATTGAGGCCATGAAGTACCACCTGCTGCCAGCTGACCAGAGGGCTCTGATGAAAACTGCACGCACACGCATGAGGACTCCAGCCTGCTGTCCTAAGGTCTTTACACAAGTGTCTCCACTTAGCCAAACCAAAATAAAACAAAAGATGATCTGTCATTCTTCATGTAATGGCTCTGCTGGTTCTGTTCTGTGTAGGTGATGGTTGTGGTCGGAGGCCAGGCTCCCAAGGCCATCCGCAGCGTTGAATGTTTTGATTTTGAGGAGCAGCGATGGTACCAGGTGGCTGAGCTCCCGACCAGGAGGTGCAGAGCAGGTATGAAACCCTCAGTAACAGCAACAATATAAACTGAGGGGACGTTGGTAGCTTAGTTGATAGTACCAGTGCCCCATGCATAGAGGCGCTGCCTCGCCACAGCGGTCGCGAGTTCGATTCCAGCCTGCAGCCCCTTGCTGCATGTCTCTCCCCCACTCTCTCTCTCTCCCTGTTTCACTCTGTCCTGTCCAATAAAGGCCAAAAAAAATCTTAAAAAAAAACAACAACAAAAAAAAAACCAATATCAACTGAGGCACAGTTAAGGGGCTGAATCCTCTGAAAGACATGGTTCCATCAAAGCAGCTGAACGCCAGATAAAACCTTCACTTACACCCCAAATCACCAAACAAATGATGCATTCAGGTTGTCCTCATCAACTTGTAAATATAGCTACAAGCGACCATGAGTAGGGTCTAAGCAAATTGCAATCTTCAACATGATGTGACCTCGATGAGCTCGTGAAAACATACCGCATACATGAATAACTACATTGTTGGCATGTAGTATTTGGTGTCCTGAGGATTTGAACCCTGCACCGCTTGGGATGACTGGCCCAACAGTTTCTCATTGATTGTCATAAATAAAATTTATTTAAATTCTACTTTGTACAGCATAATACCACTGGTGCAAAGATGCAGATGATTTTAGAGATTAAACTGATGAAAGAAAGCCAAGCTGTTTTTGAGATAATTGCAAAAAACATAAACTTGATTGTTGCAGCACCACTGTGAGGTCAGTGAGGGTCGTTTTATGTGCCTGAGTAGTGGGTGGAATTTGCAACCCACCTGCCAGTGATGGTAACTTACATTTAAAATTTTTTGCAGCACAGTCAGTCACAGCAGAGAAAAACAACAAGAGGAATAATGAGATAAAAAACAATAAGCTGCATGAACTCCTGATAAAATCACCTTACTAATGTTGCATGCAGGTGGTCCTCATCAACTTGTAAATATTGAGACAATAAAGTCACCTGGACTTCACCCTCAAACAGCAAATGAAGGGTTTATGCTGCTGGTAAACTGGACAGGTTGTGTGATACATTACAAGATTTATTAGCAAATAGCATGCAAGATTAATATTTAATATACTTTATCTGTATAACTTCAATAAATTGTGATTTACACCATCAAGTTCACTAATGAGGGATAAGTGGTGCTGTGGTGTTCAGGCCTTTCAATAAGGTTTCCATTTCACTACTTGAAGCAGTATATTTTTATTGACTGATGGAGATGTGAACACAAATGCTTTGTATGGCATGATCATGTGATATCTCCAGATTTTATTAGTTCATGACATTAACCTGAACACTGTTTTACAACATTCACACTGGTTATTTCTTCCAGACTCAGGTAAAAGAATAGGGGAGACCCTGGATAGTTGACTGTTTGTGGCTTTGAGCTAAGGAGCTTAAGTTGACCACCAGTCTCACAGTCGAATTGACGTACTTGCAGAAAACGTGGTTATGAAAGAAATGGTTATTCCATTTGGGCTACATGGGGGTGCTAAATGTCTGATTTCACATGGAATTGCTTTGTTTCTTCTAGTAAATCATAATATATAACCTATTTTGGTATAGATTTATTGTTCAGAGCGCTCACATAAGTGTGCAGTGCTCACAGACAGCTGAATATTTTTGAACTCATAAACGGCTCTGTTAAAATAAACAGGGCAGGCAATTAGAATCAGCTGTTGGCAGCTTGCATCACACCCAGATTTCCAACATTTGAAATTTCCAAACAAATCTCCTGTTCGGAAATTGGCTGCCATATTTTTGGAGATGTGAGAGCAGCTGGCCAGGTCAGACCAGCCATCAGTCATGTGATACAGTCATGTTGCTTGAGTACGCTTCACGGTGAATAGTCCATTGGTAATGGTATACATAATGGGCAGTAAGCAGTAGTAGGCAGTACTTAGGGCGCATTCGTGAACATGAGTCTTTTTGTAGATGTTTGTATTTACCTGTATATTTCCTGTGTTGTTGCCACTTCTCAACTCAGTGTTAACCTGTTTATATTTTCAACATTGTGTATATTTTTTATTTGCACCTCAGTGATATTTTATGATTATTATTTGCACTCTATATCTTTCCACTCTTTCCTACTTTGTACTGCAAGTGCTACACAACAGTTTCCCTGTGGATAAAGTTCTGTCTCATCTTGTTGCCTTCTAGGTGTGGTGTACGTAGGTGGATGTGTTTATGCAGTTGGTGGTTTCAACGGTTCTTTGCGGGTGCGGACGGTCGACTGTTACGACCCGATGATGGACCGCTGGACGAGCGTGAGCAGTATGCAAGACCGTCGATCGACGCTCGGGGCTGCTGTGCTCAACGGACTCCTGTATGCTGTGGGGGGCTTTGACGGCAGCACAGGTAGGTAACGTTAAAATGTATTTTTACATTGGCGTGATCAGTGAGACGAAGAGAGCTAAAAACATTGAAACCCTGCAGATTCTTAGTTTGCGTAATAACAGGAAATTATATAATATGTGATTTGTCATGCTGTGTTTGTGTGTTTACAGGTCTGTCGACAATCGAGGCGTACAACGCAAAGACAGACGAGTGGTTCCATGTGTTACCTATGAGTACCAGACGAAGCAGCGTGGGAGTGGGTGTCGTCAACGGTGAATACTATTCCCAGTACAGTTTTACAGTTAGTATTTAGGAAAAGATCAGAATAACAGAAACACCATAAAATAGTCCTACAGTGAATTCTGGATTTTATTTTATCAGTGGTGTTGAAGCCACAGGTTGTAGAGACAGGAACTGCTGTCTTTAATCAGGAAAAAAAGCATTTCAGCGTTGCACAATGTTTTCTTTTCTTTCACAACATTCTTATTTCCAGCACGGCCACCACATTGTATTTAAAAGTGTTTCTGTTATTTTGTCCACCATTGTGCCTCGCTTTTTCTGAGTCATGAATCATGTGTGTTTCTTGTGTGTGTGTTTTTCAGGGATCCTGTATGCAGTTGGAGGCTATGATGGTGCGACCAGGCAATGTCTGAGTACAGTAGAAGCTTACAACCCTAAAACCAACACGTGGAGCTACATCGCAGAGATGGGCACGAGACGCAGCGGAGCAGGTCAGTGTGTGGGAGGGTTCATTTCTTGAAAATGTAATTCAACAGATGGACAAACAGTTCTCACAGATTTACCCAGCAAAACAACAAGACATAATTATTCTTTAAAGAGAAATTCATGCTAAGACAGAAGTCGTGACCAGATCTTGCATGTGATGTCTTCCTCAGGTGTAGGTGTGTTAAAAGGTTTACTGTATGCTGTGGGGGGTCACGACGGTCCACTGGTGAGGAAGAGTTGTGAAGTTTATGATCCGGCCACTAACACCTGGCGGCAAGTAGCTGACATGAACATGTGTCGACGCAACGCAGGTAATGCAGACTGTCTGTCCAGCAGTCATCCTCAGGTGTGGGATGTCCATTAGACGTCCATTAATCTGTATTGTGTGTGTGTTTTTAGGTGTGTGTGCTGTAAACAACGTACTGTATGTGGTGGGAGGAGACGACGGCAGCTGCAATTTGGCCTCTGTGGAGTTCTATAATCCAAACACGGACAAGTGGACACTACTGCCGACTTGCATGAGTACAGGACGCAGTTATGCAGGTGTGTAGACAGAAAGATGTTTTGCACCTCACACTGCGGTTTGAACACACAATGATAAAGATATTCCATGCTAATTGGTTACTGTTTGTTAACAATATCGCTAGCGAAAGTGAAAGCCAACCCCAGATTCAGATTTTTTTCACTGCTATGTTCACAATATTTGTAGCTTTCTCTTGAGCGGGTGCTGCTCTCAGTCTGTCACCTGGTTGCTACCTTTTCTATAAAGTCCTGATCTCACCTGCGCGCTGTGTCCAGAAACATCTCCAACACAGGAAGAAAGAAGACTAAAATAAGAATATACAGGCAGAGGGCAGAGTCTCTGCAGAAAAACACACCACCTCACACTTCTAACAGGCCATATGTGATGATAAAAAGGAACTTCTGTGTGGCTCTATACATTGTTTCTTAGGAGAACCCTGCACAGTATACCCTTAACATTTTGTCTTCAAGCTGCAGTGTGAAATTATTTTTTTTATCAACCTTTAGGAGAATCATGTAATAAAGTTGAGTATGTTTTTTTTGGAAACACTGTTAGTTTTCCATATCAGTACAAATTACAAGGACAGTGTTCCCCCTCACCCGACCTTACATCCCCAGATCCTTCCCATTAAAGCTGCTTTTACACCTCAGCGCAGTAACTGCCCTGACAATGGCCGACCTTGCAAGCAGTCTTCCCCAAAAAGCAAAGCGTTTTTAAAAGCGGCTGCTGCCACCATGGTTGGCGGCTGTGATGCCAGGCAGGTGCTCTGGTAAACACTGGCAGAAGTGCAAGATAGCTTGTAGCTGCATACTTTAGCAAGATAACAGAAATCACTGAAATTACCAAAGACTTCTACATTTATTCATTCATTCATTTTCCATAACCACTTATCCTGTCAGGGGTCGCGGGAGGGGTGGAGCCTATCCCAGCTGACACTGGGATAGAGGCAGGGTACACCCTGGACAGGTCACCAGACTATCACAGGGCTGACACATAGAGGCAGACAACCATTCACACTCACATTCACATCTATGGCCAATTTAGAGTCACCAATTAACCTGCATGTCTTTGGACTGTGGGAGGAAGCTGGAGTACCCAGAGAAAACATGCACAGTCCGCACAGAAGGGCTCATTTCTGCATATTTACTAGCCATTGGAAGTACAGTACAAATGTTATTCCAGGCCCAGTCATTCCTCTGGTTGTCCTTGTAAGTTGCTAGCACCGTAATTGTGGGCATTTAGACACCAACACTATCAGCTCGTCTATAGAGTCTTCGTTCTAATTTGGCAATGCCTGCTTTTTGATCAGCCACAGCCAGGCAGCAACTGCAAGTAGCTCAACATGGTGAACTCAGCGCAGCAGAGCAAATTCTGTGCATGTTAATACAGGCAGCAACTGCTTCATACCCACTTCCCCCTCTGCTGCCTTACCCTCATTAAAATGACTGGAGGTGGCGAGTTATCATGCGGCCGTGTGAAAGCCCCTTAACACAAAAACAAACCTTACCTTACTAACAGTAACATATACCTAACAGAAGACCATATGCGTAACGTTAACCCACAAAAAAACAACAAATACAGCAGTACCAAAACAAATCTACAAACAAAAACAAGCAACAAAAATAATAGTAATAATGCATAAGAATAATGTCTGCACTCTAAGTAGTACTTGTCCTAAAGGTGTTATTTATGTACTTCATTTTTAAAGAAACTATAAGAGGATATCTGTAATGCTCACAAGTTGCGTGCCCTTGCCCTAAATTCTGCTGCGATCTGTACTTGCAAAGCATTCAATAAAATGTTTTATCATGTCTAATTTTAAAGAAGACAGTATCATATCAAGAAAAAATGACTTGCAGTGCATTGCTAATACAATATCACTACCCCTACTTGTAACAGTACTACCAACAGTAACTATAGAGGACATAGAAACCTTTTACTTTGATTCATTTTAATTGTTTTTACATTAATGTTAAACATTTACATCTTTTACTATGCATGAAAAATGATGTCACAAAGTGTGTGATGATAAAGATTGATTTATTTTATTTATTTAACAGGGACAATCACAGCTTCTAAGCTGCACCAGAGTTAGCTATAAGTTAATTTTCATCTGTAGTCCCTTTACAGGAAACAGAATAATTTCTATGCTAATAAATGCTAATGCTATATAAAAACACACTATATTCATGTCACAACGGCTTCAGCAATAACAAGAGCAAGGCAACACAACATCAAGTCATCGCAACAATAACTACAGCAACAATACAACTACAACACTAAGATAAAACAAGATTTCATAATGTTAGATCAAGTGTTTGACTTCATGTGTGATGGGTACATAATTAGGTTGATTTTAGCCATGACGTCATGTTAAATTTAAAGCCAACAGAGCTGTTGCACTGTCTTATCTCACCTGGTACTAAGTTCCAATAGTTTGTAGCTCTATCAGAGAAGACCAGTCTCAGTAGATCTGTGCTGTACGGCACAGCCGCCTCTGTTTGTCATCCTAGATGTCCTCCCATTGTCTGAGCACAGTTGTATGAACTCTTTTAATGGAGGAGCAACCAGATCATCAATCACTTTGTACTAGTGGTGGGACATGATTGAAACGAATTAATCTAATTAATTAGGGGCTTTGTAATTAATTAATCTTGATTAATCGCATTTTTATCAAAAAGCGATATTTGACACAATAAGCAAAGTTTTTTAATTCAGATAAATTTTGGTTGATGACTGAATCAATGAACAGACATATACGTGAACTTAAACAACAAAAATGTTTATTTTTCATATTGCCAGAGAGTTTGTAGACTTACTTATTTTGGCTCTGAACCCCGTCATCTGGTCTATTGTCGGCCAGAGTGTGGATACCAGACCTGCGCCAGACAGGACCAGTTGGAACCCGACGGGTCGGGCTGGGTTTGGATAACAAATCAGAAATTTTGCTCGGGTTTGGCCCACTCGACATGCTGCTGTGTTGTGCTCTGGCCTATTCAAGTGCTGAAATATGTTATTTACGCCTGAACGCAACACAGGCTCCGCTCCAGTTGAGTGTGTGTGCTGCTCTGCGTGCGGCGTTTGACTGTGAGTAACAGCAGCCTTTTTCATTTACACACTGTCCATGTGTGATCACGGTAAACAGACAAGCTGTAACCATGGTAACAATAACTATGTCAGGTAACAAACTGCATCGGGCTCAGGTTGGGTCTGTACCTAAAAATCAGAAAGGCTGTGGGGTTCAAATGTGGCCCGAGCCGTGCTCTTTAGGGAAGTGAAAAAGGTGCGATTAAATGCGTTTTTTTTTTTTTTTTTACGTGTTATTTTTCCTGTAATTGATTAATTGAAATTAACACATTAAAGCCCCAGCCCTACTTTGTACACTAGACTAACATTAGCAAGGCACACAAAGCTGTCAGAGGTCAGTAGATTATGCCTTTGAATGATGTGATAACATGATGGTTTGTCTCGGTGCCTCGAGTGTTTGATGCACCATCCTAAAATGTTGTTGTCTTTATCCACAGGTGTGACTGTGATTGACAAGCCCTTATGACTGCTCTTGACGCCTGCCATTGATTCGGAGCAGAATGTATTCTCCTGCTGAATACTGATCTTGGATCTGTCTATGATGCCAATGCTTCGATGTTGGGCAGCATTAGCACAGGCACTGACGAAGATGAAGAAAATGACAAGTTTGTTGTTGTTTTTGAAGATGACGATGAAGATTTTTTGCACTTACCTGTAAGGTGGAGCTGTAACAAACGAGGGGATCGAACCCGTGTTTTAATCCCCTCCTGGCAGGACATGCCGCTAGCGACTGGCCAAACCAGTTTGAAGCACCACTGCAGTGTCATTGAAACGCTACTGATATGAAGCTACTATAACTGCAAAGTGACTCTAACATTAGTAATGTTAACATGAACCAGCTCTGAGAGCGACCACTGATCTCATCTGTGGGCGAGGACTGAAACATTTGGGACTGAAATCTTTGTTTCTCCTTCGTTTTTATCCTGAAAAGTGTGTGTGTGTGTGTCTGAGTGTGTGTGTGTGTCTGAGTTTGTGTATGTGTGTGTGCGCTTGCATTTAAAGGTGCTCCTTTGCTTGCACATGTGAGCATGTGTGTTTGTGTGCATCTGAGTCTCTGTGTGGTGACGCCTGGTCCGACGCCGCATGAACGCACTCTGTCTGACCTCTGACCTTTTACAGTGTTGCAGTGTGGCTGTTCAAGAGTGCCTGAATGTCAAATTACACCCCGCTTTCCCTCTTCTTCCCCCTTGTTATGCCTCGAGTACTGTTACTGGACAGAGCACAGCTGGACTCGGCAGGATACATTCGAGAGCTGACTTCAGATCGGTGACGATGTGTCGGTTGCGTTAGCCCGCATGAATTCAGAACAGCGACGAGAGAAAATGTACATTTCTTCTGAAAAAAAAAGCAAACATTGGAACACTTCTCTTCTGGTGAAGGAGAAAGGTCACTCATGTTGCCAAAAACAGTGACAGACGGAGGGAGAAGCTGTTTGACGTGAGAAACAGTTGGATGTATCAGTGCTTTACTGTCACCCGGCAGCCATCTTTGCTGTGGTTGTAACCACTAATGACAACAACAGCCTGAACTCACTGCATGGTCCCCAGAACTCTAACCTCTCCTTCAACAGTACCCTCCTCCTCCTCCTCCTTTTGGTGTAGCAACCCTATAAACTACTGCACACCCTGACGTACTATGAATGTGCCAATTTTAATATGTCTCTTCATTTCTGTCTCTCTTTACTACTTTACTAATCTGTTCTCTTTTTCTGGAAAGTGACCAAACCTACTCTTGATTTTCTGTTTCTTCAGTCTCTTTCTCTTCCCGCGCCTCCTATATTGAAAAAAAAAAAAATTGCTATAATAGTAACTGGTATCGCTGTTTTCTTGTCAGTGTATTGAGGAATGTCATGTAGGCTAATGACTTTGAAAATGTTTCATTACTTGTTTTATATTATCATTAATAAATATGCTTCTTGTATTTAAAGCTGTGAAATGACATAATCTGTTTTTAAAACTTTGCCAAATCAGTAAAACGTTGAAATGGAACGAGCTGTGTGTCGTATTTCAATACTGAAACGGCAAGTGGGGTGCAGATGGCTCACCTGGTAGAGCCTTAAGTGCTATATCGTAGGCAGCTGGACTTGCTTGAGTCCAGCTGCCTACGATATAGCACTTAAGATTTCCGTGACCTGGATGACTGAGAATCTTTAGCAACACCTGGTAGAGCGTAGGCTCCATGTCAGCGAGGGTTTGAACCTGAACCACGGCCCTTTGGCGCATGCAGCTGTCTCTCTCTCTTCGTTGTGTCATCTCTGTTTATGTATCCTCTTGAATAAGGGCAAACAAAACAAAACAAACCTAATGATAATAATAAGAATAATAATAATCCTACACTGATTTATTTATAACCGTTTCATACGTCACAATTAGGGTCTGGTAAAGCTGGCATCATTTGCCTGCTCCGTTTTACACTCTTCTTAACTTAATCTTTTCTCCCTTTAAAAAAAAAAAAAAGTTAGTCAGTTGAAGTTCTTGTAATTTTTCCCGCATGTAAACATTTTATCTTTGAAAACTTCGTCCTCTGTTTTTTAATTGAAAAAAAAAAAAAGATAAAAAGTCTCTGCGTTTGGATTAGTAAAATTACTTTGTACATTTACTGCATATAAGTACAATTTTGTGCTTTGATTTTGTGCAGCTTTACACTTTAACTCAACAACATTTATTTTACAGCTTTAGTTACTTATGACATTATGATTTTTACATGCAGCACTTACTGTATAATCATCTTATAACATCATTAATCTACTGTAAAACTTCAATCAGTAGCCCAGGCTATTATTTGCTTCAATCTCTGAAATCAACAGGCCTATATTTGGGACAGGCCTTTAATTCCTTTCACACAAAACTGTTGCTCAGCAAAGATCAAGGAATCCAATCATATTGTTTATTTAAACCAGTATGTATATTACTTGTTTCAAAAAATAGGCTTCAGACGATATATTAATTATGATTAATTCATTTGATCTATACATCAAAGAGAGAAAGAGAGTTAGAGCACTCATGGATTATGGCACCCAGCATACCAACATTACACCACTTTATCCTGTTAAGACAATACTCACAACTTAGATTAATTTATATGCAAAGCCCTTTTGATTCTTTGGATCTGAGGACCCTTACAGACTAAAGGAACATGAATAACTTACAGTGTAATCAAGGTATGGACACATAATTTGAGGTAGCCAACAACCCACTTTATACATCCGAAGAACTTCTGTTAAAAATAATGAACTGCTTGGCAACCAGACCAGGTGTCTAATTGAGACAGGCCTTTATTTGACTAATTGTGTAGCCACATCAGGCTAGTAAAAGGGACTAGGCTTTTAATTGAAGTTTTACGGTACCTAACAACACATAAAATAGTTAAAATGATCTCCATTTCCATATTAAGATGCTGCTTACATGTTAATGCATGAGTAAAGATAAAATACCATGTATTAATTTATCACTGACAGATGCAGCTCTGCTGCATACCAAATACTTCTGAATCACAAAGTACATTGTGCAAATAATACTTATGTATTTCTCTTTAAGTAAGATTTTGAATGTAAAGTGAGCCACTGCCACAGTAACTGCTGTACTGGTCTGTACTGTGCTGTACTTTTAATCAAGGACTAAAATACGTCTTCCAACACTGGGGTTTTGAACAGGATCTGGAAAAACAGAATCAAATAGAAGTCCTTTATTGTCACTGTACCAGTACAATGACATTTTTACAACTTTACACAGTGCAAGTTAAAAGGTACAAACATGTAACAACCCAGAAAAACACCTTAATCACATCAGCAATGAATAAAAAATACAATAAATAATAATCAATAATAAGAGGCAGATGATGTTATTGCACTTAATGTCTGTAATATGACCCAGACTGGAGATGAGGATTAGGTCAGTTTATGAGGTATGAAGGTTCAGAGCTCTGATGGCCCAGGGGGAAAAAACTCTTTGTTAGTGTGTTGGTTCTGCTTTCAATGCTCCTGTAACGCAAAAGTATTGTTTTGTAAGGTTGTAGGTTTCATTTCAACTTTGGGCGAGGAACGAATAAAATGGAGGTTTTGGGGGTCTTCTGCCAAAAAACTTTGAGCACCGAGCACTTCATTTCCTGCATTTGGGTAAATTTTTAAGCACCAATTTTGCTTTTACTGCATCAGTTTATGCTGGATGTACCTTCAATGTTGCTACTTTCATGTTTTTATGGGGGAGACTAATGAACATGCTATAAATGTAGAGGGGGAGGTGTCTCTTGCATCCCCCCCCCAGAATCTACACCTTTGTTGGTATTGTCACACACTCAGGTGTGATATTAGCATTTGTACTTATTTTTTTCAAACAATACTCAGTCCAAAAGTTACAATTAAATGGTAAATATGACAAAAAAAAAATAGAATACAACAAGGCTGCACGTCATAGAAATAAATGTAGATACGTTTAAGGACAAAAAGCAACCAGTGTGAACAGGAAATGTACTTTTGTTTTTTCTTAAAGGGGGGTTAACAAGCAAAAAACACTAGTTTGGTGGTGCTTAAATTGAATTAAATGATAATTATTGAACTTTATATTACAGTTTATTTGTCTCTAAACCTCCTCAACATTTCCACTGTTGACATTAAAGTCACAAACTGTTGTAAAGTACATTTAATACGGAAGAAAACACACGTATGACTCAAAGTTCTCCGGACCACCCCATCTCTTCCCTCATACGGTCCGTTCAACACCGCGGAGGTTATGAAAGCCGAGCTCGCCTCTGATTGGCCGTTGCTGTAGAAACACTCAGTCTCACTATCATCACTCCATCCCGCCGACCAATCAGCGCGGCCGCTCGGCCCCCCGACGTCAGTCTCCTCTCCTGTCAGCCAATCAGATTGTCCTATATGACTGTACTTCACCCGGCCGGCCGCCTCTCGCTCAGGTAGACGGGACGTACCGCGGAAAGGTGAGTTCACGGTCTTTGTTCGCTGCACAGGAGTCAGTTAGCTGAGTTTATTTTAGCAGCGGTTATTAATGTGAATGTGTTGTTTATGTATGTGAGCGGAGAACAGAGGCAGCTGTTGGGAGGTGTGACATCTGGACAACAATATGTCGGCGTGTTTTGTAGCCTGAAACACACCAAGTGTTCATTAATAATCAATATACCGTCAGTGTCTGAGTGTTAGTGATGCTGGGTGGATTTAAATAAATGTTTTGCAGCTGTGAGCGATTGTCTGCTTGTTACATGAGGTGTTCAAGTTGCTGCGTTAACTGTGTGTTGGCAGGGGGATTCTGCACCATTTTGTATTGAAGTAGTTGATTTTAAAATGATATATTATTGCCTTATGCATCAACAATGTTATGTCACAGTGTACCATAAGTATTTTGTTCTAAAGCAATGTTTAAAATACTAATAAACAAACAAACATGGACACCTGTAAAGTGGTGGAACATTTACCCAAGTACTGCTCTGATCCAAATACAGTAATAAAATACTATGATTGTGAAATGGGTCATTATGCATAATGAGTACTTTTACTTTTGGTACTTTAAGTAGGCTGTATTTGAAGCTAAAACATTTGTACTTTGAATTAAGAACCTAAATGCAAGTCTTTTACTTGTAAACGAGTTATTTTTTACACTGTGGTATTGCTTGTTTTACTAAAGTAGGAGATCTGAATACTTCTTTTACCACTGCACCTATAAAAGGAATAAATATTAACACTGTGATGTGGTATTTATATATGCAGCAGCACAAACTCTGGATTTTTTAAGTGCACATTGTAACTTGTGATCAAAAAAGAGGCCTATAAAGTTTTGTGAGTTGAGTAGCTGCAGTATATGTTTCAGTGGTGGAGCGTTACATTTACTCAAGTACTGTACTCAAGTACAATTTATGGTACCTGTACTGTCACTGAGTATCACCATGTCATGCTATTTTTCATTTATTTTATTCACTTCTACGCCCTTACACTTTTTGCTTCAGTGATGTATTTGACTGCTGCAGATTCACATTTTATGTCCATTACTTATGATACATGTATAAAATATGATGATTAATAACTGACTAAACAATCCAACATTATATTATTATTTTTATTTATATTTATATAGTTAACAGCTCCACATTGACAAGATGCAACATTTAAATGCTGCTTATGTTAGTGCATTGATAATAATCTGTTAGTGTAATATAGACACTGCCAAAGAGGCCATTTTGCATTATTTTGTACTTTTACTCTTGATACTGTTGAATATTTTGCTTCACTTTTTTGAATGCAGAGGTTATAACTACTTTTACTTATGTGAAGGATTTTACTAACTCTTACATTATATGTGTAGCATTTCTACATGACTGTAAAAAGTATTTAATGCTTCAGATAGTATTTAGTTCACTAAATGTCATTTGCTGATAATTACTGTATGTATTTTTTTTGTTCAAAGCATCTAAAATGTTGGTGTAGTTATGATTTGAAATTGTCATTTAAAAATTAGATTGATTGATTTCTGCAAGTTCAGTCATATTTGGTCATATTTTTACCGAATTTGTATATTCAGAAAATTGTTTAAAAAATAGTAATAACTGTAAAACTAGTAGACATTACGTTAAAATGTGGTAACAACCAAAATAACTCGGTTAAGGACTGAATATGTGCTGCAAATTAAAGCTTCTCAACTTTGATTGATTTATAATTAGTACATATTGTAAATTGTTTTCCATGAGCGGAAAGGTTTATTGTTATACTTTTATAGCATTTTTATTACTTTACAGACTTTGATTAGTTATTGTTTTTCTTTTACGTTTTGCTGCTATATTTATTAGAATAAAGTATTTCATTAACATGTTTGTTAGATGAACGTGCAGTGTTCCAACATGACTGACGTAATGATAGCTTTAATGATTCGTCCTGTCTGAGAGTTTTACATGTGACTCTGTGTTCCTGTTTCCAGTCTTCTCTCTGGACCTGCAGTCACCTTGCGTTGTCCATCATGGCGGTGAACGGCACGGCAGACATTTTGAGCTCTGCCTACTTGGCAGTGGAGTACGTTGATGCAGTGCTGCCAGAGAACCCCTTCCAGCCCTCCCTGAAACACGCCTGGGGCTACATGCTGGACAACTACACCAAGTTCCAGATTGCCACCTGGGGGTCGCTCATCGTCCATGAGTTCATCTACTTCCTGTTCTGCCTGCCTGGTTTCGTCTTCCAGTTCATGCCCTTCATGCAGAAATACAAGATCCAGCAGGTTTGTCGGGTTACTGGTTGCTCTGATTTTATTTTCTCCAAATCTGAGATGACATTAATCCTAATACGCCCTGTGTGTGTGTGTGTGTGTGTGTGTGTGTGTGTGTGCATGCAGGACAAGCCAGAGACCTGGGAGAAACAGTGGAGGTGTTTCAAGATGCTGCTGTTTAACCACTTCTGTATCCAGCTGCCGTTGATCTGTGGGACTTACTACTTCACTGAGTTCTTCAACATCCCCTACGACTGGGACTCCATGCCACGCTGGTCAGTGGAAGTACAATAAAACACACCTGAACACATCATATTCAAAGCACCCTAGATACTATAGAGTAGAGTAGTTAAATAACTGCGACACACTTGCATTTGCAACTGTCAAAAACAGGACATGGACGCAACATAGACTCAGTAATTGTTTTGTTATTTAGTAAGTTTAATATTCAACCAGTGTCTGTGCGAACTATGATGGTGATAGAAATGTGACAGTTGTTGAAATAAAGTGATGCTCTGCACAACCTTAAAATGAATGACACAGAGCTCTCCTGCTCTGATCATTTCTAAGCAGATCCTGAAAAAGGCTGTTATCATTAACCTACACATGTTGCCTCCATCAGTCTGCTTTAGAATAGAAAATATATGCTTGAGAATCTGCTGTACATGTTGAAGACAACAACATGGTCATTAGAATCCTTGATAATAAATGTAAAAGTGCCTGTTTTATACATTATTTAGACGGATGCTCATAGATGAATTGATTGATTTCTTTATTTTGTGCATGCTCACAAATATGTGCTCAACCCTCGTAGGTTCACATGACACCATCACAATATAGTTGCAGTCAGTCCAAAGTACATGTTATCTTACTGCTCAGTCTATCCCAGGCCTGGCAAACAAATTCTGCCTCAAAAAAAGTTCCTCTTCTAAAACATAATTCAAATTTTTCATGGTCGTCCAACCAAAACAAATCAACATAATGGGAGTGATTGTATTAAAAAAAGTACACCCCTTATGTCTTCATAGGCAGGACAGTAAAAACAAACAAACAATGAATTGAATTTGACCTTTGTTACACAAGTCAAACTTTTGTTTGAATAAATGCACAGGGATGGGAAATATGGCTGAAATTAATATTACAATATTAAGAGTGTTATTTCAATATCAATATGTGTCACAATATGAGAAATGCAGATAAAATCCCACAATTTGAAGCAATTAAATCTGTTTTATTGACCACATCAGACAGAACTCATCACATGTGTAAAAGAAACAGCATAACAACTAGTTTGGTTTGTTTTTAATCACAGTTTACTTGTAATCATTAATTTGAAGAATGCATTTTAAATAAGATAACACCATTAATAATATTATAACTATGGAAACTCTGTAATTGTTACAGCGATCAACTGCTTGTACAGATCAAAAATCTTGGAACAGAGTCATTCCTACAC
Source organism: Cephalopholis sonnerati (assembly GCA_019142605.1). NCBI lineage: Eukaryota > Metazoa > Chordata > Actinopteri > Perciformes > Serranidae > Cephalopholis > Cephalopholis sonnerati. The sequence goes on along the minus strand of JAGQAX010000003.1, from coordinate 25,248,134 downwards.
AAATGCTGTTCAAATAAATGGCTTATAGTCATAATCAAAGTCTGATTACACTGTTTATTGTGGGTCTTTTCATATGTGACAACATATGGAAAAAACAATTTAAAACTACGGCAATTCAGTTTTCTTTTTTTAGCTTTACTCCCATGATACTTCCCTCATGGTAACCCATCTGCTTCCAGCTGGCTACCTGAAATTGGTGCTGCGTGCACACTGAAATCATGATGGGAACAAGACAGTAATTTCTCTCAATGAAAAAAGTAGTGTCCTCGAAGTTTATGTGCAAACAGTCATAGCGTCTAGTGTTGGAGACGGAAAACGAATGCGCACAGTGAAGGCACTAGAGGTCACAGCCGCCCTCGTCAAATGGATTAATAATGCTGGGTTGTGTAATGCCCCCTTGAGCGGGCCCTTGGTGAGGGATAACAGTCAAAATAATTCAGTAAATAGTGAGGCTTTCTTTTTCATTACTTTAAATTAACGTAATAAATACACAGATGTCAGTAAGATAATAATCTGCATGAGAAACAAAGACCTGGACAGACATGATCACTATAAGAGGTCTTCACTGTAATACATTTACTTATGTTGCAGCTGTAATACACAAAGAGCAGTAAAGTGCTATATGAAAAAATTAACAATTTAACTTCAATATACTTTATATTTTTCTTGCCCATACAGGTTGTTTATGATTGATCATGTATGTTTCTGTCTCTTGTTGCAACCTCACCTTTTGTCTGGTCACAAGTTGTCTGTTGTCAGATGAAACAGATATTATATCAGTTGAATTTTGTCTAAAAGAAGGCTTTTTGTTACATACACTGCCTCAGTGTGCTTTTCTAGCGATGACCCACCTCTCTCTTCTCGTCTCCTCCTCCAGGCCGTACGTCTTGGCTCAGTGCTTCGGCTGTGCTGTTGTTGAAGACACCTGGCACTACTTCCTCCATCGCCTGCTGCATCACCGCAGGATCTACAAATACATCCACAAAGTCCATCATGAGTTCACTGTGAGTAAAACACACACACACGATAAGATAAAAACACAAACACACCACTCTCTGTTTAATCTCTTTACAGTGGAGTTACTCATTAATGATGCTGCAGCTCTCACACATGGAAAAAGTGACCACACAAACACAAACACAGTGTCTCTGCCGTCCCTCAGGCTCCATTCGGCATGCAGGCCGAATACGCTCATCCTGCTGAGACGATCATTCTGGGAGCTGGTTTCTTTATCGGCATCATGATCTTCTGTAACCACGTGTTCTTCCTGTGGGCCTGGGTGTCGTTCCGCCTGCTGGAGACCATCGATGTCCACAGGTGGGACACATTTTCTCTGAGTCATTTAGTTTTTTGCTGCCTCTTTCCTTCTCTCTCTGCAGGTAGAAATGGTGCTACATTATACAGTTTATTACTGTGACTCTAAAGAGAGCAAACATTTACTTCAAGCACTGGAGAAACAAAGCAGCAATTACAACACTGATAACAACAAACAGTGAGACGATAGTTAAAAGAGAAACTTTCTCATTAGTAACCTGTGAGGTCGACCACTAGAGGGCCACAGAGAACACCAGATGTTACTGTCACATCATCAGGTCACACAGAGCCCCTTCCTCCTGAGATACTTATTATTATTACACATATATGTTTGCTGTTATTTTTGGATTACATGCAGACCTACATTTATACTAAAGACTTTCATAGACATATGTAAGTCTTTTAAAACACATAATTTTATGTCTGCCTTTCCTGAAATTGTTTTATATGTCATGTCTTTCTGAGCTTATTTGCCCTCTCACTTTAAAATTAATTTGCCTAAATGTAATTAGAATTTTATATTTCATTTTACCTTGATCCATGAATTATATGGTGGCTCAGTGGTGCAGTGGTTAGCGTTGTCATCTCACAGCAAGAGGGTTCATGGTTCGAACCTGGGGTGGGGAAGCCCTTCTGTGCGGAGTTTGCAGGTTCTCCTTGTGTCAGTATGGGTTTTCTCTGGGTACTCCGGCTTCCTCCCACAGTCCAAAGACATGCAGGTTAACTGGTGACTCTAAATTGTCCGTAGGTGTGAATGTGAGTGTGAATGGTTGTCTGTCTCTATGTGTCAGCCCTGTGATAGTCTGGTGACCTGTCCAGGGTGCACCCTGCCTCTCACCCAATGTCAGCTGGGATAGGCTCAAGCTCCCCCATAGCCCCCAACAGGATAAGCGGTTACAGAAACTGAATGAATGAATTGGTCCATGAATTTTACTGGTTTCATGTCTATTTGTAAAGAACTTTGCAACTTGCTTTTAAAAATGATATTTTATTAATTAATATTTTATGTAAAATAACCTACTGATTCTAAATTACACTGTATAAAAATATATACATTTATAAAATAAAATAAATAAATATATAAAATATTTATTCAAGTACATACATAACTCACAAAAGTTACAAAATTTAGAATAATACACAAAACAAGAGAGGGAGGTAAAATAAATAGAAATATTAAACATTATTCACAAATAAACGTACATTTTCCCAACATTTTCCCAAACTTTGCCTTGATTTGCACCATTTTCTTGCCTTTTTTTGCAATTAGGCACTCTTAAATAAAACAATGGTTGGGTGCTTGATGGCTTAGTGGGTGTAGCAGGCATCCAATACACAAAGGCAGTGTTTTTGCTGCAGCAGCCGCAGCTTTGATTCCAGCCTGTGGCCCTTTGTTGCATGTCATCCCTTCTCTCGCCCTTTCACGCTCAAGACTGTCCTATCTCATCAAGGCAAATAACCCAAAACAAAATTAATATCAAATTAAATACAATAAACTTAAACAGTACTCGTAGAAAAAGCCAGATTTTCCTTCATCTTCATGTCAGAAGTGTATTTAAGCTAGCAGTGCAACAGTGTTTAATACAAAAGGGTGAAGTCGCAGAATGAAAATACTGTGAATGCATCCTATCTTCAGTATCAGCATTACCAGAACATCATTTTGTCTTGTTGGAAGGATTTTGTCTTTTGATATCTGAGAACATATTTGGTGATTTCTTTAAACAACAGACTCTAATCTCCCTTTTTTTGTCTCGCTCCCTCTCAGTGGTTACGACATCCCCCTGAACCCACTCCACCTGATCCCATTCTACGCCGGCACCCGTTTCCACGACTTCCACCACATGAACTTCGTTGGGAACTACGCCTCCACCTTCACCTGGTGGGACAAGCTGCTGAAGACGGACAACCAGTACAACAAGTACATGCAGAAACAGGGAGACAAGAAGGAGCAGTAAACCACTCTGTGCCTCTGCTCATACACTCACCTGGTCTGTCAGGAGGAGGGAGGAGGCAGTGAGCTCTACAGACACACAAACTCTTCCTCACACACACTAAAAGTGTACATTAAATGAATCAGCGCTGCTGTGGGTTTGATTCTGAATCGGACTGCGTGTTGACTTCAGTCCGTCTTCTGTGCCTTTCTGCAAAAGAAGTACTTTTGTCTTCTTCTGTCAACAGCTGCTGGCTGAATAAAAACCATCAACATCCTCATTTTGATTTGTTGCTTTGCTTGGTCACTGACTGACGACAAAAAGTTTGTACCGTACGACTCTCTTGTGAAATTCTTCTGTATACCTCTGATTGTCTGAGCACTTTAGCGCTTCCTCTTGAGTTAAACTGAGTCAGAGTGACGTTGTGTTTTAGCTGCAGTTCAGTGGGAACTGTCTAAACTCGAGTCTGCATGTTTGATGCAAATCCATGTGAATTTTTTGATGAAAAGGGATCGGCTCGTAGGGCACTTTGAGGCTGTTTAAGCCTGTTTTGTTTAAGACTGTACAAATAAATGAATAAAGGTTTGGTTTTACAAAAAGAAAATGAAAATGTTTTGTTTTTCAGTCATTAACCGCAAATTTGAACTGGACTTAGGTTGTGTTGAGCAGTTTTTTGACAAAATATGGTACTAAAAGTAACTTAATGCTTGTTAGATCATGACTGTTTTAATAGGATACTGACATATGGACACATCTCGACACAGCATGGATCACTGACTGCTCAGGCTCAGATATTTCTAACATCGCAGCTCTGAATCTTCACTGTGAGTCTTTGTGTTATGTCTCTGTAGACTCTGTGATGTGTGGGCTGATGGAGGAAGTGGATGATTTAGCGAGTGTATATGCTGTAGGTTCCCTCCATCTCCTCTCTGCTGCACTGTGGACACACCCCTGCTGCTGCCCCATCCAGCACACACACAGGCGTCAAGCCAGCCAGCAGCAGCAGGGACCAGACAGGAAGTGAGGACCAGAACTGAGGTAATAGACACAGGAGTACATGAGTGGGTAACACAGTCAAACATAATCTAAAATAAATTCATAAATACAAGTGATCAAATGAATTATTTTATCATATGTTAGTCATACTTGATTTTCTGTAGAATTTGTTTTTTTGATTTTTGGACTCATTTTCCATAAGATGTATTTACATCCTCTTTAAAAGACAATCACTTGAAAAATAATAACTGTTGTATTTTTTTTATGAAGTTGTAATTTACATTATTGTTTAATCTGCTGATTATTTTTCAGATAAATGACTGTTCAGTGTAGGAGACATCAGAAAATAGTGAATAATACAAACAACTACCCTGAGCCCATGGTGAAATGTTCACTTTGTTTGATTTTCAGTGCAAAACGCCTAAAGTATTAGACTTTAAGTGATACAAAACAACAAATCCTAACATTTGCCTGGCTGAAACCAGCTATTATATGGCATTTTTTTCTTGAGAAATACATAAATAGTTGATAACTTTTTTTCTGTTGAGCGACGACTGATAATTAATTGATGGCTGCAGCCAAATTTACAGATCAATAAACTTTTTTTTATAGTACAGAGAGGAATCATCACACACTGAACATGCAAATTTGGAAAAAACTGTTTAATACTGATTAAATAAAATTTACCCTGAGTATGAAATCAATTTACTAGTATGTAACATATCCATGACATTGTGAAACAGAATATTATTTAGATCACACAGTTATTTGTTTCTGCTTCTTTTCACATTTTCACATAAACACAGTTTACCGCAAGACATTTTTATTTGATTCCAGCAGTTTTTATCTCAAAATGTCCTTTTTAAAAAGCTGTTGTTTTCACCAATGACCATGTTATTTCAAAACTAGTTTCACCACAGTCTTTTTGTGTCATCAAAACGGACAGAGCAGAGCTAGTTAGTAACATGTTTGCTGATGATGGGATTCGATGTCATTATCATTATTATTATTGTTATTATTGTTAATATTATTATTAGTGGTAGTAGTAGTCTTTATTTTTATTTTTATATCGGTCTATTGGTCTCTTTTGGTTTTCATACAGACTGGCCCTAATTGTCTGTCTTGCTTCAAATGTCCCTTAGATGTTCACTTTTACGGATTGGAGCTGCTCCTTACCATTAACCACTGTATATTTTTGGTATTGTGTATTCTCTGGATTTGCATCGTATTGATATTTCATACACTATATAGTAGTCTTTCCTACTTTATATTAAAACTGCTGCACCACAATGTGTCCCAGGATAAATAAAATCATATATTTCCTTAAATGTATTGTCTTTTATCTTTAAACACCTTCTGCTGTTCATCTCTGGGAGAAAAATAAGTCTTTATTTTGAAAGCTGTGACCGGATGTGTGTATCTTGTGTGGGGTTTGACGGTGGAGGGATCTGCGCTCAGGTACAGCAGCGCATCACACACGGACAGAGGGAGAGAGAGACAGGGAGCAGCAGAGGGAGAGATATTTATAGCCTAAAGCGAGGCTGCAGCACAGAGATAAGGCTTGGGACCAAGCCGCAGGCAGGCGGACAGACAGGGCTTAGGGAAAAGAGGACACGCCAAAATGAAGCTGTTCACTTCGGTAGTTTTATTCGGGGCCGCAGTGGTGGCCCTGGTCAGCGCAGCCGGTGCGGAGGGGGAGATCTCCTTCGAGTACCACCGTTATGAGGAGCTGCGGAAGGCGCTGGTGTCGGTGTGGCTGCAGTGCCCGACCATCACCCGCATCTACACCATCGGGGAGAGCTTCGAGGGCCGCGAGCTGCTGGTGCTGGAGATGTCCGACAACCCCGGGACGCACGAGCCTGGTCAGTTTTACGCATACAGAAAAAAGTCTGCTTCATAATGCGGTGAATGTGCACCCCATCCCCGCTCCCTTTGTCCCCGCTTCCCTTCACCACACGCTGTGATAATAACACAAACACATCACGCACTATTGCGCATAGCAGCCTGCTGGTTATTTCATGTGATGGTTGTGCGTGTGTGTGTGTGTGTGATGTGAGTGTGTGGCTGAAATGACCGGAGAACAGGACAGAGGAGGAGCGCAGGTGTGTCGTACCCGTGCGTGAAAAACGGTGAGCGCAGGGGCCTGCTGCATCACTTCAGAGGAATCTAGATGATAGATTGTGGGATCAGCCACGCAAAGCCGCCATTTTGCTGGTTGATAAAGATCTCTTCGTGCTTATCCCGAGTCGTGATGCTGAGAAAAACATCCCAAAACACGGTCAGCTCACTGGGCTGCATTTTGAATTAGCATCCTTTCCAATCAAGTATCTGCAGTGTTGGCTGCATCATGTCCGAGAAATGAAAGTTCACGCGTATCCTTCACAGGAGGAAGCATTTGACTGAATATTAAATGAACTCCTGGTAGGCTATGATGCTGGTGGTGGAGCTGAGTTATGCCATCACCTCCATCTCACTCCCTCACACACAGTCAGGGCTGGACAGCAGGCTGGAAGAAACCATAGAGTACAAGAAGTGAGCAAATGGTTTGAGGGGGAACACCAGCCACAGGAACTGGAAATGTGGGCAACCACCACTGCTGTTTTTAGATGCAATGCACCTTCTTCTTCTTTTTTTTTCTAAAGTCACACCTAAGTGATGGAAAAAATCCACATTAAGTGTATTTCTATGCATCATTGCTTAAAGGTCCACTCAGGGTAGCAGCATCACCTTGACATTTATGGGATGGTTTTAGAGAATTGGCCATAAAACAGCAGGGGTAGAAAACACATCTCACAAGTCACCAGAGAAAATTAGACACTGGCTCTCACACTGCCAGAAAGAAGCCTGTGTTTCAAAGGCTTTTTGGAAAATGGAGGGATGGGCCTGAATTATCTCAAGCTGTTTGTGTGATGGAGATAAATGTGAGCTAAATTCTCTGCAATGTTTCTTTACTTCCTCCCTGTTGTGTTTTATTTCAGGCTGGGATTAAATCACACTATGTACTGCTTGTTTAGAATATAATTTTCTCTTTCTTGTTGTCATAAATGGACTGTAAAAACACTAGGGTCGGTAACGGAGATGAGTCCAAGACTTAATCGTTCAATCGCAGATTAAATCTGTCATATTGTATTTTATAAATATGTTCTAATGTTGCTGATTAACCAAACCAAACTTACCATTTTTTAACCCCTTAATCCGAATCAATGGCCAGCTGGGGGCGACTCCACTAGCCACAAAAATAGGTTAGATATGCATTAAAGTCATTAACAAAAATGACCTGACATTTTCCTGATGCATTTATGGTCTCAGTCGCTGGTTCCAAGTCTTCTTTAAAACAGCATGATGTTCATTTTGTAATTTATGGTCCCATTTAGAGTAAAATAGACTGTAAAGCAGGTGTGCTTTGGGGTGTGGCTACCTTGTGGTAGACAAGTTGCTTCTGGGGTACTCAGTCAGATCCACATCTTGCACCGCCACAGATCCAACCTCTTGTCCAAATGGTCACTCCTGGCTCCAAAAAACAAAATGGCGACAGCCAACAAAACAAACTTGAGGCAAATTTTAGTTTCCTAGGATAGTAAAGGCATGACCTGCCCTACTCTCCCTCTGATTGGCCAATACTTGTTGCCTTCATTGGTTGGGTTGGTGAGGTATAGGCACGAGGAATGAGAATGGTTAGGGTTAGGGTAAGAATGTCAGGGTAAGCCAATCAGACGCAGAGTAATCAGAGGCACTGTAAGGCAGAGTAGAGTAGGTCATGTCTTTACTATCCTAGGAAATGCAAATACACAAACTCATGGCCTCTAAAAGGTGGTCCACAAACCATCATGGTGGCTACAGCTACTTCTTTTGTCAACCGAATCGTCACGTATATAACATAAAATGGCGCTAACCAAATGCTGCCTCAGCTGGTTAGTGTATAAAGTAAAACTGAGAAAATATTCTTAATATAGCATACATTTAAACCGATATTAATTTTTTAAAGTGGGTCTTTTCAGGTGGCTAAAATACACTTTGATGCAACCCCTGTCCACAGCAGTACGTTGCTTAGCTTCCATGCTGGTAGATTATCAAAGACGCCAGTAAAGCGACACAATGCATAAAATAAACCCAACACATACACCAGATAGGTCGGACCACCTGGCTGAAATGATGACAGAAATTAACAAGTTTTCTGATTTTACATATCTTCACATTTAAAATCAGTTGCCAGTTGTCTACCTGGAGGTGATTGTTGTTGTTAGCGTAACGTCACAGTGACTTGGTCTTGAGGAATAATGCAACATGAATGGATTAACCTGCAGTACATCTAACTCTAATGAGCGTCTCGGTACAGGTCAGTGATTCCTGTCCAACTCTCTAAACAGGAGATTTAACAGTTACATACAAGCAGGAAGTGATTCATTTCTTCAAAGTAATCCTGAAGCACAGTCCTCAAAAGAAAGAAGAAACGTGGCCTGTAATCATAGAACATATGGTTCACAGTGTAGTTTGTGGTGTTTCAGCTGTATGTCACATATAGCTTTTTTTATGTAAAGGTGTATTTTCTCCTCTGGGTGTATTTGTGCGGTCTGAACGGTGCACCACAGGTCGTGTGTTTAGCTGCTTGTATGGTCACAGAGTCTAATGACCGTATGTGCGTACTGAATAAGCCCGTAATAGTCTGGTGGGCGTGCGCCGGCATGAGTCACAGTAGCGATGTGGAGACCTTATTACTACCAGATGAGTTTCCAAGCCGCTGCTTCACCAGCGGGGGCACCCCCTCCTCTCCTCTGCTCCCACCTCTGCTGAGCAAAACATCCAGAGCAAGAAGGAGGGTGATGAAACAGAGAAGAAGAGCTCCGCAGACCGACAGGGCAAAGGAGACTAAAGGAAATAAAAAGATGATGGTTTCAGCGTCAGTGTTAGAAAAGATAAATGTGTGTGTGAGTCAAGATGAATAAAATCTGCAAAGACCGGAAACCCTTTCAAGCTTCCCCTCTAAGGTGCCCTACCAATATTTTATCTGACCCCGCAATGTGTTGAAACTCTAAGGTGGAGCCGAAATAGCAGTTGCCGGGGCAACAGATCGGCTTAGTGCACTGAGCTGACTGGCAGCTCGTGGTTGGCTGGCCGGCTCCGGAGGACGACGGTCCTGAGCTCATGCATCTGTCAGTAAGCAGCCATCTGTCATACACTGCAGCACAGGAAGTGCCTATAGCCAAGAGTGTAAACACACTGGTTACATATTAATATACAGTGTAGGAACAGCGGTGGGAAGTGACTCAGATTTCTCCAGTGGTGTTCTTAAATAAGATGTAATCATTATTTTTATATTAGCAATGACTACTTGTATGCAAAAATGAAGACTAGTGCTGCAGTTTCCCTCGGCTCTACAGTGTTTTACAGCGTTTTTAAACTCAGTGTTTTGTTGTTACAGCCTGCAAATAGCATGCTGTTTAGGTTCACTCAAACTGTTCTCATCGGCATTGTTTCTAGCTGCAGCAGGCAGCTGTTTTTAGCCAGAAATCTCTAGCTAGTAGCACTTCCTGCCCAACACCTCGAACTTTCATTATCAACAAAATGTGGCTGTGGTTATGTGGTGGACTATTTTTTGACTAAGTACAGTAACTTTCTGCATTCTTAGCTGGTTATAGATAACTCCTAATAAAACAGTGAATTGCTGTATTTACATTTTTGTTTTTGGCCTGAATTATACATACAGGCCCGCCCACAGAAAAGGCTGCCCTCCGAAAAGCCCAGTAAATAGACCATCCCCAAATCTGCTTTTCTCATATCAACGCATGCGCGTGCGATGTCTTTCCTAGTTTTGATTAAATTTCTCATGCCATGTTGCCAGCCTGCTGCAGATTTTTTTCTTGCAATGTTTGCGTACCAGAAAATTACTATTTTCAGGACAGGTGATTTTCATTATGAAATGAATCTGGGTCTTGCCCAGGGCTTCCGACCATGTGCTCTGAAAACCTCTAAAGGCCTGGACACAACAAACCGACCTCAGAGAACTCGCAGCGACATAGACCCTCTGCTGCTGTGCCTGACGTTGCCACGTCTCAGCCAAGAAAGTTGCACATGAACACACTGCAAAGATTATAGCCACGTTCAGCCAGCATGTACATTCTGCAACTGTGTGAGAGGAAATAACTCCCCACACCAGCAGACAGCGGTCGTCTATAATTCTCATTCAAAAAGAGACACTGGAAGACTGTCTTTACTCTACTTTGCCAGTTAGCACATTAGCAACACAATCCAATTTTGACAGAACAAAGCATGTTTACTGTGCGGCAGTGAACAATAACACAAACCATCATGAAACGTTTCTCCTGAAGAGCTCAGTGGCTAAAGAAAAACAACTTACCTTACGTAACAAATCTGTTTTGGTCTCACTCCCTCTTGACTTTGTCTCTTTTACTTTTCTCAACTCTGTTTCTCTTCTCGTGTGCTGAGCTGAGCTGCCAGTCAGAGTGATTTCCTTCACCGACGGTCTCTACTGTGCCAGTGCATCGGCACGTTGTATCAGCCAAAATGAAGCTGATGGGGGGCAACAAGGAGCAACGGTGCGGCACACATATCACACCGATGAGGGTGGCAGAAGTTCACCAATGGCCCAACTTTGACTGGCGGCCGACTGTTAGCTTGGTGTGTCAGGGCTTTAATGGAAGGCTCCAAGGAGGCATCTTGATCAGATGCCGGAACCACCTCAACTGACCCCTCTCAATGCAAAGGAGCAGCTGCTCTACTCCGAGCTCCCTCTAGATGTCCAAGCTCCTCACCCTATCTATACGGCTGAGCACAGCCACCCTATTGAGGAGCCTCATTTCGGCCGCTTGTATGTGTGATCTCATTCTTTTGGTCACTACCCAAAGCTCACGGCCATGGGTGAGGGCTGGGACGTAGGCGGACCGGTGAAATGAGAGCTTTGCCTTGCTCAGCTTCTTCTTTATCACAACAGACGCCTTCAGCGATGCTGATGCTGCACCGTGCAGAGTTTGTATGTTCTCCCCGTGTCAGTGTGGGTTTTCTCCAGGTACTCCAGCTTCCTCCCACAGTCCACAGACATGCAGGTTAACTGGTGACTCTAAATTGCCCATAGATGTGAATGTGAGTGTGAATGGTTGTCTGTCTCTATGTGTCAGCCCTGTGATAGTCTGACGACCTGTCCAGGGTGTACCCTGCCTCTCGCCCAGTGTCAGCTGGGATAGGTCCCCAATTAATGAATGAATAAATGAATGAATAATGTGGTTAGTGTGCACTTTATGCCAGATCAGCTGAGGGGAATTTTGCGTCTCCTTGGTGCAACCAAACATCGACACACGATCAAACTAACTAGTTTCAACTATTGTTTAGTGTTAACTTTGTGTCCCAACTTAAGGAAGAACTTAAGTGTGGTGTTGCTACTTTTACTTAAATACAGAATCTGATAACTTCTTCCACCACTAAACATGGGCCATATATTTTCTCATTAGAGGGAGTTGTTTACGTCTTGCAGCCGGGCCATATTTGAGTGCACACGAGCTGAAGAGAGGGGCTTCTCTCCAGTAAAATGGGCTCTGGCTAAACTCGTTTGACTCTCATGTCTGGAACTATTTACAGAGCTTCTGGTATGATGAGAAACCCTATCTTGTAATGGGTTTGGCTTTGTCTAAAGGTGAAAAAAAAAATCATGTCAGTATGAAGCTTCATCCAGTATACTGTAGACCATCTCCTGTGGGGGAGACGCTGGACTGTTTCATCAGACGACAGAGGAAGTACGTAATCCCTAGTGAGCACGCACACGGATGATCAGTTGAAGTGTTTAGCAGCCAGACGCACTGCTGGATGTGGTCATATCAGATGACATATTGAATATGAAGTGAAACACAGACAGACATGGATTTTATAGTAGACATTACAATGGAGGATAACAGAGGTAAACCCAGTGTAGTTTTCTGACATTTTAGCTGTAAAGAGCCTCCTCAAGAAGAGATAGCAAAAACAGCTGAGAGGAAGGAGGAGCTGGAGGTAGAAAAAGAAAGGAATGATGATTGAGAAAACGGCAAACAGGAGTGTAAGGGTGACGAGGGAGAGGAACAGGGATGGGCAAAAGAATGTAGAGGGAATAAGGGAGAGACAGACACGGAAGGCAGATGAGAGAAAGGCTAAGGCATCAGCCAGAGGTCATTTATTATACATCAGACACCGACATGCATCCTCCTCCTCCTCTCTGCCTTCACTGTGCTTGACTTCTTCTTCATGCTGTTTTGCTTCTTCTGCTGCCAGTTCCTCCTGTTTCATGGTTTTTCCTGCACATATTTTATTTCTCTTTCTACCATTCCTTTCCCAATTTTCTTTGATTTGCTATCCTTGAATCTGTTTTTGTGTGGTGTGCCTGCTTCATATGCTGCAACTCAACATGCTGCATGACCTCGCTTCTTGTCTTGCTGTGTATTGGCTGTACAAGCAGCCAAAGTCCCACCTCCTGTTCGCTCGCCTCGCCTGTAGGTTTTCTTCCACAGCGTTTCTTATATTAGTGTTTCTGAAAGAGCTGAAACATTGAGGGGTTTTCCAGTCTCTAAGCTTTTTCTAAAATTTTGTCATTTTACCAGACAAATAACAAAAATTTCGTTAGCAGTTAGTCTCTGTAACACAAACGTTAGCAATCAGCAACTACAGCCCCCACAAGGCTTTGGTGGTGTACCAGTGGCTAAGGCTCATGGGATATGTTGTCATTGATTTATCTCTTGGCTAAAATGAAGTAGTGATCAAATCTTACATTAAAACAATACATTCATGTAAAATATAGATGTCAGTGTCATAAATATTAGAGCTGAAATAATGGATTAATACTTTAGTTGATTCACAGAAAATTAACAAACATCTGTATTGATAATTAATTAATCGTCAACTGAATATCTTTGTGTTTTGGACTCTTTGTTGGAACAAAACAAGACATTTAAAGGCATCACTGTTCTTCCATCAAAAAGCCTATATGGGATTTTTCCATTGGATTTGGGAATATTGTAGAAAATAAGCTCTGTAGGAAACAAACATTTATGATTTTTGATGCCATAGTGCAATCGCCAGAAGTACAACGTTGGGCTCACAACAAACTACACTACAGTTGAATGATTTAACATCCCTACCACAACAAGGCTGTAAAGCCGTTGTCAGTGCGATGAAGTTCAGCTGCTCATTAGCCGTTTGTTAGCAACCAACTTTTTTAAGACACATAAAACACTCAAAATTCACAAGTGGGGTTTTTACTGACATATTTGCATTGTAGAGCAAAACTTGAAAGCTTATTTCAGGTATCCAACCAAAAATCAATTAACAAACCCAGTAACTTCTAAAGAAAGTAACCAGGGGTGCAAATATGCTAACTCATTTCTAAGGTTTTAGGACTTATCACTGGGGCCCTCCATTCATTCCTATGAGGGCCTCAGTGATCTCTGATGTGTTTGCTAAACGCCTTCAGTTTTTTGGTTCAGAATCTGCCTCTAGTACATTGAAAAAATTTCGACAGACTGTATGCACTTTGTCACAGAACGTTAGCATAAAAACAAATTAGCTAACCGACCGATGTAATGCAGCTCTGTTTAAACATTTTTTCTAAGTGAAATGTTTTACGGCATGTTTAGCTAGCTTCTGCAACATAAAGAGTGCTTTCACTGTGAAATAAATGGTGTTTAACAAAACAGGTTATTTCACAAATCTGGCTACCTGACAGGCCGACCTCCCCTCTTATTTGTTGCCATGCATCATCCGTCCTTTTTTTTTGCATATTCCGTAAGATTAGATGGCAAAAAACACTCAAAACTAACTTTTTTGTTGACATTTTTGATGTGGCATTTCTATCCATCTGTAAAGAGATGCATTTCTTTGTGTTGAACAATGGGAGCTTACTTCGTAAACTATAAGGACATGTGGACACAAAACCAAACAGTGTGGAAATGAGGTGTAATAATGAGTTGCAGCCTTATTAAATATAAAAAGATCTATTTAGAGTGAACAACACAGCAGGTGTTCGGTGTATATTGCTGCTGAAAATAAAACATATAACAGAGCAATCTGGTTTAGTTACAGCTAGGAGAAGAGCCAGGAGAAGGTTTGGGACTTTGACTCTCTGTACATGTATCAGCTGCTTCATGATTCAGCATTCGTCATTTTTTATTTTACCTGTGTGGTGTTCCATCTCCTCTGTACCTATGTCTGCGTCAGAGCTGGCAGTTGCTCAGAGCTAACAAACTGCCTGTGTATGAATGTGTGTGTGTGTGTGTGTGTGTGTGTGTGTGGGAGCACGAGACAGGCAGACAGACGCAGAGTAAGTGTGTGTTTACTCAACCTCCCAGTTGATTTGTCTCCCTAAGCACCTGTCCCTGTCAGGGTTGCCACGACAACTGAGAGCACTCTAATGTGGTGCTTCCCTAATGACGTTGCAGCTGCAGTCATTATTACGTGGTCACCTAGGAGACCGTATTGATCACCTGCCAGACACTTCTGATAATCCCTGACGGAGCGTAAGATGATGCAGTGGTTTTTGTCGGCCTCAGATGTGTTATATCGACCTGCGGGGAGCCGAGCTGTGAGGATCAGACTTTTACACACGTTCAGAACATCTCGACCTCTTAGGGATATTTAAGATCTCTTACCATAAAGCATGTTAGGGTTGGTGTGTTGTTCTTATTTGTCAGATGTATATAAACCAAGGACAAAGAGAGATTGGCCACACACTCAATATCCCAAGCTCTGAAAATGTAATGATGAAGCCTTCTTGGTCTTCCTCTTCTTCATGCAAACATTTCTACATTTCTTATGTATCATATCAACATTTCTAAAGGGACATAGTGTGTGAACGGACTTTGCTGCAGATAAGGAGATGCCTGCCAAGCTGCAGACCATTGTTTAAGACTAACAAACATGGAAACCAGCTGTGACCATCGTGTTCCAGGCGTAAAGCACCACGAAAAGCGGTTGTTTTTTTACTGAGACATTGCTGCATTTCCAGCAGAGATAGTGCCACCAAATGTGGGTATTTTAAGCCAAAATGTGATCTTCTCCTAACCATAACTAAGTGGTCTCTGGCCCAAAACCTTACCAAACATCAACCACAGTGTCGTTGAAACATAAAGAAATGTAAAGTTTCAACATACCAGCTAACTTAGAAATGTTGGGTGCCAATAGTTATTCTTGCAGTTGAGTTGCAGACTTGTTAGCAGCTGTTTTGGTAATTGATTAAGCATTTGAAGAATCCTCCAGCTTCTGCAATGTGAAGATTTGCTTCTTTTCATGTTTTATATCATTGTAAACTAAATATATTTGGATTTTGGACAGTTAGTCGGACAAAGCAAGACACTTCAAGACATCAACTCTTGGAAAACTCTGTAAACTGAGGTTTTTCTGGCATTTTATGGACTGAACAATGACCTGATGAGCTGTTAGTTACAGCCAAAAAATGACAGCTCCACCTATAATTTAGAAAACAGGACACAAAATAACACCCATTTGACTCCCACATATTTCCTGAAGAAGATCCACTAAGGTCAAAATGCTGCATTTATAACTTTTTGGGAGCTTCCACCTTTCCTTTTCCTTTGTACCCTGCTGCTGTCCTGTTCCAGTGAGGTACAGACAGTTTGACAGAGAAGAGGAATAAATTGAGAAAAAAGGGAGAAGACACAGTCGGCTCCAGAGGGAGAACGATACTTTGATTTGTCCCACCTACACAGTGACGCACCATGCCCAACTTTGTGCAAAAATGCAGCGTCTGATCAAAAAATATGTGTGTGTATTTGTGTAGAAAGAGTAAACAGAGCTGTTACGTAAGCGTGAGTTAGCACACATGATAATTAGTGATATTAATACAAGAGTTTTTATACAGTGAATTATTATTAGCCCTGCTCTTGCCCGCCCTGCACTGTAAAGTCATCAGTACCTACTACATGTGTTGGAGACAGGAAAGGTCTCCAGATACTGGGCATCTGTGTAATAGCTTGAATCGTAGTAACTCATTTTGGCAGAGTCCAACTTCAAAGTGTGTGTGTGAGTGTACGAACGTGTGAGTGCATGTGTTTGGCAGCTCTGCTGGGCCTCTGAAGCCTGTAAAATCCATTCACTAACGTCAGAACAGAAAGAGTTAATTGTAGTCTTGAAATCATTAGTAGCAACTCAGAGAGGAACCAGCGTTTAAAAATAACCTGACTACCAGATGTGTGCTGGGCGGTGTGTGTGTGTGCGTGTGTGTGTAGCCACTGGGATACATCAAACACTCAAAGAAATTTGCTAAAATGGATCAAAAAGATGCAAATGTGAAAATATTGACACACTTGCATCGTTAAGCATTATTTTTATACAGCATATCAGCTCAACAAATTAATTTTAATGAAGTAAAAAGTGCAAGTAGGTGAAAAAGAATCATCAAAAATGGCCAAATTTAAGTAAAAAACAAGAAACACACAGACACACACACAAAGCCCCCAATAAAAACAGGACCCCTGCTGCAATTTGGCTTCAAACACACACACATAGAGACAAACACACTCCTCACCATCTGCCGCTCTTGGGCTACATTTCATAACTTATAACTGATCTAAACAAAAGACATTTTTTTATTCCTCAGTCCTCTGAGAAGTTCCTTTATTCTCGTCCAGCCACAGAAAGCCACTAATCTCTGGTCTGTCCTTAATGAAAAGAGTGTGTGTGGTACACTGTGGCTCATACTTTGTCATTCTCTTTGTCGTTTTGTTCAAGAGCTTTATTTAGCTCCTCAGTAGCCCCTCTCTTGCTAACGTGTGTGTGTGTATATTTGCATGCATTAAAGAGACCCAGACAAGAGAAGAAACGGCCAATTAGTGTATTAAACAGATGGTCATTAAACCACAGCTTTACAGAGCGTAGTGACATAAATACATATAACACCAATATCTCCTCTGATTAAGGATAGCTGAGGAAGTAACGAGAAAGCTGTCTAGTCATGCTGTGAGGCATGTGCAATGACATGGCAAGCATCACTTGACAAAAGAAAGTTAGAATCAAACACATTTAAAATGATAACTATGAACTATGACTATGAATAAGTGCCCCACAAATTATGTTACGTACTTAACATAAAGTTACAGAGGTTAGGTTTAGGCCAGTTAAATTACTGTGGTTAGGTTTAGGAAAAGAAACCTGGAGACAACAAAGCTTAAAATGCCTCAAAGTTCACAAGGTTTCTGCGTCCTTAGGAAAATCCTGTGTTTTGTGACCCATCCATCACCTGCCAGTGCATTTGCCACCTGATAGTGTCCTTCTCAAATATGAGGGTTACACACTACGCGTATTACTGGCCCATGATATTGTGGGATATGTACAAACTTTGGTGCATTACTTTTTGTCGGAAAACGTATAAACAGTACATTAGAACAGCCTGTATCATGTTGTGGATGCGCTGAAACATAACACTGTGGTAGGTTTAGGCACAAAACACTTGGTTTTTGTTAGGAAAAGATTAAATTTTGGCTTAAAATACATGGTTTTGGGAGGCACAATCCTGGCAGGAAACACAGCAATGGCACACTACAGAACACCCACATTTGGTGCCTTAAAAGCTGAAGAAAACATAGCAATGACTCATCACAACCACTTTTGTTGTTTGTTGCCTTTCATCAGTGGTCTGCAACTTGGCAGGCCTCTCTAGGTGACACAGTATCCACCATCCCCTCCACCTCCTGATGACAGAGTCAGCTCATATACTACGTCTCTTCAGAAACGTTGATATGATATGTATTAAACATGCAAATGTAACACATTCATGGTTTGCAGAAACGTAGGCCAATATTTTTGCTGGTGACTGGGCTGCAGTGAAAGTGGAGGATAAGAGTGGGTCTTTTTTTTTTTTATTGTGAAACTGCGAAACAACAAATTGGACAACAAATTTAGTGACAGAGATTACAGCAGTTAGAACAGTAAAAGCATTCACTGAAGTAAAGGCTAGTTACAGTAGCTGTTAGAGGTGAAAACGTCTCAAAGATCAACATTAAGTCCCAAAAGAACTACAGAGCAGTATCAAACAGTATACAGAGTGAAATACATAAACAGTTTGTTCAACAGTAAATTATCAGCTACATAGGATTTTGTATGAGATAGCGAGTATAGTAACTAGCTTTTTTAGCAGAAAAACTACAAACTCACAATTCCACAATCACAAGAAAGCAAGAGTTTAAGACTACGCACAGATAATGCTTCAGTAAAGGGAATTTGAGTAGATAAAAACTGCCCCTCCATGCGGACTTTGTATGTTCTCCCTGTGTCAGTGTGGGTTTTCTCCAGGTACTCCAGCTTCCTCCCACAGTCCAAAGACATGCAGGTTAATTGGTGACTCTAAATTGTCCGTAGGTGTGAATGTGAGCATGAATAGCTGCCTCTCGCCCAGTGTCAGCTGGGATAGGCTCCAGCCCCCTGCGACCCCCAACAAGATAAGCAGTAACTGAAAATGTCTATTATTATTTGATGCTATTATTGTAAACAAGGCTCTCAGGAAGTGCACCGGGCTTTGAAGTGAATTTTTGTAGTGGCTAAACAGTGTAATTTTACCATCCTGTGATGCCCTGTTCTTCCCATAGACTTACATGGCTAAAGAGACGTCTGTAAATCAGTGGGGTATCACAACACCTGCAAAATGATTAGTTTCACAATCTGAATTTAATTCTTTTGCTCCAATAATATTTGAAAAGGCTAGAAGAGCTGCAGTCATTTTATCTGCAATCAAGTTAGCAATAAACTGGTAATTTTATGCGGCAGCTGACCTTATTTGGCTTCATGGAGCAACTTTCAAAGGAATGACCGGGGCAACACCTCCAACACTGTATCCACTTCTCTTTATATATCCATGTTGTAAACTGAAAGGCTACCTTTAATGTGTAATGACTGGTGGTTGGACATTTAAGATGTCACCTTGGGATCTGGGGAACCACGATTAGGACATATATATATTTTACAATTTTCTGAAATTTTAATAGACTAAAAGAATTATCACTTTTTATTAGCACATTTTATTTGATAATAAACCCCACACATTTTACATGTTTATCAAATGTTTAACTGAGAAAAAAATCACATGAAAGTTATCATTTATATGTGTTATCACATATGAAACATCTTTTCAAATTCACAGACACTTTTCGCATGTAAAATGGCTGAAAACCATCATGCCTGTGTATAAATTATAAATGATATTTAAGTGCTAACACATTATACTTTACACGTCATGACATAAATTTCATATGTGCTTTTTACATAAAGGCAGTGGCAGCATGAAGGGTGATGATTACAAGCTAAAAACAGCATGGGGTTTATATGTTGCAGAAATCCCTGTGGATCCCTAAATGTGTCCTGGAGTCAACCTCCCCTGTGATGTAGTCAAATCTGATCCCAGACCTGTCACTCCATTAAGATTCAGGCACAACAGTCAGTGACAGCGTCACTCAATAATCCACTGTCTCTCGGTCATTATTGTCCAAATGGAGTTCTGGGCTGAGTTCAGTTGTGTTTAACCTTTCAGCTGATGAGTCAGTGTTTGTCACTGCTGGTGTGTGAGGATACACTGTTATAGCCTATGAAGTGTGTGTGTGTGTGTTTGTCCAGGGCAACTACCCTAACAAAGGGCAATGCTTTATCAGTGCGTTTCTCTTGGTCCAAAACAGACAAATGTTTGTCTCCATGGTAACTGACTAAAATGGCTTCCTCTCACAAAGATTGTGACGTTATTGTGATATTGCTCTTTTGGATTACGTGTCCCAGTTGTGTTGTGTTAAGTGTGACTGGTTTCAACTGGTAAAAGGTGTGTTCACCGTCGGCCTTTTAAAATCCTCCTTCTTTCTAAAATGTTCCTGTTTGTCTCATTCCAATTCAGCACAGCCTCTTCCTCCGAGCCTTAAAGGCGTCACACAGATAAACCTTGAATACATAATGTTGAATTACAGCTCTGTCTGTGTCGCAGTATCACGGCAAGTGTCTTTTTCTTCCCTGAAGGTGAGCCTGAGTTTAAGTACATCGCCAACATGCACGGCAACGAGGCTGTGGGCAGAGAGCTGCTTATCTACCTGGCTCAGTACCTGTGCAACCAGTACCAGCAAGGCAACGAGACCATCATCGACCTCGTCCACAACACCCGCATCCACTTCATGCCCTCCATGAACCCAGACGGCTTCGAGAAGGCCGCTTCACAGGTGATGACACAGCACGACAAAGACACACTATTCACAAACCTGATCTGAGGATTTACCGCCAGACAGATTAAGCTTACAAGACAACAAACATCGACTCAGTAACCACAACTCTTGGCTGTAAATCACACACACAGTGAGGATAGTATTATTAAAGCTCCAGACACTACCTTGCATTTCTTCACTCCTACATATGTCTAAACATCATCTTCTGTTTCCTGCTCAGCCTGGAGAGATCAAGGACTGGTTTGTTGGCCGCAGTAACGCACAGGGTGTGGATCTGAACCGTAACTTCCCAGATCTGGACCGCATCATCTACATCAACGAGCGGGAGGGTGGAGCCAACAACCACCTGCTGCAGAATATGAAGAAGGCTGTGGATGAAAACACCAAGGTACACAAACAGATGGTAGAAGTGATATAAAGACGAGGCTGTTATTTCTTATCGTCAACAAATCCCATGAAAAGACAACTACACTGCCTCACTCAACACCTTTTGACTTATTCACCCCATCTGTGGCGCCCATTCATTCACTCTGGACATGTAAATCTGTATAAGCGGGTCACAAATATACAAAATATAATTTAATTTGTCTAAAAACAACAACAAAAACATCTAGCTACTGATATTTTTTAGCAAAAAATTAAAAAACAATTGGATCTCTATTAAGTATTAAAAACAACAGTATAGTTTATGTCAGTAGTTCCCAAGGGGTCCAAAAGTGGGTCATGGGTCCATTCTGAATGGACATCAAGTGACTCAAACTTGTCATGTTTGTAAAAAACACACTTAATTTTGAAGTACAATGAATTTCCAGCACAGAGATTTCATCTTGAAGTGTCACTTCCTGCTGCAGAGTGAGTGACTAATGGATAGATACTTGACAGAGACAGCAAACTAGCTCAACAACAAGGCTAAACGAAAGTATGATGCTGCATGTAATTAACTGTGTGGACCCTGAACAGTGACTAAGGAGAAATCTGGACCCCGTGGTTGAACCAGTTTGGAACCACTGGTCTATGTGGCTATAATCTCAATTTTTATAACAATGTATCAAATGACAATGTGACGGTGTAAAGGGGTATGCTGCAGAGGCGATTTTGTCCCGCCCCCGGACGCTCAGCGTCTCTGGGGGTGAATGGAGCTGTGGGCGGGCCTCGGCCGGGCTGGACGCTGAGCTTCCGCATGATGATTGGAGGATCAGTCGAAGGCTGAATCCCGTTTTGATTGACAGCTATTCTGAGATACACACCGTCACTTGACAGCTCAGCTCAGTCCCATCGCGGATTTTGCAGGTGAAGTCGAAAGACAAACTGAAACCCATTTGTTGGTATTTGCTTGGCGAAATTACTTGTTCATTTCTTACACTGTAAATAAAACACACTCATAGTATTTCCTTGTTTCAGTTTAACATAATTGCAACATTTCCTTGTTGGAGTTTAATATCGTTTTGTTAGATCGTTCAATCAGTCATACTGTTCAACAGTATGACTGATTGAACGGAGGGCAGAATTTACATATAAATAAATTGACAAATTTTATGATGTAAGCCGACAATGAGCTTCCCCTCTTTGAAAGACCAGCAGCCACCACTGGTATGCTGGTAGTGAACTATCACTTGAATCTGTAGCTCTCCTCAACTTTATGAAGCTTTACAGTGAGTTCCAGCTCATTGGTTATCTCCCTGGTCTGTAACTTTGCTGTTTAGATTTAAACCTCTCATAGCGTCTTTTTCAACCACAGCAGCCAGCTTTTTTTTGTGTGAAAAAGCTCTAAAACACCACTGTACACTACTTGCTCAGCACCAAACAGCACGCAGACACAGTTAGTGGTTGTGAACATACAGTAGTGGAGCATTTAGTAGCTGTTTCCCTCAGGAGTTGGTAGAGACCAAAAAATGAACTAAAAGAGAATGAAAACTAGACTTACATTTGCCAGTTTGTCAGAAACACATCCCCAAGCAGCTTCTGTATTCTGCTAGGTGAAATTACTGTTTTGTCAATGGAGTTCAGTGGCGTTAATGGCTTCCCCACCATAAAGGGCCATCTGCGTTAAGGTAAAGCAGTAGAAATATTCCAAATATAGCATGCACGTAAAGGTCCAGTGTGTAATAGTTAGAGGGATATAATGGCAGAAATGGATTATAATATAATAAGTGTGTTTTCTATAGTGCATATGGAATTACCTGAAAATAAGAATCATGTTTTTGTTACCATAGAACCATAGAACTCTATATGTACATAGTGAGCGGGACCATGAAACTTCAATTCAATTCAATTCAATTCAATTTTATTTATAAAGCCAAATAACACAAATCACAGTTTGCCTCAGAGGGCTTTACAGTGTATGACATCCCTCTGTCCTTTGGACCCTCACAGTGGATAAGGAAAAATGCCCCAAAAAATACCCTTTATTGGGGAAAAAAAGGGTAGAAACCTCAGGAAGAAGTGTTTTTACTAGATTTAATCACATGGGCCTTTTGTTTTGGAGAGGAGGAGACCTCTGCTGATATTTCGGCTCCCGCTAAAAACCTCCTGAACAATGAACACTGAAGGCATCCTAACCAGGAGAAGTTTAAGCTGGTTGCTATCTGCAATCCTCACCACTAGATACCATTAAATCCCTGTAAATCTTACCCTTTACACTGTTATAGACTTTTTTTTGTGTGACTTCTTTTAGGAGGCTAAAATATGTTTTGTAGCTGACCATGTCCACAACAGTACATTGTTTAGCTTTCATGGCAGTACTCCAGCCTGTGTCTCTAAACTGGGAGTGTGCTGAAAGACACTGGACACTGTCTAGGAATAAGTACCTCATACAACTCCACTTAGAAATATCCAAACTATCCCTTTAAAAGGTGAAGCTAAGTCAGCACTGTCTTGTTTCTGCTTCTCCCAGTTGGACAAAAAAATAATGAGTTATTGCAGGGTAAGATGGACTACAGAGCCCCTGTTAATGTAATGGAGGAACTTATCAACAGTGGGATGTGTTTTAATAGATTTTGTTAACAGTAGAGCTCTGTGCACAGAGAAATAAATTATATCAGCCTTTAATTGATTTTGTGGTTTCATGGGATTTGTTGCCAAAAATTGTAATATTTTAGATACAGGAATGCCTCAATGACATGTTTGCAGGTGATGTATGTGTTTTTAAGTGCTGGTAATTTATGGGTTTTTGTCTTTGCAGCTGGCTCCAGAGACAAAGGCAGTGATCCACTGGATCATGGACATCCCCTTCGTGCTCTCAGCTAACCTGCATGGAGGAGATGTGGTGGCTAACTACCCATATGACGAGACCCGCACTGGTACATTAACACATATGTGGACACACGGACTCAAACTGAATCTGCTTTTACTGTTTGGTTTATAAATTGTATATGAAATGCTCTCTTGCTCTGCATGAGACTGTTTCCACTGATTTAATGAGACAAATATTCAACTTATAAATGAATCAGCAAACATTTTATTAGTTTTTCTTCAGAATGTCGTAAATTTAATTTAAATCAGATAAAAAATGTCTCCCGCTGCTCCCTGTATGCTGTTACTCAAAGTAAACAAAATGTGTTTGCACAGGCACACATTTAATGTGTTGCAGATGCAGGTGTTGAGTTAATTCATACTTTATCACAATCACTGTCTAAACATCGTGCTTTCGTTTGTTCCCCTCCCTCTCATTCCTCCTCTAAGGCTCCACCCACGAGTACAGTGCCAGTCCTGATGATGTGATGTTCAAGTCTCTGGCAAGAGCCTACTCCATGTACAACCCAGTCATGTCCGACCCTAACCGACCCCCCTGCCGTAAGAACGATGACGACTCCAGCTTCAAAGATGGCATCACTAACGGAGGGGCCTGGTACAGTGTGCCAGGAGGTAAGAGACAACAAGCTCCCCATATGTGTGGTTTGGTGTTTTGCAGGTAAAGAGGCACCTGGGCTTATAGGTTAAAGGTCCAGTGTGTAGGATAGGGGCATCTATCAGCAGAAATGCAATATGATATTCATAACTATGTTTTCATTAGCCTTTAATCACCTGGAATTAAGACCAATTGTGTTCTTGTTACCTCAGAATGAGCAATTTATATGGACATATGGAGTTGGTCCTTTGCCACAGAGTCCACCATGTTTTTTCTACAGCAGCTCAGAATGCACTACTCAAACACTGGCCATAGATAAGACCATTTGCATTTTCATGTCAGCCAGCTCTGGAACCGCACCGCGAGATACCATTAAATCCTACGAACTGGACCTTTAAAACTTGGCAGATTTGGTTGAGGCTGATATTGATACTTGAGAGTTAAGGTTGTAAATGTAGACAGTGCAGGCAGTGTAGGTGCAATGTGTACAATGTGTTGGGCAGAGAAAGTGCCCTTGCAAGTTATTCAGATTGCCATCTCAAAAATGTACCTGTGTTCAAAGAAGAACTCACGTTAAATTAAAAAGTGCCATTTGCCTTATATGCCCTTGAAAAGACAAACCCATCTCCATCATAGTTTTTGTAAAATAGTCAGTAGCAATCTATAACAAGTTATGTACTGATACTACATTAATTAGAAAAACTCTAAATAAAGTATACATCTTACTTCCTTTGGTATTGGTATTATATATAGATATGCAATGATGATTGCTGGGTATGTATGTTAATGTTATCCAGTGTCAGGTCTCTGATCATGTGACAAAAAGATACAATATATGGTTGCTGGTTTAAGTGCAGAATCATTTCAGATTACATATATAATATGTTTACACCTCAAAATCTTGTTTCTGTTTCATCCAGCATTTGCAACAACACAGATATATCTGTCTCTATTTAGAATGTTATAGAAACAATAGTTGTATGTAACTAACATTTATAAAGAACCTCACTAATAATCACATTTATTTCCCTCAAAAATGTCTGACTATGTGTGTACTCTACTTTAATTGGGAACATCTACTTCACTTTCTCTCACTAATGTCGCTCTCTTTCTCTCTTTTTAACTGACCTGTTACAGGAATGCAGGATTTCAACTACCTCAGCAGCAACTGCTTTGAGATCACTCTGGAGCTCAGCTGTGACAAGTTCCCCAATGAGGACACACTCAAGACCTACTGGGAGCAGAACCGCAACTCACTGGTCAACTACATTGAGCAGGTAGGCAGCACCACCAGGACTACAAGCATGTCTGAAAGTGTTATCTCATTTCATTATAGTTTTGAGGTTTAACGAATCCCAAATGTCCTTGTGTCATCTCTAGTGTGTTCTCCCCTCCAAAGAACACAATACCTCTTACATCCAACCCCAAACAGACATGTTTCCCCTCTTTCCTTGAACCCAGCCTTCATTGTGCCTCTTTGTGTGTGTGCTTGTAGGTTCACCGTGGTGTGAAGGGCTTCGTGCGTGACCTTCAGGGCAACCCTATTTCCAACGCCACCATCTCTGTGGAGGGCATTGACCACGACATCACCACAGGTATCAGCATCCAGAGCAAACTCACACAATCCTGACAACCAAACCCTGCAGACATGAGGTGTGATGTGTCAAGTGTAATGGTTAGATGTTGTAGTGCCATCTGGTGGACAAAACTGATACTGCATAGCCTTTTCAGCAGCTGATTCTAATTTGCACCTGCTCATCGTATAACTTAAAACACTCTGCTGTGCGGATCGATCAGATGATCTGTTTGTTGCTTGTTTACATGTATTAATGAGAAAATCTGTATTTTGTAGCCAAAGATGGAGACTACTGGCGTCTCCTGGCTCCAGGAAACTACAAAGTGGCGGCCTCTGCCCCAGGATACCTGACTGTCATCAAGAAGGTGGCTGTTCCCTACAGCCCTGCAACCAGGGTAAGACTCAGACAAATGAACCAACCAAAATATACCTCACATTAACTGTGGGGTCATTTCAGATTTCCTAAAGGGTATCAGGCAATCTGCAGATTTATTGCAAATATTCTAATATCAGAGCACGTGAATAAGAAACCATATGATGAACTGAGGAATATTTGGAAAAGAAACTGTAACTTGTTTACTTTAATGAGGCCCCTCTGGTAGAGAATAAGCTGTATATTTGATTTGATTATATCTGTCTTTGGTGGAACATATAGAATATGAACTCCTTCACCTCTCATGTGTCTCCATGTTGCTCACTCTCAGGTGGACTTTGAGCTGGAGTCTCTGATGGAGAGGAAGGAGGAGGAGCGGGAGGAGCTGATGGACTGGTGGAAGATGATGTCAGAGACACTGAACTTCTAAAGCGTTTGTCTGGCTGGTGATCGGACCGTCCGCACATCGATGTAATATATTCAACATTCTGTGTGCCCGTCCACTCTAAAAAAGAATATATTGTCTCTTTATTTGTTTCGTTCTCTTTCGATCATTATTTTAATTGATTATTACTGTTTATTACTGTAATGGTTTGCCTCATGCTCCTGTAGACTATCCTGCAGACACAGAAACATAATACTGACGGACACAGGAGGAATTTGCAGGTAGTTTGATGGCAGTGAGATCGGTGTTGATTTCTGTGGTATTGTGTTCTTTATCGTACACGTGATTTGGTAACCATGGCACCCATCTATATAACCAATGAGTGACTGAGTGATTATGTGTGTAAAAGAGCTGTTTACATCATTACCACATGGCTCTGTCCAAAAGAATTCATCCTTTTTTCCTGTTTAAATGTCTCAGTTTCTCCTGGCTTTAGTACAAATACACACGTACAACACGAAATACACACACCATTTTGTTTCACAGTAAACACACACCAGCACACACACACACACACACACACACACACACACACACACACACACACACACACAGACACACACACACACACACACACATGCACCTACACATGCACACACACACTGTCTTTCTCTCTCTGTAATATAAAAAAATACAACGCTATGGTTTAGAGAAAATCTGGGACATTAAAAACACTGTAAAATCACTGTAAACATGATATTGTAAACAATCTATACAGGCAAGCTCATGTCCCTGTATGTTATTGGTGTTGAGACTTTTTTTTTAAACTGACTGCAGCACAGCTTTGATTTTAGCACAAGATGAATGGTTATAATATATACTGTATTTATGAACTATAGGTATAGCAAGAAATGTGTGGTTTTTGTAACTAATAAAGAAAAAATCAAAGAAAACAAGGCCATAACACGTATAAATCTGTCCGCCTCAGTCTACCCAAAGCCATTCCTTAGTATGTGCCCTACACAGGGAATACTGTGGTACATAAGGAACTGTGGTACATGTACACATTGTTTTATCCAGGATAAATTAACACTAATCTTCTGCGTGGACACAGAACGTTTTGCTGACTGTATGGATGCAATTTATTTGAGACCACAGAAAGAATTTATTGAATGTATATCTATAGAAAAAGTTACAAATGTAAAGAATGAACTGATCAATAAATCTCCCCTCTTTATGTTGTCAAACTGAAGTCTCGCTGCCTTTTGTTTTAGCAAGTAAAATTAGCCACCCCAGACAGAAACTGAGAGTGCTAGCTGGTGTAATGCACATTTTAATGAGGATGAGTAGCTCATACTATCAAAGATGAGGCCTTATTAAGTTTAAGTCAAAGACTGTTAATCACTCAGAAGTAAAAATAATAAACAAGCAGCTCTCTTTTTCCTTCCTGCTAGCTATAGACATAAAGGACTTTACATTAGACATAAATAAATAAGATTGTGGGAAAATGTTTGTTGCTTGTAGGGAAATGTACGTAATTAAAATGAGCTGAGTTGGTGCCCCCTACAGTTAATACTGTGTGGTACAATTAAATATTTAAGATCCAGAGGTTTGTTGTAGTCTGTTATGTGGGAGTGGAAAAACACTTAGTTTAGGGTTGCAACTGACATTTTCAGTGTATGATAACAGTCTAAATATTACGGTTTCATGGTACATGCTATCTCATAATTATCATTATCAGAAGGTTGTTTTTGGATGAACAAATGCTTTATTTTAGCTGAAACTCTAAAACATTTATTAATAGATGTATGTGTAAAAAGTCTGACAGGCAGTTGAGGATGAAAGGAGATGCATGTGCAGGTGAGATTCTCCATTCTGTTTTTTCCTCTCTCAATACTGTAAATAAGGAAATGAACACAGGATAAAAAATGTCAGTTTTCATATCATACTGGTTTCACGGATTAGCACTGCAATTCTAATTTAGTCAAATACAAGGGATTTAAAGTACCTTGCTTGTGGTTTGAATAAAATTCTCATTGAATAAATTTCTTAAATCAAGGTAAAAATGGGGGAAAGAGAAAACAAGAAGAATAGGAGAAGGGACAATTGTTGAAAAAAAAAAATATATTCCCTATATTTTCCCACAAAAGCCCCTCATTAAGATGTAATAGGATAAGATTAAAAAATAAAATAAAATGAAATAAAATAAGGAGAAATGCAGGTGTTAAAATTACAAGTAAGTAGAGAAAAGCAATAAATAACTATATAAATAAATAAGTAGTATATAAAAAAATACTAATAGAAATAAAAACAAGAACAATGCAGTGCAAGAGTAAGGGGACAAATATGTAAGGAGAGGTTTGGGGGTCCACTGCCAGAAATATTTCTGCGATAAACTGATGCAGAAAAGTTTCGCCTTTTCTGTTTTAGTGTTACTATTGAAAAACAAAAACAACAACAACAACAACAACAAAAAAAAAACTAGACAAGGTTTGGTCGAGGGTCAATGTTAGGCCTGTAGTTCTGATGGACAAAGTTGGACAATGGACAGATCTGAATGACTGTGTGTTTATATGTGAATGTAAGTTTGGCTTTAGCTGTCCATCCAGGTGTACAGGTGTACTGTGTCTGCCTGTATCACATGTGTGTGTATTTGTATCCTTCAGCAGGAATGCATTTTTACCCAAGTATTTACGCACACACACACACATACACACACACACACACACACACACACACACACACACACACACACACACACACACACACACACACACACACACACACACACACACAGAGCAAGGGTGGCACTTTTAGTCCAACTATGCAGTTGAATCAGCTGTTTTAGCATTAGATGCTAACTCTGCAGATCAATGGCCGCCTCGGTCTATTAGTCATACTGGCCCTATTAGCATCTGCTATTAGCATCTCCTCATCAATCCCCCTGAACCCCGGCGAAGACTGGTTCATTCGGCTGAACATGCCATGGGCGGTGCTTTACCTATGCACAGTATTTGGGTTTAAAACTCTAAAAACACTTTGATGTCATTTTACTTGCAGTTTACTTTTTAAAATAAACAACTTCTCCTCATTTTATGAGACGATATTTCAGTGAGGTATTTTCCCCCCAACAACAGCATAGATGGTCTCAGACAAGAAGGACTTTTTGAAAGTACACATAATTTAGTTTTTGATATATAAAGCCAGTGTTTCTGTTGCACAAGTGTTTTATTTATAATTTTGTACTCTGGCCTGACGGCACAGGTATCCAGTGTGACAGCAGTCCCTCTTCCTTTGTCATTACTCTTGTAATCCTGCAGATGACAGCAGTGTGCTGATGACCCGACAGTCATCAGAGGAAGTTCACTCAAAGAGCCAGCTCATTCTCTGCAGCCTCTCAGTGAGGATCCACCTCCTGGTCACGCATCATTATTTGTATGTGGATTTGAGCTCTTGCATCATAGGAAGTGGCTGTTGTTAGTTGTGGTGTTTGTGGACTCTGTGACTGTTCTTCATTAAAGAGTGGTTTCCCCTTCAGGGCCCAGGAACTCCCAGAAAAAGTGGCTGCAGGCCCATCTTTTTAACAGCCTCATCTGACTGGAAAATTGTTCTGATGTGCCCCAAAGTACATATAATCTTTTTCATCTGATATGTAAGAAAGGGTGCACAAGGTGGAGTCACTGACCGTGAGAACATTTAGAACTGCTGAGAACAGAAAAGAGAGCATCTCCTCCTGTGTGTGTTGTTGGTTACTTTTACTTTCAGTTAAGATTTTACCAAGGCCGAGGATCAGCAGAGTAAACAGCCAGCAAATAATGCAGTCAGTGTATCTGTGTAAAATACTGCATCATCAGAGTGAAGAGTAAAACAAAAAACGGTAAAAGGAAAAGAAAAGGATAGCTATAATCTTCATTCATTTTCCATAACCGCTTTTCCTGTTAGGGGTTGTGAGAGAGCTGGAGCCTATCCCAGCTGACACTGGGTGAGAGGCAGGGTACACCCTGGACAGGTCACCAGACTATCACAGGGCTGACACATAGAGACAGACAACCATTCACACTCACATTCATACCTGTGGACAATTTAGAGTCACCAATTAACCTGCATGTCTTTGGACTGTGGGAGGAAGCTGGAGTACGCGGAGAAAACCCACACTGACACAGGGAGAACATGCAAACTCTGCACCGCACCACCGTGCCACCTTACTGTGATCGTTTATATTAATTTGGTGAATCCTAAATAGTGTCGTTCCTTACACTCAAATTGTGTCAGTGTTCATATTTAAAACAAATACTGAGTTTATTTCAAGAAAAAAAAAACATTTTCTGTAGGTAATGTGATTTATGTGAGTATGGAGTCAATTATCTGCAATAAATTGTGCTTACACTGTTGTTTTTCTTTTGCTTCAACATTATTATTTTATTACTTTGTGCCTGGATCGTGTTTGGCTTACAACCTGAAACCTTTTTTCCTTCTTGTTTGAGATCACTTACACATGCAGACTGGTTTTGTTTGTATGCCACTTCCAGTGAATATCACAATGTAAAACATGTTTTCTGACTCTGAATCTGAGAGTCAGCACCTCCAAATCTGAGGCCATGGTTCTCTGCTGGAAACTGGTGCATTGCCCCCTCCAAGTTGGGGTTACTGTCTCAAGCGAGGGAGTTCAAGTATCTCAGGGTCTTGTTCACGAGTGAGGGTAGAATGGAGCGTTAGATGGATCGGCGGTTTGGGGCGGCTTCTGCAGTGATGCGGGCACTGGTAAAGAGGCAGTTGAGCCGGCTTTCGATTTACTGGTCCATCTACGTCCCAACCCTCACCTATGGTCATGAGCTCTGGGTAGTGACCGAAAGAATGAGATTGCAGATACAAGCGGCTGAAATGAGTTTCCTTCGTAGGGTGGCTGGGCTCAGCCTTAGAGATAGGGTGAGGAGCTCAGACATCTGGAGGGGGCTCGGAGTACAGCCGCTACTCCTTCGCATCGAAAGGGGTCAGTTGAGGTGGTTCAGGCATCTGATCAGGATGCCTCCTGGGTGCCTCCCACTGGAGGTGTTTCAGGCACGTCCCACTGGTAGAACAGTAAAAGTAAGTTCCAAAAATGTTTACAAAATAACATAGTTTTATTCCAGCCAGTAAGTGATTACATACATTTTCTTTGGGAGCCATAGTTAAATAAAAACAGCAGATATAAATTAACTTAATTAAAATAAACAAAATTAATAAAACAAAATTTACAAAATTATTATTGAGCGCCAAGTGAGTAGAAAGTTAGTAAAAGGCTCCCACAGTACAAACACTGATATGTGGAACTTTAAACTCACATGCACCAACATATTTGAACTTGCGCCGAATGACAGAATTCAAACACTGATCACTGTGACATTTTCTTTTTTATCACAGTTCAATTATGAGGAAATCATCATTGTGTTTTAATGTAATTTGAGCTGATTTATCTGTACAGTAATGGGCAGTGTAACTACTACTACTATTTTATATTGTCGCACAACATTTGTAGCAAAAATCCATGTTGCTTCTTGGCAAACATAATATGGAAACTTTTTAAATCATATTAGGATTTAATGATGACATCACATATTCAAGAAGACTTATCTATATATTGTGTGTTGTCATCCTCGGTTTTTGTTTATGTCCTGTTATCTTGTGGACTTTGTTTTGGGGTTTTCTGTTTGTGTTCTTCCTTGTCTTACAGTACATTTTTCATTCATGTTTAATCTGCTTCCTGTTTTATTTTGTAGATTCTCTCCTCATGTGTCATGTCAAGTTTTACTTCCTGTCTTTGTGGGTTTTCCCGCCTGTTTTCCATCACACCTGTCTTCCCTCAGTCTCGTTAGTCCTTCTCTGTTCCCAGAGTCTTCCCCTCACACCTGTTCTGTGTTAGTCTTGTTTGCTCCACCCTGGTGTTCCCCTCCACACCCTTGTTGTTAGCCAGTCCCCATTTCTCTCTTTCAGTTGCTGGAGTCCAGTGCTGCAGTGGTAGCTGAAGAGGTGGGTGTGCTATTAGGTAGATGGGAAGTTACGTAGAAGGGATCAGGTATACTCTCCTATATATTTCAATGGCTTGTGGCTGATAGGTGAGTAGACTATAAATGGACAGAAAAAGAGGTGGATATACCCATATACCTGCATTTACCCTTCACAACACCACTGTTTGAGTCTCATGGTCAATGCATGGGAGATGGCAGCCCTGAACATGCACTGGTGCATGTAGAGTGGAGAACTGACCTTTCGGTAAACCCCGCCCCTTTGTGATGGTCTGACAAGCTGTCACAGTAAGCATGGAGCCCACACTGTAACTAACTGCACTCCCTGAAGAAATATGATCATATTTTTGGAAAAATGAAGCAATGATTCCAGAGAGAAGCAGACAGAGGGGTCTACAGTCTGTGTTTGAAGGATATATCCAGGATGTCAAACTGACTCAGCAGCAACAACAGGTTCAAAACACAAAGATAGTTAGAAGCTAAAGCCCAACTATAGGCTACAGATCACAGTGCAAAAGTGAACCACCACATCACTGCTGATCCACACAGAAGACAATGAATATAAAGGGAAACTTCATCCTATATTAAACCAGCTTTGTGACATCATAGATGAACGGTGTTTGGCTTCGCCCCGTGCCGCTGCCAGCACCTGGACCTCTGCTGCCTCACAGGTAGGGATCTCCAGGGGAAGTCAAACAACGTTCATCTGCACACAATGCAATGACACACAGCTGGTTGAATATGAGCAAAGTTTCCCTGCTTCCCTTCACTGGTTCCTGTACAGCAGGGTCGGTCTTTGTTTCACTGTTATAATCATAAAGCAAAAGCAGCATGTGTATACATTCAGTAGGCTATATCTTCAGTAGCTAGCTAGCTAACCCTACACTTTTCAGGGTTTGATTTTGGTTTTGGAACAGGGAAGAAACGTATATCTTTTTCCAACCTCTCCAAGTAACAAGTATCATTAATACACAACGTGCCCCAGGCACAACATTTAGCTCCAAATCCACAAAATTTGAAATGATTGCATTAGAGTCAATGGAGCACAGAGCTGTGTTGTTGTCAGCCCCTGGTCTGAGCCGGCCCGATGTTACATTATGATTGGCCAGTCTGCGTCTGGGAGTGGGACTTAGCGAATGGTCAGTCATGTGCATAGCTCAAATTTTCTGTGCACTACCGTGCATATACTGGTGTTTTTTTGAGCTCTGTAAAAGCATAGCATGTACTCACCCATCTTTTAAGTAGCTACTTCTTTAGTCTTATCTTGAGCGCACAGCTGATAGGTATTTGGTTTGTTTACATGATGTAACAGTAGTGCACATTTAACAGATTTGGTGTGTTCATCTGATGTTACACGATGCAACGTGATAGTCAGACTTGCTTGCTGTTTGGCCTACATATTCTCAGAGGGATTTATTGTCACTGCACATTATGACCAGAGAGATTTAAATATTTCGGACGTAAACAGATTTTTCCACATATAGGAAAGCTTAGTATCTGTACATGTGAACACATTGTGAGGGTCTCAACTGTCCCTGAGGATACCCTCTTCTTTACCCTCTCCCTATAGGTGGTGCAGGCTGACAACCTCCCCCCACCCCCTCTTGGAGAATCTGCTAAACTTCATTGAGTGTGTTTGTGCGTCTGTGAGTGATTTACAATAAGTGCTTCATATTTCAAAAAAATGTAAAAGCTTTGAAGCTGATTCAGTCATAGTCGTTGTACTACAACTTTTGTACGAGCTGGAGAAAGACATCAATTTTTACAGTGCACCAAAGTTGTTTTCTATAGAAATTCAATTCTCTCTCTCTCTCATACACACACACACACACACACACACACACACACACACACACACACACAGTCTGAGGTCTGCGCTGCTTATTTCTACAGTCTTTCTGAAAGGAAGCA
Source organism: Cephalopholis sonnerati (assembly GCA_019142605.1). Lineage (NCBI taxonomy): Eukaryota > Metazoa > Chordata > Actinopteri > Perciformes > Serranidae > Cephalopholis > Cephalopholis sonnerati. The sequence goes on along the minus strand of JAGQAX010000003.1, from coordinate 25,213,615 downwards.
TATCTGCAGGGAGCAGAGGCGAGGGCACACACACACACAACACACACACACACACACACACACACACACACACACACACACACACACACACACACACAATCCCAAGTTCCTGAAGAAGTGATGTGTCAGCAAGGGACTGCTGTTTACATTTACACACACACACACACACACACACACACACACACACACACACACACACACACACACACTCACAGCATCTTGGGCTTTCAGAGCAGCGAGATGGTGTGAAGAGGAGGATTTAGGCTGTTATTGCTCGCTCAGTGCACTTCTTTCTCTGTCACCGCTCAATTCACCAAAATCTAACTCAGCATCATTGGTCTTTTATCCAGCTGTCATCCGCCTTCTGCTGCATTGAGGAAAATGTCCAGATCAGTAATTTCAGTATCTCCTCTGCAAATGTCTTTTGTGTCTGACTAGAAAACCTGTAGCTGGGTTGAGATTAGCTCAGCACACAATACTCCTAGAGCTCCTGAATGCTTTTACTGGGTCACTACGCCATAAATTTACATTCGGTATGGGCTGACCCGATCATTTCAAACTCATGCTGTGTGTGCAAGTGCTGCTGAAATACACTAATGCACACTTTGATTTCACCAGAAGTGTAAGAAGAATTACAGAGAAATTTGTTTTAAGTGAACATAGAATTTTTCATTTGAAGTAGTGTTGCATACACACCACTGAGTCTACTGTAAAACACACAAACTTTGGATCAGCCTGTGATTTCAATTTTTAACTTTGATTTTCGGTGTGATTTTGAATTAAGCCCTCAGTGGGCTGATGATATTGGTTTCCTCTGATCAATGTTGCATCGTTTTGCTTTCAACAAATTACACAATTCACATCAGTAAAAATTTCCAACTTCTTATTTAAGTCTTATTTACGTCTTCCCTTAATTTTATGGGGCAGTGTAGTTCCACAACTGCCTCTAAAAGATTTCTGTTTGTGTACAGATTAAACAGACAAGATGGATCACATTAATTATTAAGCTTTAGAGATATTTGTACAGGTAGTTTTGAGCTTTGGAGAGAGCTAGGCTAAGCTAAGCTAGGCTAATTACCTTCAGTCACCAGCTCCATACTGAACACACAGACATTAGAGTAGTATTGATCTTCTCCATTTCTTGTAAAGACAGCATGTGGCGTATCTCCAAATACACTGAACTATTTCTTTTACCGGTGAGAGCAATATGTTTTATCTAACTTTGAGGGTGTGTTCGTACTCTGTATGATTGATTCGTATGTCCGAGTACGATTGCCCCGTCTCTCTACTCCACTGCTGCTTAGCTTTTACATCAGTAATGGTGTTCTGTACCCGAGTGCACTTGCTTTGTCATCGGTGTAACATTTTTGTTAGTGCTACAGTGTAGAAAAGGGTGCACGCAGATGAACACTGCGTCCTCAGGGACCGTCATCAGTGGGGACAAGCGGAGCAGTGAGGCGGAGCTTTGCTCCGGGCCAGAGGAGAATCCGCTGCTGCCGGGTGCAGAACTTTTCCTCTCTGGCCAGAGCTCCAAATGCAAATTGAAGGCAGTAGTGAAGCCGGATCTGGGTCTTTTCAGCGGCGACCTGTACTGCTGTTTGATATAGATACATCGGTTTTAAATTGAGACAGTTTTATAACGGGTTAAAAACTCACTTGTGTTAAATAGCAGTCCACTTCCATGTTTTGGGAAAGCTGATGTTCACACACTTGATGCGTACAGTATCGGAGTACATAGGAGTCGTACTAGAGACCACTTGGGCAAGTGTACTGTGTCAGGTTCAGTACACAATGTTCACACTAATAAAATGAACTTTGGGACTTTGGCGTCAAATGTACTTGGATCTGGGCCAAGGTCCCTGATGTGAAAGCCTCCTGAAGGCAGGTGAATTTATGGGGAATGTGTGGATCACAAGAGGTTGAAAAGTCAAAGGTTTCATCTGAGCGCTTCCCTACAACATTTTCTAATCAAGCGTTTATCAAGCAGATACTGGGAAAATGTTCATCCGTCATCTCTGTCTCAGTTTCCAGTATTCATTTCTCTGTTTTCCGTCTTTTCCTCCTTACCGCTGCAGACATTTTTTTACTCCAGCATGCATCCTGCATTCATTCTTCTTCTCCCCTGTTGTTTAATTCTGGTGGCACGAAAGACAAAAGCGGTCTGTGTCATCTTTCCAAACGCACGACCAGGATCATGAATGTGAGCCACAAGCTGGCACGTGCACACCCACACAGTCACGCCCACATGCAGGAAACACAAGAGGCAGCGAAGGAGAGATGAAGGTGGAGAATCTGAGCCCTGAGAGGTGCAGAAAAGAGGAAATAAGAACAGGAGAGAGAGAATGGCACGCACAGCTTGGCATTTAAACAGAGGATTTCCTCTGTACCTCGTCTTCCCTCCGCTTTCTCTGTTTACATAAGGAGAGACTACTTCACATAGCTTGTATGAGAGGCCAGGAGTGTGATTGTGCATGTTTGTGTGTGTGTGTGTGTGCTTTCTACTAACACACAGTTACAGCCATCATTTATATTAAAAACGAAACTTGTATCTTCATGTGTTGAGTGAAGGTGTGAATCAATAACTCTCTACGGCTTTAACATAAACTTCCCTCAAGTTGTTTCAAAGTGAAAACCTGATAGTTTTTGTTGTTTATTTGGCACCAATTGATTTTCAGCAATAAAGGGGATAAGGAAATTAAACTACTTAGACATCTTTGGAGCTACTAAACACTATCTAAGCACTATCATCCTCTGTTGTACTCTGCTGTGGTGTCAGCAGACTGTCTTCCTGTGGCGTTTTAGCCAAAAGGTGATGGATGTCTCTGGCCACCTCTTTGCTCCCTCAGGGGGAATTTCATAAATACTTAAGACACTATCAGAGTCAGCAGGCCTGAGAGAAAAGATAATATTTTCCTTTTTTTCTTACCTCCTCTATCTCCACCTTTTATCAGCTGTCTAATGTTTTAGATAGCATACCTTGTAGAAAACAGCCTCGTTTCCACCAGGCAGCCCAGTTCAGTTCAGTTCAGTTCAGTTCAATTTGTTACACATTAGAACAGATATTTTTGCCTTTTCATTTTCAAAAGTTGTGGATGGTACCAATATAACTGTTCATTCTGTACTGTTTTTTCATCACCCCTCTGTTGAGATACCGAGCACACTGATCTGATTCCAAAAGGAGGAGATAGACACAAGAGGAGAAAATCAGGAGAAAATCAACACTCTTGAGGCTCATTTATACTCCTTTCACACATGAAAATAGATTTGTCCATTTCAAACATTGTAAATGTCACTGCCATCATATGCATGTGTCCTTCATGACGGCATAGATACAGCCAATAAAGGGCAGAGTCAAAAGTTTAGACAACAGCAAACTACGACAGTGAAGGGGGTCGTAATATTGTACCTTTAAACAGAGGCAGTGTTGTAGAGGGTGGAGGTTTGTGTGGCCATTATTACATATTACAGATATTTCCATTATTAAAATTTCGATGTCGCCTCCTACGATCATTTCTTGCTTGAACCATGCTACCCTGCCTCCACAATTTCCAATGGTATCTGTAAGCTCTCAGAAAATGTTCACAACTATGAACGAGGAGACCGCAGTGTACGGATTGAAGGCATCCATCTCTGCATCTACTCTTGAGCATGAATGAGCTGAGTGAACCAGGGTGGGGTCACCCAAGTGGGCCCCAGATAAGATACCCACTTTGTACCCAGGTCGCCCCAGCACAACCCATGTGGGTACCACTTGGGCAAACCCACCCATCTAGGCAGTTTGCATGGGGTCAATATGGAACACGTGAACGATCCAATAAAGGGCCCATTTTTCAGTCCATTTACTGCCCACATTGGCCCCGCATAGAAATGTTTGCTGGGTGGCAAATTTTAAGGTGGAATGTTGACATTGTGTTGACATTGTGAGTTAATCAACACACCTTAAATGTCAATATGAAAACACTGACCATTCCATTTGCTTTTACTGACAACAACTACAGTTAAGATACAGTTAAGATATTGAAAGATGTGTGACTGATATGCCATAATATGCCGGTAATATTCACAGTATATGACTTTATAAGACCTGCCTGTTACTGTCTATTTTTGTGAGATTTCACCACTTGAGTCAAGTCCAAGTAAAATTACTGTAATGCCAAGCTGAAAAGCTTTCAGATGAGGGCTGCTGCCAAGGTGGGATCTCTTATATCAGTTCAGTGTATTTAATGCTAACTCGTTATTGGCAAAAACACAAATGATGCTCCAGCAGAGGGCGTCCTCCCGAACCAGTCAACAACCACAATATAATATTGCATTGGTCCAATGGCACTTTCAAAATTTCATTTTCAGTTCTCTACCACTTTATTTTAGGAGTAAAGTGATAGTCATGTATTATGAAAGAAATTATAATGTGCAAATTGTGACCTACTTGTGACCTACACATCACTGAAGAGTTATATTTTATTGTGGCACATTCACCGTCCAAATTTCCTTTTTTCAGATCTACGTTTCCCTTACGTTTTTTATTGAGCAGTTGCTAGCTACTTGCTTTCGCTAACACAAGAGCTGGCTTGTTGAATCCCTAAAGGACTGTTAAGATGAAGGTGAGAATGGATTTGGACTGGGTGGCGGGCAGCAGGACGCCGCCTGGGAGCAGATGGAGAGCTCCACTCTGCTGGCGCAGCCTTGGGCTTTGCTGCCTCAGCTGTCCGGCCTGGACCCATGGTGGGACTACAGTGGCCCAACATGCTGCTGCACTTTGCTTACCAAGGACTGGATCCTGGTATGGGTGACGGACTGCTGCACAGGCTGCAGTGATACATTACACACACACAAGGTGTATTGCCATCCAGAGCCCACAGTGACTGTTCTTAGGAAATCTTGTAGGCCATTTTTTACTGCTTAATTTTCAATATGAAAGTAGAGATAAATAGCCAACCATTAACGTGACACCATGGATTAGTTTTCTTTCCATCCTCCCCAATTTTTTTAGTCATCAGCCACCACTGATTTGCATGGACAGCAGAGAAGAGGATTTTGCTGTGGTTGTGGTTCGAGAAGTTTCTGCAGATGTTTTGATACAGTCTCTCTGCAGTAAAAATTGATCACCACCTACTGAAGTGAAGATAGCCACTTGATTGGAGCATTTGATATTCAAAAGACAGAATTTGGGCTGAGTACATACCTTTAAAGTTAAACAAGTACAGTGTGAACCTTGCGGAGTTGAGCCACTGCATATAGAATTGATGGGAAAGTGTGTTTGAGGAAAACAAAGCTAATAATAGTGCTCCGATACCTGCAGACCACAGCACTTGGGGAAATCTCAAGGGGCTGCTGCTCGGATTGAGGGTTCCTCCTGATGTGTGTGTGTGTGTGTGTGTGTGTGTGTGTGTGTGTGTGTGTGTGTGTGTGTGTGTGTGTGTGTGTGTCAGGGAGGGGTGGTGGTCAGTGTGCTGGGTCAGAATGCTGGCGAGGTACTTTCACAGAGTTTCAGAGACGCACTGATCAATAAGTGCTTTAAATAGGGACACAAATACCTGCACACAGCATTAATCTCAATAGCTGGATCCTATTTAAGAAGGAAGCATTTTGCTGAATAGATTGGCTGGATGGCAACCACACAGAGGTGCAGTAAGTGGTTGGAGAGGCCCAAACGCCACTCAATGCCTTCCCTAGTGTTCATCAGCAATTGCTCAGGAGGGAAATCCAGACCACAAACTCGCACAGAAACACACACAAAGTTGTATTAAGATTTTTTCACACAGTGGCCCAAGTTTTGTTTAATTTAGTTTTAGATAACTTTATTAATCTCCAGAAGGTAAAATAGTTTGTTGCACACACAGAGTGACAAATAACAAAGGGGACATAAAGCTGATATGCTGCCACAACAGAAGGAACACCATAAAACAAACACTAATTGCAAGAATTACAGCACTTATAAAACTGTGTCTTTAATACTGTTGATCAGTTGATAAATAAAAGACAGCTGTAAGTGATACACTTGAAAAATGGACAAACTAAATAGACAATAAATGTGAAATTAAACCTTTAAAATCATGTCAAGAACACAACCTGTATCTCTGGAAACAGGCAAGTATCACACATTATTTAAAGGTTTCAATGTTGTGGGCACAAAAGACCTTAAATCTCTCTGTGTAGCCTCTTTGTATCTGTAAACGGTCACTCAACCCAACTAAAACACAATACCTTCTTACTTAGGCCGCTTAAGTATGGTTTAAACTCTCCTCCAAAACCTTTTCCAATGAGTCAGATGTCAGACTTATTACAAGACCAGCCTTTTTAATACACTTGCTAATTATATTCTAATCTTTGGCTGTTGCTATTACTCCATCCTACAACAGCATAGGGCGAGGTACTGGTCACAGACAAATTTTGTTGTCCTGTTGACTGGGCTGTCAGATCACAGACATGCTAAATTAAGATGGTGAATATGGTAAACAAATCCTCTGCATTGTCATCGTGATCATAGCATGGTGTTGTTAGCATTTAGCCCAAAGCACAACCTCAAAGCAGAAATGGAATATAGTTAGAATGTTTACTTTTGTGTATAATCACCTGAAAATAAGAATGATTGTGTTTTTGTTACATTAGAATGAGCTGTTTATATCTACATAGGGAGCACCAACATGTTTCCACAGTAACATGGAACAGACAAACCAAACACTGGCTCTAAGAGAGAGCCATTGGTGTTTTTGCATCAGCAAATACAGTTAGCACCACTTCTGCAATGACCATTGTAAGAAAAAAGACATTTTTTTTTTTTAACGTGAAATTGTTTTATTCAGTGTTTTTTCCAGTTTGACTCACCTGGTCCAATTGTTTTGGAGAGAAAGAGACCTCTACAGACAACTCGGCTCCCGCTAAAACCCTCCCGAACTTCTTAAAATTATAAGAGACAAAAGGTGAGCTCATGTCAGCAGGTGTGGGGCCAGTGGCTCATCTCTGACGAGCCTAGCAACAGAGGAGAAAGACTGATTTGTGTCATGGAAGTGCTCTATTCAGTGTTTTTACCGGTTCAACTGGTCTGTTTCTTTTGGATATGAGATGACCTCTGTGGATAACTCAGCTCAAGTTAAAATCTCTTGAACGTCTTGATCTTAAGTTATCAGAGATAAAGTGAGCAGACATTAGCAGGTGCTGGGCTAGTGGCCCTTCTGTGACTTGGACAGCATGGGACAAACACTGATTTGTAATGTGAAACTGCTTTATTCAGTGTTTTTACCAGTTTTAATCACCTATCTGTTTGTTCTGGAGAGGAAGAGACCTCTGTGGGTGATTCAGCTCTCAGTAAAAACCTCCTGGACAATGACCACTGAAGGAATCCTAACCAGGAGAAGTTTCAGGTGGTTGCAATCTGCCGTCTCCACCACTAGGTGCCACTAAATCCCCCTAAATCTTACACACTGGACCTTTTAAAGCATTAACATTTTCTGACTGAGTCAGTTTCACATCAATATAAACTCGCAGATATTTAAGAAACAGTTTCAACCTGCTGATTTTAATTTGAACTCGTGAATCTTCATCCTAGTTTAAAGGTCAATAATCATCTTCCTCCTTTAATATGAAGGTTCAGGTTGTCACCTGCTCTGGGACAAAAATCAGGAGTGTGTTGGCCTACACGAGCTAAACAGTGTGTGTGTGCTTGTGTGTTGGTGTGTGTGTGTGCAGCCTCCAGGGGATTTGTGTCCATGCCTCGGGGCGTGTGTAGTGGACAGCTTGCGGCTGGATTGATAGAGTGACGTCAGCGCGCCGCTACCTCTCCCCGAGGGCAGGATTAGTCGGGAGCAGCAGAGACAGCGCTCCGGTAATCTCCCGGTAATAAATGGGGGGAAACGGGCACGTTCGGAACCGCCGGTACCGAGTGACACCGGAGGCCCCCTGAGACTCCTGAGATCTGACTCCTGCATTTGAAGCATGATGGGTCGCTTCGTGACGCCGCAGCAAACCGACGCGCCCCGGACAGGTAAACGCAGCAGCAGGTAAGCTGCGGAGACGCAGGGTGAACTCGTCTCAGGAGGATTTACCTTGGCAAGGTGTTCACAGGCTGCACTGTCTGTCAACAACTGCTGCTGTTTTATTTTTACTGCTGGTGTCTGCCGTGTGTGTGCGTGGAGGTTAGAGATTATGGGGTGGTTGTTGACAACTTTACAGTCCGTGCAAAACTGAGGGAGGAAGACGCCAAGTTTAAGTGGCGGTAAATGTTCCTCTCTCAATTTGAAAAGCATCTTTGGTTTCACACAGAAACACACAGAGTACAGGTTCATTCATTCATTCACTGTACTTGGTGTGAGTATCAGTGATGGAGGGGAGGACTGTGAACCCACTTGAACTCGGTTCATCTGTTGTTGACCGACCTACTGCTGGCAAGGTTAGTGTTTATGACCGATTAGAGAAGACATCATAGCTGAATGACAGGCTGATGTACATCTATCCCGCCTGACTGTACAGCCGGCTCCATTATTTGGCACAAGTGGACAGAAGCGTTTTCCAGTTTGCTGAATTTACAGAAAAAAGCATGAAATAAATTCATGGTTAGACAACTTAAAACTTGAAATCATCAATGCTGGTTTCAAGGACTTTTATAAAAAAAATATCCCCCAAACACTCTGGCTATTGGAGTTCATTTTTGCTCCATAATGATTACTCTTTAAATGCGTATTTTAGGCTCTATTTCTTCACCAACTTGCACTGTACATCATGTTGCTTTACGCAGTGCCTCGATCTATACTGCCAGACAGATGGTGTTCAACGTGCTGAGGCGCGCCTCTTTTTAAGCACAAGCCCTAATTAAGCTTTTTAATTGCAATTAATCTTACCTCGGATCTTTTTTCCATTTGTCTTTTTCTAGGACAGAAAATGAATGAGGAGAGGAAGGACACACTTGCCATGATCATAAAGGGCAGCCTGGTCTATATGGCCCACCACCTCTAGGCATTTATGGTTTGGCTGTCACCTACTTGGCACCTGCCTCTAAATAACAGGATAACAGCCTTTATGCACCGGGTCTAAGGGGTGATGGATACTAAAACCCACAGGCCAGTTTGTAGCCGCCTTGTTACTTTTACCGCTACCGGTTTTTACTGTAAGTTCACTGTATTTTATGGATCTGTGTGGTAACCTGTAAAAAAAAAACAGTGCGCGCTTCCTGCACGGTCGGTGAGATGAGGAGACCACTGGAGTTTATTTATTACAGTGGGGTAGGTTATCCAAATGTATGCGCCTTTTTTGCTTAGTGTGCGCGTGTGTGCGCGTGTGTGTGAGAAAGAGAGAGTCAGTCTTTGCATATGAAAACGGCAGCAAATGCTCTGAATAGGGACAAATGAGGACAAAGAAAGTTTTGGTTCTGCACCACTTGGGTCGAACAGTGCAGGTATTTGGCGGTGGTGTGTGTGTGTATGTGTATGTGTGTGTGTGGGCGGTGCGCTGACTCGGGGGTGACAGTACCACTACCGGACACAGGAGAGAGAGGAGAGAGGAGAGAGAGAGAGAGGGAGGGAGAGTGAGACAGTCAGTGCTGCTTGGAAATATGCGAAGCGGATGTTTCTTGTGTGAGCAGCAGACACACCGCCGTGCGTCTTTGCGCTCAGAGATCATCCAGTCCTGATCCACTCACCGCGTCTTTCTCTCGTTTTTTTTCCTTCTTCTTCCCACAGCAGCCTCACCTGCGAAGCCACAGCGGAGAACAGCGGAGCTCCTCAGCGGACACTTTGCTGACTAACACCAACAGACACCGGGACCGACCGACAGACACCTCAGTGTACTTTTAACCATGGAGCAGAGCCGGGCAGAGTAACTTGACGGCAGCCTATCCACAACCAGACTGTCAGGGAGGAGAGCGATCTTCACAATGACCCGTTAAATTCCTGCCGCCGATGCTTTCTTTGGAGAGTGGATTGACCATCTCCTAACAGCAGAGGAGACGAGCAGAGAGGCCTTTTATTCCTTTATTTTAGTCTTCAGATGGACCGAGTGCCCTCGGCACTGGCCGCTAAGATGCGCTGGATCACGCTGATGCTTGCCGGCTTGACTTTCTGGGGCAAAGTGACTATTTGTAACTGTTTCGACTACGAGGAGCCAGACTATGATTATTATGAAGAGGAGAGAGCGGAGACAATTGACTACAAAGACCCGTGCAAAGCTGGTGAGTCCTGTGTTTACTCACTTTTTATCTGTAGTCGTAAATCAACATTGACCATAAGTATTTAGGTGATCCAGCCCCTCGAGCGCGCTGGCTCTGAGGTGGCACGTGTATGTGTGTATAAGAGATGACAGCGGGTGTGTGTGCGTATGTGCACACTGATCCAGATGCGCCTTTTCCCCATGATTCCTAACCAACGGCGGTGATCCCGCGGGTTGGTGATGCCACGTGCAGCCCGGTGACGGTCCTGCTGAGCCCGTGTCCTCCCGAAATACACGCGCGCACACATTCAGAGCGTGCATCACCTGTAGGCCGAATTTAGGTCCTGATTGTGGCCGAATGGGTGAATTATATACGGATAGTATGTGTATGTGCATGCAAGTACGCGTCTGTGTGTGTTTGCGCGTGCATCCAGATGTTAAATCAACCATCAAGGAAGATGAGAAACAGCTGGACTCAACTGTACCAAAACACGCGCTGATGCACGCTCTCTCTCCCTCTCTCTCTCTCTCTTACACACACACACACACACACACACACACACACACACACACACACACACACACACACACACACACACACAGTGATAAAATTTTTGTTGGACCTTTAATGATCTGGGAGCTGCTGTGGAGCAGCAGTGAAACCATGTTTGGTCTCACAGACAGTAGACGGGTTTTTATAATGAAATAAGGAACATTTACACAAATTGATCATAAACACATTTTAGACTGTGTCTGCAAATCTGATTTAAAGTGTGGTTTACATATTAAGTTTTTTAAAAGTTGCAATATATTATAGGTTTTATAGGTGTGTGTGTCACGCCTGGTGTCTGTGTGTGCTCCACCCAAATGAACTCATGTTTTAGACACAAAGCTGGAGATTCATTTAAGACTTTATGCAGATTCCTTTGTCTTTCCTGTGTTACATTACAGATCGTATATCCTGTGTGACAGTACTCCGTGGTGTCCAGTCCATCCAGTTATTGTAGTCTTCATGATTTGAAAATTTTGAATTGAATATAATACGTAAGTTTCAGCACAAAGTGAAACTGGCACAAACATTTATTTTCATTTTGCATATTTACATACTTTATGATTTAAATATCCAGTGTGGAGAATATAGTGGCATCTAGTGTTGAGGTTGCAGAACTGAGCCAAGCGTGGCCGATGCGAAAACACAAATGGCCCCATCTACAGTCAGTGTTTGATTTGTCCGTTCTGGGCCACTGTAGAAACAACATGATGGACTCTTTGGAAGAGGACCCGACGGTGTGTAGATATAAAGGGCTCATTCTAAGGTTAGGAAAACACAATGATTCTTATTTTCAGGTGATCATAAACTAAAGAAAATATCGCTCTGAATATCATACTCCATTTCTGTCAGTAGATGCCCCTAAATCCAACACACTGGACCTTTAAGTCTGAGATGTATGACTCTATTAATGTACAAAGACTGGAGCAAACTAGAGACTGATTAGATAACACAAACAGAACTTTAATTAAATAAAGTATGCAGCAATACTATAATACGTAACTTTGCCTAAAACATAGTTTGAAATTACAATTAACTGTGTCGATTTCCAGATTTAGGAAATATATGATGAAAGAAAGTAAACAAGACTAAGAACCTCACCAGGCAAGTATCGAGGCTCGACTGCCAGCCTCAAGTCTGCACTCATCTTGCACTTATGCTCTTGTGTGTTCAGGTGTACAGTAGTGTTGCCAAATATATTTATTATTAATACATATCAATCCTGTATATTTGAAATAGATTCAATACTGATTTTCCGCAGTATTGATTCACCTGTACCAGCTGCGCTTTCTTGCTCTCACTTATTATTAATGCTTACTACAGTTGTTCGGCTGTTCTCTGTCACTAACCAAGGATGCTTCATGTTATATCCTTGTTGTATTTACCTTTAAATTAACTTGTATGCCCTCAATGTCAATTTCTTCTCCATGGTACCAAAAAATGGTATCAAATATCAATGTTTTTCTAGATATTGTATTGAAGTTAAAACATTTGGTATCATGAGTACAGATGTGTATCAATCTTCTTGTAACATTAAGACTGCTCCTTTAATGATCACCACGCTTTGTCCAGACCGTGTAGCAAAGCTCAAAGACCAGTAAGGATTATTATTGAGTGTTAACTCTCCACCCGTACCAGCATCATTCCTACAGAGCAGGTGGAGGAATCTGAGCCTCTCCTCTCTTGTCGCAGGAGAAATGTAGAGGTGTTGCATCTTCTGCGTCTGGATTCTTGTTCTGGTTACACCCGTCTGACTGCGTGTGTGTGTACAGATGTGTTTGTGAACACGTCTACATGTTCATATGTGTTATAATTGCACGTCTGGGCCTTAATGTTGTCTGTGATGACATGTTGGACTGATAAGAACTCCACCCAGAGCACTGAGCGTCCACACGCTGACCAACACACATTCCTCACATACCAAATACACAAACCTGACAACCCTGGACACTGGCCAGTGTGTGTGTGTGTGTTTTCATGTGCATGATACACTGATCTCTGTGTGAGTGATTTTATGTTGATACTGCAATCCCATGACTTTGTGGTTTTTAGTTATGCTGAGACCTGACCGTGTGTGTGAGTGTGTGTGTGTTTGGATTGAAGCCCGGCAGGTTAAGGGGAGACAGTCAGTCTACTTATGTTTGAGTAACTGAGCGACTTGTGGGTTAAAATAACTGAGTGAGAAAACACAGGCAATGTTTTTATTTGCTAGAAATATCAGTGTACATAAAGAATGTATTCATACTTACATGCTTAGATTGCAGGCACGAGCATTACGTTTTCTCTAAACCAGTTTCTGTTTCTTCTGATTTAGAGAAAATCATGTACACGCTTTACTGACTCTTTTCATTTTTAAATGTAGTTTTTAAGGAAGTGTTTGCCTTTATTCGTTGGTTGACACTGTGATCTTGAGAGCGAAGAGAAACCATAACTCAGAGAAAGCGAGGGGAGGGGGGCAACATACGGCAAACATCCCTCTGGACTTGAACTGGGAACATCACATGTACTGTACATGGTATGCATGTTGAGTTCAGATTAAAACCAAATCAAATGTTGGCCTCGCTTTATTCATGCAAATTCATGCCAGACTTCTGAAGTGCATGTCCCTGTTTCTACAAACGACAATAATTTCTGTAACAAATTAACGCCATGTTTGTGTGACAGATTTCAAAACTTTTATTCAAACACTTTATTTTGCTCATATTTATGTTCAGTCCAGTGGACCTACAGGATTTACCCAACATTCACTTCATCTTCTGTCACCTTATTTATCTTCATCCTCCACTTACGGTCTCTTACATCAGGACAAGCTCCTGAATGAGGTGATTTTATTGCAGTTAGTGATGGGAATTGAAAGGATTTTATCAGTACCAATGCCACTATTGATTCTGCTTTTCAGTTTGATTCTTTGTCAATGTCTGTATTGATTCCATCAATTCTTTGTGTGGGAAAAGGTTTTCAGTGTATGAACACAGTGTAGATGAAATGGAGTATTTTTTGTACAGCATTCTTTGTAATCATTCAGTTAATCAACCTGCCCGTGTGCTGCAAATGTTTTATATCAGGACATCTGTAACGGACATGCTGCAGTGGTACTCATGTCAAATTCATGGTATTCCTGAAATTTAAAGAGCAACTTGCAGGTTAATGTTTTTTCTAAATTTACACTTAATCTTCCTGAAAATGGCCGTTTAAAAATGAATGCAGGATTTTATGTTTTACAAGACATTCGGGCAGAAATACAAAGAGAAAAGTACCCATTCTGAGCAATGTGTCTAAAAAGGCCCTTTTTTAACATCATACGTCAAACACGTCATATTACGTAACAGTAGAGTCATACTTGACACTGCCGTTATTGGTTGTGAGTGGTGGTGAGTTGGTACTTTTCAGTAGATTGGTGTTGTATTTGATCATTTTCCTCACGGTGAAGTATTGTGTTTGTGCAGGTTGCCCAAATTCTGTTTTGTCAGGACATCCAGTCCACGGTTTCCCAGACAGGAAAAAGAACGGAGCTAGATTTTGTGCCTGGGTGTGGTTTGTGCAGGTACAGAGATGGGACTTCACTGCAACATCGATAACGAAAAATGTGGCCGTTGGTGGCGCTCACTTTTAACAGGAGAATTACGTTGCGGGTGATATGATAGAGTTCAGGACGGGATTTTGAAGCGAGGACCGTGTGAGGCTTTTAAGGAGTGTGGATCCTTCTCAGCTGCTTTATCAGCTCCTCCAGCAGCAGCCTCTGGTTCTGCAGCTGCTAGTGGGAGTGAAGGTCACAGATCCGTCAGAGATACAGCTCGATGGTGTTGTGGAAAAAGATCATCATCAGCATGTTTCTGGTGTTTCCACCCTTACTTTAAAACTTAACTTTACAGACATTGCAAGCAGCACTGTTGTCATCTTTCTTGTTGAAATGAACCCACATTTCAGCCCATTTCTTCCTCTGCGTTATGACCTTTTCTTCAGCAGCATATATGTATGAGTGTGGCATCATTGTTTTGCAGTGCACAGCTGTCAGAAAAACATCCCGACATGGATAAAAGAGAATAGAGTTCACCGGGAATGAGTCCTACAAACTGGAAATAAGTTAGCATTTTACCACTCACGTTTCCCTCATCTCAAAATCAGTGGGTTGAAATAAGGTCTGTGGTTAACAAGAGCTTAAGAGACTTTCTGGTTTTGTTACAACACAAAATACGTCAGCACATAAACCACTCGAGAAATTTGAAGCTTCTATGTGTCTTAAAAAAGGTGGTTGCTAGCATTAGGCTTGATAAGTCCACAGAACGTCATCATGCCGAGCAGTGCTGAACACAGCTTTTCAGTCTTGTTATGGTGGTGACGTTAGGTAATGCATCTGTATTGTAGTTCATTTATAGCCTAACGTTAGCTTTTTACCTCTGGTGATGTCATTCAGGCTTCAATAATCATGAAAGTGGTGGTCATAGGTGAAGATTATATTGCTGAACAAAACATGTATCATGAGCGTTTGTTTGCCACAGAGCCTATTTGAGTAATAATCCAAAATCCAATGAAAAAATCCAGTAGGCTTTTTGACGAGGGAACCAGGGCGATGCAAACGTCCGCATCAGCCTACAGAAGTCATACTACATACATACGTTATACTGTTGACAAAATAATCTCACCTCAAAATCCATTTAGCAGTTGTTATGGAGCTTTCGGCTGAATCACAGGGTCCTCATCTGCATATGGAGGTTCTCAGTTTCCACAGAACGTTATCTGTTCAACACTTTAAGGACTTCTAATTCATCTTGACAGAAAACTTCAAAGTTGACTTTGGGAACAAGCACAGCACCAGTTTTGATGCCCAATTTATCTTAATTCAAGCAGGTTATTCAAGGATAGTCACTGATTTTGCCTTCTCACGTGAGGATTGCTTATTTCTCGGTTTTATATCATTTTAAATAAATACTATATATTTGAAATAAATTCATAATTTAAATTTTTTATTTTTTTCTGGTATGTAGAACAAATATTTTTGGGGTTTTATACTGATGGTAGGACAAAACAAGTAACTGTACATGGGCTCTGAGAACTTTTCTCATGAGAGTAAATGCAGAGAGGCAAATTGCCAAATAAGAGTGAATTAGTGGTTGGCTTTTACTTTCACTTTCGCTGGTGAACATGTTCACAAACAGTAACCAACAGTCCTACAGAGCATCCTCCATTTACACATCTCCAAAACCGTCGTACTTTCCACACCCAAGAAGGAAGAAAAAATAATAGTAAACATCACATAGATCAGTGTGTATCTTCTCAACATTGACATATACATAAAGACACTCATAAACCTCTAACATCTAAATACATACACAGATATACGCTCACAAATACACCAGTCAGGGTCTACACATGTGCAAGTTCACAAGTCTCCAGTGTCTTTTTGCATGTGCATTCATATATTGAAAAATTAATTAACAGATTTATCGATAATAAAGACAAGTCTTAGTTGCACCCCCGCTAGAGTGGACCCATTTCGTTGTCAGTGTGTAAAGAGTTGGTGGCTGTGTGTGTCTGTGTGTGTGCAGCTTGTAAGAAGTGGAAGCGCGGCTCATTCCAGGCCTGACCCTGTGGCATCGGTCTGAGTGGTTGGTATTCCGCCTCCTGTTTTTGCTGGGAAAACACAAGGGGAATATTTGGCTGTCTGCTTATCTCCTCCGAGTCCCGCGCTGGTAGACAGGAGAACACACACTTCCAGGCCTTTGTGAAGTGATTTCCCTACGCGAACACACACATGCACACAGACGCACACACTCAGTACGCGCACACACACGCAGAGCTCCCTCCATTCACCCGCGCTTATCTCTTCCTGGTTGTCTGCATCCTGCTACTCAGCTGGAGATGACACACACACGGGCACGCACGCACACACTCGTGGGGACGTGCACGAGCTCCTACGCTCACTCAAGAGTCATTCATGCTTCCTTCCAAATCACTGTTCTCATAAAATGCTCACACAAACGGAGTGAAAGCTAAACAAACCACGATGTCCGAGTGAAGCTGTGGGTCATTTCTTCAGGAGTGACCCGGGAGACTGACTGCCTGTTCTTCAAATACAATAGTGGAGTATCACAGGAGTGTGCAGCAGTATAGTACAATACATTATGTACATGTTCTCATGGGCGTACAACTCTGATGTTACCACATAGGATTTACAATAAGAGTTCATGCTGCAACATGGGTGGAAACAAAACAAAACATTCATATTATGATTTCAAAGATAGAGAATATTAGTGGTTTTGTTCTCTTCGTCGTGCACAATCTGAGTCACTCTGTTGAGAAGCAACAGGACTGATGCAGCTTTGACTGCATTAATTATTCTGTTCTCGTCCACCTGGGGGTCAGAGAGCCGCGTCAGGTACAGTACCTCTGGTCCCTCTGATTGACTGTAAAGCTCTCAAGTACAAGGGTGAATGAATCTCTTGGTTCTTGTCACTGTACGTAGGTGTCCTAATATCTCTACTTGTTACTGTGCATCTTTTATGTTTTTTATTGTGTTGTTGTTTGGCTGTAACTTTTTTGTATGCTGCTGTCTTGGCCAGGTCTCCTTTGTAAAAGAGATCGTTGATCTCAACGGGGCTAACCTGGTGACATATGGGTTAAATCAAAACATAAAAGAGCTGACAGTGATTTAGTGTTGAGTTTACGAGCACTTAAGTAACATGAATAGTTACATCACAGTTTCCATCTGGAGCTTGAACCAGGACCTTCCACTTGAGGGACGATCTCCACCCTGCTGCCTACATGAAGTGGTTCACGTTGGCTGGAGCTCATTCTGTTGTTCAATAGTAATAATAATAATAATGGCTGACTACACACGATATCATTGCTGTTATGTTGTTTCACAGGTGAAGGGAAGAAAAGCATGTTGGAAATTTAGTTGTAGAGTTTTCTGTATCCAAACATTTGCAGTCTAGTTGCTGAGCTTCCATTTGAGTGGCTTCAACCTTCTGTAGGGTCTGAGGCGCTCCACTCTAAACACTTATGTTCGTTTTAAACAACACATTCTCACTCCAGCCTCGTCACATATTGACGTGTGGTCATGGACCTTCCACTTCCAAGTGCGACATGCAAGATACCCAGGATGCATTGGTGGTTGACGTTCTGGGACGCCATGTGAAGTTCTGCCTGTTACATACATTGTCTTCTTTCAAAATACTCTTCCATTTTCACTTCCATTTCCATACAGTCTCTTTCAAAATAAATGCACTACGTCAGTACAACAAGGCGAATTGATGTTTTTTTTGTTTTTCTCCAAAAACTAACGCATGTGGTTAAGTTTAGGCAACAGAAGCACTTGGTTAGCTTAAGGACCGGACGCGAATTCCGCTCTCCCGGGTGAGAGTCGTGTCTGTTGGACCCATCCTGAACCCATCCTGCCCACCCTACTTGTGACTTTTGCCACCTTAACTTTCGTTCTTGTCTCACTGTGTTTCCCCTCATGTTGCCGATACCCATTAAACTATAACTGCAACCGGCCATGCATCATGTTGACGTTAAAGTCGACAACTTCAAATCTTTAAACTGAACTATTTTGGTACATAAAACATATTTTACTGTATTTTACGCTGTTTTGTCAAATAGTTTGTGATAAATCTACATTGACTGCAGTGTTTGACATACCCAGAAAGCCTCACTTGACAAATTTGGATGAACTCTAAAATACTGTAATTTTTATTGCCACTGCAGTATTTCCCCTGGGATTTTTTCCTGGCTGGGGTGCTGAAGTGTGACTTTTATTTTGCGCTGCCAGATGATATTCAGCACGTCTGCTGACACGAGAAGGGCTGTAGACACATGCTTGTACACAGATGCAGATGTCGAATTACATTTATTAAAATACATTTAATACCCCAGATGCCGTTGCAATCACTTCTGCATGCTGGGACTGATGTAACATCTGACATCTAGTGTTTCAATCGATACTGTGACTCTAAAAGCAACTGGTGACTGTTAACTGTTAGTAGAGCACAAGTTACCTAGATAAAAACTGCACTCAAAAGGTACAGGAGGTTTTTAAGTGAAGACATCAAAGCCAAATATTGTTACAATTGCCCATGGTCTCTAATAAATCCGGTCACAGAGGCAAAATGATTCAAATCCTGGAGAAATGCAGATGTGATGTTAAAGAGCTGGTATACATAAAGATGCCATGACGGTTGAGTTGGCACAAAACAAAGCTAAATGTAAACACTGTCAAAAAACAGCGCAGTGTATCACAGCCTCTACAGAAGCACTCAGTGTGTGTGTGTGTTTGTGTGTGTGTGTGGTGAGCGAGGAGAGAGGGACTGTCTCTGCTCTTGGCCTTTTTGAACCACACTGTCCTGAACTGCTGCTACTTTAATAATGACTTTTATTGTGATTTTAATATTTCAAGTAGGTTTTATTTTTTATATTCCTGAGGGAATGCTGCAATAATGTTTCTCAGTTTTTTAGATTTTATGATTTTGTTGTTGACTTCATGCTTCACTGCTCACTTTATTCTTCTATTTCTTTAGTTAATTACTTATTTGTTGACTTAGTGTTTTATGTTCATTTTTTAATGATCACTGAGACCTGAGTTTTACATGTTTTTTTCTTTTCATGTATTGGCATGACTAGAATGACACTAAAGAATCCTTGATGGTCGATCCTTGGTCCTTGAGCTGGACGTCAGGTTAGCAGTATATCATAAACGTAACAGGAAATGTCCGTGTGACCTACAGTTTATCCAACCTGCCAGACCAGTGAAGCTGTTTTAGTGATGTGCAGAGAAAATGTCCTAGGTGTTGATCACTGATCACTGGTGCTGATTGGCTTTCAAACTATTTAGAGCTGATAATGATCAGCCAATATTCGATATATATTATAATGACCATGTCAACATATGATGTGCAAGGTACCCTGGGTGCGTTGGTTGTTGACGTTCTGGGACGCCATGTCAAGTTCTGCCTGTTACATGCATTGTGTTTTTCCAAAATACACTTTCATTTTCACAGGAAGTTTGCCATTTCCATACAGTCTCTTTCAAAATAAACGCACTATGTCAGTACAAGACCACAAATTGACGTTTGTTCTCCTTCAACAACAAACACACGTGGTTGAGTTTAGGCTACAAAAACACGTGGCTAGGTTTAGGAAAAAAAGAACAGGGTTTGGCTTTAGAATCTTAACAGGACGCGAACACTGCTCTCGGGTGTGACTTTTGCTGCCTTAACTTTCATCTGACAACCGGCCATGCATCATGCCGATGTTAAAGAATGCCTTTTTTCCTTGGTTTCTGACGCCGTAAGTTACTGCCCAAGCGTCGGGTTTTGACGACTTCGGAGTGAGACCGGGCTCTTCTGTAATATCATGTATTTTACTGTATATCTATGTTCCTAAAAAAAAAATAGGCTAGTTCCAATATTTTGTGTCAAATAGTCACAATGCTGTCTGTTCATGCTGTGACAATCCATGCGAGGTGGCGCACACTGTCGGCATTGAGCTTGGTGTATGCATGATGATTGGAGGAATTGTCTAAAAGGCTGAACCCCTTTGTGACTGACAGTGCTTTTGAAATACACATCGACATCGTCGCATTTCAAGCTCAGCCCATGTGGATATTTGAGAGTGGAGTCCTCTGACAGAGTGCCGTTCAGGTGTTTAAACCCATCTGAAAATCTTTGAGGCGTGTTTTGCTGTGGTTCAGTGGCATGAGTGGTGTTGAAAAACGGCTTCAATTAGATCTTCCTTTTATAAGTTACTGCCTCGTTACAATATGACAAATTTTATGATGTAAACTTAAAGCGAGCTTCCCCTGTTTGAAAGACCAGCAGCCGCCACTGCTTGAAATGTATTGATCGTATAGTTTTTCATGAAGGTGGATGCGTTTTATTAATGCACATGCATGTGTACAGTACCCCTCCACCCCTTATCTCAAAACAGGGCTCTCTCAAAATCCAGAGTGTAATATGAACGCTGGTTGACTGTATCCAATATAGGGTTTTTTTGGCTGTTGTGGGGTAGATCTGGTGTCCATTCACAAAAGTTGATGGCTGTGAGATATATCATCTACAGGCTCCAGATAAATGAAACAAAGGAGAGCAGCTGAAGGAAGGCTTCGTAGAAAAAACACTTAACCAGTATTTTGGTCTTTTCTTGGATTTCGGTGACATTTTAGTGACCGCAGATGTTCATATAGCTGTTTTGATGTATTGTAATCTTGTATCAGTGAATCAGGTGTATCGTAATCATATGAAGGTGTGTGTGTCCATGCCCGTGTATACGGCATGTGTGCATTTGAGTTTTTCAGTCAGAGTGAAACCCACCATGTCGTGACAGTGAGCTGCAGCTACTGTTCACCCCTTCCCCCATCTCTCAGTAGGAAGGAAACTAGAGCAATGTGTGTATGTGTGTGTGTTGACACTGTGGCTGCGTTATGTGTGTGTGTGAGTGAGAGGACGAGCGGTCTCACTCATATTATATTAAACAGGATTTTCCCGAGCAGAGTGCTCCTGCCACTGAGCTTCCGAAGTCTTCTTCAGGATTCCCGCCTCAGCACAAACTCTGCGGCCACGCTGAGAGCCCACTGTTTGTTTTGGAGCGTCATTGTTCCGGAGCTACAGAAGCCATGAGTCAGCAGCGCCGTCACTCCGCCCACCTGCCACGCATTGCTCAATTATTAAATGTCTGGCTGCTTTTATGTCACCTAGCTTTTCCTGATGGTATTTATAGCAGCAAAATGATTCGCATACACCCATTATTGGCTGAGGGAAAGCCGCCTTCCCTTCACAGTCAAACCTTTATTTTTACTCAGCTGTCTCTAGTATTGTAGGAATCTATATGAGGTCACCGATGCAGCCTCCCTGCAGCACATGATGCACGGATACTCAATCTCAGCTAGAAGCCTTACCTTGTTTGCTGTACAACTGTGCAAAGACAGCACTGCATGTACCGCTATGGAGAGGTAGTAAGTGAAGGGCAGCTGGACTAGCTCTAGATTTTTAGAGACATTTTGCCTCTCATCCAAAAGGCTTCTTCAGTTCATACTGAATTGGAGGGAGCCCTAGGCATTTAACTTCTGTAGGAACAGTTACACCTTGCGAGTCGTTGAGGTCACATGTGGGTCATTAGTCCACCTGTCTGTCATGTTTAGACTCACATGATTCAAGGCAAAGCTTCTTCAATAACCAAGCTACGTTTTTGGTCTCTACCAGCTCCTGAGGGAAATGTAAATGTCATGAGAGGAGTCAGACTGATCCCAAAACAGTTTAATTACATGTCGGATGACAAAACAGTGAGCTGAAACTGACTATAACAGACAAAATACATAGGGTAAGGATGCGGTGTGACATGTCTGTCGCAGCATGCCTGCAGCAAAATGCATCCATTGCATGCAACTGAAGCTGCTACACCGAACACAGAAGACATGCTTGCCTGCACAGGCATCTCAGAGCTCCTTATTTTTCTTTATGTGCAGAGCAGCACTCCAACAGGTTAAGCTAAAAAAACGGTTTGAAACCACTTGAATATTTGCCAGCTGTGTCATTTTCAAAGGAATACTTCACCAACAAAATGACCACTGGGGAAGAGAATGTGCAGGTTCGTCATGCGGTCTTACCTTGAACTGAAAACTTTGTTTTTCTTGCATGCCTTCATGGGAAATGGCAGCCATATTGATTTACTGATTGATTGGTGACCACGTTCAACAACAGCAAAACTATGTGAAAATATCCATTTAAGAACTCTCACACAACTTGTGCAGTATAATCCAAGTCAAATTTATCCAACCTTACGCTCAGTACTTCCCAAACACACGCATTTTCGCTGAAACATTATAAATTAAAACCGAACTGAAAGTGAAACTTATCTGTACTGTCTTCAAAGTAGGACTCTAAAAGTAATGGTTGATTTGTGGGTGAAGAATTCCTTCATTGTCTCAACCTGATTTATCTTTGTTAAACTCTCAGTAATTAAATAGGAATCAAAGTGATATCAAATCTTACAGAAGTTTGTCCTCTAAGGAGTGAAGCTGTGCAGTCTCACCTGATAAACAGATCGAAGGACAGAGAGAGCAGAATCATCTTCACAATAAACAACATTGTTCTCTGTTGTTTCTCTTTCATTTGATCTTAGTTCATACATGAGTCTGTAGCTTGCCGGCCCCCCCAGGTGCACACCCAGGACACCACGATCATGCCTCGTCACAATGTCTGGCCAAACCCATGACCTTTTGGAGAGGAATCTCAGTGTCACAATAATGTGATTAGGAAGTTACACCAGCTCTCAGTGTGTGTGTGTGTGTGTGTCATATGATATTGTTATTTTGCCTCATACCGAACATTTCTTTGCCTGTTGTCTCCTTCAGTTTAGGTGGTGAAGTGCTCTTTGAGTGTGCGCTTTTTTGAAGTTGGACGGGTTCTTTTTTTAATGACTATTATAATTAGCTGCATTTCAAATTCAGTTACACTCAGGAAAAACAACTCAGGAGCTGATTTTGCAAAGCAAGCTGTTAACCTTTTGATCTTAAATAAACATTTTTACCTTTACTTTGGTTTTTACTCAAGTAATCGTAATTATACTTCAGAATTATAGTTTGGTATGATCTCCTCCGCAAGTACCTCTGATATGCTCTCGCCAGTGTAAGACACACACAGTTTGATTTAAGGTGATTGATGTTTCATAAATATAAAGATAAAAAGTCTTCCTGTTAATTGGATTTGTTTATGATGAGTCTGGGCTGTATTTCCAGGCTAATTTAGATGTCCAGTTGTTCGACTTACTGCTCTGCCATCTGTAATTAGCTACGTTCATGCTTGAAGAAACTTTGCCTACCCTAATCTGTAAACAAAAAACACACACACACTCACTCACACACACACACACACACACACACACACACACACACACACACACACACACACACACACACACACACACACACACACACACACACACACACACACACTCTTTTGTTCATGGCTGTTTCACCTTATGTCACAGAGGTTGATATAATCCCGTCCTCTTTCTCTCTGTAACACACATGCTTGCAGGAGGATGGTGGGGTGAACTTTTTGAATTTGGACTGAGCTTCTACATTTTCATTTTTTTCCCTTTTAAAGAACATTTTTGGCCGATGACATTACAGACTCCTGCATCTCTTCACATTACAACACCTTACTTGTGCCAAGTGGCATGTTGCTATTCCATCTTAAACACTCACAAAGAAGACTATAAATTACAATCATAGTACAAAGTGCTACTTAAAGTGATGCTTTGCAGTTTTCTCCACAATGGATTCTGTGGTTAACCTGGTTTCAAAGTAAAAATGGATTCCAACACTGGCTAGTATCAAAACCACTCATGTATCATGATCTGGGCCGGTATGACCAGGACTAAATATATGATGATTCCTTATGATTTATTGTCCAATGCCAACATTTAGCGCAGGAGCAGGATGTGGTGTGCCTGATATGTTGCAGCGTGGGTCAGTGTGTGGAGAGTCGAGGTAGTGGATCTCACTTTAATGCAGGAGACTCCAGTCTGTCCCTAAACTTAAATATACCTTAAGCACAGTCTATTTTCTGTAACCATGATCTTTCCTGAACCTTAAAAATTCTGTAGTTGTCGTGTACAGATATTGTAGTAAGTGAGAACTTGGAAGAAAATGTCATCTGCGGTTTTGCAGAATTGTCAGCCCGTGAATGTTCACAAATTAGAAGCCAAAGCCAATTAATTGTGTGCATGTTTGATTAAAAGAACAACTTTAATGACAAATGCCTTTAAATTTCGGTCTATCTATGAATCAATTGATTGACAGCTCTACTCTCTTTCATATCTGCTTTAGCAAGACATCACTGTTTAAACTGTTCTTGCATTGTTTTTAATTTTGATGCTACACACCATGTGTGTATTACATTCAGTGTTCAATTGTTCAATATAGCTGTCAATATATACCCATACATATATTCATACATTCTCCCTTTTCCATATGTGCATAAGTGAAAGGTGTATATGGTGTATATGGTGTAAATAGTATTGAGTGTACAGTTGTGTTAACATTTAGTACTTTATATTTTTTTAATTCTGATATAAATCTTTTTGTATTTTATCTTTATTGTATACGTATTCTATCGCCTTTCAACTTGCTTTTCTATCTGTGCTATTGAGCTGCTGTGTACATTTTCTTATCTTATTTTATCTTATCTTATCTTAGACTCGACAGGGTCATGTGTAAGGATGGAGGAAGTTGCAGTACACTGTATTTGGCCATACTCTATCAGAAGTACGACTGTTTGAAAGACACTGCCCATACTTAAATGTGACAGGAGTGATTTGGGAATCTTCTGTGGACATTGATGTGATACAGGATTTCCAAACTTACCACTTTGGGAGTTCATTGTTAAAGCTGTGCATTCAAGCTGACCTGAGTCTCCATTGGCGTTGAACTGCAAACTATTAACAGTCTTTCCATCTGACAGGGGTTGACTGAGCATTTTGGGTGGAGGAGCATCACTTTAATGACCCACTCTTGTGGTGTACTTTTTGTAAGTGTGCATTTTTGTAACCTTTCCGCATCACGAGTGTTTCTAACACTGTCGGCGTACAGTGAGCTCAAACTGCAGCACCTGTTGTTGCTCACAGAGGGTTAACGTGGATCAAGCAGCTTGCACAACAATTACTTTTGGAGAAAATCCTCAAACAGGGCCGAGATAATCTCTTTTTAATATTACAGTACGTTCAGTTATATACAGTATAATAATATCACACAAGTGGAAGGGTTCATACACATGCACATGTTCACACACACGTGCACACACAGGCACATCTTAGCCCACCTACAGTGTGACCTTATATTTGCTTAATGAGGAGCTTAGTGAGTGTGTGTGTGCGTGTGTGCGTGTGTGTGTTTGTGTTAGATACACCCCAGTGAGTACAGCATGGGTGCATAACTCAGCAGTGTATAATTCTCCACTGCATTGTACTGTACTGTTTGTAAAATATTAAAGGAACTAAGTAAATCCTGTAAAGTAACAAATAAAATGAGAAACAGGTCTTAAAGTTATTGATACTGGGGCTGGGACAATGTGCTTATCTCCCAGTTTGACACTATCACGATATATTGGGTGCCAGTTTTGTGATTCTGCAAGTATTGCAATTCAATGTCATGATTTATTATGATGTTTGTTAACTTTTTTTTTAACACTAGACGATGGCAAAATGTTGAATCACTAAATCACTGCACTTATAACTTAATAAGTGGATATCATGAGACATACAGTATCTCTAAAAACAATGCACATCACATGTAAGTTAGTCTTTCCAACTTTTATTTCAGAGCATCATATACTGCATGAAAAGGTGGGAAATAAAATGTACATGTACGATAGAATAAATAAAAAACATATATACTTTTTTTTTAGGTAAAAGTAAATTGCTACATTTAGCTGTCTCTGCTCACAAAGCTTTCTGTGTTTCCCATTTATCAATTAATATGTAGTGGCTGTCACAATATCAAAATTCACCACCAAATATTGATTTTCTTTCTTTCTTTTTAAAAAGTTTAAAACAGGTGAATTGTATTGCTATGCCAGTCCATTCTCATTCTGAAGTTTTGAATACTACCGCTTTATTAGTGATTTTGGCATAAGACACCTGACGCCAAAGCCACCTTTGGCGGCATCAGTATGTAACATGGCCGGACAGCACCTGTCGTGGCGGTATGCTACAGCGATGGACAGCATCAGGTTTAAATGCTGATGGTAACGATGTAAGGAGGCAACATAAAGTGCTGAAAGGTCCCTGTAGGGCTGAATGTAGGGTCAAACCATGAGTTTTTTTTCTAAACCTAACCCTGTGCTTTTCTTGACATCCCGGTGTTGGTGGCCTAGAGCATCAACAGCAGACGCAGAAGAATACTTTGCGTGTAATATGTAGACCTAAAATGACAAAGTGCTGATATGTGACAACTTGGGATGAGATTGTATTGGCTGTGTGAAGGGACTGACTCACTCATCCCTTCACCCCACTTTCTCTCTCTCTATTTTTCAGACCACAAAATGAGACAAAAATTAGCTAGCTAATTCGCACTGCAGTCCCTATACCTCACTCCCATTCACTGCATTGCCAGGAGAAGAGTGGTGGTAGCTCTGGAGCCAGCAGCTGTAACAACTCGAATTCAGTCGGTGCCATCCCCCTTACCTTGGTCCATAACTCACTGGGGCCAGCAGCTATCTTGTGTAATGGCAGCAACAGAAAGTTTGCAAAACTGCTGGGTAGTTGGCGAGGTCCAGGATCCAGACTCCCCATGCTTGGATTTGTGCTGGCCAAATTAAAGTTGCTACAGCTGCTACTGAAGGTTCTTTTCATAGATTTATAATAATAACTAGACACCAGACAACAAGATGGTACCCATTAATTCCAATGGAGTTGCTCACCTGGTGCATTCGCCAAAAAAAGTTACCAGCTTTCAGCTTTACTTCTGCAGTATGCA
Source organism: Cephalopholis sonnerati (assembly GCA_019142605.1). NCBI lineage: Eukaryota > Metazoa > Chordata > Actinopteri > Perciformes > Serranidae > Cephalopholis > Cephalopholis sonnerati. The sequence continues at coordinate 25,186,457 of JAGQAX010000003.1, read as the reverse complement.
GCCCACTAAATATATGCAGCAGTGTTTCTCCCACTGGCTCCGCCTGCACGTTCCCGGCCAGCTCATAGACTTTACTTTGTGATGATGTCACAGATTTTTAAATAACTTTTCTTGGCTTGAGATAAGTTTTACAAATAGGCTATAAAACCATCATGGCTCAAAAAGTCATTAAACAAAGAACCATAATTGACCTTGTTTGTGGTTCAAGGTGTCCTGTCAACAGTTAATCAGATGTCTCTTTTATACTGGTAGCCTGTGGGGAAAATGCTGTTTGGGCTGCAGGAAATTTTGTCGCTGCAATACTGCGAGTCACCACTGGGAAAAATTGGTTGCAAAGCTGAACAGTGTTCCTGCGGGCCTGGTCCTTGTCTTCATACTGTCTGCCACTTACTGCTGTCAACTAGGTACATAATAACAACCATGTATATATTTAGTCTCAAGCTGTGACCAATTGCAGCCATTGAAACACTCATTAAGTCAGTGCGTATCTTAATGGAAACTGAAATGGAGTCCGGCGCCAGACTTTGCTGGAAAGGAAACCAGCAATAGTTTTCAAATAAATAAATAAAAAATAAAAAAACAGCTGGGATTGTCTCCACGACTAAAAACAACATATTGTTTTGAAGAGATGCAATAATAACACCAACAACAAAAGAGGCTTTGAGGTGATATAACAGAGAGATGATAAATAAGAGGTATAAATATTCAAGCAGGACACAAATAAATTCTCATAGAAATGTATGAAACATAAAAAGTAGAGAATAAAATCTTTTTAAATAAATGCTACTTAAGTGCAATTTAAATGATGTATTCATCAATTAAAATGGAAGAATGGACTAGATGTTCATTATTTTACTGTTTTACTGAGCTCATTTATTACATCCATAAATGCTAATTTGATTTTGATTTTTAAATAAATGTATTAACAGATTAGTATTAAGCACTGAAAACAATTATGATCAGGATGATGTGTTCTTTACGGGCTCAAGTAAAAGGTAAGTATATGCCTGTACTGTATTGTTCAAGTGCAAATTATGTTTCATTGGGCATTGTTGCACTAACACAGTCAAACAGAGTCACTGTAATACACTTGACATTTGTTACCAGGCTGCAGAATAAACTTGCAAAAAGCCGACATCTGTCGTGTCCGCCTGAGAAGTTGATCAATACAACAAAAACCGATCTGCTCGCTCTCTAAACAGCCACCGTGGTGGGAGGTGCTGGATTCATGTGAGGGAAGTCAGCCTCTCAGTTTGTGTTTGGTGCATTATTCCTGTGTGTGTGTGTGTTTGCTGCAGTGCCCCTGCTGAAGGGCGAACAGTAAGGCCCTGGTCAGCATGATGTAGGTCTCCAGGGACGTCCTGGGGTTTTTGGATCAATACTTTTCCTCCTGCATCTCCCTGCCTCACTGTCCTCACCCCTCCTCACCCACTGGCTTGACTTTGGGCTATTTATGGTATCTCTATGGATTAACAAGACCCCAACAATCAATGGGCCAAACTTACTATCACTGTACTCTCCCTCCTCTTCTCGCTTTGTTTCTCTGCTTGTGTCAGCTCCTTTTCTCTGGAAAACTTTTAGTCCTTGTAGTTTCTCTTGTTGTCCTGAAATATCCGAAACCACTAGGTGTGTAATGTCACAAACACTCGGTCCCACAGATAGAAACAAAAGCCAGGGGAATATCACTTCTAATGCTGGTGCAGTCTGATGTTTATATGAGAATACACACAGATAATAACCTTTTGCTGGTGAAGTGCGAGCCTCTGAGGTATTAAGTGGATTCTTTTTTTGCACCCATTTGGTAGTTTTTGTGGCTCTCTATGACACCACTTTGGCACAGATTGCAGTAGACGGGGAGTGTCAGTAGAAATTGTGTCGCCCACAGTGCAATTTGTACCAGCGCCTGTTCAGACCACATCTTAGCACTAGACCTTTTTTTTTATTGGTACAAGTGTTATTTTTGTGGGTTTTTATGGCAAAGTCACACCAACATCAACCTCTTCAGAGTCAAATAAACCTCTTTTATAGATGTCAAGTTTGACTGCTTCACTTTTCGACCAGTGACTCACTGCCTGCAGCCTTTAAAGTAAAAACAGCACACAAAGGAAAACATTTTATTGTACCACAAAGGTTGTTACATCTGCACATTTCATCACTGTTTTCCAACAGCAGTGTGACATTAGAAATAAAACTATAAATGACAAGAGCTGATGATGCCCACCACGTCATCACCAAATGACACCATGTCTTTCCTAATTAAATCTCTTTAACATGTGAACTTGTGCCAGCTGTGTGATGGTATACATGTCTATGAAATGACCAAAAACCTGTCTGTCATGTCCAAGTTTCAGCATCTGTATGTACTTGCACTACTTGTACTTTGTATGTATGCTTTTATTCAGACAAACAGGGCACTCAAGATACAGTATAACTGATGAATAATGGCAAAATAATCCAGTGACTGGCATCAGCTGAAATGCAGAATGACAGAAAATTGGTCACCAACTATTGTCAAAATCGATTTTAGGTAAAAAAGCCAAACATTTTAAGGCAAAAGCTTCTAAAATATGGCAATTTGATGGTTTTACTTCTCTTAAATTATAGTAAACTGAAAACTTTGGGTGATTAGAGTAAGAGCTGTGTAAGACTATTGCTGTGTTTACACTACAAGTGACAAAGCAACAGGCTAAAAGTCATTTTCAGTGGAAGCTGGTGACGTGAAGCTACAAACTGACACCCAACACTTGTCGCTACAAATCAAAATCGAGCTGGCCTCAACATTTTCCAGCAATCCAATGACGTGGTGAGGTGTCAGCCAATCATATGTTTTTGTTTCTAGCTGAGGTACTATGTTAGCCTATTGAGCTGGTGCTATGCTAGCTTTATGTGCTTTGTGGTGCACACAGGGATGCAATGTGGCAGCAAAATGTGATGCCAAAATGGGGCTCAGACTCTGATTATGAACAGATATCTTTATGACCAAATACAAGCTTAAGATGATGTTCAGCTGAGGTGCTTTGTGGCAAGCAGCAGACACACACACACACACCTGTGACGATGTAACTAAGTTGTCACAGTCGTCAACTAAGCAACTCAGCGAAAATGTAGCTGGTCCCATTGTAGTGCTGAAGCTTGTAGTGTGGATGCAGCATAGTATAGTACAGTCTAAAAATAGACACATGATACATAATAAATACAATGATACAGATAATAATAGAAATACTTCACAGCAGCTCTATGCTTCAGATCAAAGGTTATCCTCATATCCATCTAACCAACATATCATACACCACCATTCAACAGCACACACTCCCTGTCCGTATCTGATATCATGATTTGTAAACCATCTGTGGTCATTGTGGTTTGCTCCTCACTGCAACAATAGCTCGGAGTCGAGCACAATGGCACCCTGACCCCCCGTTTCCTTTAGTGGCAATCCTGATTAGCTAAGTGACAAGCTTCTCCCATGCCATTGTTAATGTATTAGTGTCTTGAGTCCCTGTGGAGGGCAGCAACTCCGCTCAGCTAATCATTTAGCGATGGTTATCACTCAGTTGTTCATTGTTAGAGGCTGGGAGATGTACTGTCGATATGGAGGGAGAGGGAGAGAAAAAAAGAGAGAAATTGGTTGTAACGAGTCACAAAAGGATGAGGGAGGATGGGGACAGAAGCAGGAGCGATGTGGAAGGAAGGTTGTTGAGAGAGATGAGAGATGAGGCGTGATGTGCGAGCAGGAGTGATTGTAAGATTGTGAAAACGTGTTTATTATGGCACACACCACACACACACACACACACACACACACACACACACACACACACACACACACACACACACACACACACACCACAAACTTACTGAATAATGCTTTAAGTTATCTGAAACAAAATTTTAAGAAAAAATATTCAAGGTTCAGCTTTGACGTAATTCAATACAGGATTGCATAAAGAAAATTAGGATACCAGTACCCTTGAGGTGATACTGAAACAGTGACCTTCATTTGACATCTATTTTTTCTACTTCATTCGTCACCCTTCATGTGAATGGAAGTATTCAGTTGCATAAGATGCCACTAGATGCAGGGCAAATTAATTGTCGGTAACCAATCTGTGTGTATATGTGTGTGTGTGAGTGTGTGTGTGAGAGAGAGAGTCGGATTGTGTGTTGGTAAAAGCGAGTGTCGGTTATATGCCAGGGGATGCTGACATGAAACTGTAGTGGGGCACTTCGGCACGCCAAATTGCCACCTCCCTTTTAAAACTATTTTGTACTGGGTTATTTCCATCAATACCTTAAAGGTATTGAGTGACGTTACCTAGCCCTAGTTGTGGCCCTCTCCTCATAACACACACAGAAAATGTATAAACAAATAGAATAAAGTAAAAGTAGCACTAAAGGAAGAAATCAAAAGGAAAACTAAATTATACAAAATTCTCGTTGCGTGTTTCCAAAGATAACATTGCCTTACTGAGCAGTAACAAAAAGAAGGGATTTCTGCTGAAAAAGGCTGTAACTGTTTAAAATACACACTTGATTTGACTACCTGAGGCTGTTGATGCCTCATATCAGCCTGCGTTGACCTTAAAAAGTGTGCATTAGGAAGGGATCATAGCCAGTGAAGAGGGGTGATGACTACAGCGGCCAAAAACTGTTTCAGTGCACATAAGAATGTGCATGTTTTACACATCTGATGAAATGTGAATATGTCCTTTGAACAGTGTGCACGAGTCACGCTGAAACCTTAAACCAGGTTGTAAGGAAAGAGGGAGGATGTGAGGATAAGGAGGAGAGGCTGGCATGGTCCGAGTAGGAAGGGAGGGAGGGAGTAGAGGACGGGGCGGCTAGGTGGGAGTGTCACTTGCCAAACGCCTTACACATGGCCTGATATCAGGCCACTGTAAGACCACTGGGAACTGGTGACTGAGCACGAGAAAGGGAGGGAGACTAAGCTCTCTGGGCAGCTGATATCAAACACAAGTTTGTAGGTATTTGAGCATAGTTTCAAGTGTTTAATTGAAGCGAGTGAAATTACGATGACTCTGTGCTTTGATAACCCAGAGGTTTTAATTCATGTGATGACTTCACCTCTACCAGTGGTAGATGGGTAGCTTACAGAGGAGGAAGTGGGTATACTCTCCTATATTTTCTACTGTCTTATACTGTAAGCAGCCAAAAAGAGGTGGGTATACCCCGTATATCTGCGTATACCCTCCATTACACCACTGCCCTCCACAGATAAAGAAAAATCTGAGCTGCTTCCTGGTGACTTGTACCTGTATGACAGCTACTGTGAGCTACTGCCTGGTGTAGAGGTGCACATTGTATCTACTCTAAGAGTAGTAGCTCCAAGAGCTCTGCACTGCAGGTCTGAGCGGGTTAAACAGTTTGTACTTGAGCTGAAATAAATTCTGTAAAAGACTCATTAACTGGATCCAATTTTGTTCTGGTCGAGTTGTTTTAATATCCACATGTTGAAGAAAAGTGGTCACAGCTTGTTTGCAAATTTTTTTTAAGCCCTTATAAAGTTTTTGTTATTGTCTCCATTTCTGACTCATCCATGGTTGGGATGACCTCTGGTTAATTAGTATGAATTTCTTTAACTTATATTTGTTTCACTGAGAGCAGTGCTCTCTTTTCCAAGAGCACCCTGTCCACACTCGCTCAGTTACACTCACATTCATACCTGGAAGCTGCCACAGTATAACTACAGTCTGATTTAGTCCCGTTCAGTAGCTCCAATGGAGCACTTGGAGCTTAAGTGCACCTTAGGCATGGTGCAGTAATGAGGGATGAGCCAGTGCTGCTCTTTCACTTTACACTCTGGGATTTATCCTGAATCACGTCCTCTTTGTCAGCCTCTTATTCCTGTTTCACTTCATCTTGTTTTCATCAGGATTCAATTAAATCAAACCATACAGACAGAAGAAAACAGACATTTTTTTTCATTTTCATGTCTCTTATGTTGCAACAGGAGACATGCCATTTATATGTATAAAAGAAAGTATAAATTGTGTAACCAATACAAACCAGCCAACATGGCTCTTGCATTTACAGGCACAGTACCAGACTTTTTGGTTCCTGTTGGATCTGTCAAAAACTTTTGAGTTAAAGGTTTATTTCTGTATTTTTTCAACCTGGACATTGCTTTTTACAGATTTCTGTATGTGACTAATAGGAACAGTTTTTGAAGCTGGTCCAGTATTGAACAAGAGCACTGCAGCGGGCAGCCGCAGACATTATGGGTGTGGAGTGACGAACAACATTGTGAAAAGGATCCCTACAGAGAAAGGTCTTTTTGTTTAACCAGTAACAGACCTGAGATCGCCAAAGCCACCAGACTCTATTTAAATAAACAGCAATTTAAGCATCATAAAACTCACTTCGTTCAAAGTTGACAGGAACAAAATAAAACTCACAAAAACCATCTTGGTTTGTCTTTCCACTGTTCCAGCAATCAACAGCTCTGGTTTGGTTGAAATTAACCCTTAACTCACCCAGTTAGATGTGAAAATATGCTGCCTCTATACAGGCTAAAAATACTGTTTATTTGAATGGAGTCTGGTGGGTTTGGTGATTGTGATTTTCTGGTTAAACAAAAAGGATCCCTACAGAGTCTGCCTCTGTAGGGATCCTTTCCGTAATGTTGTTAGACACTTAGAGTAATAATCTGAGTCTGTCAGTGGCAAAAACAAGCACTTTTATTGAGCGTACATAATCAACCGGAGTGGTTACATTGCAGCCTGTTTTGCAGCTGCTGTCTGCTGCACTCTCCTCCATACTGGACCAGTTTAAAGATTGTTGTTCCGATTAGTCACTCAGACAAAATAACACGGGAAAATAGGGTCCAGATTGAAAAATACAAAGATACAGGGAAAGGGTAGAAAGGCACTAACCTTGTTCCACTGATACTTCGATGATGATGATGAGGATGATGATAATATGTTCATGATTCTGCTGTTGATTGTGATTCTGACATGTTTCTCTTAACTTGCAGCTGCATTCTGGGGCGACATCGCTTTAGACGAGGAGGACCTGCGCATGTTCCAGATTGACAGGACGATAGACCTCACACAGCACACACACATGCACACACACTCCCGGCAGGGCCACACTTCTGGTGAGTGAACTCAACATCTCACTCTCACTCAGTAATCATCATGTAATGCTCTCTCTCGTGTTTCCTCTGAAACTCGCGCTCTCATTACCTATCGACTGCAGAGCAAAGCAGTTTGAGTAGGAAGGAAGTAGACAGAGGCCACTTGAGGATATCAGCATTTATTGTGCATTGTTTGTGTTTTGATTCTTGGCTCTTGTGTGTGTGTCAGGTGGCCTGGAGGAACATGAAATTTCTAAGAAGAGAGGATCGTTATATCTATTGCTGGAGAGAATACGCAGGTTTGGCTTCGGTAAGGACAGACATTACACCACAGTGGCATCCTGGATCTTTTGGGAAGCCACAGGTTTCATTTTATTTCCATACAATATGAGCACCAACTCTTCTGCAGAGACCTTAAGCTTTGATTATATTTCTAAATCCCAGCTCTCTGAGTAACTTTGAATGCACTTCCAAGAAGATTTTTGGTTTCTGCTTGTAACCGTGCAAACTTTGACCAAAAAAAGTGATGAAATGTTCACTGTGATAAGAGACGATCTGGAGCAAGTTTCAAGTTTCTCCAAGTTGAGTTTCATGTCGTACTGAAATGAATGCAACTGATTGAAGTGCCATGCTTGGAGACATACGCGCATAGAGTTGTTTCTTCTCTTGCATTTCAACTGCAATGACATGTTTATTTTTGAAGTTATAAATGCTAGAAAAAACAAAACGAGAGACCAGCAAAAAAACATGTGCTAGACGAAATATCAGCATGCATATTTAGCCACCAGATTTGTTGCAGAGGCAGTTTGAGCCTCTTTAGTGATCTAACTACTAGGGTTGGGTACCAAACTCCGACTCACGTTAAATCCATCGGTGCTGTATGTCAGTACCTGAGAGTGCTCTGGGTGAGAACACCAGGTTTAGACAAAAGGGGGAAGTGCCGTGAAGTGCCCCGAAAGCCTGGAGGCAAGCCACGGAGCTCTGTGGAGCCACTGGGTTCAGTGTCAGACAGGAGGCAGAGGCCCTTGGAAGCTGGGACGCCAGAAAGCCTGCCCTGGAGCTCCGTGGCCACACCGTCGTCTATGATTTTTGTGATGAGAGGCACCTCTGAAGCACAATCAGGACCCCGTGAAGGCTACAGGCTGAAATGCAGATTCATAATTAAGCTGTTTTCAATTCTCAGACTGTTGCGAGACCTTTGACACTTCAGCTCTGGTCTCCTTCGTTATGCTCTTCGCATCTTAGCACAGTTTGTACAATGACCTTGACTCCACTGAAGCACAATCAGATGGAGTTTATGAAGCATTAAAAACTTCTTCAAATTAAATGTTTAATGAAACTGAATATTGCACAGACAGAGCTATATCTGTCTGAATGTTATAACCCTCTGATCTGAGGATAAACTCTGAAAGGTCACGTATAATAAGAAACAGTGTGATCCAATAATCTCACAGCACATTTATGAACTGATATTTATAATAATAGATCAGCCGTTTATTCTGTTTGAACATACATAATAAGAACTTGTGGTAAATGTTGATCTGACGGCTGTTTCTCTCTCCTCACTTGTTAGACTATCTTCCTAAGAACTCCAGCAAAGGAGCTGCCAATCCCAGGAGCCAAACTGGTAAAGTTGGGAAGAGTGGGAATGTAGTGAAAAGCCGTATTCCTCGAGCAGCCACATCCCGAGCTGAGAGGATATGGCCTGGAGGAGTCATTCCCTACGTCATAGGAGGGAACTTTACTGGTAAGCAACTCTACTGGACTGCTGCCCACGCTGCTCAAGAGTGAAATACACACTGACGTGTGATTGTGTAAAAGTAGGATGTGAAATGTGTGTGTTTCAGGCAGTCAGAGGGCCATGTTCAAGCAGGCCATGCGTCACTGGGAAAAACAGACGTGCGTAACTTTCATTGAGAAGACAGATGAGGAAAGCTACATTGTGTTCACCTACAGACCCTGCGGGTGAGTTTGGTGAATCTCTTTGTGTGCGTGTGATTGTGTGCGAGTGTGTACCTAGAGCTCAGTAGTGACCTTGTCACAGCGAGAGACGATATGGTCACTCAACAATGGCTCCACTTTCCTTCCTGTCCTGCTCCTGTTTCCCCATCCCACCAATCACGCCGCTCGCTCGAAGTTTTTGTATGTTTGTGCAGTTTTTTTGTTCATACGCTGCAGAAGTGCATTGTTCTGTTGAGTGGCAGCACGGCGGGGTCATAGTGTGTTTGTGTAGTGGCGGCACTTTACTCACTGGTTGTAAGTTGTAAAGTGAAATCACAACATTTGGTGGGTTTATCTCAGTAAGCTGCTTTTGTGCAGAAGGTTGACGGAATAAGACACGCAGGATTAGGGCTGAATGATACTGAAAAAGCCTGACGTTGCGATTTTTTTCTGTGATATATATAGCGATGTGAAGAAATACAGGAATTTCCATTCTTCCATTCTTGACTTGAGTAGCTCCCTTATTTTGGTCTTATCCTGTCCCTCACTTATTTTCAGGTTGTGGTTGACATCCTCACAGCTCCAAACCGTACTTTGGGAGACCTCTGGTTTCTTTAGGCAGACTCACTTAGCTTTAGCCTGGCTCGTAGCTGGCAAATAGCAGTTCGGCAACTCTATGGTGAAAATGGTTAGGAGACCTCATGATAATATTGTATTAAACAGGTGCTTCATTTCCTCTGTGCAGCAAACACAACACACACTTAAGTTGGTATACTGGAACCTGAGCTTATCTAGTGTAGATAACTACTGTAGCTTCAGAAAAGCATTGGTTTCACTGTGTTTGAAGCACTTGGAGGCCTGGTTGTTGTACTTTTGTTACACACACGCAGGAGTCTCACTTCCCACAACAAATGCTGCCAGACTAGGCCTCATACACATGTCTTAAAGGGGAAGGCTAGGCCGCTAACATGAGTAATTTAAAATAAGAATTGTGCAAATTTTCCTTTGTATCAAGCTGCAAAAAAGTTGAAGCATGACATGTTTGACTTCATTTGCCTTACTTGACATTGCACGTCCTGCGATATGACCATTGTAATGTTGATGCTGAAATGATGTATCTTGCAGCTCTATGTAGGTTATTAAGATGATAAGTGAATAAATCGATGCGCCTATTGGAAGAAACCTAACCCACACCAGTTGTGATAATTGATGAACTAAAGTCATTCATTGAGCAAAAACACAAGCAGGTAAAACATAATGACACCAACATGGCAACAGAGGAAATTCGTCTGCAAGAAATATGTCCAGAAGAAGCTAAAATACTTGTGACTTTTTTGGAGGATTTGTTGATTATAAAAACTGGTCAAGTCCTGTTGTGTCAGTCCTGTGATCCTTGAGCAGAGCAGAGCAGAGCAATACAATACCCAGAGCTAAATTTTAATAGGACTGAATAGTAAGAGTGCAGCAAAGAATAGTCTGCAATGATCTGCACACTGTATCGTTACTTGATGAAGATCTTGAACGATCAAAATGTTGCACTGTTACAGTGATGATTAATGTTTTGTTGGACCAGAGAAACTGCAGATTCCACCATGTTTTCATTTGTATTTCCAGTTTGGTCCAACATTAAATACTTTCTTTGGATGTGTGTACTTCTCTCTTTTAATTAAACAAGACACAAGCTCGAGAGAAGTTCAGTTTGAAATGTATCTGATTTTTAAACGTAAACGCCATTCGGATGTGTAAAAGATCTGTGTGTTAACAGATGATGCCAGTTTTCTTGTGCTCTGTCATTGGCTGGCTGCATCAGAGATTAGACACTTTAATCTGATGTATAAATACCCTGCAGCTTGGACGTGTGACAGAGAGAGACACACAGACAGAGAGAAATGCAGAAAAATAGGTAATGTTTCATTATAGAAGCACAGTTTGTTGGTGGCACCTGTTGTTGGTGAAGTGCTGATACTAGAGCTGCAAACGCTAGAAGAAAAGACTCTATCTACTCCAGTGACTCCTGATCCTTACCCTGCAATCAGCTCGCTGGGTAACTTTAATCAGATTTGTTAGCCTGGCACGGACGTCTCGGCTAACCAGAAAAAAAGAATGAGTGTGTGTGCGCTTCGTGTGTGTGTGTGTGTGTGTGTGTGTGTTCTGTGAGCAGTGATATGTGAATTCTCACAGCTTATTCGCATTGGGTTATGAAACTGCAGTGTTATGGGAGCGCTGTATGTAAATAAATCCTGACGCTTTCCCTCTGGTGGACGTAGTACAAGGCAGGAAATCCTGAGAAGACTGTGTGTGTGTGTGTGTGTGTGTAAGGAGTGAGTGTGTGTTCATACAACACTGCTGATGCTTTTTTTGTCCACTGCCAAATGAGTAGTAAATATCGTCCGCCTATCTCCCTGCTATCAACTTCCTACTAATCCTTATTAGGTGTTGTTCCTATGTGGGTCGTCGTGGCAACGGGCCCCAGGCCATCTCCATAGGGAAGAACTGTGACAAGTTTGGCATCGTGGTGCACGAACTGGGCCACGTCATTGGCTTCTGGCATGAGCACACACGGCCCGACCGTGACGACCACGTGACCATCATCCGCGATAACATCCAACCAGGTGAGACTCAGTACCCATGATGCACCTGGGTCCCTGTTAGAATAATTCAGAGTCGCTTCTAGCCTGAGACAAGTGAGGCCGTTTATGGATGATGTGAATATGTGTGTGTTTTTAAATTCACACTCGTGTCTTGTGCCTGTGTGAGTGTGAATGAGGCTTTTAATGACTGTGAAGTCACCTCGACCCCCCAGACTGTCACTCTTCCTCCCACACACTCCTCTGCACCGCAACGCAATCTGACAGGTGTTAAATCGGATGACATAGCAGTGAATCAGTCCTGACCCAAGTTTTTATTTAGAAACATATATTTAGAAACATATCAGAGCTCTGCCCTACGCTGATCATTAGATATATGTCCCTATTAAAGCACACTTAATTATTTAAATTTTGCTTTGTGCATTCAGTGTTGTGTAAAGAATATATTTGTGTTTATGGTTACACTCTGTTTGTTGATTTGATGCTGCTGTCCTTGCATGTGTGCAAATGCGTGTGTATTTGTGTATGTGGTTCCAGGCCAGGAGTATAACTTTCTCAAGATGGAGCCAGGGGAGGTCAACTCTCTTGGGGAGCCATATGATTTTGATAGCATCATGCACTACGCCAGGAACACCTTCTCACGGTAACCAGCGGCACATCATCTCTTAACTTGGGTTGAATTTACAACATAATCAGATACACAATCTGCCAAAACACATTTTTCTTAAGTTCAGTGTCTGCTCTGCAATTTTGTGAAGCAGAGACGCTGATGGTGTTTTGAATGTTTGAATGTTTTGGGGTGGAGCTGATACTTGCATCATTCAGGGCGAGTTAAAGCTCAGTGCAACATGCAAAAATGCACATAAAAAGACTGCAGCTATTTCTTTTCCTGTGCACAATACAACCTACAAATATGTTTAACATTAACTGTTTTTATCAACATCAATGCTGAGCTTGTGACCAACAAGCTACAACTTGTAGCAAACAAAACAGAGCAGGTGTTTTAGCCACAGACAGCAGTGCAAGAGACACTGTTGTTTGCTTTGTTTTTGGACTCACACATCTGAATTCCATCTGATTTTTAAGACCTGTTCCTGAACCAGAAGGCCATTGTGCAACTCCACACCTGCTCCACCACCCACAAATATGAACAATTTGTTCCGCAACCTAATTTGACCCACCAGCACAAGATCCACAGCCCGACCTGAAACTGCAAATCCTATAATAACCATGCACTTTGTAGGCAGCGTGTTTGAAGTGATTACTTTGGGACATTTTATACATGTGAAACTTAGATAATATATTTTAAAACAAAGGTAATTCAGAAAATACAGTTTAAATGAGTATGTTTCGCTTATTTTCATAATACTGAGCAGCATGTCTCCACAGTTAACATGCCTGGTATCATTGCACCTGATTGGAGCAGCTCTCAGATTCCAGCTGGCACAGAGGACAGCTGACACACAAAGCCCGCAGTCAGAGGATTAAAACACTAAAACATCACATGAAATGATCATTATTATTATTTTATTTTGACATACTTATCATCCATCACCTGTGATCTGACCCACATGGTCTTTTTTTACAGCTAAAACCAAACCTGAAAATAAAATTGGGACAAAATAGCACCGGCGAGTCATTTTTTGCGGGTCACCCGACCCAGGGCAAAAGTCTGGCCCACATGTCAGAATGACTCTCTAAAACTTGTGAGTCAGTGGACTACTTAACAAATTCTAGGCCAGACAGACTGTGTAATTACATGTACATAATATATTACTATGTGCACTGTAACTGGAATACAGGAAATACAGCAGATGCTGAACTTATGTCCCAGTCAGGCAACTGGTTATTAAGTTATATCAGTGTTTCCCAATCTTTTTGGCTTGTAAACCATCAAAACAAACAAATATTTTCCTGTGACCCCCATGTTAATAGTTGCTGTTGTGGTTCTGACCAGCTCAAATAAAACAAAATACCTGATATTTTCCTAACAACAAAGTGAAAACAGTGTGAAAGGGTTCGCTATAGTGATGAATCTACAGAAAATTATCACCTGAATCTGCAGCTCACTGCTGCTTTAAAGATCGTTATAGTGGGCTGCAGTTTGTTGTTTAGCTGTTCCCACAACTTTACGTCTTTGGTTCACTCTCACCGCTCTCATAGTGTCATTTCCAGCGGCATCAGGCAGCTGTTATCAAGGAAAAAGACACCCAAAAAACCAACTGTACACTACCTGCTCAGCACCAAACAGCAGACAGACACAGTTAGTGACTAGCTGTTGAACATATTGGAGCATTTAGGAGTGTAAGAGCCAAATATTTCCATCATGAGCTAGTGGAGACCAAACACAAAGCTAAAAGAGAATGAGAAATACAACTCTGAATGAACTGTAATGTTGCTTCATAACTGTTGGATGTGTAAATTAGAAAATAATCGCTAAAAAAATCACTATATGAACTTAAAACATGATGATATGTCAATATTGCGTTCACAACTAGTATCCAAGTGGCCAAAAGAAAAGACAAGACAACAACAACAACAACAACAAACAGTTTAAATTAAGAGGCCATAAAAAATAATCCATTAATTTACAAAAAATGCCAAACATTAGACAGAAGTCTAAATAAACACAATAGTGATCAGACTTGTGCTTTTGTGGACATTTGTAGCTGCAGCACACTCACAGCACATCGGCACAGTGAAACTAATGGAAACTTTTCATAGCATCATGAACACCCATGTTTTCTCCGCCATCTGAAATCAGCCAGTTAATTTGGCAGTGAGAGCCGTCATGGGTTCACTCTACATGCTTTCCGTATGAGGATGCTTTATAATCTCTGTATTACCTACTCTCATGACCCCTCCTATTCCCCACTCAGATCAACTCACACATCGGGAGAAAACACAAAAACATTGGTGGGGCGATTACATTTTTCTGTTTTGAAGATACATGTGTGAGTGTTGAAATTAATTTCCTTGAAGTCAGAGTATGACGTGTGTTAATATCTCTGCCTGAAGGGGGATGTTCCTCGACACCATTCTTCCATCCAGAGATGAAAACGGGGTCCGGCCTGCTATTGGCCAGCGCACCAGGCTCAGTAAAGGAGACATTGCACAGGCAAGGAAGCTGTATAGATGTCCAGGTACTGATATATTTACTACATGACCACAGTGTGTGTGTATATGTGCAAAGTGTTGTTTTAGCCAGAAAACAAAACATGACCTCTGTTTATCTGCTTGTATCTCTGGCGTAAAATATCCCCACCCCTCCATTCTCCAAGGCACAGAGGTGAAGTTGAGTAATTTGTTATTCCATGTGATGCTTCCCTCTCTTGTTTTGGGTCTCACACACATCACACACTTATACCGTCAGTTCTTGCGTACATCCGTGCTGCTCGGGGCGTCCCTCTGGTCCCTGTTGCACGGCTCTCATGTGATCTGGATCTGCTCTTAAGCCGAGCTGTGGTGTAATGTCACAACAGTTTACTATCGCAAGTGCTGCCATCCCTCTTCGGCCCACACACTCACATCCCCAAGACGAGTTCACGCTTTAGGTCATCATGTCGACATCATCTTAGACAAACAGATTAAATAATATTTGTCACCATTCTGGTCTATTAAATTTGCCAAAGTCTTTAAAATATGTGCTGTTAAAATCCAATGTATCTGACAATATGCAAGCATGGCATTTATTTTATTCATTAATATTAATAACTGCACATATATTACAGGATATATGTCACTCTACTGAATCCATTTTGATACTGGAGCGAGAACAAGACTGTTTGCGTGTCCCAGCTGGAAATAGATTCAACTTCAACCTTATAAGGTCATATTTGAGTGATATCATATTCACTGACAGATGAACAGAGCCCCAGGGCATTGTGGGGGAAAACAGCATGCATGATGGGATAGGAGGGGCACATTTGGCTAACCTCCTTTTGAGAGGGAGCGACTGCGTTAAACTCAGAATGAATGAGGAAGAGAGCAATGTGATAATTTTTCTATGACTTCCCTTCCAGCTGTAATAGTTTTCTTTCTTCATTGTTAAAGATTTAAAGTCTGTCAGTCTTGCTCACTTACAGTAAATGACTCTACTACTGGGGAATGTTTAATTCTGCTGAATGGTGACGATGCTTAATGACTGCGGTCGGACCTCACATGTATGCTGATACACATGGGAATGCAGACACGCAGACTGCTGCCTACAACGTGCAAAACTGAAACAAGCCAAAGACAACATGAAATGCGAGTTTGTTTGGGAGAGTAATTTTAATTCCTATACTGTTTTTACGAATCAGAAATACGCGTCCAACAGATTCCATCTTGACAGATCCGACGTTATAGACTGAGGCTGTTGTTTTGACAGAATAGTCCGTAGTATATTTATTTTGGTAAATTGGCAGTAAAAGATTGTGAATAATAATAGATATGAGAGCCATGTGTTCTTAAGTAATGTACCATAAGTATCGGTACACAGCTGAAAGGATTACGCAGAACAGCAGGTCTCACCACAAAAATGTAACTCCATCTGTGTGTGTATGTGTGTTTGTGTGTGTGTGTGTGTTGCAGCATGCGGAGAGACACTCCAAGATTCAACGGGCAACTTCTCGTCTCCTGGTTACCCCAATGGATACCCCTCATACACGCACTGTGTCTGGAGAATATCTGTTACACCTGGAGAAAAGGTGCACACATACACACGCACACACACACACCCTGCAGTGCAGTGAATGTGCATGCACTAACAGAAAGAGACCGCTGACTGTTTATTGATTATACCCTCACACCACAGGTACCACCCTCTTCCTCCCTTCTGCCTCTTCTCGACTGGTCTCAGAGGTGCAAACACACTGTATTAAATATGTAAAATGTTTTTATTTTTGCTTCTACAGATAGTTCTGAACTTCACCACCATGGATCTGTATAAAAGCAGTTTGTGTTGGTACGACTACATTGAGGTTCGGGATGGATACTGGAGGAAAGCTCCACTGCTCGGTAAGATCAAGGGACAGTCAGGCATGGGTGAGTTGAAGCAGCGCCAGAGGGGCGCTGGTTGCCTTTTAAAGGAATAGTAGGTCATCCAAAAACAATATAAATTGTATATAGTACTCGCCTCTCTATGCTCTCTATGGGTCCATAAAAAGCGTCTTATTGAATGGCATCGTAAACATACTCCTCAGCAAAATTGAAAGTAAAAGCCAACCTCAGATTCACTCTCATTTGGCATTTCGCCTCGCTATATTTGCATTTTTTGGTGCTGTGTCTCTTGGATCCCCTGCTGCTTACAGTCTGGCACCGGATCGCTACTGTTTTATAAAGCCCTGACCTCACCTGCACTGTGCCCACAAACGTCCTGAACACAGAAATTAAGAAGAAAATAAGAAAATACAGGCAGAGTCTCTACAGAAAAATACACCGCCACACGCTTCTAGTGGGTCACAAGTGATGATTGAGTCTTCTGTATGAGTCTATGTTTTTTTAGGAAAATCCTGTCTAGCATATCTTTAAGGCGAGCAGTGTGCCCAGAAAATGAAAGCATATCAACAGGGTCCAAACAAAAGACGGTAAAAAAGCTTCTAAAACATCCCAAAAACTTTCCGAAGTTTCTTGTGTGTATTGTCCAACAGTCTTGTATTCATTTTTGGGCTCATGGAAATCCAAACAACTATTCTCACTGAACTATATTGTTAAACAAAGCATTGCTGGATTATCCTCTTGTAAAGGAATTTGTTGTGCACGTGTGTGCACATTTACTCGCTCTTGCTTTGAACTGACAACCTGCCTACGACACACACGCACAACAAATCCATTTGTGCACTCTGCTCTGCTTAACACCATCAGATAGAATTTTTTTCTGGGACCACAGAGAGTGTGAGGAGGTTAGTGCTATATACACCTTATATTGTGTTTAAGTGAACTATTCCTTTAATAAACCAGCAGGGCATTTTTTCCTTCATTAGCCTTTTAGTTCTGCTGAAATCACCATGGATGACGCTGCTGTGACTGTAAGGCCACGTTCAGACTGACAGTATTAATGAATGTATCTGATTGGCCAATTCAATGTTTTTCCAGATTACATATCGTTGCAATGAAGCAAAACTTGAACCAGGATCAAAAATAAACAGATTTAAGTACTGTTATTGTATTTCCCTCAGATATTTCACATCACATCTCACAGGCTATGACACAAGTTGTGATTCTTACAGGGTTTGTTTTGATGTGTGTGTTTTTAACAGGCAGGTTTTGTGGAGATAAAGTTCCCGACGTGTTGATCTCCACTGACAGCAGGATGTGGATTGAGTTCCGCAGCAGCAGCAACTGGGTGGGAAAAGGCTTCGCTGCCATTTATGAAGGTGACCCTAGAAAACAAATATTCACTTGAATACATAAATACATGTATCAATACAAAGAGCGTAAATCCACTGCACATGGCTAAATAAAGGTTGGGTGCAAATGTGATGAGTGACTGCAATTTTTGTGAGAAGTTTTCTGGCATCATTAATATAAACACATTTGTTTCAGGTGCTGTTGGTCAGCGCAGTAAATGCTAATCTGTCCTGTCTCTCTGTCTGTCCGTCTGTTTGTCTGTTTGTGTCTTGTACAGCGATCTGTGGAGGGGAAATCACCAAAGACTCAGGACAGATTCAGTCTCCCAACTATCCTGACGACTACAGACCCTCTAAAGAGTGTGTGTGGAGGATCACTGTGTCTGAAGGATACAACGTCGGGCTCAGCTTCCAGGCCTTCGAGGTGACTCACTTCTTGTGTATGTGTGTGTGTGTGTGTGTGCTCATGTTTGTGTGTGTGTTTCTCTCTCTTCCTCCCCCTCTGTGTGTGTGTGTTTGTGTGTGTGTGCTCAGGAATGTCTGGGTCAAATTTCACGCTCGTATAGCTGCTAAGAAGTTAATAATGTTAGTGGTGCATGCGTGTGTGTGTGTGTGTGTGTGTGTGTGTGTGTGTGTGTACAGAGTCACAGCACAGTTGAGGATTAGTTTTGTGCTGTAAAAATGTCAGTGTGCTAAATGACTCAGTCTGTCCCCAACCTTGCTTCAATCCTGTAAGGTCAAAGTTCACCGTTACACAGAAGTGAAGATCAGCCTCATCTAAAATCACTCCAGTACAGGGCTGAGTATTGTTTAAAAAATTACGATATCAGTACCATTATCAGTACCCTTGGAATGATACTGATACAAAGTGAGTCCTTAATTAGATACCCATAAAGTGAATGTAGTGGCGTGTACTATAGCCATACTTTCGGATGTTTGGCATCTCAGCATGCTGAAATGTCATCAGACTGTATGGGTTGTAGCTGCTGCTGTGGGAGTGTGAGCTCTGCACCAGGGACAGTAGTGAGAGTCAGCCAGCAGTATCAATACTTCTCAGTATTGGGTTATTGAGTCAATACCTTAAATATCTAGTACTGATACCCACTCCCACTCCAGTCTTGGACACTTCTCTTGGCTAAAACAACATAAATTAGATCCGGCTTGTCAAAAAAAAACTGACTTTCCCCGCTAGGTTTTGCTGAGATATTTGATAGTGACAGGACAGATGTTGATATTCACAGAGGTGTTGTGTTTCTCACTGCGTGTTTGTGTGTACCTACCTACGCAAATGTTTTTGTAGATTGAGAGGCACGACAGCTGTGCTTATGACTACCTGGAGGTCCGAGATGGCCCCTTGGAGACAAGCCCTCTGATTGGTCGATTCTGTGGCTATGACAAACCTGAGGATGTGCGCTCCACCTCACACACACTGTGGATGAAGTTTGTCTCAGACGGCACAGTTAACAAGGCCGGCTTTGCTGCTAACTTTTTCAAAGGTATGTGTGTGTGTGTGTCATGTGATTGTTTTTTTCTCACGAGACCTTTTAACCAAAGCATTCTTTAGGTGTGTGAAAATAAATGTGCGCTGACGTGTGTGTTTTTCAGAGGAGGATGAGTGTGCCAAGCCAGACAATGGTGGATGTGAACAGAGGTGTGTAAACACTCTCGGCAGCTTCAAGTGTGCCTGTGACCCGGGCTATGAACTAGCTCCCGACAAGAAGAGCTGTGAAGGTAACTGTGTGTGTGTGTGTGTGGTGTGTGTGTGTGCCGCAGTTATGTTTGTATGTGCATTCCTTTGTAAGCCGCTGTGTGTTTCTGTAGGATATGAGTCTAACTCATCAGAAAAAAAAACATCCGAGCTGCCTCCATCAACAGGAAAAAACATCTTTCTGACACAAAGCCACATGCCCCGCTGCTTTAGTGCCATAAACGCTGTGAAGGTCCTTTAATCCCACAAAATAGATTAACTACCCACAGTGACCCGCATACTGAAACAACTGAAACCACTTCTGAGGCAGAGAGAGAAAAAGCTATGCTGAGAGAAATATACAAATGGTGGTTTTGCTGTATTTCTTTGAAGAGCAGTAGTTACTTTGGCATCCCCAGTGAATTAATGTGTGGGAAAATCATGGAGAAAGTGGATTTAAAGGGGAAAGTTTTTTGCTTTAACTTATCATTATGAAGTAAATATTTATTGCACAGTGTAATGGCTGTAGAAAAGTTAATGTTTAGATTGGTTCCCTGAAAGCCTCATTTTCATTATGTAATTCTCTCCGCCCCCGAGTAAGATTCTCTTGAAAAATAAAGGGTTGATTTATGACACAAAGGAAGTGCATCAACTACTGTGTGAAGAAAACAGGAGGAAAACAGTGCTTCTGTTTTCCCCAGTAACTATCTCCAGTTACCAAAGAGTATTGCTGTATGTTAGAAAGAAATTGACTTAGAAGTTTTTTGCTTCATTCCGATAGAAATTTACTTTTTACCCATTTTCCACCAAAATTATCTCACATGTTTTTTAAACGTAGGAAAACCTGTTATAAAGGTGACAGACTCCTTTACCGTTGCCAGCTGTGGATGAGAATGCCTTTTTTTTGTTGTTTTTTTTTGCTGGTGTATCACATTAAACATCACGGCCATGCCAGAAAACAGCTTAGTAAACAGTAGAAAGCTTCATGAAGGCCAGTGAAAATGTTTCGGTGGTTACTTCTTTCTTTATATATTTTACTTATTCAGTCTCTCTCTCAAACTCAGTGCTGACTAATTTGGTATGATGTTCAAGCGCTGCTTGGAAGGAGATGGTGGCGGGTCATTGCATTGTGCTATAAAAGGGCTTATAAAAGGGCTAAAATTAGGGCATCCACCCAGGTTTTATATCTCCATTACTGTCAAATGGAGCCAATGGGAGCTGGAGCTGATAAATACCCGTGACTACTGCGAAACTATTTGTCCTTTGCCAAAAGACAAAAGCCAGGTGTTATTTGGTGTTAATGGTTTTTTTTTTTGTCCAGGAGGAAAAGGGCTTTTGTCTTAACTAAGTGACATCATCAGAGCTGCTGTATCAGTTTGTAGTTCATGTATTCAATAACTCGAGAGGGAGAAATTGGGGACATGCTTGACTGAACAAGTACCGCATTAATAAGTATGTTTAGAGAGAAGAATGGGACACAGTGAGAAATTGAGTTGTGATATGAGGAAAATGCTGTGGTGAACTGCACAGGTATTACGGTGTCTTGTGAGTAGCTTGCATCAGGTCATGTGACCTACTTTCCCTTGAAATCAACAAACACCAGTAGTAATGACTTTCTTTTGAGCTGAATCTGGTGACTCTATGACAAATATTTTCACTGGCATCATCAGTAGAAGCTTTCTGGACTTCCTCATTTCAGAGATAAAACCCTCCTGACTGAAATAAATGCAGCATACAACTGTTTTCATCAAAAGCCCAACGACAAATCAGAGTTGATTATGAGCAATAGCTATAAACGTTCTCTGCTGCACATCAGTTTCATATTCTTTTGCTTTCTGTTAAATTGCATCGTGGCTACCAAATTTAAAAAAAAAAGAAGAAAAAAAATGTGCCCCTTAAATCTCTTCATTGGACGAAACCAGACACTCGTACATGATGGCTCAGTTTCTTTAAACGCAATAATTTACAACTTTAAAGAGCAGTGCATTTGAAACCTAAATAAAAACAACTGACTTAAACATTGACCAGATTCACCATCGGTTGCGAATGTATGATGCGGTTTGGCAGAGTCAGGGGAATCCCAGTCCCACCACAATGTAAAATAAAACAGCTCCAAAACTCCTTCTTTTTCTAGGCAGTTTTGTCCTTGTGGCTTGTGAGACATGTTAACACATATATCATGTCCTTGGCGTGTGTGTGTGTGTCTGAATTGTTTGTGTCTTTCCAGCGGCATGCGGTGGTCTGCTCTCAAAGTTGAACGGGACCATCAGCACTCCTGGTTGGCCTAAAGAGTATCCGCCCAACAAGAACTGTGTTTGGCAGGTGGTTGCTCCCACTCAGTATCGCATCTCCATGCAGTTTGAGGCCTTTGAGCTGGAGGGGAATGAGGTAAGTCTGTGTGTGTGTGTGTGTGTGTGTGTGTGTGTGTGTGTGTGCTGTCTGTTAACAATAGTGAGGTGCAAAGCATAAGTAGCCATCTTGTGGATGTGTGTTACAAGAGTCTTATGTCTTTAGGTGTGTAAATACGACTACGTAGAGGTGCGCAGTGGCCTTTCATCAGACTCTAAGTTGCATGGTAAATACTGTGGCACCGAGGTCCCTGAAGTCATCACCTCTCAATATAACAACATGAGGATTGAGTTCAAGTCTGATAATACCGTCTCTAAGAAAGGCTTCAAGGCTCACTTCTTCTCAGGTAAGACACGTGTGTTACAACTCTGTGTGGGTGTGTAAGCATGTGTGTGTGCTTGTGTGTCTGTCAGGGAGTGGGCAGAGCAGTGTTTTTTGTTTGGGACATAGAGATGGACAATGAGGACGTTAGTTATGCTGCAGGAACAGTATGAGAAGCTTTTAGTGTGGAGATTTTTGATACTTTAATTTTGTTAAAATGGCTCACAACTAATCTGACATCACCAGACCAAATCCCAAATGTGAGTTAGTGCGGAACCTCTTAGTTCATTTTCCATTTGCTTCAAGCATTATCAATAGCCGTAAGCCAAAATGCCTCAGTCTGGATGTAATTAAATAGACCTACAACCAATCAGAGCACCGAAACATGTGAGTAGCGCTGAGCAATGGACAAGTGTAAACAGACTACAGCATGTGGAGATGAACTGTGATGGTGTAGCATAGATGTCTGTGAAGTGTTGCTGTTTTTGTCTTCACAATTTGAAGATAGCACCTCAACAGAAAGTTCCACATCAGCTGCAGCCATTTTGGTTGTTTTCTAAATGCCTCTACGACGCTTCTATTTACAAAGCTAGGTTTATGCTTGTTGTGTCCTGGTATGAGTCCCTGGCATGAGGGTGCTTGAGCCAAAAACACACCTGCCAACACACCCTGTTTTTCCCAGGTTTCTCTTGTATTTCAAGGCCGTTGCACAGCTCCTCCTGTTTTGTTGTTTCTCCCGGGAAACTCTCGTAATTTGCATGGCCCTCAAACTCTATTCCAAATAATTGTCATACAAAGATTCATAAGTTTTGAATGTTTATCTGACGTCACCCAAGTCACCATATTGTCTGTGAAACACAATCTGCACAAGTGATACACAAACTAAGTACAATACGGCCCATCTGTCAGCACAACCTGGTAAATCACAACCAGATTCCAGAGCATGTGCCAACTGGTCTCTGTGCAGGCAAACAGGCCAGCTAACTTAACATAGCTGTTAGCTTAGCTGTTGATTAAAGCAGGGCAGGACAGCGTTTGCTCTAAAAAAAAAAATCAAAATACACTGCAATTTACTTTAAGTAGTGTTAGACTTTACAGTTTTTATTTATATCTGCCATTCCCCAGGATACTGGCCATGCCTTTTGCAAAGCCTGTAGAGTTGATTTTAATATGGGACATGGTTTGCATAATGATGTGAGCCAGCATATCAGCACCTTATGGCGGAGTCAGTCATTTTAGAAACACGCCCCATATTAGCTAAACAGTTGTGATTGGCCCGACCCAGGCTAGCTCAAGACTGGAATTTATTGTAATGAAAAAAAATTGAATTGCTCAGCAGATGCTTCACTGGTGTCTAGCTAAAGTTTTTTACCTGTCGCCTATTTCCATCCTAATAACAACACTGATATTGGATCAACCTGCACCCTCCCTACCCACCTCCCCAAATCATAGCAACTACTATGTGGTTGTTAAATGATTAAGTTCAGACAAATAAAACTAAGTTAAGTCAAGTTCAAAAGATCAAAATCAGTTAACACCAGCTGCTGGTGGAAGACACAATGCAAACCAGGGTCTTTATATTTGACAACCCCCCCGCCATTACCTCCATGCCCTTGCTTTTCACTGTGCTACACACACTTCACACTCCATCCTGCACTTGTGTTGGCCCTGACCATACTGTATATAGATGCTTTTTCCATTCCTGATTTGTGTCCTCTGCCCACCTCCGCTGACAGTTAATTTGTGCGTATGTCTCCTTGCATGGTTGCAGTATTTGTGGAAATATCCATATGTTACGTGTGCACACCCCTCTGTTTTTCTGCCTGTCTACATGTGCTGTGTCTGTCTGTCATGCTGTGTCTCCTGAGCGTCCACCGGCTCTCAGGCCTCCTGCACACCCACCTTGCGCTCTGCCCTCTCTCCCTCAGACAGGCTGGCTCTGTGTCAAGAGCGTATGATTGTGTTTGAGTCATGCCAGGACATAAAGCGCGGCCGCTCTCCCTCCCGTGGCCATGTCAACAACAAGCTGGCGACCTCATCAAAGGTCAGAGGTAACATGACCTCTCAGTCGGAATCTCTGATTGGCTCTGGTCTACCGTGTGACGAGGGAATGGATGGATCCTGTTTTAATGGCGTGGATCATTTCTTAATCCATTCCCCTGCTGAAGGAAACATGTGCTTTGTTCCAGTGCCATGCTACATACTAATACATGTATAAGTGGTATTACAGCAGTATTAATTATTACACATTCAACAACTTTCAGCAGGAACATTATATCGTTATATAACTCTCTGTGGTCCGATTAATGATTCAATTCATGCTGAAATTAAAGGTATACTATGCAGGATTGCAAGTTACTGTTTGTAAACACGCCCACCAGCGAACATTAAAGTATATTTGCGTTTTATAGGCACTGTGTCTCATAGATACCTGCTGCTTATGGTTTGGCACCTGGCCACTACCTTTTCATAAAGCCCAAACCTCACCTAAGCACTGTGGGGGACACGGCCATAAATGTCCCAAACACAGAAAACAAGGACATAACAAACTGCAAGGCAGAGTCTCTTCAGAAAAACACATAGCCACACACTTCTAATGGGACATAAGTGATGATTTTGAGGGGGAATCCTGTATAGTATATCTTAAAGAGCTTTATAAAAAAGACATTTTTAGGAAGCATAGCTTGACATATATAAAGAGTTTGGTCCCCTGTAATGATCTCACTTAAACAGTGGAACACAGTTCATTACTTTGAATATAAGTTTGATTGTTTTGAAGTCTTTGCATATATTTGCCGTGGTTGCCACCTTTTTATAAAGCCCCGACCTCGCCTGACTGGTGCCTATAAACATCCCAAACGTAGTAAAATAAGAAGAAAATAAGAAAATGCAGGCAAAGGGCAGAGTCTCTGCAGATGACTCACAGTGGGCCATAAGTGATGACTGAGAAGGATTACTTCTGTGTGAGTCAATGCATTGTTTTTTAGGGAAATCCTGCATAGTTTATCTTCAATTTACTGTACTGTTTTGTAGTAAAAGGAGATGATGTGCATCAATGGATGTTAATCAAACTGCAACTTTAGAAGCTACAGCTAATTTCAAACTAGGACATCCCCCAAAATAAAAAATGAATACTTTTGGTTTTTATTTTCTGATGATGCGCTCTAGAAACGTCCCAAGTGCGCTCTTAAATTATAATTAAATTAAATTTGATTAATTTTAATTCATTGGAGCTGTAAGAAGGACCTTCTTTTCTGCATTTTGTCAGAGGACAAAAATTCCCACTAGCACCACATTATAAAAAACAATGAACACAGTAAGTAAGTTCCACACAACACAAACAGGAAAACCACCAAGAATTAGTACATAGTTTGGAAATGGGACACAGCTATGATTCTGCGGTTAAATGACAACAAATATCCCCTTCTCGCTGTTGCAGGGATGAATTTGTTGGATGTTAACACTAGATAATAACAATTGTAGGAAGTTGTCCTGAAGAAAAGATCCAGATTTCTCTTTTATTACTCTGACGTTTACTGTAACTAAAAGGGAAATGGCGAAACCGATCCAAAAGGCAACTTCAATGTAACATTTCGGCTGCTTCCTTGTCTTTCAGAGGAAGTAAAGCTGTCAACTGGATGAGCTCGTCAAATTAAACTACCTGCAGAACACCTGGAAGTTAAACCGCTCAGTGGAGCGTTACACAGAGAAATTACTTTCACTCAGATATAGATAATGTGTGTGTGTGTGTGTGTGTGTGAGTGGCTCTTCTATTGTCAAAAGCTTTTGGTTGGCAAAGATCCAGCAGCTTTAGGGAGGTCCCTTCGGCCTCCCACACACTACTAATCCATGTGAGTGTGCACGTGTGTGTGTGCACGCATGTGTGTGTGCATGTGGATATTGTGTGCTTGACCTGAAGAAAGCTACAATGGACACTGTGTAGCATCAACCGCAAAGCTTCTTAGCCTGTGATAGGGTGAGACTGAGCCCACAATAGCACTGTAATACCACATCGGACACAGACAAACACACGCGCACGCACGCACAAACGCACACACACACACACAGGGAGAGAAGGATTTAGTGGTTTCATTAAAAGCAGATCTAGTTTGATTCACAAGCTCTTGAGTTGAGGTGAGACTCTGCGTCTGTGTCTAATCTCACATCTCTTTATAGGAATCTGTCTCTCACTCACAGTCACAAACACACTCGGCTTTGTCTCCCACACTCTCCCTTCTACATGCTCTTGTCTTCCTGTGCGGTCATCTGCAAATCCCCACCTCAATGTTTCTCTCCCTGACACCATCACTGTTGTTGTCAACGTGGCAGCCCCACACGGAGCCAGTCTTCCCTTCCACCTCCACTCTGTGATCCTCTGGTGTTCAGCCTCACTAAAAAGGGCTTTGTCATCGCCAAGCCACGCTGAGGGGAAGCCATGGGGTCAGAAGAAGCCACAAATTAAAGGATGAGGGAGAGAAAATGAGCGAGAAGTGGAAAAACACCTCCGTTGTGTCCTTTCAGTTTTTGTTTTCAAGTCAGCAAATATTCAAACCTTTAACCTCTTAACAAGCAGCCGTATGCCAGTCGTTATAAACTCCTGATGGGCAGCCAAACATTGTTCACACTTAAAAACAACTTCACCTTAACTTTTTTGGAACTAAATCCCCAAAGCTCCCAAATATGAACATGTATAAAACATAATCATGATACTGTAATATTACTTGAATATTATTATATTACTAACTGTAAACATCATATAGCTTTAATGGAGAGGTATGACAAGCTGGTCCAGACTATGTATGATACCATCAGTGTCAGGCTCAACATTACGGACTGCCTGACTGCTCGCAGCAAGTAAAATGCCAGGTTGGGCTAGTAAATTTAACACCTTGGTTGCCCAATCTGGCAAGTGGCAAAACATAATTAGGTACATCATTTTTTTTCCACAGCTGATGGAAGCAGCTAAAGATTGAGTCATCCTGCGCAGTCCTTGAGAGAAAATGGCAGTGGTAAAAGACAAAGTTTGTGAGCTGAAGCACAAGTGAGCATTTAAAATTAAGTGTAAACAAGAGTTAAGTTGGGTGGCATTAGAGGATGTGGGCAAAACTCAGGGTATGTATTGTGCAGTTTGCTGCAAGTTTCAGGGCAAAGCAACTAAAACAGGTCGTTCTTCAAAGGCATGTCAAGTTTACGAAAATCATCGCTGGAGTGCCAAAAAAAAAAGCTGTTTTATTTGTATAGGGGT
The DNA here is from genome assembly GCA_019142605.1 of Cephalopholis sonnerati. Classification (NCBI taxonomy): domain Eukaryota; kingdom Metazoa; phylum Chordata; class Actinopteri; order Perciformes; family Serranidae; genus Cephalopholis; species Cephalopholis sonnerati. The sequence continues at coordinate 25,158,901 of JAGQAX010000003.1, read as the reverse complement.
GGGTAAAAATTGACTTTAGGCAAGAGGATTTCTGACCCACTTGCCGGGCAAGTAAAAAACACATGAACCCTGAACCTTAAGTATGAAATAAGAGGTCAGAAACCTTAAAGCTACTGAGGCAAAACAAAGTGGGAAACTATTAAAGTAGTTGTTCAGCATTTTGGGAAATATGCACATTCGCCTTCTTGCTGAGAGAGGAGAGGATCGCTGTCACATCTCTGTGGTAAATATGAGACCCCGGCCAGCATCCGATTAGCTTAGCTTAGCACAGAGACTGGAAGCAGGGGAAAACAGCGAGCCTGGCTCTGTCCACAGATGACAAAATCCATGTACTAGCACCTCTAAAGCACACGAATTAACATGTTATCTACTGTTTGTTTAATCTGCAGAAAACCCAAATCCTGTGGACCAGATCAGACAGAGTGCGTTTTGCAAGTAGCAAAACACGAGGCAGGGCGCACTGCCCTTTTTTTGTTGAGGCCTGCCCTGATCAGACAGAGCGCTCTCTGCAGCTTGCTGCATCTTTTTTCAAATTGTAGCTTCACAACCACCAAATCACCTGTCCTAAGATTATCCTCTTTCTTTGCTGTAAAGTAAATTCACGGATCTGTACCTTAAAATCTTTATAAAAACTGGACAGGCAGCGTGCACTGGGGGACTAGACACAGGGAAACAGAGATCCGTCTGGGTACATGAGGAGAGAGGAGAAATACCAGCTGGTTCAGGAGCTTCACCTGGATGATGGTCAGTTTGCGGCTTATTTTAGGATAAGTCCGGGACGGTTTAGCAATCTGCTGTCAATCGTTGGGCATAATTATGGTTGGTAAAACATTAGAAGGTACTTGAGGTGATTCGGATGTGTCTTGCAGCTTGTCCAGGGCGATGGTGAAAATCAGCTTCACACAAACCATGTACACTACTACCTGCTGTCATCACCAGCACAGAGGGCCCGCCTCTCAGTTCATCTAATTGGAGGCACTTCTTTGCTCTCAGTTTCAATTCGAGGCATTCAGGGCACACCTGTACAAAAGAAGCAAGTAAAACACTTCACTCATTGAAAACGATTACAAAAAGCCGTCCCACCTGCTACAACACGCTCTGTTTGATTACTTTGCCTTGCCTGTATCAACATTACTGTATCACCATCATAGAATTAGTATAACCACTTATGATAATGAGGTCATAATTTTAGCCAATAGAATAATCAGCAGAAAAGATAATGATAATTTCTTTGTAGTTGATTTCATGGAATGCAACTATTTTATAAACAGCAGTAAGGCGTTACTGTTCTGTCGAGAAAATCAGGTCTCCTCGTTTGTATGCAAATTTATGGAGCAAAGTGCTTCAAAATCGTATCAGTTTATTCATGGGGGGAATTTGTGGTCCACATTTAGGCATCACCATGACAACTTAATGTCCCACATATACTACGTCCCACATATACTATACCATGCACAGTGGAGACGATCATAAAAATCACAGAGAAGTAGGTCTCCAGTATCTTTCCAGATTTATGACACAGGGCTCAGGAGATACGAACGTGATGACAGAAGCTCTCGTCACATTTTACAGTTTCGCTTCAGTTGGCCGGGTGAACTCATCAGAGGAGAGCACAGCTGATCTGAAAACAGCTGCTGTGATCAGAGGTGTTTCAGAGCCAAGGTCGAGTTTGACCACAGAGCAGCCGTAACCGTGAACCCCAAGAGCAGCACAAAGACGGTTTTACAGGCCAACAGAACCAGACACACACTCACTAACTTAACCCTTTGTAGTTGTCTCAGTGCTTTCTCTTTTGTTAAATCTTCCTGTCCTCTAACCTTTCTTTTGGAAACATTTAGGTGTTAGTATTTCACATAGGACATATTTAAAGTTGTGATGGCTCAACTTCATTCACCCTTTGCTAAGCCCCGCCCCTCCTCAGTTATTGTTGCTACGCCTGTCAAGCTTTCTGCTCTAGCACGACACATTGATGCAGTTTATAATGACAACAGGAGCAGACTTACCCACTCGTAATTCTTAGTAAGTCTTGAAACAGTGGGTCGCTGATTTTACACAGAGGTTAACAAAAGCAGACTTTTCATTTTTAGTGAGCGACCGTTTATTTTTTCAGTAGAAATCGCAGCTAAATAGTTACAAGTGCCCTGTAAAGGATCTTAAATACGAAGCTTCAGACTGTGTGATACACTGCTAAAAGACTGAAGCTAAAGCTACTTGTCACAGGAAATAAAAACAGGCAACATCCTCACAAACTATGTAGCAGACATGGTGCTTTATTGTTCCTGGTAAAGTATGTTTTACGTTTACAAGAGAAAAGGCTGTGGGGAAGTGGATTAACCAATGAGTTTGGCAAAAGTAAAGCTATCTTATGTAATGAGTGTAAACTTCCCCAAATCCAATAAAGTGCAGAGGACAGAGCCGCTAACACTCTGATACACAGTAGTAGCATCTAGAACGTGCCTCCACACAGTGGGTTGTGTTAAACAGTGGATGCTCAGTATGTAGAGGGCTAGTTAGCCAGGCAGGTTAATGTTTGCAGTGACTACTAGAGCAGACAAACACATTGTTTCTTCCATTTGGTACACTTTCGCTCATGCTTCTGGGAAATGCTAAAAAAACAGGAGAAATCCAAAGCTTGACAGGCCTGCTGCGCCAGGTAACAGTTGCTAAGCTATGAGGCTGTGAGGACTTCCCGTTGTTATCATGGCCTGTTATTCCAAAACCCTAATAGTCAAAAAAATGTCCCATTGGACCAAAAGTCTATTTGTCTGATGGCCCATTATCCTGAAAACAAACGTCCATTGCTCCAAAAATACACACTCTCCCAAACAGAAGCACATGGCTAATTATCATGCAGAATGATGTCATCTAATGGCTGGATGCCATTTTTTTTCCTATCATGGTGAAGGCATCACCTGCCCTTCTCTGCCTCTGATTGGATAACGTGTTGCTTTTATTGGTTGGGTTTGTTAGGTTTAGGCAAGAGCAATGAGACTGGTTAACGTAAGAATTTCAAGGTAAGCCAATCAGAGGCAGAGAAGGGCAGGACATGCGTTCAGCATAGTATGAAAATCAATGTTGCTGACTGGACACTGGTTACGACAACCACATAGACGTAGATGCTCCCACAACACTTTCTCTGTCCCAACTCGTCAAATACAGCCGACAGCATCAATGTTGGATGTTCAGGGCTGGCTTGACAATTATCGCTTGTTACATGCATCGGGTATTTTCAAAATAAACTTCAGTTTTTTCTGTAAATGTGCAGTTTATTTTCAAAATAAACTTAAAATGAAAGTAAAACACTTCATTTTTAGGATTACTTCCTTAGGATTAGGCAAGGAAAGTACGTGGTCGGGTTAAGAAAAAACATGTTTTGGCTTAAGATAAGTATGTTTGTTACTATGTAATGTAACATCACGTGACATAGGTGACTAGCGTAGTAAGCTACATATACTAGCACTCTACAATGTTATTAAAATAACTTGATTGACTTGTAGTTTCACACAGACCATGAACAGCGGCATCTGAGGTGAAAGTCCAGAGTGTGTTTGACCCATCCACCTCCCTTCCTGCCCACCGTCTTGCTCGTTATACTGCATCTCTTACCACTGCTAAAGGGTGTCCCTGTGTGTCAGTGTCAGAAGCTGAGGGCCACTGACCAAGCACTGGTTTGTGACAAGCTGGGAGTGAGACTGGGTCAGCTCCCAGTCAAATTGGGGAAAGAGGGTGTGAAACGTTAGGAAGCAGGGCCGACTGATTGCAGGCCATGAATCTTTCTAACTGCAGGGAGAGTGTGTATTTTTGGAGCAATGGGCGTTTGTTTTGGGATAACAGGCTGTCAGAAAAATAGGCTTTTGGTCCAGTGTGACATTTTTTGGACCATTGGGGTTTTAAAATAATGGGCTGTTTGAACAATGGCATGGCACCATAGCTGTTTGGGAGAGGGGTTTAGTGGCCAATTGTCCATCTCTCTTTGCTTTAACTCTCAGCTCTGTAATAAAAACTTTTAACTTGGCAGGTAAAGAATGAACAGTATTGTGCTGTCTTACAGTTCTGGGTGATCATGTTTGCCGAGCATGATTGCTGGATATTCATGTTTCTCTTTGTCACCTTCTCTTCTTTGTACTGTTTTTTTTACCTTACCTTCTTCCATTAATTTGATTTCCATCACCATTGATCCTATCTTCATATCACTGTTTGTTTCTTCACCTTTTTCCTGCTATCTGTCCTTCACTCCTTTCCTTAAAAACTCCTCCTCCTGAAGGTTTCATTTCTCCACTCCTCTCCCCTGCTTGACCTCTTGCTTCCCTCCACCTCGTCTTTTTTTTTGCTGTTTCCACATGAGTGATGTGTTGCATGTGTATCTCTCACAGACAAAGATGAGTGCAGCAAGGACAACGGCGGCTGCCAGCACGAGTGCATCAACACAGTGGGCTCGTACGTTTGTCAGTGTCGCCATGGCTTTGTACTGCATGAGAACAAACATGACTGTAAGGAAGGTGGGTTTCACGTACATTCACATCAGCACACACACTGGCATAAAAGCACCGGAGTGCACATGCATGTGCTGCCACATTCACACAAGCATGTGCTCATTCACAAGAACAGTCATCGTCCATCATACAGCCCTTACTCTGTTTACCCACATCAGAGTCCTCATGACAACATACTGGTCCTGTCTATTTGAGGAGAGTTGTTTCTTTACATACATAAACCTCCACTCTTGGTGCCTGCAAGCAGAGCTGTCGACTTGAGGCCTAAGACGCAGGCAGTTGTCACATTAAGTTACAAAGGTGAAGACTAAAGACTATGATTTTGACTTGAAGACATTCATGTCCCAAGCTGTGACCAGAGGGCTGCACCATGACGCAAGATTAGTGGGTTAAAGAGGTATGTTGAGCCTGAAGTTTTCCATCCTACGAAGGTGGCTGTCTTTTAACTTGGCTAGATCACCATGGCAACATATGCTGAAAGGCTAACCTGGTCAGCACCAGTTTTTATTTCAAGTTTTAGCTTAAAATCGTCTAAAAAGCGCCTTGTACAGCTCATTTGAATAGCGTCACTGTGAATCAGTGTGAATCTGTGAGTGATTCAGGTTATCAGCTGAGGTGATATGTTATAAATGCACTCTATCCAAATTGTTGAGCAGTAACGGTACATTCAAAGGCTGGTGCCACAAAATGAAGAGCTGGAGAATGAGCAGCTGTCACATATAAAATAAACATGGTAAAATAAATATATCAACTCCTGAATTCACATGATTTTAATAATTTCCTGCCAGCATTTCTCTCTTGCCTTAATCGAAGCAACTGAGTTGCTTTTTATTGTCATTATTATTTATTTTCTTTAAAATCAGAAGTAGGTGGCGCGCAATTGATCAATGTTAAGAGTCAAATAACGTGCTGAACACATCATTTGATTTTTGTAATGGGATCGCACACAGAGCCTGAAGCAGAAAGCCATGGTTAAAAGAGCAAGTTGATAACCACCTTTGTAATACACGTGATCCCTGACTGAGGCTTTAGGGTTTGTTGAACCAGCTCTGTTGAACTTGCTTCACGGTGCTCCCCTCTGGTTAAATAATGAAAAAACAAATACTACCTAAAGAAAACAGTGTCAAACAGGCTCAACAGCATAAATAAATATATTTAGCTTATTGTATTTCTTAGCCCCTGTGCATTAAAATGCCTTGTTGGCGGCTAAGAAAAATGTTTGACTGCTGTATCCTTGTAATGCTCAGCATTCGGATACCTGAATGATTTTCATCCTTGACTTGGAATGTGACTTGGATATGATGAGTTTTGACTTGCTCTGGAACATTTGAGACTTGACATAGACTTGTCTCAAATGACTTGCTTGACTTGAACTTGCCTGAAAGGTACAAAGGTCGCACCAGAGAAAGAGCCTATACAGCTATAAAGAATATATAAGTTACAGACCATATTTTGTGACGTGGTCTGTGGTCCAGGAGTTTGGACTGTCTTGAGACTTGTCATGAAAGACTTGAGACTTAACTTGAACTTGCTGCATGAGACTTGGAAAAAAAAACCAGCTCTGCCTGCAAATCACTGAGGCTGTGTTCACTGTGATGTGTGTTTGTGTTTGTGTGTGAGAAACAAGACACAGAGGGGAAAAGGTCCCAGTTTGACCGAAAACACTATTTATTAAAAGCTATTAGCACATTCCCACATGTGCACACACACACACACACACACACACATACACATACACAACTGTTGAATTGACATATTATACTCAGCTCTTTGAAGTTGAACTTTTGAACGTGTACACACACACACACACACACACACCACATCAACACACACATACTCACCTCACTAAAGGCTCCCTGTGCTGCTCATAAAAACACTCATGTTTCAAACATCTGGGAGCTTGAAAGCTTCACATGTAGCCCTGTCTTCCTGTGTGTGTGCATGTGTGCGTGTGTGTTTATGTGTGCATTAGACCAGCTTGACCCAGTGACCTTGCAGTGTCATGTAAATCCATATTCCCAGCACACAGCTTGTGTCCGTGTGTGTGTGTGTGGGGTTATGTGCGTACATAAAGCATGTGCATATGAGATTTTTAACATGTGGAGATGGACATTTGGATAGCGTGACATGTGCTGTTAACATGTTGGATGATATAAGCATCACTTTTTTTGGGATAGTAGTCACCTGCCAGACGTGTGTGACACTATGAGACACTGGCAAGAAAGTTAAAACACTTACAGTCAGTTTTCTTTCTGATCTCAGGGATCCCATTTAACTTTTTCATGAAAGCATGACATCTGTGAAACTGTTGGGTTATTTACTTAATTTCTGGTTACATTATGAAGCTGTGGCGATGTAATCTGTTACATTTGCTGTTACCTACAATAACATGATAATGTGAAAAGATAGCTTGCTATGTCAGACAACACAATTTACTGTCAGAGCTTAAATTTGTATCATGCCAGTAGTTTGATTTTTTAAAGATGTGAGGGTCTCCTGTAACAGTAGTGTGTGTGGACTGTGACGTCTGTATTCAATACATTGCCTGTTAGAAGACTCTCCTTTACGTTCATACATTGTTCTTGTAAATCAATCCATCTCATTCTGTACGTGGGTTCAGTTTGTCTGACTCTAAATAAAAACTGTCACTCTGGAATTCATCCTGTTGTCCTGTGCATGCCTCCTGCCTCCCATCACCTTTGTTAAACCATTCATTTAACTCACCACACACACACACACACACACACACACACACACACAGAAATGCCACGTGTGACTTGGGGCTGCTGTGGATATTGTTTGATTCTGTTATTTTACCTAATCCAAACTCTGCAGGAGGAAAGCAGTCATCACCTTCAACACTTCTGCTACAAAGTTAATATCGGCCCACAGCTGACGTGTTGTAATGCACAGTATAAGAGTTAAAGTCAGTTGCCCATCAGTGAGTTATGTTGCTATGGTTTAGCAGTGCAGAGTCTGGGAGTAGCTAACAAAGCAATAACAGAACAGATAAGTCAATAATAGACTTCTGTCTAGCTTGGGTGCATTTACACCAATAATTATTAATGAGCAATTGTTAAATAGAACAATTAATACATACATCTTGACGACTGAGTAACTGTGTCTGTGACATTATGAAGTAGAGCTGCTGGCAAAGCTGCAGGTCCTAAAGGTTTATTTTCTTCCTTGACTTTGACTTGTCTGAAATAACTCAAATTAATTTGGCCCCAAAATGTTTAAAACAGCGCAGGTCACTGGTCACTAAAGCCCTGTTCACTAAGACTTGACTTCAACCTGCCATGAAGGACTTGAGGCTCACCACACACTAAAAGATTTTTAAGAGACTAAAGTCTAACACACTCTCATGTCTAAAGACAATGTGAGTTTTTAATTACACACCATAAGATTTTGCAAAGACTGAACAACTTGTAGGGTCACTATTTGCAAGTCAACAAGATTCCTTTTAAGATTATTTCCCGTCCTGCTGCTGGTGGAAAACATTACACCAAACTCTCCCCAAGAGATACAACATATTAACAATTCCTTACCTCTCCACAAAAACACATAACTCTAGAAACACAAGATAAAAGGCCAACAGTATTCTTGTCAATTGAGCATCAAAATAATCCATAAAGATAAACTGCATGAGTACAAACATTACATTTTTGGATTTTGTGGCCTCAACTTTCAACCAGCCTCTGCTGGTTAGCTGTGGTATTTTAGTAAGACGCGCCTGTGGGAATCAAAAATTAAGATGTCTCACTAAATAAGTGCTGGTTGGTAGATCAGATACATGCCAGATTAAACACAGACTCTTGTTAGCTCCACAAGTCCACCAGTATCTTCTCCTTTCCCACAGTACAAGAGAACCAAAACTTGCTAAATTCTTGCGGAGTCTCGTTCATAATTACTGTCGACCCAATTTGCTGCTTCTTGTTGTTCTTGCTGGAGAGAGCGTAGCTATTTGTTGTTGACAATGCTCACATCATTGAACCTCACTATTTGAATGAGTGAAGACTAAAAAATTGCGATACTACTAAACATGTTTGATTTTGTTGGAACATAAAATTGAGAAAAAGTCAGACCTAAAACAGCTCATACTGATTTTAAAGACCACCTTACGCCAAACGATCAGGGTCGCTGGAGCACACCACAACTAATGATTTTCTTCCAGCACTGGAAATTTATCTGTGACGCTGAAAGTGCCGGCATTACTCTGAAAGATTTGAAACTTGACTTGGACTTGTCTCAAATGACTAAAAGATGCAGCACAAACAGGAGCTCATTTTGCTGCTGTAGAGAAAACCCCAGCTAGAGGTGCAAATCAGAGCTGTAGCATTCAGTTGGGTTGAGATTTGGTTACTGGGAAGGCCAAAGTATATGACACACAACATTTCCATACTCATCAAATCCTTTAGCCACCCTCGTACAGTGTATTGAAACATCTGTATTTGTTACGTTTCTCCATCTCCATGTCTGTTTCTTTTATTTCTCTCTTGACTGTCATTGCTGAATTCATCCAGAATGGATCCAGAATATTAAAAGGGATTAAAAATCTTGTAACTGTGGCATGCAAAAAAGGGGGACTTTAATATATCAGTGTTTGCACTGAATGATATGTTTTGTAGGAATGTTTAAAAACAACCTGAATGTAACTAAAAGCACAAAAAAATGTAGAGATTGTATTATAGATTTTCACTTTTACTTGAATGAAGTTTGATCACATTAAAGGTTCACATGATTTTTAGAATAATAACATGAATATCACCTTTAAACAATGTCAGTAATGGATGATGTTTTTTTATGTGCTATACTCCATCCACGCAAAGTACAGAAGGCTAACTGCAGCAGTGTGTTTGTCTAAAGCATGCGTGCATGCGTCCATGTGAAATTCACACTGAACTTGTCATCAGGATGTGTTTCTTTGAAATCTTTTCTCTCTCATTTGGTTCTCTCGTTTCTCTCCTTCCTGTTCCCTTTCCATTTCCTCTGACCTTTTCCTGTGCAGCCATGATTTTAACTTCCTCTCTATGTGTGTGCTTGCGTGTTTCTGTGTGTGTGTGTGTGGATATGTGTGTTCAGCTGAGTGTGAGCATAAGATCCACAGCCCCAGTGGGACCCTGAGCAGCCCTAACTGGCCAGACAAGTATCCCAGCCGTAAGGAGTGCACCTGGGACATCACAGCCACGCCGGGGCACCGAGTCAAGATAGTAAGTGTGTTGAAATCAAGCAGATTTCTCATGAAGGCTCTGTAAACTCTTTACTTTAGCATTATTGGCCTTCTTCCTTTCCTCATAACAATGTATTACTCTGTGTGCGGGCTCATATCTTATGTTAAACCCTCAGACTGTCCTCCTTCTTTCTCTCTCTCTCATGTTCCACTTATGAAACCCAAATGTGAATGGGGGAGAAAGTGCACGTTTGTATATTCGGGCTAACTGCAAGCGTGTGCTCATGCGTTAGAAAGAGGCCTTGGGCAGTGGCCATCTGTGTCCTTGTGGCTTTCTGTGTGTGTGTGTGTATGCATGCATTTAGCAGGCTCATACACACACATGCATTTGTGCATGTAAGCATTTATGTGTCACTGCAAACAGTCATCTCCACATTTTTTTTTGAGTTACTGCAGATGTACCTATTTAGGAATAGACCGACAAATTCTGCTCTGCTGTGAGCATCATGGATTGAAGATAGTTGAGACCAAAAAGTTGGATGTCTGATGTGTGTGGTTATTTGTCGGAAGAGAGACAGAGAAACAGAGAGCGGAGGGAAGATGATGACAGAACGTTAGCTCTTAGATGGTGTTTGGCCAACAGTGTTAGCTTTGATGCTAATGTAGTTGCTCCTGACTCAGGTGGATTCACAGAAGATGCTTAACACTGTTTGCAAAAGGTGATAGAGTGGTCTAGACATACACACACGGTTATACCTCTATACTTGTAAGGACCCTGAGTGGCATAGTGCCAGGCCGTAAGCAGCAGGCATCTAAGAGACACGGTTTCAAAAACAAATATAGTAAGGTAAAACACCAAATGAGAGTGAATCTGGGGTTGGCTTTGGGGGCGGCAGTTGCTCAGTCCATAGGGACTTGGCTTGGGAACTGGAGGTCAAGCTCAAGACCCCATCTGATAGCTGGAGAAGAGTCCTTGAGCAAGGCACCAAACCCCCAACCGCTCGGGGTGCCCGTCCATGGGCAGCCCCCTCACTCTGACATCTCTCAATTTGATCCAGGTCCTGTTTGTGCATGTGTGTGTGTATTTCGGGCCTGTATGTGTATGACAACAGAGTGAAAAATTGCCCTATTTCCCTCGGGGATAAATAAAGTATATATTTTTCTTCTGCTGCTATGACTTTTGCTGGCGAGTGTGTTTACAAACAGTAACCAAGAATCCTGTATAGTACACCCTTAACCATGGCGTCTGTAAAACATCAGTAAATAAGGAAAAATTTCAGTGACAATTCCCTAAAGCCTTAGATAACATCTTCAAACTGCATGTTTTGTCTGACCAACTTTCCAGAGGCTAAAGATATTCAGTTTATTATCACATAACACAAACTAAACCAGCAAATACTCACATTTTAGAGGGTGTAACAAGGTGATGTTGGCATTAAAAAAATCATACATTCATTTTGTTTATTCATTTTCTGTCAGTCCACTATTGAAATTAATCAGCTGATCTAAAACACGTGTATTGCTTGATTCTGACACTCAATGTGGTCCTCACAGAGATACAAACACAAGAGCACACATGCCCCACATTCACACAGAGCGCTTCAGATAATCCACCAATGTTTCTCATGCAAATAGTGTCAGACACACACAAACACAGTGCAAGCTTCACAATGTGCGCTCAAATTCCTGGTCTAGACACACACACACCTACACACACACAGCTACACACAGCTACACTCACACATAGACACACAGTACAGTCTGCAGTCCTGCAAAGTATTAGGATTTGGCTCGTCACCTCGCTTCCTCTCTGCAGCTGCACGCTGAGCCCGCTGCATGTTATCAAAATTGTCATCAACTGTCATTTAGTTTTGATAATCTCTTTTTAACGCTTACGTAACTGAAAACACATTACATCATCAGCTATGGTAACACATTTAGTAATTTTAGCACCTGTTTTGAATGTGTGACTACATGTGATTTACACACAACTACACACAAATTGGGAAACGTGTTCTTGTGTGAGTATGTGTGTGTGTGTGTGTGTGTTGAGATTAGCAGGGGCCCTCTCTATATCCACAGTAATGACATCGCAGCGGGATATATTTAATACCAGAAATCTGATCATAGACATGAAGGTCACTCTGTTATTGCTTCTTTGCTCTCGGTCTGTCTCACACACACACACACACACACACACACACACACACACACACGAAATTCTCTCTGAAGTAGTAAACAGATCCACATATCAGTGTCTCACCAAAGCTACAGTTAGAAACATCTGGAAGCCATCACGACCCCCAGAATCAAACACTTCCCCTCTCAGTAATGACGTTAACTCATCTTCGCTCTCCTCTCCTTCCGCCTGTTTGGTAGAAATCGATGCGGTGTGGTATTTGTGGTGGCGTGATGGAGCACGGCTCAGGAGACAATCAGAGAGGTGTGTGTGACTATGTGTGGGAGAGAGGCCTGCAAGGTGTTATGACTCAGCTCACGGTGACTTGATTAGATTAGGAATCGTGACACTGTGTACATGCATGTCAGCGTGTAAGCAATGTGTAGGCAAAGATGGAGGGAGGCAGCCGGTGTGTTCTGTAGATACATATTAAAGAATATGAAATGCAAATGTATGTATTTTGGTTTGGAAGGGTTTTAAAGGTGTGTAACACTGACAGAAGAGCTTAAAAAAAAATTGTAGCATCCTCAGCATCTCTACCAAATGCTGTCTCTTATTGCAGCAATCCATTAAGTTCTTGGTGAGAAAACATTTTTTTAACCATGGATCACATGACTCTGTGTTCCTTTATAGCAACTTTCAGTTCATTGTTTTGATTTGCTGGTCTGTAACTTTACTGTTTCAGTTCAGTCATTGCGTTGGTTTTTGGCCACAGCAGGCAGATGTTTCCAGATGAAAAGCTCTAAAGACTCACTGTATGCTGCCTTCACAAACTCAGTGACTGGCTGGTGAACATAGTGAAGCACTTAGCACCTAAAAGGCCAGATAATTTTGGCTGGTGGAAACCAGTGTTGCTGTTTTTACACTAATTTTGGCAGTAACTACAAATGTAACTTATTACTTTTTTCCAATTAAATAACTTAGTTATAATCACTGAAATTTAAACAGGCTCATTACTTGTTACTTTTGTCTTAATCATAGCACAAACGCAGCCGATTCACCAGATTTTTACTGGGTTATGAGCTAACATCACCAAACCTCAGGGCAGCGCAATGAGTGACAGTCGGCATTATGCTGCATTCACATGGATTTAGGCAGAAGGTAGTTTCCTCTGGGTACTCCAGCTTCCTCCCACAGTCCAAAGATATGCACGTTAAGTTAATTGGTGACTTTAAATTGAGTGCAGGTGTGAATATGAGTGTGAATGGTTGTCTGTCTCCTGTGATAGTCTGGCGGCCTGACCAGGGTGTACCCCGCCTCTCGCCCAGTGTCTGGGATAGGCTCCAGCCCCCGCACAACCCCCAATAGGATAATCAGTTATGGAAAATGAATGAATGAAAAAATGACATGATGTTTGATTTGAAGGCCTTTAGAGGCAGATTTTGAGATCCTACCCTCTGGAAGGAAAATTTCGACCCGCAAATGCCAGGTCTCAGTGGCAAAATAAATCTTTTATTACTCAGGTCACCAAACATTTAAATGCTCATGATGACTCAACTGATGATTAGTTTCCCATTTAACTACTGGGGGATGGCGATGTTGGTTTTAGCTCTGGCATAGGTCTGCTGTCACTTAATGTACTCATGTATTTTATGCTTTTTGCTCTTGAGTCCGTGTCTCTTTGTGTCTGAATGTTCTGTGTTTCTTATCAGGCTGCACACAAATTTCCAATACAATAAAGTTGAATTTAAATGTCAGAGTACACCTACTTCCAGGGACCTCAGCTTCACAAGTTTTCACTAGAATTACTTTCTAACAAAGAAACAGTCCCTTATAAAAACTGTGGACAGTGAGGTCAACAGTAAACCTTTCAACACCCACTCACATCTCACTCAGCGACCTCTCACCCTCTTTGTCTCTCTGCTTCTACCTTTCCAGGCCTTCAATGAGTTTGAGATCGAGCAGCATCAGGAATGTGCATATGACCACCTCGAGGCCTTTGACGGGGACAGTGACACGGCAGCCATCTTGGGTCGACTGTGTGGCAGTAAGATCCCAGAGCAGCTGGTCTCCACCGGCAACAAGATGTACCTCCGCTTCATTTCTGATGCCTCAGTACAAAGAAAGGGTTTCCAAGCTACACACTCCACAGGTGTGTGTCTGTATGGAAGCATGTTGAAGTGTTTATGTATGTTAGTGATAATATTTCACAGTGATTGCAAAGAGCATCACTCAGTCACCAGCTGAGAGTTCTCAGGTTAGAGTATTTTTTAAGAGCAATATCTCCCTCTAGTGGTTGATAACAGCACATGCATGATAAAAGTAATTCATGACATCTGACCTGGGACAAAAAAATCTAATTTTCCAGATTGAAGTTTGACTCTTTCCTGATCCTGTGTCTCTGCAGAGTGTGGAGGTCGTCTAAAGGCAGAGGTTCGTCAGAAGAACCTCTACTCTCACGCCCAGTTTGGAGACAATAATTACCCAGGTCACACTGACTGTGAGTGGCTGCTGACAGCCGAGCAGGGCTATGGCATCGAGCTGACCTTCATCACTTTTGAGGTAGAGGAGGAAGCTGACTGTGGTTACGACTACATCGAGCTGTACAACGGGTACGACGCCAACTCACATCGACTTGGCCGCTTCTGTGGTTCAGGGGTAAGATTATATGTTCCCTATAATAACTCGTATTTCATCTTTGGTTTGAAAACTTAAGGTTCAGCCAAGTTCAGTTTGGGGACCAAAACCATCAATGAACTGATTTCACTAGTGATTATTGCTTGTGTAACCAAAGCCTGAAATATTTAATTCCCCCATTGTTGTGTCTAAAATTACATCAGTGAACCACACTCATGCACTGGGTGATACAGTGATTATGAGCACAGTAGTTTATTTTGAGTTAATCCCACAGTCACCATCCTGCTGCAGTGAATACCCACTGGAGCTCCAAATGTGTATAAATCTGCAGATGAATTTAGTCCCCAGAAAATACAATATTTACACTATTTAGTCTTGTTTGAGCAGTGTTTACGAAAAACTACAGCGAACCAGTGGCGTTGACGGGGGATGGAAGACAGAGAGTAAAGAGAGAAGGACTAGGGCAACCTCTAGACCACCTGATGGAGTGTGTGCCCCATGTAGGCTGGGTCCTTTGCAGCAGCCCGCGTTCGGTTCCGACAAGCAGCCCTTTGCTGCGTGTCATCCCTCCTCTCTATCCCACTGTGCCCGTCGGTTTTCAGCTGTCCTGACAGTAAAGGCAAGAAAACGCCCCAAAATAATCAAACACATTGTTGGTTTTGGTTTTTTCATACAATATGTTGACAGTCAGAAAAATACAGAATAATATAATGTATAATTTTCATTTTTACTGCTGACCACTCCAAGCAGCCATTAGTTTCTATTTATTTAGTGTAAATACGTCATAAACAGACTCTCAGTATACAGAACATCTGCAGATATTTCCTGATTTAATCACAAGCTGTATTTTATTTTTTGTTAATGCAAAGTTCGAAAAAGCATTATGTAGAAAAACTTGTTTATATTTCTCAAACTAGGGTATTAAAAAAGTTTTTATTTCTTGGGTATCAATATTGAAATTCAGGTATTTTTTGAGACCTGTATCAAAATTTTTTTGTCAGAGTTATACTGTCATGAGGTAATGTAAGGTAGACTTCTCTTATCTATCTTAACTGCATTACCACTCGGGCATTTTTTTTTTTTTCAATTAAAAAAAAAAACCCTCTCAGTGTCTAAGACACTGCCTCACATGTCTCCCTCTTCCCCTTCTTCAGCCCAGGGAAGGGATCTACTCGCCCGGAAGCACTATGCTGATCCGTTTCCATAGCGACGACACAATCAGCAAGAAGGGCTTCCACATCCGCTACACGAGCACCAAGTTCCAGGAGAGCCTTCACACCAGGAAATGACCTCACACGCAGCCCGTAACCTCTGACCTCTGTGCAGCCCCCCGCCACTGTCACCCTGACCTTCACCATGGCAACGAGAAAAGTACAGCCTGTCCCCTCTTCTCGGACCCGACAGACAGATGCGGACGTTTGTGGACGTCCGCCAGCCACGGGAGGAAGTCGACACTTGACGTGAACATTAGTCTCCCTCCGTGGCTCCACACAGGTCAGCGCACTCTGAGATGAGACAGGAAAAACACTGAGATATCAATACGTGCTTCAGCAAACGTGGAGAATCATGCCGACGACTGAGCGAGCCATTTCTGTGGAGGAGATGGTTTTCATTACTGCACATCCAGCTACCCTCAGTGTGGATACTCACAGCTGCAAAACAAACGAGTACAAACACAAACACCGGTAAACACACTAGACTCATATTCAGAACTATGAACTATGGATGCTTGAGGAACTGAGGAGCTTCTACCTAAAAAGAAAAATGCATCCAACCAGGGAGTTTAGAGTCTCCTCTGACTCCTTGGACTGTGCGACTTACTGTGATCAGACGGCTGCTCATATCCACAGTAACTGAGAGGAAACTCTGAGTAGACATTTTTATTGCCTTTGATGCCTGGGAACTGCAACCCAGCTCAGAACGGCTGCAGATGATTTTATTTCATGTCTTATTGTAAAACCCGTTGTGTTTACTGTACGTGTGTCTGTGTGTACAGAGAAAAAAAAGAACAAACAAAAGGCTGAAGTCCGTCATTTGCCCTTTTTGCTTAAAGCTTATGCAGACAACCATCCTGGAATGGAGGGAAAAAAAATGCAAATGGAGAATTTCCAAATGATCTGTGATGTTAATGTTAAGCCTTGCATTATGTTGTGTGTGTGTCCATGCTGTTTTTGAGTTTGCACCATCTTGTAACAAACTTTCATGGATGTTTCCAGTTTCCACCTCAGCCCCCGCTCCCAAAAAAAAGTGGATATTGGAAGGGAATATTTTCACAGCTGTCTCTCGGAGTGACACAATTCTGATTGAAGGAGAGATTCCCATGGTGCTAACACATAAAAATACACTGAATGACAGGCGACTGCGGTTGGAAATAAAGATTTTCAATAGGAGACACAGTCAGCGTGCAAACAGCACACTGCATCAACAGCACTAGTCCTGTGGAACTACAATATTGCCTTAGAACCAAAATGTATGCTATCGATGCTCTTGTGTCAGCGGAGTGTTTTCAAGGTTTTTTGGCAGCGTATTTCATTTGTTTGAAGACCTTGAATGGTTTTATTGTTTAAAAAAAAAAACAACAAAAAACATGGGAAATGTAGTCTGTGTGTGAGATAGGGTGTCAATGGTGCATGTGTGTTTGTGTGTCATTTTTGTAGCTGCTCTCAGAGATACATAAACACATGCTTACACATCCACAGATACACAAAAACTCATTTGTGTGCGTTTTCCCAAACATATCCGAACACACACTTCCTCTTGTGTATATCTGGAGTGTGGAGAGCAAAGTGCTGCAAAGGTGGAGGAAATATGCAGTTTATTGTGTTAAATGCAAATGTGTAAGTGTGTGTTATAGGAGACTATAGAGAAATAATGTGTGTGTGTGTCTGTAAACTGTATGTTTCTGAGTTGAATCATTCATTGCTGTACGTGCCAAGCTCCAGGTGACCCTGACCCGCTGTAGTTTTTGTTTTATCACTCCACCTCCTGTGTCTGTAGTTCAGAGACACTGACATGACGTCCTCTGCATCAGTCATTAAAATACACACAGCTGAAAACTACATGCATCTGTGTGTCATGGATTGTTGCTGTGTTTTATAAATGAATTCATGTTTAAAGTTTTTTTGACCTGTTTAGGCGAGACTATAGTGCCAAATATTGATCCATAAATTAAATCCTGGGGCCAGTTTCACAAAATAAAGGTTAAAATTTTCCTTGTCCATGTTAAGGCTTTCTTAACATAAAATCAGTTGTACAAAACACACTTTTCCTTTAGGTTTCCTTAAAATGTTCACTTAAGTATTTAAGATTTTCTCCTTATCTTGGTCTTTTACTTAAGGAATCCCTCAAAGTTGGCTGAGATTCTTCACAAGCTTGAATGCTGTAAAATCTTTCAGTGTAGTAAATGCCTTAATATTTTTACTTCACTAATGAAACTAAGGGATTCTGCCTAAGTAAGTCCCTCAGCTTAGGAAAAATAAAGTGTTAAGTGTCATACTTAAAGAGAAAACTCAAGGTGTTTTGTGCAGCTGGCCCCTGGTATTCTTCTTTTACATGATGATTATATTACTCATTTGATGGATCTTAAAGTCTCAGATAAGGTCTGTTGTAATTTAATACTCTGTTTTCCATTCTTGGTTTATGGCAAATGTGCAGTAAATGCAGCCAACCTAAAAAAGTCTTTAAACCCATTTGGGTATTTTTGTTAAGCTCGCCACTTTAAGGCAAGTCTAGAGTCAAGAGTGTGCACCTAGAGAAGATACTGTAAAACTTCAATCAGTAGCCTGGGCTATTATTTGCTTAATTCACTGAAATCAACAGGCATATATTTGGGACAGGCCTTTAATTCCTCTCACACAAAACTGTTGATCCCAGGGAAATACAATCAAATTGTTTATTTAAACCAGTATGAATATTACTTGTTTAAAATTAGAATTCAGATAATATATCACTTAAGAATAATTCATTTGATCCAGCTCCGACAGACAGCACATCAGAAAAGAGTGAGTTACAGCACACGAGGATTACTGCAACTGGCATACCGACACAACACCACTTTATCCTGTTAAAGCAAGGCCAGGCGTCTAATTAAGACAGATATTTATTTGTGAAAATGTGTAGCCACACCAGGCTACTAAAAGGGACTAGGCTTTTAATTAAAGTTTTATGCTATAGACTTCTACTGTGTTAAATTTGGGACATTTGGGATAATATGCATATTCACCTTTATTACTTTCTCGTGTTTGTACACTAAATATGAAGCTACAACCAGCACCTGGTTAGCTTAGCACAAACAACTGGAAACAGGGGGAAGGTTTTTCATGATGGTTTCTGTAGGGATCAAAAAATCAAAACAAGATGTTGTGTGTTAATTAGTGAGTTAATTAGGTGCTAGTAGATTATTTTCTGACTCAGATGTTAGTTTCTGTTATTCCATTTATTCAGGCTGTGTCTTGACCTATCAAAGCTGCCTCATAAAATTTAAAGATTCAAATCATTAGTGGGAGACCCCTCAGTCGGCTGAGATTCTTCACATTGAGCAGTCATTAGTCAGACAGAAATATTTAAGCAATAAGCCCCGAGAAGCCGTGGTTTACAGTGATTTTACAACGGCAGCTCAGCCAATCACATTTAAGGATGCGAAGCACCCGTTTTATAAAAGTTGTTTTCCTCTGTTTACATGTCATCTCGACCGCTCCGCTGCAAAGATCCTTTGCGCCACCTGTAGGAGCCACAGGTATCTGCTCAGGTGTGCGCTCGCTCGCTTCCTCATGATTATTAAATACGCTGCGCTCCGGGGTTCCCCACCCCTCAAAACAAGGCTCACGCTCCGGTGACGTCTTACGTTGTTGGAGCCGTATATTGAAACGGTGTCGTGAAGCTTCGCTCGCGCGCAGTTGAATAATCTGAGGAAGAAAAAAGCGGTTTAAACCTTATTAAGGAACATAACTGGCAAAACGTCTCGTCGATTTGGATCAGTCTTTTTTGCTGATGCCATTCATATAGTTTTTATGTCCCAGTGAGCTCTGGAAGTAGAGAACCAGACCCTCACCTATTCATTTTGAATGGGCGAAGGGAGTTAAGTTCAAATAGCTGCCCTGGCGCGTTTCAAAGATGGCGTCGGAGTGTTACGACTTGCATTAGGAGGACTTTGGTCTGAGTGACATGGAGGCAGCTGCCCAGAGGAAGAGAAGCTTTGCCCTGTCAGGCTCAAAGGTAATGTTATCTTCTGCCTTCTGCTTAGAGGTGGTGAATTTAGAGCTCACAGCAGCTCAACCTGAAACAGTCTCTGGTTTTTGATCGATATTAGTGTTGGCAAAAAATGTTACTGCACATTTCCAGTCCGTCATTAGTGTAGTTAGCATGCATTTACTTATTATATTATGTGCATGTCCCACTGAAGTCTTCAACTTCTCAAACCCTATATGGAAAGAAAAGGAACAAATAGTTGAATATTCATTTTAAACAGCAAAATCTGATTGACTGACATGATTGTGAGTTGGGTACAGTCACAGTATCATCTCACAGTGCATTTGTTTTCCTGTCAACACAACAGCTGATCAATCAGATCTGCTGTTGCTACTCTGATCTTGTCTAATCTAATAAATCTATAATTGCTTTTTAAAATGTAATAATTTATAAACTCAGTACAACTGAAAACTGGAAAAGTTCATAATAACTCTGGTGACATTTTTTTCAGACTCCATATAAAATTCATACTGTCAGAGGCTAAAGGTCATTTGGGGTGAAGCTCCACCTGCTGGCTACAGAAAAAGTGGCAATATGAGAAATTAATATAATTCTGGATTAATGCATGACATGAAAATTCTCTGTTAACACAGTACATTATCATTATTCTACAATTCCAGTTAAGTAGATGGATAGAATAGTTTTTAAATAACGTTTTAAATGTTCTTAGAGGCCTCAATGTGGAGAGGGCCACGTGGTCCAGTGCAGTAAGGATGGGAAAACAACAATGCACATGTCCAAAGCTGTGCAATGAACGCTAAGAGCTATTACAGTCATTGGCTTGTAGTTGGCAGTCGTTAGTATTTTGAAGATAGTAACTTCAACATTAGTTGCAATGAATGATGTGGATTAGTCTCTAAACTACAAATATAAATGTCCTCCTTGTAAGAAATATTTGAGCTCAAAACCTTGGTGCTCTCCAGCTGCTGGACAGTGTTATAAACCGAACTACAGGAAAGAATAATCACATTTAATGTGGAGTTTTTTCCCAGAACAAAATGTCTAAGGGACTGTTCGTTACTTATGAGGGGGGAAGGGGTGGTGCAAAAAAGGGGGAGCCATGTCAAATAAATTTTAAGCACTGAGGAGGACCTTGTGTGTTACACTATTTATCACAGTCAGAAACTGTAAAAACATGAATTATCATTGGATTTTTCACATTTCTGACGGTCCTTGGACATATCATGTGCAACGAAAGCTTCTGTTAGCAAAAAAAATTGGCCAAAAATAGACCATTTGTATGAACTAACCAGCATACATGACAAGAGGGAAAACTGAGGCTTTTTCAACTCCTTCAAACTTCAACTTTTAACTTTCAAACTTTAAATGGTGAGTTTTAAAATCTAATATGTAATTTATGCTAGAGGATCTGAAGCATGTTTCTGAGAGGATTACCAAACATAAAAGCGGCAGGAAAACGCAGTAAAATTGGACAAACATAGCTGCCAAAGTGACAACACATACAAACGAGGAGTTGAGCAGGAAAACAGCACAGTGAGGAGAACAAGTATTGTGTAATTTTTTTGTTTTTGCATCTGTGCAACATTGTTGGCCTACCATTTTTCTCCACCTGCATAGTGTACTATACTGTAGGTACTGCCACCGTTTCACAATGATACACCCACTGAGAAATAATTATGAATTATGATTTAAATAATTGAAAAATGAAAACAAATGCATCAACTCTTCAGTTTAGGAGCTCAACTATGAATGTTGCTCTACATAAATGAACATCTATGTTTGACTTCTGACCCATTTTAAACACAGCAGCTTGGTGGTATGTTGAGGATAAGCCACTTACCTTTATAGGATCAGTTTGATGAGCTTCAGGTGTCACACAGTTGGTGCAACTCGACCACAGCTGTTTGCTGCCGCTGTTATACAATCAGTTCACCACTAGAGGGCGCTCGGTCTGAGCTTTTCAAAGGTCAGTGCTCTGAAATGGATCAAATGTTCCTCCACCTGTCTGTGTTTTTAGTGCTTATACTTACAGGAGTTTCCTTGAGATGAACAAAGAACATTGATGCAACATGTGTAAAAGTCATAAATAGTTGTTTTAAGATGAAACAATACTTTGAATGCTCTATGGTATTCGTCATGTGTATCAATGTTGAGGTACCACCACATTAATGATATGGTGGCTCTTCAACATGAATATATGTCATATATTGGCTGTTTTTTCTCATCCTGATGCATCACAATGTTGTTAAACCCTCTAAAGCTGCAGCATTGTGCTACATTTGCTCTAGTGTTTAAACTTTGCCTCCATCTATAGTTCATCAACAAAACTGCAGTCACACTGCTGTAACTGTCACTGTTCGGTTCTTTAAGACCAGTTTTACCAAGTTATTAGAAACACCTTTTATCTCTTGCCCATAATCGTATCTGCTTATTTCTGTACAGTTTTGATTTTCTTTGCTGAGGGTCTGAGATTAACACCACTGCCGCTTCTACCATCCTGATACATTTAAGTTTAAGCTGCTCAAAGAACTGAAACATGAACTAAAAGCAAACTACAGATACTCACACATATAGTAGCAGAGACAACATGGAATTTCTAAGATGAAGACCAGCAAAATTTGAAACCGTCTTTTTTCAAAATTACCTCATGAACATGCCATGTAACCAGAACAGGCTTTTCATTATAAATTCCACACTTGTCAGTATTGTCTCTACACAGTGAGTGCCTGCAGTTCTTCATCTGAAGATTACAACCCTCCTTCTTTAAGTGCACCAACTTTTGAAGAAAAGCTGGTACATAACCTGGAGAACTGTAAAAATGCCTACCACAAACTTTCTTGAGCCTGAGTTAAAATATTCATATATTTAAGTTGGTTCAAAAAGCAAAGCAAAAAGCAGTAAATCATCACATTTTAGGAGCTGGGATAATGAACTTTGTGGCATTGTTGCAAATGATTCAAACGATTAACTGATTATCAAAACAGCTGATTAATTTTCTGTCACCTGACTAATTATTTACGCTCCAAAATGATTACTCTCTAGAGACAATGTCCTGGTTACTCTTGATAATGCCCAAAACCCCAGGGTCAATAATTAATTAGGAGCTATGTTCTCTAACAAAACTAGAAAATAAAATTGGGTTTTACTGAAGTGACAATTTAAACTTTTTAAGTCACATCCACAGTTTGTGAATGTGAACACGAATGGTTGTCTGTCTGTATGTGTCAGCCCTGTGATAGTCTGGCGACCTGTCCAGAGTGTACCCTGCCTCTCGCCCAATGTCAGCTGGGATAGGCTCCAGCCCCGCTTGACCTCTAACAGGATAAGCAGTTATGGAAAATGAATGAATAAATGAACCCACAACTGCTGAATCTACTGCAGCTGTAGCAACTGTAGTCACATATGCTACTGATTCTGCCTACAACTCCCACAGTGCATCATTTGTACTGCTTTAGCTAATGATTATTTTCATTACTGATTAATCTACCTGTAGTTTTTCATTAATCACACGGTCCATATATCCATCAGATCTTCCCAAAGTTCATGTAGATGCCTTAAACTGAGTTTTGTCTGACCAATTTACACAACTATAAAAAGCAAAAAATATTCACATTTGCGAAGCTGAAACGAGAGGGTTTGTCCCTATATAATAGATTCTGATTTATTTTAACTTGATTGACTAATCAACTCTGGACAATCTGAGTTTTTGAATCTACTGAAAATAGAAAATGAAATCTGGATGAACTGACCATTTAAAGTTTGCAAGTTGTAGCACCTGTGGTTACACAGTCTAACCATTCTGCGTACATTTCCCACAATGCAGCAGGTCATGCTTTTTCATGGAGTAAAGAAGCCAGAAATAAAAGCGTCTCAAAAAGCTCAGAATTTCCAACAAAAACCAAATATTTCACAGTAATACTAAGCTTAAGACTTGTGGAACTTATCGATAATTAAAATCAGTTTCTCCTAATGACTGTACTGACACAGATTCTCTGTTGAGGAGGATCATGTGATGTGACTGAAAGCTCCAGAACAGTCACATATGGACCTTGTGGTAAGACCGTTTTCTTAACGGCTGTTTCCAAGGCCAAGAATACATTTTTATCTTAACTCTTGGGCTCAATCATGAAGTACAAAAGTCCTTAAAGTGCTCAGAAAATGGAAATATGAACATCTACACTTCTCTGAAAAGTGGGCTGCTAAAGATCATGTGATATGACTGAAAGCTTCAGATCAGACAGTAAATAAACCTGGTAGTGAGAGTGCTTTGTGAGGTGTCTGTGATGTACATGCGAGGGGTGAGGTGCAGCTCATTCTGTCCAAACATCGTTTTTGGTCACATAGCATCTTTAATACCACCATTATAATAATTAGGATATCAAAAGTATCGAGTATACATACATCATTTGCATTGCGGTACACAAATCTGAGCTGATTTATGTTTTTATATCTTTCATTCGTTGTTCTCAGGATCAACTTTTATTGTCTCGACATTGTGCTGATACATTGAATCGTCCTGAAGAACTTGACGCTATTTCAGGAAGGAGAACATTTAATTGGACATGTATTGTTAAGTAATATAAAAAGTTTTTTGATATTTCCAAATGTAACTTGAATCCTATAGTCTACTACTTTCCAATACCAATAGTCAAGAATCTTGATATAAGCCAAACTAGAGTCCATGTCACCAAAAATCAAAGTACTTCTGGTAGGTGTCTTCACCTACAGTGGTCTTGATATTCTGTAGTTTTTCTTCTCTTTTTTGCAGTAAAGTTCTTGAAGCTGTGGGAACAGTCTCTTGAAGCCATGCCTGTTTTTGTAACAGTCCCAGTAAATGGATTCTCAGGAGTCTGAAGATGTGTGTGATTGAGTGTGTGTGTGTGTGTGTCTGTTTATGTGTATGTGTGTGTGTTGGTTGAGGAAAGTGATGGTCAAAATGGTGAAACACTTCACTTCCTCTCTCCTCCACCACCTTTCATGGTCTCAGTCTGTGCTGCCTGTCAGACGCTGGTGATGGAGGCCAGGCAGTTCGATGACTTCTGGAGTTTCTCAGGCTGTGTGGTGGGGGGTTCTGGGATGGCACGAAAGCTGAATGGCAGTCCGATGCCACTGGTGCCGATGTGGCCGGGGCTCAGCGCTGGATTCTGCCGTCTATTGCTTTCCACTATGCTGGATGTGTTGGATGCAAGGCTTTCACGCGTCCTGCACAGGAGACAACAGAAAGTCGAGTGTTTGCTTTCATAATGCACTGAAAAACAGAAGAGGTACTTGGCTAGAAACAAGAATTGTCTACCACTAAAATTAATTGAAACTAGTTACTGAAAGTAGTAAAAGAAGTAAATTCCTTCCAAGTTTCCCATCATAAAAAAATTAAAAGATATATCTAAAAAAATACTTAAAAGCAACCTTGAGTAAAAGTAAAAGCCTTAAACATTTTAGGAGTTGATAATAAATTAAATCACAACATTTAAACATTGCAAATATGGGTTATAATTGTTCTACATTACTCATTTAAGCCTAATATTTATGTTTCAAGTGTACACTATCTCAAAAGCATACTGTACATATGTAGCATTTTTTTAATAGTATGTATGAAATGAGCGTTCCAGTAGTTTTCACATGAAGACCAGCCAATGAAAACAGTTGTATCATGTTTTCTATGGCTCTGGAGAGAACTTTCTCAATCCCAGATGATGTCATTAGGGTTATTTTCTCTTATCTCAGGTGAGGGCTGGGCAATAAGTGGATATTATATTATTATCTAGATATAGAGACTATATATTGTCTTAGATTTTGGATATCGTTATAGTGCTTTTTCCTTGTTTTAAAGGCTGCATTACAGTAAAGTGACATAAATTTATCAACTGACCAAACTTTTTATTTGTTTTAATGCCTGCCTTAACCCACTTAATCTTTATATTCACGGTGTTGATGATTATTAATCAGAAAACAAAACAAAACAACAGTGATCCAGCCACCTTTTTTTGCATCAAAGAGAGTATTTGGTCAGAAATATTGTTATGTTTAATTTTGTCTCCCAGTCCTAGCATTAATGAAGGGCTTTTGAGGAGATTTAAAAATAGATATATAAAAAAAAAAAGATATACATCGTGTATCGAGATACAGCCTAAAAATATTGTGATTTAATTTTCAGGACATATCGCACAGCCCTATCTCAGGTTGAGAACATTTGACAGGAAGCTTGTGTTACAGGTCGAGGGTCTAATGACCATGGATGTATAAAGAGAACTGGATACAGTGTTGGAGGCAAGGCGCATTTACTCCTATGACAGTTGCTCAGTGGCCCATGAGGCCAAAAAAGTTCAACTTCATGGGTATAAAATTATCCGTATCTTTCGCATTGAGCACCCATAGAGCGCATTAGAGTTACAGCAACTACCAACGTCCAGTTTAGCCCTCTGCTAACTTGAATGGGGGATAAAACTGGTTCATTCATGTGACTCTTCTAGACTTAAGAAATGTTATCGAACCAAATGGATCAAATCCTGGTTGTGAAACGAGTCATTACACGGGGGCTATGACACTAAAAAAATGTATCCACTGATTTACAGACGTCTCTTTGACCATGAAAGTCCGTGGGAAAAAGTCTTTTTGGGCCCCATGGCATCATGTGATGGACCTGGACCCTAATGGACCCTAATGACAGATGGCACTGAGCTGCATTATGGGAAGTGCATTTGGAGGATATCTCAGGGTTAGATCTCTACCTCTGCTGCTTTGATTTTGACTATTCTCTTTTTAATCAGTCCAACAACTTTATGGAAGTGCATTATTAAATTGGTGAAGTTACCTCTTCTGGTCACTGTCTGGTAAATCGTATTTACTTGTAGGTGGTTCACAAGTGATTCACCAATATTAATCTGCAGCACTGTGCTCATGTTTGACTGAAGAAGCAGAAAAGGCTTGATTCCTCATTTATGTTTTTCTGACAGACAGATGTTACAGTTGTTTATTTAAAGATAAAATTATTCTTCTCATGTTAATGCATTTTATCCATGTGTTATTTGTTTTAGCTGTTTTTTTATGTACATTAAGTTTATAAAGAAGGCGTTTGTTACTACGATTATGGTCTGTTTCATCCAAAGTTAAAACAATAACATTAATTTATTAGGATCATTTCCAAGAGTTAGTAAGACATTCGTTTCCATTAAGATGAAGGAAATACAGCAAAGACACAGCAGTGCCACAGCTGTGTGATCCAGGTTTCTTGAATACCATTCTTCAATACCAGTTATTCACACACCAACCAACAGAATTAATACAGGTAATACAATACTGGGAAATATATCAATATTGTGTCGGTATTGTAGTATGAGACCATATATCATCTTTTTTTTATTATTGTCTTATCGTGAGTGAACTTACTAGACTTTTACAGCTGTTCTATAATTTGCCTGTATCTACTCAGTCACTGTATCCCCATTACTGGGGATCAATAATCTCATTGTGTAAATATTTTGTGAAAGCACCATTAGTCAACTTTTAAAATATTGATACTGGGGTATTTGTAGGCGTGGGGGAAAAAAATCGATACAGCATATTATTGGGATATTTTTGTGTGGCAATATCGTATTGTCACACAGTGCCAAGTATCACTTTTTTAATCATATAAATCATTAATATTACAAATACAGATTAAACTTTAGGAAGCCTACTAGAATAATATAATCAGTTGCTTTTTTTTAAATGCTGCTGCTACAAAAAATGGCTAAAGTGAGATGAACAGACTGAAAACTTTATCTTATTAGATAAAACAGATGTTGACAAAGTTTTCCTTTGGGCACATAATTTACAGTTGAAAAAAAAAAAACGGTTAAAAATTGCAATATATCGTAATATAGTTTATCGCAATACTCAGCATATCGCAACATATTTAAAATCGCAATAATATTGTATCGTGACTAAAGTATCGTGGTAATATTGTATCGTGGATCCTGTGGTGATTCCCAACCCTAGGTATCTGGTAAACAAATATCGTCTCCGTATCTCCCCTTGTTTATTGTTTAACTTGAAACTGGTAGTAACAAAAGAGGTCAGAATACGTGATCAAATTAGTATAATTTCAGAAAGTGTGTGCTTTGATCAGTTAATAAGCTTATTGACTGAGATTTGTTCAGTCTTGGGTGGATTTCTCTCTCAGAAATGCTACTAGATTTTGTTAAGACAGGAAACTGGTCTTTCTCACTCTTTTACCAACATTTTGTCTGATGAAAGAGAACCATAGGAACATGTCACTGAGAGCTGCTCCTAAAATAGCAAAATTATAATATTTGTTATAAATAAAAACACTTAGTGCCCACTTTATTAGGTACACCTGTACAGTCTAATGCAATCCAACCTCTGTAATAAACAGAATTGAATTCACACACTTCGGACAAGGTCACCAAGAACCGAAAATATGAGCCTCTTAAAGGCAGATGCTGTATGGGATTGAATCATATCGTACAGGTGTATTTAAAAAACTGTGTGTAGATAAAGTCAAAACCTGAATTTGGTTGTATATGTGTCAACCTCCATACTTCAGTCACATGATGAGGACTGAGCAAACTCCACCAGCTGAGGAAAACAGAGCTGAATGCTCAAAAAAGTGAGTGAATGGACCTTGAGTTAAGATTTTTTTGGTTAATGAAGATAAAGAGGTTATTTGGAGTTCAAGCGTTCGGTTATCACCACATAAAGGACTTGTGTCCACATCTGGTTTGACAGCAATCCAGACATTTTGGGATATTTTAGGTCCCACTGTGTTCTACTTGAGTTCACCTCCCACACTTTACCAACAATGTCAAGACTTTACATTGTAATAACAACCAGTTTGAGTGGTGTCACAGTTCATTTTAGCACATACCTGGGGGAGTTGAATCCACTGTCCACCGTGACACTGCTGCTGTCCATGCTGTCCAAACGGGCAGAGTGGGCCGACTTCTGGCTGCTGCTGTTCTCCGTCTCCTTGGGGCTGAGTAAGGTCAGATTGGTCTCCAGTTTCCGCTGCAGATCATGCTCCTTCTCCCGCTCCAGTAGCCACTGCATGGTTCCCTCCCCACCACCACCACTGCCTCCACCGTTACCACCCACTTCCCCGTGGTCTTTGTTGTCCTCTGCCGTCGCCAACTCTTTGTGCGAGTCCTCCTCTGCCTCTTCCTCTTCCTCATCATCTGATACATTATAATAGTCAAAGGAGGCGGAGGGGACTGTTGGCTCTAAGCAGCCCTGTAAAACTGCCGGTGAGGAAGTGGCTGAATTGGAAGGCTGCTGGGGCTCAGGATTGTCTAGGGCCTCTGTTGATTTGGCATGTGAGGCTTTCCGCAATGTGCCGGACTTGGTGTAGCTGCTGTCCACGTAGCCTGTGGACAAGGCATTGTGTGGAGGTTTGAACAAAGTGTCCTTGCTGAAGATCTCTTTCCTCTTGATCACCATACCGCCTCCTCCCCCTCCGGGATCTACATTGTGTTGGTGTGGCGTCAAACGGGCATTTTGCACCGGCTCCGGCGTCTGGCTTGGCGTCAGTCGCACCGAGCCGTTCTGTCCCTTTGCTGCCGACAAGTCCTCTTTGTACTCCATCGTATGAGGAGAGGTGAGGTGAGGCGTTTGGCGGTCAGCCGGAGAGCCCTTTCGGAGTCCCCCTGATGAGGTTAATGTGTCATATTCTGATTTTGCCTGAGGCGAAGGGGCAGTTAGGATTGTTTCATTTGACGTATTGCACTGGAAGTACTCATCTGTTGAGGGCTTAGGAGAAAGTCCCATTAGCTCATTGTACGTTGGCAAGCTGTCTCTGCTTTTGTTCCTCTCCATTGTACTCCGGATCCTTGACTCGTCCAAACTCCCTTTCCCCAAATCAGGCACATTAAAATCAGAGTGGAACTTAGCAGCAGAGAACATGATCCTTGAGTAGTGGGAGGATTTCTGCGTGGCGCGCAGGGTGCCGTCATCAGTGTAATAATGACTACGCTCCTCCAGAGTGGGCTCGAAGTCTTCTGGCGCCCCCAGCGACGGGCCCTTGAGGGAGTTGTCCATGGATCGAGAGCGTTCTTTAGCTTGATCTGACCTCTCGTGACGCGACTTCCTGTCCTGATTGTGACTGTGACTTCTTTGCACTCTGGACTGGCATGTCCCGCGTGACGGCTCAGGGAAGGGCATCTCCGTCCGTCTCTTGGCTAGCTCCCCAGACACGTCCCACTCAGGGGTAACAGGGCAGTACGATTCAGTAATGTTGGGGTTGCTATGGACCAGGTATGTTGCGCCTCCACTTCGCCTGCGCTCCAAGGTGTACATGGCCTCCCGAGGTGAGCGAACTAACGAGTGGCTAAAGAAGCGGTAATCTCTTTCCATGAACAAAAGGTCCCAGTTTGAACCCTCAGACGGGTCTCCCCTGGAGGTTCGGGGCTTGCTGTGTGAGCGGGACTTACCGTGTGGGGCCCTCCTGTGGCCCCTCCCCCTCCTGCTTCGTGCACTGTGCTGGGCTGAAGACCCCGCCTTGTTCTTCTGCGTACGCTCCTCCTCCAGCCTCTTCATCACAGCCGTGTGCCTTGCCACATTCTCCACTGTTAGGTCAGGGTTGATTCGGCGGATTATCTCCATCTCCACCTCGCGGGGAATGGGCGTGGTTGGCACTTCCTCGTCACGAAGAGGCCACTCCTCTGGGGGGAACTGGGCTGAGAAGGTTGCCAGCTGCCTCATTTTGTCCTTCTTGAAACTCAGCCTGAAGAGCCTGAGACCGAACCTTTTGGATTGCTTCTCGCCACTTCCGCTGCCACCACTTCCTTCTTTCTTTTTGGTCAGAGTGTCAGTTTTATAAGGAAAAGAAGTGATGCTTTTGCTCTTATCAGCAGGCTCTTGAGGCGGCGGTTGCTGGACGGGAGGGGAAGTGGGAAGAGGGGGATAAGGGTATGACGGCGGTTCTCCTCGGTGCTCCTTGGCTGACGTGCTTGGTGGAGGTTCCCCGCCGTTGTGATCCTTGGGCGGCTTACTTTGATAAGAATCTCCCCTGTGCTCCTTTGGTGACTTACTGCTGTGAAGTCTGGACGAGTCTTCGCGATAGGAGTTGTATGAGTCATTGTGATTCTTGCGAGGAGGCCTCTCTCTCAGGCAGCCAGGTGTGGATGGTGTTGCGTTGCCAGACTGCGGCGAAGTGCATTGCTGAGGTTGCTGCTGCTGCTGTTGTTGTTGTTGTTGTTGTTGTTGTTGCTGTTGTTGTTGTTGTTGTTGTTGCTGCTGCTGCTGCTGCTGCTGCTGCTGTGACTGTTGTGGCTGGCGCTCTTGGAGCCGATCATCCAGGTGATACCACTTGTTGTTGGTTCTGATGAGGGAGGGAGTGATAAAGTAGGTCTGGGGGGTGACAATGAAGTAGCCCTCTGGAGTTGGGTAGATCTTCCTCTCTCGCACCAGCATGTTCAGGGTATGTCTCAGAACCTCTGAGCTGGGTGTAGGCACGCCTGCAGGAAACACAGAACACACCAAGTTTATAAATTTCAGTTCAAAACTGTATTCATATTAAAATTGTTCAAACACAGTTCATTTTGAACATTTTGTTGTAGTGTGGGGGCAGTTTGGAGACATTAAAATAATCAAAATTAACAGATTATGGTTGAAGAAAAACTCCTTGTCTGCCACAACATGAGAACTGCTACTAGAAAATAAATACAAAAACAGCTTCTCAAGGAGCAACAACAACAAACTAGCTTGAGGGCTATTTTAATATGAATAAAATGTGGTACTTCCATGATGTTTCAGTCACCCAATGCATGTTTTAACATCAATTAAAATGTAGATCAGATGTGTATATCGCACCAGAGGCACACCAAATATGAAACCAATTACGAGTGAAAGATGGAACTGGGTGAGGATGGCATGAGGGGTATATTCATTCCTTTCAGAGCATGACTGAATCCAAAGTTGGTAAAAATAAAATCCACACGACAACTAAGTAATAAGACATTTTTTGAAGATCCAACTAAACTAAAGTACCGTTAACTACTACTGGGAACTTTTCCCCATAAATTTTCCATCATATTCATTTTTCATGGACGCACCGTCACATCACATAGACATGTCGTAGATATATTGTGTTTTCTTCACATTTATCTAAAACTAACATATTCAGCATGCAACTAGAATTTAAACTGAGCTTAAAGTTGGTTTGAATTTTGCTTGACAGCACATGAATGAATGAATGAATGAATGACATATTTGTACACAGAACCACTGGTGTTTTTTTTAACCATTACTTTGAATGTTCCTTTATGTTTTATCATTTTTAAAATTGATAAAATTGTATCAAAATGTAATTAATATATTTTTAAAATCCTCGAGAAAATGCTAAAAATGACTGCAGATCTTTTTGCACCTCCGCAAAAGTTTTAGGTGAGTTTTACACAAACTGGCATTTATTTATTTATTTTTTGCTGAATAATCTAGCTTTTCTTAAATTCACCTTACAAGAGCTCACACGAATTCTCATGCATTTTAAGGAATGTCCATGACTTATATATCTGCTATAATAATGACACCATAACGCAATGTAAGATTTGTTCTGTATGTAAAAATGACTGTTACTTAATAAACTAAACACTCCCATTCCCACATGACTCCTGAGGATATTTAATCAGTCACTTCAAGAGCTTAGCTTATATAAATTAACCAAAAAAACATTTACAGTAGTCCATTTCAAACACCACTCATAACCTTTGTCTAGCAGGGTCCTGTGTTGCATGACATTACATCACCCCTCTTACACAGATATGATGCAATCTATAAGTTCAACTGCTCTCCACTGTGGTATGGTATAGAAGTGAAGATGAATTCGAGGGACACGCTTCCCATTAAATTTGACCGACAACTCAGTAACACAGTTGTTAAACCAGTGCTTCTAAATCTTTGTATATATTCTTTTTTTTTTTAAATTTTAGGCTTCATTCATCAACATTGAGAGTAATACTTTACCGATTTAGTTGTTTTATACATTTAAGTAAAGAAGAAATGACTGTACTATTAAAAACAATACGCATATTCAAACTGTGAAAAATGAACAACATGGTTAACATTTTTTTCAAACAACGCAACAATTTGTAGACAGTAAAAAACACAACATAATTTTAAAAAACACCCTGAGAAATCTTGTTTTTCTCTGTGTGAGAGCTGCTATTAGAAATTATTTAAACAAAACCCTGTTTATTAAAGAGGGAATAAATAATGAGTAAGGCTGGGCAATATATCGATATTATATCCATGATGTGATAAGAAACTATATATCGTAATATTGTAAGTGTTGTCTTTTCCTGGTTTTAAAGGCTGCATTACAATAAAGTGATGTAATTTTTTTGAACTCACCAGACTGTTCTAGCTGTTCTATTATTTGCCTTTACCTATGTAGTCATTATATCCCCATTACTAGTGATTATTTATCAGAAATATCACAGTGTAAATATTTTGTGAAGGCAGCAACAGTCATTCCTTCAATATAGTCACATTGATATTGATGTGTTTGGTCTCAAATATTGTGATATTTGATTTTCTCTATTGCCATGCACTAATAATAAGATTAGATAATTTGTAATGACATTAAATTTGCTATTTGTATGATGTCACCATATTCAAGTTTAACAATAAATACTGGTCTGATGTTTTTTTATGTAAATGTACTGGTTTAGGTTCTTCAAATCACTTTAACAACTGAATATCTACGATACAAAATCATAAACAGTGTCACATAAATCATTGTGTACATGAAAACCAAAAACAGTGTGAGAGTAAAACATGGGAGAGGAGGATGGGACAGAGAGCTAAAGATGTTGACTGTTTTAGTACATTTAAGGCCTGTTTCACTAATGGCAGATCTCATATTCAAATTCGAGCTGCAATTATTTTGTCTATATATTATCAGAAAATGGTCAAATATGTCCGCCATCATTTCTCAGAGCCCAGCGAGACATGTCAGATGTCTTATTTTGTCCAAACAACAGTACAGATTGCAAAGGTATTGTGTTTACTATCATATATGACAGAGAGAAGCAGCAAATCCTCACATCTTAGACACTGACACCAGTGAATGTGTGGCATTTTTGCTGATAAAAACAGTAAATTGATTATCAGAATATTTGCCGATTCATTTCTGTTGACTGACTAATCAACTAATCGTTTCAGATCTATTCCCGTTGAATCATTTTGATGTTGTTGAAGTGAAATATTTTAATTCTCAATGAATAAATGTGTCAGAGCCCTCAGGGGAGATCAATAGATGTTTAAAGCTTACATAGATCAGTGCTTAGCTCTTTGAACCTGGTTTTTATGTCAGATGTGTATAAAATGAAAAATTAGTGAGAGGTTGTTGATCAGCAACAAAACAGAGGAAGATAAACCAAGCTGTGACACACGCACAGATGTATATAATCACCATTTCTACGTCAGCAAACTAGCAGTTTTTGCAGATACTAACCACAGATGCCACATAATGTTTCTGCATGCTTTAGCGCAGTCCCATTTTAAAAACGAGGTCAGAGGAACGTACCTGGGAAGCTGGCAGTGAGGTGCTCCACCAGAGCCTCCTGGTTGACAGGCTTGTGGGCAGAGTTCATAGCAGAGATGGCCAGGCACAAGATCTCCCCCAGCGGGATGAACTGTGACTGGCTGATAGGTGACATACTGATCGGAGACACGTCACCTGCAGGGGGGAGGAGGAGGAGGAGGAGGAGGAGGAGGAGGCACAACTGTTAGATCATGAATGAACAGCAGGCGCAGCGTGTGAAGCTATGATGTAATGGTCAAACGGCAGCAGTTTGCATGCTGCCTCGAAGAGCTCCACCCCTCCTCTCTGTGCTTCCTTTAGCCTCTCGTTCCTCCTGTTTCTCGTAGGTTAGCAAAGCTGCTGCAGCAACCGTAGTGTGAGATCACCTGCAAACCTCGTTATTCAACTGACATTATCTCACACACAGACAAGGAGGCTTACACAATGAAACCCAACTTACTTGAAATTTAACAAAATACAACTGACTTTAGTGCCACGTTGAGAGCTTACACACAGAAATTCTCTGTTTGCCTTTGTTGAATTAAGCTGGCTTTGCTGTCAGCAGTAGTGAGTAGTGAGATCATCCTACAACCAGACGGCCCGGCTTCAAGCCCCTGTGAGAGCAAACATCTGCCCCGCTGAAAGGTTGTAAAGCAACACACTGAATCTATTGCAGCATCTGTGCTGGAGCTGACCCTGTCCCCTGACCTAAATCTGGTGATCGATAGAGAATCAAGCAATACAGTATAGAAAATACACCATGAAAGCTTCCTAACCTAATGTCCATAGATAACCAGCAGCATTAATGTTGCCTTACTGATCACTATTTTTTTTTTTTTAAGTTTTCTTATCATTTTACTCCGCACTTCTTTTACCTGAGCTGAAATCTGTGCAGGGCCCTGCCTCCTCACCACACTCAGCTGAATGGTCAGTTAAGCAACACGATGACGTTATCTCTGCTTAGTATCACAGCCCCTTAAGCTTTATGTGGCTTTACGAGGCTTTACTCGTTTTTTTTTTTTTTAGTAAACATGAGAAAAGCTGGATCTGCCAGAGAATCTGTTCCAAAAAAACCCACCCTGTCCTGTGCTTGTATAGCATCGTATAGTATGGGACTGAAGCTGAATGAGGTTGTAGTATTAGTTTCATATCTTACTACGGAGCAAGAAAGCAGCAGAAAAATACACAAATATTTATAATAAAAGGGACAGAAGTGATGTGCGACAGCCCAGATAAATATAAAAAGTGTCACAAAATTCAGCGCAAAGGTGATGCAAACGATGTATTGTACAGTGACTGAACTCTTGGACTTATAAAATCTACAGAATGAAAGAAACAATTTAAATGCTACAAGCTGATATATGCCCATTTTGTCAAAGTGTTTTACAATTAGTTTTATCTATATTTCTAAATATGGGTCAGTAAATACAAAGAAGATAAGTAAATATGTCAAGAAGTAAGAAAGATTTGGACCCACTGAGATGCAGTACATCATTTTAAAACAAGCCAAATTAGGGTCCAATAGTGCCTTAAATGTTTCTCCGTCTTCTCCATTTCTGTTGTCTAATATATTAGAGAAGTGATAAAAAGGGGAGGTTATCAATTCCTACCTGATAACACAAACATTTTGTCCACTTTGAACTCTGCCCTTTGCCCCAAATTCAAACTGTGCCTTTGCTCTGCGTAGCGAGAGGGTGGAGCTTCCCTCGATGGGAGCGTCACAAACTCACCTGGCGCACGATAACTTGGCGGGGACGGAGAGAAATGAGGAGCAGGAGGGGGAGGAAGATGCTGCTTCTGCACACGGATGTCTTTCTCACTACGGGAGAGATTGTGCTCCAGCGGGCGTTCGGTAAGCTCCGAGCTGGGCCAGGCCCGCCGCAGATTGCTGCTGCGGTTCTTCTTCATCGTGACCCCTTTACCAGGTGGCCTTCACCCCCGGGGGCTTCTGGGATAAGGGGGAGGGAGGGGGGGAGGTTGGAATGGGGAGAAGGGGGAAGGAAGGAGGGAGGTAGGGGAAGGGGGGGTGTGCAGGGGGAGGTCGACCAACCTCAGGCTCAGTGCCTCCCCCGCATCAGTAAGAACGTCCCGCTAGAGCGATCACACACCAGACATGGCAGGAACCAGTGTGCACCTTCACACACATACACACGTCTCATTTACATCCAGGAGCAAGCTACAAACGACTGTGTTCGCACTGTGGGTGGTTGTCATCGGCTGCTGGGCTCTCCCAGGCTGATCTGGAGCGATGGCAGCGGCGGCGGAGGTGCAGGTGATTGCGCGAGGCATCACCCTTTCATCGGCATCAGTCCCAGCCACCATTTGTAGCATCCCCATTTGCATGCGTAGGGAGGCACATTACGTAGCCGCTCTGATGTGGGAGGAGGGAGCAGGAGAGAGGTGGGGGGGCAGGGGTAGAGATGAGGGAAATGGGGCATTGGAAGCAAGGAGGACGGTGAGGAGAGATTTCAGTGGAGGTTTTGGGATCTGCTTGTTCCTTTTGAGTAGAAGGTAACAAGGGAAGGAAGGGAGGGGATGGATGGATGGTCAAAGATTCAAAGCTTAAGAGGCCCAGTCTTCGACAATAGCTCAATTCACCACAGGAGTGCTCGGCCGATCCCCGGAAAACAAAAGAGCCCACTTAAAAAAAAAAAACAGAAATAAAAGCTCCATTCACCCTAATGGGCAGTGAAACCTCAATAGTATGCCAAGCACCGGAGACGCCACGTTCACCTCCATCTTTATCCGATCAAGCACAAGACCCCATCGTCCTTTCGACAACAGCACACCAGGAGAGGGTGGGGAGAAAAAAATGGAGAGCATAGAAATAAATAAATAAATTTCAAGAATAGATATCCACCGTTTCCCGCAATCCAACGGAAGAAGCTCCCGAGCCTATCGCCGTAGCATCCATTCATTAACAGGGGGGGATGCAAACTCCAGTCAACGGCAAATCTCTTTCAACGCTAATGCTGCAGCTGCTCCCAGCACCTCCAGGAAGGGTGTGTGAGTATGTGTGTGTGTGTATGTGTGTGTGTACGTGTGTGTATGTGTGTGTGAGAGAAAGTGTGTATGCGCGCATCCGCCTGCTGCGCGCGATTCTGCGTGAGCATGCATGCGTCTGTGTCTGGGTGATTGAGGCTGAGGGGAGGGGAGGGGAGGATGCAAGAGAGAGGGAGAGAGGGAGAGATCGAGGACATACATAAGGCAGAGAGGAGAGCAAATATCAACAGCTCCAAACACACACTAGAAAAAAATAAAAATATTCAGCCCTCAGATGATGTCCGGGGAATAGCTCAGGCTCTGAATCTTTTGGCCGAATTTCCACCCTCACCCTGCTTCTTCTCTTCTTCCCTCAAACCTCTGCTCTTGAAGGATGAGGGGCCCCTTCAGCCTCCATCCCTCCTCTTTCTGTGTCTCACCTGAAGCTAAAGACTTGACAGGGGCCACAACCGAAGGGAACCATTTCAAAAGGTGCTGATTTGTGTCTTTCTCGTTAGTGCTTTCCACCGGTTGATTCACTTACTAATACTGTGTGGGGCTGTCAGTGGAGAAGAAAAAAACCCAAAGCATCACCTTAATCACGTCCAGAGTGGCAGCTCCTGCTAGCTGCAGACTCCTGCTGACTCACATGTGTGGAGTGTGAATGGACGGTTGGAGGGACAGAATAAGGAGCAAAGTGAGAGGGCAGGACGGGCCACGGGTGGAGGAAGGAGGGAGGGAGGGGGGGGGGACGGTGTCACAACCAATCTGCTCCAGTTCACTGATACCAAAGAGAAAGAGGAGAGGAAGGGAAGGAGGGGTGAGGAGGAGGAGGAGGGAGAGCGACACCACGCCAGCCATTTTATTTCTCAGTAGTGCTGCAACAGCCTTTGTTGCCATGACGACGCAAGCCGATGATCTCATAGCTGTTACCTTTGAGTGCTGTTCCCTTAAAGAGCCAGTTACTCAAGATAGAAGCAGACAGACACCACATAGACGAGGACTGAGCTGTCTGTTATATGGACAGAAAATACTCCTGCATCGCTGCTGAACATCTGAGACCCTTCAGATGCACTATAAGGCACAGTCACACTAAACTGGGAGGTAAAAAAATAGCAGGATGTCCAGATAGTGGAAAGCCGTTTTCTGAAAAACACATGTATGTATCCACAATAACTACAATTATTTGAATTTGGCTGTAGATAACCCCTACAACATCCTAATGACTCCAAATGTGATTAGCTGTTTGGCTAAAAATGTATAATCATCAATAACATTGATAATTGAGTCACTGTTTTAGCCCTTTTCAAGCAAAATACCTAGCATTCACTCCCTCCAGCTACTCATATGTGAGGATTTAATACTTTTTTCAGGCATACATGGTAATAAACTGAATATCTCTGGGTTCGGGACTTTTGGTCAGATATAACAAGCAAGCTAAATGCTAACGCCAGCATGCTAACATGCTCACAGTGACACTGGTTAAGTTAAGCAGGTATAATGTTAACCATGTTCACCATCTTAGCTAGTGTGTTAGCATGCTAACATCTGTTAATTAGCACTTAAATGAGCATATCTATGATTCAGAGTCTGGCACAGGATGGTCTGCACATGGTTCTCAACATGCAGGTGAATGAGCAGGCAGCTAGAAGCTAACAGTCTTAACTCAATAAGCAGCGCTAACAACAGCAGTATTGATGATGGAGCTGACGTTATATGGGGTGAAACTGGAGGTAGGGCGCAATGCTTCTCCAATGACGTTGTCTGCTGCCATATCAGGATTGTGCAGAGCAGCAGCAATTAGGTAGCCAGTAAGACACAGTCATAGGGACTCATGTACAAACATGCACATGCGGTTGGCACAGCTATCACAACAACCCAAAGAGAGGCTCAGATTACAACACACACAGAGGTAGCATGACTTCTCTGCACAGGACACCATTACTCCAGTATATCTATACTACATGACTGGTGCTACATGACCAAAGAAAACAGAGGAGAAGGACTGTGGCATTTGCTTTTGCTCAAGAGGTAGAAAACCTACAACTACCAGAATGCACTGCGTCACAGTGGGCCAATAAACGCTCCGTCTGGTGGGTGACATAATGTGAGCTTGCCCGTTTTCCACTGGAAACAATATGGTGGTCGGCTGGTAACAGACAATCTCAAATTACAGTTAAAAAGTAAGCTAAATTATGTTTCTGAAAATATTTTAGATGAGAAATAGGCAACCCAGTGACAGAATCTTGTTTATCAGCACTGCTTAGTTTTATTGTTTGATTTCAATTTCTTCATCCTTCATCCGTTATTACAATACAGGAAACAGTATGGCTTTACTCTTTGTGTCCCTGGTAGTTTATACAATAATGTGGAAGGACAGTTCGAGCAACAAACGCAAAACACATCATGCAGCAGACTTGAGCTGATGATCAGGGAGATCTGGCTGCTGATAAAATGGAGGGAAGTTTACCACAGTTCATTTACACATACTACGCACGTTGTTATGATACAAAGCTGGTTGAAAATCGGTATAAGAATCCCATGATTACAAAGTGCAGCTAAATTAGTTCTGCAGGTATATGGTCAAAACCAAAGTATTAGACAAATTAAATTTTGACCTGATGAAGGTCAGTTGTCAGACCAACATCCATAAAGCCATAGCTAGCTTGGCTTAAAATGTTTTGAAGATACAAGTTAAATTGTGTTGTAATCTCATATTATGTTGTTGTAGCTGTGCATCAAATATCTTTTAGGTGCAGTGCATCAGTTCAGTGTAAGACAACAATAATCAAAGCAGGCTGGGTGTCTCTGAAGGCTTATATTACCAACATATCACCCATAAAATGTAATTTAATGAACTCTGCATGCAGGATAAATCCTACACAGATGTCACACTGTGTTAAGATTAACATATCATCCTCCAGTTTAAGACAACAGTCCTGGGCTGTCAGGCAGTAAAGGATTTGTGGCCTGTTACAACTTCATCAAACTTCCTTGCAAACAGGACCATTTCTGCCGGTGGTCTGCCCTCCAGTGGAACATTTATGACAACACACGTCTATTTCACAGTAAACTCTCTCTAGGCCAGACACTGAATAAAAAGACAAAAGAAGTTTTTTTCATCAACAACAGCGTACATAACACTTCTGACATTAAGATATAACGGCAAAAAAATCTGTCTGCTGCGTTAAACATTTCCCCCAATTCTCTACTGGGACACTCCCTTTCCTTCCAGTGGAGACCTGGGCTATAGCGGGGACTGCAGTGCCATAGTGTTTTCCTGAACAAATGCTCCACTTTTCCTTCCTTAAAAGCACCCACTCCTCCCAGTCCATTGTTTATATCCTGCTAACGGATACAAAGTCCCTCAGTTAATCAGATTGAATCGTCAGCATTAAAAAAAAACAAAACACTTTGTTTCCACACAGCTGAAAATCCAAAACTTTTGTCTAAATGTTGTAATCCAGCTACTTTCTGGCTCCCGGCCCTAATCAAACATTCTCAGGCAGTTTGGGGAATAATCTGCATTATGTAAACATGCAGCAGTCATTTGAGTTAATGCAAATCAAAATGCATTTCACAACAGCTACATGACTTCAGAAAACTTATATAATATAGTCTGTTATTTATGATTTACATGATGGAGATTTTAATCCATTCCTGTTTCTCTGCAGCCTTAATAATGTCTGAGTAAACATGTACAACAGTCTTTTGTGCAAGACATGTCCACAAGAAACACTCTTTGCAGAGGCACTTATTTGTCCAAAATCGTGTTAATAAAAGACAATAAAATCATATAATTTCTCTAGGATACATTATTCCAAATGCTGACTGTCTACACACAAACAAACTTAATGAACAGTCTATGGTGAGAATTTGTCTGAACTTTGTTTGAACTTGCCTTGCAAACTCATATCTTGACACCACAGCTGAGAAAATGAGTCACACAGAAACTTGCAGCTCGCACTAAAAAGATCAACACTGCAGTGGTTTTCATCTGGATACTCTTATCATTAATCTAGGACATTTTTCATTAGAATAAACAACACCCCAAAAATTTTTTGCATGCCAGAGCTGTTTCGGGGCTTCTCAAAGAGGCAAAATGGTTAAAATGTAACTCCTGGTTGAATTCACATGAGCATACTGTTAAAGGTTGACAATAATGTGCACACACCCTCCTGTAGTGTTACATGCATTGCAATGACACAAGTAAATCACTTTCATCACTGACTCTAGGTTAATGTCTCTCCTAGATTCTGGTTTTGTGGTAAGAAAACTTATAACGCACAAAAATCTGTCTATCTGATCTGCATGTGGACCAGCAGCATGTAAGCTCTGTTGGTTTTGGCATTATAGGGTCTGGTGAGTTATTAGCTATAAGACAAACATTCCACAGCTTATCAGTGTTTGCTCCAGTGTTGTCAGTAAAGTATACGTCACTTCATCTCATCTGACAGACAGACACAAAAAAAAGCAGCGGCAACACAAAATAATCTATTTTAAGATTTACCTTTGGACTATGACA
This sequence comes from Cephalopholis sonnerati, assembly GCA_019142605.1. Taxonomy (NCBI): domain Eukaryota; kingdom Metazoa; phylum Chordata; class Actinopteri; order Perciformes; family Serranidae; genus Cephalopholis; species Cephalopholis sonnerati. The sequence goes on along the minus strand of JAGQAX010000003.1, from coordinate 25,117,249 downwards.
GATACTAAGGTATTGAAGGTTTTCAGTTCAGTAAAATCAGTGTCGAGTGGCTCAGTGTAGAAATCTGATAACATAAAAGGAGCTGTAGAGGTGTCTGAACAGTCCATGCACGCTTAAATTTACAGTCCGACCAGAAGAGTCTGGTCAGTTTTGTGCCTTAACAGTGGGTGCTATAGGTTGAGTTGAGACAAACAAATGCTAAACTTTGAGTTGATAAATGATCTGTTTAATCAACAGTGTCAGGGAGTGATGACCTACGTGTAATTAAACTAGTACTTTACCTACATTTTGCAGTAGTTTGCAGGTAGTTCAACTACATCAATATCTGCACTGTGATTCAAGTAGTTGAATTACTTTTTGCCATTTTTGTGTACTTAGTTACTGACACTCAACATTTTCTATGGAACCCAGGAAGGGACAAAAGTCAAATACAGAAAAAAAGATCTACTTTTGCAAGATCTTGTGAAAACTTTTGGTGATATTCCTTTCATTCCCTATGAATAGTGGGGTATTTTACTTTTGTATGTTAACGTATGACCTGTGAAACAGTGGGCAATTTTTGCAGTTAACTCATTTGAGTGACATGATTTTGTGCCATGTGACTTTTTGTATTATATTTTGTTGCAATTTAGTATTACATGTACATTGTCAATTTCATCATTGTATACAAAGTAGTTTGAACTATGTTGTCTAAATAGATTTAGTTAACTAAGCAAGACTTCTCCCTAGTGTGTATTTGCTGTAGTTCGGCTTCTTCCAGTGTGAAATAATTGGTAGCTTGCAAAACTATGCTTCAAAGTAGCTTCCCCAACACTGATAATTAAGTAGCGCAAATACAGACTACAAGGTTTTGGCCACTTTGGTCAGCAGAGACATGCTGTAAACACTACTCTGACATAAGCTGATATGACAGACAGTTGCCTCTTTAACATTCAGCAGATTCACAGCAACATACTGTAAAACTTCAATTAATAGCCCGGGCTATTATTTGCTTAAATCACTGAAATCGGGCATCTATTTGGGACAGGCCTTTAATTCCTTTCACACAAAACTGTTGCTCAGCAAAGATTGGGAAATACAATCCAATTCTTTATTTAACCCAGTGTGAATGTTACTTGTTAAAAACTAGGCTTCAGGTAATAATATATCAATTATGAATCATTCATTTGATCTAGCTCTGACAGACAGCGCATCAGAGGGAGAGAGTTGCAGCACTTGAGGATTACTCGAGGCACCTGGCATACCAACACAACACCACTTTATCCTGCTAAAACAAGACTCACAACTTGGAATAATTTTTTTGAAAAACCTTTTTCATCCTTTTAATCCGGGGATCCTTACGGACTAAAGGAATATGAATAATTTACAGGGTAATCAAGAAATGGACACATAAAGGGAGGTAGCCAACAACGTGGTTTTATACATCCAAGAACTTCTTAAAAAATGAACTGCTTGGTAACCAGACCAGTGTCTAATTGAGACAGGTGTTTATTTGTCAAAATGTGTCGCCACATCGGACTAGTAAAAGGGACTGGGTGTTTAATTTGGACTAGGCTTTATATTGAAGTTTAATGTTTCATTTTCAGTCCAATTTCTGGCCACCTGATGAATGATAGTCAAATATCTATGCTCCTTTTAGCTCTGTTTTTGGTCTCCACCACCACCAGAGGGAGACGTGGTACTTCAGCCGATAAATGTTCCACTATGTTTACCAGTTAGCTGCTAATTTATATATCTGCCATTTGCTGGACAGGTAGTATATGGTGGGTTCATTAGAGCTTTTTTTTACTGAAAGCTGCTGCTGAGAATGAGATTGATGAGAGCGGAGAGAGTGAACCAATATAGTGAGGTGAAAGGCATTCAAACGCTCTCTAGAGCTAAAGGGAACTGCAGATTTGGGTGGTAATTGTCATCACAAGCAAAACCTGTCACATTACACAAAGTCATTTGACCCATTGTTAATATAAAAATATTGATTGGTGCAGCTTTAAATATACTTTAAATATAGTGATGCGACTAAATTAGCATCATTTCTCCAAAAAGCTCTGCTGGAAACAATGCTAATTACACCTTTATCCTTTCAAGTCGCAGGACAAGTGCATCAAGTAAAATGTAATGATGTTAGACATGCTTTTACTAAAGATACAATTTATTTTCAATAAACCAAACAAAGTATTTTCCGACTGTTTCTGTTTTCTCCGCTACAGTTTGATGCTGCTCACCAACGGGACTGACAATCGAAACTGAGGCTCCATTATGAAACAGACATAAATAAGGTAATCTATGACATGCTGCACGCCTCTCTCTCATTTGCACACACACACGCACACACACACTCAGATAAGGGCAGTATGATGGGTGCAGCGGTTAGCGCTGACAATACCTCAAGTCGTCCAAACCTGTCTCAGCACATACATGAGTTATAGCCTTGTCAGAAGAAGATGAGTATGAGTGTGGGAATGTTGAACTGGAGAAGAACTGGGCATAAGTCTCCTCTCTCTGAATGAGTAAACCTACCTGATATGAAGCAGCTGAGGTTATAGGGTGAGATGCTGCCTAAACTCCTCTCGTCGGACTAGCTACGACTGGTTTCGTGCAACTTGTCTTGACTGACAGAGGGAGTAGTCCATATCAAATAAAAACCTCAGGGGAAAGTATTTTCACGCACAATTAGAAAAAGGAGAGTCATGTTGGGTTGAATGTCAATCAGCAGTATTTTGGCAGCTATTAAAGAGGTGTGGAGATCAGTATGAAACAACCAGCAGAGCTTTGAAGGGCCACAAACTGCATGCAGGTAAATCTAGCAGAAAGGTATTTACAACTGATTATCAACTGTAACAAACAAGGAGACACTGTGGTCACAAGTTGAAGCTGACAAGACATAAAGATGCTTTAGCCCTCATGGGGCAGGTCCAAAGTTTCGAGTCAATCAAGTCAATTGAGAAAAGTCTACATCTCAAGTATTGTCAAACCCAAGCTCAGTCTCTGATAAAGATTCACCCTTCTTGTAGAGTACAAAAACATCGTGTAAATAACCCTGATGAAGACCCTGCTTCGTAAAGCTTTGGTTTAAAAAGAAAAGACTTTCCAATTAGTCAGCTACAGATGCAGAATTATTTTTTGAGCACCCAGTTTGCAGGTGAAGTAACAACAGTGCACAGTGGTCTCTAAGTGCTGACCACTGAAATAACATAGCAATTGAACATTTTCCTTATATATTTAGTTTGCTTTTTTCTTATTCAGGAGGTCTACACTAAAACTTCAACTAAAAGCCTAGTGCCAATTAAACGCTTTGTCTCTTTTACTAGTCTGATGTGGCTTCACATTTTGACAAATAAAGGCCTGTCTCAATTAGACGCCTGGTCTGGTTGTCAAGCAGTTTATTACTTTTACAAAAGTTCTTATAAAACCAGGTTGTCAGCTAGATCAAATTATGTGTCCATTACTTGATTACCCTCTAAGTTACTCATATTCCTTTAGTCCGTAGGGGTCCTCAGATCCAAAGAATCAAAAGGGCTTTTCATAAAAATTAATCCACCTTGTGAATATTGTTTTAACAGGATAAAGTGGTGTTGTGTCGGTATGCTGGGTGCCACGAGTAATCCTCGAATGCTTTTACTCTCTCCCTCTGATGCGCTATATAATGGAGCTAGATCAAATGAATGGTTCAAAATGACATATTATCTGAAGCCTGATTTTTATACAAGTAATATTCATACTGGTTTGAATAAATAAAATGATCTCCTGATAATTGCTGAGCAACAGTTTTGTGTGAAAGGAATTAAAGGCCTGTCCCAACCAGACGCCTGGACCAAATATAGGCCTGTTGATTTCAGTGATTTGAGCAAATAATAGCCCGGGCTATTAATTAGTTAGTTTTACGGTAATTGAGACGAGATCTCTTTAATAAGAGATACCAAGAACAAACGACACTTTAATCATTAAAACATTGACAAGTACTACTAAGATATCAGTAAGTTGAATTTTAAAGCTTCTCAGAAGAGTCAGTGTTTCTAACTTGAGTTTGGTTTGCAGTTCATTCCAGTATGTAATACCTGAAACCAGTGTTTCCCAGTTCAACATTATGTAAAGTGGACAGCTATGCAAGGTCTCCCTGATGCAGTTTAATGAATTTTCTTATTGTTTCAGGATTTAATGGTTTAAAAACCTGAGACTTGGGTGTTTTGCTATTAAGTATTAACTCTTTGATGAGTTTAAAGTGAGTGAAATCAGAGCAGTCAAGTCCACACTCTCATTTTTGTGACTTAAGCCAGATTCAAGTCCACAGCTCTGGACAGACACATATACAGTGTTAATACTGCTAAATGATATGCAATTTAATATTGTGGACAGGAGTTAAACAAAGTTTAAATGACTTTATTTGTGTCATGTATTCGACTCACTCTGACAGGCTCTGTGCTCGGAGGCCAAGATTTGACAGATTTAATTACATGTTATTGCCACTGCACACTATACTTACTGTTAACACTCTTAACTCTCTAAACGCTTGCGTTTACTGCTAAAGTGTGCAACTTCTCCTAAGTGATATTTCTCTTTTCTGTCTACTGGAGCATGAGTCTGCTTTGATGGGCTGTTTGTGGCCATGCTGCAAGCCACATTTGCCATGCAAAGATAGGAGAAAACCTTGTTTCCAACACATGACAGAAGTTCAGAGCTGTGTCTAAAACCATGCAGAATGACATTAAGTGGAGAGAGGGAAATTATGTGAAGGACTGCCTGTGCACTTTGAGTCCAGCAGCATGAGTATGCGTGTGTAACATACTCACCTATGCACATGATGTCAAAGCCCTGTGGTGGTTTAAGTGTCCGTCTGGTCCATCCGTTCCTGAGGACCTGGAGGTGAACTTCTTTGCCTTGAATCAGCAGCACATGTTCATCTATCCATCCGAGGAAGAAGATCTCAGACAGCGCGTCTGTCAGCGCCTTGTTCCAGAAATGCTGCATGTTTACAGCTTTGAAATTAGCGAACACCTCGTAGCCGGCGTGATGCTGTAACTTTACCGCTGACGGTGGTGATGATGACGATGACGGGCAGCCCTCTTCATCTCCTCTGCGAAGCTGCGACAGCACCAGAGCCAGAGAGTGCGGAGCTACTTGGAGGAACTTCTCCATCGTGCCTCAGTCAAAGTTAACGGCGTGGAAAAATCAGAGGAAACTAGTGTTTCAGGGCATTGTTCACACCACACGGTTTACGCTTCTATCCAAAAAGTGTCTGATAATCCTCAGACATGTTAAAGAAGTGGGCTGTAGAGGAAAATAAAGCAGGCTGAGCTGATCCAGAGTCTGCAGCTCGACGTTAGAAAAGTTAAACACAGGTGCTCCATGTAAAATGAGGGAAATAAGCAACCTGACACGCCGTCCCCTGCAGCCAGCTCCCTAACTCCAACTGTCAAAGAGTATTAGGGCCTATTTACAGCCACAAAGGAGGCGAGGACTTGTGCTGCGTTCAGGGACCACACGGAAACTCCTACCTCACACTTTGAAAACACCAGCAATGTCAGACTGTTTTTTTTTCTTTAAAATTGTTTACCAGTCTTAAATTGATAATAACAGTCATTTTAATGTATAACTCAAAATGTTTAGCAAAGGGTTGCCTCAAAAACAGACTACTATAACTAAAAGTGGCCAGAAAAACCTGCATGATTCAATGCAATTTAAAATATTGTTACTAAAGGAAATTTTGTCTAAAAACAGACCAAGGATTTACATAAAATAATAATAATAATAATACGTTAAAAATATATGACACGATCAAATAACTTTCAAAAGGTAGCCACCTTAACATACTTGAAGCCTATTTATTACAGGGCTGCTATTATGATATGAGGAGTGTCTCAAGTATTTACTGATTTTTCTGGCGGCAATGAAGGGACATCAAGATGTTTTTAAATACAGGTAACTCTTTGTTAGCTCATTAGCACCTCCAACTGGAGCACTTCACAAAGAGTTTACAAATTCACCTTATATTAATGGCTGTAGAGCTGCAGTGATTCATGGATTAATCAATCAGTCCATCCACAGAAAACTATTTTGATAATCAGTTTCTTGTTTATGTTGTTTATCCAATTATTAATAATTTGGAAAAAAAAAATCCTTCAGTTTGGTTGTAAAATCTTTGAATTTATGCTCTAATGTGAATAACAATGAATACAAGTAAATAAATACAGTCTCATGAGCTAGGAAAGATTTACTTTTGATTGTGTATGCTGCAGAGTTTATCCCAAGACTATAATTTTACCATTAACTAGGGTGAAGAGATTGAATGCATGTCATGCTTGTGTACTTTTACCCACAACATGTAATATTATTGGTGTGTGTAAGTGTAGGAGTGTCAGCCCTTGTATTCACCACATCCAACAGGTACTAAGTGGCCTGTTGTTTGTTACAGCTAGTTTAGGTAAAGTGCATTTGTGTTGGCAGTGAAGGAATCTGAGGCCCAGTTTTATTTGGCCCAGGGCCTCGGGATCTGGTGGCCCAGTTCTTCTCACCTCCAGGCCTGCCAAATCTGGAGTAATCCTGCCTGTTTACACTCAAGACTGTGAGAACAATTAGACCTTTTACCACACTGGTAGAGGCTAACTATTGTACAGGATAATGTATAAAACCTGGCTGCAGACAGTTAATGCAGGAGGCAGGTTTATTCTCGGTCAGAATATTATTTATTACTGCTGTAGCCACAGCCTTGCTGTACAAAGCACTAACACTGAGAACTGGCACTTACACTCTTCCAAACAACTCTCGTGTTCATGAACGTGACTGTGGCAGACTGATATGAAACAAAAATATTACAGGAAAGGGAAAACTTATTTTAAATTACATTTTCTGGATCTCTTAATCTACGTATTTTTATCCAAAATATAGTATTTTGATAGCATTATATATGTAATTTATTCAGTTTTTAATAAATATTTCTAAGATTCCTCTGCTATCCACTAGAGGGAACTCATGCATCACCAGTGGTACCATAGTTAAGGAACCAGTGTCTCATGAGAATATGAGCACATTAACTTTTAAGAGCACCTGTGGATGTTGATTTTCTCTACTGTAAGAGCCAAAGACAAAACCAGAAACACTGTTTTACACACAAAACAATGGAAAGTGGTCTTTATTTTTCAGGAAAAGCATTACACCAACCTCACAGTATCACTGCTTACAAAATAAGTGATATAAAAAAAACCCCAAATAGTGACATAGGATACGACTTAAAAACTGGATTGTCAAAAAGTGAAATATTTTAACAGCAAAAGTGATTTTTTTTTTGCTAGTTTGCTGTAAATATTTAATCATTTACTTGCAAATGACCAGCACCTGGATTAGTACACAATCAAATTGTGCTTTGTCTGTTATAAATCACTCAGCGCTGATGGTTACATACAAAATATGACTCGCTGTTTCAAAACAAAATTAGTATTTAAGAAGTTAACTGCTGTAACTATTAAAGCGAAGCAAAAATGCATCTTTTTCCTTTTAAGCCTTAAAAACCATAAATACAAGAGAGACGGCCCAGCATGAAATGTAAACTTGTGTTCAAGTATGAAAATGCACCCCAAATAAAAGTATTGTGCAAGTTAGGTGGCTTTACTCATGCATGCTACACACTGACTAATATGAGAACATTCACAGGCAACAGTTCATTCAAAGAAATCCATATTTAGAAAATGAAAAACAAAAACTGAATTCTGAAAAACCAACAAAAAACAAGATAGCTTGATGGATAATCCTGAATTTGCTACACAAAATTGTTGTTTAACTGATCTGCTGAGTGCAGCGTCTAGGCTTCACACAGCTCATCACGTACTGTTTCAGTGAATTATTATTTCTGGTTGTGCAAACTTCATGTCAGAAGTCGCTACATTGACTCAAAAGTAAAAAAAAAAAACAACAGGCACAGAAATGACAGTCATGATCCCTTTATAACAAACGTCTAAAATAAACGGCTGACTCATAAAACTTGTGTTGTAGAGCAGGAGGCCCATCTATGGTTTCATGATTAAACAAACATAGAAGGTCAAACTTCCTATTAAACTGGCTCCAAACATGTTTCCCTGAAATGTGTATAGTGTAAACAGAAAAGAGGCATTTGCTGGTAGGAAATCATGAGCTTGGAATTACAAGGTTGATCATGCTTTTCCTTTAGGTTCATTATTTTTCAGTGTTGTTTTTTTGCTTTTATTTTAAATTGACATCGTTTTAAAAAAAATAACCTTTTTCAGGTTAAATGTTTAAGAGAAAATACAGAATAATATTTCTGTAGGCGTAAAGATTTTAATGCCTTATCTCAGACTTGTACTCCACACATAAGGAACCCTGTAACGCCAAGCTTGCGAAAAATGACTTTGCATCACATCTACTCTCCCAGAAATATGTTAGCTGAGGTTTCAAGAGATATTCAGTCAGACAGTGTAGCTAAAATAATCCACAAACACCAGCTCGTACACATCTTCAAGCCTCTCTCCTGCAGATGAAGGCTGAAGTCTTCTGATGACATCAAGGAGAAAAATACATCTCTTTGGTCAGCATTGACACAATGCATGGGATTTGTTTCTTTGCATGAAAGCCTGGTGAATTAGAGACAGACTCAAACTCTACTGCCACCTTGTGGTTAACTCGTGTCATGATGTGCTGAAGCTCCAGATTGTTTCCATATTTGGTAATCATATCACACAGTGACTGTATGAACCAGGACCCGGTCATAGTGTTCCTCCATGAGTAGTAGCCTGTTGACAGATGAGAGATGGAAAACAGGCATATCAATACAATAAATAAAAAAGGGAGTAATGAGTATACAGAATCTGTGTTTGTGTGAGTATTAACCTGGAGCTGTGGAGAAGGCATAGAGAAAGTCAGCTTCAACAGGGATCTTGGTAATGCCATCATCTACACTGTCCGTCTCAATGCCTGCATCCAGATCAGTGCCTCTGCAAGCCTACTCGATGTGCACACAAACAAAACAACACTTGGTTACAGCTCACTTAAGGAAAGCTTAAAGGAAGTCAGTGCAAGAAGGAGATGAACTCTTACAATACCTGGATGAAGAACATTTTGGGTTTTCCCACCAGTGATCTGCAGCGATCGCCTCGAAAAAGTGACGTCAGGTACTTTAGCTCTACTGAACCATCCGTACCAAAGAACACACCCTCATCTCCATGGCTCAGCAGGACGCAGATGAATGAGGCATTGCAGCTGTGATCTTCCTTTGACGCTGAATAAATAGAAATGTAAAGCATTTAATATATTTTTGTGCAGGATGATGTAAAAGACAGCAGGTGAATTTTGAACTTACCAGAGATTAAAACCTGCTTCATCTGGTCGACGGACTGGTCGTTGTAAACCTTCACTGTGTAGCCCAGCTTCCCAAACACTTTCATTGCGTTGGCTGCGTCTACATCTGTTCCGTTTCGTTGATTCATGCCTTTAAATAACAAAGCAAAGACAGTCTGGTTACTTGAACACAATGAAAACGCAACAACAAAAAAACATTTTTAAGGAACCAACATATCTTGCTTCCCTGAAAGTAGATTTAACCATCAGCACACACTGTTGACAGTTTATTACAAAGCATATATTGATTTTTTCCTCCTATAATTGCAAAAGGCCCTACACACCCATGATACCTGACACAAAGATGATTAATTATTTTAGCCAGTTAGACTTCTTCTATCACAAGTTTTCTCGCAATACAATATTACATCAATGTTTTGGACAACGATTCGATATTTGCAGATATCACAAAGTCCACCACGATACAACTTTGATTCAATTCAGGTGCCTGTGATCTATAGGACACAGTAACAATTAATATCCTCATCGTCGTCTTCTTGTTAAATTGCCATAGTCTGCATGGCACTAGGCAGCTAGCACTGTTTGAATGTTTGGTAAGCAGGTGTGCTTGGATGGAAATGGTGACACAGGCACGCCCTGGGAATTTCTTTACCATGATGTACTGTTACACCCCTAGTACATGGGGTATTTTGTTTACGTGCCTCACGGAGCCATGGATTCAGGCCGTTTTGTGAGCAGATTTTCAATGGAGTGACCTGCACAAACCCGCACTGTGACGGTGGGACTTTGGAGTGCACCCTTTCTTATTATTAGCGCATGTACACGTCACATAAGTTCCACATATCTTCAACCTAATCAGCCAGAAAAGGCGAAAACACCTACACAGGTGTAAATAATAAAATGATTGCTGGGTGAGTAGCATTTGCTGTCAAACTGTCGTGGCTGATTAGGACGTTTGAATAGTACGGAGCCATCGTAAGTTATGAGTTACACCTGTTTTTTTCTCGTCTATGATGTGTTAAAATGTCTGCTGGGAAAAAGGCAGTTTAATAAAAAGATCCAGGAGTGAACACCTCTCCTGTTATTTAGCTACAGTAACTGTGTTCACCCTCTCTGTTTGTAAGGGCAAGGCTGTGTGCATCACTACCAACCTGCCAGCTTTAACACTAAATCTTATTGGCTCTTGCACAAACTGCTGCAATTATCCTGGGAACATGCACGGGGGATTACAGAGTTATGTCAAAGTGTGCACATATCTACCATAACAGGAATCTTTCCATTGTTTGAACAGGCTTAACCACTGCTGATGTTTATCCCACAAATATAATGTTCTAGCTCATGGAACATTGTTGACCAAGCAGTCATGTGTGTTTGGTTAGTCCTGCTATTCAAGTTTGTCAAACACAAGTCTGACAGTAAAACGAGACCATAATATGGTAACGGTGATGCAGACAGAGCAGACTCAAACTGCATTCACTTGCATTGATATCCCAAGGTCTTCTCAGACAGATAACAGAGGCTCTTTCAATAATAGCGTACGCTGCTTTTCAACTTTTCAAGCTTATATTGCACAGCGCCACTAAAGAGTAGGCAAGCACTGAGGTCATACAGTCTCTCCAACTATTGTAGACATCACACACCTTTATATCCAAACAGAAGTTAGCGCTGGATAAACACTCCCTTATGGATCCTACCTTACAAAAAGATTATGAGCATCCAAAGGACACACGTGACAAAGCTGTAACTGCTTTCTTTCTGTATCCTGCCACGCTAAAACACGACTACCACAATATCACAGTGACTGGGCCATTAAATAAATGTACAGAATTAACATTCACATACACAGAATTCTCCACAGTGTTTATCAAACACCAAAGAGGAACTAATAAACCATGGGTACCCATGTGATGCTGGATCATACTGTGTGTCATGCGGGTACCTGAACTTCCTGAAGAGCCACTGATGGTATGCTCCACCGGGAGTTATTGAATTATCTGATTAAATGTAATGATGCATACAAGGATTAGTACAACTGCCTGCTTGTTCTCATTCTCACTAAGGCCAACAAAAGGACTTCGACAGAGCCAACGTGAACATCTCATTAACTGGCATGGGATGCAGTTAAATTGGATCCATAGCAACGAGAATAAATTGGGTCCCTGAGCACGCTTGTCATCTCACGAAGGTGTGGATGCCAGATGATTGATCTGCTCTGTTGTACAATGAGATGTCTGTTTCTGTAAAGAACTTTCGTGGAGCTCACACAACTCCAGGACACATATAATCAGTCCTGCTGATGATGCAGTCAGACAAACAAACCTGCCCAACACAAACTTGTCAGCAGACAGACGGAAAAGTGAGCCCCACTGATTAGAGATCTCACCATGAAGTTCAAGATAATCAAGCAATTGCTGATCGACCAACTGCACAGAAGTGGCGTCACCTCACAGTTAAAGGCAGATCTGTAAGTGACATCTAAGGAAGGAGTCGCCCTCATTTAGCTTTCTGACAGGGCTGTCCTGGCACCAAATTAATCTATAATCTATAACTGAGGGACTAAGGAGAGACGCCTGTGTGGGAACTGGACACAACACTACACAGATACCAAAGGCGCCTCTACAGCCAGCTAACCTCTTACTCCTAATGAAATATTTAATGGTGTACATCTGAGCCAACTGAACCATTAACCTTGGACTTACTTCTTGGTTTAGTCTAGATCAGTGGTTCCCAACTGGTGGGTCCCAGTCCAAAAATGGGTCTGAATGGACTGCAAGTGACTCCCTAATGTGTCAAGTTTGTAGAAAACACACTTTATTTTCAGTGAATTTCCAGCACAGAGCTTTTAATTTGAATTGCGGTTTCCTGCTGTAGAGTGAGTGACTGACAAAAAGCTACTTGACAGAGACAGCGAACTAGCTTGATGACGTGTATTAAATGTAAAAATGCAAAAATGTATTCAACCTTGACCTAATTGACAAGGAGAAATCTGGACCCTGTGGCTGGACCCGTTGGGAACCACTGGTGTAGATTGTTTAAGCATTTCGAAATGACACAGTTTAAAATCCCGGTCTTTTTCTGGACTGCTGGAAAACAACACTGAACACAACATCAAGAGAGAACGACTGGAGATACCAAGTCATTATTTTTATTACACTGTAACTATAAATTACTTTTTTGGTGTGAAATTACTGTGACAAATAACAAGTGCCTGTCGTGAGAACAGTTATTTTCTCAGACTTGGGACAAAAACCCAAGGGTATTTACTATTTAGATTACAATGATACTGAGTAAAGAACGGCATGTGAATATTCACCTTTTGAGTAGATGTTACCACCTTGATATTTACTTTTACTTAAATGATTATCGAAAACACTTCTGCTCCACAGTTTGAGCGCTAAGTAAAGCATTAGAGATTAAAACTGAACCAGGCTCTGTATCAAATATAACCTTTTACATCTGTGATATGTGAGGTGAGGGACTACAAGTAATTATTTTCATCACTTCGACATTATAACTATAGATTAACATTTGGATAATAAGTTTGTGTATAAATTAAGCAAAAAACAAGTCCCTATCGTGAGAACCTAATACATACATTGTATGCCTAGAGTCTAAAACCCAAGGGTATTTACCATTTAAATTACACTCATACAAAGTGATGAAAAGAAAGTAATTATTCACTTGTTAAGTAGCTGGTATCACCAGAGTCTACAGCACTAAAGTAATAACTTTATGTTAAAGACATTCAGCACTAAGTTGAGCACAAAAGTTAAATTTAAACCTGGTTTAAAAAGTGTTTAGAGCAGTTTAATTTTGACTATATGTCATACAGGTCACCCTGACCATAAAAGAGAGACCAAAATAAGCACCTGTTTTCCTGTCAAAGTTCTTGTTGTTGATGATGATGCACTGGCCGATGCTGGGGAAATCCAGACTGTATCTGAAGCTGTGAGCATTAGGCTTGGCATCCACGTCCATGGGAGCAGGAGCAGACGAAGACGACCCTGACCTGAGGGACAACAACACCATAACACAGTCTATGATTCACAAGTCAAGACCAATGCACAGAACAGGAACCGCTAGTGCAAGCTGGGGAGGAAGCATTTGGAGTGAGCGGTTTTCAAACCCGCCTCGTCATCACTGCCTCATATATGGCATGAATAACACAGTGCTAAACAGTTAGCAGACTCACAAACAACAGCTAATATTTCATTAATAACTAACAGGCGAAGTATTATGCTAGTTACAGGGGGAGAGGGTAGTTTGGGATATTAACAAAGAACAACCTCCTCATCATTGTCCGCTGACTTGGTCAGGACAACAATGAGCTGCTACAAATGAAAATCGCTAACTTAGCTAAATTAACCGTGACTCACCGCCGTCCATCGCTGCCCTTTGCGTCTGTGGAGTCTTCTCCAGGTCCGTTTACCGACATATTCATAATTCGGTAAATTAACCACACAGGAAACGTACACACCCTGTATAATAAGCAGATAACACCGCAGGCGTCTGATGCTAAATGCTAACACAGGGAGATGTGAGGGTGGACGGTAGCTAGCAAGTAAACAAAGATGCTGATGTCATGTGGAGAGGCGCTCCTTTTATACGCCTGCAGCGTGAGAGGGCAAACTCCCCCTCAGGAGGGGCGGGGCTAATGCTTTTTTTTTTAAGTTGTTGTTTACTTTAATACTGAAGTAAAATTTGGATCATACACATACAATGAGATTTATACGTATTTCCTGATTGTTTGAATTTTTACATTGTATTTATTCAGTAAAAACAGTCTGTAAACACTCCGCCCCACCCCTCACACTGAGGTCAAAGTGCTCTTTTAAAAGTCTCAAAGCCTTCCCCACACAGCTAGGAATAAAATTCTGGTAGTTATTAACTTTACTGGCCTTGAGTTAGTCAAATTTAAATAGAATAAATCTCAAAATACTGGAATTAATCTGGAAAATACTCCCTGTGTTGAAGTTTCAATTCCACCAAACTGAAACCCCCCTAAATTCCCAGGGAAGCCCTGCTTGTGATGTTATTGTACTGTAGGACATGTCAAGCTATTTTGATCTATCTATCTATCTATCTATCTATCTATCTGTCTGTCTGTCTGTCTGTCTGTCTGTCTGTCTGTCTGTCTGTCTGTCTATCTATCTTGTTCCTGAACTCAATCATTGATATCTCTACTAGATAAACATTTCATCTATACCTACAGTCATCTAATGTTCATGTAATGTAATGATCACTAGCGATGTATTACAAAGATGTTACTGTTCTAAGAGTTTGATTATTATTTTTACCTCAGAAACTGAAACTGTGACTAATCTAAAGCCTTGACAGTTATAGGTGCTACTTTCGACTTCTACTTTACTACACTTCTACAGAAATTTATTGAGTAGGCCTGTGTTTCAAATGACAAAATAAAGGAAATGAACAGGCTTGATCCATGTGAACACAAAGAGTTGTCAGGTGATCTCAACAAGCTTGGGAATGTAACATTTTGGAGCAGTGTAGAAATTAATAATTTCTCGAGGTCCACCTTCAGTTTACATGGATGGATGCAGGACCTGCAGATGTTCAGATCTCTTTGTGTCACCACTCTAAACTCAACGAAACAACTTTTTTTCCAAGACATGTAGTCATTAACGGTTGTCTCACTTTCACTTAGGCCACATTTAAGTTTGACCAAGTGTGCTTTCCAGCCAGCACACAGTTATTTCTGCAGCTGTCATCTCTGCAGTGTTTTGGACTAGTTCCTGTACTAGTGTGAAGTCTATATGGATTGTTTTTTTTTTGATAATTTATTTTATACGTTATTCTTTATTTCAGTGTTATTTACATCTCAGGTTTTGCAGATCTGATTGATGCCAGATTCATCTGATGACAATAAGTTAGCTCACACTTGTGGCTTAACCACAGACGACATTTTGATGTCACAATAGGAGAGGCTCAGGTGTGCAGTAAATGAGAGAAATGAATGATGGCTGAATTCCATTAAGCTGCTTTAGTTTAAGGGACCTGGTGGTGCGCATGCTGGCTCATTTGCTATCTTAATTACCCCACACAAATGTAGTTTCTTCTCCATCCATGCTAAAGCCTCAGTACAGGATGTTACAGCCTGAGATCTGAGTTAACTACACAGATAGAGCTGTACATTTCTAACATTAAAAACGTCTTTAAAAATCATTTACTGACATTTTAAGCTTTTTTATGTTGCTTAGTTTGGGAAAATAAAACCCACCAAAGATAAGCACTTCATTCAGTCTTTAATATCGACAACCTCTAACACAATCCTGTTTAAAAAAACACTGCATTGAAGGACAGAAAAGGTGTAAAGTATGTTCAGCACAGTGAGTCAGTACATATGTAGATTTTAACTAATGTACATATGTTTGCAATTAGCAAACTGATGGTTTAGGAAAAGTTTTCAGAACAAACTCACAAAATGACAAACTCCTCAGTCGCCAGCATCACAAGTTGACTGTAAAATCATAAAGGACATGACAAATAATGGATGTACGCAATTGCAAGAACAGAATTGTGGGAAGCTGTGACATTGTGTACAGTGACAGTTCGTAACAGGAAACAATAAAGGGATGAAAAAAGTAGAAACTTAAGAAAAAAATCATTAAAAGATGCACACATGAAAAGATGGAGCTACGCAATTAAGAGCAGTGGCTAAAAATTAGTATTATATATATATGTTGAAAAAAACAAGACAGACAGAAACATAAAATTTAAAAGATGTAGAGTAGCATCAAGCTGCACATTCCTCACACACACTCTTCATCATGTGTTTAAATGATGTATGAAAACAACAGTAAATCATAGTAAGGGATGGTTCAGACTAAAACAAATCAATATTTCAAATGAAGCCAGCCTAGCTGGGAGAGGGTGACTCAGTGTACACTGAGCTTAGACAATGACAATGCATCCAGTTTTGAGTAAACAATGATGTAAAAGAAAACAAAAGTGCATAACTGCCATTAGACTCTCTATCAATACCAGTTAATATTACAATTACTTTAATATATTTACACAGAAATATTTGCAACATTGTTTTGTGATTCATTTTCAGTGTTCTCCTTTTTAAGTACACTTGAATATAAAATGAATTTTAGATTTTTCATCACCCACACAGTCCTTTCACACATATGACAGAGAACAACAAAGACAAACACAATGACAGAATTTTTGCAGTTTCAGCGTTCACACATTTCATTTTGTGCCACATGTATACACACTGAGGCACTCTTATTGCTGTCTGTTAAAAAACTACACTCACAACACACAACAACTAAACTAACCTACATCAAGATTAAAGCTATGATCGAGAAGTTTTGAAGGAAACCAGGAAGACAAAACACACTCTCCTCACATTTCTCTTCACTTAACGAATCATTAAGCCAGTAGGAATCAGCACACAGCTCAGCTCTGCTGCACTTACAATTAATCTAAACTGTTCAAGAGCCTCAACATTTACTTTGAAAGCAGAATTTAAATGGTGGATACAAGTATTTTTAAAGACGGCAAAAACTTAAGGTATGAAAATACTGAAATTTGTGTGTTTGTGGAGAATGAAAATAGAGTTTTATCTTAAATGGAAGGATTAGACTCAATCTCATACACAATATCATTAAATCTTACGAGGCTCTTACTCTCAATAACCTGGTCAACAGCTTCACTCTTTTAAAAGGAACTTCAACATTCAGTTTTAGCTTGAACATGCCCCCTTCACAAACTGAAAAAATACATCCTCTGCCCCTCTTTTATGTCAGGGGGAGCTTGACGTTGCCTCATAGGTCAGAGTCATGGTGTCCCACAAAACATGAAAGAGTTTTCACAGGTTTCTGGGCGTGTAAGGGACAGAGTTAAAGGGTTTTCTCAGTAAAAATGGAAATAACTTCTGTTGTAATGACGACTGTAGAGGGTTACTCACTTACTCAAAATAAGCGGATTTAGTCATAAGTTACTTTGAACTGTTGAAGAGAAAAAAATACAGAAAATAAAGGCAGTTTCTGAATGTTTTCGCCCCCATTACTATTAGTATTTTTATGTCACATTTTCACTGGTACAAACTTGATATTACCTTTTCAATTAATGGTTTTCAATATGGTATCATATTGAATAAAGAACATATATTCTATTTAACTAAATGTGCTACACATAAAAATGTAATTTTTCCACAATAAAAAAAAGAATAGAAAAATCACTACATCTTATTCTTTTATAGTGAAAAAAGGTTTAAAAACTGAATATATATGTAATGAAGTAGACTGCAGTTATAACTCCATGACTGGGCCAAAATCTGAAGAGCAGCCAAAATATTATAAATGAAATTTACATGCTGCTCAATATATCTTACACAGGGTTGGGGGAATATCAGGAAAAGAACATCACATGATTTTGAAATGGACTAGTGGAGTGCAAAAACTAAAAAAAAGCTAATATCTAGATATAGTATACATCTGGAGTTGCTTCACTGAAGGGAAGAAAGTAGCACCACAAATAACTATAAATTTAAAGGCAAACTCTGCATCATGTCTTGGTGTTTGTGATACTTCTCAATTTATACCAGCCAAAAGATAATTATTGAAATATGCCATTAACTACTTCTTTAGCATTTATCTTTTTTTGTCAGAGCCACTGAAGCCCGTGCATCTATGATTTTGCCGTGATCTTAAACTTGTATAATGAATATTTACTGTGTAAACTATTAAAAACTTTGGGTTTGATTGACTCATGGTGGTGCTGTGTTGGGGAAGCTGCAATAAATTAATTGCAAAAGTAGTCGTAATCAGGAGTGCACAACAAAACAAACACATACATTATATGTTAGGTAGTAGCTCTCGACCTCAAAGCAACTCCTGTATATTGTAAGATGTCATCTGCCTCTGACAATAGTGCTTTTAAAGTAAATGCATTCTGACATCACCAGAAAAAACTGCTGCCAAATGCAAGTCATAAGGTGTACCAAAGAACCCTGGACTGAGGACAAGTAGTGGACTAAGACAAACATCAGTGTTTGAGAGGCAGTGAGAGGGAATTCTGAACACTAATCAGCTGCAATGTGCATTGTATCTACGTTGACGTCCAGATGCCCTTAACCCTGAGCAAATTACTGCTGGAAAAGGGGAGCCGAGTAAGGTGATCAGTTGAAGCTACGGACATTGAAGATACGTCGATGTCAGGCTTGATTCCCCCCTTTAGCTGATGTGAGGTTTGTACACCACAGAGGAAGACAGGCCAACTCGGCAGGGATTAGAAGATGTCAGGGCACATGTCCCAGCTGCCTTGGTCCTTCGCCTCCCAGTAACCGCCCTTGTAGATGTGCAAGGTCTCTCCTGGAATCTGGGTCATCAAACTTCTCAAACCACTGTGCTTGGTAGTTGTCTTGATGGGCGCCTGAAGGAAAAAAAAAAGACAATCTTTTACAAAGAGGAAGCTTAAGAGGGATCTAAGGTGAGGGTTAAGAAGCCACTGAGCCATGTCAACATATCATGCTTATATTAAGCAGACATGCTCTCAGATGGTTGACTAAAAGATATTTAATGTTTCAGATGGCTTAGTCTTCAGATGCACCTTATTCAAACCAAAAATAAAGACAGCAAATAAATACCTCCGCCAAGGTGGTTGTGTTTTCAGTTTGGTTTGTTTGTTTGTTTGCTTGTCTGTCAGCAGGATTATGGGTAAACTACTGACCTGATTTCCATGAAAGTCAGTGTAAGTCTGTAGCATTGGCCAAGGAAGACCCCACTACATTTTGGGGCAGAGCCAAATCACAGGGGGGACACAAGAATAATTTCTCACTTTTGTTAACATTGCGAGATAAGGCATTTGGCCTTGGCGGAGGTCTGTGCTCTCTGGTTGCCCTTCTAGTTATGATTATGATTTCTGAAATCACTGATTTGCTCCTCTGACATATTTGGAGAGATTCAGCCTCACAACCAATGCCCACACTACACAGGACCACAGTATACTGAGCAATGACAGACAAAATGCTACTCTAAAATATTCAAGTTCTACATTTCCAATTCGACAATGAGCTACAGTCTTCTATAAGGTTCCCTAAAGACTACCAACACAAATCTAAATAACAAGACTAAATGAAACAGGGGAAAACAGAGAGCAACACTGATGTGACTTGCTTTTGACTTGAGCTCCATGAGGACCTTCACTGCCTTCCACTGAGAGACAGCAAGTTGCAAAGGATGTAAAGAGGAAATAGTGAACAGAGGGGGTCTTAAACTAGATCAAACTAAATTACTATAAAATGTGAAATAATTGTGCTGTATGCATTTTGCTATGATCAGAATACTTGCTTTGATAAGGGGAGAGTGGTGGTCCATAAGGGGCTGAAAATAGAAGAATTGAGGATGAATCTTTGAGAGTTAAGACATAAAGGTTTGGGTATGATCTGAAGATGATGACACAAAGAAAGCCAGTGAGAAATGTAAGAGGCTACTTGCATGCAACAGGTGTAAGAGGGGGAGAGTCCTCTGTGTCAGCTTTACACCAGCACAAAAAACAAGGATGTGAATCCACAACTCAAACAAAACCCAAAATCCACACAAATTTCTTGTTTATGTTCATTTTAGAAGTGCTGTGGGTAGCATTTTAAGCAAAACAGGCTCTTAAAAATACATATTTTGACAGCTAAATTGTAAACATTTTAAACTATAACTCATACATCATTTAGTGTCACAGAGAGGATCACTGCTTCTGAAATTTAAGATTTTTCTTGCTAATTTTGTCTGCACTAAACTGCCCTCTTTCAATTTGTGCTGTAAAGACATACATACAGGTGATATCCAATTTAATCTGGCTTGGTAGCAGTGTAGAGGCTGATATAAGCTGTAATTTTTCTTAGTGATGGTGTCAATCGTTAAAAGGAATTCTAGTTACTGACAAACGGTAAATTATGTAGTGATGTCAAGTAATCTATAACCTGTCAACATGACACTTACAGCTCGGCCCACCATAAACAAGAACAGTTGTAAATGCCTAGTGCAGGAATCTTGAGCATCTTGTTCTAAACAGCACGTGACAAAAAGCAAGTTATTCCCCCATCAACACTTAGTAACTGTGAGGCCACTAGATGTGAGAACAAGCCTATCAACTTCCTGTGAATATATGGATATATATGGGTAATTTTACTGCCACTGCTCTGTTAAAATGCTACTCAAAGCGCCTTTAAAAGTACATATCACGGTAAGCTGTGAAGTGATACTTGCTTTCATCAGAAACCTCATTTGCTTCTGTGCCAGTCTCCACTGCATCAGCTAAATGGAACAGAAATGGATGACGTGATGGTAACAGTGTTTGAAAGATGATGTAGAAAACATGTCGCACCTTCCTGTTAAAAACATACTGTACATGTGTTTTAGCATCTAGAATTAAAGCTGGGGTAGGCATTATTTTTTGGCATCAATGGGCAACTGTACTGTATAAAGTGAGTGCATACACCCATGCTCAGGACAGGGGAGAGCTGCAGCAAGAAAACTTCCTACCCCAGCTTTAATCAGCTTATATCAAGGGTGGGAAAAGACTAAGAGAAGGGTACTTGCTTTTCAAGGGTGAATCATTGACTGAATCCTCATAGACAGCTTAGAGTTGAGACAGAGACAGGCAGACAAGGTATTTCAAGACAGACAAAGTGGACAGAAGATGAATGGACAGAAAAAACATTGGACAGAAACACCAGACAGAGAGATAAACTACAAAACAAACTTCCTTCTTTTTACCTTCCTCAGGCGAGCTGGCTGCTTTGACAGCCTCCCTCTCCCTTTCTCGGCGGACGGAGCGCTGTTTCTCTTCTAGCCTCTGTTTCTCTGCGTTAGCCTCATCCCAACGGCCGTCCTCCATTAACCTTTGGTCAGGACGTCGCCGACTGTCCGTTGGCGCCACTCCCTCTTCAGGTTCATTGAGTGTCAAGGCCAGTGAGGAGAAGAAGTACATGTTCTCTGCTCCCTCCCTAAAGGCACCACCATAAAAGATCAGGGTCACAACAATGTACAAGGTGCACATACTGTCCCACCTGCTACATCTGTTTGTTTAAAAACACTTTCAATTTTCCCAGTACCAGCAATCTTCTTTAAACCAGAAACTCACGGTAAAGGGTTCTTCCTCCAGATTTCTTTGGCTTTGAGGGTCTGATAGACAGTCCTCTGTTTGCCCTCAGTGCCGTTCTCGCCTTTACTGCTCTGCATTACCCTAGAAAACTCCATCTTCTCATCCCAGGTTCCTGACAGCACATAATGGGCCTTCCCGTCCTTATCTGTTACTACTCCTGTTACCTGACAGACAAACACAGCTTACAGTTAAAAGTGTAATCAAAGAGCACATAGTAGGCAGCACAGGAATTCACATTCAACTTACAGTCAGTAGACCCTGTTAGCTGAAATCTAATGCAGTTAAACACAACAGCTCTGCTAAATTCTACCTTCATTACATTTATAATGTTCACTTTTTATCGACATTGTTGGAAATGTATTGATTCAAAAATTGAAAATTTAAATTTAAAGCAGTTGGAAACTTAGAAAAATAAGTTTGTCATATTTGCTTAAACTGTCACTGTATTTACACAGAAGTACAGATATCTGTGAAAAAAACTAAATGTCCCTCTGCCTCCTCCTGGTGCTCCTTAATGGTATGTGCAACAGTCAAGGAGTCTCTAACACAGCTGTCAATCATGTCAGTCACTGCTCAGGAACTGTGGTCAAACTGTCAAACTAGGTGGTGTTGATCAAGTATGATCAAGATTCTGTTCCTGCATTGCCTATTCATCACCTCTTTTTTTTTAAGACACATATTTTAGTGTACTGTTTAGCTGTAAAATGAGAAAGTCTGTGACCCAGTCAGTGGGCAATGCTTTGTGTTTGGCTTCGCTGTTTTCAACATGACAGCAAGGTCACAAACATTCTCACTGGGGATATGAAGCTTAATTTAATATATAAAAGATTCTTAAACTTTTTAAATCTGTGTTTTTTTTTTTACATGCACTAAGTTTTAAATAATAAAAAAAACAATGTAAAAAAAAGCCCACCTTTCTTGGTACATCTCTGGAGAAGTAACTGTAGGGAGCAAACTTGAGGTGGCAGCGATCTCCTGTCCTGTGGTTCACCACATCTATCTCCCCTGACTGGAAGGAAACAGTGTTTTGTTGTTGAGGCGTTAAAATGATAAACCTTTAGAGTAATAATCAAAGTGTTCTATAAAGACATCTATGTCATTTATTTATCCCAGAGTAGTTAATAGTAAGGTTTTGTCAGCTAAAAACTTACCTGGTCAATCCATAATTTTCCAACAATGATGTTGTGCACTGTTGTAGTCACTTTCTTCCAAGAGTAGTGATTGTTGCTCTTGTCAAATAAACACTGGATAGAACCTGAGACCGAGAGAGAATAATGTTAGACCTGGTGGCAGTGGTCATTTTTAGCTTGCTAACCCAAGTTATAAATGTCATAATTTTCACAGCTATAGCACTTACTAAGATATTCTTCTAAGTATAAGGAAAAGGAAAAAGGATTTCTGTGCTGCTCAGACTTGCTATGTGGTCCGCGCACACACGCTCACCTAAAGGCATGATGGAGAGATATTTTCCTCTAAACTTGCTGGCCAGAGTAATTTCTTGTCTGAGGGTCCAGCCCTTCTCAGACATGGCATGGTGAGCTGCAGCAGGTGGGTGGTGACTCACCTGAGAAGAGGTGAGTGAATTAAAGAGAGAGAAGAGATAGAAAAGTCAAGATCTCACCATCACAACAATGCGATGGCTTATGACAATTCAAGTAATTAAACATGCTAACATAACCATCCTTCAAACATGTTTATTTTTTACTTTGTTTTCACCATACCTGTTCACAGAGGGAGCGGTAGCCACATTCGCTTAAGCGATCGAGCTCAAAGGTTTCTCCCAGCAGGGGATTGAAGGGTTTTCCTGTGCGGTGGACCGTGGTGGAGTAAGAAGAGACTGTGAAAGCGGCCACATAACACATCTGCTCCAGAGAGCTCTGACATTTAGCAGCCTTATCCAGCAGCTCGTAGTACTCCAGGTCTTCAGATAGACGTTGCAGCATTGAGAGGGGCTCGTTGAAATTCACCTAGTGGGTACAAAATCACAGAGAAAAATTTGATTATTTCTGATTCCTCTCACAAGGAAAAGCCACTTGGATACCAACAAGAGAACAGGTTTCTTACAGGCATTGGTATCTTTGAGAGCTCCTTTCCAATACAGTTCTTCATGATGCTCCACAGATTGAGGTAATAGTTGGGCTTGTCGGGGATACGAGTCCGTCTTTGTCTGACTGGCTCTAGCTCAAGAGGCTGTGGAGACTCTGGATTGGATGCCAATGACAGTTCATCAAACTGGAAGAAGAGGAAAAAGAGCCTTGAGGGTCACGTGACTGTGGTGTGTTGACAACCAGAGAAGACAAGTCAACAAATCAGAGCTTGCTCACACAAAACAAACTTGACGTACATTTACTGATTGATCGTCCATTCCAGTCTCACTGCTGATCCCACTGACGTTGCTGCCAGATCTCCTGGTGGACAGAGAAACAAGGAAGCATGACTTTTAAAACAAGCACACAGCACACAAGGAGAGAAACTGGTAATAACAAAAATAACAAGGTTGAGATTAAAAAATAAAATCAGTGCAGTGGGGGCTGTCATCGGGAAAAAATGGACTCTATGACTGCAAGAATTGCATGGAGGGTCATAGGGAGTAATTTAGCACCTGAACGCCATCGAGACATGTGACCCATGACCAGATTATCATAGTTTATAAAAATGAAGCCCAGACATTTCATACACGAGATGTATATAACCAGGACCTGCAGATGCACATCAGACCCATTCACGAGTCACTCTGTTTGCCTTTATTAGTAGAGAATCCAGACTGTCCATCCAGCTCTCTCTGTATTTCCTCTTCACAGGCGATGTCACAATTAATGGGATATTAAAATAGTGGGTCTGTGGTGCATCAAATCCCTATAGAGCAAAAGTGACAATTCTTTCTTGGCCTATCAATAGACCGCAGTGTTTCTAGCATCACCTTTTAGTATCCAGTAAGAGAGATAAGAAAGGCGACATAAAAATGGAATGGAATGGTTCTGTTGGTACCATCCACAACTTTTGACAATGGAAGAGCAAAAATAATATTTTGAATGTGTTAATTAACTGAACCAGACTGCTTGGTGGTAATAAGGCTTTATGGACTGAACTCTTTTTGACAGGATCCCATTACAAATATTCTTGTACTACACATAGAGTACCCTGCAGGGACATCTGAAAAAGACAGACAATCAATAACCTGTGATACTTGGGGTCAGCGGGGACAGTAATAAACTCTGCTGGGTCTTCCATAGCATCAAAGAACTCATTGTCATCATCCTCGTCACTGGCATCACCTTTTCCTGAACCACCACCTGAGGTGAAGAAAGACAGTGGAAGAATAAATGGGACTCACCTGGCATCAGTTGACTGGTGCAGGTACGTGGCATGGTGGGCATGCTTTGAGTGACATCAAGAGTTCAAAGACGGAGGAAGTTCAGCTAGGGATAATAAGAGCCTTACCTTTGCTACCTAAAGCAGGATTGCTGAATGACGGGGGGAGAACTGTAGCTCCTCTGAAAGCTCTTTCCAAGTGATTGTGCTGTTTGGCCAGCTGCTCCAGAGTTTCCTCCAGTCGTATCCTCTGGTCTCTTTCAACCTGTAAGGCCTTCTGCCAGCGCTTACTGTGGTTTTGGGCCAGGGAGAGGAAGTCTCTACATGCCTTGGGGAGTGTGCAAAATCAAAAACAGCATTTTAGTAAAGGAGTCAACAGCAATGTTGTGCCTTTCTCAGAAATCAAAGCTTGGGTCACTTACATTAATCATAGCATTAGAGGTGATTCTGAACAGCGTTGCTCTTTCAGTAACTTGTCTCATCTTCTCCCCCATGTCCCCACTGACACGGAGCCCCTCCAGTTCTGACAAAGACCTGTGTGTGAGGAATAAAGGAATGAATGAATGGACAAATAAATAAATTGCAATGACCCTTTTTTTCTTTGGACAATATTGGTTTTAATAATCAAACTGCCACGTCTGATAATCAATACCTTTGGAGGGCAGAGCCATGCTTAACAATGAGATCATTGCAGGTGTTGAGATCCTCCACCTTGCTGCTTAGTGTGCGTAATGTGGACTGGAGTTCTGAGTTACGGCAGCCTCCACCCTGTCCTGAGGTGGGGGGCACTGCTGGACATTCATCACCAGAGTCATCTGAGGAACAAAAACAAAAAGATTTAAATACTTTCCGCACAAAGAAAGACACATACTGTATGAGGCTGGCACTGGTGCTGCTGTGTAAGATGTTTAGACTTTTCTATGTGTTTTTATATTTCTTCTCATATTTGTTATCCCTCTCACCAGATTCAGCCTGCATGCGGACAGCCTTTGCCTTGGCGAGCTCCAGTGCAGTGATCCATCGCTGGCGCTCTACTTCTGAGCTGGCCTTCAAATGGTACGTTTGCGCCCCTCCATTGGAAATGACAAAATTACACGAGTCCTCCACAGCAATATTGGCTGTGGCCAAGTTGATGGTTCCTCGGCATGTGTGACCCATCTCTGCCTGGGTCCTGGAGACAAACAGAATGATAGAGAGTCAAATGCAGAGTTTCTAATTCCCTGTTTTTTGAAATAAGATTTTAAAAAGATCTGTTAAACAACAGTATATTTAAGCACTAATTACGTAGACTGAGCAAAATGAAAACAAAATTTAGGGTAACCAAATTGGAAATCAATTCTCCATCACCCCCTTGTGTTTCACTTTCAACACACATTATCAAAGTTAGTAACACCTCCTTTGCCACGCCCCCTTCCTTAGGTACCAGCTTAGCTTCCTGTTGAGCCAGAGAAAACCTAGCCAGGGAGAACCCTGTAAATGTACTACATATTAAAAATGCAGTCATATACATGTATCTTACCTGTAGTAAGACAACAGTCCATTGCTCAGAACAAACCAGCGTCTCTGGTAACCCTTAATGTAGTTAGTCCATTTGAAGAGCCAACCCTTGTACGTGTCCCCAGGGGTTGGAGTAGGGGGCTTAGGCTCCGACATCACGACAGCCTGTGGTTTCACTGGGTGAGATTATAGCTTGTGGGGGCAAAAAAACAAAATAAAATAAAATAAAAAAGCAACATTTACACTGATGTTTAATTGTTGCATGCACTACTGTTCAGTCTGCCTGATGAATATGAACTGGTCTTAGAGACACAAGCAACACAGAGTAAATTGGCTTGTAAATATCAACAGCTTTAGATTCATTGGCTCATTGTTTCATCCTATTATGACATAAATCAACTTATCATGAGTTTAAGTGGATATAATGATGTGCTAGTTTAACTCTCTGGTTCTTAAAATGAGAAATGTGTTAACACCAACGAATACTAATCTATACAAAAACATGAAGTGATTCCAGCCTGCTGAAGACAACATTGAATAGACACACAGATACTACCATCTCAGTGTTGGCTACAACTGGTTGAATTTACATTATATGAATGTAGGCTGGCTGCTCGTTGTAACAGCCGTGAACGTTAAATAAAGTCATGAATCGAGGATTAGCACATTAAACTCTGTTTCTATGATGTCACTTTGATTATTTGCAGCTCGGATTCAACGTTAACTCGAAATCTGCATTTTACAACCGACGGTTCAGTGCTGACATGACTCTTAATAATCTGTTTAGCTGACGTTTAACGTTACTGCAATGTAACGGAAACTCTGTAACACTGAGGAAAAACCGCTCAGTCACGGTAACAGTCATCACAACCCATCGGTTATTTTCCAGGATGACATGTTAGCGTAAAGTAACCACAGCCGGGATCATGTGAGGTACTTCAAGGAACCAGAAGCCAATTCCAAACATCAAAGCTACTTAAAACAGTGTCCGTCACTAAGCTCGCTGCTAGCTACACAGCGGAGGAAGCTGTCAAACAGGCTGACACGTCTTAGACGATGCTAGCGATCATATTTCAGCTCTCTCAGCATTTTCTTGTCGGATATTTTGGGTGACATTTCGATCTGACTATTAATCCGTGGCGCAGATCCTTACCGTGCAAGACTTTAGCCGGTAAAAGTGTGCATGTCGTGTTGGTTGAAGCGATGTTAGCTCGCTGGTGTTAGCTTGGCTAACTACTTTCATGGATGGAGGACAGCTACTTTGCTACAGGTTCTTCTTCTTCGCCTTCTTCTCTGAGGTTTTACGGTAGTTGGCAGTGGTGACGTTGCATTACTGCCCCCTCTGGTGGTAGTCGTCAATGCACATAACGGTACATATGTTAAATTGTACTCTTGTTTTTATTCATTTGATGTATATATTGTAATAGCTATTATGGCACAATACTTCTTTTGTATTTATTTATGAGTAGTTAATACAGTGTAATTTAGCACAATGCACATATTTGTATATTTTTATGCACTTACAGACTCAGCACAGTGAAGATACACATTGTATTCTTATTATCTTAGGTACTAGTGTTAACACTGGAGCATAAAACACATGCTGTTTTATTACTTTATATTCACAGGATTCTATTTCATACTCCTGTTCTCAGCTCTTGTGATTCTCTAATCTTTTTCTATTTCTATTCAGACCGACTGTAACGAATCACAGTTTCCCCTCGGGGACCAATAAAGTATGTCTAATTCTGAATGTCCCTTTTTAAGCCATGCCACCTGTATAGTAACTCTCATTATATCAAAAAGCCAGCTTTAACCATCCACACTCTCCTATACTTTATACACCGGCATCTACTTGTCCTGTTAAATTGTGCAACAACCACTTTTGCCTCATTATATTTTCTGCATGTCTCTTTTGAGTATTTTTTCCATAATAGTCCTCTGTTAAGGTTGCTGTGTCCAATTCTCAGTCCGCTTGTTGTTTTCTTCTGTTATTATTATCCACCTTTTCTTAACATACCTACTTTATTTTGGGATTGGGTTTTGTTATGTGGTTCCAATATTGTTTATTTATTTTCCCCCATCTTAAGTGGAAAGTCTAATAATTGCTACAGTTTTTTAAATAACTTCTTTTGTTCTTCTCCCAAGTTTTTTTCTTTTTCATTGCTTGTGTGTGCTGGGACCGACATACCTGATATTTTCTTTTTGCCTAACTATTCTTGAACAGGTGAGCAAGCGTTCATAAAGCAGATCTTCATAATACTGGCTGTACTTGTCTTGCTAGTGCTGATACAGTCACTACATATGTGCATTTTGGTTAATCTCTACCTGTTCAGTCCAGTCTAACAAAAGAAAAAAGCTGATCAACAATATACGCATTCAAATAATCTGATTAAAAGTTTTCCTTTAACATACAGCTATTTGCTTGTTTGATTGCCCCTTTCTGTTTTCCCCCAAATATATCTATTCTTTGTATTTTGAATGCAATTTTCATGTTTTCTTGATGTATTATATTTAATCTATTTTAATGCTCCTAAAGCATGTTAAATTACCTTGTGTATTAATTGTGCTACATAAATAAACTTGCCTTGCCCTTGATGTTGCATCTGTTTGTGCATCCTTTGATCCATCAGTAAAAATCTGTAAATACTCCTAACTATAGAATCTAATAATAAAATCTTGTCATTGAGCTTAATCTTAAGCAATTTCAGCTTTACACATGAATGATCTACTACCCAGATAGGTGTAATAGGTCATACCACAGTTAAAGAGTTTCTGATAAACTGAAAGGGACACCCTGCAGCATATCACCCACCACTGTCATGTGTCTTAACAAACCATCACAAGGCTGCCATCTGTTAAGAGTATGAAATTCCACCCTATTTTTAGGCAGTGTGTAATGTAATCACTTGTGGAATGTATATTCATAATATGGGGCTATATTCTAATTCCCCATGAACTGCAGGCCAACAATGTTGTTATTGAAAGTGATTTGTGAAGCATGGCTATCAGCCCACTTTCTGGGAAAAACTGTTACACATTGTGTATTAATGTTTAGTTTTAACTTCTAGGATGAAACTATAGCAGTGGAAATGTTAATCAGATTTTAAAATATAACTACACCATGTGAAATTTCACAAAGCACTTTCCCAGCATTTTCAAAGTTGTTACTTAATGTCATGTTAGTTCTGTTGTAAACCACACTCAACTTAAAACGGGGTGTCTGCAGGTGTCAGACACTTTAATGTTTTTAAAGACATTTTCAATATATTTTAAATAAACTGTTGAACTGAC
Organism: Cephalopholis sonnerati; assembly: GCA_019142605.1. Taxonomy (NCBI): domain Eukaryota; kingdom Metazoa; phylum Chordata; class Actinopteri; order Perciformes; family Serranidae; genus Cephalopholis; species Cephalopholis sonnerati. Next base: position 25,087,714 of record JAGQAX010000003.1, on the reverse strand, counting down.
TGTTTTTTGGAAAAATCATCTTTTTATTTAAATATTGCAGCTAATCTGAATATTTGTGGTCCCATGCAGAGGTAGGTTTTGTGTAGGAATATAGGTATTAGAGTGAGTTATGTTAATCTTCATTTTGCCAACAGGTAAGAGCAAATATTAAGAAAAATGACAGTGTAAGGTCCAATGATAGGCTGAAGATTTGTGTCATCAGAAATGTGGACTTTCACACAGAACACCTTGATGCATTTTAACAAAATTAAAATGGATAAATTAAGTTAGACAAAATATTTTTGACCATTAAAACCTAACAAGTTCAAATTAAAGACTATTTAATTAAGTTATAATACAAAATGAAACTAAGCAAAAGCATTCAAAATTGTTACATTAACAAATTTAGCTTCTCATTAGAAGAGAACAGTCATCACGACAATTAACTTCTGAGTTACTCTTTAACTTGTAAATTAGCAACACAGAAAACAAAACAATTTTCTAATTTGTATTCATTTTATTGGACAATTGTTTACTACAACAACAAATCTTGTATGAAGTAGGCATGAAATTGGAGCAAATACTCTACTAAAAACATCCTGTGTGTATGTGTGTGTATCTATGCTTGTGTCAATGTGTTTGTGGTAAAGATAATTCACTCTTCCCACAGACTTATTTTGTGATGGTGTTTGCATTCATACTCTTCCCACTCCCACTAAGCACAATATAGGGTGTTTTCTGAGATTTCTGCTTCTCTTGAAGCAAAGCCACCGTCCCAAGAGGAGTATCACTGCTGCTCATCTTCTTCAGCAGTGCCTCTTCCTCCAGCTTTTTCATCCTCCTCTCTGTCTTCATCTTTCCAGACCCTTTCCCATGGAATCGATGTGAAAGCTGCCTGAAAGCTTCTTTGGGAGTGAGCCTCCGCCCAGATTCATCCACATACTCAATCTTGACGTCAGGCTTGTAGCTATCCTTCTCCTTGAAATCTTGAGTGAAGCCTCTGTATTCTTCTCTGCGACTGTACTTGTCATCAAAGCCCATCTTGTCCTCAATGCAGTAGTTGTCATTGGGCAAGGCGCCTTTTGGTGCTCTGACACGGGCTACCTTCTGCATTTCAGTGTCCAGTAGACCTTTGTTTTTGCACAAGAGTAAAGCAGCAGCCAGGCCAGAGTTGACAATGGGCTCTTCATCCAAAATGGTGGCAGAGGCAGTGGAGAAATCTGGCTGTTTCTGCTCTTCATCCAGGTTAACTGTGCTCCATCCAACATTCTCATCCATTTCTGAGTCTGAATCTCCAGCATCATCTTTCTCTTCTTCCTGTTCAAAGTCCATAATTTCTTCTTGGTCCTCTCTGTTGCCTGACTGCCCGTAAGTTGGAATATCACCCAGAGTTCTGCAGAACTCTGACGTGGCGTTGAAAACGATGTTGTTCTTCCTTTCAGGATCATTTTCACTGTTGGCTTTATCAAGCTCTTTAATCTGCTCTGCCACCTTCTCCCCAGAATCTTTGAGAAGCTGCTTTTGCTTCAGCTTTCTCTGCTTCTCCAGTTGTTTCTGCAGCTCCTGCTCTGCCTCATCCTCCTCAATTACAGTTGGCTCAGGAGGAGTAAAGTCTTCGTCATCACTGATTTCCATTTCTGCTGTCCTGATGTCATCAGACAACAGGGGGATTTCATGTGGCCAATTGGTCTCCTCCTTTTCCTCCTCAACATCATCATCCACCTCTCTGCGGCCTCGACCACGTGTCCTGGAGCCGAAATCAGAGTTGCGTGTGTCATCAATGAGAAGCTCATCTGCAACTGATTGCTTCTCCTTCTTCCTGATCTTCTTCACACGGCGTTTGGTCTTTTTAAAGCCCACCATTTCTTGAGGTGTGTAATACTCTGAGGCAATAGTGAGAGCAGGCATTTCCAAGGACTGGGCCTGATTTCGTAGAGCATCTCTCATGGCCTGAAGCTCCCGCTCTCGCTCCCCATCAGCAAGGCCCCCGGTATTCAGCCGGAAACTCTTCTTCTTTTCACCTTCAATTTCCTCATCATACTTTGACAGTACAGTGTGGGGCTTAAAAACAACCATGTCATCCACACTCTCCTCTTCTTCGTAGGGCTTGTAATCTGGCTTTTTCTTTTTTAACTCCACATTCTTTTCAGCTTTTTCTTTATCAACCAGTCCCACATTTACAAGCACATCTTCCTCCTCTTCAAGCACACCTTTGTCTTCTAGGGTCAGGATGACAGTTTGGCCCTCAGCGAAAGAAGACACTTTGTGCTGCACTTTGAGTCCCTTCAGATCTTGAGATGTGTAAGCATCCTTTTTGCTTTGTGCAAACTCCTCCTCTACCAGACTGCTGACACCAAACTCCTCATCCATCTCTTCCAGAAGCTTGGCTCTTTTTTCAGCCATTTCTTTCTCTTTTGCAAGCTTTCTGCTTCTCTCAACCCAAGCAGCTGTGTCATCCAGCCAGTCATCATCTGCCAGGGTCTTGACTTTTCCCAGTTTCTGGTTCTGGATGCGTTTTTCTTTCATAGCTGCAAGCTTCTCTCTCATATCTTTCTGCTGCTTGATGAGGACGGGGTTGATGGTGTCAGCCACTATTGGCTCCTCTTTGGTGCCAAGCTCCTTCTTGTTGTCATTTAATTCCAGTGGCTTCAAACCCAGCTTGGCTCTGAGTTTGTTGGTCTCCTCAATGCTGAGAGATGCGTCTCCGCTTGCAGACTGGGGCTCCATTTCTGTATTGCTTTCTTCATAACCAAGATCAACTTTCTCCTTTTTCACTCGTGGCTCACCGGTGCTCCTTTCACCTTTGCTGCGACTGTCCCGTCCGCTTCTTTCCCGGGATCTGGAGCGTTTTCGTTTCTCTTTATCCCGAGTCCCATCACGGTCTGAGCCATCTCTGTCTCGGTCCTTGTGGCGATGTTTCTTACGCTCGCGACGGCGCTCTTCAGTGTCCTTGTCGCGGCTCTTTTCCTTGTGTTTCTTTGACGACCCCATTATTTCCTCTTGAGCTCACAACAGTTGTAATTAAAAATGCAACTGTTGTTAGAAACTTGTGTGTCGGAAAAACAGGAGGGAAGATGTTGCTAGCTCTCCTTCGCTAACTAGCTCAAATTAGCTTTGAAGCTAACTGGCTAACCGACGACACAACTCACTCGGCACGGAGGCAAAAAAGAAACCTCACGCTCAAAATCCGATATTTATCGACGATGAGTGAGGTTGTAGGAAAAATACTTAGCTATCTGTTTTCTTCACGTCAGTGGTCAATATCCACGTTCATACTCAGGACTTTATACTCAAACAACACCGAACGACATTATAACGACTTCCGGCAAACACACTTCCGGTAGTCGAAGATTAGCTAGTGGCTGGTGTATACTGCCGCCTGCTGTATGGCAGTGTTTATATCAGGCCAGGATCATCTCTGAGCTGCTGCGTTTTGGGACCGATAAGACGTTATTATTTATCAAATGGTTTTTACCAGAGTCAGAGAGAATTTGTACCACCTATACTGCAATATATGAAGCGCTACGCAACGACACTCCCTTCACTTTCACTCTGAATGGTAATATCAACGTTCCCTATCTTAAATTGTAAGCTAACTTAGCAAGCGCAGTTCAAAATAACATGACTAAAAGCCAGTATTTCAACCTGCTTCGCTTGTCGTTAGCTAATGTAAATGTGGGTTAACGTCAGTCATGGCAGTTGGCAAACCAAATTTTGATGCTTTAACGTTAGCTAACGCAATTCTCAGTTTGACGTTTAGTTTAGCTGGCGTTAAGGCGAGCTAAGATGCTTGTTTGCTTCAACTTTTATCGAGACATTAAAGTTAGCTCCGTGGTGAGCAGCTGTTCACAAGCTAGGTAGCATTAGCGAGCTACCACATCAAGCTGGGTAACTTTCGCTAACGTTACTCGTTAGCATAGGGTCTTGTTATTGTTTTCATCGACACAATTAACGCCAAATGTTGTGGTGTTTCACTTGATGGGGAGTAGGAGTAGCGATAACGTTGATCAGCGCGTTAGCTAGTGCGGATCGGGGTTATTGGGGTTGCCATGGCGATTGGGGGACGGAACTGGGTCACAAATGTTAAGCTAGTAAAGTTTCCTCAAGGAAGAAGCTATGCACACTCACATTTTTAACGTTTGTTTAAGCTAACTACAAGTGCTACACTGGTGGTCGCTGCACTTTCTGCCCGTTAAGCTAACGTTAGCCGGTGCTGCTGTTGGGGACTGGAAGCAGTGACAGAAGGCTCGCGCTAACTCGCTGCGTGGTGGAGGGAACGTCCCATTGTTGTTCCCCGGGAGCACGAGCGGGCCACACACACAAAACCCAACGGCCGCTTACGGTAACGGACAGGTGAATAAAATAGTCCGTGGCCACGGTCAGCGCACTGATGTTGTCAAGCTTGTCGTGATTTGAGAGTTACCGTCAACGTTAGCTAAAGTTAACGGCTGTTGGTAAGACATGACGATGCTTTAGTGTAACAGTTCATTAAATGTGTCTGCGTTATTAACATTAGCATCAACGTATGGGGAGTAATGTGTCATTACTAAAAGCTAACTAGCTTAACTAACGTTACTGTTGGCTGTTAGTGTCAAGTTTGCTGTCGTTTTTGGGCACTAACGGTTGGTTAACTTAACAGTGAAAGGTATGAACATTAAGTTAACTAGTTAAATAGTTAGCCTGACGTTAACATTACTTAATTCCCCCCCTATATTTTCCTGACATGACTTTTCTTGTTTGGTCTTTGAATGTAGGTTAAGCTTGTATAGCATGCTTGTTGTTCTGTGGTACTGTGTGGTGATCAATATCTCCTTTGTTATGAGTTTCAGCAAGCTGCAGACAAGCTGTTTCCTTGACTGTGAAATGCTCTTTTCATATAATGTTTTCAATGTGCACTTGTATAACTTGCTTTTTGTTCTGTGTGGTGACCAGTATGCATTTTGTTGTGAATTCCAGCAAGCTGTAAGAGGGTGACATGGCAACTGGAGGCACTCCTTTTGATGACAGTGCAGAAGAGCTGCACAACTGGACTGTTACCAATGGCAGTCTGGAGGATAGACTCAACAACCTGGTGAGGGCTCATAAGAATCTTAAAGAAGACTTGATTGGTTGTTTCTTTGTCATATCGTGTTACATTAAAGATGCTCCTCAGCACTTTCTTCATTTATCATCCAGCCAATTTTCAACCATATTTTTATGATTCAAACTGTAGAATAGACATTGCTCTGTTCCTGTCTTGTCACTATCATGGCTTATGCACCTGTTCCTCCTAAAGTAAACATATGTAATAATTAGTCCAAATGTTTTGCTGTTCATCAGGACTGGGGTGTTCAGCAGAAGAAAGCCAACCGATCATCAGAGAAGAACAGGAAGAAACTATCAGCTGCCGTGGTAGAGAGCCGCCTGACTAATGATATTTCACCAGAGTCCACCCCTGGGGCTGGTCGCAGGAGAGCACGCACTCCTCATTCTTTTCCCCACATCAAGTACACCACTCAGATGTCTGTCCCGGACCAGGCTGAGCTGGACAAGCTGCGTCAGAGAATCAATTTCACAGACCTGGATGAGGTAAAAAAGATGCTGTATTCCATCCGAAATAGTTGCTGTTCAGTGTGGTCCATAGTTGCTGTTAATTCACATCACAGGAATACAAGGACAGTTTTTTTTTCACAAAGGGGGGCTGAATAACATGCATTGTTAGATATATACGAGTGCATGGGCAGTAGCTCTGTCTGTGGACAGAGATACCACAATGAGCTAAAGGTTTGACAAACTAATAACATCAACAGTTACAAACAGAAACCAGCATCGACAGTAGCTGACTGCAGATAGCTGTACCTGTCAGGTCACGTTGTTGTGGTTTAAATGGTTTTGTTAATTAGCTCTATTTGCTGCTATTTGTAAAGCAGTTGGTTAAATGGGGAGTAACACAACATTTAAGATAAGCATTAAGCTGTGTGATAATCTTACCTTTATTACTGGGTTCTCATACTGATTTTAAGTCTTTGACCAACCTGAGCATGAGGGCACATAAATGGCACAAGTACATGAGGGCCATAATACTCATTACTGCTGACTGTAGATAGTGTCGTGTTAAGTCTTACTTCTTACTAGTGCTTTTTGTGGAATCTCAAGGGCATTGATTAAAAATCTTTACAGTTATCACACTAACAAAATGAAAAAGTAGTAGTTCAGTGATAAAGTACCAGTGCATTGCTGTGATGCATTGTCAGGCACAGTGATAGCAGAATATTTTTCATAGTTTGGTTTAGTGTTGTTTAGCTGACCTTGCTCTGCTGTGGAATTGAAGAAGGCAGATCAGTACATGGAAACATGTTAATATTTGTAAGGCTCTTCAGTTGTGGACAAAACTGAAGTCAGCAAGAGGATTTTGTACCTAAGCAGCAGAGGCTTTGTATTTATTGGGCTTATAAATTGTGTTTACATGTTCCATAACAGTGTATTTGGTTGTGTACAGAGTCTTCTGGACAGAAAAGAATAATGTAAAAACTTTTCTTTAACATGAAAAAAACCAAATACCTACACTATCTGAGATTTTAAAAGAAACAGCCCAGAAGCTGAAGTGGTGTTTTTTCTGACTTGCACCTTTTTGTCTTACTCAGAGGAGCATTGGCAGTGACTCCCAAGGGCGTGCCACAGCTGCCAACAACCAGCGTCAGCTAGGTGGAGAGAACAAGAAGCCCTACAACTTCCTACCTCTGCATGTAAACACTAACAAAAGCAAGGAGCTGCTCCCTCCCTCTTCATCTGCCCCAGCCACACCAGCCATCACCAAGGAAACTAAGAAGCAGAGCCCAGGATTCAGGGATACATTAACCCCTTTGGTTCCCACCAAGGAGACTCCGAGGCTCAGCCGTGGTGGCATCGAGAGAGTGCCTTTAGCGCACAGAGAATATGGGAGAGCAGAGCCGAGAATAGACAGCAGCCAGGTAACATTTTGTTTGTTGTTGCCAAGGTTGTAATCAGCACTTATTCTTGTTTAACTGCCACATGATGCCTTGTAGTCTGAGGATTGAGTGGAACAATGAGGAATTGGTCTTAAAAACACACAAACCTCCACACAGTTTGGTGCCAATCCATCAAGTAGATGCTGAGATATTTTACTGAATATGTAAAACTTTGAGTCACTGGTGGTGCTAAAGGAAAAGTTAGAGAATCATCAGAGTTACTAGGATTCATCTTTTGGGCACCAACAAATGTCTATATAAAATTTCAAGGCAATCCATCTGATTTGTGTCAAAGTGATGGACTGACCAACAGACAGACCGACATTGACCTCCCCAGAACCATGGTTAAAAAAGATATAGTAAATAATCTTATTAACTTTGAAGAAATTAGGTCAATAAGTAAAGGCACAGAACTGGAACATGTTTTGATATAGTGTAAGAGTTAGGGCCTGTGTCCACGCAGCTTTTTAATTTTTTTTTTTCAGCAGAAAAGTGCAGGCTGGGTGTTGGAGAGCACTTTATCCCAGCGCCTCATAAAAAAAGTGCTGGCATGGGTTTTGTTTCTATGACAACAATATCATGACATTAATATTAGCCAGGTAGCTACATAATGCTACATTAACAGAGGGTTGACTACACAGCCAACTTCGATCTTACAAAGCGAACAGTGATAAAAGCACAGCACCCACCAGCAACTTCCAGTGTCTGCTGGCTGATCTGCTCCCAAAAAAACTGCTAGCTAAAGAAGCAGCAGTGACATCACCAGTGCCTTTCTGAAAAGGTCAGAGATTTTTAACTTAAAGCGCTCTGAGTTGCCACACAAAAAAGATGTAGCACTCTGAAATAAGATGCTGGGTGCAGCGCTTTTTCTTCAGGCAGGTGCATGCAGCTGCATACGCTCGCTTGTGAATATTCGGCTTACATTCACCACATGACTCCAAACGATTGATAATGTGGCTTCATAACAGCTGGTTGTGTGAATAACTTTGCTACCAAGTTCACCAAATCAGCTTAATAGGTGATGACATGTCAGTGTTATGTTCACAACAGCCACTGCTCCCCAGTGGCCTGGAAAAATCTGTTAGGTCAGGTTTCAGTGTACTAATCCTGCTTAGAAAGATGTTTGTTTCACATTTACTTTAAGTGAGTCCATTTTCACATGTACACATCATGGCAGTGTCTTTGTATCGCTGCACTTCAGGCTACTCTGTGAAACCAGAACTAGGATGAAAGTGAGGGAGAGCTACTGCAGCTGAAACTAGGCTGTATTTAGGGCAATTTATAAATATGCCACCCCTGGTGCCCAGTGAGTTTTGTGCCCAACCCCCTTTCTGCCCTTATTTAGCCCAGTCTGAGCCGTCGCTACAGATGCTCGCTCACCTTTCCTTACGCCTTTCTCTTGTCTTCTTTTCGTTTACTCTTCTGAAACCCACACCCATACACCACCCTCCTCTCTCTTCACGGTCTCAGGTGGTGAGCAAACTGGTACAGATCCGGGAGTACATCAGCAAGGCCAGCTCCATGCGGGACGACCTGGTGGAGAAGAATGATGTGCCGGCCAATGTGGAGCGACTGTCCCATCTCATCGACCACCTCAAGCAGCAGGAGAAGTCCTATTTACGGTTCCTGCAGAAAATGCTGGTCAGTCTGTCATTTGTTTCTTCTTCATCTTTTTCAGAATGAATTTAGTCCATTGCTTTTCTCACGCTGTCAGACGAAGGTGTACAGTTTCATTAAAACATGGTCTTTCATGTGCAAAGCCTGTTTGTTAGCTAATTTGTGGTTAGTGAAAGCTGCTTGTGTCATCCTGGCAGCAGCCTGACACACATATTTTTAATGGCTGTCTTCCTCTGTGGCCTTAAACACTTCAAGTCATGTTTTATGTGATGATTAAAGTAGGACATTCAATACCATCTTCCTTCCATTGCTGTGGGGTGGCTTTGCTTTGTGTTTGGTATCACTTTACCTTGACTGGAGCATTTCTGTGAAATATATGATTATGCTTGCCACTTTTTTTTTGTATGATGCAGACTTACATTCACTGCATATTTTTTGCTCCTCATAGTCCCACAAACTCAAACAGCTTGAACATGCAGGCATCCTCATATGGATCATTTAGGCGACCATATTGTAAATCATTTTAAGTTACTAAGTCATTACTTTAGCAATTACAAACAATTGTTGGACAAATATGTGTACACTTTTTTTTAGTAATCTTTGAGTCTTTTGTTGTTCTTTTCACTATCTATAGACACGAGAGAATGAGGAGGATGACGTGGGGACCCTGGACTCTGCTGTGGGCTCAGGTTCACTGGCAGAGAGCACTTCTCTTAACATTGAGGTCCGCTCTTCAGATGCCTCAAATGCAGCGGTGTGTACATTTTTCTTTACTGTTTCCCAAAAATCTGCCCCCTTTCTACCCTTGTCAGTGGTCTTTGTTGTCATTGTTATTAGTATAAACCAACTGTATTTTGTCTTTAAATTCAGGTACAAGGAAATATAAACAAAGCAATTTGTCCTTTTGCTTTTATCATCGTAGGTTAGTCTTATTTGCTGTATCAGGTCCTGACAAGCGTCTTCTACCTTTTCTGCTGAGTAGCGCTGCAGCACTGTTGTTGTGTTTTGGTAGCGTCAGTGTTTGTGATGCTCTGTGTATGTGAATTTTTGTAGGGCGGGAGGCCAGAAACCGTGCGAGCTGACCAGAAGGAAGAATTGGAGAATCTGCGTAAGCAGCACGAGCTGCTGAAGAAGATGCTGGAGCAGCAGGAACAGCTCAGGGCCCTGCAGGGCCGACAGGAAGCACTAATGGCCATGCAGGACAGTGCAGAGCAGGCACTTGCTGTGATTGAAGACACTGGTGAGATATAGACTAACACAATCACAGGCACATTCACAGCCAGGGGCAGACCAGAAGTTGTCTGTGTTTCCAGAAAAAAAAGTAGTATACATTACTTTTGTTCCAGACAGCGATGCATCAGTGACAACACAGTTGGAATCCTTTTAATGAAAATGTAATTGGAAGAATGGATTATATTATGGAAGGCATATTTATGTACCTCTTTTTTCTTCTGAATGTCTCAACAGTTTATATCAATTGAAGCCATATTTATTGATTAGCATAAAAAAGTGTTGTCCTATATTTAATTCATTTGACCATTCTTGTTGTTATTAGTTGTCACAGAGACCACTGGCAGTGTTTCTGGACTGAGCATCACATCAGAACTGAATGATGAGTTAAACGATTTGATCCAGCGGTTCCACAACCAGCTACATGACTCTCAGGTACAGGAAACTACATCTGGGCTTCCATAGTCTCCCTAAATAATATCAAGTCATCTAGAAATATTTCCTACATTGAAATGCCTTCTGACTCATGCACTGCATTTTTTTCAGAATTAATGATAATTATTACAGCATTCTGTCAGTGTCAGTATGTTGAGATATATTACCTCTCACTTGACAAGCCCTGGTAGCTTTTTAAAAATCTTTATTTCATCAAGAAATGTCTTTACTGTTTAATAACAAACAGTTCAAGATGTCCATAATTTATTCCTTTATAGACTAAAGCAGTGCCAGACAACCGTCGCCAGGCAGAGAGCCTTTCCCTCTCAAGAGAGGTGTGCTGGTCCAGGACTCCCCAGGCTGTTGGTCCACCTCAACACAGGCCTCTCCTCCACTCTGCCTCTGGTCCCCACACTGGCCTAGACACGGGGGCAACAGCTGCCAGTGCCAAACTCACAAAGCTCCAAGAACTCCAAGACAAAAAGCAAACCATGGACAAGATCCTGCAGGAGCTGCATTCACTCAGAGACCAGACACTCAACAACAACTCATGTACAAGTATTCCCAAAGCCTTTTTTAGAGTCATTCTTTGGCTTTTTTTCCCCTATTAAGTGTAGATGAACTGTATGTGGTGCCTTTCAGGTCGTGGCTTGTCAACGCAGTGCAGTCTGAGCATGGGAGGATCTTCAGATTGTCCATCTGCTCTCTGCTCTAATGGGGCGTCAGCTTCTACTCCCTTTCATCCTTCACTCACGCAACACCAGGACAGCTCAAATTCCACAGACAAGCTCAGGTACACACAAAAACACAAGCAGTTGACTCAGTAGGTCAGATATCAATTGCAGGTTGCTCTATAGAGTGGGGGTGGTGTAACATAGGGTGGTGTAATGAAACCTTGCAGCTGCAAAACCTAGTACTTGTCCTCTTGTGTACAAGTTTCAGCCTTTGCTTAAGTGTTCTTCAGCAAGATGCTCAGCCTCCACCCTTTATAGGGGTGCTTTTCTGTAGGTGGGTCTGTACGTTGAACTTCAGGGGAATTGAGAAGATATTGTCCTGGAGTGTCACGTAACCTTTTTAATAATTTAGCCTTGTGTACATTTGCATTTTGCCCACATATTTGTTCTTTTCTTCTCCCTACAGGAAGCTAAAGGAGGTCCACAAGCGTTTGAATGAGCTGCGGGAATTGGTCCAGTACTACGAGCAAACCTCTGATATGATGGTGGATGCGGTCAATGAGAATGTGAAAGAGGATGATGACGATGAGGAAGAGGAGGAGGAGGATGAGACGGAGGATGGTTCTATGTTTGAGGCCATGTTTGACTCTGAGCAGGAGAACCGCCAGCCTGTAACTAACATCAGGTGTGTTTGTTTAAATAGATAGTTATATAAATTGAATTATTAGTCAATTTATTAATTATTTGATCAAGAGAGAATTATTCGGCAGCTATTTTGATAATCGATTTATCATTTTAGTACGTTTCCAGAAAAAAAAGCCAAATATTCTATGGTTTTAGGTTGTCAAATGTGTTAATTTACTACTTTTTCTTGTCTTACAATTCATCAAATTGAATATTTTTTGGGTTTTAGACTGTTGGTTAGACAAGAAAAAGACATTGGATTTTATAATCCTGGGCTCCAGGAAATGGCAATGGGCATTTTCCTGCTGTTTTTATAGACCAAATGATTTGTCACTAATCTGAGAAAATAATCATCCAATGAGATGACAGGGTTTGTGGTTGTTGGACTCAAGTTACACTAGATTTTTGTTTAGCATTAGGTCACAGTGTGTGTAACTCTGCTACTGACATTGTGATGTATCCATAACAGTCACTGCCCCTTATTTGTTTAGAAACCCACAGCGCAGTGGGAACTGGACAGACCTGAACAGCCTGACCAACAGACACAGTGTCAGGGGCAGTGCCACTAACAACCGTGACGGCAGACTCAACACTGAGTGTGAGATCAACAACCGCTCAGCAGCCAACCTTCGCAGCCTCAACATCTCCGCAGTCATAGGTACACTCGTCCACATGCTCACACAGATCAATCTTAAAGCCACTGGCAATTTTCATTTTTGGTATTTTTTTCCCAAAAGGTGGGTGACATAAAGATTTGATAAATATAACCACCTGAATATAGCCACAGTGCATTTACCTGCAGCTGACTGTTATCCTGCCATATGATTATAAACATATTTTATAATAATTTTAAATCATTTAAAATTGTGTCTCCATTCATGCTTGTGTTGACAGAGGCACAATAGTGTAGAGATATGATGTATCATATTGTGAGAGGCATATTTTCATTGTTAATAAACATACTTTTCAAACTTTGTGACATTAAATCTCAACAGTTTGAAAACTTTAGCAGAACTGCACACCTGGGATAAAATTCATAACCAAAATTTCCCACTTATTAAAGAGTGCTGTGGCTTCAGCAGCTCATTATTGAAAGTTTTGTGAATTCAAAGTTTAAAGATGGAAAGAGACACTTTTAAATTATATAATTTTACAAACTAACTCGGTTTAATTGAATCTCTGCTCTCATCCAGACTGCCAGTACAATAGGGACACCCCCTATAATCAGGTGAAGGATGACGATGAGGATGAAGACGGTCTCGATAATGATGAAGGGGCACAGGCTGTGGCTCCAGACAGTGAGGCATCGGGTTCTAGTCGAAGAAGCAGTCTGGGGAACAATGGAGGATTTTCCCAGAAGGTTCATCGGCACACTGCAAAGCAGAAACTTCGGCAGCTTCAGGAGCTGGTGGCCATGGTTCAGGTGAGGCAACGACAGAGTAGTATTAAAGATTCGATAGTGGGAATGTAGGTGTTACTTCTTGATTGGCAGAATGAAACGGAGGGTTGTTAAATATGGAGGATTTGAAAATGTATGATTTTGTCAGCTCCTGTTGGTAGTATTAAAACAGATGCTGGGTTAAATGTTTTTTCATTAAAGACATGTTGCATCTTGTTTGGTCATTTTTTTATGTAAATAATAAAAAACCTTAATACAAAAAACAAGTCTTGATTACAAGCAAAAATGTACAACAACACTCTTAGACAACAGTACAACTGTCTTTAAAAGCTGCTTGAGATTTCTCAATCTTAAGCTGAACACTGTGTAAATTGTGTGTTTTCTGTGTATATCCAGAGTGATGACACTGATGTCACAACAGCTAATGAGGATGAAGCTTTACACCAACAGCCAAATAACACTAGAGCTGCTGTGGCTGGGTCTTTGGGCACCGGATCCAAACAGAATCCCAGAGAGCTCACTCTCTCCAGCAAGGCCAGGTACAGTATGTACATTGTCTGAAAACAGTAGTCTTTTTCATTATTTTTCATTATTTTCACTGTATTCTGAATGTTTACTTCTTGTCTGCGGTTTTTGACCTGGATTAATTTGTACTGCATCAAAACTATTGTGGACACAGGGAGAAGCTGTATGAGGAGAAGCTGCGTCAGCAGAAGCAGGAGCTGAAGCAGCTCCATGAAGAGCGCCAGAAGCTAATTGAAATCCAAGGCAAGATCCAGGACCTGCAGTGGGCTTGCCCTGACCTCCAGGTATTACACACACACACACACACACACACACACACACACACACACACACACACACACCAAGTTTCCAAGTGATATGCCTAGACTCTACACTAGGATTTGATAAGAAGTCGAATCAGGAATCACATTTGAAAAACGTGTTTTTAATGTATTTTTTTTATACCTCTATAAAACAATTTTAACAAAAACTATGACCCTCATAACAGTGGGATTTATTATATGTCTTTTGTATTAGACTGGATTACTTTAAACTAGATATATTAAATAAGATGGCACCTGGGTGTAAATCTGTCTACTTACAGGTTACATATTTTTATTGAAAAAAATATACTGTTTAAACTTTTTGTGGTCTTCTTTCTAGTCATCTGTGTCCAGCACAGTGAGTCAGCAGGGCTTGCTGAGGAAGGTTCCAGTTGCAGTTTCCACTCCGGCCACTGTCCTGGCTTCTTCCTCCTCTGGACCCAAAACTAACTCAGCTGTCCTCAAACCCACTGCACCAGAAGCTGCTTCAGTCACTGACAATGAGGTAAGACGCCTGGCAATCAGGAGCCACATGTCCCAATGAGATCTGTACTTTCAGAGGAGTTAACTGTTCCTCTCTGTTCTTGCGTTTTGTCAGCAGCTATGGTCCGAGATGCGTCGTCACCAGATCTTGAGGGAAGAGCTGCGACAGCGCAGAAAGCACCTAGAGTCCTTGATGGCTGAACACCAGAGGCGGAGTGGTCTCAGTGACTCTCCCAGGCGGATTGATGACTCAGAAGGCCTCGCTACACCCTCACAGTCTGTCAGTAGGGATGAAAGGTAGGAGACATAACTGCCCAAGGGGCCTGTCTACTGTCTACTGTTAGTTTAAATATTTTATGAGTAAAATAGGAGATTCTGGCAGGTGAACTATAGAAGCCACATTTTAAAATGTGAGCTTTTGTGCTTTTCTTAAAAATATTGTGAAAGCTGTTCTGATTGGATGGCTGAGCACCTCAAGCTGTAATAATGTGTGTTATTTCCTGTATTTTTATTTATTTTTTTTAAATGTATGGTTGTTCCATTGACACCAAAATCTGTATCATTCTGCTGATGTGTCTTAAGGACGATGGCTACCTGGGGTTCCACTCCCTGCCATCTTGATGATGATGATGAGGATGAGGATGAAGATGAGGATGAATATCGCTCAGAGATGGGTGCAGAGGAGGAAGAGGAGCATGAAGAATGTGCAGAGAGCAGCTCTGATGACGATATCCACATCTACTCATCCAGCAGGAACCAGTGCGCCTACAGTAACAGGAAGAACCAAGGAAGGTCAGACAGAGAGGAGGATGGAGGAAATTCTATCATACTGATATCTGTAATCTGTCTATTAAAAATGATGTGCACACATTTTTTTGTGTTTTTAGCAACCTGAAGCCTCCACCAGCCTTCTCAGGCGAAGGTAGTGGGAATCCATCCCTTCATAACAAGACTAAGGCCAAGCAGCAGCAACAGCAGCAGTCCAGAAGTTTGAACCAGTCTGCGACCAGTCAGCGTGGAGGTACACGGCGACAAGAGAACCTGCGCTGGGCCTCTGAGCTCTCCTTTGCCGAGGGCTCGTGTCAGTGGCAGGAACAGGTCAACCAGCTGCAGAGACAGCTGGACTTCAGCACCAGCATGTGTCAGACTCTCCTGCAGGACCAGCAGGTTGGCACACTGAAGCTTGCACTGAGCTTGCACCACATTTGGAAACTTAGTTTGAAGATACAGTAAAGTAGAATTGTCAGTGCAGTAACTGTTCTCTCTGCTCATACCTTTCTATGCAGTCTTTGTGTAGGTGTCTTTTTACTTTGTCGTAGTTGTTCCAACCAAATAAACTTAAACAATCTTACCTCCCTCCACAGACACTCTCTTATATGTTGCAAACCCTGCTGACAGGTCAGTACAGTGTGTTACCCAACAACCTGTCATCACCACAGGTCCACCTGGTGATGCACCAGCTCAACCAGTGTTACACCCAGCTGGCTTGGCAGCAAAACAATGTACAAAGGTGAAAACAGTTGTATACAATAATACACTTCTTTTATTCAAACAAGTAGTTCATTTTTTAAGTCTTCTATATCCTGTCATACTTTTCCCTCAGACTAAAGCAGGTCCTGAATGACCTTCTCCGCCAGCAGCAGCAACAGCAGCATCAGCAGGCTTCCTCTTCAGCAGCAGGTTGGCAGACACAGAAGCACGGCTCATACCAGGAATCCAACTCCGCTCCCTCAGCCTCGCCTGGCGTTTTCCTACCCTTCTCCTCCACCCTGCATCCTTCAACCAACAATATGTCAACTGCTGCCTTATCCCCACTCCCTCCCAGTATGATATACATATTTATTAGCTGTTAAGCTTAATTCTCACATTAGAACATGACTACAGTGGTACACTTAAGAAGCAACAGGAAGCTAAAATGCAGAGGCGTAAAAGACTAGGTGATTCTTTACACCAGCTAAAGATGGTTTTGTTATGATGTGATGTTGAGTGCCAAAAACCCTCTTAGCTTTTCCAAGATCAGCAAAGTATGACCTTCAGTAGGTCAGTGCATTTGTGAAAATCTTGGCAATGCTTCTTTGCAATAAAAGAAAATCAGACTGCTCAAAAAATTAAATACAGCGAATTTAGAGAATGTTTTTTCTTCATGTAGTTCTTGTACACTGCCTACACAATGTTAATGTTTTTGCTGCTACTGGTGTGAGTAATCTTTTTCAATCTGTGCATTTGAATTTGAAGCAAGTGATACTTTTTAAAGTGACTCAGTAGTGCAGAAATCAAAGGCCAAAAGTCATACTGTCATGATTGAATTGATTCTTGGGACCGTCAACACTAAAACATCTTTTCTTTCTTTCACCCTGCAGGCTTTAACTTATATCCACTCTTCCCTGCTCCCATGGGCGAGTTCCCTCAGGGTGCAACAAGTCAGGCGACCTCTGACCACCAGAAGCAGCAGCTAGACCCCAACACCTCAATCAAAACAGAGTACATGAGTTTTCCTCCCCCGCTGCAGCGCTCTCCTCTGAACACCACCACAGAGAGAGGGTATGTCTGTCATTTTCTTCTGTAGAGATATTCATATGTATTTGTGTCAACATTATTGTATATTTATGTATTTTCCATATGACCCCTTTTAGACCATCTGGATGGCTTAAAACCTACACAAACAACACCGTCCAACATCACCAATCTAAAACGGAGCCCCACGAGTCTCCCTCCTCCTCCCCCACCTTCGCCTGCCGCCACCCCCAATCTCAAGAATTTGACAGGGCATCACAGGAAAGCTTCAGCAGCATGCCTGATCCCGTTGATCCCACCACCATCACAAAGACTTTTAAGGCCGGACGCAAGGCCTCTGCACAAGCCAACCTGGCCTCACGGACTAAGACGCCCAATTCTAAGAGTCGTCGCAGGAGGAGCAAAGGGCACAACAAAAACAGTGAAGGTATCAAAATGGAATTGAATCTCCTGTATTATTTGCTGTAACCAAATCAACAAAGACTGAATGCAAAAAATCTCCACAATGTTTTTGTTGAATTTGTTTTTGTGTTTTCCTCAGGCCATGAGAGTGACAGTGTTAGCAGCATTGCAGACTTTGTCCAGGAGAGGGCAGCCTTGTCTCATCAGAAGGATCAGAATAAGAGTCTCCTGGACAAGCTGACTCAAGAGAAACTCGACAGCAAAACTAAGCTCGGGAACAAACGAAACGACCTCTCCTCTGGTGCGGGTCAAGCTACTTATAGTGAAAGTTCTGCACCCACCTCACCCCTCTTGTGTCTGTGTTTTTTGCTTCTCAGTGCATACATTTAATATTTGCATCAGGCTTATTTTATGTCAGCTTTTTGTTGTAATTATAACATTTTGCTTTGTACTTTTCCTTTGCACATTTGTCATGAACACATGTTTTATTTTAATTTTGAGTTAATTTACTTTGTTGTTGCTTTAATTTATCCTACTCACAGCCTATGCTTGGAGAACACCCTTCCTCTCTAACAGAATTGCATGCACAGAAGCACCAGGTAAACTCACAATGCAAACCCAAGTATCTTGTGGTTTTTACATCACCTAAACATCTCATGCATGTTCTGTTTTT
Organism: Cephalopholis sonnerati; assembly: GCA_019142605.1. Lineage (NCBI taxonomy): Eukaryota > Metazoa > Chordata > Actinopteri > Perciformes > Serranidae > Cephalopholis > Cephalopholis sonnerati. The sequence continues at coordinate 25,069,829 of JAGQAX010000003.1, read as the reverse complement.
GCCTTAACCTAAACCAAAGCTTCTAAGTTTGAGGACAGAAAGTTGTTTTTTTTTTTTTTACTCATAGATGAAATTGTGCAAGTATCCACTCAAAACTCATGTCGTCAAATCTCAAACTTGTAGATGCAAGCAGCGACTTCTCACTGTTCGAGGCGCTGAGGGAGACCATCTACTCTGAGGTGGCTACTCTGATATCCCAGAATGAGTCCCGTCCCCACTTTCTCATCGAGCTCTTCCATGAGCTGCAGCTGCTCAACACAGACTACTTACGGCAGAGGGCACTGTATTCCCTCCAGGTACGTATTGACACAAGCAACTCAGTAATAGTCTGTGTGAACTGCTGTCCTTTTTGCTGGCCTCAGATTGCAATATATTCAGACTGATTTACCCCTAAAGGGAATATGGGATGAGCTCTTGTCTCTGTTCAAGGTCAGAGTGGTTGTTTGACTGAATATCTGGTCATGTGACTGGTCATAAACAAGATTTTGAATAGAGATGTTCTGATACAATGTTTTCCTTCCTGATACTGATTCCAATATATGGACGTACATACTGGCTTATGCTGAGCAGTGGTCCAGTACCTTAGCATTAAAAAACAGCTGTACACCACTAACCCTGTATGGATGTGAAATTATTGCTGTCGTTGGCATGACTCAGGTTAAATCTTTTGTAAAACAAACAAATACAGAGAATGAATGCCACAGAAATTGTCAAATTCTGATTTCTCAAACTATTTCCAGACATAATTAGGGCTGTCTCGATCATTTTAAATAAATTCATATTTAATAGAGTCTGTACCAAATGTTCCTGCTGCTTTAAATGAGAAGCAACTAGGTGGTACAAAAATGGTACTTTTGCAATTGCAGTTTGGGAAATCATGAGGATGAGTGAGAAATCACAAGTCTACCCCTGTGTCAGTTTGTGTGTGTGTGTGTGTGTGTGTGTATATGTTCTGATCAACTGGACATGATATTTATCTTGTGATTATTAGATTATTATACTACTATCTATTTTGTTTTCTTGTAAAAAATGTAATATTCAGTATTAACTAATTTAGCTTTGGAGATTAAGTTACATTAACGTTCATGCCAGTAAATTTATTTGAGGTTGAGTGAGAGGTAGATGCACAGCAGAGAGCCCTAATGTGTGTGGGTTACAGAGAAATGTTGTTGCTTCACAGGTGCTTTTGAAAAGATTTTTGTATTTTCAAATTTGTAGTTTGAGTGTTTTTGTGTGTTTTTACCCATGGATGAGATTATGGAAGTATTCACTGCAATCAGTCAGTCAGAATTCTGACTTGGAGTCAGTCAGAATTTTAAAACTCATATAATCTGAGCCTGGCCTTAGATATATATGCTTTGTCTCCATGAGGACTTTACATAGTTAAAACAGTGTACCTGTGTTTCTGCCAGGATATAGTGACGAGACACCTGGCAGAGAAGAGTGCAGCTGAGGACCATTTGCCCCCTCTTGGTCCTGTGGTGTGGGCTGCAGGCTCTCAGTCTGAGCTCACACCCAGTGAGAGTCTGGCAACCAGTGATGCTGTAAGAGACACATTATTTCTTCCCAGTGTGGCATTCGCATACATTTACAATCTTTGTTCTCTTTTCTCTTATTGTGTGCCGCTCCATTTATGCCTCTACCTGTTCTGAAGTCTTTCTCTTAGTCCTTATTGCCATCCTCCCACTACTCTTTTTTTAATCACTTTTACTTCCCTCCTCTTCTACAGTTCAATACATCTTTCATTAGTTCTTCTCTCATCCTTGTCTCCTTTCATCCTTCCCTGCCTTGTCTCTTTTCATCCTTCTATGTCTCTCTTTATTCTCTGATTTTAATTTCCCTCCCACCATCTTCATTGTCTTTGAATTTAACTTGACAGCAAGCAAGACTTCAGAAACCTGTCTGAAAAAAATGACCCTCGTCTCTCCACGTCTCTTTTGCCAGATCAGACATGTGTTCTTTGTTCTGGGCCAAGGTCCCCAGAGATATACTAATTGGGTGCCAGGCCTTTTTTCTGTCTAAATAATGCCTTTGTTCCAGAATGATGGATGAAATGTCTAATTTTCCATGTTAGGAGAATGGCCAGAGAAACCACCCTTGCTTTTATTAGTTCTGGGACAATATGCTAATCTGCTTCGATACTTGGGTGCCGATTGGGTATGTGTCGTGGTTTTTAAGTACCGAGATTCTACAAGTATTGCGATAGGATTTTACAATTTAGTGCTTCTTCTGTTTACATTTTAATATTGGACCATGGAAAAAGATTAATCATACACTTCTAGAAACTGTATATTGTGAGACATACTTCCAAAAACAATATCACATGTCAGTCAGTCTTTTTATGCCTTCACGCTGGCAATAGCCGTGTTTTTAGGTTGGCCGTCTGTCCATACGTACGTGAACATAAGTTTGTTCATACGCATGTCCGTCCATTTTCGTGAACGCGATATCTCAAGAACGCCTTGAGATATTGGGGAATTTCTTCAAATCTGGCATAAACGTCCTCCTCCTTGGACTCAAGGGTCAAGAACTGATTAGATTTTGGTGGTCAAAGGTCAAGGTCACTGAGACCTTGTATCTGTCTCACTTCATCAAGGCAATATTTTAAGAAGGCCTTGAGCAAATTTCCTCAAATTTGGCACAAACGTCCACTTGTACTCAAGAATGAATTGATTAGAATTTGATGGTCGATGGTCAAAGGTCAAGGTCACTGTGACTTCACAAAACATGTTTTTGGCCATAACTTAGGAACTCACATGCTAATTATAACAACAGTTTATACAAATGTCTAACAGAATGATGAAGTGATGACATTTTATACCCTAAAGGTCAAAAGTCAGTTTCACTGTGACATCATAATGTTCTGTTTCTTGCCATTACTTACCGTCATATCTCAGAATGGAAGGGGAGACATTTTGTGAGATACTGAATTGGTGATACTCATCTTGGGTGCCCACCTTGAAACTGTGTTGATTGTATAGATCTTCTGTGCTGCTGGGGGGAAGATGTGTGTGAAGCATCCATGTTTTCAACGACATGGATATAGTCTGTAATTGCAACTTGATGGATTCGCAAAGGCATACAACTGCAAGACTGTGATTCTAGTTGACTTTTATTTCAGCAACATCACATGCTGCATAGAAAAGTGGTAAATAGACTAATAACTGTTTGTATGGTCTCACTTTGAACAAGCTTTTAACAGTTTTATTCCAGTGAAGCACTTTGTTACCTTGCTATGTAAAAGGTGCTATATTAAATAAACTGGACTGACTGACTTACTAAAACATACATGTTCAAAAGAATAAAAAAAAAAAAGATATATGGCAGTAAACCCAAAACTGCTACATTTAGCTGTCCCTGCTCTTCAAGCTAGTGCAGTGTTTATCAGCGTTTCAGATCTTAATCTTATTCCACTGTAGAGCTGTGCTCAGTGAATTGATTTGCTCAGCCCCTGTTTACCCTGCTATCGCCCTCTCGGTTCATCAGGCCAAAAATGAGACAAGAATTATTAACTGCAATCCCTCTGCCTCACTCTCTGCTACTAGGAGACTATCTGCCAGGAGGAGAGTGGGTGGAAGCTCTGGAGACAGACTCAGTAGTAGCTGTAGCAACTCAAGTTCAGCTGGTGCAAACGCTAGGCCTGGGGATCACAGCTGGCTGGGTCTAATCTGTGTAACAGCAGCAACAGAAAGTTTGGCAATATGCTAGGGCATTGCGCTGGGCTGGCTGAATTTGAGTTATTATTCGAGCAGCTGAAGGTCTGTGTCCTCAGACCGTTTTCTGCCGTTTTCTTCCATTTTCTGCTTTCTCACGTTGGCTGTGTCTTTCCTGAAACAGATATAATGTTACTCAGTGTTTAACACAATAAAAGTGGCAACTTTTTTCTGTCAGATATATGTTGTAGGGGCCTCTCAACAGAATCTTTACCTTTTTCAGGAGGTGGTGGAGAAGAACTTGAGGCTCACACAGGACACGATGAAGAAGAGAGATGATGCAGAATCTGTGGACAATGAAAGCACCATGTCAACGTCTTCCAACCTGGAACCATTTGCGAACGATGACCTGGGTATAGTTGTGCATGTAGAAACTATTTGGGGCTGAAGCTTGTAAAACTGTATACCTATCTGAAAACTTTTCCACATGCATTCAGCTGAAATGCTTTGCTTATTGCTTGTAACTGTTTGCCTGGGAACCAGACGAATCTGCAAGCTCACGATTCATTTGCGGTTTTGATCTGGCAGCATTGGGCTATTTATACTATATCAGACTGAGGTAGCCTTTCCCACTTTTTCCAGCAGGACTATTCAGGGCTTGTCTTAATAAACCCACCAGTTTACACCTCAGGATCAACACTACTCTGCCAAACTAAAGAATATCACTGATTTGTGGAACTTGAGTGACATAGATTAGGAGTGGGGCTGTCATACTTTATTTGATCCTGGAGAGTAAACATGGTTACCGATGCATTAATATCCATTACAGTCTTTTCTCTCTTGCTTCATTGATTTTGAACTTCTTGTATCCCTTTTCTGTCTCTTTTTCACTCCCTTGCTCTCCTTTCTTTGCTGCTCTGATAGGCAACACGGTGATTCATTTAGACAAAGCTCTGGCCAGGATTAGGGAGTATGAGCGCATGAAGCTTAAAGCTGAGTTTAACCCCTACAACACCAACTCTGCAGATGCAGGTGGCTCTGAGGTCTCAAATGCTGAACATCCTTCTGCTAACCCTGCTGACCTAGTGAAAGGTACTGCATTTTTCAAGCCTGCCTGAGTACACTATGTGCAAAGACCTGTAGCAGCAGAATCATTTTCATTTTTCTGTTTAATTTTGCAGAATTTCTGAGTAAAATGATGCCTTTATTTGTGTCTCTGCGAGCAGGAGCTACAGCTGGTGATGCGCGCTGCCCTCAGATTGATACCCAGCAGTTGGATCGTCAGATCAAAGCCATCATGACAGAGGTCATTCCTTTCCTTAAGGTAAGATAATCAACACAGGGAGCTACTGTACCCAAAACTACAGTTAAATCATTCCACAACCAAAACCATGGATTACCAGAACCATCCAAAATGCCATTAACAGACACACTGCAGTCTACAACTCAGGGCTGCAGTCTGGAAACACAGACAGTTGTAAAGCAGCAGCCTTCAATGTAAAAAAAATCGCAGTAAATGAAGCAAAAGGGACTAAATTGCAATTCACAAATTGAAGGAACAGATGAAACGGATTTTACTGAAAGTGTAGTTTTATGATTTCATGTGACAAAAAATAGACTGATCAATTGACTGCAGGATGTTGTTGTCAGCTTTGTGCCAGCAGAGGTTTTACTGGAAATGAAAAAATACAAATTTCCTATACTTGAACTTAATTATTATATAAAAACATGTGCTTGTTAGGAATTACACTTTAAGGCTGAGATTGAGTGTCATCAGTGCTGGGTGCACCAATGTGAATGTGAATAGTTACTGAAGGGTTAAATCACTCTGTAATGTTCATGTTTTCTTTTATTAGGAGAACATGGATGAGGTGTGCTCCCTCCAGCTGTTGACATCTGTGAGGCGCATGGTCCTTACTCTCACCCAACAGAATGATGAAAGCAAGGAGTTTGTCCGCTTTTTCCACAGACAGCTGGGAGGCATACTGCAGGTACTGACCAGTGACAATACCAAGTTTTACAAGTGCAGGTGACACAAGGTTAAGCAGACTGAAAATGTCAGAGAGGCTGTTCCTCATTCTCTCTTCCTCTTGCTCCAGGACTCGCTTAGTAAATTTGTGGGCCGTACTCTAAAGGATTGCGGGGAGGACCTTCTGGTGGAGATTTCTGAGATCCTCTTCAATGAACTCGCCTTCTTTAGGCTCATGCAGGATTTGGACAACAGCAGCAGCATCGCCTTGTCAGCCAAACACAAAAATAAGAAGAGGGCTGAACAACCCAGTAAAGCAAAGCACAGTCTAAAAGTTAGTGTCTTGTCTTTTCCCACCTATGTTTGGTAATGTAATTTAAGTATGTTTGACAAAAGGATTAACACCGTAGCACAGCAGTTTGTTTGATTGAAACTAATTTGACTGATGGTGTTAAATAATTCCTCCATTAGGAAAATACTGCTGCCGGCGGTGATAAATCAGTTTCTCCAGCCTACACAGATGAAGACAAGGTCAGTCGTTTTAATACTGATAACGAAACCGTCAATACCACTTAGATCACCAGTAATCTGTTTAACAATTATGTCTGTCCTGTTCTTCCAGGACCAAGATGAGGCTGAGCAGGAAGCTGATTCTACCCTCCAGGAGCTTTACCTGCAGACAGAGACAAAGAACAGCCGGAGCAGTGAAGCTTCAGAGGTGGAGGAAGATGAAGATGAAGGGGATGGACAGGGAATCCCTCTGTCAATCAGTACGTGAAAATATTAAAAAGGGCAACAGACAACAAGACATCTGACATTTTATCCTGTATATGCCAGGATTGTTAAAGGGACACTTCGCCAATTTTCAAGCAGCTTTGTATCTTAACAGTGTAGGTAGTGTGTGTGAATACAATATGGTAAACCTCCCTCCATTTTACCAGCACCCAGGTCTGCCTGCTCATGTCACAGCTCAAACATGTCATCTGATGGATTTTCATTGGCTTTGGGCTGTTTCTTAACTACAGATTGTACTTCTGCATTTTCTAATGTAGAGTATAAAAGTGGATCGAGAGAGTGAGCAGGCACTTACCCACAAACTCACACAACTCACTCACTCACTAACAATGGCATTGTTACCAGCCAGCTACCATATTGTCTGTGTCAGAATGTCCATCCTCGCAGGAGTGTTTATCAGCCTGTTGCCATGCAGTGCATTCTGGTAGATGTAGGGTTTTTATCTCTAAAGCAAATGCCACAGCCCCCTTCCTCTGTTTCGTTGGTAATGTAGCTCTAATTTTAAAAGCATCTATTTGTATCTGTTTGCTGCGTAGACAGCCCAGTTTTATGAGAACATCCTCTTTCTAGTAGTGATATATCTCCATATTAGTTTTGCCCAAACTCACAGTACTCCTGAATCCTAAATGCCTCAAAAATCAACTCAAGATTATGAATTTATCCATGTACTAATCCATCACTGTCATTGAAATATTGCCCATAATGAAATGTAATATCAGTTATGTAAAGAGTTCTACAGGAAATAAGCACAAATTGCCTACATGATTGATTTTATACAGACACATGCATGCATTAATGTAACATGTATGTTCCTCTTATTCTTGTGCTTTTCTTTCAGGTCTTTCCAAAGCAGAGACTCAGGCCCTGACAAACTACGGCAGCGGAGAGGACGAGAACGAGGAGGAGGAAATGGAGGAGTTCGAAGCTGGACCTGTTGATGTCCAAACATCCTTGCAGGCTTCTGCAGATGGACAGGTGGAGCAGGATGTCAATGTTACAGTAGGTCATATTTTTTTCAGAAACATCAGTAACTTGTATTTTTTACATACTTTTATTGGTCTGACCTTTGTAATTGTGTCATGGTTCAGGGGACGACACCAAGCGAAACCCAGGAGAGCAAAGCTGAGCAGAGGAGTTCAGAGAATGATGGCGGTGAGGCCCTCTCCATGTTTTTAGGGAAATTTCCTTCAAGCTACAAAGTCTGATAGAAATGTCACATTCATAGACCCTTTGAGAGGCCACTTTGTTTTTAATCTCAAACTTGTTTTCATTGTTTTGTAGAAATCAACAAGTCAGTTGGGACAGTGGATTCCACAGCAGAGGAACATGACATGGAGGAGAGCCAGAGTCCTGAGGAGGAGAGCAAAGTCGGGGCTGCTGCTGCGTCAGAAGGAAGCTCACATGAAGTCTCCCATGATCAGGATGTCCCAAAGGAGTCGATCACCACTAGCAGCCCTGACACAGACTCACCCGTCATGATCAATGTGGATGTGAGTCCAAACCTGAAGATTGTTTAATTGAAAATGTGCTCAGGAGTTATAAGATTTTTACCAAAAATAGTCTCTGGAATGAAAGCACCATTACTCACTGGTGTCACAGTGGCTGATTTGCCCTTTATTGTTGCTACTGTGTACCAACTTTATCAATATTATTGATGCAGGAGATGGGCTCAGGTAACACCAGTCAGAAATCTGATGAGGAGGACTTTGTGAAGGTGGATGATCTACCGTTGCAGCTTACTGTCATGTGTGAGGTGAGTATCTGCTGACGATTAATAACTCATAAAATGTAGTATTAATTGAAGGGAAATCAGTTTTATGTAATGATGTACTGTGTGCTGTAACATTAGGAGGAGCTGCAGAAGAGAATAGTGGAGGAACAGCAGAATAACAACTTGTCTGTGGAGATCCTCAATGGGAACACTGAATCGCTGACTGGGCTGGTGGGAAACGCACAGGCACTGAAGGAACCAGGTATGGATTACACTTGTGTTTCTGGAGTTGCCAAATGGCCCACAAAAGCAGAGACACTGTCTCTTGTTACCTCATGTACAGTCATTCAGGGATGCTATTTTTGTCTGTACATAAACTAAAAGTCGAACCCTTTTACATTCTGTATTCTCCTTTCTTTTGTTTTTCAGACACTGTTGGTGCCCAGAGTGTGTAAAGATTTGTACCGATGTCTCAATCTACTGTTTTTAGCAACACTATGCTTAAACCCTCAATCTGCTCTGGATGTGGGATTGTTGATTCTTTATCTGCTAGTTTAAAGGAGCAAAGGCTCGCCATATTGGTCACAAGTTAGCTGTGACTCAGACACACAACAGATCAAACTAAACATCTACACATTATCAACACTTAGTTCATTTTATTCCTGAATGTTTCATGTGATTTATGGGTAATCTGGGGAGGGGTTGTCTTTATGCTGCTGATTACTGACAGTTAAGCCTCTGTCTGAATCTTTATAGTCCTGAAGCTCCTGTTCAGATCCGCCTTACTTGGTTCTGGGATCAGTTTAACATGAGTTGTGATTTTTTTTAAATGTTTTATTTGTCTTGGCCCGGCCTTATTGTTACACAGCTCGTCTGTCTGCACTCGGTTCCTAATTATAAGGAGATTACAGTAGGATGAAAGTTCAGCTAATTGTTTCTCCAGCTTGAACACTTTTTCCTTGATATCAGAGCTCACAGCTCAGATGTAACTTTTATCCCTTCAGACACATCTTTATACACTGTTCTGTTAATGGTTAGTCTCCATTGATTTTCATGTAATTAAAATGTTGATTACAATAATAAGTTTTAAATAATAAAATGCTGGAACTTTCAAAATGTGTGTTGTGTGTTGACATGTTATTGTGCATCACTGTTGTCATATTGTAGCCATGTGGGCCTTGCTGACGCTGTAGCATTCAGACATCTTAAAATTGAAATCTAAACTCTAAACATATGCACACTAATGTGCTGCTTACTGTAGTTTACACTGCTGCACATTTCTTGAGAATAGAGCTAATTAGTCAGTCAACTGACAAAAAAATAATCTGCAACAATTTTGATAATCTCTTAATCATTTGAGTCAGAATTCCAAAACATAAAAACATATCCAGCTTCTAAAATGTGTGCATTTACTGGTTTTCTTTGTCCTATATAATGATAATAAACTAAATCAGGTGCACAGCGAGGGGATACATTTTGTGGCACGAAGATGAAAGACTGTGTTCCACTATAACTTTTGATGGTAAAGAAGAAACTTCTCAAATCTCACCTCAGTTATTAGGCATGATCTGAGGCATATACAAATGAAAGTACTTGATAGTAGGGCAGAGACTGTTCATTATAGAGAGGGGTTACAAATTTTGACACTGCATGTTGAGCCTGGTGGGACACCTTAATCGCTTCATGCTATCATTTGCAATGGAAACGTGGATAATAGGAACAAAATATTGTTTACTGTGCTGCATTCAGTTTAATGTACATCTTTAGTCAAGTAGATGTCATTATGGTGAGCAGTGTGTACATATATAACCAAATCTTTTTATGACATACATACTATGAGGTATTTATTTATGGCATGATATACTTTAAGACTTTTTAAAATAAAAAATGATATAGAATACTATCCTATGACATTTTCAAAATACATTTCTTTGATTTTTTTGATGTATTTTTTGACATACTATACTATGACTTAAAAAAAAAAATTCAACATTTTTTGACATACTATACTAAGACTTAATTTAAAAAATTCAACCTTTTTTGACATACTACACTAAGACTTTTTTAATAAAAAAAATCGACATTTTTTTGATATACTATACTATGACTTAAAAAAAAAAAAAAAAATCAAAATTTTTGACATACTATACTAATACTTTTTTAATAAAAAAAATTCGACATTTTTTGACATACTATACTATGGCTTTAAAAAAACCCAACATTTTTTGACAAACTATACTAAGACTTTTAATAAAAAAAATTCAACATTTTTGACATACTATACTATGACTTGTTTAATTAAAAAAATTCTACATTTTTGACATACTATACTATGACTTCAAAAAAAGAATTTTCAGCATTTTTGACATACTATACTAAGACTTTTTTAATAAAAAAAATTTCGACATTTTTTGACATACTATACTATGACTTTTTTAATAAAAAAAACTTCGACATTTTTTGACATACTATACTATAACTTTTTTAATAAAAAATTTTTTGACATTATTTGACATGCTATACTAAGATTTTAATGAAATAAATCGACATTTTTTCACATACTATAGTATGACTTTTTTAATGAAAAAGTTTCGACATTTTTTGACATACTATACTAAGACTCTTTTAATTAAAAAAATCGACATTTTTTGACATACTATACAATGACTTCAAAAAACATTATTTTTCAACATTTTTTGACATACTATACTAAGACATTTTTAATAAAAAAATTTCGACATTTTTGACATACTATACTAAGACTTAAAAAAATTTTTCAGCATTTTTTGACATACTATACTAAGATTTTAATAAAATAAATCGACAGTTTTTGATATACTATACTGACTTTTTAAAAAAAAATTTCAACATTTTTTAACATACAATACTAAGACTTTAAAAAAAAAATTCGACATTTTTTGACATACTATACTAAGACATTTTTAATGAAAAAATTTCGACATTTTTTGACATACTATACTATGACTTTAAAAAAAAATTTCAGCATTTTTTGACATACTATACTATGACTTAAAAAAAGTTTTCAACATTTTTTGACATACTATACTAAGACTTTAAATAAAAAATATTCGACATTTTTTGACATACTATACAGACTTTTTTTTTTCTTAAATTCAACATTTTTGACATACTATACTATGAGTTAAAAAAAATTTCAACATTTTTTGACATACTATACTAAGATTTAAAAAAAAAAAATCACTATTTTTGGAATACTATACTAAGACTTTTTTAATTTAAAAAAATTCGACATTTTTTGACATACTATACTATGAATTTTTTAATAAAAAAATTTCAACATTTTTTGACATACTATACTAAGATTTTAATAAAATAAATCGACAGTTTTTGACATACTATACTATGACTTTAAAAAAGAATTTTTCAACATTTTTTGACATACTATACAATGACTTTAATAGAAAAAATCGACATTTTTTGACATACTATACAATGACTTCAAAAACAAAAATTTCAACATTTTTTGACATACAATACCAAGACTTTTTTAATAAAAAAATTTGGACATTTTTGACATACTATAGTTAGATTTAAAAAAAATAAATCGACAGTTTTTGATATACTATACTGACTTTTTTAAAAAACAATTCAACAGTTTTTAACATACTATACTAAGACTTTAAAAAAAAAAAAAAAATTCGACATTTTTTGACATACTATACTATGGCTTTAAAAAAAACCAACATTTTTTGACATACTATACTATGACTTTAAGAAAAAATTTCAGCATTTTTTGACAAACTATATTAAGACTTTTAATAAAAAAAATTTCAACATTTTGGACATACTATACTATGACTTATTTAATTAAAAAAATTCGACATTTTTGACATACTATACTATGACTTGAAAAAAAGAATTTTCAGCATTTTTGACATACTACACTAAGACTTTTTTAATAAATTTTTTTTTGACATTTTATGACATACTATACTAAGACTTCAAAAAAAAAAGAATTTTCAGCATTTTTTGACATACTATACAGACTTTTTTTAATAAAAAAATTTCGACATTTTTGACATACTATACTGACTTTAAAAAAAGAATTTTCAGCATTTTTGACATACTATACTAAGACTTTTTTAATAAAAAAAATTCGACATTTTTTGACATATTATACTATGACTTTTTTTAATAAAAAACATTTCGACATTTTTTGAAATACTATACAATGACTTTTTATTTAAAATTTCAACATTTTTGACATATTATACTATGACTTAAAAAAAATTTCGACATTTTTTGACATACTATACTAAGACTTTTTTAATAAAAAATATTCGACATTTTTTGACATATTATATGGACTTTTTTTTTCTTAAATTCAACATTTTTGAAATACTATACAATGACTTAAAAAAATTTTCAACATTTTTTGACATACTATACAAAGACTTAAAAAAAAAAATCACTATTTTTGGAATACTATACTAATACTTTTTTAATGAAAAAATTTCGACATTTTTTGACATACTATGCTAAGACTTTTTTAATAAAAAAAAATAGACATTTTTTGACATACTATACATTGACTTCAAAAAAAAAATTTCAACATTTTTTGACATACTATACTAAGACTTTTTTAATAAAAAAATTTCCACATTTTTTGACATACTATACTATGACTTTAAAAAAAAATTTCAGCATTTTTTGACAAACTATACTAAGACTTTTTAATAAAAATAAAATTCGACATCTTTTGACATACTATACTAAGACTTTTTTGATAAAAAAAAAATTGACATTTTTTGACATACTATACTAAGACTTTTAATAAAAAAAATTTCAAAATTCTTGACAAACTATACTATGACTTGTTTAATTAAAAAAATTCGCCATTTTTGACATACTAAACTATGATTTTAAAAAAAAAGAATTTTCAGCATTTTTGACATACTATACTAAGACTTTTTTAATAAAAAATTTTCCGACATTTCTTGACATACTATACTATGACTTTTTTAATAAAAAAAACCCGACATTTTTTGACATACTATACTATGACTTTTTTAATAAAAAAAATTGACATTTTTTGACATGCTATACTATGACTTCAAAAAAAATAATTTTTCAACGTTTTTTGACATGCTATAGTAAGACTTTCATAAAAAAAAATCAACATTTTTTTGACATACTATACTATGACTTTTTTAATAAAAAAAATTTCGACATTTTTTGATATACAATACTATGAATTTTTTAATAAAAAAAAATTCAACATTTTTGACATACTATACTAACACTTTTTTAATAAAAACTTTTCGAAATTTTTTGACATACTATACTAAGACTTTTTTAGTAAAAAAAATTTCGACAATTTTGACATACTATACTAAGACTTTTTAAATGAAAAAAAATTTCGACATTTTTTGAAATACTATAGTATGACTTTTAAAAAAAATCAAAATTTTTTGACATACTATACAATGACTTAAAAAAAAATTCAACATTTTTTGACATACTATACTAAGACTTTTTTAATAAAAAAAAATTCAACATTTTTGACATACTGTAGTATGACTTAGAAAAAAAACAAATTTTTTTGTCATGCTATACAATGACTTAAAAAAAAAATTCAACATTTTTTGACATACTATACTAAGACTTTTTTAATAAAAACAATTTCGACATTTTTGACATACTATACTAAGACTTTTAAAAAAAAATTTCAGCATTTTTTGACACACTATACTAAGATTTAAAAAAAAAGAAAAAAAAAAAATTCGACATTTTTTGACATACTATACTATGGTTTTAAAAAAAAATCAACATTTTTTGAAATACTATACTAAGAGTTTTTTAATAAAAAAAATTTCGACATTTTTTTCACATACTATACTAAAACTTTTAATAAAAAAAATTTCAACATTTTTGACATACTATACTATGACTTGTTTAAATAAAAAAATTCGACATTTTTGACATACTATACTATGACTTTAAAAAAAGAATTTTCACAATTTTTGACATACTATACTAAGACTTTTGTAATAAAAAAATTTTCAGCATTTTTTGACATACTATAGGAAGACTTAAAAAAAAGAATCACTATTTTTGAAATACTATACTAAGACTTTTTTCATTTAAAAAATTCGACATTTTTTGACATACTATACTAGGACTTTTTTAATAAAAAAATTTCGACATTTTTTGACATTCTATACTAAGATTTTAATAAAATAAATCGAGAGTTTTTGACATACTATACTATGACTCTAAAAAAGAACTTTTCAACATTTTTTGACATACTATACAATGACTTTTTTAATTTAAAAAAAAATCAACATTTTTTGACATACCATACTAAGACTTTTGTCATAAAAAAATTTCGATTTTTTTGACATACTATACTAAGACTTTTTTAATAAAAAAATTTCCACATTTTTTGACATACTATACTATGACTTTAAAAAAAAATTTCAGCATTTTTTGACAAACTATACTAAGACTTTTTAATAAAAATAAAATTCGACATCTTTTGACATACTATACTAAGACTTTTTTGATTAAAAAAAATTGACATTTTTTGACATACTATACTAAGACTTTTTTAATAAAAAAAATTTCGACATTTTTTGACATACTATACTAAGACTTTTAATAAAAAAAATTTCAAAATTCTTGACATACTATACTATGACTTGTTTAATTAAAAAAATTCGACATTTTTGACATACTAAACTATGATTTAAAAAAAAAGAATTTTCAGCATTTTTGACATACTATACTATGACTTTTTTAATAAAAAAAACCCGACATTTTTTGACATACTATACTATGACTTTTTTAATAAAAAAAATTTTGACATTTTTTGACATGCTATTCTATGACTTCAAAAAAAATAATTTTTCAACATTTTTTGACATACTATAGTAAGACTTTCATAAAAAAAAATCGACATTTTTTTGACATACTATACTATGACTTTTTTAATAAAAAAAATTTTGACATTTTTTGACATACAATACTGTGACTTTTTTAATTAAAAAAAATTCAACATTTTTGACATACTATACTAAGACTTTTTTAATAAAAACATTTCGAAATTTTTTGACATACTATACTAAGACTTTTTTAATAAAAAAAAAATTCAACATTTTTGACATACTATAGTATGACTTAGAAAAAAATCAAATTTTTTTTTCATACTATACTAAGGCTTTTTAATAAAAAATTTTCGAGATTTTTTGACATACTATACTAAGACTTTTAATAAAAAAAATTTCAAAATTCCTAACGTACTATACTATGACTTGTTTATTTGAAAAAATTCGACATTTTTGACATACTATACTATGACTTTTTTAATAAATTTTTTTTCGACATTTCTTGACATACTATACTATGACTTTTTTAATAAAAAAAACTTCGACATTTTTTGACATGCTATACTATGACTTCAAAAAAAATAATTTTTCAACATTTTTTGACATACTATACTAAGACTTTAAAAAAAAAATTTCGACAATTTTGACATACTATATTAAGACTTTTTAAACAAAAAAATTTTCGACATCTTTTGACATACGATAGTTTGACTTTTAAAAAAAATCAAAATTTTTTGACATACTATACAATGACTTAAAAAAAAATTCAACATTTTTTGACATATTATACTAAGACTTTTTTAATAAAAAAAATTTCGACATTTTTGACATACTATACTAAGACTTTTTAAAAAAAAATTCAGCATTTTTTGACACACTATACTAAGATTTAAAAAAAAAAAAAAAAATTCGACATTTTTTGACATACTATACTATGGCTTTAAAAAAAATCAACATTTTTTGAAATACTATACTAAGACTTTTAATAAAAAAAATTTCAACATTTTTGACATACTATACTATGACTTGTTTAATTAAAACAATTCGACATTTTTGACATACTATACTATGACTTTAAAAAAAGAATTTTCAGCATTTTTTGACAAACTATACTAAGACTTTTTAATGAAAATAAAATTCGACATCTTTTGACATACTATACTAAGACTTTTTTGATTAAAAAAATTGACATTTTATGACATTCTATACTTAGACTTTTACAAAAAAAAAATTTCGACATTTTTTGACATACTATACTAAGACTTTTAATAAAAAATAATTTCAACATTTTTGACATACTATATTATGACTTGTTTAATTAAAACAATTCGACATTTTTGACATACTATACTATGACTTTCAAAAAAAGAATTTTCAGCATTTTTGACATACTGTACTAAGACTTTTGTAAAAAAAAAATTCGACATTTTTTGACATACTATACTAAGACTTTTTTAATAAAAAAATTTTCCACATTTTTTGACATACTATACTATGACTTTAAAAAAAATTTTCAGCATTTTTTGACAAACTATACTAAGACTTTTTAAATAAAATAAAATTCGACATCTTTTGACATACTATACTAAGACTTTTTTGATTAAAAAAAATTGACATTTTTTGACATACTATACTAAGACTTTTTTAATAAAAAAAATTCGACATTTTTTGACATACTATACTAAGACTTTTTTAATAAAAAAAATTCGACATTTTTTGACATACTATACTAAGACTTTTAATAAAAAAAAAATTAAAATTCTTGACATACTATACTATGACTTGTTTAATTTAAAAAATGCGACATTTTTGACATACTAAACTATGACTTAAAAAAAAGAATTTTCAGCATTTTTGACATACTATACTAAGACTTTTTTAATAAAAAACACTTTGACATTTTTTGACATACTATACTATGACTTTTTTAATTAAAAAAATTTCGACATTTTTTGACATGCTATACTATGACTTCAAAAAAAATAATTTTTCAACATTTTTTGACATACTATACTAAGACTTTTAAAAAAAAAAATTCGACAATTTTGACATACTATTCTAAGACTTTTTAAATAAAAAAAAATTTCGACATCTTTTGACATACTATAGTATGACTTTTAAAAAAAATTAAAATTTTTTGACATACTATACAATGACTTAAAAAAAAAAATTCAACATTTTTTGACATACTATACTAAGACTTTTTTAATAAAAAAAATTTCGACTTTTTTGACATACTATACTAAGACTTTAAAAAAAAAATTTTCAGCATTTTTTGACACACTATACTAAGATTTACAAAAAAAAAAAAAAAAAAAAAAAAATTCGACATTTTTTGACATACTATACTATGGCTTTAAAAAAAATCAACATTTTTTGAAATACTATACTAAGACTTTTTTAATAAAAAAAATTTCGACATTTTTTGACATACTATACTAAGACTTTTAATAAAAAACATTTCAACATTTTTGACATACTATACTATGACTTGTTTAATTAAAACAATTCGACATTTTTGACATACTATACTATGACTTTAAAAAAGAATTTTCAGCATTTTTGACATACTATACTAAGACTTTTTTAATAAAAAAAATTTCCACATTTTTGACATACTATACTATGACTTTAAAAAAAATTTCAGCATTTTTTGACAAACTATACTAAGACTTTTTAATAAAAATAAAATTCGACATCTTTTGACATACTATACTATGGCTTTAAAAAAAATCAACATTTTTTGAAATACTATACTAAGACTTTTTTAATAAAAAAAATTTCGACATTTTTTTCACATACTATACTAAGACTTTTAATAAAAAAAATTTCAACATTTTTGACATACTATACTATGACTTGTTTAATTAAAACAATTCGACATTTTTGACATACTATACTATGACTTTAAAAAAAGAATTTTCAGCATTTTTGACATACTATACTAAGACTTTTGTAATAAAAAAAATTTCGACATTTTTTGACATACTATACTAAGACTTTTTTAATAAAAAAATTTCCACATTTTCTGACATACTATACTATGACTTTAAAAAAAAATTTCAGCATTTTTTGACATACTATAAGAAGACTTAAAAAAAAAAATCACTATTTTTGAAATACTATACTAAGACTTTTTTCATTTAAAAAATTCGACATTTTTTGACATACTATACTAGGATTTTTTTAATAAAAAAATTTCGACATTTTTTGACATTCTATACTAAGATTTTAATAAAATAAATCGAGAGTTTTTGACATACTATACTATGACTCTAAAAAAGAACTTTTCAACATTTTTTGACATACTATACAATGACTTTTTTAATTTAAAAAAAAATCAACATTTTTTGACATACCATACTAAGACTTTTGTCATAAAAAAATTTCGATTTTTTTGACATACTATACTAAGACTTTTTTAATAAAAAAATTTCCACATTTTTTGACATACTATACTATGACTTTAAAAAAAATTTTCAGCATTTTTTCACAAACTATACTAAGACTTTTTAATAAAAATAAAATTCGACATCTTTTGACATACTATACTAAGACTTTTTTGATTAAAAAAATTGACATTTTTTGACATACTATACTAAGACTTTTTTAATAAAAAAAATTTCGACATTTTTTGACATACTATACTAAGACTTTTAATAAAAAAAAAATTCAAAATTCTTGACATACTATACTATGACTTGTATAATTAAAAAAATTCGACATTTTTGACATACTAAACTATGATTTAAAAAAAAAGAATTTTCAGCATTTTTGACATACTATACTATGACTTTTTTAATAAAAAAAATTTCGACATTTTTTGACATACTATACTAAGACTTTTAATAAAAAAAATTTCAAAATTCTTGACATACTATACTATGACTTGTTTAATTAAAAAAATTCGACATTTTTGACATACTAAACTATGATTTAAAAAAAAAGAATTTTCAGCATTTTTGACATACTATACTATGACTTTTTTAATAAAAAAAACCCGACATTTTTTGACATACTATACTATGACTTTTTTAATAAAAAAAATTTTGACATTTTTTGACATGCTATTCTATGACTTCAAAAAAAATAATTTTTCAACATTTTTTGACATACTATAGTAAGACTTTCATAAAAAAATCGACATTTTTTTGACATACTATACTATGACTTTTTTAATAAAAAAAAATTCGACATTTTTTGACATACAATACTGTGACTTTTTTAATTAAAAAAATTTCAACATTTTTGACATACTATACTATGACTTGTTTAATTAAAACAATTCGACATTTTTGACATACTATACTATGACTTTAAAAAAAGAATTTTCAGCATTTTTTGACAAACTATACTAAGACTTTTTAATGAAAATAAAATTCGACATCTTTTGACATACTATACTAAGACTTTTTTGATTAAAAAAATTGACATTTTATGACATTCTATACTTAGACTTTTACAAAAAAAAATTTCGACATTTTTTGACATACTATACTAAGACTTTTAATAAAAAAAATTTCAACATTTTTGACATACTATATTATGACTTGTTTAATTAAAACAATTCGACATTTTTGACATACTATACTATGACTTTCAAAAAAAGAATTTTCAGCATTTTTGACATACTGTACTAAGACTTTTGTAAAAAAAAATTTCGACATTTTTTGACATACTATACTAAGACTTTTTTAATAAAAAAATTTTCCACATTTTTTGACATACTATACTATGACTTTAAAAAAAATTTTCAGCATTTTTTGACAAACTATACTAAGACTTTTTAAATAAAATAAAATTCGACATCTTTTGACATACTATACTAAGACTTTTTTGATAAAAAAAAATTGACATTTTTTGACATACTATACTAAGACTTTTTTAATAAAAAAAAATTCGACATTTTTTGACATACTATACTAAGACTTTTTTAATAAAAAAAATTCGACATTTTTTGACATACTATACTAAGACTTTTAATAAAAAAAAAATTAAAATTCTTGACATACTATACTATGACTTGTTTAATTAAAAAAATGCGACATTTTTGACATACTAAACTATGACTTAAAAAAAAGAATTTTCAGCATTTTTGACATACTATACTAAGACTTTTTTAATAAATTTTTTTTCGACATTTCTTGACATACTATACTATGACTTTTTTAATAAAAAACACTTCGACATTTTTTGACATACTATACTATGACTTTTTTAATAAAAAAAATTTCGACATTTTTTGACATGCTATACTATGACTTCAAAAAAAATAATTTTTCAACATTTTTTGACATACTATACTAAGACTTTTAAAAAAAAAAACTCGACAATTTTGACATACTATTCTAAGACTTTTTAAATAAAAAAAATTTTCGACATCTTTTGACATACTACAGTATGACTTTTAAAAAAATTAAAAATTTTTGACATACTATACAATGACTTAAAAAAAAAAATTCAACATTTTTTGACATACTATACTAAGACTTTTTTAATAAAAAAAATTTCGACTTTTTTGACATACTATACTAAGACTTTAAAAAAAAAAAATTTCAGCATTTTTTGACACACTATACTAAGATTTACAAAAAAAAAAAAAAAAAAAAAAATTCGACATTTTTTGACATACTATACTATGGCTTTAAAAAAAATCAACATTTTTTGAAATACTACCTAAGACTTTTTTAATAAAAAAAATTTCGACATTTTTTGACATACTATACTAAGACTTTTAATAAAAAACATTTCAACAATTTTTGACACTACTACTATGACTTGTTTAATTAAAAAAAACAATTCGACATTTTTGACATACTATATACTATGACTTTAAAAAAGAATTTTCAGCATTTTTTGACATACTATACTAAGACTTTTTTAATAAAAAAATTTCCACATTTTTTGACATACTATACTATGACTTTAAAAAAAATTTCAGCATTTTTTGACAAACTATACTAAGACTTTTTAATAAAAATAAAATTCGACATCTTTTGACATACTATACTAAGACTTTTTTGATAAAAAAAAATTGACATTTTTTGACATACTATACTAAGACTTTTTTAATAAAAAAAATTTCGACATTTTTTGACATACTATACTAAGACTTTTAATAAAAAAAAATTTCAAAATTCTTGACATACTATACTATGACTTGTTTAATTAAAAAAATTCGACATTTTTGACATAATAAACTATGATTTAAAAAAAAAGAATTTTCAGCATTTTTGACATACTATACTATGACTTTTTTAATAAAAAATTTTCCGACATTTCTTGACATACTATAATATGACTTTTTTAATAAAAATATTTAGAAATTTTTTGACATACTATACTAAGACTTTTTTAATAAAAAAAAATTCAACATTTTTGACATACTATAGTATGACTTAGAAAAAAATTAAATTTTTTTGTCATACTATGCTAAGGCTTTTTAATAAAAAATTTTCGACATTTTTTGACATCCTATACTATGACTTTTTTTAATAAAAAAAATTTCGACAATTTTGACATACTATATTAAGACTTTTTAAATAAAAAAAATTTTCGACATCTTTTGACATACTATAGTATGACTTTAAAAAAAAATCAAAATTTTTTGACATACTATACAATGACTTAAAAAAAAAAATTCAACATTTTTTGTCATACTATACTAAGACTTTTTTAATAAAAAAAAATTTCGACATTTTTGACATACTATACTAAGACTTTTAAAAAAAAATTTCAGCATTTTTTGACACACTATACTAAGATTTAAAAAAAAAAAAAAAAAAAAATTCGACATTTTTTGACATACTATACTATGGCTTTAAAAAAAATCAACATTTTTTGAAATACTATACTAAGACTTTTTTAATAAAAAAAATTTCGACATTTTTTTCACATACTATACTAAGACTTTTAATAAAAAAAATTTCAACATTTTTGACATACTATACTATGACTTGTTTAATTAAAAAAATTCGACATTTTTGACATACTATACTATGACTTTAAAAAAAGAATTTTCACCATTTTTGACATACTATACTAAGACTTTTGTAATAAAAAAATTTCGACATTTTTTGACATACTATACTAAGACTTTTTTAATAAAAAAATTTCCACATTTTTTGACATACTATACTATGACTTTAAAAAAAATGTTCAGCATTTTTTGACAAACTATACTAAGACTTTTTAATGAAAATAAAATTCGACATCTTTTGACATACTATACTAAGACTTTTTTGATTAAAAAAATTGACATTTTATGACATTCTATACTTAGACTTTTAAAAAAAAAAAATTTCGACATTTTTTGACATACTATACTAAGACTTTTAATAAAAAAAATTTCAACATTTTTGACATACTATACTATGACTTGTTTAATTAAAACAATTCGACATTTTTGACATACTATACTATGACTTTCAAAAAAAGAATTTTCAGCATTTTTGACATACTGTACTAAGACTTTTGTAATAAAAAAATTTCGACATTTTTTGACATACTATACTAAGACTTTTTTAATAAAAAAATTTTCCACATTTTTTGACATACTATACTATGACTTTAAAAAAAATTTTCAGCATTTTTTGACAAACTATACTAAGACTTTTTAAATAAAATAAAATTCGACATCTTTTGACATACTATACTAAGACTTTTTTGATAAAAAAATTGACATTTTTTGACATACTATACTAAGACTTTTTTAATAAAAAAAAATTCGACATTTTTTGACATACTATACTAAGACTTTTTTAATAAAAAAAATTCGACATTTTTTGACATACTATACTAAGACTTTTAATAAAAAAAAATCAAAATTCTTGACATACTATACTATGACTTGTTTAATTAAAAAAATGCGACATTTTTGACATACAAAACTATGATTTTAAAAAAAGAATTTTCAGCATTTTTGACATACTATACTAAGACTTTTTTAATAAATTTTTTTCGACATTTCTTGACATACTATACTATGACTTTTTAATAAAAATAAAATTCGACATCTTTTGACATACTATACTAAGACTTTTTTGATAAAAAAAATTGACATTTTTTGACATACTATTCTAAGACTTTTTAAATAAAAAAAAATTTCGACATCTTTTGACATACTATAGTATGACTTTTAAAAAAAATTAAAATTTTTTGACATACTATACAATGACTTAAAAAAAAAAATTCAACATTTTTTGACATACTATACTAAGACTTTTTTAATAAAAAAAATTTCGACTTTTTTGACATACTATACTAAGACTTTAAAAAAAAAAATTTCAGCATTTTTTGACACACTATACTAAGATTTACAAAAAAAAAAAGAAAAAAAAATCGACATTTTTTGACATACTATACTATGGCTTTAAAAAAAATCAACATTTTTTGAAATACTACACTAAGACTTTTTTAATAAAAAAAATTTCGACATTTTTTGACATACTATACTAAGACTTTTAATAAAAAACATTTCAACATTTTTGACATACTATACTATGACTTGTTTAATTAAAACAATTCGACATTTTTGACATACTATACTATGACTTTAAAAAAGAATTTTCAGCATTTTTGACATACTATACTAAGACTTTTTTAATAAAAAAATTTCCACATTTTTGACATACTATACTATGACTTTAAAAAAAATTTCAGCATTTTTTGACAAACTATACTAAGACTTTTTAATAAAAATAAAATTCGACATCTTTTGACATACTATACTAAGACTTTTTTGATAAAAAAAATTGACATTTTTTGACATACTATACTAAGACTTTTTTAATAAAAAAAATTTCGACATTTTTTGACATACTATACTAAGACTTTTAATAAAAAAAAATTTCAAAATTCTTGACATACTATACTATGACTTGTTTAATTAAAAAAATTCGACATTTTTGACATACTAAACTATGATTTAAAAAAAAAAGAATTTTCAGCATTTTTGACATACTATACTATGACTTTTTTAATAAAAAATTTTCCGACATTTCTTGACATACTATAATATGACTTTTTTAATAAAAATATTTAGAAATTTTTTGACATACTATACTAAGACTTTTTTAATAAAAAAAAATTCAACATTTTTGACATACTATAGTATGACTTAGAAAAAAATTAAATTTTTTTGTCATACTATGCTAAGGCTTTTTAATAAAAAATTTTCGACATTTTTTGACATACTATACTATGACTTTTTTTAATAAAAAAAATTTCGACAATTTTGACATACTATACTAAGACTTTTTAAATAAAAAAATTTTCGACATCTTTTGACATACTATAGTATGACTTTAAAAAAAAATCAAAATTTTTTGACATACTATACAATGACTTAAAAAAAAAAATTCAACATTTTTTGTCATACTATACTAAGACTTTTTTAATAAAAAAAATTTCGACATTTTTGACATACTATACTAAGACTTTTAAAAAAAAATTTCAGCATTTTTTGACACACTATACTAAGATTTAAAAAAAAAAAAAAAAAAAAAATTCGACATTTTTTGACATACTATACTATGGCTTTAAAAAAAATCAACATTTTTTGAAATACTATACTAAGACTTTTTTAATAAAAAAAATTTCGACATTTTTTTCACATACTATACTAAGACTTTTAATAAAAAAAATTTCAACATTTTTGACATACTATACTATGACTTGTTTAATTAAAACAATTCGACATTTTTGACATACTATACTATGACTTTAAAAAAAGAATTTTCACCATTTTTGACATACTATACTAAGACTTTTGCAATAAAAAAAATTTCGACATTTTTTGACATACTATACTAAGACTTTTTTAATAAAAAAATTTCCACATTTTCTGACATACTATACTATGACTTTAAAAAAAATTTTCAGCATTTTTTGACATACTATAAGAAGACTTAAAAAAAAGAATCACTATTTTTGAAATACTATACTAAGACTTTTTTCATTTAAAAAATTTTCAGCATTTTTTGACAAACTATACTAAGACTTTTTAATAAAAATAAAATTCGACATCTTTTGACATACTATACTAAGACTTTTTTGATAAAAAAAATTGACATTTTTTGACATACTATACTAAGACTTTTTTAATTAAAAAAAATTCGACATTTTTTGACATACTATACTAAGACTTTTAATAAAAAAAAATTCAAAATTCTTGACAGACTATACTATGATTTGTTTAATTAAAAAAATTCGACATTTTTGACATACTAAACCATGACTTAAAAAAAAAGAATTTTCAGCATTTTTGACATACTATACTAAGACTTTTTTAATAAATTTTTTTTCGACATTTCTTGACATACTATACTATGACTTTTTTAATAAAAAAAACGTCGACATTTTTTGACATACTATACTATGACTTTTTTAATAAAAAAATTTCGACATTTTTTGAAATGCTATACTATGACTTCAAAAAAAATAATTTTTCAACATTTTTTGACATACTATACTAAGACTTTTTTTTTTTTAAAAATTTCGACAATTTTGACATACTATACTAAGACTTTTTAAATAAAAAAAATTTTCGACATTTTTTTTACATACTATAGTATGACTTTTTAAAAAAAATCAAAATTTTTTGACATACTATACAATGACTTAAAAAAAAAAATTCAACATTTTTTGACATACTATACTAAGACTTTTTTAATAAAAAAAAATTTCGACATTTTTGACATACTATACTAAGACTTTTAAAAAAAAATTCAGCATTTTTTGACACACTATACTAAGATTTAAAAAAAAAAAAAAAAAAAAAAAAATTCGACATTTTTTGACATACTATACTATGGCTTTAAAAAAAATCAACATTTTTTAAAATACTATACTAAGACTTTTTTAATAAAAAAAAATTCGACATTTTTTGACATACTATACTAAGAATTTTAATAAAAAAAAATTTCAACATTTTTGACATGACTTGTTTAATTAAAACAATTCGACATTTTTGACATACTACACTATGACTTTAAAAAAAGAATTTTCAGCATTTTTCACATACTATACTAAGACTTCTGTAATAAAAAAATTTTCGACATTTTTTGACATACTATACTAAGACTTTTTTAATAAAAAAAATTCCACATTTTTTGACATACTATACTATGATTTTAAAAAAAATTTTCAGCATCTTTTGACAAACTATACTAAGACTTTTTAATAAAAATAAAATTCGACATTTTTTGACATACTATGCTATGACTTTTTTAATAAAAATTTCGACATTTTTTGACATGCTATACTATGACTTCAAAAAAAATAATTTTTCAACATTTTTTGACATACTATACTAAGACTTTTTTAATAAAAAAAATGTCGACATTTTTTGACATACTATACTAAGACTTTTAATTTAAAAAATTCGACATTTTTTGACATACTATACTATGACTTTAAAAAAAAGTCTGCCTTTTTTGACATAATATACTAAGACTTTTTTTTTTTTAAAGATTTCTTTATCGCTTACTTTACTTTGAAAATTTTATGGCATAGGACTTTTTTGGCACACCAAATTATGACTCATTTTTGATCAATGTTAGAAAACACTATACATCTTTATGAACATTTGACATACTACATTATGACTGTTTAGCTGTGCTATCTCACAATCAATGTATAGTAACTGTAAGTTGTGTTGCTGATGTAACTGGTTAGAACTCGACGTGGCAATGAGGTCTTAAAATGTATGATAAGGGCTATGGTATTAAATTTAACTTCAGGATTCAAGCATATTCTATATTCTGGGTTTTGGACAATTGAAGACTTAACCTTGTCCTCTGGGAAATTGTGGAGGGTGTTTTTGTATATTAATACATTTGATTTAATAATAAAGTTACTGCCCCAACTGAGAAATCTGTTCAGCTCCAACCAGCTCAGATATAAAAAATTGTGTCTGAAACACAAGTAGACTTTAATTTGGGAAATTTTATTAACCATCTTTAAAAATGACAAGAAGGAGGTCAGCACTGAGGTACATCTGTCATTATCAGTGAGTGAAACAGTCAGTTGTCACGTGGAACTAACTTAGTCGTTAAACATTTTGACTTGCAACACAGATTAAAAAATTCTAACATTAATGCAGGACCACACAGTGCGGAGGCACAGAACGGTGAGTGTGGGCTGGATTTGAGAAAATTAACATAAAATGGAACAACATTTTGCATTAATTAAATTAAACACAAAAATCTATCTCTGGGGTCTGAATGCCCGTGTTAAGATCCACTGATGGACTCACCTTGTCAATAACACATTTATATAATTACAGCAACAATAACAGAAGCATTTACAAGTCACTTTTGTACCACTTTCCCTCATGACAGAAAAAAGTAGGATTTAGTATTTTCAAAGCTGAAAGTCTTCCTAAATAGTCTGAAAAACACAAACACAAGAAAAACTTTGGTTCAGGTGATTTGGTAGCTGTGCAAATAGTTAAAGGATCAACCTCAACATCTGTCCCAAAACTAGCCGAGCTCGTCTCCGTCACAGCTGCTCAGCGCAGATAGCCATTCACAAACTGATCAGGGTTCAGTAGTTAGAGCATTACCAGGGCATGCAGGGGTTTGGGCAGTCGCGGATATATGACTCCAGGCTTCCCTCAGACACTTGCATCAATGTTGTGTATGTCGTCAACTGTGAAAAACAAAGTGAGGAAAAGTTAGTGACACTGACCTAACTCTTTAAGTTAATAACTAAAAGTGGACACTAAGACTCACCTTGTTTAGCACTGGTTTGGTTGAGAGGACATCATACATGGTCTTCAGTGAGATATTCTAAAAATCAGACAGATCAGAGGTGTCATGCTACTTTGACGAAACAGGAATGTAACTCAGCAGACTACTTCAGACCTAAAATCACATGACTGAGCTTTAACCACATCTTAAAACATCCACATCCTCTTATCAGTTCTGTACAGGAAGTGGGTTTCTTCAGTCAGTGGTGGAATGTAAATGTAAGTACATTTACTTAAGTACAATTTTTAGGTACTTCTACTTCACTTGAGCATTTGCATTGTATGCTACTTTATACTTCTAATCCACTACACAGATGCAAGTATTGTACTTACTACTCTATAACATTTATGTGACAGCTGTAGCCACTAGTTACTTACATATTAAAATTCTTACAAAACGATAACAACAATCAACCATTAAATTCTGATGGATTATACAGTAAATAAAATTAGCTCCACCTACCAATGACTTTAGTGATGCTTACATATTAAAGTGTCCAAAAATGTTTAATCCAAAAATATAATATTATTAAAAAATGGGGCATCCTGCACAATGAGTTTTACTTTCACTGTTTCAAGTATATTTTGATGCTCATACTTATGTGCATTTACTTCAGTAAAACTGTGAATACATGACTTTTACCTGTAACAATATTTCTACACTATGACAATTTGATTTTTAAAAAATTGTATGCTACGTTACGAATTTTTAAAATGAAAATTTAAACATTTTTGTGACATACTATACTATGTTTTTTTTTTTTGTTTTTTTTTAGAAATTACTTTGACTTTTTTTAAATTAAACATTTTATGACATACTATACTATGATATTTTATGAAATTTTAAATGAATTTCTTTAACACTGACATTTTTATATACAATAATACTATGCCATTTTGATTCTTTTATGGCATACTATAAGTCACATTTTAAATGACATACTGTTTTGTTACATTTTTAAAAAATTTTTTTTTAAAGATTTTACATTTACTATACTATGCCTTTTTTTTTTTAAATTATGGCATATTTTTTAATTTTTTTTTAATCGCACACTATACTAAAACATTTTTCTGATTTTTTTTATTGCATACATACAAATTTAAAAGAAAAAAATTGGACATTTTTATGACATAATACCCTATTACATGTTTATGAATTTCTCATAGATTGACATTCTTTATGAGTTTTTATGGCACACTATACTATGGCTTTTTTTTTTAAATTATGGTCCATTTTTAACTATTTTTTTATTGCACACTATACAAGAAAAAAAATATACTTTTTTTAAATGTAAATTTAAAACAAACAAAGGACATTTTTATGACATACTACACTATTACATTTTCGTGAATTTCTAATACATACTTTTTTTAAATGATTTTTATCTACACTGTAGTATTGGTACTTTTACTTGAGTAAAAGATCTGAATACTTCTTCCTCATCTGTCATGAGTACTCACTGTCTGTGTGGTCTGGCTCATGCACTTCTTGGCAGGAGTCCTGCGATCATCCAGGAAGAAAGGCTCCTTCCAGTGATCGTAGTTTGTCTCCAGGACGTACCACCGGCCCAGCTTCAGGTCAATCCTGTAACACAATAATTAAATAAAAACCTCAACATGTGACATGCAGCTACGCTAAGCAACTGATTTGTGAATTAGAATGAAATCAGGTGATCTGACACCAAAGCTGTTGTCGGTTCCTCGCTGAGGAAGTGATGTTTCACAAGAAAAACATGAAAAGAGCTGTGTCATTGTGACACTGGCACAAAAGACTAGACACCAATCTTCCACACATAAAGGTCAGTCAGGCGCAGCGCCACATAAATCACTGCTACATGTCATTGTAGTTGTGTAGGTTACGGTGTTTCTGATTTGCTCACGACGGTCTGATACATCAGTCCTTATTTTTCATTCAAAGTGACATGGTGATTAAGCATTTAAAAACAGAACAGTGGTTGCTCTGAAAGCAGAATAAGCTCCAGTACTTACTCCAAGACATCAATACTGAGCAGTCTGGACCTGGTGATGATGCAGCCCTGGCCTGTCTGGTTTCCTCCGAGGATGAAGTAAGCTGGAGCCAGCAGCTTGGTCTGAGCCAGGCGGGTTTTGGCCTCCTCGTAGCTGGTGAGAATGGGATAAGACTCATTGTTGGTACAGAGACATCCCTGCTTGACACGGAGAGGCAGCATTCAGTTTTAAGGCATCACAAATCTGGATCCAGACAAACGGAATCCTGCTTTAACTCTCAGTGCTTTGAAGCCATTGCTAAAAACTTTTCTCTTTGCCACTGCCTTTTATTACTCGGGACTACACACCTCCTGTCTTGGACCGCAGAGTACGTGCACTGTAGTCTTTATTCTCCAGATAAATTTACTTTATTTAAATTTACCTTATGTTATCTTCCATTTTATCCTCCTCTTTTAAATCCTATTATTTAGTCTTTTTATATCGCCTCGTGTTTCTTGTGTCAATACTGTTTTATGTCTCATGTAAAGCATTTAAATTGCTTTGTTGTTAAACTGTAACTGTACAAATAAACTTGCCTAGAAATTGATTAAAGCATTTTTATTTTTCAGGACGCTGAGGAACTATGCAGAGCTTTCTTTATAATCATTTTTGTCACTTTTGTTTGTCAGCAAATTACTTCATCTAAGTCCTTAATACCTAACAAATATGCTGAATGCCAATTTTTTTTAACTAATAAAAAACATTTGCAAAGCCTTTTCCTTAAAATCTGCACTCTGTACATCAGCTTATTGCCTTCTTCTTCTTTTTATACTGGTGCGCTGCAACATTTTACAGCACATTACATTACTGCCATCAGACAGAGATATGCATTACTGCCCCCCCCTCCCCCCAAAAATATCTGTATCACATCATCACTATGATTGTGTTGTGCATGTGTGTCCCCATATGCATGCAGCTAGAACAGGAGATACAAATGATGCATGGACGTGCTCATAGAAACGATAAAGAAACACTGGACGAAAACTATAATGTATGATATGATATGATACGATACGATACGATACGATACAATACATGCGAAACAATACACTTTACTGGGAAATTTGTCTTGGACTCAGGAGCTGCACAAGTATTCCTGCCTTACAATGATAGTCCAGATAAAATGAAGCATACACCATAAAACATTAAAAACATGACAGTATTGCACATCAGCCATTCATGTATTGCACGCAACAGCAGCACACAACAGAGCAACAAAACCAAAGCACAACAAAACCCCTAAAGCATCAAGTAACATCATTTAAAATCTTGGCACAAATGAATTTTTAAAACGATGCAGTTTAAATTTGGGCATCCTGTATCGCCTGCTCATACACAGCGTGAAAATGTGGAACAGTCAGACAGTCTTCTCTGTACCTTTAAATATCAAAGAGGATTACCTGTTCGCATTTTCTAGGACAGAGCGAGTGAGGAAGCTCATCCACATCCCGTCTCTCTGTCCTAAGATCCACTCCAGGATTCCTGCATGTGAACAGATTTAGATGACGACAGGTAGACAAAAAAACAGAGACCTCATCTGTAGAACTGGCGCTGAGCAAAACTGTTAATTACTCACCTATGTAACCTCCGTCCAGGCTGAAGCGCTCGTTCATAGTCAGAGTGAATATGTGCTACATGTGGGAGAGAAAGGAGGAAAGTCTTTTTAATCTTTCTTACATCCACAATTCAGCGAGAAGTACACACAGCTCAGCTCAGCATGGATTTTAAATTATGTTTTATGCTGATTGAGTGAAGTTGTAATACTAAATGACTTACAGGCTTGATTCCAGTCAGCATGCCAACATATCCAGCAAAGTTTGTAGACTTGAAGACAGTCTGGTTATTTCTCTTGAAGTCGAGGTTGACCACCAGAGGCTTCAGTTTCTCACTAATGATCCATGACTTGTTTTTCACGTCCCAGCTGTGAAGAGGGACACGTCCGTCTCATGAGATGCTGCTTTACCAGATCTAAGTCAAGGCTATCAAGATTAAAGATGTGCGATTTAGGAGGTGATTCCTACCCCATAAATAATCCAAAATCCAGATTTCTGCCATGGAAGAGGTTACCTGTACGAGTGCAAAGCCCAAAAGCATTTCAGTGCTGCTGAAACCTTTTAAGTTAATTAATCTACCAATCAGATTTTGAACAATGACTCACCCTTACTGTCTTCTGCAACAACTGATGTGCACACAGTGAACACCTCATAGAAGATGTTAAACAAGACGACTTCACCTAGAGTGTTCAAAAACAAAACAAAAAACAACAGAGGTTCAAGGGACATTTTTAAAAACACTTCCAATATCTGATGGGTTTGTGTTTTCTTACCAAGATGAATCCCTGACACGGCTGCAATTCCTTTGATTTCATCACTGAAAGGGTTTGGGAGTGTGTCCACCATCAGAGGCTGCAGAGCATTATAAAAACACACAGCAGTCATAAAGCCTTTCATGACTATACAAATATGGCAGTTACTCTGAGGAGAACATAGATCAGAAAGAGAGAGAAATAACGCTCACCAGCGTAATGTCAACCAGCTCGATCAGCTTTCCACTGGGCACAAACGCATTAGCCAAGTCTTTGATGGCCTGAATCATCTCGATCAGCTTTAAAGAAAGAGACCATGCGTTATAAAAAAAGTGATGTTTCTGTGAGACTAATTTAAAGCACTAGGCAGCGTTCTTACATCAGCTTTTTTGTCAGTAATCACAGCTGTCCATCTCTTGCTGGGCGGTAAGTCAAGGTCCACTGTGTACCAACTGACAGCTCCTCTGAACCTGATTAGAAAGAAAACGCTGTAAAACCACTGAAGCATAACAATGCAAACGATAACATCCTATTCACAACATCACTGAGGAGACGTGATGTGTATTTATCTGTTTTGAATTCACTTGAAATGTAAGGCCTCTGGAGGTAAAATGCAGCAGCAGTTACGCCGTGCAGGAAAATTTTTCTGACCTGTAGATCACTGTTTGATCTGTGTGTGGATACAAATGCAAAATACACCAATCAGCCACAACATTAAAACCACTGACAGGTGAAGTGAATAACAGTGATCATCTTCTTACAATACAATATTCTGCTGTGAAACCTTTGGTCCTGGAGTTCATGTAGATGCCACTTTACATGCACCACCCACCCTAACATCATTGCAGACCACGTACATCCCATCATGGCAACAGCACTCCCTGATGGCAGTGCCCCCCCAGCAAGACAATGCACAACGAAACACCATTAAAACTGTTCAGGAATGACCTGAAGAGCATGAGAAAGAGCTCAAGGCATTGACCTGGCCTCAAAATTCCCCAAATCCCAATCTCATCATGTATTCATGGGATGTGTCAGTGCCCCAGATCCACCCCTGATCCACTGTGGGGCCTCCCTGGATTGGATTTGGCTCTGACCTCTTAGGGCATAGACACAGGACCTCTGTCCTGTGGTGTCTGGCACCAGGGCGTAGGCAGCAGATCTTTCAAGTCCTGTGGGTTGCGAGGTGGGGTGCCAGCACAAGGTTTCCCAGCAGAACATTGTATTTCGCGAGACAATCAAAGTTATTCACTTCCCCTGTGAGGGGTTTTAATGTTGTAGCTGACTGGTGTTCATTGTTTGTTCTATCAATTTGAATCACTCATCAAGCAAAGATCTCTCTGTAATGTTTATATTTCTAAAAACACAAATACAGATGTAAGGTCACAGAGGTAAATCAAAAATCACAATTTATTGTAAAGGGAATACACACTGAAGCTAACTGATGTCAAGGGTATTTCAGCAGTTTAGTATTGTGCTTCCATATATTTGGGGGACTTGCGAGAGACAGACTGATAATAAATGGTCAAAATTCAGTGCAGCAGAGGCTGATGTATTCTAGTTGTTATTCCCTATTGTGGCCTAAACTCCAAAGGCCTAAACTTCCCCTGTGAGACATAAGCATATTTTTGTTTAATTCTGCTTTGTAAAACACCCACAATTTACAAATTTTAACCCCCATGTCCAAAGAGCATGTCTGTTTCAGATCTGTTGTCTTGGTACATCTAATAACTATTATCATTTTGATTAATCTGTAAATTATATTTTAGATTCAGACAGTTTAAATTATAAATTCAGAGTGCTCAAGCAGACATCTCGTAAAAGTCCAAAACTCAAAGACAATCAGTTTGCATGACAATGACATAAAATGAAGACCACATATCTTCACATTTGACAAGTTAGAACCAGCTAATATTTTGCATTTCTGCTTGATAAATGACTTAAATAATCAATTTCTTATAAAGAGTAGCAGAAAACATTATACAACTGTTTTCACAGAGATCATTTTGATGCGTAAACTGATATTAAAGTGTAAAATTGGTGGAGTGTCTCAATAATTGCATAACATCAGCTGATGAATCATTGCCAAATGTACCTTATCTTTACTTCCAGTAAAGGCTTTGTAACATTTGATTTCTAAAGCAAACAGCAGCCGACAAAACAGAAAAAACATATACGCCCATCTACAACGTCCACTTAAATTTTTTTTCAACTAAAGGCATCATGTGCTAATTGCAGCTTGTGAATTTGGATGTTAAGGTTTACAGGGAGCAAGTGAAGGTAGCACCGTTCAGTTATGAGGCGTTACAAAACCAATCAATGACTTTTACTTTTACACACTTCTGATACTTACGTGGGGCCGTTTGGTGGATACATTCCTGTCCGACAGTCTTCTGTATACTGTGAATAAATGAAAATAAAAAGATTTCTGTGTGACTTCAAATTAAAAACATCAATACGCACGATGAAGTTAGACAACGCACTCAGGCTTTGTAAAAGTAACGGCTTTAACAGCACAATGATGAGGCAGAAATGTCGCTTACCGGTGGGATAAACTGTGTCGTTGCGACGGCAAATAAAGCAGCTAAAATAAAGAAAACACAGTGACCCATTTTTGGAGGATTTCACCCAAACTATCTCGACCAACGGCGGTTATTACATGAAGTTTACTGCGGAAGCTTCTTCTGTTTACCTCGTGACAGTGACCTGACTTTTATGCTATGGAGGGGAAACCGGAAGTTCTTAAGAGGACATAAAACGCCTTTTGTACAATAAACCAGGATTATTCACACGTAATTTCAAATAAATTAGCTAGTTATCAATTAAGTGTTTTTTGGTGTGCCATAAAAGTAAAAGCCTCCAATAAATAAAGTAACAAAGTGATATAACCCCCCCTCGATACCGATAGCCAGTGGTTGATTCCATGCGGAAGTGAAAATAAATAACATGACCACTCATGGGTGATTTGGATTGTTTCCTCCTGTTAACAGCTGCGTGTCTAATAAAAGACTGTCAATATATACTTGTCTCACACCGTTCTGCCTCACAGAGTAACTTTAAATATGGTTAACTAATCAGTTTAATAACATATCATACGCTACATGACCAAGTGTGCAGACACTTATTCATGTGCCTTTATGTTCACAGTTTTTATTGCACAACAAAGCTGCAAAGTCACAGAGCTAACATTGTTCTGAGTGGTACGGGAGACTAAGGAAACACAATAAAAAGCTGTGAAATTAAAACTGTTGTAGACTATCGCAGAAATCATGTAAGATCAGTGTGATCGGTCACATGTATCCTACAGTGTGAACATAAACATTATACAAACCACAGTTGGAAAGTAACTAAGTAGATTTAACTGTACTGTACTTTAACGTTAAGTTTTGAGGGCTTGTACTCTGCTTGTGTATTTCGATTTTATGCTACTTTATACTTCTAGTCCACTACATGTTAGAAAGAAACTTTTACATCACATTTATTTGAAAGCTTTAGTTTCTAGTAACTTTTCAGATTAAGATTTATATAAAACAGCATATGATTATTAAATATTAAATTAAATACAGAGCATTGTGATGTATTAAAACTAGTGATTCCCAAACTTTTGGGCTTGTTACCCTTTACAAAAAAGAAAAAATGTCTAGCTCTTGTCACATTTTTAGTTCCTCAACAGTAATCTCCCCTCTGAACATCTCACATGGTCTCATTTAAATGACTTCTTACGCTCAAAGAGGTCAAATCATTAATATTTCGCAAAAAGCACAAATCTGAGAAAATAATGCAAATTTATGTAGCAGCAAATTTATATTGTGATCATTTAGGAGGAGGCTGACCTCTGGGTTGGGAATGATTTGACAAAACCAGCAAACTGTAAACAAAGTATACAGCATAGCCCACTAATGTAATATTTAATACATCAGAGGCATGAGTCTGCAGAAAGAGTGCTTTACTTTTAATCCTTTTAGGGGACACACTACAGGTGAAAACAATTTTGAGATTTTGGGCTATTTTTGCTCCCATAACATGTCTCCTTTCGGACAAGTGAAAAGGAAACTTGGAAATGTATGCAAAACATAAGTCAAATTCAGAAAAAAATGACATACAAAAAAATCATTGCCTAATGAAGATCAACTGGGGAGACATCATGGTGATATCCATTAGTTAAATGTTTTACCCTGTTCACCTGTAGTGTTTACCTTCAAGTTGTTTCGCTGCCAATTCTGTGATTTTACTTCAGTAGGACTTTAAATGGACTTTTACCTGTATTTTTATTTTACATTGTTGTATCGTGCCTTTACTTCAGTAAAGTATGTGTGTATCTCTTCCCCCACTGAGACACTGATCATGGGACATCCTATAAACCAAAGGTTTAACAAACAGTTGCTCCACAGCAGAGTGAAAAGATAGTTAATTATTTACACAGCACAGGCCAATGCTTGAATCTATAAATGTCTCCACTACAATGAATTCAACTGGTTGCAAACAATACACAAAGACAGACAAAACTGATCAGATGATGCCATTTTATTCAAAATATATATATAAAAAAAAAAAAGTAAAATAAACAGCACATTAAATGTCAATCAAATGGCCAACTCTTTAAAAACAAGACATTTACAAAGACGTGGCAGTGATCTACAGAGTTGAGTCTTCACTTGCAGTACCTGTCTGCTTTCATTTTGCTTCTCCTGCAATGAAAAGAAAGTGACACGTTATATTCAGTGTTAGTATGTCTGTGCATCTATTTTCTGTTATTATTAAGTCAATGTCTACACCTGAAATTAAATTACTTCAAATTCAAAATAAATTACAAAAAACTGTGGCGTATGTTAATTGTGATAAATATATTTTACTATGTTGGTTTAAATGAGAAAAACTTTGTACAGTCAGTAGGTATGCAGCTTTGTTTAGTGCCTCTGTTAACATGCTGAAGCATATATGTTGCCAGGTGTGAGATATTAACAGTGTGCACACATTCTCACATCTCCTACTGGTTACTACTGCTGAAATGATGACGGTAATAGGTTTCTCACATTGAAAAAAAGAATGGGGGCTGGTCCCACTGCAGTAATTACTAAATCATTTTTGTCTTTATTTATACAACTCTCTCTAATATAAATCAAGAAAGGTGTAAAGGTGAGAGGTAAACAACCACAACAGCAGAAACATTATTAAGGAATGTATTAAACACCTTGACTTCCATCAACATTGAATTCTGCAATTTACTCCGCATTATATTTTGCTTTTACTCAACCTTCCCGTTAACCTTCCAGCTTAACTTTTAAATGTGCTTTATTAAAGATTTGGATCCTTTTTCAAAAGCAGTATTTAACTGGAAATCAATTAAAACATTGCAAAGTGTAGCTCTTTATTTTCACACGTTTTGTAAACTTTAGAATTTGTATTTAATGATCAGAAATTGAACTGAAGCCTTTTACTGGCCTTGTATTTCATTGAGTGCTTTAATGGATTTAAAATGTAGCACAACTTGAATTCTGTGAGTAAAAACAAAGAATCTGCAGCTTGATTTAAAAAGTAGATTGGGTGTTTGAGAATAAATGTCAAACGAGCATATTTTCACACCTGTCAAGCAAAGCTTCGTGAAACTTCCCGTCTGTTCTGGCTTTCTTTAGCACGGTGGAGTCTTCCTCGTTAACCCTGAGCCTCCGATCTTGAAAACTCTGAAACTTCTTCCTGTAATTCACACAGCAACATTAAAAAGATGATTACAAAGGCTTGTGCGAAGGCAAATGACTCAACACCTGATATACATATACACAAAAAACACATTCACCCTCAAAACTGCTGAAAATGTTCACAGCTTATCCTCTTTTCAGAGCTGACACTGAGGCTCTAACAAGCTAAATCCAAACAATGAGCCCAAGTATTAACTAAAGCAGAGTATCTTTATGTCGACAGTGACAGCTGAGCAGCATTATGCTGCATGTCTCAACTAACTAGCTGCCACAAATCAACATAAACTGTGCTATTATTTAAATACTCAGCTAAGGTTTAAGTGGAATTTGTTAATGAGGATAGAATATAATTTTTTATATTCAAAGTGACAGCTTTAAGGGAAACTTTGGTATTTTTCAACCTGTACCCTGTTTTTCCCATGTTTTTGTGTCAGAGTGACTAATGGAGACAATTGCTGAAATTGGTCCAGGATTGTGTGAGATGACTGCAGCTGAAGTGGTTTCGCTTAATAGGCTGCAATGTAATCCCTACAGGCAATTGTGCACTGTCAATTAACTTCCATTAAAAGTGCTTGTTTTTGCTACACAGTGGCTCAATAAGAGTCTGACAACATTACAGAAAGCACCCTACAGATACATGAAATGTTTTCCTGTACCTTTAACTGGTCTGTTTGTTATTGTGACAAAGTCTTGCTCAAGAAAAAGTCTGAAATCTAGCAAGAGGTCTTATTGCAGTAAAAATAATGGTGAAGAAATTAATGAGAGTTGGAGAGAGGAGTGCCAGGAAGAGTTTGTTGTGTTGGAGTACAGAAAGTGAAGCTTAGTGTTATCTATAAGACTTTCAGTGTAATGGCTGAATATTAACATGATTTTCACAATGTGGAAAAGTTGGTGAGATTTCCGAACAGGACTTCTCCTTGAGCGAGACTTGGTTACACACAATAACAGATAGGAACATCAAAAGGTAAAGATTTAAGGATTTATACTTCAGCAACGAATCAACGTTGACCTTCGCAGAGCCTACGTCGTACCCTACGTAGCCTGATGTGCACCTCCCCAGAAATGTAACTACACGTCGTGGCGTGGCAGACCTCCTGTCTATTTTTGTACGCTGAAACAAAGCTTTTATTTACTTTAATTTCACAGATAAGAAACAACAAATTGTGAAGACAATAAAGCCTCCACAAAAACAGCATTTTAAGTCTTGTGTGTGATTTATCCTGGCCTCATATGAGCAGAGGACATCTCCGCTAGTCGGTAGGCTACTTTATACAATGTAAAATACCATAGGCTTGTGCTAATAACATTAGCATGTTAAATTTGTTTGGAAAACGTGTTTAGCATAAGACAGTTGTTTTGTCAGTGAATGTTGTTAGTTGCAACGGAGCCAAATTATGTGCTGTTACCTTTGTTAAATGTTGCTGTTGTCCCTGGCTTCATATGGGCAGAAGAAAAGTCCGCTATCAGCTAGGCTAATTTATACAATGTAAAATGCCATAGGCTTGTGGTAAAAGCATTAGCATGTTGTATTTGTGGGGAAAATGTGTCCAGATAAAGACAAGTGTTTGTCTGCAAATGGTGTGAGTTACAGTGAAGCTGATTTGTGTACTTGTGTTTGAAATTGTCTCTATTAAGCCATGTTTAATGTGTGTTTAATGTGTGTTTTGAATCAACTAAACTTAACAGCACTTCACAGAAACCCTGCCGCTGACTAGTGTTTTGGAGGTGACACACACCATAAATGTTCAAATTCAAAATTTAAAAAAATGTTGCCTCCATTATTGACTTCAACACAATATCATGGGAAAATAGGCTCCAGGTTAAAATATGCCAAACTCTCCCTTTAAATCAGAGTGCCTTAATAGCCGAGCGGTTACAGCAAATGCCAAATTCATGCATGTCATACCCCTCTCTCCCCCTCTCTACCCATTATCTGTCAAATAAAGGTGAAAATAATTTTAAAAAAAATCTTAAGAAATAATGTTAGCTCAAATCTATAAATATATCTAAATAAGCTCTACCTGAAGTTTAGCAAGGTACCACTGTCTGAGAGGACTTTATTCTCCTGCTTCTGTCAGTGTGAACCTTGACGAACATTTTCCATTTTAAATGCACCTCGGGGAGCTTGAAATAACGTGTTATTTTAATGTAAGCAATCTTAACAATATGTTCAAATATCTACAACAACAGTGCCATAAACAAGCAGAGCATCCAGTCAGAAACTCCTCTGATATTTAGTCTCTCTTTCCTCTGCCAGTGTTTTATGATTCCCAGGCTGCACTCCATCCTGAAAGGCATTTTAGACGCTAAACACTACATCAAGACACAGGCTCAAGGGCAGCCATTATCAACATGTCAACATGATGAGTCCATTTCCCCAGCATTCATCTAAAACAAATAATAGAGTGGGAACACAAGCCAAAGCATGCCAAGCAAAAAACAGCTTCAGACATATTGCCTGGAACTTAATAGGCCACAGACGGGCCGTATATAAAACACTCGCAGCATCAGAAGCTGAAATGTGGTGTTGCCCGCTTCCTCATCCGCCTCTAACAGCAGACCATCAATTGCGTCTTTAAAGGCGCCGGACTGATGAGGCGGTAGCTCAAAGGCGTGATCCCACATCCAGTGATTTTGTTGTCAAAATCTTGTCGGTGCAGACCGACACGATGGGAAGATAATGGGAAGGAAATCACCCTCAATTCCCCTCAATCAGACTAAAGTGCTCTAGCTCTCATTTTAGAGGGAGCTGAGAGGTATACTGCTGATCGGTATACCATAAAATGTCTGGCTGTGGTGAAATACAAGTATAATTATTGATACTATGTGACAATAGCTTAAAGGCAATTACCACTTTAAAAAAGTCACTTCCAGGGTTTAAAACAGAGAAACAAGAAAGGCAAGAGATACAAGATGTGCTACACTCACAATAACTTATCTGTATATATTTTTTAACCTATTTAACTAAAAGTAATTTTAATTGAATATGCAGGGACACAGATTCTTTTTCTGTAGTAGCATTTCACAAACTCTTTTTTTTTTCAGCAGCATGTCTCTTTGCTGACGACAGCCTCTCCTCAAACAAAGCTTGTATCCTTCTCCACGAAATGTTTGATGTTCTCCATCTTGTCTTTTCCTTAATCACACTTCCTGTGTCATGTTATATGATGTCACGTTAGTTATGTGGTTGACACGGCTACAACCAGCCAGTAACAACCATGCCTACATATAAAGGGTAAAGGGTCTGCAGTGGAAACGCTGGGGTCTAGGTACTATGTCTGAAGGGGTACTTTTGGTTGTAAAGGTACCATACCGAAAGTGTTTGGTGAAAACGGGGCTTATGAGGATCTATAGTAAACCAACTTGGATGTATACCTGTTATCACATGACCAAAACTACTTATATAGGTCTTTTAATTTGGATATTATTTATGAATATTATTTATCGTAGGGATGTTCCAAAAACTTAATTAACCTGATGTTTAAATTGAAGTTTAAACAAAGACTACTCGACTGCTCTCAGTGAGAAAACACTCAAAAACAGTCAAAATTGAGCAAAATAATCTATAAAAGTAAACACTGTCTGATTTAATACATTATATATTATTTGAAATAGTTAATCACATTTTTTAATAACCAAATCATATTTTAAATGTCACTGAAATGTTGAAATGTTTAGCATTTTGCACCGGGCATTATGAACACTACACATTATCCTGCAAACAAACTCTGAAAACTCACAAAATAAAAATTAACAAATATCATTTGTTTACTGCATATTTAACGTCATGACTCATCTCTACCAAAAACAAAAAAAAAAACCACACTCATGCAGTAACTCTCATACATGAGTATGCATGCAAATTAACACACACACACACACACACACACACACACACACACACCCACACACACACACATCCAGGTCAAACTACCTGTCTCATTCAACCTTATAAAAAACACAACCAGACAACGAGTGTGTGTCAAGGCTCAGACATGGGCTACTTTCCATGTTCTGTGTCCACGGACAGCTGCGGACTTGTACCTGTCCCGTGGTTGTGCGGATACACGCAAGTCTGAGAGTGTACGTGTGCTTGAGTGTGTGTGAAAGTGTAAGAGAAAAAGAAAAAGTTTTACTCTGGTACCTTAATAAGTGTAATGGTGCTGTACTTCTGGTGCCAACTAGTGAGCATTTAATGGACTGGTCGACTTATTATGCACGTTCCTAATTTAGTGGCCTGAAGCGTTAACATACCCAGTAATTCACATGAAAAAAAAACAAGAATTGGGGAAAGTCTGAAAACATACACTTGACTGGTGAAGCAGAAATATTTGTTTTCTGGTTTTCTATCCGGTAAATTATCTCACCAGTCACGATGTGTTGTGTGTTTAATATTTTTCAGATATGTAGTATTTATTACAGCACTGTATAGAGGTTTCTATTCTTCTGGTCACTTTGTATTTAAGATGCATGTAAACTAACTTTTAACAGCAGCCACTGCTTCCCACAGCCCTAATTTAAAGTACTTGGGTGAAAGAACATCTGACTGGCTCTTAAACTGCACATTAGATGCAGCACAAAAAGGTCTACTGAACCTAACAGAGAATGACAGACAGTTAATTTAAAAATTATATGCAGAGAGAAGCCAACATGGGTTTCCTTCATTTGTTATTGATTGGGCTGATTGTGTATTGAGTCAGAACTGAAGTTATACACAGCGGAGGTTACTTACACATAATTGACCTCGCAAGACTTCACGTTGCCCCTGTCTTCTTCTGCGATGTCATCTTTACGCTTGACCTCTCTTTCCGCACTCGATCGGATCTGCTCATCATTCAGGGGAAAAAAAAAAAAAAAAACAGAAAGAGGGAGACATTTTGCATTAAATATCAATACTTTGAACCCCCTGAAGTGAGGTCACAAACATTTCCCCCTTCCACCTCCACAGTCAGGACCCCACGGAGATTGCATGCTTAAA
Organism: Cephalopholis sonnerati; assembly: GCA_019142605.1. Taxonomy (NCBI): domain Eukaryota; kingdom Metazoa; phylum Chordata; class Actinopteri; order Perciformes; family Serranidae; genus Cephalopholis; species Cephalopholis sonnerati. The sequence continues at coordinate 25,027,095 of JAGQAX010000003.1, read as the reverse complement.
GTGAAAGGATTAACATGCAACCTTGTGGAGGAACACAATTTACACATCACCTTCACCATCTCGCCATCCCCCGCTGTCTTGCTCTTGGCCACGATGTCCCCACTGTCACTGTAGGAGATGAAACAGCTATTTGCTGCCAGGAGAGCCATTTTGCCCTGAGGCGGAGCAGAAAGAAAACAGAGGAGGAGGAGGCAGTAGATTAGATAGAATTGCAGTGGGATTGGTTGTTGTGACAGGCATGAAAGGTTGCCTGATATTTGATGTAAAAGAGTCTCAAGGTTGTGCCGGGCAGGTTGTTTATAGGTTCAACAAAGCATCAAGGCGAGCAGTGCGCTACAGTGATAAGGCAGACGCATTCTGCATAATGAATTAGTTGTTCATGACTACGGTTAAGTGTAATCTCTCACGGGCTGAACTCTAATAAGGCACGGGACAGTGATAAAAAACGGTCCCTTTTTACATGATGTGCCACTAAAGCAAGAAATATGTGTGTGTGTAATCATTTCAAACTGATTGTTGTTCATATGAGCATCTATGGAAATAAAACCATTTACTTAAATAAATAAATTTCTGTAAGCATAGATCTTATTTATGATTATTTCCATCATCAAACCATCTGCAAATTATTTTCTCAGTTTACGACTGCCTCGTCAATAAAATGCCAGAAAGAAGTGAGAAATGCCCAACCCAATTTTCCAAACCGAAGTTAACATATTCATTTTTGGTGTTTTATTCTCCCAGCAGTCCAAAACCAAAATTATTGCTTCCATCAAGGAGGTTATGTTTTTGGTGCCTTTGTGCATTTGTTTGTCTGCCTGTCAGCAGGATTATGGAAAAACTGCTGGCCTGGTTTTTTAATAAAACTTGCGGTGCGACATTGGCTAAGGACGAACCCATTATACTTTGGAGAGGATTCGAATCCCAGGGTAGACACACAAATTATTTTTCACTGTTGTTAACATAGCAAGATAGGGCATTTGTCCTTTGGCTTTTAACATTACAGTCTTGATTTTTAAGTTTTGACCATTGTTTTTTTCCCTTTTTTTATCTCTCCTGTTCATATGTATTCTATTTTGTTTATTCATTTACTCTCTTTTTATTCTACAGAGTTTTAATAATCTTTTTTGTTCTGTTTTGGTTGGTTTACTTGTTCAGTATTGTATTGTTTTGTGTCTGTGTCATTCCAATTTTGCCATGTGAAGCACTTTGGGCTACATGTTTGTATTAAAGATGCAATAACAAATAAAGCTGAGTTGAGTTGAGTATAAATGCCAGACAGCTTACAGTCCAGGAGATGGTAATAAAGTTCAATAGTGACAAAACAGACAATTATAGGAATATGATGAGTCCATGTTCACAAATACCAGTAATCCACTGGGGCAGGCAACACATGTAGTCGCTTAAACTTCATACAGAAAGCAGTCGTTATGGAGCACTCAGCTGACATTATTCTAGCAGTTTGGGAAATATATTTAGACATATATGGTGGCTTCGCTTCCAAATTTGCATTTCATTGCTAGTTTTAGACCAATGCAGTCGTCATTTTCACGGCCAGTGCCCACGTTGTTTGAGTAGCAAATGTACTTGTGCTCAAGTGTGCACCAGTAGGCGTGTAGATCTCAAAATGAGGTGTGGTCAGGTGCATTGTTGGTGCATTGCTATTTTGAGGCAACAGAAAGGGATTCTGCCAGTGATCAACAAAAACCTGGTCTAAACAGGGCGCCGTTCGTATGGCGACCCACAGTTCTCCCGCTCCTGTCTTGGACGGGCTGAAACTGAAACAAATTTTGTTGCTCTGTAACATTTGCAATGACGATAAAGATCATTTATTCATTCAAAGTCAATGGCAGAGTATTTATCTGCTGATCAAAGGGTGTATTATTCAGACAGTAAGATGCGCCTACATAGATGGGTTCACAATGCGCTTCCACTCTGCTTGTTACACACACAGGGACAAGCGGATGGGTGAAATCATACATAATTAATGAGGAAAATATGAATTACAGTCTCTAAAATGTGAACAAAGCAGAGAGCAGAGCAGATCTGCTGTCTGACTCATAATTTAGAGAGCATTTACAAACAAGGAGCAGCGTAACCTCACTGATTATTTCAGAAATTCTACAAAGTTTATAACTACAGTTTTTAGTTTTGCGGCTTAAATGTCCCATGGTATGTGCTGCAGTAACATAACTGCTGTTACTGCATTACTCTCAGCAGAAAACCGCTCCCTTCTCCAATCTGCAGATTCCTCATGTAAATAGCAGTGCGCCAGGTGCAGGCACAGCTGGCTTTTAAAGGGAATAGGAGATGACACCCTGATTGGTTGAATTCATATTACGCCCAAAACACACCTATGATAAATCAAGGGACTAAATACAACCCCTTTGCCCCTTGCACCTTACTTAACGGCCATATTATGAACCGTTTAACTAGCAAAAGTGGAGTTGGACACGCCCTGAAGTGCATTGACGTGCATGCACTTTTGGACCATGCACTACAGATTATTTAAATAGGGCCCTATGCCTTTTAGTGTTGGTCTCAAAAACGTTCAGATGTCTCAATAACCCATCTCAAAGAGAGACAATCTAAAAGTATGTGCTACAAAGAAATGAGCACATGGGTCTGTAAAAAATGTACAGTTAAGAGCCCATGCTGAACAACTGAGTAAAACAGAGACATCAGATGTAATACAAACAACATTAAAAGGTCATTTCATCAACTGAGATAAAACACAAGTTCATAAGACTGTCAAAACACTTCTATGCATTCAGAAACGTATTCAGACCAACCCTGGGGGGCTACTGCGGTTTAGGAGATAAGACAGCTACCATTAACTGCAATATCCAGTTTGTCTCTGGCTGGGAAACTTTGTTACATCTCTCTGTCCCTAATTTCCTCTCATCTCTCTCTAAAGGCCATCTGTAATCAAGGCCATGGTTCTACAAAGTCATTAGACCAAGATGGAACAAAATAAAGTACTGTGCCAGATGAAAAAATGAATCATCCTCTGTTTGAGACCTTCCTATTCTCCATCCAAATTTACCTGCTGACCAACAGAGTTACATATATGCACCAATATTAGGAGAAACTTCAGAAGGTGCACTCACATCCTGAAAGACTGCTTCCCATTGTTCCCTGGCGCCGATAGCATCAGAGCGCCCCACAACCAAACCATCAGAGTTGATACCCAGGTACTTGCCATATCCAGACTTCAAGGCAATCCTGCAACAGCAAAAAGGCCAAATGAAATTCTGTGATGGTGCTACACTCAAACACTCAGTGCCTTGAGGAAGACAGAGCATAGACAGGGCCAATCTGATGTGTGTTATTTTCATGGATTTCCACGATATTTTTGCTTTCTAACAGATAGGTTTCATATTATTAGTAGAGATTCAAGGCTATTGCACACCATGTTTGTATATTTCATACAAAATTGTTTCAAGTTTAAAAATAACCCCAAAACAACCTCACACACCGACTCCAAAACTTTCGTCCATCATTAAAACTTTCGGAACAAGTTCGATTTCTGTGTTTTTGCTGCATACGTCAAAAGCCTTTAGAGAGTTGTTTGACTGAAGCGGTGAAGAAAATGTGCTGTAACCTGCAGGACACACACATCTGCAATAACACGGAGGAAGGGAGTGCACAGCATCATTTTTAATCTCAGACAGTCTACTTTCAACTGGGTCAGACAGTAATATAGAGGTGGATGATGATGTCGAGGAGGATGCGGACAGCACACACACACAGAGGGTGACAGTGTGGAGACAGAGGGGGGGGACAGCTCAGCCCCTTCAGCCGTGGTGCCAAATGCAGGACACTGGGGGATAGAGTGGTGTAGGCAACAGCCAGGGAGGTGACTCCAGAGGAGAGAAGCAAGGGAGCCAAAGTGTCTTTACAATTTGACTTGTACTGCAAATTTTTGCAATAAACAGAGAATAGAACACATCTGAGTCAGTGTGCAAGGCTTCTGTGAAACAGCCTTTTTCGGATGACAGATTAAAAAACACATCTGAAAAAAAACAGATTTGGTGTGCAAAGGCCTTAAATCTCAGATCCACAACTGAAGAAACAGCTCCACAATGGGCAGCACCTTCACGAGAAGAGGGTAAATTACCCCTGTACATTCAGACACTATAAACAGGCCCTGCAGAAGCTGAGTGTTAAATATGTTAGTGAGGGATTTCCTGTTGATGCAAATACAATGAGCAGTTTGTCTTGGCGTACTCACCTTGTGTCTGAGAGCTTGATGGCAGTAAACTGTTCAGGGGGGTCAGGTCCTTCATCGTCTGAAACATATAAAACAATATCAGCCTGTTAATAATGGTGTGGCTGTTATTGTTGCTTTCAATTCATATACAGAATTTTTCATTTGTTTGGATTTGTTATTAATGTGGCTCCTCTCTACCTGCAGCAGGCCGATGGCAAAGTTAAAATATTCTGTGATGCACGATGTTTTTTGACCCCTGACCAAATTTTGGACACTGATCTTTTAGTTTTGACAGAGGAAGCCTTTGCCACACAAGAGCAATCATCGAGTGTTTAATTGATTACTGTGTAACAATTAAGTGCCACTATTAAAATGTGCATCATTTTCTCTCACGGCAAGTTTATACTTGAGTCCTGCTTCATGTTTTAGTGATGCATTTCTTGTGATTAATAATGCAAACCCTCTGGCTACGCTGCGCTGTGTTGATCTGGGTCCACTTCACCAGCACTGAGACTTTTGGAATAAGATACAAACTGTTGTGTTGCATTTAAATGCTTTATTTTGTACTGCGGCTTCCTGAGCTCCTCATGATTTCATAAAAGTGACCTGCCTGTGATCGGGTCACTTCCTGACCTTTACAATAAATCAAAGTTTGGCACAATTTGTAGTGCGTCACAGAGGCATCAGGTCAAGAGAGAGCAGAGCCTGTGAGACATTAACGGGGAAAGCATTAATAAAGTAGAGGTAAAATGTGACACAAGCTGCTTTTTCAAGGCTGATTATCTTCGGAATATGTCAGACGGTGACCCTCGGAGTTGGCTAAGAGAACATCAGCGTGTTTCCTCTGACCTGCAGGTGAATGCGAACACTCTTTTTGCTGTCTTCTGAAACGCTGTCTCATCCACAGTGTGGCGCCTGTGCAGAAAATCCAGTAAAGAGGGCAAAATCTCTAATCTCTCTTTCTATACTGCTAGCTCGCATCCTCTTTCATCTCTTAGAAATGAGCTTATGTGCATGCAGAGGATGAGGACCCACTAAGGGAATTGGGATGTTTCAATCTCCCAGCCGTTTTCACTGGTTCTCACAAAACGTGGGATGAATTAATTGTTAGTAGTGTCTCTTTCTGGGCAGACTGTTTCAATGAGCACCACTTCCTCAGAAGTGCCCAGAGGCAGAAGTGAGTGAAAACTCAGAGTTAGCTCTGTCCTCGACTCAACCCCTGTTCAGCCTTTTCAGTCTGGTGTCTGGATTTACTACTTAAATACTTACTGCTTTGTGGACTGAAGGCAAAACCCCCCGTCATCCCCACAACGCCTGGAGCCTACAGTAAATGCAACCTCACAACTGAGTTTTAAATTCTTCAAGTTTGTACAACTGTGGCATACGTGAGCAGATGCAGACTTTGCACCTTCATTTAAATGCATACAAAATGAAATGCAGAACAGCTTACATTCTACATGTTGCTATTTTTGCATTATAATCCTGCTTTGTAGTTTCTCTGAGGTAAAGTCTTACTTTTTTCTCCTGTGCTTCATATCTAGATTCATCATCCTGGGTGAGGCTAGGTGATACCGATCAATATATTCATGAAAGATATTTTCAATATCAGTATAAATCACAAAATGGCAGATCTATGCAAAATTGTACATAAATGAATCAAATTGATGTTCAATGCAATTAAATGTGATCCTTCAGATGGATTTCAGCATCAAACTAGGGCTGAAACTATCATTTTCATTATTAATGAATCTGCCAATTATTTTATAAACAAATGATTTTGTCTATAAAATATCATAAAGTAGTGAAAAATGCTCATTATCAAGTCCCACAGGCCAAGGTGATGTATTAAGATAAGCTTTTAATTTAACTAACAGTCTATAACTCAAAGACATTGAGAAAAGTTTTAAATTCTCACATTTGAGAAGCTGGGACGAGGAAACGTCAATTATCAAAATAGTGATAGTTGTGATTAATTTTCTCTTGACTGACTTTTTAATTAATCGACTAATCACCGCAGCTCCTTTTCAAACATATAAATTATAGACCCTAATAAGGAACTTTGTTTTGATTCATTAACAGTGTTCCGCAAAATGGTAACAAGATCTGATCATATCATCATAAAGCAATTTTAACTTAGAGTACTATAATGCTGAATTATTGCCCAGCCATAATCCAGGGCAGTGCAGAGCTTTATTCCATGTTCCACTATATAACATAAGCTGAAAAACACCTTTAAATGTGTCCTCCTCACGCTCAGGAATTTACCTGCACTAAAAATACACTTAAACATTTAATGTTAATGGAATTAAAGGTCAAGTGTGTAGGATTTAGTGACATCTAGTGTTGAGGTTGTAGATCTGAAACTCCCATGTGCCAAGCATGTAGAATAACTACAGTGGCTGATGCGAAAACATGAATAGCACTATCTAAAACCAGTGTTTGGTTTGTCTAATTTGGGCTACTGTAGAAAAACAGAATAGACTCTGTGGAAGAAGACCTGCTGCATATGTAGACATTAACAGCTCACTGTAATGTAATAAAAATGTGATTTTTATTTTCAGGTGATGCTAAACTAATGAAAACTTAGTTATGAATATTATATACCATTTCTGCTGATAGATGCACATAAATCCCACAAACTGGACCTTTAAATATAACTGGTTAAAAATCTTTGTAAAATCTGAATGAGTTTGTGGGACAACTGTTATGGAGGTCTTTGGCAGTTATTTAGAATAAGAAATATGACCCGAAATGGTAAAGTTGTTGCAATCATAAAGCCAGCAATGCAGAAAATGCCTTGAGAAACTTACAAATCTTTAGAAATATTAGAAAAAGCTGTATTTTTACACCAGAAATGAATGCTTGATGGTTGAAAAGCAATTACAGTACACCTTTATATAACCAGTTCTTAATACAGACATTTTTGACTGTGCTTAGAGGAAGTGATCAAACTGAGTAAGACTCACTAGAGCTGTGTGAACGACCTGACTCCTGAAAAGACAAATCCTGAAGTCACTTCACTGCGTCGTCTTACCTTTGTGTGGTGCACCGAGTGTGAAGAGCCCGCTATCCAGGGCATGGATGTAAGAGTTGTTCTGCATCTCTATGGCAACTGTTCCAGTGATCTCCCCAAAGCTGCTGACGCACCACCAACCACCTGGCGAGCAGAAAGGTGTAATAACACATGCCACCTCTGTGTGCTTAAAAGCCACAGCAACCTTAAGCTGCACATCAATAATGTTTTTCAAACCAGCTTCAAGGTCTGTGCTTTCAACGACTGGTAACACAAAATACTGATTTTATAACAAAATTTCTTTTCAGTTCTGTGCTTAAATATAACTTACATTTCTCTGGTCATAAAAAAATAAAATCAATCAATCCTTGAACGCTGACATTGGCAGATTTTGATATGCAAATACTACAATAAGAGATATTTTTATATTCAATCTATCAAATGCATTTCTTTCCATCACACTGCAAAGAGCATAAATAAACTTCTGTCATCCTGATTTTCTAACCGTCCTACTGCTTAGGAGATTAACAGAATATCAGACTGTCGGTTGGCTTTTACGATTTAGAAATATAGTAGGTACACATACACAACCTTAAGTGCAATATCGTAGGCAACTGGACTTGCTCAAGTTCCACCTTTAAACCCTGTGTGGGTTTAAATCCTGTGACTCTGCACCAGTCTGTTACAACTGAGGAAGCCTCTTGGATGAGAGGTGAAACATCTTCAAGAAACTCAAGCAAGTCCAGTTGCCTATGATATAGCACTTAAGGTTACCATGACCTGGAGGACTGAGAATATTCACCAACTTGTTGCACATACCAACAATATCAACTTTTTCCTCTTCATCTCCTGCTTTTCTCTTCTTATCTTTATGCTTCTTCTTTTTCCTGTGAAAATAATAATAAAATGTCAAAGAACATCTTCATTAGTTTGCTATATGCTTATTTACACAGGTGGGTTTAGCAAAAATACTATAACATTAAACCTTTTAAACTGGCATGTTAATTTGTGACACAGTCCTGGAGTACACCTGTACATCACTACAGCAAGGTGAGAAGTTAAACCACTGGAGGTCAGCGAAAAGAAGATTGTCAATGGGAGGTAGGTTGCTTAAATTTTGTTGTGCTGCAGCATTAATTCAAGACAAATTTAGAATTCTACACACTTAAAATACCCCACAACTACAAAGTGAATAATGCTTTATAGTTTATTAGTAACTTATTACCTTTAAATATGCAGATATTTCTCAAAATTAAACAGTGTACAGTGTAGTTTAGTGTCGGTTTGTGTGGCTCGCCATTATCCTCCCTGAATATCCTGTTTTTATTCTCAGATTGCTCTAAAAAGAGTCACAATAGTCCCTTGTTGTTCCATTTCACAGTGATGAAGCTTTCTGTAATCTTCTGTCATTTTAACTCTCTCTACACTCCTCACAAGTTTTTCTCTCATCAGTTTCCTGAATTTCACTTAATGCCCTGCCATATAAACAAAAAAAGAGGTTCCCTACATATACAGCCATAGCTGAACTCTGATTTAAGAATTGTTGATACCTCTGTTGAGTAGATGCTTTCTTTGTTCTCTGTTAGGTTCTCTGAGACTGACTGCATATTGTGGATGTTTTGAAACCGTGACTATGTTAGTCCTCAGCTTCAGCTTCAGCTTCAGAAATGCAATTGAATGTCTTCTTTCATCAGCGCCATTATAAACTGAATACTATGTACTATGTACTTGATCTGATGTTCAGGCATCACCAAGAAATCACTTCGGCTTCTGGCATCTTGTAGTGACTGTATATAGGATCACTTTAGACAGACTGCAATGTTAGCTAACTAACGTTTTAGCCTCAGCTAGCTTTAGCATTAGCGACAGAGAACCCGTTTGTTAGCTGTAACTACACTGCAGATGGCAGCAATCAGCGGTACTAAGTAAAATAAACACATACCCTTTGTTGTGACCTTTCAAAACCAGTTTGGTTGATTTCACGTGAGAATATTCAGCCATCGATTTACCTAGCTGGAGGTTAGCACGGCTAATAGACTGTGTACAACCTATGGTTCCTTACAAAGTTGGCTATGGTGGCCGCGGAGGCACATTCTGCTCCAGGCTCATCCAAACCAAACAAACTCAAATCATTTAAGTTACCTACTTCAACAAATATGAATTTACTCATAGAATATTTTATATCTTCTTCCTCTTTGTGGTACACAACACGGAGTGACCTAAGAATAGAAACTCCCTTATACTGCAATGCAATACGACGGAAGCATTTTTCTGAATTAGCATTATTATTATTCATTATTATATCAAAATCTGAGATAAATTGTCATGCACAACACATTTGCCCCGCTTTTCTGAAACCATGAAATTATTATCTCAATTACGAGGATAAAACATGTCTTTTGAAAAACATTCTGCCCTGTTTTTTTTTTTTTTTTTTTTTTTTTCTGAAATAACGAGATTATCATCGTTTGTTAATCCAGGAAAAATAACGACATCATATTTTTTTCAATAAAAACTTTTCCCATAATTATGAGATGATAATCTTATTTATTCATAAAAACAAGAGTTTTTTTCATGAAAACTTTTGTCATAATAATAATCTTGGTAATTCAGAAAACAAAACAAAACAAACAAAATACAAGGCATCTTTAATATCAAATGATTACATTACACTTCCATATAATACAACAGCCAGTGTAATATTGTCATCTTATATAAAGCCCCTGTATAAAAAAAAGCCTACCATATTTGTGAATCTATTTTAATTTCCTTTGACACTGTGTAAAAGAGGAATTGATATAATTCAATGGTAATTACTGCAACTGTAGTGTGTGGTAATATTGTACTGAACTAAATTAATTTCCAATATATTGACCTGAACAAAATATCAATATCAATATATCATAATGAACAAAAAAAGAAAGAAAACAAAAAGAAAAAACAAATGCTGCAGAAACCTATAATTACATAAATACAAAATAGAAAAAATTACAATACAAACACTTAAACAATATATAAATTAAAGGTATCAAATAAAGCTGTTCTTAAAATTGAAAGCAGTGTAGTTTTGCAATGCTGAGTGCTGAAACGTACAAAAAAAAAAAAATCCACATTAAAAACTTTTGGTCATGTTAGGACCTCACATGAAAGGGAAAAAAAAGTATATAAATTCATATAATCCAGCACTGGATTGGTTGGGCTTTAGGAGACACACATTAATCTGCAGACATACTTTAAATAAATAAATAAATAAATAAATACACTAAATCCCCCCAGTCCATGTGAATTACACAACCTACAGTCACAGCACTGCATGTCGCCAGCATACAACGTATAATTCACATCATCTAAATTCTCAGTTATCTGTGTTATTGTCATGTATGTAAGTAGCTTCTTTGCCAGGTTTGAACTGACTTTGGTTAGGATATCACAGGGAGAGCGAAACTCCAGTGAAAGTGGATGGGAAGTGACCAGGTAGACCTTAAGCAGACGGTCACTGTCATACAAACATCCAACAGGTCAGGTTTTGTCCTAATCTGCACCTTTGAGTAATTTTTCAATTTCCATACCAGCCTAATATACAGTTGAGTTAACTAAGAGAATAGTAATTGCTGTCACTCAGCACCATGTGCATTATATTGAATACATTTTTCTTTCAGATTTAATTTAGCAGATCATAAATCATAAGAGACATTTTATTATATTTGCATCAGGATTGAGGTTAAGGTCTAAAGAAGTGGTATTTGTCTCTTTTTGTCAGCCTACACACACACACACGCACACACACACACACACAAAATGTTAAAAGTTCTTCAAGTCAAACCCTCTGACACCTTAAATGCAAAAATAGTCCCACCAATCAACTGCAAAGGTAGGCAGAGGGAGTGACCCCAAGCGTAGTGTCCTCAGATAAATGTTTATGCTAATGTTGCTTTATTTAACAGGAATGGCCCAATCAGGAGCCTCTGACAGGAGGTAATAAATCATGTGCGGACACTGTCAAGAATAAAATAAATTAGACAGTAGCTTGTGTTATCTGCTCACTGCAGTAAAATTCAGCTTGTAAGAACTCAATCATTCAACAGAAAAAAAAACGGGCCTGAAAAACTGATGAGTGCCGCCCAAAACTCAGCCAGACCCACCATAATAACTCCAGCACGAAACACGTCTTAAACGATGCAGGAGAGACACTAATGTAATACCTCAGTGAGCGACTGTTGGTGTTGCTGTGCTTGAGGAAAAGTTGGTTCAGACTACGGAAGATTAATCTGGTCAGAAAAGTCTTGTAAGCTTTGAGGAAGTTAGCCTGTGGGGTTTTCAGAAGTCATGAATCAACATTTTAGCCCGCCTGAACTGAATCCCACTTGTACTCGCTCCGTCATTTGTCAAATTCAATGATACTTTGACAGCAATCCCTGTTGTTGATGGGATTAAACAGTCATAACTTGTACTGAGAGAGCCGAGTGGTTAAGCCCATAAGTACTTAAAAAGAGCTGACGGAAGACAGTGTCAAGCAAAAATGGTAACACACAGTACCTGATGCTACAGTACGTGATCCTGCAGGCTGATATTAAAGTGCCACTTTCTAATATAGCATCCTTTAAACTGGATTTTAATTAATGCTTTAATACATATTTAATGAATAATTCACAAATGATCAGTCATAAGCTCTTAATACAGACAGCATATAGGTTGCCAGTTTGTGAAAAGTTCCTCTTTTGGTGCTGTTAATCCTTTCTATTTATTAATGAAGTCATACATGTTAATTATTCACTGTCAAATAGGCCATTAAAGTTATAATCCTCGAGATGTCAATGAAATTAAACCCCATTTTTAATGTATTTAGCAATAGCCATTCAATATATTTCTATTCTGCAATAACCTCTAGTTTTCACTGTTCGGGCCCTGACACACCAACAAGCTGATGGCTGGCCATTGATTAATGTCAGGCTGTCAGTGAATGTCTGTCACCCTAGTTTTTGCAGCGTGTCCCGCATCATTGGCACTAGTCGATCCTTGTCTGCTTCTTTCAGCCAAGTCAGTATGTTAAAATTGGCGTAGGAGATGGTGATGTCTGTTAGTGAATGAAATCACTCTGATTGGCAGTTCAGCTCAGTGTAGGAGAGGGAACGGCTAAACAGACGGCTCAAGTCAAGAGGGAGTGAAGTCAAAATTATGTTAGGTAAGATAATGTTTTGTAGCCACTAAGCTCTTTAGCTGAAACTGGTTATATTTGTTTGTGTTACTGTTGGTTAGAGCATGATAAATGTCATTTGCTGTGTTGTTAATGTGCTAACTGGCTAACTTGCGTCTGGAATTCGTCCTGTCAGTCTTCTTGTTTCCCTTTTTGAATGAGGAATACAGACTAACGCCACCTGCTGTCATGGAGAGTTATTTCCTCTCACACAGGTGCAGAACGTACGTGCTAGTTTGCTGTTGACTTTAGTCTTTGCAATGTGTTCAGTGCAACTTTTTGGCTAAGACACAGGCAACATGAAGCAATCCAACAGTCGACCAAAAAAATATTGCCAGTGAGAACGTAACGTAAGAAAAAACAATCCCATTTCCACTCTCATTTGTTTTGCCTTGCCATAATTATGTTTTTTTTTTCAGCACCGTGAGTCTTGGATGCCTGCTGCTTACGTTCTGACACCTAGTTGCTCCCTTTTTTTGAAGGCCCAACCTCACCTGAGCGCTGTGGGGGCACACGTCCATGAACGTCCCAAACACAGAAAATAACAAGAAAATAAGAAAATACAGGCAGATAAATACACCATCTCAGACTTCTAGTGGGTCATTAGGCAAAGGGGATTACTTCTGTATGACTCTATACATTATTTTTTAGTAAAGCCTGCATGTATATCTTTAAGTGTAATAATTTTCTTGCCAAAAAGCAAATAAAAAAGCGACAATAGTAAATGTAAAATGTAGTGAAATAGTAAAAAAATGTATAAAAAAAGTCGTCAAGACAACGAAATGGCTCAGCAATGTTACATACTGAGCATCATCTATTTAAAGTTTTCTAACTAGTCACCAAAAGACACAGGTCATACCAGACCAAGGGTGGCTGCAGCCACTAAACTTCTGTATGCATTGAATCAAACAATGGTGCATATTTTTCCTTAGGAGTTCAGTTGAGTTCAAGTTTCAAGTCTTTTTTTGTCACAAGCTCAACAATTACAGCATAGCAGTCGTGGCAATGAAATTCTTGTTCCCAGGCTCGCTCCAACAATGAAATCTTCTTTCCATTTTTAAGAGAAAGAATGTGTTAGTGCTTTTTCAAAATAGACAGCCTTTCTTTAAAAGGTCATTAGTAAAGCATTTTTACATCCATCCCACAAGTCTGCAGTTGTAAATGTTATTAACTTTTTTTGTAAATGAATTTTGGTCCAGACACTGCTGCTCTTTTCCAGACAGTAAGTAGTCAAACAGCCCATTTAGAGGTCTAAATGATGAATTAAAGAGTCAGCTAAAAAGACAATGCAGGTGTCATGCTGGAGAAGCATTAACACCACCCAGGGAGATTTTTCACAACCTGGCTATCAAAAGTTGTAGGTCGTAATGGCCGATTAATGATCTGTAAAACAAGAGTAACTCATTTATTAACAATTAACTAAGACATTTGTTGAAACTTATAAACCGTTTATAAAGTGTACCTTATGAGAAAGCAATGTCAAAAATATGAGACAACTAAAAAAGACATCCAGCACTGAATATGTCAGATCCTGACATCCAAGTAGGCTTTGTTGTTTAGATACTCAGAGTTAAAGCATCAGTAAAACTGACACCTTAAATCAAATCCAACCAAAATGACATCTCAGGACATTAATATTCCACAGCTGTTACCTACACCTCCTGTCAACTGTATATTTATTGCTTCACAGATACATCACAACATCAGCGGTCATGTTTTGCCATCACAAAGACAAGCTTGACAGAGTGACTGAAAATCCTCTTCACAACATGTAGGCTGATACAGTTTATGCAAATAATGTAACAGCACCACACCTCTCACGCTCTGAATGTTTGATCTGTCATCTTGTGAAGGATGAGTTAATTCAGGAACACTCCTATGTCCTTTGTGTCTTTCATGTCCTTGTTAAAGTGCCTTTTGTCTAACAAGTCTGCCTGCTCCATTAGCTGCCTTTCAAGTGTGAAAAAGCACATTTATCATCCTTTATACTGTACAAAACCCACAACAGGGCTGACAAGGAATTAACCATTGTTTCTGAGGTGGAAGCTTCTTCATGTTTGTTTTCGTCCCTAAATTGGCATCGCAAATGATTATAAAATGCTGTTTTATTTTTCGTTTGTGGTAATTCACTTTTTAACCAAAGGGTGAGATGATGTCAGTGAGACGATCATCTACCACTTTGATCTACACTGAAATATCCTGACAACTACCGGATGGATTACCATGAAACTGTGCACAGACATTCATGTTCTCCAGAGAATTAATCCTAATGAATCTGGTGATCCCAAGACTTTTCCTCTTATTTGATATTAAAGGTCTCCAGAGAATGAATCCTAATTAGTATCCAACTGATGTCCTTGATGCCCATATCCATACTTGACAGCTTGACAAACAAACAAAAACCAAACAAAGCAAACTATATATATGTATTTTTTCCCTTTTTTCTTTTTAGTTGGCTCATTGACTGTATGTTAAGAAGGACGACACGACAGTTCCCCAAAAGTGAAGCCAAAGCATCTTGATATTGTTATTTTAGGTAGTTCTTATCATGCTAATGTATGTTCAAGTGTTTGGCTATTTGATGCAATAAAAAGGGATTGTGAGGTCATGATTGACAGCTGTGTGTGTGCGTGTGTGTCAGCTGGTGTGCTCGCAATTAATGGTGCTGCTTATGATTCGTTGGCAGGAACTAAAACCTGCAGAGATTGCCACTGTGCAGACTTGTTCTCCAAATGACATCACCAGCGCAAGATGGCAGCAACCGTATCCAGGATACTTTGGCTTAATTTTTTAACAGTGGGAGGAAGTGGAGACATGTGTCTGTCTTTATATACAGTCATTGGTCAAGTACTTATGACTTCGTAATCCCTTGACTTTTCATCTTGTGCATCAACATGTCAGAATTTGCAATTTCCAAGTGAAATTTATCTCACCTAAAGTTATCCATGGCTCCCTGAGCATGTATCCCAAAGACTCTGGTGGTCCCCTAACTCTAAATCTAGCGCCACCATCAGGTCAAAATTGTCTGTTTGTCTAATACTGTGGTTAATAAGCAGATACATGAAAAATGAGCGACTTCTCATCAGCCTTAGCTGTGCTTTGTGTTTGCTACTAATTAGCAAATGTTAGCATGCTAACACGCCGCATTTAGATGGCAACCATAAAATGGCTGACAAAGAGCTGCCACACTTTGACTGGAACAGGGATACCCAGGCTGCCTATGGGTGCCAAACCTAAGGGGGGAACTCACCAGTGAACGCCTGGTAGCCCAGGTCTTGACCCATGAAGCCTGGTCACGCACAGCCTGAAAGACCTACATGGACTCACCAAAGGAGGGGAGGGCATGCTGACAACTGGCACCGCAAACTGGTTCTGGGGATGTGGAATGTCACCTCACTCAACATGATCAAGACCCTGCCCAACTGTTGTGTGGTTCATCAGGATGACTTCTTCAAGTCATCACTGCTCTGGACATGGATGCCATGATGAGTCTCATGGCGTTAATAACACCCTGGATACTGAGATTGTCACAAAGTCTGACCATAAGGAGAATGAGACTCACATCCTTATAGAGTAGAGGAGGAGGGCTTTCTGCTCTACACATACAGACCTTTGATTGTCATGCTCAATCAATGTTACTTTATTTCCATACCATATCAAGAATGCTAAAAGAGGAGGTGCTCTAGGAACTACACGGTGCCAGACCCCCCGGCCTCTTCAACGGCCACGTCTGGGTCATGCATTTGAAACACAAGAACATCAGATAGAGGAGAAGGTTGAGGAGTGCCAACTGTATATAGCTGGGCTCATCTCTGGGTTTGGAATCAAATTCCTGGAGAGGAATCAATGTGGCTGATGAGAGGGACGTCTGGACTACCTGGCTTAGCTTATTGCCACGATGACCCTGAACCGGGTAAAGGAATACTTTACTCACAACATGATCATTTATACATGAACTAGTCACCCTGTTTATGTTGAATTTGTGAAGAAAAAAAATGGTGGACAAAGAATCCAAAAATGGAGAAAATTCTTGATGAATTTAAGTAAAGTGGGGCCACATGTAACAACAGCAAAACTATATCAAAACATTTGTTTCAGAACTTTAACACATCTCATGCAGTATAATTCAAGTCTCATTTATCTAGTTATGTTCAGTATTTCCCAAACACATACACTGATGAGGAACCTCTCATACGAGTAGGTATAGCTGCAGCCAGAGCAACTACATGACTCACCCACCATAACTACACATAAGTCCAGGATTAGCCCCCTTTGCCCCCTGGGCCTAAAGCAGAAGCCCTGAACACTGAGTTAGCATTTAGCTAGCTATGAAGTGTGGGCTTTTAAGGATAGGGTTAGGATAAGGGTTACATCTTGCTACATATGAGGTAACTCATGTCTTCATGTATGATGAATTTTAAGGTTATTGCTACGTTTGGCCTCATATGTATTTAATATGACATTGAGTTGTAGCAGGGTTCAAAGACCTGTCGCACTGGTGTGTTTGTCTTGCACTGGTGGCAGTACAGTTATTAAAGTCGTGTCGTGCAGGCTCCAAACGGACTGTGGCTGCAGCTTTACTGACCTCAGCTCAATGGAATGCATGAGCAGAGTTCAAACACATGCACTTGCCGAAGCGCTCTACTTGTATGCCAAAGTGTTTTAAATAGTATGCATGCATGTGTTCGAAAAATACTGAGCATACAACTCAGTAAGTGAGAACCATTTCACTCCAACTCATCAAGAGTTTTCTCCATTTTTGAATTACTTGTTCACCGTGGAGTTTTCTTCATGAATTCAGTGTTACACAGTGTGAGTAGCTGACTTCCAAATGATAACTTTGTATGTGAAGTGTTCCTTTAAATGGCTCCTACATGTTGTTATAATTCACAAGCTAATGAGGTCTCTCGTTTCAACACCTTCCAGACACCATTTCTAATTACCTCTCTCTCAGACATGTTTGTTGTGCCTCTCTCTTCCTGTGCCTCTTTCATCCCTCTCTAAAAAAAACTTTTACTTATGAAGTCACTTCCATCACCCCACCCTCCACCTCACCCCACCACCCCCATCACCCCCGCCCCCCTGACCCCCTCCCATCCCACATCTGTCACATATAATCCTCCGGTGGGGATTTAGGTGATAGAAGGTTAAGTTGCTGACAGTGTGGAGCAGGTGTTTTCATAAGTGGCAGCGTGCTGTTACATTGCACTATGGCCGCACTCTCACTTTGTCAATGTCACCGCTCCTTCACGATGTGTTTCCTCGGCTTTCATGGTGTGTGTTTGTACAGACTGACGAAATTTATGATGTGGACGACGTCTGAGAGAGGGAGACAGATGAAGATGGATCAAGTAGCTCAGTGCCCCAGGGCTGCTTAGTTAAAATGGTGTAATGATGTAATTTCCTGAGACTGACACTGGGGAAGAGAGTGAGATGTTGGACAGGTGGAGAAATTAAATTTATGACCTATTTAAGCCATTCGGTGCATGTAATGTGTGGTTATTTTCACTCTATATTTCACTTGAATTGATGACAATATTTAGGTAAGATGTGACATAAATCACAGCATATAAAGGTCAATGTAAGAGCTTAATTGATGGCAGTTATTAAATCTTATTTATCATCCTATAATGACAGTTTTTTAATAATTTCTGCAATGTATTCAGGCTTCACTTGACTAAAATTACCTGTCACACAGTAATTATGTAATGGAATATTGCATCTCAGAATGTGATTGAACGCAGAGTGAAAAGGAAGGCTCTCTGGAAAAGAAAGTGCCTAACATGCATATTTATTCTTGTATTATTAAATGAAAGGTGCAAAAAAACATTTATCAACAAAAGACACATAAGTAAGAAGATTAACTTGAGAAGTGCAAGGAGAGCTATTTATCCTCGGATGAATAGAGTGCCTGCCTTAATACTTTTCATGGTGGACTGGACTGCGGTATTACTTGACTTCATGGAGCTCTGGGTCTGGAAATTGACTACAGTCTACAGTCATTTAGAGGTCTTATGGCAATTTCGCTGCAGGTTATGGAAGAGAGGAGTTCAGCGAATGGATAAACACCTGTGACATTTCCTTTCAGGACCATGTTCAAGGTAACAGTTTCAACACTACCTTTTTTCTTTCCTCTCTTGCCAGATTTTTAATGCTTCCTCTCAGGGAAAGTCTCTCCGCACTGGATGTAATTTATTATTTTAGTTCTTAATTCACACAAATAAGATACTGCATTTGCTTTTGACACCGACTTAATTTAAAAAGTAGTTATTGACTTTCTGATGTATAATTGAATCACAGTTTACTGAAACTGCACTAAACAAATGTGGTGTGAATCCACTCGCGTTTGCTTGCCATAACTCATGGCCAAGTTTTTGTTTCAACACGGGGGGCGAAACATAGACATCTGTGGGGTTGGGATCTTCCCCCAGGAAATTTTGAGCATCAAACACTTAACTTCCTGCATTCTGGTTAAATTTTATACACCAAATTTTACTTTTTCTGCATTAATTTATAGTATACACTCACCAGCCACTTTATTAGGTACACCTGTTCAACTGCTCGTAACACAAATAGCTAATCAGCCAATCATGTTGCAGCAACTCAATGCATTTATGCATGTAGACGTGGTCAAGACGACCTGCTGAAGTTCAAACCGAGCATCAGAATGGAGAAGAAAGGTGATTTAAGTGACTTCGAACACAGCATAGTTGAGAAATTGAGTATAAATCTAATAAGATTGTTTTCTTTGCTGTATAATCACCTGAAAATAAGAATTGTTGTGTTTTCAGTCTCTCAGAGTGAGCCGTTTATATCTACAATGGAAGATTGGAGATTGCCATGTTGCCCCGCCATGTTTCAGTAGCCAAGAATGGACAAACCAAACGCTGGCTCTTATTAGGCACATTCGCATTTTTGTGTTTTAGCATTGGACAACATGGTTAGTAGTCCCTCTGCAACGAGCAGCATCAGAAAAACACTGATTTTTAAATGTGAAACTTCTTGACTCAGTGTTTTTACTGGTTTAAATCGCTGTGTCCATTTGATTTGGAGAAGAAGAGGACCTCTGCAGATAATTCGGCTCATGGTAACCCCCTGAGTGTCTGGATCAGAAATAAGGTGAGCACACATGAGCAGGCACTAGGATCACAGTCTGTTTATGACAAGCTGGACAGCATAGGAGAGACACTGATTTGTAATGTGAAACCTCTATTCAGTGTTTTCACTGGGTTAAATCTCCTGGTCTGTTTGTTTTGGAGAAGAAGAGACCTCTGCGGATAGTGCGGCTCCTGGTTAAAACCTCCTAAATAATGAACACTGAAAGAATCCTAACCCGGAGAAGTTTCAGCTGGTTGCAATCTGCAATCCTTTATCAAGAAATGCCACTAAATCCTGCACTGTGGACCTTTAATTTTGTCACAATAAAAGTCCTCTGCTACTTTCATGTTTTTATTTTGGGGAGAACTGCACATGCGCTTAATATAGGGGGAGGTGTCTCCTGGATCCCTCCCAAAATCTGCGCCTGTGAATGGACTAAATGTTATTCAGAATGTGATCATGTTAAAATGACAAACATATCCTGCAGTGTGCTCTGTGTGTAGGTGAAACTGTGCCTTAGATAGTCCAAAATCATAAACTGTCATGCTATCAATGACCTCTTTCAAACATATGTTACTCATCAAGGTTATAGAGGAAATAAAAGATGAAGAAACTTTTACAGCCTTTTACAGCCGGCTGCCCTTGAGGACTGTGTTCAGTGCCAGGATTTATAAAAAGTACACTGGCTTCTGTCTAATTATAAACTTTCTGAAACCAATAATTTAGCGAGCCACTGAAAATAAACTTTTTGGGGTAAATTTTTCTGTGCGTGGATGACGGATTGTTGCAGGCGTGTATTTTTCCAAGTTTAAAATGATGACCTGCATACATCTCTCCCTCTTTCCCTTCCTCTCTCCGTCTCTTTCTGTGTCCCACTGACAAGCGATGTGGTTTTTGCTCTGAATGGTTAGTGCTTGCTGTCTGTGGCTCTGCTCCGTTGGCTTACGCAGTCTTGTTCTTGCTTCAGAGCACCCCAAATCCCAGCTTCTGTCACTCCCCCCTCCCTCCTGTCTTCTCACTCTATGCTCACCGTCTACACAGTCCTTTCAACCCCATCTTCACAGACCTTGAGATTGCCTTCCATCAGTTGTGAATGTTAAAAGAGACTAATTTATTACCCAACCCGGGTCCCTCTGCAGCAGGGCCGAGGAAGGCAGTCAGGCTGCAAGAATGACTCATCCAGGGCTTGTAGTTTTGCACATTTTCACTGGGTGGCAGTATACACGCACGGCTCTGTGCACCAAGCCACCTAAAGCCCAGCATGACATGCTCCCCACTGATCGCAATTTGCCAGTGTGAATTTTAGGCTGCATCCTTTAATGAATCAAGATTAGATATTTTTGAATCATGCATATATGTATGATTCTGAAGAACAGAGAAGACATTCTGTTAGATGTTATTTTGCTTTTAGTGTGTGGCTCGTGGTTAACAAGAGGTGGATCTAATCCAAAAAGAATAAGGTGAATTAAGGTTTTAATTGATCCCTGGATGGTATACAGGAGAATTTTCTTTATTAAAACATTCTGAGAGTCACTTGCGGCAATTTTAAGAAGTGATTTTGACAGAGCAGCACACGAGAGTGAGTTTAGCTGCATGGGGGCAAATGAATTGCCTTATTTACACACTCCACGGGTGGTATATTCTCTCCCCCTAATTATTGCACTGCTCTTAATAAACTAATTGCACCCTTTTCTGTTTTGAATTTAATTGTGCCGGAGGCTTAAACATAACATAAATGCAGTTTCAAATCTAACATTTCCCCTCCAATATCCAACGTCACTGATGGTCTCCTCAGGTATTTGCCACATTACTCGCTGTGGCTGTGCAGCGTCGAGGCAAAAAGCCTCTCAGAGTGTGAGGGGAGTAGCTGAATAATTCACAGTCTTGTGTATTTTTAAACTCATCCTTACATTTATAATGCAGAGAAATTTGAATCATATGACACTGACACGCTGTTAATCTTTTAGTGACTGCACATCTCCGTAGGCTTTTATCTGTGAATCACTGGCAGTTAGCAAATACACGGGATGCACTCACACACACGCACACACACATTTAGAAACAAACACACACACATATATCTGTACAAAGTGAGATTTGTAAGCTTGTGTTCATTTCCCTTCTAAAGCTTCACAAGCACAGATGGCCTCTTGTTTTCCTCTCGTCTTCCTAACAGTAAAGGAGTTACTCGATCTGACATCACCTGCTACAAACTGGCAGGAGTCCATCAGCGACTTTGACTCTGTTCCAAAAATGACCAGCACAGAGAAAACATATTTTTCATCATCATTCATCCTAAACAATTTAGAAGCTTTAAAGATGCCGTTTAATTAAAGACACCCCTGATTAATAGGCAGCGTACTGTACACAGCACACGGTGGAGTGAGAGATGATGGGATGAAATGGGACATGAATCACCAGCTGGATCTGAACCAGGTTTGAACCCACAGTCTCACAAGCATATGGTAATCATGCAATAATGAACTGTTGTCTGCTGCGCACTCTGCAAGGTATTCTCCTGAACATATTGCACTGTGTCTGTTCATATTGTGGTGGCACTGGCACTCTGCGACACACACACACACACACACACACACACACACACACACACACACACACACACACACACACACACAGATTTCAACACATACAAAAAAGAGCACGGTGCTGTTTGCTGGCTTACATCCCTCTTTGAAAATGTCACTGTTACTGGATAAATTTGTCACTGATGATAAATATGGAACTTTTCACTTCTAGCAGCACGTTCAGCGCAATGTTCTGTGCAATATATGTTAGTCAGAATAAGATAGGTGTGAGAATGCAGCTCAACATGTGACGTTTCATGGAGATTACCGTTCTGGGGAGAGTATAACATGAACAGAACATTCAATCTAAACATAGACACAAAATATTCTTACAAATGTATTCATATGGACCATTTTTCAAGCCTTACAGCATCCTCTGATGGCAGCATGATTAAGGTATTTATGGCTATCAAAGTAGAATTGCTTCCTAAATGCCTTCCCAGGTGTTGATGGAAGCAGGACTCATATATCAAAATCAAAAGTGAATCGCGGCTCGCTGTGAGGCTACGTGTTCTTCATAAGTTCATATGTATTAAATCTCAAATACAGCTGTGTGGATAACACCACAGGTGGTGTTTATGGTTATGTTTAGGTGAGTTAAACCATTTAGTTGAGGTTTGGTAAGATTGTGGTTAAATATTGAAAATGACTTGAGGTAAGAGACAGGTCGTATACCCAGGTTTTCAGTGGTATTACTGCGCCAGACTCTTAAAGGTTACCTGAGTTGGATTTAGGGGGATATTTTGGCAGAAGTATAATATTATAAGTATGTTTTCTTTAGTATATGATCACCTGAAAAATATGAAGTGTTGCTTTTTCATTGCTGTAGAATGAACAGTTAATATCTATGGAGGGAGCAGGTCTTTGTCCACAGAATCTGCAATGTTACAGTGCCATGTTGTTCTACAGTAGCCCAGAATGAACCAACCACACACTGGCTCTAGATAGGGCCATTCACATTTTCACCATGGCAAACGTGATTAGCAGCCTCTCTGCAACAAGAGCGCCAGAAAAACACTGATACTTTAATGTGAAACTGTTTTATTCATTGATTTTACCAGTTTAAATCACCAGGTTTGGAGAGGAAGAGTCCTGGTAAAAACCTCCTGAACATCTGGATCAGATGTTTTCAAAAAAAATAGATGAGCCTATATTTGCAGGCGCTGGGCTAGTGGCCAGTCTACGGCGACCTGACGTAACGTGAAACTGCTTTATTAAGTGTTTCAAGCACCTGGTTTATCTGTTTCGGAGAATAAGAGACCTCTGTGGATAACTTGGGTTATGGTAAAAACCTCCTGAACAATGAACACTGAAGGAATTCTCACCAGGCGAGGTTTCAGCTGGTTGCAATTTACAGTCCTCACCACTAGATGCCACTAAATCCCTCTAAATCTTACACACTGGACCTTTAAGCTGCGCTATTTTCAGTGTGTACTTCAGCTGCCCTTACAAAGTGCATAGTATTGCATAGAATATGTACACAACTGGAACATACTAGACTACTAAACTACTACACGTCACAGTTGGCAGCATGGAATTTGATGTAAAAGAAAAAGTACTAATTGGAACACAGCAGATCTTAACATTATCACTGAATGCTGTCTTGGAGATATAACAAGTGCCATTCATAAAGCTTGCCAAAGACTGAGGTCAGTCAGACCTGTTTTCATCACTTGCATCGGGTGTAATTATAGCTTTTAGATTATAACTGCAGACATTGTAGAATGTTTGTGATTGATTGATGAATTAATTACAGTTATTGTGGCTTCTGTCAGCTGCCAGTAATCTGCCATGTGACAAGTCCTCTGCTGCACAGAGGACTGTGGGTCAGAAAAGTATGCTGGTTTGCATACTGCAAAATACAACCGGATGCACTGGGACATCCTGGTATTATTGGCATACTGCATTTGACATACTGTATATTGGGACAAAGTAAATCTTATTCTGGCACACTATGGGTACTGGAACACACTGCTAGTTTCCCCTGCAGTGAAGGCACTAAATGTTACCAGTGATTGTAAGTTCATGTAACTTTGAGGAGACAGAGTTGGCATGAGAGGAATTCAAGCTGCCACAAAATAAGATTCAAGGGCATGTGGAGCTGCTTCTGTTTTGTGTTGTGGGTTTTACGGCTGTGACACATAATGAGAAATGTCAAAACAATGTTTTTTTTTTGTTTGTTGCATCTTGTATTTCCTGCGCCTGTGCTACATTATGTAAATAACTTGAACTGCTTTCATATATAAATGTGCGACACAATTCAACGCGCAGAGTGTCACTTTACTTTACAAACCCTCGCTTTAGTCATGAATGATGCCTGTTAAACTCAATGGTTAAATCAAGGCTACTGCATGTTTGTTAAACAGGACTGAAGTATTGATGAGAGCAGGCAATTTCATGTTGTTCCCTGCAATCAGACGCACTGCTGCTGGAAAATAATCAGCCACACTGACACAGTTCAAGTGGAAAATCAATGCAAAATTCCTTGCAGAATTCTTGAACTTATTAACCACCATTTTCCGTGCCAGTAGATGAGGGACTTACCATAATAATGACTCAAATCATTGTGAAAATACAATATTACTGTTTGCTTTAAGTATTTTTCTCCTCAGAATCTGTTTGGCACATATGAGGAGTTGAAATAACATTTTGAAAATCTTGGACTGTGTTTTCCTATCTCATATTTTTAAGCTCGTATCATCACCTCACACACTTAAAGATAAATTCTTGTCTGCTGCAGTGTGTTTAACTACGTGCTACAGTATGTTACTGATACTGTATTGGCAACCAGCCCTTTTCTTTTTGCCCCATCCTAATCCCATAGAAATTGTGTTAGGATTATACACAAAGGGCGCTTTTTAGACACAGATTTGCATGTTTGGATTAGTAAAGCCCTGTAATGGAGGCTTGCAGAAAGCCACCATCTTGTTCTGATACACATTGAACCGAGGCACAGTTGCTTTCCCTTTTAACTACCAGACATTACTCATCTGTCTGTCTGCCAGCTCAGATAATTTCTTGCGAGGAGAAATTTGTTCTGTTGCTTATAAATGTAGGAAGCAGAGGGAAGAGTCTCCCCTTTTTAAATTATCAACCTCAGTAGCCAATCTCCTCGGCTCTACAATGTCTTCTGAACAACAACCACTAGATCAAATGCGCTCATTTGCATTTGAGGCGTCCAGAAAATTGAGTGAGAGAAGCATAGTGCTCTGTATGCCCGCACCCCTCAGTGACACCAAACCACTTTTTAATACATCTGAAACACAATTTACATGAATATGTTAAGAAAAAGTACAAGTTATAATGACAATTTAAACTTTTGTGTGGCAATCAGCTCTCTGAGATCGTATCCTGGCTGTTTTTTTGACACACTTGCGAGAGGAAAGCAGAATCCACAGGATTTATGTTACATTTAAACACATTGTGTTTCCCCACTGGAAGGCAAAGCTGTGAGCGTGTGAAAGTCACAGGTCTCAGTAACACTGAGCAGAAAGTTGTAAGATTTGCCATTCCTGTCTCCTCATCTGCGTCTTCTTTCTTTCAGTCCATTTCTTTTTTATTTTCTCCTGGTACATCATCGTGACGTGCTGATAACTATCTTATGCCTGGACCAAACAGTTAAATTGAATCTACAGTAGATATAATCAGTAGTTAATGATGTGTGAGAATATTAGCCAGGCTGTTGTTTATTACAGCTAGCGTGAGTAAGAAATGATTCTGACTTAGACATAAATAAATATTGACTATTAATAAATCTATGTCTCATGTTGCGTGTTTTGTGTAATATTATCAATCAGGATAATACTAAAAAAAACTGTCTGCTTCAAGAGCTTTACTTTCTGATACGGCTGCTCTGAAAGGTTTAGCGTGTAGAGTTTGGGGGATAAAGATCATCTTTTGTCCCATCTGCTATTGCTTATCTTAACAAGATTGACCCTTAATGTGCATGATTTACCCCTGACAGTGTGGTGTGTTATGTTGTACTCATGACTACTGTTTGTATCTCAAATTGCCCCTTGGGAACATTTAAATTTACTTTGCCTTACCTTACCTTATACTGGCAAGAACTGAATGTAATATTATATATATATATATATGTATAATTAATAATAATTGATATTAAAATTAATAAAAAATAGTAGTTAATAATCACCTGATAATAAGAAGTTTGTATTTGTTACCTTAGAATGAAGTATTTCTATCTACATACAGAGCCAATATATCCTCCTACGATAGTTTGTATGATATCTAATGAATTAGCGCACCATGAATGATGTTACGTACTCAACATAAAGTTACATAAATTACATTTAGGTCAGTAAAGCTACTTTGGTTAAAGTTTAGGAAGAGAGAGATGTTGATAACGCACCTTAAAATAACTCAAAGTTGACTTGGTTTCACACGGTTCCAAACACTGGTCTCCCAAGTGGAAAGCCCATGTTTTTGTGACTCATTAACTGTGTCTCAATTCAGGGCACAGCCTTTGTAGTCAGCTTCAGCCACGTCCTTTAAAGACTGCATCATCCAAACTGAAAAGGTCTCCTAAATGGGATGGTCTGGTCTGTGGAGGATTTCCTGGTTGCATCACCAGTTGTTCTCACCCTGACCTGTTGGCGTTACCGTTATTAAGCAACCAGCTGAGCATGACAAAAGAAGGAATAATGTAGAAAATTAGTTAGCCCTAAATTGTGGATCTGGAGGTGTTATTATATATATATTTTTAATTAATACTTGAGGAGATGATTTACTGCCAGAGACACTGTGTTTGATATATTTCAGGCTGATGGAGGGCTGTTTTCACGTAAACTCATTCAGTTAAGGTTCCTTTTATCTAATAGTAATGTTAACAACAGTTAACTGGTAGCTAGTTAACTTAACTTATTACGTAGTCATCACTGGCGTGCAATGCATCTTGGGATAGGCTGGGCCACAAAGGCTTCATCTATTGCGTCCTCCAAATTCTGGGAAAGAAGACCACATTTCTCTGCCCCTTTTGAAAGAGCCTGCAAAATGGGACAGCCTTGGTCGTGCCGATGTGATGCAATCCGTCTTCAAATGCAGCCTTTGAAGGCTGCAGCCCCTGAATTGAGACACAGCTATCGTCTCCCATCCACCACCCCAAGCTGCCTCCTTACTGGGACTACTTCCTTTTGGACTCCTACCAGCTCAGTCACATGATCACAGCCTTCCCAATGGGCTATACACGAATTACACTGGTTCATGATTACATGGGTTATATCTGAATTGTGGTGCATAACTTTATGTAGGTATATCTATGAACAGTACATGAGAGCAGCCTGACAGAGTGGATCCTGTTTCACAGAGTTAGCCATGTTGTTTCTACAGTATCAGAACAGACAAACCAATATTAGCTCTAGACAGGGCTGTTTGCAATTTGCAACCTCACTGCTTGATGCCACTAAATTCTACACACTGGACCTTTAAGTCCAAATCAAATTTTATTTAAAGCAGCATTTGTCACAGCTGTTATACGCAGGGCAACAAGGTAAAGCCCAAAATGTGGGCACAGAGGCATGACGGGACAGTTCAGTAATTTATTCACAAAGAAAAGATACAAAAGCTCACAGCGATGGAGAGCAAGGCAAAACAGACCAGACAGGAGTTGAATTAAGACCACAGGATAGCAGGGATGGAGCCAGGGAAAGTACAGACAGGCAGGCAGGTACAGGGTACAGGGTCAGGTTTAGGTGGCTTGAAAATAAAAAGCATGAAGCACATTTGATGGTCTGGCAGGGGATGAATGGAACTGGGCCTGTCTGTGTAGCAGGGAATGTCTGAGGGCATCTGGTGGATGGATGGAAACTGGCAATAAAAGGAGAGTGGCTGGAGAGGAGGGACAGAGAGACAGAATGTGACAGCATTTTGTTGTTTATTAATTTGTTTAGTCACTTATGGGCAGCAGAACAATCTGGAAATACAACATTTACAAAGTAAAAGACAAATGTTTCAACACTGTGTATACTTTACAGTTAATGAATAATGTATATGAGAATAAGTTTTAAATATGTATGAATCTGCGAAGACTTTAGGAGACTCTGTACGAATCATTTCCGCTGTGAAAGATAGTTGTGTTTATTTTGTGAGTGATGTAGTTCAAATATTCTGGGGTTAATTTATTAGGTTATTGTTGGTAAAGTGTGCTACCTAGAGTTGTAATGCAGAGGGCTCATTGGTCAGCCGTTACCGAAGAAATGAGATTGCCTCTTTTGTTAGTTTGGTTTAAACATCGATTCACTGGTGAAGGTTTTGATTTACTGGTCCATCCACATCCCAACCCTCATCTATTGTCATGAGCTCTGGGTAGTCACCGAAAGAATGAGATTGTGGGGTGGCTGGGCTCAGCCTTAGAGATAGGATAAAGAGCTCGGACATTCAGGGGGAGCTCGGAGTAGAGCCGCTGCTCCTTCATGTCGAAAGAGGTCAGTTGAGGTGGTTCGGGCATCTGATCAGGATGCCTCCTGGGCACCTCCTGCTCCAGGCATGTCCTACTGGTAGGAGGCCCCGAGGCTGACCCAGGACACACTGGAGGGATTACATATCTCATCTGGCCTGGGAACGCCTTGGGGTCCCCCAGAAGGAGCTGGAAAGCGATGTTGGGGAGAGGGATGTCTGGGGTGCTTTGATTGGCTTGCTGCCCCTTGGATGAAAATGGATGGCTGGATGTTTGTACTACATTTGTTTAAATAATGTTTGTTTTTAAATTATTTTTATTCTTGGATCACATTTGTTTTAGTTAAACTCCTCTGGATTATAAATTATATTCCATAAGCATTTGATAGTGCTGAGTAGCTGCTAAAGACTTTGTTTTCACCAAGAGGCAACCTTCGAGGCTGAAAAATGAAGCCAACCCGGAGGTGCCAAAAACAATTCCCCTAATGGCCACTTGGAGCTGGCTCCTAAAGTGAGTCGATCCCCATCAAGCCCCATGTTAAAAAGTCCATCTTTACAGCAGAAATAAACATCTTTACAGCCTGCTACAAAAAAGTTTTTGGTCTATCACCACTTTCAACATACATGACAGCTTTGCAGGGGTGAATTTTTCTATAACTAACCCGTTTACATTTTTATTAAGACTGGAAATTACGCATAATTAAGGGCATGGCCACTTGACTGACAGGCTACCTGTAGGGTGTGTCACAGCCTGGCTCAGGGGAGGGACAAAGAGGAGAGGACACACATGACTTTTAACTTAAAATTCATCATAGTGTGATCATCCTTACTCCTCCTTACTCCTTCACAGTTCCATCCTCATGTCCAAACTTGGTCACTTCTAGCTCCAAATATCAAGTATTGCGACGGGCAAAATGCCAGACTTGAGGTCAAATGTTTTCACCAACTAGTCACAACTTTGTCTAAATGCTGTTCAGAGCTGGACAGTTAATGTACAGTGAGTTTACAAAAGCTATTTAAGGTGAAAACAGCTGCCTGCTTGTTGTCAAATTGATTGAGTTGATGTGGGTCCATAGACTGTATATAATAATAGATGTCGCTTCTGTGATTTCGTTTTGAAGCCTCAACGTTGGCATTTCAGCCGTCACCAACTTTGCCATCCATCTGAAGCCAGAAGTGACCATATCTTGATGAGGTGGTGAAGCTGTTGAGGAGTGAGGGATGGATCTGGCTTACAGAGTGCAGCTGCGCCTCACAGACAGCCTGTCAGTCAAGTGGCCCCACCATTAAATATGTGCAACTTTGGGCCTTAATAAAATGTGGGTGGGTTAAAAAAAAAAATTAAACCTTGTACAGTTGTCATGAATGTTGAAATTACTTATAGATACAAAAACTGTTTTTCTACCAGGCTGTAAACATGTTTATTTATGCTGTAAAGTTAGGCATTTTAACATGGACGTCGAGGGGGCTTTGCTCTGTTTTGGTGCCAGCCTCAAGTGGTCATTCGATGAACTGCAGTTTTTGGCACTTCCACAATGACTTCATTTTTTAGCCTCCGAGGTTGCTGCCCTGAGAGTAACCCCTTTCAAACTGAACACATTCATTTTATCCACTGTTAATATAACATATTGATTAGTGTGATATAGATTAGGTGCTTGTAGTTTTTACACTAATAAACACATCACTGCTGGATCCTTATTGCCTCCAGAGTGAGAGAGCCCTGAGCTAAGCTAAGAGTACTATGATCTGAGCTCGGAGAGATTTACAAATTCAAAAACAGTTTGCATTCATGGTTTACAGCATCTCCATGGGTAGCAGACAGAGCATTTGTATTCATCACAGCACAACAACAAATGCAGTAATGGTTGTGGGAATTTCATAACAGGGGTGCTGCGTTTAACTCACAGGAAATGTGAATAATGTGGCTCAATGTTTTGATGTTTATTAGAGGAGAGATAAATAACCAGCATCTTTAAAATATGATCATGGCCCATATTCAGCATGAAATATTAATGGGCGCTTTAATAAATATTATAAATACACAGTGATGCACTGGAGCACATTTACGGACGTGCACAAACACACACTTATATTTCAGCATGCATTTCCTCCTATTAGCACACATAAATGCCATGATTATACTTGAATCAACCAATAAACAGATACACGTTTCAAAGCAAACAAAATGAATGAAATGAGCTCTGAGTGTTTTCCTCCAAACGATTAACCTTCCCATCACACAGGTGGTGTGATATTACCATACCAGCTTGTCATTTTGCCACCATTCAGAACAATGGAAAAACATAAGCTTATTAAATGAGTAGGGGTGGATCCACATGGGCTTTGACAGGCTGACAGAAAGAGGAGGTGTGCAGAACCATATGGCTCTGTTTACACAGATCACTTCAGCAGCATGTTCTCGTTATAATGCCAGTATCATGACGCTTTGAAGGTTATCTTGGTCCAAACAGCTTTACGCTGAAACTGCACCGCGCGCCTCATTCCTGGACTCTATTGGTCCGTCCCCCAACACAAGTTAATAATGTTAATAGGTTAAACAAATGCAAGTCAAGTCCGTTTATCCGGGCTGAAATAAAACACACACACATACACACACACACACAGAGGTTGCACTCTCTGTCCCATTCATCAGATATCTTCACTTCATCCTGGCTTCCACACCTGGCAGCAGCACCCTGGGTTATTTTAGACAGATCAATGTAAGCTTCCAAGCTTTCAAGCATACACGGTCATGAATATTCTCATCAGGTCCGAACTTGTGGCCGGTCAGGACCTTGCTCAGAGGACACCCAGGTCACAGGTCACAGAGGAGCCAATCAAGCCTTAGCATAAGGGTCACTGGTGATTACGATGCAGGGCATATTTTTCATTACCATCCGCTGAGGCGAGGCAGCATGACACGGGCCACAGGTTGGTTTCTCATTCCTTACAGTTTCTCGCTCTTTGCAGCGTCAACTCTGCTGCATTGAAAAGGGAAGATTTCACCATGTGGAGGAGTGTAGCAAAGCTTACATTTAAATGAAACAGGTCACGCCGGAAAGCTGAGACATTTTTGCAGCACAAGTGATTTCGAACCACATCTTTTAACTCTATCAGTGCTAAAGGGCAGTGAGGAGTCACCACTAAAATCTTATGAGCAGATATTTTTCATGTACAAGGGATAAATTTAACAGCATATCAGACGCTCTAATTTCAAGAAACACTCTACATTTGAACAAACACGCTTCTTTGTTTTCTTCATGAGATTTAGATGAGAAGATTGATACAACTCTCGGACATAAGATTGGTATTGATCTTCACATCTAACTGTTAGCGAGAAAGCAAATATGCATGTTTCCCAAAATGTTGAACCATACCTTTGTATACGAAGCGAGTGTTGAGAGGTGATTAGCAGAGCTTGGACTGAAGGCACAGGGGAGCCTGGCTGTATTGGGGTAAACCCGAGAATTATGTGGTTTAACTGTATTTCTTGACAACAGTTTGTATCCCATTACTTCTGTATAGACTGGTTGCCTTCCAACCCCATAACTATACACAAAAGCTCATTATAATATATGTATGTATTTACAGCATGTAGCTTCGTCCAAAACCCCTATTTATGTTTTCACAACTACTTGTTTATGAAGCAGACAATATACAACCCAGACTGCAGAAAAGTTGGACACTGTATAAAATGTAAATAAAAATAGAATGCAATGATTTTCAAATCCTATTTGACCTATATTTGATTGAATACAGTACAAAGACAACATATTTAATGTTTAAACTGATGAACTCAGTTTGAATTTGATGCCTGCAACATGTCCCAAAGAACCTGGGGCAGGAGCATGTTTACAGCTGTGTTCCATCACCTTTTCTTTCAACAACACTCAGAAAGTGTTTGGGCACTGAGGTCACTAACTGTCAAAGTTTTGAGAGTGCAATTCTTTCCCATTCTTGCTTGACATACGACTTCAGTTGCCCAACAGTCTGGGGTCTCCGTTGTTGTATTTGTGCTTTGTAATGCACCACACATTTTCAACGGGGGACAGGTCTGTACTGCAGGCAGGCCAGTCTGGTACCTGTACTCCTTTACTGTGAAGTCATGCTGTTGTAACACGTGCTGAATGTGGTTTGGCATTGTCTCACTGGAATAAGCACGGGAGTCCCTGAAAAAGACATCGTCTGGATGGCTTTTAGCATTCATGGTGCCTTCACAAATATACAAGTTACCCATGATGCCATGGCATTGACACACCCCCATACCAGCACAGATGCTGGTACGTGATTTCCAAAATCAATTTGAAATGTGGACTTGTCAGACCTCAGCACACTTTTCCGTTTTGTGTCAGTCCATCTCAGATGAACCTGGAAGAAGTCAGCTGCATTTCTGGATGTTGTTGAAATAAGGCTTTCACTGCATGGAGGAGTCTTAACTTGCATTTGTAGATACAGCAACAAACTGTGTTTACTGACAAAGGTTTTCTGAAGTGTTCCCGAGCTCATGCAGTAATATCCTTCATACAGTCAAGTCTGTTTTTAACATAGTGCTGTCTGAGGGGTCAAAGGTCACAGCCATTTCATAATGGTTTTCAGCCTTGCCCTTTATGTGCAGAGATTTCTCTGGATTCTCTGAATCTTTTGACGATATTATGAACTGCAAATGGTGAAATCCCTAAATTCCTTGCAACTGTGCACTGAGAAACACTGTTCTTAAACTGTTGGAATGTTTGCCTGTGCAATTTTTGGCCAAGTGACCATCCTTGCCTGTGACATGTCCCAGACAGGTGTTTTTTTGTTGCCCCTGTCCTAACTTTTTTGGACCATGTTGCAGGCATCAAATTCAGAATAACTGTATGTTTACAAAGAACAATAAGGTTTGTAAGTTTAAACATTAAATACAATGTCTTTGTACTGCATTCAATTGAATATAGGTCAAAAAAGATTTGTAAATCATTGCATTCTGTTTTTATTTATGATTTACTCAACATTTTGGAATAAGGGTTGTACAATATGTTTATTAGTCTGCTTTACAGGTGCAGGTAGGGGGAATGTTTTTTAAGTTTGGACAGTGGAAAGCTAGTTGTTTATCCCTGTTTCCAGTCAGTGGCAAACCTATACTCTGGGGGTCCCCAGGCAAAAAAGCTTATCAAGACCCTGATGGTTACTGTGATGGTTACACCTACTGTTGTGTGTCTGACAGTTACAGTAGCCCTTTTTAAATAGGAACTGTGCAAATTTGCAGGAAAGCCCAATCAGTCTTCGTTCAGCATTGGCAGTATAAAAACAAAATCGGGGAGTGCAGCGAAATGCTGTGTGCCTCAGAATGTGCCCTTTTTCGGGGCAATGGGGGGCGTGAGCAAGTAACAAAATGTGTAGCTCAGCCTGTGATGTAAACAGTGACAACCTCCACCGTTCCAATCATGTGACGGTTAATGGCCTCTTCGTTTGTGAGGGCAAGGAGGGCGTGCAATTCCTTGTCTCCCAAGTTACTCATCTTTACAGTTTCTCTCAGGTTGGTGTCGACGTTGTTTGTGTTTCCCTCTTGCTACTAGCTGCTCATTCCTGCCATCAGCTGTTTCCTGTTTTTAAGTCCACCGCCAGTGGGTCGCACGTGTGGCGTCATCAACAGCCCCTCCCGTGGCGGAAGGGCGCCTCGTTCTTATTACACCAAAAAGGTTCCGCCAATATGTTAACCCCTACGCGGCGGAAAATTGGGCTCCTCGGATCAACCAATCCGGCTCTGTGTCTAAACGCTCGCAGCTTGCCTGCAAAACGGCCCAACATTTACCGAAAATCTGGCAGTGTAAAAGGGGCTAGTTACAGCTGACTGTCCTAACTGTATCCAGCTGTCACATGTTACTTAGAAGGGGACTCATTTCCATTGGTCTGAGGGCAGTAGCGATGCATTGTATAGTGCCTTTATGGGACGTTTAAAAGGGTTTATAGTTGTCATTGCAAAATGTGCCAACATGAGTGGCCATCGGGGGCCCTAAACATTTGCCTGGTTTGCCTCTCCTGACAGTGTGTCACAACTTCCAGTCTTCCAGCTAAACTAAGCTAAGCTAAGGTAAACTAAGCTAAGCTAACTTCCTGCTGGTGCTCCCTCATAGCTTCAGCACAGAAAGAAAACAAAAAAGCATGGGCTGGCTGAGGCTCAGGAGATAGAGCGGGATGGTCCTTTACTGTAATTGCAGGGATGACGCCTCGATCACTTTTTTGAGCAAAACACTGAACCCCAAATTGCTCTGGATCATAGACTGTATATGAAGATGGGTGACACGTCTCCACTTCCTTCCACTGTACACAAATGAAGCCATGAGTGGCCAATGGTGACGTCATGTGGAGCCAGAGTCTGTACAGTAGTGATCGAGACGAGAAGCTCTGGTATAGATGTGCCCAACTGTGAGCAATATTGCTGATCGCAAGCACTCGATGGGCACACATAGGTGTCACACCCCTTTGTAATAGCATCAAATAACTTATTAAAACCAAACTTATAGGAAAATAAACAATTGAATACACATCAGTGTGATAAGAGCTACCTAAAATGACAGATGCCATCTTTGGTTGAGGGGGTGCATTTTATGACTTGTACTGCAGCCAGTCACCAGGCAGCAATCAAAATGTTTTTGCTTCACTTTTGGGGAGCTGTCATGCTGTCCATCTTTATATACAGTCATTGCTCCGGATGGTTAGGTCAACGCCTTGCATGCTAGCTTGCTGCCGTCTGTGTGTCCTGGGAATAAGAAGTAAGAAGTAAAGTGATCTGGATAAAAGCACTATATAAATGCAGTCCATTTACCAAGTGTACTTTCCAAAATGTTGAACTTTTTCTTTAAAAACATCTAACTCATATCTTAGTCTGAATCACTCTCTGATTCACCTCAATCACTTACCGATTTTTAAACTCAATTTTGGGCTCGAATGTCTCATAGGGCAGAGAAATGTATTTCAGTAAATCCATTTATTGTTTGTCTCCACCTCTCTCGCCCATTAGCGAGCGGAAAATGGCTCATTTATCATCTGTGAACGAATTACCAACCAGGCTCCAGATGTCCTCTGCCTTCTTGTGTCTTCTGCGTCTCCCTGGATCTGTCTTGTCTTGTCTCCCCCCTGTCTCTCTTGAAACCCGCTCAGTATGCTGATGGCGCTGCTCTGATTGGCAAGGCATTAGACAGACACAGATGAGAGATGAGAGAGGGAGGAAAGAGGAAGAGGGAGCAGTGACGGTGAGAGTAAGTAAAGAGGACAGAGATAAAGTATAAATGTGTTTGTAGTAAAGCACTAGAGAGAGACGGTTGAGGACAGAAAGGGCTGAGAGGAGTAGAAAGAGGAAGAGAAGAAAATAAAGTTTTACATAAGTAAGTGAAAGAGTAAGTGCGTGCACTCATGTGTGTATGAAATATTTCCCCTGCCCTCTCCTTCACTTGGTGTTATCCCTCAAAGAGCCACTTCGACTCGAGCCAGTGTTTTATCAACACAAGGCAGTGCTGCACCTTCCTTTTGAAATGTGATGAACGGGCAGGTGAAAAGCCAAACGGCCCTGCGGTAGGTCAAAGATAACGGTCACTGTGTCCACTCTTTTGCTCAACAGGAAACTCTGAGTTCAAACCACTGCTTGTTCAATTTCAAGAAAGGTAGCTGAGCCACTGAAGCCCTGTATCATTTAGAGGAACTCTGTATGATATCAGAGAGCATATCTTTGATTCAGAGGTGGTCTGCACATGGCTCTCAACACGGAGGTGGCTAAACCGGCAGCTAGCAGTTAATAATCCTGGCAGCTAATGGTGCCAAACTTTCACCACAATACCTCAGAGGTATCAGTAGGCATTATGAATGGATGAAGATCAGAGGCTGAAGTTTATTGCAGTTCAGTAACGTACAAATCCAGCGGCGAGTGATATTGTACAGCCTAATGACAGCTCTCCTCGGGAGCGCAGGTGTGGCCCATTCATTCATATGCAGTGGTTGCCACTTTTTAAATGAAAATCACCCTCTTATTTTAATAACCGTGTGATCAAATAGAACAACTTAAGAGCCTACACCTTTTTTAAATACACAAACAACCTTAGACTAAAGGACGGGCAGGCAAGTAAAGGACTGAAGACTGATAAATTATGAGATATTGATCAAAATAGGTCGCTCATATGAAACACCAACACAACAGACAAATGCTGAGGTTAGGACAACAAAAGTGGACTGGCGTGTGAGTCAGTCACCAGAGAGAAAGAGCTGTGCATAAGAAGGGGATGATGTGTTGCGTTGTATGGAATGTGAATGGAGAAACATCCAACATGCTAATGCATATTTAAGCACCCAGATGTGCAAATCACCGCAACGAGGAAAAAAACAAACTGGAGCCCGACTCCTTACCCCCTGCTGCTTTCAAGCTGCATTTAGACATGAAAGCAGATTGGGATATATTATAGACATGTAACCCAGGTCCCATGTAGTTGGAAATAAAACTAGAGTGGGCAATACGATGAGACTGGGCCTGGGTTCGTTGTAGGGAAATACAACTTTTTTTTATGTAACTAATAATGTACTTGAATAAAATGATGACCACCACAGCTGTATTTTAAATGCAAAAATATTCCTTTCCCAGGTATTTATTAACAGAAGTTAAATAAAATTCAAATAAAATATCTTGACTGAAATAAAAAAAATATAAGTTTTGCACTATAAGAAATATGAAAATTAAGAAAAATCAAAATTCACAAGTTCTTGTTTGGTTTCACCTTGCTCTCAACTCAAAATGACAAGTTAACCCTTTTTTTGTTAGAGATTTTAGTTAACAACAGGTACCCTTTAATTTCTGTTTCACACAAAACTCTTTTTTCCTTTCAAAGAGAAAACCTTAATTTGATACCTTTACACGTATTTCAGTTATACAAAAACACAGCATTTTTTAATCATACCATGTGGGCCCACACCCTCATTTGAAACACCATCAATTTAACCCGTTGCAGGCCTGTGGACGACGCTCGGGTGCGGTGAGGCCCAAAACAACAATGGCCGCTTCACTCAACTTGAGCTTGAAAATAAAAGCACGTGCACTTTGGTTTGCTCCGTTAGTACTCACGAATCCATGGGGTAAGGGTAAGAGGGGGATGATGAAACTCTCAAGGAGAATGGTAAAGCAGTGGCAGCATAATGGCCGTGGCAGTCACAGTTCAGTCACACACGTGGCGATGGTATACAGCGGCGAGTCACACGGAAGGCAAAACACACGGCGGGGTACAACACACACACAGACAGCAGGGACCATCTGTTGGAAATCCGTCTCGACCTCTCTCCTTCTCCAACGTCCGCCTCCTTTAAGCATATTATCATAAAATGAGCCACAATATTAAATGCCATCTCTGTTCGACTTAGCATTAGCTCGTTTTAGCTTTGTAAACATCTGAATGCTACAGCTACGACACACAGGCCCATTAGCACAGCATGCTCTCGCTATTTAGCATGTCGCTAAATCTGTTACACATCCTGTCTTTTCACACTATAACAGTTTAGATATAGCACATACATATCATATTCACCTCTGGCAGGTTACACAGAAGTTTATATCCAGGACCCACGAGTAGTCGACCTCCTCAATAAACTTAAATGCTCCCCACACAACAAGGCTTCTTCTTAGCTTCTCACGAGCGATAACGTTGGTCTCTCTCCTCTCGCATGCTCAGTACACACCACACTAACCTGTGCCACTAGTCCCGCCCCCCTTACACAGTAAACACACTCTAATTGGTTTGTGAGCGGGATCTCAACCAAAAGCAAAACAGGTAATGAAATGATTGACACATGACAGGTAACAGGTTAGGTTTTACACATAAACACTGCTTCTTCCTTTCTTTTTCTCTCCGATCCCAGTTATTTTATGAACAGATGAACTTAAAGACCTTAACATTTATGTATCTTTTAACTGTAAATAGTCTATTTTTGTAAACCACACATATTTATATTTTATACAGCACATATTTTAACAGTTTTTTTATTATGAACTGTAGTTATCATGAACTTTTCTTAATATCATGAGTTTTTAAAACATCAACATATATTTAACTGAATTTTTATGCACTGTACCCTATATGAATTTTGTACAGGGCTACAGACATATGAATGGAAACACACTGAACATGCTAATGCGCCATAGTCTGTGCCATGGACATTCCATGTCCACATACTGTATGATGTGCAAGGTACCCTGCGTGTGTTGGTGGTTGATGTTCTGGGAAACTGTGTGATTTTCTGCCTCTTACATGCATTATCTGTTTTCAAAAGACATCTACATTTTCACAGAAAATGTACAGTCTGCATACAGTCTCTTTCAAAATATACGCACTACGTTGGTATATCACTGCAAATTTATGTTTTTCTTCCTTCAACAACAAACGCATGTGGTTATGTTTTGCCAACACACACATGTGATTGAGTTAAGGAAAAAGAACAGGGTTTGGCTTTACAGTCTTATGGGAGGCAAACACCGGCCTCACGGGTGAAAGTTGGACCCATCCACTGCTCCTCTTGCCCACCCTACTCAGACTTCCACTGCCTCAACTTTTGTTGTTGTCCTGCTGCATTTCCTCCTGACACTACTGGGCATCGTTAAACAATAACGCCAACCAGCCACGTATCATGCCAACGTGAACGGACAGCTTTTTTCCTTTGCATCTGGCACTGGAAGTCACTCACTAAGCGGCGGTTTTTGATGACGTTGGAGTGAGACCAGGTTGAATGCATAGTGCGGCATCACCTTGATGTGCCGATCACTGGCATCTTTCTTTAACATCGTCTATAATGACATGACAAGACACAAAAACCTTTGGGGGATATTTTTTTCTGGTGGCACGGTGTGGATAAATGACAAAATGAAAACAATAAACACTTTATTTCAGGTGGTGAAAATGTTACATGACATTGTAAATGTAAAAATATTACCCAAAATCCTGCACATTATATTATAAACTTGTTATTGCTAAAAAGTAATATATTAAAGTAATGCTTTACTTTTGTAATGCATTACCCCCAACACTAGTGCTGACAATGGCTACTAACAACAGTTCTGACAAAGCTAACAGGGTTAATCGGGGGTGAGGTTAGCATGCACTAACATGTACTTACTGCCAGACTACAGCAAACAGAGAAGCTCTGATTACAACTCAGACAGAGGTAGCATTACTTCATTCTCTGCCCAGGATGCTTTTACTACGCTATATCTTTACATTGCCAATGGTAGTTTGCCGCTACATAAATGCTTTGAATGTTGTAAAGTGCTCCTTTAAAATAATAAAGAGACGTAACAAGGATACCAGTCTGTGTCAGAGCTTTAAAGCTGCATTGATTAATTTTTGGCCACTAGGGGGAAAAAAACAAACAAACGTACAAAAAAAACCAACAAAAAAACAAACGGCCACACACGCACACAAAAACAAGCTGACACTTCAATTCCTCCATCCATTTTGGGTGCTTATTCTGGTTTCAGCCACAGTGGCTGCAGGCTAAGCAAGGAGGCCCAAACCTCCTTCTCCCCAGCCACATCCTCCAGCTCCTCCTGAGGGATCCCAAGGTGTTTCCATGCCAGATGGGACATGTAATCCCCCCAGCGTGTTCAGGGTCTGCCCTGAGGTCTCCTTCTAAATGGATGTGCCTGAAAAACCTCTGAAGGGAGGGACATCCTTATCAGATGCCTGAACCACCTCACATTTCTCCTTTCAACACAAAGGCGTAGCAGTCGTACTCTGAGCTCCTTACCCTATCTTTACAGACACGAGCATCACCAAATCTCAGGCTTATAGAGATGTTAAGGCTAACATGATAACAAATAATTGCCTTCTTAAACATCCAGCAGACACAGAGGAACATTGTCGTTGCCACCTGCTGAGTGTAAGTGCAATATATGCAATAATTTCCCTCTTCATTCTGCTGTGGATTGATGTCAACCAGCAGCTGAGGAAAAACATCTCTTTGACTTTCTTAACCAGCAAGCTGCTAACGTTGTCTGCGCCATTTTGTGCTGGGCTGGGCAGGTACGATAAGGTTTGACTACTGTGATGCCATATTTGCTAGCATTACTAAAAATATCTTTTCAATCTGTCGCTTATTCAAAATTCCACTGTCAGGATTTCCAACTCCGCCTCTGGAATTGATTTAAAAATTATATTGCTAACACTTAAAGCTCCACTGGGCCTTGCACTGAGATATATTGGTGAGCTGTTAAACTCACATGTTTCTTTCAGCCCCCTTGAGATCTGCAAAGGCTTTGCTCCTGGTCATTTCAAGGTCAAGTTGTAGTCCCAAAGGCCACCGTTTGCTGCCAGTGCTGTTGGACAACTTGCCCCTGGAGAACAGGGCAGAACAGGGTGGAACCAGTTTTCTAATTTAAATCATTCATTATAATTCCTTTGATTCCTCCTTCCTATATTATGTTCTTATAAATCTAAAATAAGTGACTCTTTCATCATTTTACTATATTTTCCTACAGATGTTTGTCTTCTCTTGGTTGTGATTTTTCTATTTTTCTATTTTCAGGTATTTTTTAAACCTGTTTTACTGCTCTATGTTTCGTACTTTACAACCTTGTTTTGAATATTTCTATTTTAATTCGATTTAAATAATGTTATGTATATTATTATTATTGATCAGAACTGCAGAGACTGAACCATACAGAACATGTACTGGGTCACAAAAACTAAAACATTACGCCAAACAAAGGCTAAAAAACTCCATCAACATGATCTCATCCACACTTGTCATTATTTGCCACTTTCCAAAAGCCCCTGGTATTACTAAAATGATGCTGAGGGCAGCCTTTTGTGTTGTATATTGACGCATATTGACATTTAGGTAACAAAACTATTTGATTATGGTGAGAAAAAGATTGCAGATATTGCTAGAAAATATCTGGCTTTGAGTTGCACAAACGCCACAACAAATGTAGTTTTTTGTTGTCCTGAATACCACTTTCCTGGGTCAAAGTCAGGTGTTTGTTGGACCCATTCACCTCTCCTCCTGCCCACCCTGACTGGACTTTCATGCTCTGTAAACTGTGTCCGTTGCTCTAAGTGTCTAATGATGAGGCAGATGGGTTTACGTTGGAGTTGGTAGAAAGCCCGGTGCATCTCACACAAATGCTAAACAGTGTCCCCGGCATCACTGTAATGACGCCAGGGATGCTGTCCAAGCAGCGTATTTTGATGCCCCGAGAGTTGGATCAGGTTGGCTGCGTAGAGTTGGCTGATAATTCTCTATGTGTCATTTTGAGTGATGTTTTAAAGATAAAAATCATTGCTTAAATTATTAATTAATGTGGCATGAGACGATTTCAGATAGGTATAGATGAGTTATAGATGATAGATCTATCTATCTATCTATCTATCTATCTATCTATCTATCTATCTATATGTATGAATGCAAAAACGGCTGAAGTGCTAAAAAAAAGAAGTAAAAGGCACTCAAAACAGAAGTTGAGGTTTTCGGCTGAATAAGGGCCGAATGCAAAAAGTGAACCAGTAAATGACATGAATTTGTATCTTTGGACATCATTTTGCCTAACTTATCCATCCCTTTGTAAAACATTGAGGTTGTGTCAAATTACCTCCTCCCACACAGAGACACACACACTTGAACACACTCCACAGTCGAAGAGAGAAAACTATGTGTTGCAGGTACAGCCATTAGAGAACAACACCTACTGAACAAGCACTTCATTTTGAGTGTTC
Organism: Cephalopholis sonnerati; assembly: GCA_019142605.1. Lineage (NCBI taxonomy): Eukaryota > Metazoa > Chordata > Actinopteri > Perciformes > Serranidae > Cephalopholis > Cephalopholis sonnerati. The sequence continues at coordinate 24,984,863 of JAGQAX010000003.1, read as the reverse complement.
CCAGGGGAGTGAATAAGCCTCTGGTGTTGTTGAGAGATGCAACATAATTGATGATTGCTAACAGTTTGCTATGGTGCTCCGTGATGCAACTGTACCTGTATCAAAATGCTATGACAGTCAACTCCCTGCAGAGAAAGGCCAGTCACTATTTCTGTCAACAAAACAAAACCCCTCTTTGGTATTTTCTTCCCTGCTGGCTGAAAATAACAAGCAGAATATTCCCTTACTTGTTTTTTTTTTTCACTCTCCTGCTCTAGACAGAAAAGAAAATGCCAATAGGGGAATATTGAGCTGGCTAACGGACTATGACAGTGTTGCTTTAGTGAGGTGTGAGTGACATTAGAGAGGAGGCGAGTGTGTAGGTGGAAAATTCAATCATGCTGTGAGTCCGGTATGGAGAACAATCCTACAGTTGCAGAGTGAATAATTCTAACTCTTTGATCGGGCCAAATCATCACAGGCCTTTTGCTCTGCTGGGTGTGAAGAGATGCTACAGAGGGCTGGACCTGAAGGAGAGAGACGAGGAGTCATTTCTGAGTGTGGGAGAGGGAAGAGCAAAGAGGTGAGCTCTGCCTGTAGTGGGCTATATGAGTAGGAACGTGTGAATGTCTGTTTTTGTATTCTTCCACAACACGATATGTTAATGCAGGCTAACAGGCCCAGTGCACTCTGGGAATCAGCCAGCCTGTCAGAGGCGTGCATAAAGTCCTAAAATAACTGGATGACACATTAAAAAACATCCATCATGGCTCATTATGTGATCACTTTGTCCGTCTGCTCGTGCTCTGCAGACGGGCTGAGTGATAAAATAATAATCATTCAGTCCATCCACAGAAGATGAGTGATAGAGGACCACAAGGTACAGAGAAATATTGAAACAGCGGGTAATTCTGTAAATTTCAAGAGCCCACGGAGTGCAGTTTCACACAGAGCGGATGAGTGTTTCTGCTCTTTTAAATGTTATGTGCTTGGTCCATTCATACATTTCTCTAAGATCTGTTCCCAGTAAAAGAAACGACAACAAAAAACAAACAAAAAACAACCTCGACCCTCTTGGGTTGCTGCCTGCAGGGAAAAATTGGCAGTTAGCAGGGATTCAGACCAGAAAACAGCACTGCAATAAAACAGTGCAGGGACCTGTGTTGGTGGGGGTGTGCTGTTTCAGATACTGGCAAAACAATGAAATAAAATACAGTAAGTCCAGTTTAAGTATCAGATTAATGAGTTTAATGAGATGCCGAAACACTACACGTCGGGTCGTGATGCTCACAGACATCATCTTACAAACTATTTAACCCTTTGTTAAGACTCCTGCAAAATAATATGGTGTCCACATAACAGAAAAATCCTCCAGGAATATGTGCTTGCATGTATTTGATTGGCTAGTGCAGCATCTTACTGGATGATGTCATGTTGCATGGAGGCAAAAGATGAGCCTGGGTAAATTTGTCTGCCATGCACTGGTACCCCTGCCTAATGATCAAGTCAGGAAATGTTGTCCCCTAGTGCTTCGATTTTGACCTTTGTTTAATCTGTCTCTCACAAATTTAAAGGAGCACCACTCACACCAAACAGAAGTTGTAAAATACCATGGCAACAGCGACCGTCTAATGAGCTCTTAACACAGATGTGATTTGATCATTTATGGCAGGGTCTGTGTTTTGTAGTCCATCAGAAACACAGTTGATTACTTGGGTTTAGACCTTGGAATCCTCCCACTTCACCTAGTTGACTGATTTGTACAGCATTGTAACATGAAAAGGTGGTTGCTCTGTAAAATAAAAACAACCAATCAGCACTGTAGGGGGACTCGATCAGCCAGTCAGCACAATCGTCAGGACTAATGCCATTGTCAAGTGTTGTCAAGCACCACGCTGGAGCCAATGCTGAATAATAACAGCAGTTGCAGCGCCACAGACAAAATAGATGCTGCTATTGAAGCTGCGCTAAATAAACATGTCTTCTCAATATCGCCTGACAAAGTAGTTTGTTTTAACTTCGCTCCACTCCACTCTTAAAAGCCTGGCAAAACAAGTATGATTGCATGGCCACACATCAGTGTGGACTTAATGGAACCCCCCTCGACCATGGAAATCAGTTGGAGTGAATGCAGTGTCAGAGTGAAGTTCGAAATGGACAACATTGTGAGTGACCACAGGCACCGCCTTGCCTCCTTATTTAGCTTACTGCCATCTTGGTGACAGTATCGTTCTCCTCTATTTACTAAAACAGTGGCAAGTTTTGATTTGCTCCAAAAGCCATGATGTTTTTAAACAGATAATGCACTTGCACCTCACCAGTGCACTGCAGCCAGTTCGTCCCTGTCCCAAGAGATGTCCATCTGGCCTGGTGCCCCCCTCCTAGTATCTGTGTGGGTATATGAATGGGTGTCTGTTATCTCTACGACTTTCATGACATTGGTATGTTTATGTTTATGGTGACTTTGTGATTATGCTGCAAACCAATTTCCCAGCTGGGACAAATAATAGTATCTACTTATCTTAACTCTTAGCTCCACGTTAACTTAAAACTAGACTGAATCAGTTTTTTGTCTGGTGTTTTTTTTTTTTGTTTCAAATAACTAAAAAAATAAATTATTTAAATATTTATTACACAGTGTTTATGTATTTTAGCTGTTGAAATGAGCTTTGCTTTTACTGAACATCAAAGTACCACAATGTATTTATCACGAACACATGGCTGTTTCATTTCTCATGCTAAAAAATTAACATACATCACCATGCAGCTATTGAATTAAAGCCGGACACGTCCTAAGTGTAGAGAGATGATGGCATTTACAATATGATCAAAACAAATGGACCGAAACACTCTGTAATGACTCCCAATGTATAGAGTAAGATTGATGGAAGAGGTTAGAGAAGTGAAGGGACTAATCTCCACACACAGCAGTATTTCTCTTAATTAAAAGAGGTGTACACATAAAAAGGGCAAGATCATTGGCTTGATGTTATGCAAAAGAGTGTTAATTAATGGCATACTGGGCGTGTGGAGCAGAGAACACTTGCCACCCTGATTTATCACCAGAATCTGTTTCCACTCTGACATGAGATATATTACAGATTTAACAGAATAGCTTCCTGTGTAGATGCCAAGCACTTTTATTCCGAGCAGGACTGAACTTTGACCCAATTATCACTGTTTACAAACTGCTGTTTAGCATTTAATTTATTTTGATGGTGTTTCTGTTTGAAAAGACGCTGTACACAGAGACATATTGTTATATTAGAGCATTTTCTTTGTTGTATTGTATATCAAGCTGGATTGAAGGCTGTGGGAGTTCACATCCCTGCAATGCACCAAACAAACAAACACCAACCTGTTTTTATAGGAAATGTTCATACATTAGCTGTGTAGGCTATTTTTATCCACCTACATTAATTTCTGAATGCTGTTTCAAAGCTTTCCTCACACTAGGAATAAAAGTCTGGGTGAGAAAAAGTGAGGCCTTCACAGTCTGGGGAACTGAACCTCAACACATCCTTATTATTCAATTTTATTTAAAATACTCAGTTCATTCTGAGTAGAGTTGAGAATGCAGATATAGCACTGAGTACTGAACGTTGATGTTGGATGTTTGGTCAGATTTTTTTTACTTATTCTTTGAACAGATATTTCTCATTTAAATCAGTGAAGCTTCTCTAACTTTTGACTGTATTTAATCAGGCAATCTTTTTTTTTTTCCATTTAACACTGATGCACTGAGCCGTTTGGTGAGCAAAAATAACTCAACTCAACTTTATTTATATAGCACCTCTCTACAAACATGCAGCCCAAAGTGATTCACATGGCAAAATTGGAATGACACAGACACAAGACAATAAAATGTTAAAAAAGCGAACCAACCAAAACAGAACAAATGTTTATATGCTCGAAATTTAGTGTAGTATAGGTGCTGGCTCTAGTTCTTTATTAATTTACATTTTAAAATGACTTTTTAAAAGATGTGTCAGTTGATTTCTAGCACTTGGGGACAGTGCAACATACTGTAAACACAAGCTATGTTTTATTTTTCACAAACCCATGAGGAAATATCAGGCCCTTTCAGTGGCGGCAGCAAAACATTTTCATTGCAGTTGCTTAGGGGTTGCTAAACAATTGTATGGAGTTGCTGGACAATTTACTGCAATACCAATTAAATAGCATAAATATGGATATGTATGTCATTACTGGCCTACTCATTCTAATCAGCGCTATCTGAAACTAGTGCGCATGCCATGAAACAGATAAAAAAAATCAATTTGAAGTTCGTTATTATAATTTTACCATATAGTCATGCCGCTTTTCACAGCAGTGAGAAATGCACATTAACAGCCTAGACTACAAATCATTTGCGTTCTCCATTTTCATCACCTGAGGACTCGGAGACAGGTTCTTCTATTGCAGGATGCTCCTCAGGCTCTGCTTGTTCTATTTGCACGGGCTCAATCTCAGCCGCCTTACGCTTCAACAGATAGCGCTCCATTTTGATGTCACTTTTCTAACGGCCCGGTTTTTTTTTCCCAAGCTGACTTCGCGTGACCCCTGCAGGCCAGCTCTCACGAGACGAGTCTCTCATCGTTTTTATTGTCTTCCTTTTATTCTAATTTAAAACAAAAACACATGAAATTAATTTTGAATTAAATTGTCACCATTTTTATTTTATTTAACACAATTAAGATTTTTGCATTTTTAACCCTTTACCTACTGAGGCTAGAAATGGCCGTTTGGACATAATCTTGTTATTATGGCTATAAAATAATAAGGAAATGTCCTATGCCTGTGTGCTCTGACCCCTTTTTCCAGGAGTACTTAAACTTGAATTTTTAACATCAGGTAAATGATTATTACACATGGTATGGAAGCAAGAGCAGTTTAAATAAAGAAAAACACAAAAACGAACTTTGTTTTTTTAGGGGTTTAGTGAGGAACATACTGTTATTCCACATGAACTTCTGATTTCACATTTGAAATGGGAACCTATACATGTTGGGGATCAATCTTAGTCATTTTTTGTGTTTAGGGCTCTGGTATTACACAAGAACAGTGCAAAATTGAGTGCAAAACACTCTCTGACACACACACTGTCTCTCTCTCTCACACACACGCCCTGTCTGACAGACACACACTCTCTCTCTTTTATCAAAAACAATTCTGCACTTCTTACAATATCGCTGTCTCCTATCGCTCGCTCTCTCTCTCTCTCGCAGTTTTCCCTCCTTTCAAAATGAAATTAGCGGGATTACGGTAATATATAAACTATAAGTGCAAAACACATTTTCTCAGGTCTCTGTCAGCGTTGGGATTTTTCAGATTGGGCAAAAACTCGAGCACTTACGGGACTCGGAAGTGACGACGCACTGTTGCGATATTTCCGATGTTTTGCTCCGCGGCTCTATGTCATACCAAAGATACTCTATATAACAAGATACCCCATGAGAGGCTGTTCCAACCAAACAATGGCATACACTTCCTGTCTCCTAAATGGGCGTGGTCACTCTCACTGCCCCCAGGATCCGAGCTCGTTAGTGAACGGATGCTATAGTATGAGACTACAGTACAATACAGTATTTGCGCCTTATTTTGGCGCTCTTTTTTTATCTGCTACCTCAATACTGTATATCATCACAGTACAACATCATAGGATCAGTAAAATAATGTTTATTTTCCACAACAACAGTTTCACAAGAATGGCAATAATACACGTTTTATGTCAGTTTTACACGTCAGAGTACACGATTGAAAATGTCAACAGCACTGCAGTGAAGAGTGGAAACCGAATCGAGTGAACAACTCTGATTTATAAATCAGAGTTGTTCACTCGATCATGTTTAGGACTACCAGGGGCAGAGGCGAGCTGTGCCAAATCTCGCGAGAGTGTGCTGTTTAGACAGCGGTAGGTCTTGAACAAAGTTAATTTTCTCCTGATGTGTCCGTCCGAAATTTTCCATTTTTCAGTCCAAATGTTCAGAAGAGATGTGGCTTGTGAAAAATTACTCCAAAATTTACTTCTGTGACTGTGGGGCGAAAGAATCGATCATAATCTGTGTTCACGTTCAATTTTCTCATTGGAGTCAATACAACCAAAGCTGCCGCAAGTCTCCTAAAAAGGCGTGGCCGTGCAGAAGCCCACGTGACATGGATACAGGAAGCTGACTCGTCATGGGGGGTCTTGGTTTCTTAACCGTCTTTGGTCATACGCTTGCAGCTACCGTAATGAACGATAAATCACTGGAAAGCACAAATTCTAAGCTTTCCAATGCCGTTTGAATTTTTCTGATAGGGCGAACGGTGACGGAGTTATGGTAATATTAGTCCGCACATACCGGAAATAGCGCCGGCGCTATCGCAGTAGATAAATTAATAGTCTCCATTCTTGGGGTTGCTTTTAGGTTGCTAAGCCATATTTTGGGGTTGCTATAGCAACTGCAAGCTACCCCCCAGCGCCGCCCCTGGGCCCTTTAGATGCTAAATGTGCCACTGTGTAACCACCTAGTTGCTTAGATTGTCTGTCAGTTGTTTAGTGCTGGGTAGGTAGCATATAGTATTTTTATTGTTTGTTCTTTTTGCTGAAAATTGCTGCCTACTGTGGCTAGAAGCTGCACTGATGAGAGTGGTGAGGGTGAGCTGAAACAGTAAAGCTGCAGACTTTAAAACGAAAACCAGTGAAGAGACGCTAAAAAGCTAGTGTTGGCTTTATTTTACATTTGAATGTTTCATGCGTATCAAAAGTGGTGTGGTATATGAGCTGACATTGCAGAAGGGATGGTGGATGGCCTGTCACCTTGGCGAGACAGCTGCCAAGCCGCAGAAAACTGCAGACTACTGTTTGAGACCCAAAACAACAAAACCAGTTGTATTTTTGCGACACATTGCTTCGTTTTTTATCGGCTTTTAAGGCTCCAAATGTGGGTGCTTTGTAGCCACCCATTGGTGGGGATAGTCTCAAAACATACAGTTGTTTTTTTTACAGAGACATCACCGCTTTCCCTGCTGCCCTCTCCAAATGGGGTATTTAAAGTCAAAACATGATCTTTTCCTATCTGTAACCAAGTGATTTTATACCTAATCCTAACCACGTTAATCACAACTTTGTTGAAATGGAAAATTTCAACATATTAGCTTTATAATAACGCGCAAAGTATCTGTGGTTTGCTGACACATTCAATGCCAACATTTTTTCTGGCAACTGGGTCTCTACAAAGCTCAGGAGAGTTGAGGGAACGGCAGATTTGGGTGATAATTTGCAGTTGGTTTGTAACTACAGTGACCCTGTTGACATTACACATAGTCACTTGATCTGTATAAAAATACTGATTATAGTAACTTTAAGTATATATATCAGTTATATTGGAATTAGCTTGCTAAATAAAATGTATAAGTTTTTAATTGCTGAATGTAAAGCTCCCTCAGGTCACAAAACTACCTAATTCCAAGAGACAATGCAGAGGACACGTCCACAGTGGCAATGACAGCCCTGGTTGGATTTGAGCCACATACATCTCAGGTACATGGCGTGCGTCTTAGCCACCTGTGCCACCAGGATGTTGAAATAACTCAATTTATAACAAAGCCCTTCAGTGTTTACGGCAGACATATTTTGCATGCTTACTTGGGAGTTTTATTGGTCTATAATTCTGATTTATTAGCATATACATCAATAAAACCCCACCTACGTATATTTTAACTGCACGCCATAGCCCCCCATCCCCCACCCCTCACTCCTCCACCCCACACACACACGAGTTGTGTTTGTGAAATCTGATGGATGACAAGATTTGCTCAAAGCTCCTCATCTTTGTTTGAGTGTGTAGGTTGTGTGGCAGGACCCCTGATGGTTTATAAGGATGACAAGTTCAGGTGTCGCTTCACAGACCCGTATTATCTCCCAGTAGATCCCTATCACAGACTGCTGCGGTGAAAAATGTCACCTCGGATGTCTAATAGGATGTTACTCATTTCCACAGTCGTTGATTTTGTAAATGAAACCACTGGAATATATCTAAGTGACAGACTCAAATAGAGCTAATGGCAAATGCAGAGCATCTTGCCAAGGACAGCATGGCGGCAGTGTTCGCTGTGTGACAGGAACATATTTACAGCTAAGTTGTATTATGATAGAGAATTACAATGCCTCGTGATAAGGGCCCATATATACGCAGCTTCATATCAAAATAACAAACCCGCAAATAAAGGTTGACTGCAATGGGCATCCAAACTAATATGGCTGCCCTCACAGATGTGCATCCAAGTGGCTTTACTTATCCATTTTCCATTTTCTCATTCACACCTTATTTACCATCCCACCGATCTCATTTGCATTGTAATGATTAGACTGTATGCATGCAAAATAGCTTTTTAAAAATGGTTTAATAGTCCTAAATATATTCATGAGATTCCCGGGAGAGTCGTGCAGACCTGTCAGAGTGTGAGTCCACTGCTAGCACAAATGAAAATGACTGCAAAAATCCTCTGTTCTTCTTTCAGTGTGTGAAACTGGAGAACACAATGTTCAGCCAAATGCTACAGCTACGTGCAGTTTTTGTATAGATATTCACATATCTGACAAATGCAAGGCATCTATACTGTGTGTTGTATTTGGGGATTCATTCAAAAAGCCTGGCTCAAACTAATCTTTTTCAAGTCTTGTTTTTGAGTTAGAATGTAGATCTTTGAGAGTAAATAATGTTCAATACCTCCTTATTTAGTCAAAATTAAATGGTAAAAAATTATGTTTGTATTTAAAAAAGGTTGGTAACACTGAGAAAACTTTTCTAAGACTTGCAAGACAATAACCAGCTGTAGTATTACTGCATTTACAGTGAAACAAATTGTTGTCTGAAATATAGACAAGGGGCTTTAAGTAAGATCCCTCAGTGGTTAAACATCCCCGAGCATCTGTTCAGCATTTTTAAATCCCATCTTTATAAACCTGTCTCTTCAGTACAGTTAACCAGGGAGAGTTGAGCTGGAACAGGGGGCCGCTTATGGCGAAATAAAGCTTTGATAATGTCATTGTCTTCCATTATGAAGGCTGTAAAGCTTTCAGAGCAGAGTAACAGGGTGCTAACTAGACGCCAAGGTCAGACAATGGAGAGAACTGCCGAGGCTTGTGCATCGTTATCACACCTTCATGATATCTTCAACATAAAGCAAAATGTTCTGTCCAACATAGACACTTCCACTTTTTTTTAATATAATGATTTCTTCCCAGATACATCATCACTGAGGACACTGAGGTCATGTCGTCTGCAGTACTTTTATACTCAGTGCTCGAGGCCGCTGTAGTGGAGGGACTCAAGAGATGGCAATGTTGGTCCAGACTGAAATGTCTCTCAAACTACTGGATGGAGTTCTGTGACATTTTGTTCCACACATTCATGGTCCCCAGTGAATAAAGACTGATGACTTTGGTGATCCCCTGACTTGAAATTCTCAGTAACTCCATTTAACATCTCAACATCTACATGATGGATTGGCATAACATTTTGTACATGCATTTATGGCTCCCATATGTTAGGAAAGGTTTCAGATCTAATTTGCGCTAATGAAGACAACAACAATAGCCTAGTTTACTGACAGGATAGCCAATGGGACAGATGGACTCCCCATTGCTGGAGTACAAGACCCCGATGTGTTGGGCTTATACACTAAGATTTTTTAATTTCGGACAGTTTCCTGTGTGTGAATGATATAAATAAAAAGTGACAGCCTATAAAGGATTACATCTAAGTATAACTAATCTCTATGAACAAATACTACATATGTATGTCGAAGATTTTTGTATCAGAAGTGTTCTGGTTTCCGTTTGTAGTCCACGAGTAGTATGGATTAATCACATTTGAACCGCAGTTAAACAGTTCGTGTAGAGTGGTGGAACTCATTGGCCAAAATGCAGTTTTGAAACCAATCAGCTATGTCTGATGACTGATTAGCTTTATATTAGCTTTTTTTCTAAGTCATCTGCATTGATATGCAGATATAATTATGAAATGAGTGGCGTACAGAAAAGGTCTTGGCCCGGATATCAGCTGGCATCAGAGGATGAGCCTCGACCCCAGGGGCTTACCGTTGTCAGGTCATTAGCCGATGGGTTCAAAGATTGAATTTTACCTGAAACATGTATAGAAATATACTCAAACAGTTAATAGAATGAATTAACATTGCAAATCCAAAACCTAAAACATTTTTGGGACTTTATCTGTGGTGTACTGACAAAATCTTCTAAGGGGTGAGTATGCATCAACAATTCTTCCAACTCATAAAATTCCATATGTACCTACCCTCACACACGAGGGGTGACTGAAAAGTTTTGAGCCCCAGAGAAACAAAACAAGATACAGATTTTTTAGTGATTTTATTTTTCAACATAATCCCCTTCAAAGGCAACACACACAGTGCTGAGGCGCCTTAATCTCAGTGGTAAAGAACTCTTCAGGTTGGGACCTTAAGACCTCCCCCATGGCTTCTGTGATGTCATTGTCGTTGGCAAAACATCTCCCTGACCTTGACTCATCTCTAACACTTGCCCTGCCACGCTTGAATTCCTGTAGCCAGCATTTGACTGTGGCATATGAAGGGGCATTGTCACGTAAAGTATTGAGTATTGAATATTGAGTATTGGTGGATTTCAGATTTTATACACTTAAAACAATAAGAGTTCCAAACATGAACATGGTTAATGATAGTAAGGAAAGGTGGTTGATTGTGAAAAATATATTTTGGTTTGCCTTGCTACCCTTTTTCTGGGTTAGGCTTCAAACTTTTCAGCCACCCCTGGTACGACCCACAGGAGCACACCTACCGGAGAATGATAGAATAGCTTTTATACGACCGTTAATGGTTGCAGCTTTAAAGATAGTCAGTGTCACACAGAGTCACAGTTGTACTAAAACTACATGGTTAGGCTAAGGCAACAAAACTCCTTGGTTCGGTTAAAAAAAGATCATGGTTTGGCTTAAAATACATATTCTAACCTTTGTTTTCACGCTGGACACAGGTCTCCTGGATGAAAGTCCTGCATTTGTTTGACCCATCACCCCCCATTCTTAACACTACGTCACCTGACTTCCTCCTTTGCTCCCATCATAATAACTTTGGCCACTACATGTAGCCACCTAACAATAAATGTAGGCTGTGCTTGTGTTGATTACAAAACATCTATTTTTGTAGCAGTAGGTTGCATTTTCTGTAAACAGGTTTGATTGTGTAATTCTTAAGTCTTTTCAAAGTCAGACCCGCTAAAGAACAACTGGCAGAACTTCAGCATGGTGTTTAAGTTAAGCTAAGCTGAAAGTATAGCATAAGAGACTTCAAACTTCAAAAACAGAGCTGAAGAGGTGTGAACTAAGGGAGAGGGGCAGAGGAAGAAAGTGGTGGTATTTAATTCACCCAACAGGTTCTTAATTGGATTTTTCTTTGATGTCCAACACCAGTCACCATGGGATGGAAAAAATGAGGGGCTTTTCTTAAGGGAGATTTATTTTATAGGCCTGTTAAATGTTCCATATTTCCCTTTAAACTGGGGACTGGAATTGCAATTACTTCAAGAGACAATGGTGACATTGAATGTCTTGAGTGTCTTTTTTTTTAACCTTGTACTATATTTGAAGACAATTTTTTTTCTTTTTTTGTTTTATCAAGGTAACGTATGTGAATATCTAAATAATTTTCAAATGGGTTGGAACAGAGAGTGACACTGTGGGGAAAAAAAAAAATAAATCAGTTAACAGGAGGGAGCTCAACCGGTGACATAGTTCACAGTGTCAGGTCTTGCAAAACCAAATGATTTGACTAAAATCAGTCACCAAATGTTTGACAGGGCTGTGAAATGACTGAGAAATCTTAGCAAGCATTCCTGAAACTAATTAGACCACCATTCAGGTCTTCATTAGTTTATTCTTCACTGTGTCCTTGCAGATAAAAAGACACACAACTCCATTTTATACAATCTGACACATAACGTTAACCTTGCACAGGTTTATTGCAATGTTGCATCATGGAAAGATGCATTAGGGTAAGACAACATGACACCAGGAACACAGATGTTGTAGATGTTACTTCACCACAGTGTAGTGTTTTAGAAGTTTTGTCAAAGATAGCCTCAATACTGTTTCATTATTCGTGAATGATAAAGTAGGCTAACACATTCAGTGTACAAGGATTCTCTTAAATTTTGAGTATTTTGTTATTTTTCTTCAGGAGTTGGTAGAAATGAATTGGGCCCTTGCAGCTCTGTTTTTGTGAATCAAAGCACAAAGCACACAAAGCGCAGTTAATGGAGCATGATGCAGGTGCACATGTGTGGAATATAATGTTTGTTTTTCATTGCCGGGCATACCCAGAGGTGGGATTAGGAGAAACAGCGTCCATGTGTCCCATACTGCCTCATTGTTTTCAACCAACATTCAATTTTGAGTGCAAGTGAACAAACATCAAGGGGCTCTATAGGTGGAGAAAAGGTTAGTCACTGCCAATCAAATCATTGCTTTTGCCTCCCTTTAAATCCACTGCACTCTGTACTGGCACATATTTTGTGATGGTAAAAAAAACAAACAGTTTTGATCCTGCCACAAAAATGTCTCCAGAGTGAAATCTGATGTCCTTGTATGGAAAGTGCAGAACTGCCAAGAGGGAATTTATGGTTCTTCAAATTAAATCAGCTTTGGGAGAGATAACACATTTTGTTACCCTGCTGCTCTGCTCCAAGGAGAATCACGGGCTAATGTTGGAGACATTTTAATGATATCAGGTAATGAGCTAAACAGAAACTGGAGGCAAACTGAAGGGACAGTTTGGCAAATGAATGTGGACATCCAAAAGTCAGACCTTAATATCTTAAAATAACACAGCCACAAACTGTACTGCAGCATTTAGCCTAGCCAGAGGTGATTAAAATATTGTATTGTATTCAGTTCTTTTGAAGAGATGTACATGAAGTAAAAGAAATGTCATCATAAAACAGACTTATATAGGCAGAATCACTGTGACGCTGCGCTAACAGCAACAATCACCTCCACGTTGACAACTGGCAAATTAATTCAGTTGCATGTGTGAAACTTGTCTGTTTCTGTTGCCCTTTTTAAGCTGTCACTGTCATGTTTCAAGATATATACATAAACATGATGGTCTTACCCTTCTGACATTTCTGCTGTGCTAATTTTATATTCTGTGTTGTTGTGTAGTTTCTTTGATTAATCTTACACACTAACCGACCGAGATGGCGGTAGACCAGCAACTCCTGTGTTCTGTGAAGTAAAATTAGTGTTTTTATCAGTGGAGTCCGGTGGTTTTGACAAACACATTTGAGCTCCCTGTCAGAAAGGGCTGTCTGACAGCAAGGTAAAGCAGTGAAAATATTCTAAACGTAGCAAGCACTTAACCTGACACTGATTATTTTCTTGGTGGGCCTTTTTTAGGTGGCTAAAAACTAACCAGCTGAGGCAGCGTTTTCTCTGTGATTTTTCATTTTATGAACATGACGAGGGGATTTTCTGCCCAGAAGTTCTTGTTAACAAACATTGTGATCCAGTCTAAGGCTTTTCAATAAAATTAGTAAATCAGTTGACACCTGCATAACAGGTGGCCGAGTAATATCACCAATGTTGGGCTCAGTACTCTAAAAATGTAATATATTACTCATTACTTGTTACTCTTTTCAAAAGTAATAATATTACTTTACTTATTACTCCCTGCCAACAGTAATTCGTTACATTACTCACTATATGACTTTTCCATTACACCCCATAAAATCGGTATTTGCATATCCCAAAGCACTGAGTCGTGAGTCACTCATGGAGCAACATTTCATCCACCACATATTCAACCACAAACTTCATCACTTCTTTGTAGCTGCAGCTGTCCATGATTAAGACCCAGTTTTGGTTGTTTAGCCGGTGCAGGCCTACAGCCTGTAGGGCTCTCCTTTGGTGGGGTGTATTTCCTGGAGCTTCACGTTGTTGTGTTGTCAGTTTTAGTAGCCGAGGTGTTTTAGAATGATGCTTTGAGGACGTGTTTCTTTGCAGTGGAACGAGTTTTAGTCTGACTACCCGCAGCAACAGTATTCTTGTGATGGGAATATTTCTAGCTGCTAAGGTAAGTGTCTCCTACTCTTTTGTGACTTGCCTGTGCAGCACGACGATTACTAAATTTAGTCAGCTGATGTGATATTGTATTTCAAGTCAATAGTGACGTGATAACAAAAGAAACATTGTAATGAGATTTTTGGTTTTAGAGTTACTGGAATATTATTACTGATTTTTTTTCGTAAATAGTTACACTACTCATTATGGAAAAAGTAATATTATTACTGTAAAGCGTTACTAGTAATGCATTACTGCCTGAACACTGAAAAGCACAGAGCATGACTGTGCATTTTGCACCTTTGACCTGGTCCGAGCAGGTGTGACATAAACTCAAACAAAGATAATCTTGAAGATTAAAAGTGCTGCTTGTTGTTGACACAGCCACCACGATGCTTCTCCTCAGACTTTGGCAGAGCAAAGGTCAACGAATGCCAAACATGAAGAGAAACACTGTGTCACTTCTTTGCAAAACAGGCAGGAAACAAAACTTATCGTCCTGATGCTGCCACCAAAACCAAACCCCAAGTCCTAGTAGAAGATTCAGTTATCTGTATCAGAGACCACAGCTGTATAATCACGCTCTCCCACAGTGCCTTGGGTCCCTTTACCAGAATTTCAGTTGTATTTCATTCATATCTTTTTAACTGAAGAAAGGTTTGTGCAATCCACGCACTGATCTCTAAAATTCATGCTGAAGAAAATACGGACAGAGGATAAAAAGAGGATAAGCTGCCAGGGTAGATAGGACTCTGCATGAATATATTAAGAGAACAGCTTACAGCTTTCTGCCTCTGTATGTCTCATTGTTGAACTAAATTTTGAAGACATTTTCCACTTGCCACCACTTGTTTGTATTCTGTGCTGCTATTTGTTGTCAGTTTCATTACATATTGTGAAAAGCCTCAATGATTAAAAGTTGACAACGATTTCCTTTTCTTATATGTTTACTTATATTCCTTTAATTGTATCATTTAATTAATCATGATTAAAAAAAAAGAAGCTTATCTGTTATCTCAACCTGAAAAATGACTTGTTTTTTAACATTACATGACAGGTTTCTTGGCTCGTGATTATTTTTAAAATGATCATAGTTCACCATCAGGTCAATTTTATTTCCATATCCTAAAATCACAATTTTGCCTCAAAGGACCTTACAAACTGTACAGTATATGCCACCATTTATCTTAGGAACCGTTACTAACATAAGACAACTTAACTGTCATGACAAAGTGACTTTTGTGATATAATCCATCTTGGAAGAAACCATCTGCTAGATTGGAAATTAAAGAAATAATCTGTTCTCACAGTCTAAGGCCCCTTTACTCCTACCCTCGTTTTTGAGTGCCACCCTGCCCCTTGGAACAGAGTCGCAAGGTGTAGTGATGGAAATGTTCCCCTATGAAACAGGACAACCTTTAAGACCGTGATGCGTCATCGCTTGTCCTTGGTGCTGGCATTTATCTTGACAGACATTGTGAATGTGCCGTCTTCCGCAATGATGATTTCTCTTGTGTTAGTTACACCTATCCTTTTGCTGTTGTCAGGAGGCTCGCGATTTGTTCACAACCTAAGTTTAATGCTATCAATTAATCAGACAGTCATCAAATACAAGAAAGAACACTGCCTCATTACCAGGCCACTAGCAGTGCTCTGTAGGCTGACATTAGCAAACCATGCTCCCACCCTACTAGTCTGCACTGATACTAGAGCAACAGTAAAAAGTGCAGCAACTTTGCAGCTATAGTTATATTTCAGGTGAAATGTACAATCAAAAGGGGGAATGCAAGATGGAGAATGTCAAAATGTAGGACTGTCATGCACAACAGCATTAGCTAGTGAACTACCAAAACATCTACATGCTTGCAATTCCTTTTGTTATACTTGTTAAATTGAAGAGGTCCATTATCTACCCAGCCTCACTCCGACGTCGTCGAAATCCGGCACTTGGCCAGTGACTTTTGTTGTCAGACACCCACGAAAAAGCTATCCTTTCACGTCGGCATGATACGTGGCTGGTCGCCAGTAGTGTGTGACAAGGCCTGGTGGCATCAAGATAAAACACGGCGGGACAACAATGAAAGTTAAGGTGGTGAAAGTTTGATCATGGCAGGCGGGAGGGTGGTAGATGGGTCCAACAACCACCAACCGTCACCCACGAGGCCGGTGTCCTTCCTGTAAGGTTGTTAAGCCAAACCATGTTCTTTTTCCTAAACCTAACCACATGCTTTTGTTGTCTAAACCAAACCATGTGTGTGTGTCAGTAACCACGTGCATTTGTTGTTGAAGGACAAAAACGTCAATTTGCAGTGTTGTACTGATGTAATGGGTTTATTTTGAAAGAGACTGTATGTAAATGGTACATTTCCTGTGAAAACAGAAGTGTATTTTGATACAGACAATGCATGTAACAGGCAGAAGTTGCATGCACACAATTAGGGTACCTAGCATATGGTATCTCGACTTGGAAAGTCCATGATCAGACGTTGATATGTGACAAGGCCGGAGTGAGAATGTGTTGCCATGATATATTAAAACAACATAAAACTAAGATCGTGTGATGGCCATCATAATTTTCAAACCTTTATTAATGAAGTAAATACATTTGTGAGTATCTTTTATTAGTGGTGCAGCCATCTTACTGATGATTTCTCATAACACTCAGTTTGAAGTGTGCCTCTGAAAAATATCTGTTTGGAGGGCGATGTAGCCCTAACACCTCACTCTGTCCCTCTATCTTAACAAGAATTGGGTTACCGCTAGACATGAATGTGCAAAATGGAGCGGTACTAAGTGGGAGGGCTGAGGAGTGTATTAAAGGTGAGAGAGTCAGTTTTCTGAATATACAGTGTTCCCACAGTAAATGAATACAGATCCTCTTATTCCCTGTGAATTTTCATTTCATAGCACTGTCGATTCCTCAAATTCATTCCAACTGTAAGCATGTATGCAAATCTTTCACACTACCTACCCACACTGTTACTGTGTGAGGAAAGGATCAAAGAACTGGGAGAAAGCAACTGAAAATGATAATAATATAACACACTGTTGGGGTACGCAAGACACACAAAAAAATCAAATTAAACACTTTGAGTAAGTCATGAAATTTTCCTCAGTTTCTAATATGTCTTTAAAAAACACATCTTTAAAGTACAGTAACACTTTGCAGTTTTACAGTCTTAGCTGTGAAGTGATCAGCTACACTTTGGAAGAAAGTAAGCCTGACATTTTGTGAAGTAAGCCGGCTGATAGAGTGCTCACAGAGCTGCCTGCCATGGGATTTAAGAAGTTTTAAACTAATACCCTGTCATATATTTCCCACGTCCCACCGAGTTCTTGCAGGATATCCTTATATAACACTCCACTTTAAAAACTCCTCATTTTCTTAGAATCACTTTTGTTTCTTTAGAGTTTGTCCTAAATATGCTTTTTGCCACGTAGACACTGCAGGTCATCTTGACCTCCTTGTTGGTCCCTGTGTTTTAGAGGCTTGAGTCCTCCTGTGTAGGTGGCAGAGATAGTGTTGCCTAGAAACATTTATTTGCCTGGACGCACTGTTTGACTTGTTTAATGGTAAAGTCTGACAGACTTCTGCTCTGTCCATTATATGCTGCGGAAATGTGAATGTCTAGTTCATTATTTGAAATCATAGCTGTCTGCAAAAACTTACAGATAACAAAAAAGACAAACCTAAATGAAGTGGAGAGTGGGGAGACATAACAAATGCAGATACTTCCATACAGGTAGACTCCACGATAAAATTAAGCAATAGTCACTAACAAAGCATGAGGAAAATATTATAATTCATATATGATTATCTGCTTAATTAAATCAGTGGGAGAGTTTTAGAATATCTAAGGATCACTGATGGTGCAACACACATGGATGCATTATGAGACAATAGGCCCATTTGTGTAAAAGCCCCCACCCTGACTACCAACTTTAATAAGTGGGAAACATAACAAAAATATAATAATAATTAGTTATCCAATGGGACTCTATATTGGCAGATACTTAATATTTGAGGCCTCAGATTGAGAGCATAAGCCAAACAATGTGAATGAACCCTTAAGCGGTATTTATACTTATGCGTCAGCTCTATACAGACCCTACGCTGTAGCCTACACATGTGGCCTATGCTATTGTGAGCATTAATACTTGTGCGGTGGTATGTCTGTGTCACTCTGCAGTTACACCTCCAGAACACTAGTCAGCGGTGGAGGTTTCTGTGATGTGCTGTAAAGTTTAGTTGATTCAGAACACACATTAAACATGGCTTAATAGAGACAATTTCAAACACAAGTACACAAATTGGCTTCACTATAACTCGCAGCATTCACAGACAAAGCACTTGTCTTCTACTGGACACATTTTCCCCACAAATACAACATGCTAATGTTTTTAGCACAAGCCTATGGCATTTTACATTGTATAGATTAGCCTAGCGACCAGTGGAGATTTTCATATGAATCTTATATGAAGCCAGGATAAATCACACACAAGACTTCAAATGCCATTTTGTGGAGGCTTTATTGTCCTCACAATTTACTGTTTCTTATCTGTGAAATTAAAGTAAATAAAAGCTTCCTCTCCACTGAGGGAAATGGTTTCAGCCGCGTCGTTGCAATGTTTAGTTACATTTTTGGGGAGGTGCACGTCCCCAAAAATGGCGTAGGGTGCAGCGAAGGCTTTCTTTTGACACGGACCCTACGCCAGTAGGTACAGCGTTGATTCAATGCAGAAGTATAAATTTAAACTTTCCAATGAGAAATCATGGTAGCCTGCTCAAAGTCTAGGGCTAGGTCTAATGTTTAGGATTTAGTGGCATCTAGGGCTGAGGTTGCAGATTGCGACAAGCTGAAGCTTCTCCTGTGTATTGTTGCTGACGCTAAAAAGTGAAAATGCAAACAGCCTTACGTGGAGCTAGTGTTGTTTTTTTCAGCCAATATGTCCCCCTAAATCTTACACATGGGACCCTGAAGGGGACCAAAGTGCAAAGAACACACCACATGTGTAATTTCAGACATAAGAAACTTAATTTAGATATTTAATAAAGTCAACACAAAACCAAAAAAGCTACTACATGAGAAGGGCAGAGAAAACTGACTGAATGAGCCACAGACATGCTGGACTGAGGACGAGTGTGAGCAAACTTTTGCAGCTTAACAGCCATTTTGTTTCACTTATGGGAAGGGTAACCTATATTCCATTTTTGTTTCAATTAATCTTGGTAATGCAGTAATATTTTTTCAATCGGTTGTCCGCGTTTATGTGGAACAATGTGATTTCATAACGCCAGACCCATGTCAATAACGCTGTCGCATAATTACATAGCGGAGTGTAAATGCAGTCAGATTCTCCTGAGTCCTTCTGAATTATCTCTCACATCTTGCTTTGACCTCATTATGTTTTCCATCGGGGTCAAGGAAAAGAGGTTAGAAAATGACATAGGAGAGGTTTTTTGACTGCACTGTTAATTTTTAACTCATATATATCAAAAGTGTCCTCATAGGGAAGTGGAAAAATATAAATAGATTAAATACACTGAGTTAAAAACCACTGCAAAGCTGCAGTATTTAGATCATTTCTGCTCATTAGAAAAATGTAACTGCGCTTAAATCCATCCTTAAGATGAAATGGAAACTCATTGAAGTAAACTCGGTAATGAAATGCTGCTGATAGCACTGTCATCTGAGTGAAATGAATAATTTGACTTCTAAACATCTGCACTCTCACTTAAGAAAATAAATGACTGCCACAAACAAAAAGACTTTGTTTATGTGTGAAACACCCCATTATCGCGACTCCTCTCATCATACTTGAGTTGCTGAGTAAGTGTGAGTGACTTATAATAATCTACTATTATCTGCTTCCTCTTTAGTATTTTTCTGATCAGCAAAATTGAAAGTGAGTCATTTATCACACTTTATTAACTGGTTTTAACTCAACATTAAAATGTTTCCTTTTGTTTCCTACTGAAATACTCTTAATTCATCTATTAAATCACACTACACTGGTCTGTTGTTTTCTACAAACACAAGAGTTTCCTTTCACCGATATGGTCAGCCTCCAACTTCCTATCAAAGGCTGTAAATAGCGGCTCTGCCATGATTCTTGACCCTGAAGCTGTGTGTTTGATTCCTGTAAAAGGCAGTGCTGCCTCCAACTGTGTTCTTTTAACAGAGAAAATATGGCCTTCACTGTTTGTTTCAGCACTCTTCTCTCCACTTTACGCTGCTCTCTCAGGTAGCACCAGCAGAGACACTGGAGTGGCTTGATGGGGATTTCCACACAACATGGCTGATTGAATGTTTGTGGAGACACAAAGAGACATGATTAAAAAAATGTTCACGGGTGTTTTGTAGGTTAGGAGCAGTGATAAATCTACTCATTAGCTGCGTGATGAGTGTGATAATCATTTGCTTTGAAAGGAGTGTTTCTGTGCATTGAATTCAACACCTTAAACATGGAGCTAAAATTCAGCTTGTTTAAATTCCCTGGGGGTCGCACTGTCATTCAGCTGTCGTGTGTCGTTTATGTCTTATCTGCATTATTTTGAATAAACTCGCCTAACTCCTGCTGATGTCTGATCCATATGCTGTTTTCTTTTTCAAATTTTCTGCAAGGAGCAAGCTGCAACCTCTGCAGCAGGCTTTGCTCTCTTGACAATGTTGACATCTGATGGATTGCTACAGTGAGGATGAATATATTGCTGTGATCATTCATCTTGCCAAATGTGACACATCAGTACAACAGGGCATAACTCAAGGTACATCACCTGCTGCTGACAAAAGACTTGACATTACCCAAGGGCAAACAGACTAACATCAGCTCTTTGAGCTTTAATATCCACCAATTAAGACATGAAAGCAATGTGAAGATAGTGATAGTGAAATCTATACCATTAATTAGCAATGTTTACTGGGGAATACAAGCTGAAAAAAAGGCAAGGCATTTTTAATGCCTTGTGAATTGACCCCAAGACCACCATCAATGGGGCAGCCTTATTCCCACTTGTGCCCGGAGACTATATTTAGTATGATAAGGGAAAAAACAGAATGGCTTCACAGTGGAGCAGTGGTTAGAATTGTTGCCTAACAGCAAGAGGGTTCCTGGTTCGAACCTTGCGTGGGGGAGCCCTTCTTTGTGATGTTTTCTCCTGGTACTCCAGCTTCCTCCCACAGTCCAAAGACATGCAGGTTAGCTTAATTGGTGACTCTAAATTGGCCGTAGGTGTGAATGTGAGCATGAATAGTTGTCTATCTCTATGTGTCAGCCCTGTGATAGTCTGGTGACCTGTCCAGGGTGTACCCTGCCCCCAGCCCAGTGGACGCCATGATAGGCTCCAGCAACCTTGTGACTCCAAACAGGATAAGTGGTTACGGAAAATGAATGAATAAGGAAAAAATGACAAAATATTTGTTCTGATTTCAGTCTCGCAATCAGGTTGGAATCTAACAGTACAACTTTGAAACATTTAGCTCACTTATGCAGCCATCTTGTTGAGGTCAAGCTATAACAAACTATGATGCATGCCCCCAGTGACACCAGAGATGGAGCCAATCAGAGCCCGCTTCAGGACACCACTATGAACATCACCGATGACAACAGTAAATTCACTGAGTCTGTGGTGGATTTAAATTGTAGAACAACAACCACTGTACCCACACTACAGTGAAATTATTCCACAACCAGAAACCCTGGATTACCACAACCACCTGGGATGCCATAAATACACACACTGCAGCTCATCTGGAAACACTGACAAGAATAAAACAGCAGGCTACAATGGACTGATTTGCATGCACAAGTTGGAGGAGCTGACAGGATTGCATTTCACTGCAGCTGTTCCTTGTGTGACTTCATGTGACAAACGAATGATTGATTGACTGACATGAAAAATCACACTTTTATTAACAGCCAAAGTCAGGATTCTTGAAAAATAAAGAAAGGCACTGTGTTTATAATATTTACCGACATTTCTGTAGAATCCTGCTGCCACTGCACAGTTCCAATACGTTTTACAGTGGACACTTATTCAACTGAGAGGGTAAAACCTTGGCTGAACTTTTAGTGCCCTTTGTATTGTGCATTGCTTCATTCTGCACAGCTTTCTCACTACAGTGGCCAAGAGAGGCTCACAACACCCGCAAATCCACACAACACACGCGCATTAAGAAAACACCCCCAAATTCAGAAAACACATTCATCGATTTTGCAACACATACGCTGCAAATCCTCACAACACAAGCAAGAAGCTGAACACTCCGCAAAAATGAAAACACACCAAATTGAAGACAACAACGGAAATGTTTCTAGGGGGACCGTAATCACTCACGGACCTGCTTTTGGCCGCCAAAAGCAGGTCCGTGATGCTGGGACCAGAATCGGTGACATGTTGATGTGCTCCAACAGGTAAGTGTTTTTACTTACTTGTCTTCCACCTAAAACAAATGTTGAACTTCCGACCAGCGTCTTGAGGAAAGTCTGGAAATGTCAGCAACCAGTAAGTTCGTCAGTGATTACGCTTCCCCCTGGAAACATTTCCGTTGTTGTCTTCATTTTGGCGTGTGTTTTCGTTTTTGCATCAGGTTCAGCTTCTTGCCTGTGTTGTGAGGATTTCCATCGCGTTTTCTTATTTGCTTGTGTTGTGAGGATTTGCAGTGTATGTGTTGCGAAATCGATGAATGTGTTTTCTTAATGTGGGCGTGTTGTGTGGAGTTTGCGTGTGTTGTGACCTCTCTCGGCCACCGTACAAAACAGCCTAATTAAGCCTAAAAGTTTATCTCCTACGTCCGAGATATTATCACCTACACAGAAGGTATCTCATCTCCATGTAGCCAAGCCATCAGCTGTATAGGAATATCCCCTCCTGGTGGAAGTTAAAATTTTGATGGATGTGACATAGAGCTTCTGATGACCTCGGGGGAAGGACCAATAGACGCTACTTCAAATTAAAAATTTAAGGTAAATGGGGCCGAGGTGGGTCTAATCTATCTGATGCTGAAATGACAGCTGATAGCAGCAGAGAATGGGACAGGTTTAAAGTTTGACAGCGATGAGATGATTGGCTCACAGAGGTCTGATTGAATGATTTGAAATAAAAGAGTGAACACCCTCAGAGAGAAAAAAGAGAATCAGTGGAGTAAACATAAATATAGTCTTTGTGATTGCACGACCTGAAGACGTTGCTTTATAGCTAAATGTAAACATGGGTTACTTTGAGGGATGGCTGCTGTTGCTGTTTGATGAGGACTTTGCTCTATAATTAAGAAACATATGTGATCAATTAGTCCAAACCAATAATTAAAATATGTACTTGCTAATTAGCAACGATGCAAATGCCTTTTAAAACATCTTCAAAAACAAAATTCAGTAGCTGGAGCATGTCTGATTTAAACAGAAGTGTAAAGCATTCACCTCAGGGAAAATATATTTGCCCTGTTTTCATGAATTAACGAGAACATTACTGTTAATTCAGAAAAACAAGAGGAGAATTTTTCCTGAGAATTCGGATATAATAATTTCGTTTCTAAAGATTTTTTTTCTCAAGTATTCTCAAGCTTCCATAGATTTATCTATTTCATTTTGTCACATATCTACAGTATCTAATTGTAGCTGGACTTGCAGCTCAGTTGCCTGTCAGTTTAATCAATGTTGCCATGGTAACACTTACTTCATCATTTTGTGTGTTGAATGTAACCGTTCTCCACATTTTGGGACTCGGAAACACCTCTTTCAAACACACTGGGAGCTGAATGTGATTCATATCATGCTCTCTATTGCAGGAGATGGTCCCTTGTATCAGCTCCCAGCATGTAAACACAATTTTGTTGCAATTCCTTCCTTATCAAGGATAACTTCTTTGGCAATCAGTGTAATTCAGGTTATATCCAGAGTTCTCTCAGAGTGTGTATGTGTCTGAGTGTGTGTGTTTGTTGTGGTTTGATAACATTAGACTACTGGGAGTAAGTCTGTGGTGGAGCAGGGCTCACTCTTTGTGTGCGCGCCTGCAGAGCTCAGATTAAACTTGAATTATCGGTGTCGGACTGCCTGCTGCTTCCTCCTCAATCATAGGGGTTCATCTGTTGGTTGTTATTGCTGTTTTACTCTGTAGAGAAAGAACTGCAGCAGTCCACCGTGTCTCCCAGGACACAGAAACATGTCGCTATACAAACATGGGATGTCAACCATTGTACTATTCTGCTTATTCATTCTATTATAGTTTGACCCTCGTGACTGTGTCCATATCCACAGTAATCTGAGCCTCCACAGTGAAGACTGAATGAAAGAATGTGATACTATTTGTAAGGGAGGAGATGAACAGAGCCGCCCTACGCTGTCTACATGACATTTTCACTGAGCAAATGCAAGAATCCAAACGTCTGAAATGACAATACCAGTGGTTTTGCCATCCAGATCTTAAAAAGATGTCCTTGAAATTGTAATTATGAAACATTCTTCCCAAATAAAATCTTGTTTTCTATTTTTTAGATTCCTTACAAGTAGGTGTTGCTGTGTCATCCAGTGACGTTCATATAAAGTGTTTTTTTCTCAACTGTGCATGATGAGAAAATCACCATCTCTTTTGTGCCATGACAGCGGTGTCACTCTGGTGTATAATTATGATGACACGCTCCTCTAAGTGAGTGATACATTTTCTCTGCCTGCCTTTGTTCTGAGTTTCAAGATTTGTCGTGCATGTGGATTTATTTTTTGAGGTTATGCTTTCAGCCACTCTTGTTTGTTACTTTATTTGTTCTGGTAAAACTTAGACCCTATTAAGTTGTAAATAATGCATACAGTCTTATACGGCAAATTAATTTGACCATGATTCATACCTTGTTTTTGACACACTGATCAGACTTAATTGCCTTTTTGTTTCACTTAATTATCAGTCTGACATGGTGTGTGTTGAACTTGAAGAACAATTATTTTCACTGTTGATTAAACTGTTGATTGTTTTTTGATTAATCCGTGAACTGTTTGCTGGACCAACAGTCCGAAACCCAAGGAGATTCAATTTATAATTACATAGCAAAGAACTTGGTGTTTTGTGATTAATAAGAAACTTCAACTATTACTCAGTTAGCGACTTATTCACTGAGCCTGCCCTCACCAAAAAACAAAACAAAACCAAAACAAAAAAAAAACCCCAAAAAACAAACAAACAAACAAAAAGGCGTGTAGGTTGTCTGTGCGAGCAGCTTATGGACCCTTCTACTGTTAGAAAACTGGTATGATGTCTTTTGGTGGGCGGGGCTTAGCTGGAGGCAAAACAATTAATTTGCCAGTGCTAGCTAGCAAGTTCAGTTAGATTGTTTAAGACAATGTAGGAAGATGATGTGAGTGGTGCATTCAGAAACACTCATTCCAAGTGCCAGAGTGCACTTTGGCACAAATTTGACTGTTCGTAAATTCGAAGCTGCTGGAAGAATGTACCATTTGGTTATTCAGAGCACCGCACTCTTGGTGTGGCAGAGCGGGAGACGGTGCAGCAGAGCACCAAGCAGAGTGGATGTGTGGTTTACTTTACTGTTTGTTAATTCATCTAGAAATATAATGCTCAGTTTCTTTGACCAACAAGGCTCTCATTTTAGTGTAAAGCATCAGACTGAATTTATGAACGCACCATCTCAGGTCACTCACTCTCTGGGACCCTGGGTGTTACTTGAATAAGTAAACACTGACCAACAGGACCAGATTGGCCGACCCGTAAACTCTCACTCAGTGGATAGATGATTTGACAGGATGGCCGGCTTCGTGGTTGATTACTATGCCAATCATACCAAGGAGGATAACACTTGAACCGTTTTGTTTTGTTATTGAAGCTAACGTTAGCTAATGTGCTAATAAGTTAGTGTTACAGAGAAATCAAATATTCCTCTTAATACCTCTCCAATTTCTGATAAGGTGGACATGATAACCCTTAATACACATAACGTTATTCATCCCCACAACAGTAAATACTTTCTCCCTCACCTGATATGAAGTGTGCGCTGCACATGTGAGCATTTTTGATGATCGCCTCCGTCCAGTCCCATAGTTGTCTGTGTTTTTGCTGACGGGCAGTGGCGGCTGGTATGTGATAAAATTAAAGTTTTGAGCCATGACTGTTTCTCTGGCTCCCAATAACACAACAAGACAACATTTAAAGACTCTTATGTAGCCTACAGCCCTGTGGCAGAGAGTCGTGTTTTGCCTCCAGCTAACAAAATGATGTCATTGGGACGTCGGCCCTAAAACCGTCTATTATGACCCATATTTACCTTTATTGTTAAGTAACCTCTAGTGACCAAGTCAGGTGACACACTATAAAGGGTGACAAAGTTACAGTGGTTTGGGTGATGAGAGATGGCTGTTTGTGTCCTTTGCAAAACCAAGTGTAACAGATGTACCTATTTTAACACCAACAATCTTTTTTTCTGGACCTCATCAAGCTGTTTTCTTACCTAAACCTAACAACGTAATTTTGGTGTTTAAACCTGCGCTCATTATTACAATCATACATGTCGTTGTGGTTGTGTTTGGCAAGCAACCTATTCCGTTGTTTAGGTATGAGGACATGTTGAATTCATTAATGGACTAATTCTTTCAGCCCAAATTATGTCAGCTATTTACTGTTTGGGAGCCGCTGTGGTTTTGCCCTAACCTGCCAGGAAAGAATGTGTGAGGCATCAGGGAAAGAACCCAAATGCAGACAATCCAGGCAAACAACAGTTCAGTGATTTACTGAAAAAAAGCCAAGCTATATAAGCTCACTGGCATGGCAGCAAGTCAGAACAAGAGAAACTGAGAATTGACGGGTGAACAAGAATGGGGCAAAGGTACAGACAGAAAGGAAGGCAGATACAGATAAATGTTCAGGAACTGCTACAGGTGGCTGGAAAGCAAAGCATGAAGCAAGACTGACAGGTAAAAATGGTATAAACGGTATAAATAGGAGGTTGTCTGGAGAGTGAGGAACAAGTGAGCAGATGGATGAAGGAGGACTGGTGGTTAAGTCTGAGGGCATCTGGTGGATAGATGCAGAATGGAAAGTGTGGAGAGTTTCTAGGAAATGTGTGGGCCTGGGGAAAGTGGGACTGCGGATAGAGAGAGGCAGAGGTTGTGACAGCAAGTGAGCAAGCGACGAATTTGCCCGAAAGATGCCATTTTTGGTCAGTACAGCAGCGAGGGGCAGTTAGCCTTTTTGCACTGATCGAAGAAAAGCAGCACTTTAAGAGCTATTATTGTACGCCGACTTACACCAACCTGTTCGGCTGCATCTGTCTCATCCATGCTGTCAGCATTTTTATGGCAATTTTCAGTCGCTATTTTTTCCGGCTTTGGCACAGGAGGATATACAGGGCCATAGCCGGGATTTAAGAAACACAGATGTCATGAGTCCTTAAGTGCTCCCATACAGACAATCTCTATGGGTGCACACTCTTTCAGGTAACTGCTCAATTACCACTAATTTTATTTCTCAACATGTACGTCTCAGTGAAGGATTTTTATGTCGTCTCCACACTGGCAGGAATACAGTTCTAGGGGGAGAAGCTAAAGCCTTTATTTATTTGTTATTTGATGGAATAAAAGTAGTAAAAATTTAACAGATGGAGTCTAAAAATACTAACCCTCCCCCCCTTCCTCCCAACCTTCCCTCAAATGCAGAGGTCCTCAATGGTAGCTGCAGCTTTGAAGATGAAATCCCCGTTGTTAATCCCACCTACAAAGCTCTGATTCACTCGGTTGTTTTTTTTCTTTCGTGCTGTCAATGACTACACACAGAACCTTTTTTGAATATCTGAAAATGGGCAGCAATTCGTTCTGTATACTGTATTTTTAAGGGTATCATTGTGACAACTACAAACACCCAAGTGAAAATGTCTGAACATGTTTAGGAGTTGGGAGTCTCTGAGAAATAGTCTGTCATGAGGCTTTTACGCTGCTCACTGGGGCTTTAGACTAAAGCATCAGTGCCTATAATTTTACATCCTCGCCTGGTTGATTGGCACCTCATTCTACTGTATTTCACAGCTGACATAACATCATATAAATAGCTTATGAGATCTGACATCGGGGATCGGTTTTCATGAATGTATCGCAAAGTTGTTAAAGTTTGTAAAGTTGATATGTTTCACACAATCCTGACAAGCGTGCTGCATTTCATCCCACCATGAAAACAAGCCTGCAGTGTTTTTCACTGCTGTGTTTTTCTTACTCTGTGTGCGCTCTCAGTACAGGCAACATGTATATTAAATGAAATCTGACCTTGTCTGACAGTCATGTTTCCCTTTAAGGCTTGGCTTCTTAGAACATGGCTACAGACTACAGGTGGATGTGTGTGATGAGTGACAGAAGGCAAGAAATCGATAGTGGGAAAATAAAAAAGCTGTTTGTAGTTGACCAGTCATACCTTGAAAGACACTTGAATGACACATGTACTGGGAGTCAGGTGGTTACTACGCAGCTGGATAACTGTTGAGCCTTCAGTCCGAATGAAAGGCATGTGTTTTGCATGTTTGCCCCGCGGTTATCTGTGAGCCATTCATGAAAAATCACCACAAGCTTTCATGCATCATTGAGGACGCTCTTCAAATCGCCTCTCTGTTGTTTCCACCAACAGCAGCTTTGCCTGATTGTACGTTAGACGTGTTAGTTTCATTATGAATCCAGCCTCTTGTGAATATTTGATAAGTATTGAGTCAGTGCAGAGGTGATGTGCCCTTCGCTGCTGAGACTCTCCCAGAGGACTGAGACCAGGATGCTAACAGCAGGAAGTCCATGTCTGAGCTGATGAAGTCAGACACTCACTGTTGCTTGATATTAACCACAATGGGTTATGCTGGGCTTTGTCTTGACCTGAAATAGAAACAGGACATTGCTGATGCTCTTAGAAAGAGGATCTAATATTATGATAGTCATTAGTCTTAAGTGACTCACCGAGAGTCTAACAACACAGGCAGACTCTCTTTTGACAATCTCCGTGTGTGAATGTGATTTCCTGAATGTATTCTCTATTATTCTATCAATTTCTTACGCCTTTGTATCTCAGAATAATGTGCTGTCTCTCCGTGCAAAAACATAATATATGGTAAATTATTCAAAAAAAGTCAATGGGAAAAAAACAACAACTTTTGTTCTAAAGATACGGTGTTAAATCAAATTCTTATTTGATATATTTTTCAGTTTTATCCTCTATGTTTGAGTGCACAGTTAAAATGAAACAGAGGATTTCAACACACTCATATGAGCTTTCTTCATCTGCATTCAAACACCTGTCTCTGAGAGGATATATTTGACTGAAGACATGTTTGAACCAACTGTATACAATCGAGGCACAGCTGCACTTAAACCCATTGAAATAGAACAAAACTACTTAAGGCTGGATTCCCAGTTGCAAATTACACCACTTAGACGTGAAAACACATCTGAAGTGTACCGTGTGTGGTGCAATTTCAGTATGCATGCAAAGCTACCCGTGTGCAGACATGATTTAAGTTGTGATGCAATATCTCTTTTAGTCACGGAAGCAGCATGACTCTATGAATGGAAATAAATGGCAATATATTTGCATGTCCTGGGAGTGGGATCCCTTCTCTGTTACTCTTCCATATTTTCCTCCTCAAGTAACCAGTTTTAAAATTAATTATTCACCCTGTGTTACGCTGAATTCAGGAAGAAAACCCTTCATTTTTGGCATGCTGTCATTCTGAACAAAGAATCCAAAAACTGAGCAAATACTTGTTGAAGTTAAGTCATGGGGGACCATGTTTAACAACAGCAAAACTATATCAAAACATCTGTTTACACACTCTCACACAACTCATACTGCGCAATCAAAGTCTCATTTATCCAGCCGTATGCTCAGTACTTCCTAAACACATGCATTTTTGCTAAAACAACAAATATTTAAAGCACTTTTGCATACACAGTCTCACAAACAGATGTTTTGATATAGTTTTGCTGTCATTAAACGTGATTCCTCTTTACTTTGATTCATCAAGAATTGTCTACAGTTTTTGGAGTTTGGAGGCCTGTGAGAAAAACAAAGTTTTCTTCCTGAATTCAACTATGAAACGACCTCCCATCTGATATAAGAAACACCTATCACACCTTCAAACAAGAGTTCAAGACCTGCTTTCTGGACAAAATAAAATAAAATAAAATAAATAACGTAACACAGGGTGAGTAACTGATATACAAATAGTCATTTGGGGAGTGGATTGTTCCTTAAAAGGGCTCAGTGAAGTTTTTCCTGAAGAAACAAGAGTCAGAGGATAAAGGGTGTCATAGAATTTACTCGACAGCATGCAAGAAGTGACATATGAGCAAATATTCTCTTAATTTTTCTCTGGACAGAAAATTAAGAGAAAATATAAGAATAATTTAAGAGAATTCTGCTGCATGAGTTCTGTTCAATCCTCAAACTCTTCATCAGCTTGGTCGATCCACCAATTTGGTCCAGGCTGAAATATCTTAACAACTATTGGATAATCATGAAATTTCGTACAGATATTCATGGTCCCCAGAGGATGAATCCTGCTGGCTTTTGTGGTACCCTGACTTTTACTTTAGCACCACAATAGGATTGACATATGTGGTTCAAAGTCTAATATGTGGATATATGTCCTTTGAGTTTGCTACAGATATTAAAAGGTCTCCAGTGGATCAATTCTAATGAAGCTCAGTGTAAGGTCAATCAGGAGGACTTTCTTTGTGCTGATCCATTCACATTTCTCTTCCTCCCACTCCCACTGCATCCTCCAATCAGCTGACTACGGGTGCTCACTCTTCTAATTATCCAATCAAACTTTGCCATGATCTCTATCAGCCAATCAGGATGCTACTGCAAAACTTTAAATCTGCTCTCTTGTCTGCTGCTCTCAGCTGTCATTTCAGGCAGAATTGTCGCGCCCTTCTCCACCCCGTTCACCTCCAGCTGTCGTATCCAGGACAAGCTCAAGAAAGGCTCATTCCTCTACTTATCCAGATCATCAGCACTTCTCCATTTTCTCCATATCTTCATCTCATCTTCATCACCTCTACCACGTTCATACTTCCCAGACAATTAATTCTTTGGTGATATCCTGACTTTTTGTCTAGTTCCACCATGACGTGACATGTTTGGGAAATAATTGAAAAATCTTGACAATTATTGGATGGAATGGACTTAAATTTAGTTCAGTCATTCATTTTTCCCAGGGGATGAATTATAATAATCTTGCTCCCCTTACCTTTCAATTAGCGCCATCATTCACTGCATGGGTAATGTGTCCAGTACTTTCATTTAAAACCAATAACATCAGCCTGAGCTGTACTTTGTGTTACGGTTATTGTGACTCTCTAAAATAAGATGATGAACATTCTACCTGCTAAACATCAGACAATTACTGTGAACATGTTAGCATACTGATTTTGTCACTTAGTTCAAAGCAGAGCAGAGCTGCTATGACTGTAGTCTCTTTGTTGTGTTCATTTAAAGGACAAAGTTGTAGAGGGCAGCTCAAAAGCACATAATACTGCAGCAGCAATATGCTCTTTCCTCGTCCTTCAGGCCACTTCAGGTTGGTCACATCATCTGACAGCATGTCTCCTTCCGTCACGACAGTAATAATACAGATAAATCTCTCCTCAAAACCCAAGTGAGCTCAACAGCTGCCTTAAAAATACTTTGAATATATTTCTGAATCCAAATGTCAAATGACCTTGTTTGTATGTTTTAGCTTTTTAGCCTTTCCAGTCGACAAAAATGGTCGAGGCTGGTTATTTTTGCCCTTCGACTTTGTTCGCTTACTGTGCACATGAAAGCAGTGTGCAGAAGACACGGTAGGCATACAGTCAGCAAGTGGCCAAAATAAGTTTCAGGATCTCTAAGTTCGTCTTGAAGAATAAGGTGAGAAGCTGTAGTATCTTGCTAAGGTGGTTTTGGCATCTGGAGGTATCCACGAGGCATTCATTTTTAGGAAACCCCGGGGTGAACCCTGGAACACGCTGGAGGGATGATGAATCCCAGCTACCATGGCAATGCCTCGGGATGCCCCAGAATGCCCCTACACAGTTGTTTTTCCTTTGTCCCTTTCACATGATGCTATTTTCAAGTGTAATCTCACCCAGAGCTAATAACACTTCTACTGCTGATACTGATATGTTGACATTATGCTCTTTTTACTCTTTGGCCATCGTTTTATTCACTCTTAATTCAATCACTTGGTGCTACATCAGGGCACAGCACATCTCCACATTTCATCTCTTTTCTAGCAACAAATCACCTGTTAATTACAGTGAAGTCAAGGTTACACCGTGTCTGAATCCAGGGGGATTTCAGCTAGCAGTCAGATCAGGTTCAAGTTCTTTAATGTCAAATGCACAAAAATTACAGCGAAGCAGTCATTGGCGATGAACAATTCTCATACAAATATGTATAAAGGAAGTCAGGTAAGTAAAATCTAATTAGAATCTGAGACATAAAGTGCTGCAGCTACAGTATGGGAATACAACATAATATAATGTCAAATATAATGTAATACAGTGTTAGAGAGGTGAACACTAATGTAAAAAGGTTGTGCAGTAATGTAGTTAATGTAGATATGTAATGAGAAAGGGTTGTAGACAGTCATGCACATAAATATACTGTTTACTGTGATGAATACTGACGATGGTGATTCCCTGACTATAAAAATGAAGTTAACATATGTGGTTCGAAGTGTAATGTTGGGTATATTGCCCTGTAACCTGCTGCAGATATTTAAAGTCCCTAGTTGATCAACTCTGATTGGTGACTATAGTGGAGCAAATAGTAATATTTCCCTCTGAAATTTAGTAGACTGTCAGTGTAAATTGGCAGAAAATGGAAATGTACAGATCACACTGAGTACAATTTTGAAAAGAGTAAATGATCATAAAATACCTGATGAACTTTGCTCCAATTACGGCCCTGAGGGCCAATGGTGGCCCTCAGCAGCCCCTGAATGTGACATGAAGTGCATGCATTATATTCAAATCATATCATTTTAGAGTTGGCCAGACTGATTCCTTTCACAGTATCAATTCCTTTGAGTTAATACATATAAACAAGTCAACAAGTAATTTTAATGCACTGACCCAGCATCTGACTTGTATGTGGGTAAGCTATTTAAGCTCAATATGATGTTACTGACCAATGATATCTTGTTTTTTGTAGCAAGTAGCAGAAGTCCTAGTCACCTCCGCAGCCCTGTGCTGCATTCGGGTGATGTTGGAATAATGTGAATATTGAGTTCCTGGTCATATTTAATGGCTTACCTCGTCTGTTTTTTCAATCAATGTGTTGTGTAAATGCTCGGAGCAATAAACACAACACGTCTTCCTCGTAGCATCCACATTGTTTTCACATTATAACAAAGCTCATGAACACACCAAAGTCAGAAGAATGTCCTTTGGAGGAGCACATGGATATACTTTTAGCTTTGCTGGTGGAGATCTCATCTTAAGTCAGAGTCATTAGTTTATAATCACCTGAAAGTAAGAAACATTGAATTTTCGTTACCTTAGCATAAGCTGTTTATATCTACATACATAGCTGGTCCTCTTTGACGGAGTCCACCATGTTATTTCTACAGTGGCCCAGAATGGACAAAGCAAACACTGGCTCCAGATAAGGCACTCTCATTTTTGCAAAGCCCACCATATTCCTCCTACATGCTTGACACATTTCTATTTATACAGTGTGGCTAGCAAAGGGGGCAACCACCTTTAAAAAATGTGTGGAATAACACGAGGTTTCCTGTTCTTTCCATTATGCCGACATGGTGTGAGTGCAGTAAAAGCCTCAGAGGAACTGCAGGTGTAGTTCAGGGAACCTGGGAATTTGGACAATTCCCAGCAAATACACAGAGCCGGCTCAACCTGCCCCTTTTAAAGAGCTTGAAATGACAGCATTGAGGTAACACAGGAGTGACTCACATTTATCAGCAACACTTATGAGCCCCCGCTGAAGGAAACTATTCTTCATTGCACCTTTATAATGTATGAAAAGCTGAACATGCTGTGACTCTATTATCAGCTGATATTTTCCATTATATGTGGGCTGCACTGTGTGTGCATTTGACGGTGTTGCATTGACGTTTATTTTGATAAGCGTGATCCGTTGTCTATTTATGTGAAATGAATTCATGTATTATATGTTTCAGAATTACGTTTTCATTTACTTAGCTGTGCCTACTATAAAGACCTGTGAGATGATAACGCCATGAAAATTAGCATGTTGTCACTTGGGCCAATATTTTATTGTTGAAGCTATGAATTATTTATGGCAGCTCACAGAGTTTAGATAGAGACATAAATTGTCTTTCTACCGACAGATAGATATGGACAGATCCCTCTCTCAGACCACACAAATGCATTGTAATATAACCATTTATCTCTTAATTTGTGAGCAAGTTTCCTCCCAATTACATATTCATGGAGTCATAGGGCAGAATAGGCACCTGAGAGAATTTTGTATTGATTTTTAAATACAATAATTTTGCTTCAAATGAGAGGAACGTGAATTTTCTGTTGAAGGACAGGTGGTTATGAATTCTAATTCTGCCCTCTTCATATTTGCATGAGGCCTCTCTGTTGCGCCTGGAGGCACTACTCTCTCTTAACACCCACACTCTGCAATAGCCATTAAGGAGGTAAAACTCTGACTGGAGTAATTGATCTCTCCTGAAGGCTCCTCAGACAACTTTGACATCCAGAATGGCACCGAGGGCCAAATCCTGACAGGATACTCAACCTGCAGGTTTAATCCTCTGTTCTTTGACGCATACATCATGCATTTAAATTCAAATTCAACTCCTACGTAAAGGGGTTGAAAGCTTTAATAGAGAGGTGTATGAAACCTTAAAGAATAAAGGCCTTTACACACCTGGATGTCTTTTTTTGTGCAACAAATTTGCACATCAATGTGTTTTTTATAAACTGATGTTTTGTCATGAAAACTTTAACACAAAATGCAAATATTGTGCTGTAGATCCACTCCCTCCCTTTTTACCTTTCACAATAAAAGCCCCAGACATATGCGTGACTGTTCACCAGAGGGAAATCAAGTTCACTCAGAGCATTTTGCTAAAAAGAAACTAATAAAATAGCTTACATTAGGCTATACAACAGTGCCACACGCTGCTCTGAGTCAACAGGATCCCAGTAGTTGTCGCAAATTTGCAACGCAGCCGGTAATTTATGTGTTGTTTATTTGTCACACCCCCGGTGAGCAAAGGCATTAAAGATATATCATGCAGGCCTTTCCTGAAATATAACATATAGACTCAAACTGAAGTAATCTCTCTCAATCATCAGTTATGATCCACTAGAAGTGTGTGGAGGTGTATTTTTCTGCAGAGACTCTGCCCTCTGTCTGTATTTTCTTATTTTCCTCTCATTTTCAGTGTACAGGTTTTTCATGGACATGTACTGCCACAGCGCTCAGGTAGGATCAGAGGCCTGTACTACAAAGCAGGATTTGGAGTTAGCGAGGGAACTGCAGGGTAACACTGAGTTTTCAGTCCTACAAAGCTGGTTCTCTTTTTACCGAGATAAATCACTGGTAACTTATGCTGAACAGCTAACCTGCTCCGGAGCGGGTTAACTCACAGTGTCGGCTCACAGCCTGTCAACACCCTAACGTCTGAACAATAAGATCACTGAAGAAAAAAAGTAGCCATGGACAAAGTCCAGGGCCTCACAAATTGGGAGATATTTAACAACACTAAACACATGATTTTGGCAGGATTCAAACTGAAGTTTATTTTAGTCTGCAGTGATTGTGTTGCTATTTTACACTCTGATTCCATCACTGCAGCTCAAAATAACACCAGACACCTGTGTGATGAGAACTAGGATAAAAAAAAGATAATATTTTATCAGAAAAATAATCTACACGCTGATAATTGGCTCCTGTTATTATAAATGCATCATTTGGGTCAGATAGACCTCATGAGTCATTAACTAGGCCACTTTTCCACCTGTTACTTCAGTAGCAGAAACAGTCTGGTGTTACTTTAAAGTGTTTTGTGACATATTCATCATCATCCAACTGAATAGCAAAAAATACGTTGAACTGGCTTTGTAGTACAGGCCTCAGGAGTTTGTAAGAAGGTAGCGACCAGACTGCAAGCAGCAGGCATCCAAGAGACACAGCTCTATATTACTGCAAATATAGCCAGGCAAAATGTTAAATGAGACTGAATCTGGAGTTGGCTTTTACTTTGCTGACAAGCTTGTTTACAGACAGTAACCAACAGTCCTGAATAGTGTACTTTTAAGGCTGCAGTAGTCTGTCTTTCTTTTCTGTGTTAACAAATCCCATGACAACACTCTCAATACTTTCTGACCTTTTCTGTGGCTCTCGTTTTGATGTGGCTCTGTGATGTATTTTTTTTTTTTTTTATAGCTTTTGGACATCAGTGAAGGTCTGAGGCACAGAGGAATGAGCTGGATGAGGCTACACAGACAAACCTCTTGACAAATAAATCCTGTCATTTCCTGTTTCTATTGAATTGAGTCTGTTTGTACAACAGTCACATGTCATCATCAAAGCCAAGACATGTATGAGTAAAGCAACGTACTTCAATCTCTATTTACACTCTGATGCCAGGCTAATTGAACATAACATTCAAACACCAGTGAACAGTCACCTGCTTCAAAAAAAAAAAAAAAAATCACACACATCTCTGTCGCCATTCAGGAAACTGGAGGAACTGTGTGACTGAGACTTTGTTGCTGAAGTTGTAGCATAAAACAGCAGCAAGAGTTCCTTGAGTCTCAGTTTGGGAAGTGAAGTCTCACTTGTGGTGGTTCTGTGTTTTCCCATCTGTGGAACGAGGTGCAACATCAGCACTAAGCTACCTTGCTGCACACTCACAGATGATTTAACAGCCAGCTCTTAAGCACAGCCATGGATTAATAGAGCTTGACACAAAGCCTTTTCACTGGCTTTATCCGTTTCTCCTAAG
This sequence comes from Cephalopholis sonnerati, assembly GCA_019142605.1. Lineage (NCBI taxonomy): Eukaryota > Metazoa > Chordata > Actinopteri > Perciformes > Serranidae > Cephalopholis > Cephalopholis sonnerati. Next base: position 24,947,821 of record JAGQAX010000003.1, on the reverse strand, counting down.
CTTGGGGGAATTGAGCACTGGTGCTTTTCCCAGCGTGACACCAGTATCATTTGTGCTGTTTCACAGTACAGTACTTTTTTTTTCACAGAAACTTGGGGGTTTATGCTGTGTTGGCGAGCATAGCCTCGGACTATTGGCAATCTCCGTCCTCAGAGATTCAGATCAAAGAAGTATTGGCTCTTCTGCCCAAAGATTAGCCTAAATCAAGACCCAATTCCATGCAAAGCCCCTGTGGTGTCATCTAAATTTGTAGAAGACTGTCAAATACGAGTGTCAGTGGTGATGCTGCATTGGATTATGGGAGGTTATAAAGGCTGACCTCATAATCCACTTGTTTACTTCCTGTTTTTGTTGTAGCGGTCCCAAATGACGACATTTCTTCTGAGTTTAGTCTTGAAGTTTTGAAATTTGACACAGTTCAAACATATAAACAGCAAACTGGGAGGAAATGGGGGGATCCGGGAGCTCAAACAAAATCTGGGGGTGTATGGTTAATCTGAGATGCTCTGTGCTCTCCGTCAGGCCCTCAGTGACCTCAGGAGGATATACCAAAATGTACTTTATTTCATTTTTAGAAAAAAGTCTATTGTAACTATGCAGTCACAAGTTAAAACATTACACTACCAAATTCTTGTCTCACAGTGCTTTTGAGTTTTGACTTAAAAACGCCCTCGTGTTGTGACTCCCACAGGGATTTCACTTCAGAATAAGGCAGTGTAATAATGAATGTAAGTTAACTGGGGTTTTCTTTTCTAAACACTGTTGGTCTCAACCTGCAGGTGACCTTCCAAAGTACAAAGTCAGTCAAAAACCCAGATCCATATTGAAGTTTTCACAAGAAAGCCAGCCAGCGATAGATCTGCACTGCTCAGAATGTGAATTAAGCCTCGGCAGAGGAACTGGTGGAAAATACTGCCGAGATTAAGAGGAGATTCTTCTGAGATGAAACGGAGGATTGTGCTTCTGCTAATTGTCTCCCTCAGGGAAAGAGTCAGCTTTTATTTCTTGTTTTAAATTGTAGAATTCTTGTGACTTTCTCTGTCTGTTTACATTTGGAAGTAAGTGATGATGTTTTGCCAAATAACAAACAGCTAGAGTTGGCTGCTCAAACTGTAGTTTTCAGTGACCTTCAGGGGTCAGTCGCACTGTAGTAACTCTAAAGAAATTACACGTGGAAGATGCTCCCATTGTGTTTTGAATATGACGTGCATTTCATTAATTAATTCACACAGAGTGCTGCAGGAGTCCTAAAACCTGGATTTGAGTTAGCAATTTAGCATCCTGGTTCCCTCACCTAAAAGTCAGTGTCTTTTTTTACGAGTAGATTTTTGGTGAGATGCCTGAAGTAAGGTCTGTGGTTAACACAAGCTTAAGAAACTTTTATGTTTTGTTCTACAACATAAAATATGTCAGTAAATACCCCACTTGTGGATTTTAAAGCTTTTTACGTGTCTTAAAAAGTGGCTAAATGAGATTACAGAACATTATGCTGAATTAGCTAGTTACAAGTTATGAAGCACACCACAGGCACACACACACACACACAGTTTTAGGTGTATATATGTTTGACCCACAGAGTGTCTTACTGCCACTTTTACAGTATGTTATATCTGCTTGCAGATGTGCCCAGCTTGTCAGTCTTAAGAGATTTTGCACCTAAACAAGCTGCTGTAAATGGCATTGTCTCGTTACATGATTAAACAGAGACTTGATATTTGACAACATCAACATACACATTACCCAGCAATCATCATTACATATCTGTATATGACAAAAACTACAAAGCAAAAAGTAGAACATTATTAGTTTAACTAAATAGTTTTATTAGTTTATGGTTAAATTATAGTTTTCTTTTATAGTTTATGAAGAATAAGCACATCATTTTGTTATTGATTGATACTGTTTTACAAAACAGAAAACTATGATGGGGACGGGTTTGCCTTTTTGAGAGCATACATAGAAAATTGCACCATTTTTGATTTAACGTGAGTTCCTCTTTGAACACTGGCTTTTTTCTAGGTGGCATTCAGGCCCCTCCACCCCAGGGGCCCCAGTGCGCTGTCTATATTTACGCCCCTGGCTTTACTTCATTGTGGTGGCAATGTCAAAGTCATGTAACCATGGCATAGTTGGTTTATAGTCTGACGTTAGCTTTTTGCATGGCGATTGCATTTACACTCAGAGGATCATATCATGGTGCTCATTTGTGAAGATTATTGTATCGCGGGGCTGTGAATATAGACAGTGCAGGCAGTACGGCTGCATTGGGGCCCGTGGGGTTGGGTGGAATAAAGAGAACTGGCAAAGGAATTGGTCCTCTTGATTCAGGTTGCCACTGCTGAGATAGGACTGTGATCAAAGAGTAACTCATGCTAAATTAAAAGTGTGGCCATTTGCTATTTATGCCCCCCGAAAAAGAAACCTCATCCTTGTCATGCTTTCTTCCTTTTTTTTGGTAAAATAGCTAATAGCAATCGAGAACAAAATTATATGCTTGTTGTACATAAACTATAAAAACTACAAATAAACTATTAAAAAAAACATTCAGTTAAATAATTGAATAATTTTCTTTTTTTCAGATATGCAGAGATGATTGCTGGGTGATATGAAAACCTCTATCTGATCATGTTGAGAGATGATACAATTGACGATGGCTAATTTAGACGTAAAATCTGGCACTATATGGCACATCATAATAGCCTGCACTGGGACCCGTCGTAACTATCTTATGCCACTATCTCACTGAACAAAACATGTAAGTATCATAAACTTTGTTTGCCACAGAGCTTATTTTCCGCAATAAACCAAACGCCAATGGAAAAATCTTGTTGGCTTTTAGGGAACTAGGATGACGTTAACTTCCATGTTGGCCTACACAAACAAAGGTCATGCCTGCATCACTTTAATGGTATTAATCATACCATTGCAAATATTTACAAACATTTTCCTTAAGCCACAGCTTCATGTCCTGTTTAACCTCTTTTGACCAGCCCTCTGCCATCTGGTGACCCTGTGATATAATCTCTATTGCGTGAGACAGTTGGTCAGAAAATAGCTGGCTTAATTATTTGAACTGAGCCGTGGGAGACAATACAACACTACAGTTTTTGTGGTTTTCCAGGGCAGTGTGTTGAAACTGACAACAAATCCTCCTCTTTAATAATCCACATTCTGAGTTTAGATCAAAAGGAAGAAATGGCAGCCATGTTTTATGTAGACGCTTGTCTCACTGTAAAACCGCTGCTCTTTTTCCTCCAGCTGCCTTTTCCTGACGATGTTCCCGTGTTTTATCTAAAACTCTCTGAAGACCGTTAAGTCTTATATTCACCAGAAAAATACTGCCAGTGCACCACTGACAGCGCAAGATTTTTTGACCTCAACAGAATTCCCTGCCAAACTCACGCTGTGGAAGACTAGTGTGAATCATAAATGCCTGCAGCTAAAGGAGGGAGCCTCGGGGATCATCGACAAGCTGTCACCAAAATACAATGGAACAAGAAGGATTTTACACCAATTACTTAGAGTACCTGCTATAACAGTGAACCGGATACATGGTGCAGGATCTTTGGGAATCGGTTATGAAAACCACATACTGTTGTTCTAATTTTAAAGAAAGAAAGAAGAGGAAAGTGTTTGCTTCTTCAGCCAAGCTTAACAGCACAGTGTCATCAGTGCCCTGATTATAATTGCAGTGCTGCGATATTTTATGTCAAGCACTAGTTTGACTCACTTTTTCCAACCTCAATGGCCTGATCCATTTTCTTTCAATTCATTAAACGGCCCTTGGTGATGGCAGCATCGCTCACAATTACAAAAAGCAGGGCAGTGTTGCTTTATCTCACACAGTGTGTTTTATTTTGTCAATATTCGTTTTTTGTGTCTTAACAGTGTGATGATTAGAGGGAGGCTGTGGACTGAAGTGGCGGAGTTCTCACAGGATTGCCAATTTAGAGCGCCTGCTGCTGACCACATGGACACACACACACACACGCACAATCGGAGTGAGATGAGAGGGGGAATGTGTTTGTGTGTGTGTGAGAGAGAGAAGGAAAGCAAGAGAACATCAATCTTGCCCAACATGATTTGCTGACTGGATGAAAGCACTCCATCTGTCTTATGCTGTTTATTGAGGGAAAATTGGTTGAATTTAGCACAGTGGTTCCACAAACAGAGAGAGAGAAAAAAAGATTAGAAGATGTCCTTGTCCACACTTGTGGTGGAGAGAGATATTTCAGCAATTGTGGGGAATCAATTAAACTTAAATATCAAGCTTTATACATTATTATCACCTCCGATGCGGTCTGTGGGTGTTTGGATGGTGGCACATTTTCTGCTGTTTTGGTTCTTCGACTGGAGCGTATTGGATTTGAAACAATAACAATGAGGTTAAAATGCTGACTTTCAGCTTTAAGGGTTTTTTTTTTTACAAAACGCTTTTTATAGTGTCGGAGTAGTCCTCGGTTTTCACCCAGTGTGGACGTAAAGTGTCTCAAATTAGAGCAGAGTCGGCACTTTCAACCTCATTGCCCTTCATTTACTTCATAACCCATGTGCTGAGGTACAGAGCCCATACAACAACAAAAAAAATCAGTCCACATACTTACAGACTGAACTGTATAAATGATAACAGCAAATATAGTAAACAACCCAAGATGGTGAAGTTTAAAAAGCAATACTTATGATATTATTTCCTATTTTTAAGGTCATAGTGTCCAAATCAGTCACACTGAACTTATTGGCGTATGCTGTGTCAGCGCTCTTAGATGAATTAACAAGACAAAGGTTGTGCCCTGCCAAGGCCCCAATCTGTGCCCACTCTTTGCCCTCAGCTGTGTGTGCCAGTCCATGACTGCTAATTGGCTTTCTCAGAACTATTTTCGCCCTTGGAGCATGAAGGGAGCTTTGTCAGATTTTCTCTCAAAGAGAAAACAGTGCAGATGAAGATGTTATAGCTACGCACCTCCTGCTGTGAACACATCCTGTACACATACTGTAAATGTGCTGTCCTCAATAAGGCTGCAACTGATGGTTGTTTACATTATTGATCAGCCAGTTAATTATCTTCCTCTTAATTTTTAAGCCTGTAAAATATAAAAAAAAAAGTGGAAATTGTCTTTCGTGAACTCCCAGAGACCAATATAATGTCTTCAAACTGCTTGTTTTGTTTTAACTAACAGTCAAAAACCTCAAGATTTTTGAGGTCACTATGCAGCATTCAAGACATAGTGAAGTAATGGTGCCCTGAGAAGAGATGAATTCACACTACCTCTCTGTGTGTTGTTATTTGAGCTTCTCTGTTCTTTGCTGTGGTAGCCAGTCTAGCTGTGTGTGCATGTGAGTCCCTTGTATGTATCCCACTGGCTTGCTGATTGTCACCGCTCTGCATTGTGCTCATACAAGGTCACCACTGATAGCACCGTCCTGACCCACGGTGGCAGCATGGCTTCGTCTTGGAAACCTAATGACCACCCTCCGGTTTTCCCCAGTTAACAACGTTAGCTCTTTTAACACTGTTGCTGTCGTCAGCACTGTTTGCACTGTTGGCACTGTTAGCTGCTACATGCCTACTCAGTCTCCTCCATGTTGAGAACTGTGTGCAGACAATCCTGCTCCAGAATCTGAATCTTAGATATGCTCCAAATGTTGCATACAGATCATTTAAAGGAATAGTTTGAGAAGATTGATACCAGTCCAATATCTGTACAAACGACACATACTGTGGCATGTTAATTACAAGTTGCAACCTACGGGGCTGAAAAATGCCAACACAGAAACAGCCCTTTAAGGTTAGCTTCGGAAACTAGTCAATCCCCTTAGACACCCGTGTTAAATTGCCAAACTAGAGCAGGATCTTGTAAAAAATTACGATACCAGTACCTTTTAAGTGATACCTATATCAATAGAGTACTTCATTTGATATACATAATGTGAATAAAGTGGCCTGTATACCATTAGACTTTGATTAACAGAGAGAGAGAGCACGCATTACGACACTCCTGTTACTGCACCCAAGGATTATGGCACCTGACACAACACACCTTTTTTTATCCTCTTAAAACATCCCAGCTGGTCAACAACGTTGTTAGACGTTGGTATTTTGTTGAATTTAGGTTGTGATGTCTGGTGACCAAAGAAGTGTGAGTTTCACATTGAGGAAAAATGTGAGAATGGCCCCACATACACGGTGACAAAGCTACTTGTTGGCATCACATGGCTTTTCATCAGCAGGTTTAACGACAGAATCGAGCTGCTTCGGTGGGAGTTTGTTGGGACTATTTAAAGGCTTGGTGTTGGATGTTAGCTGCTGCTGCAGCTGTGTAGCTTGTGCTTAACATGCAGATGTTGAACTGACCGTTTGAGGAGGAAAGTGTCTCTGTAGATGGCTGTAACAGAAGGTTTGCTGATCTGGTGGAGAGTTGGAACGGTCCGGGATCAGACCACCAGTGCATAATGGATTCAATGCAGGGATCATTTGACTGGAGAGGTGACAATACTACTTGGTACTGACTCATTTCAGATGATACCTTTTTGAGTATTGAATACCGAATAACAGAAATCTACACATGAACAGCTTGGTACAAAAAACAGTTTTGGTCACCCTAGCTAATTTACCCCTTCATGACAGCTGTACGTTTTCATTCATAACTCACCCATTTACATTTTATTAAGGCTTAAAGTTATGCATAATTAAAGGCTGGGCTGCTCAGAGTGACAGGCTGTCTGCTGATCAATCCCAGGCCCCTCCACAGTGCTAGCCTCTTGTCTGAATGAGGTCACTTCAGGCCCCAAAAATCCAAGACAGCGATGGCCAAAATGCTAAACTGGTGGCTTCAAAACAGGAGTCCTGCATACCAGTGGGAAGTGTCTCAGTAGCTATGTCGATTATTTTTACAGTCTATGGTTTGTGAGGTTTAAAGAATTTTATTACCTTTGGAAAAAGCTGGGGCTTGCTGTCTCCCCTTGTTCCCACTCTTTATGCTAAGCTAAAATAACCAGCTACTGGCAGTACCTCCATGTTTACCTTTATACCCTCAGAATAAATGCACTTGCACAAAGTGCAGAACTATTCCTTTCATGTACAATATAAAGAGGAGCTGCAAATCTTCACATCTGAGCAGCTGGATGTCGGACATTTCTGCTTGATTAAATGACTTTAACAGCTTATCAGTTATCAAAATTTTAGTCGACTAATTTTCTAAAATGAACTACCTAATTGTTTCAGCAATAATCTTCATCTTGAATTCCAGCTGAGAGCCTTTATCACACATTTTTTATCACCATATCTGTCCTCCGTTTCCTACTTTGAAGGAGCTAAAATCATAAAAAAGAAATTCACTTGTCACCACTGATGATGATGATTAAGGGTGATGATGTTGATAGTGATAATATATTCTGACAAAGCTTGACAAATCTTAAAAGCTACCCCATATTCATCTGCTGCCTGTCTATTAACCTATAAACTGCTTGGCGTGCTCAGCCTGCCCAAGATTAGCAGCATAATCACAGGTTAATAATACTGCATTTTGCATTTAAGCTGCTGTTTTGAAAAAGAAAAAAAAAATGAGGACAGCTTTCTGTGAGGACTCAGTCCAAGTGATCACAGACACAACAAATGTTTGGCAGTAGGATTTCTCTTTCTTCTGCTCTCTGTTGGGATTTTGCCCTGGCAAAGTTTCTCTGTTCATTTTAACCAGATACTTTGTGTGGTTTCTGCTTAAGCATGTTTACACTGCAGCAGACACGGCGATGACTGGTTGTGTTCATAATGAGCACAGACTTGGATTATAATCCCTTCTGGCATAATTTAACGCACCGCTTCAGACAGCAGGACCAAAACGACCAGCCACACTGTCAGTCAGGCTGAGAAGGAAGTTATATTTTTTTCCTGACTTTATGGTTTTGCTGAATATGTGACAGCAATCATTTTTGGTTGTTAGTTAAAATGAGGAAGGGATGTCATAAAGCTCACACCAGATGGCAGACAGCCAAAGTCCCAGCAGAGTGAAATGTAGAGGTGTGACACTGCTTTATGCCTCTCTGGGGAAGAAAAAAATCTGGTTTTACAATGAAATGAGGCAGCTTCACAATTGTCTCCTCTTTTGCAGCGAACTGAGTGAACTGAACCAGGTTAAACTCGAAACCCAACTTCATTCAGTGTCAGGAATTTAAATGAAATTTTGTGCACACAAGATTTCCAAAACACAAGCTTTCAGCAGCTGTTTGTCATCAAACAAATTCATATCTCAAACACTTACGGTACGGTGTGCGGCTGGGCAAGATGGAGAAAATCAAATATCACAATATTTTTTACCAAATACCTCGATATCCATATGCATCAATATTGTAGGGTTGACTCTCAGGTGCTCTCACTAAATATTTACATAATGAGATTTCTTATAAATAATCATCAGTAATGTGAACAGAGTGACTAAAACCGAGTTTTCACCACACTTTCAGTATAGTGCCTTTAAAACCGCTGGGTAACCCATACTAACATGTCAACAGACAGTTTGTATGATATCTTATGAAAATGCACATACAGCGATTTGCTTGATATCTAGCGAATTAGCACCTCATGAATTACATTTAACACATTCTTGGTCCAACCTCGTCACACATCAACGTTTGGTCATGGATTTCCATGGCTAGATACAATGTGAAAGACACCCAGGGTGCATTGGTTGTTGACGTTCTGCTTATTACATGCATTGTCTTCTTTTAAAATGCACTTCAGTTTTCACAGGAAATTTAACATTTACATACAGTTTCTTTCAAAATGAACACACTATATTGGTACAACACTTGAATTGACTTTGTTTTTCCTTCAACAACTAACACACATGGTTGGGTTTAGGCAACAATAACACGTGGTAAGGTTTAGGAAAAACAGAACAGTATTTGGTTTTATAATCTTACGCACGAACACCGCTCTCCTGGGTGAAAGTCGGTGTCTGCTGGACTGATCCACCACCCCTCCTGCCTGCCCTACTTAGACTTTTGCCACCTTAACTTTCGTTCTTGTCCTGCCGCATTCCCCCCTGACGCTGCAGAGCACTGTAATGGCAACCTGTCATGTATCATGCCGACGTTAAAGGATGGCTTTTTTCGCCTGTGTCTGACGCCGCAAGTCACTCTCCAATATCCAGACTTTGACGACTCCGGAGCGAGACCGGGTTGTCACATTACATATATAACGTAAAGCTATGTGGGTTTGATTTAGATCTTGCCATTATGGCTCACCAGCAACAACAACAACAACAACAAACAAAAACCTTTGACAATCAAGCAGGAGCTAATTGACTGCTATCTGAACACACCAGCAGTAAACAAACATTATGTCAAAAATGTCCTGGAGCAGCATCAGCTTCAAAGTTTGATCAACCAGTCTGACTCAATAAACAATGTTGATGATATTATTTAGCTGACCTAGCTGTGAATAATTGTGCCATGCTGCTAAATATTTCCTGTGCTTGAAGCTACAATGTGTCTGTCATTAGAGTGAAAGATGCAGGAAAAATAAAAGCTAAACAGAAAAAATTAATCTTGTATTTTGCTTGTAAAAAATAATATAGCTAGACCTCTCCTGCCCTGATGATTGCTGAAGGGTGGTGATGACATGTTATCTTGCATACTGATAACACTAAGAATCAATACATTGTTGTAAGGAGGAAAAATGCAACACAGACTGTGCAAAGTTTAATAACAGCTAAAACAAGCTCTAATATTGTATAAAGTTCTAAGTATCTTGTAGCGTTTTGTGCTGAATCGTGTTGTATTTTTCGTGGCCTGGTTGCAAATGTTATGTAGCCACGTCCTCGGGAGCTCGGGGACTTGGAAACTTCTTGTTGCCAGGATCATCAGATGTAGCCACAGCAGCACAGTTGTGCCCTGCTGCTGCCCATTCAAAGTACAGAGCACCAACAACGCTGGGCAGCAGATGCAGCAGCAGGAGCTCAGTCTGGAAGCACCTTAAGGCTAAATCTTTACATGACGGCACACATTTGCAGCCACTATCCCTGTAAGGATGATCGAATTCTAATGTGCTACGTCTATTTCCTCTTGGTAAACACACGCTCAGGTGTTTTCTGATGTCTTTTCTATAACACCCTCAACTAAACTGCAGCCGTCTCTCAGTAGTCCAAACCTCCAGGATGCCATACCTCAGGGTCAAATATTAGGTAGGCATCAGAAGAGGAGCTGCTCTGGACTAACATGGCTACATCCGAGGCTCTGCCTTCAGGGAGAGCACTCAGTCTGCTAACATCAGTCTGTACTGGACACATCAGAGCACAAAGCAGCTGCAGGCTGTGACGAGGAGCAGAGGCCAGAGCACAGCCAGACTAACCTCAGGGTAAAGACATTATTCTCAGTCCTATTTTTTTACATTGCTTTCATTTGCTTGTTACTCCCTCATACATGCACGCATTTCTGCCTTTCAGATGTCTCACTGACCGCCATTTCCTGCCCTCAAGCTCCACACGTGCTAAAAAAAAAATCATTGTCCAGCTCTAGTGACTAATAATCCATACATAATCATAAATTATGAGCTCCATGATGCTGATTTAATGTCTCTGGCTAACATTGCTCCTAAAGATGTTTGACAACCTGAGGCTATATGCCCTCTGGCTTCAGAGCTGCTTGCTTAATTTTTTTTATATTTAAGGGGTCAAATTTGTATTAACCTGCTCTCAGATATTTATGATAAATGACTGTGAAATCGTAAGACTGCATTACATGGTGATGACATGTAATGTGTTAAAATTAACAGTCACAGTTTTAAAACTGTTGACGTAATGAAAAGGACGCAGTTTCCAAGATTGTTTGGTTAGGTTTAGGAGGAAATATACTTGGTTAGGTTTTCAAAAAGATTGTTGTTGTGCTTAAAATAAGGATGTTTGTTACAGTTTGTTACGTACAGGACGTACAGGTAACGAAAGTCTGTGAAGTTAAAATAAGCGAGGGCTGAGTTTTGGCTCCACATGGGACACAAACAGTGGTCTCCTGGGTGACAGTCCTGTGTTCGTTTGATCTGTCCACCACCCTGACCTCATCCCTAGCGTGATGCCATTGAACCAGGGGCATTCATATGTCCACCACGACAAAGGATCCTACTTGACAGAAGTGACAGTAAGAATCAGTGCTTCTAATCTTCGGAGGAGCTTGAGTGGGATAAACTGCCTGGCATGTAGTCGCTGAGATTTCAGTAATATGTTTGATTCAGCGTGTAGACACGTTTCTGCATCTGTGCGTGCGCACGCACATGTGTGTGTTTGGAGGTGTTTTATTTTGGTTGCATCAGCAACGAGGGGACTCCAGGCAGAGCATGATGCACACTGGGGAAAAATCATTTGATGGATTCAGTCAATCTACCAATCAATCAATCAGTCAATCAATCAGTCATATGAAATCACACAAGGGACAACTCCCAATTGTTCATGTTTCCAAACTGGCTGTGATGTGTGTGTTTATGGCATCCCTGATTGTTCTGGTAATTAGGGTTGCACAGATTCATTGGCGTTGGCATTGACTGCCATCAGTCTATAGGCAAATAAGATGACATTCATCAATAGTAGTATCTTATGTTTTCCGTGGTGTCACAATGATTTTGTACAGGCTTCCAGGAGTCTTGGGGATAGTAGAAAATGTGTTTGGGATGAACAGGAATCTTTAGTTTTTTTGGCGAGAAACTTGAATTATACATTTGTTTGAAGGAGAAATTTGTTGGTATTTTCACAGCAATATACAATAAATATTAGAGAGAGAATTCTAATATCTTATATATAGTAAAAGTGAACAGATGTTTATGCGAAATGTTAGTTTAAAGGTTGTTTCATAAATTTGTATGTTTAAATTTGTGCACATTCAAAGATAGTGTAATGAATGACTTTAAAACAGCTCAGTATTTATTTATTTATTTTTCTCACCAAGATTTGTCCCTGGCACAGAAGGGGTTATAAATATAAAAACACGGAATAAACAACAATATCAACGAAAAAAATCAGTATCAGCTATTGGCCAAATTGTCTTTTTAAACATTAGTATCAGCCCAGAAATTCACAGTTGGTGCTGCTAATCCATAATTTCTAGTTGTGGAATTATTTAGCTGTAATTTCAGGTACAGTTGCTCATAGTATTTTACACCACAGACTCAGTAAATGCGTTGATGTCATTGGTGACGTCAATGGTGGTTTCCTGGAACATGGACCAGGCTGCGATGTGGAGTTTAGATTGTAGGGTGACCTCTGATACGCCTGACCATGTCCTGGCCTCTTGCATCACTCGCGGCATGCGTCACAGTTTGTATACATGTTTTTCCCTTGGAGATATAGCCGCTGGTCGCTCTTACTGAACATGGGTGGTGATTCTGCTTTGTAGCTGCCTCTGACGTTGTAGAAGCAGAGATCAAGAGTGTCCATTCCCCTTGTGGCGCAGGGCGAGCGGGAGCAGGACGACATTTCCAGACCTCCGAGGAAAAACAAAGCCTATTTTCTGGTGTCATTACTGAGGCTATTTTATTTTATTTTTTGGAGATGAAAATAAAGACATGCAGTAGATTTATTTACTCAGTATCTATCTTTCATAGCCTGTCTGCCTTGCCCTTGTGTCACGCTGAAAGATAGATTGTCTGACCCATGATTTTTGCAATTTTGTGCTGCACTGGCAGGAACACAGATAAACAAATAGGCTTTTATTTTAGTTATATTGGCCACTTATCTGAGCAACAAAGATAACACAAACTGTGTAAATAGGCACAGTGATTCCTTTGTCTTAATTACAGAGCTCCATTAGGAGCCACAATGATCCTCAACAATAGTCTTCAAAGAGAAGAATGCAAATTAATGTAGAGACTGAGGGAGAGGAAATGGTGTTATTATGGTGGAGAGGAATGAATGCTGAGATTATAAGAGCTTTAGTCGTCCAGGCCTCCAACTGTGTTTGTGAGAAAGGCTTCTCTGACGACAAGACTCACAGTGTAGCTCCATGTCCCTGCATTCATTTCCAAAGCTATCTATAATACTTCACAGAAAGGGGGCGAACTCTCCTCATAGCCAAACACAGATGCTTCATGCTCCTGCATAATTCACTGTCGTGTGCAGTAATCCACTGAGAAGCTGGAGTGAAACAGCAGAGCTTTTAATGGTTAGAGGGGCTGGTAGCTGAAGGGTCACTGTGTCACTAATGACTGAGAGGGAAACAGAATGGACCAGAAACCAGTTTTTGGTGAAAACCAATTCTGTAACTTACGGTACAAATAAATTAATTCACAACCAGAACAACTAAAAACTGCTGGAGTGTACAGTACACTACAGTACAGCCATAAACCAAGTGTGATGCCTCCAACAGACGACAACCTTGAACCCAAAAACATGACTCACAGACAGGCAAGTTGGGATAAAAGCACAAGTTTACTTCCGTCAAAACCAGGCAGACAATCTGATCAGACAAACTAATCCAATAAAGGTTTAGTCACTTGGTCAGGCAGAATGAAGGCTAAAAAGCAAGGTGGATGCACACCAGACAATCTGGCAAACACAGCGTAGAGATGGGTCAGTATATATACTGGTAGACTAATGAGGGAAATTGAGAGCAGGTGAGTGTGTGGGCGGAGATGCCAGGTGATTGGAATGGCAGTAAAGGGGTCACTGCAGGGCAGGAGGCTGGATCTGTCATGATGGGTAGAGTTAGTACATGGCAGATGACAGAGCAGGTTACCAAGTGATGTTAGCTGATCCTGCTAATCCTGCCAATATTACAGAACATATACACTGTACCACTTTAACACTAAATCCGAAAACAGCTTTATTCTTACATAAATGTGCATTACTTCTATCATGAATTCTACATGCTGGGTAAACACAATTTATTATTTATTTTGTAGCAGAAACGTTTAAACTTTATGTTTCTCAACAACACTGTCGAATATGTGGTTAGGTTTAAGCACAAAAACCAATTGGTTGTGGTTAGGAAAAGATCATGTTGTGGCTTAAAACACCCACGTTTGATGGCACAAAAGCTGCTGGGGAATGCCATAAAGGGTTGGTAAAAAGTTCCGAGATTGGTGGCCTAAATGGCGCAAGAAATGCTGCTGGTAAGGCCGCCAAAGGTTGGTAAAAACAGCTGAGGGTGTTTATTTTTGGAGAAACAGGTCTGCAAAGCAATCAGTGTTTGTTTTCTGAATAACGGGCTGTGGGAGAAATGGGCTTTTCAGACATTTTTCAGACGAATAGGGCTCATTGTTGGAACAACGGTGTGGCACCTTATGCCTGTATGGTAACCAGGTGCACACTGCACAGGCTCCAAATCATAACTAGCATGACTAAATATATTCAACCTGATCAAAATCATGTTAGACTGATAGAGATTTATTGCACCTCGCGCATAATGCTCATGTTACCTCAATACTGAGAGCTTAGGAAAAGTGACACAACTAATAGTTTTAGTGGTTTTCGAGACTTTTACTCTGAAAAATTTAACAGTTCTCATAAAAAGTGTATTGCAACAGCAAGTCAAACTGTATTTTCATACCTGTGCTCTTAGGTTATGTTCATCTTTCAGTGATTTTACCAGCACAGAACTGAATAGTTAAATAACAGTGATGAAGATGAGGAAATGAAACAATATCATGAACCTTAGTCTCAGGCTGTCTGAGTATGATCATCTGGTGCACATCTGAGTTGAAAGACATGTCTATTTACCTGCCTAAATGAACCAAACTTCACACTCCAGTTTGTTTACTGATGTGAATGACCCCTTATTGTGTTATGTTTTGCACAAATATCCTGTTTGATAAGGAAATGTATCCAACTTCCATTCATCATAATTTATATCTGGGAAGGACACGATAATGTAGTCTGCTGTATTTTTTATGATTTAAACACAATTATGACTTCATTAATTAAAAGTCAATCTCACCAGGTTTCAGTTAAAATTAACATGATGCTTTGAGATAAACAATGAAATGACACAAATGCAGTGATACAGTAAAGAGGACAACAGCTAAATAAATAAATAAATACAGTACCCACAGTTGCATGCTATATGATACCACACAGTTAAATCATTGATAGAATGTTTGAGTGACAAAACGAACAAATCACTTGGTGCATTGAACCAATATTGAGATGCTATTGAGCTTTTATGGTAATAGAGAAAGTAATTTTCATACTGTATTTGTATACAACTGAATTGATCACGGGATATATCAAATTTAAAATAAACACATCACAGCACCGTAAATAAAGTGTGTCTTGACACTCTAGCTGAGTTTCACCTCTACTTTTATCAGCTCCTCTCTTCTCTGCAAGCTGAGGTGTCAAGTTAGCGTTGTACACAAAAGCTGGTGCTGGAGTGTCAGAGGAATACTAAATTTTCATCTTAGAAAGTGTCTGTTTTTCCCACCTTCAAACCACCTTAAAAGCGAAAACAGCTGTGAGAAACGCGATATCACAAGTTGGAAGACTGAAAAATGTAACACATCAGCCCCCCTGTTTATATATTTGTGCTTTCTCAAAGAGACCGAGAGACCTGCAGTCTGTCCAGATGTCTGACAGCTGACATGTAAATACAGCTTTATTTCTCAGATGCAAATTGCCCGAAAACAATTTACATGGACTCCTGTTATGACGGACAATAAATCACAATGCAGGTCCCTTTTAAACAAACCATTTACAGCTTTTTAGCTGTCACATACTGTTAGCGCTTTTAAAAATGTGTGAGCGCAAATGTCATCAATCTGATGGATCAAAACAAAGAAAAGCCTATAAGTAGGAAGACAGTCTGTCTGCTGAGTCTGCCATGTTGTAATTATGGACTGAATATATGAAAGATAGCTTATGTCTGTGAGGCTTGCAATTATGTAAAATATTGCAGTTTTTGGGCAAACTGCAAGAGGAACACTGAGTGTTCTTTAAGAAAAACATTTGAAAATGTCCATGATTTAATGTGGGAAAACACAAACACACTTACACATAGCAGGGCAGTAATTTATATTTACACACACAACACTTTAAATTTATGCTTGTGAAGACTCTCACTGCCACAGCCCATAACCTTAACCCTAAAGCAGCTATATTTAACATTTTTTTCTATTTTTAAGAATGGATCATTATCACATGTCCATATCATATATCAATCAAACAAATAATATGTTGAAGAGTTATGGTGTGAAATGCAAAGAAACAAGATTTGCACCTAAAATCACAGCTTCAGCACATTGCCTGTCTTTTAATTTGCATTTATTTTTGGCTTGTATGTAGATTTTTCTTCTCAGTTTTCATGTGTACTTTTTCTGAGTCTGGTCATTTCAGTCAGTGTTCACACACAATTGTGGTGCGACTCTGTTGCACTTCTATTATCACTCATATCCAACTGGGCAGGAACTCTGACAGTGACAACAGAACTGAGATGCTATCGATGCTTTAGCATTAACATTCATGCAGTAGGACTCCCCACAATTTGAAACCTAAATTAATTCAACTCAGTTGCAAGACAAAATGTTGGCATTGTACGTTTCTGCAAACCTCAGATACATTACATTTGCATGTCACTATAATACGTTGATACTTTATGTTTCAACAATTCTGTGGTTAAGTTAAAGCAAAAAAAAAAAAACACAGGAAAAGATCATATTTTGGCTTAAAATACCTAGTTTGGAGGCTCAATCACGATTGGAAAAGCAGCAATGTCTCTGTAAAATACATCAATTTTTGTGCCTAAAAGGCCACTGAAAAAATTGTGACGGGTCGCGACAAAACATCCATGTTTGGTGCCTTAAAAGCTGCTAGAAAAACAGCAACAATTCACTAAATCAAAACCAATTTTCATTGTTTGTTGGCCTCGAACAGTGGCCTGCAGCTTAGCAGGTGTCTCGCCTAGGTGTCACGCTATCCACCATCCCCTCCACCTCCCAATGACAAAATCAGTTTGTACACCATGTCACTTTAAACACTGATAAAATACGTATGAAATATACAAATATGATGCATTTGTTGTTTGCAGCAATGTACAATGCTAACATTCTGGGAACTTGGCTGATTATTTCCACTGTCAGTTCTCATCGCTTATTCATGAAACATCATATGGATAACCTTCTTGCAAGTAAGTTAAGTTACCTACAGTCCTCTGGCAATTATTGTAAGCGGATGCTGGCAAGCTTGTTAGATTGTTTGTCAGCTTAGCTACATCCATGCTAATCCAGCTAAGTCTGTAAACACTGTTTAACGCTACGTGTTCTCAGGCTGTTTTGGTGAAGATCTTCCACAAGTGCCTGCTTGCATTTCTGCTGTAGAGATACACACACACACACAAACACAAACACACACAAACATAGATAAAGGAAGTAAAATATCAGGACTCCAACTGTCTGAGAGGGAATCATTACTTTCTTTTGGTCTGAACTCTGTCTAAACTCTGACTCACACTCCCTTGCCTTCACTCCAATTTTTCCACCCTCTGTCTCTCACTTACACACACACACAAACCCACACAAACAGACACACACACATACACCCTCACACATACTCGTTCACCACATCTGCGCTCACATCCAAATGTGTGTGTACTCAGGAAGACTTGTGTAGACACCAGCGCTCACAGAGGGATACAAATAGGAGATTCCTCGTGTCTGGTTGTGTGGGTGACGAGAGTTCAGCTCAAACCAACTGCTCTCCCCTCCTTCTCTTGTAGTGTGTGTCCTTCTCTCTTCTTCGATGTGTTAGTCTGTCATTTCCTCTGCCTGGTTCCTGCAGGAGTCAGGCTGTCTGCTCCTTAAATAGGCTTGACCTCAGTGCAGACTCCGGGGCTGCTTCAGTCTTTAACTCTGCACATACTTCTCCGTTTACATTAGTGTGTGGTTGTGTGGGGGTGGGTGATTTTCGTACAGGCGCTCTGCCTGTAGCCACACGTACTGTGGCTATGGGTTGCACAGATTTTTATGCCTCCTGAATGTTAAATTTTTAATTTCACATCATTTCTCGTCTATACACTGTTGTCCATTTGCTCTAAGTGCTCACGTAGCATTCAATCATAAGTTCAGATACAATAAAGCTTAAACAACAAACCCACTTCATAACATAGCTCTCATACACCAGGGGAAATCAAATAATGCATAATAGACACAAGGATAAAAAAAAATCATGAATAATAATAAAAATGGTAATAGCATGAAAACAAACCAAACCACTGTCAGGGACTAGTCCTTGACTGCAAGTGCTGATTTTTCATTACAGCCAAATGCCCCAAGGTACGCTACAGAGGGCGAGATCAGTATGTAAAGATACAGACATACATATATTAGAAATTATAGTGGCTTGGGTGTGAGGGAATAGGCTACATATTCTTCTGCTCCCACTGTTTTATGGCCTTTTTTAATTTTTTTTTTTTAGACTTTTTGAAGAAAAACAATCTTCACGCTGTGCAATGCAATTATGATCCATGACACTGGTAATTTGAATCAATTACTGCTCATTCATTTTGAAAGGAATGCTGTTTTCTATTAAACCTATATGAAATTACCAGCCTGGCCTCACTCCCATGGTGTTACTGTAATGACACCGAAGGAACCCTTTACTGTGTTTGTGTGTGTGTTTGTGTTGCACAAGGCTTTCTACAAACTCCAATGTTAACCCATCCAAATCATTATTAGAAGCTCAGAGCAACAGATGTAGTTTAAAGAGCATGAAAGTCTGCTTAAGGTGGGAAGGAGTGGACGCTGATGGGTTCAACAAGCACAGGACTTTGACCCAGGACACCAGTGTTCAAGACCAATAAAAAAAATAACATTGGTTGCTATGTTTGTGCCACTGAAAGCCAGGTGTTTCTTTAACGACACACCATTGTCTTTCCAGCTGTGTTTGTGCCCCTAAAGCCTTCTGTAATTTAGCAACATCTGCATCTTTTCATAATCATAACCAACTCATTTTGCTGTCTAAACCTAATCACTGACCCCCTTCTTACTGCTGACCACCGCTGCATCAAGAAACAGCACAATAAGCTGACCCAGCATCATTTAAGTAGTGCTGGTGCTTCTGCCCAAGTGGAAAAATATGAAGAGTAGAGATGAGATCGGGTTGGAAATAACAAATCAGAGAAAATACATGGGACATGGTTGCGGCGTGACACATCTGAGGGCATCCTTTATAATCAACTGAAGCTGCCACATTGACCACAGAAGCTGCGCTTGCCATCGGGGGCACCACGCTGCTTGGTGTTTATTTTACTTGGTTGGTTTATTTATTTTTCTTTAGATGTGGCTTTGTGACCCTCCAACAGGTAAGAACTACACTGAACTGTGTAAAAAATGAGTACAATCTGTTTAAAAATGTTAAAAATGAACACCTCATTGTACCAGAGGCGATGCAAAGCAGCAGAGCAATCTTGTGCGTTTTCACATTTCACATTAGAAAAAATAAATCACTGCATCCTGCTGCTATAATGATTCAGTTAATTAACACAGAACCATTTAATATAGACCACACTTCCAACCCTCTGTAACCATCTGCGATATTATTTGAAAAACTCAGAACACACATAGTGAAGCTGCAATAACCAGCTGCAAAGACGGAGTCTGTGTAAAGGGTAAAAAAGCCCGCTCTGCCCTGGTTGTGTGATGTGACATGTCATGTCCGTACCCCCATTTTAGCAGCTCTGTGAAGCTGTGTTATGTACAGCAGTGGTTTAAGCTCTGTGCCTGCATGCTGATATATCTCATGTTTATCATGTTAACCATCTTTGTTTAGCAATTTAGCAAACTAACATTTGCAAATTAGTCATAAACAAAGTACAGCTGTGGCTGATGGGACAGTGGGTGTCTCCTAGAAATTATCTGTGTGCAACTAATTTGAAACAGTAAATGCATTTTTCAGGGAAGCATAATGCACAATGAATTACACTTTCTATGAACATGATGAGGAAATAATTAATGTGCCTTGCAAGCTGCAAAAATGTTGATACTGAACGCATCTGCAGAATGTTCACTAATAACGTATTGCATTTGTTTTTTGCCTTTTTACCTGTAGTGATCACAGCATTATGTTTTTATTATCAACTATAACCAAAGTGCTTTTGCTGTCTAAGCCACAGACCTGAGTCTGGATGCAAACCAGGACCAGGTGTCACAGTCCTGCACTTTGTACGTCCACCATCAACCCAGATCACCTCCATGTGAATCAAATGAGGTACATAAATGTAGACTTTCGTTAACTCTAAGAAACCCTAGTGACAAACATATGTAATTTCACAGGTGTTTGGCCAAAAACCAACATAATGAACAAAGTAAAAACTTTGCCTGGCTGCCTGATTTTCCCATCCCCAGAGCCACGCTGCTCTGTGCTGATGGTGGAACATAGACTGCTGTGGACATCAGCATTCAGACAGAGTATGAGAGAGAGAAATAAAACACACATGAAACAAATACCCTGACCTTTATTCCAACTCAATAATAAAATATTATTTTGTACTTTGGACCAAACACAAGTTGCCATCAGCTGGATTTATATAATCACACACTGTGAAATTGCTCATAAGTGTTTCAGACTTATTTACTTTTGAAGGATACCTCAGTCCTGAAATCAATACAGCTGCTGAAAAATATCTTCAATTTAAAGAGGTCCAATAATAACACGGCCACTCCAGGCTGCAAACTTTTTAAATACAAGAAGACTCGCAAATAAAGTGTTAAAAAAATACACTATATTTATGAAGCAGGGAATATATGCACACGTTGCAGTAACTGGAAATACCCTGCTCACTGCCACTCCTGCTGCTCAAAATTACAGCCATTCATCAGTAACTTTGCCTTCCAAAAAGTCTACTTGTGAGCTTCAAGCATCGTGACTTTAAAGATGAGATAATCATATTTACACCCCACATTTCTGCCACTATTTACTCGTGTTTAAGGTAGATCCTGGTTGTTGCTCTGATAAACTCTTGTAATACTGAACTAAGCATGAACAGGCAAAAGCAGAGTGTTTGCAGGCAAAGTACCAGCTTCTATTAGTGCTGTTTATTTTGAAAGGCAAAACTTGGGCATAATCATGAGCACCACAAAGTCCTGTGTCAAATTAGATCATACTTGAGGGCATTTTTTATTGTCAGCTAAATTGCTGCGGCGCATCTAAACTTGATTACATGAGACTGCAGAGGAAATGGACAGCAAATGGCCTCTTCGTGAAGCGATGAATAAAAAATTGCAAAAGCCAAATAAACAACAGTAAACTACCTTCTAATGCCTAATTTAATGTATCAGTGTGGCACAAATGCTTCTTGAATGCCATTATGTTTTTTGTCCCCCTGATGTGAGTGCTTTCTAACAGCATGTTGTCTAAAGTGTACATTGAGTGAAAGCACAATGATAGGCTTTTTTCTGCTTTGATCTATCGCTTTAACTCAAACAAAGCCAGGAAAGAGCCCGCATCTAAGAGTCTCATCATTTCCTTGTACCTGCAGGGATGGTTTTACCAGAATGGAGCCATTAAATCATAATGAAAATCTTTTATTTAGCTTCCCTCTCAGCCTGGTGTAGTTTTCACGGTACATTAGTGTTAAACTGTAGTAGCCAGCAACATGGAGCTCTTTAGATTCCACCTGTTCAACAATGTGTCAGTGCTGCAGTTAAACTCTGATTATTTGCAAAGCAAACTGGTGAGCTTCGCTTCAGCTCATTCACATGTGATGCAGCATAAGTAAGTGTAGAAAAAAAAGTGTTTACTTCATGAATTATAAATGCCGTAGAAATGACTGGACATAAGCTTTGCTAAGACATATCCTGTTAGGCCTCCTCCAGTGAAGTGAATCAAAAAGTTAGCTCATGAGCTACATCTGCTCCCTAAGCTTATCACTGCTGGTGGGGATTGCCATAGAATTATATGCAAGACGCAATGTTTACTTCAGCTGCGTCCCATTGATAAGGCAGAGGGTGGAAGCAGTGGAGAGAAAACTAAAACCTCAGGAGAGAGCAATAGTTTGTGGAGCAGCAGCAAAAAAAAGGACTGCAGTCCAGGACCACCATTAAAAATGATGTAGAGCAAAGCTCTGGACCTAAACCCAGAGGCTGGGGAGGAGCTGAATGATCACACTGTATAATAATGAGTCATAATGAAATATGTATGTGTCAGATAGTGCAGCCATAACATAAAGCTAACACAAGTTTCTGGAGATAATTGTGGTAGTTCAGACACAGTATGTCTTGAATATTAGAGCAAAATACCCTCCAAAGGAAACTGACTGGCTTTTGAGTTTCTAAGTGTTAAAACTAGTTATGGAAGAAGCACTCAGATCATTTACTCTGGTAGAAGTAGCAATACTACAAAATAAAATTACTCCATTTAAAGTAAAATCCTGGGTTCATAATGCCACTGAAAAATAAGCAGATAAGACAGGAAGTGAGGGGAGAGAAAGACACGGGAAACAAATGCAGCAAAGGTCTTCAGTTGGCCCCGTTGGGCCTGGAGACTTTGCTGTTCATGCTTGACAGCGTAACTCTGAGGCCACTAGTGTGCCCCTGGATTAGGTTTTTTTCATGAACATAATTAGGAAACATTTTATCTTTTTTTTCTTTATTGCTAAGTCACAAACTTTTTATACTGAATGCATCTGCAAAACATTCACTGACAACACATTTCATTTGTTTTTTCTGAGAACAGGTGATCTTTTAACGTTTCATTAAAAAAAAAAAAACTTGTGAAACAGTTTTTCCTCGGATCATTTTTCTAATTTACTTTTTTCATGTGTGAAAAAAAAAAAAAAAAAAAGTGTTGGCAGGTGGACTTTTTTTTCACCTGTCAAATAATAGCTATATTGATGTTAGTCCATTAGCTAGCAAATGAAAAACATACTGTCCATGGCTAACCAACAGCTGCAATCTGGGTTAAGTTGTCTGCATCTACACCTCTCCTGAGTGGGATGTATTACCAGTAAAGATTTAAAAAATCCCTCATGAGTTGATATGACGTCAGTACAGCTAAAGTTAACATGACAGTTATACTACATAACTTGCTCAAGCAAAATATATGTAGCTTGTGTTTAGAGTGCTTGGAGAAACTAAAACTCATGTGGAGGGAAACATGAATGATTTTAGTCCTGTTTGTAGTGGTGCACTTCAGCCTCTTGTGGCCAAAATGAGTATTACAACAACAAACACTTGATAAAATGATTGTGACAAAAACTGGAATTATTGCCTTGCAGTGTGTGCCTTTGTAAACCAATCAAGTTGCAGTTACAGTTCATATCCATGTCTGTCCAGACTCATATGTAGTACTGAAAATTGAAAATATGGATGTTGCTGCAAAGAAGCTACATATTCTAATACACGGATGCTTCACAAATATCTTTCCCCAGCAGCACAGAGGATCTATACAATCATCAGTGTCAAGATTAGTGTCACTTATTCAGAATCTGACCAAGTGTCTCCCTTTCTATTCCTGAGTTACGAAGTTAAATATTATGATGTCCCAGTGAAGTTGACATTTAACCTTTTGAATATAAAATGTCATCACATCATCATCATATCCTATTAGACATTTGTGTGAAATATTGTCATAATTAGTGTATGAATTCTTGAGTTAGGCCTGAAGCATGTTTTGTGAGGTCAGGTTGTGAGACCTTTGAACAATTTATTCTAATCAATTCATTCTTGAGTGCAAGTGGAAGTTTGCGCCAAATTTGAGGCCTTCTTTAGATATTGTGTTCACAAGAATGAGATGGACACAAGGTCACAGTGACCTTAACCTTTCACCACGACATTATAATCAGTTGATTGTTGAGTCCAAGTGGATCTTTGTACAAAATTTGAAGAAATTCCCTGAGAAGAAGAATAACAAGAAAGAGGCAGACAAAGTCGCAGTGACCTTGACCTTTGACCTACGACCTATGACCATCAAAATCTAGTCAGTTTATCCTTGAGTCTAAGTGGGCATTTTTGCCATATTTGAAAAATTCCCACTAGGGGTTCTTGAGATATCATATTCATGAGAATGGAGATGTACAACTCGAAGACATAATGATTCCAGCCACAGCTGTTGCCAGTGTGGAGGCATAAAAATTCAGTCTTTTTTTTTTCTCAACCTGTTTTCACAGATGAACAAAAAAGGACTCAGAAATATGATGGTGGCAAAACTTTTTGTTTCCACCTGTTTCAGAGATGAAAAGAACTCAGAAAGACGATCCTGGCAAAATCTTTTTTCCACGTGTTCTTAAGTCATAAACACAAGAGAGAAAACAAGTCAGATCAGACTAAGAAAAATGATCACTGGATTTTTTTTCTTCTTCTGTAGTTTTGTCTACAATATATACCTGCAGCAACCAAAGTGTGAGTCACAAATTTGTGGCTATGTTCAGGGCACTCAAAATGCTTAAGATTAAGGTTATAGGAAGATTGGTTTCTTGGTTAAACAGCAGAGTCAAGGGTAATTTGAAGCACAAGACAGAAATATTTAACCAGCCATAAGCTTTTCTAACCTGAATTAAAGTGTTTTAGTAGCTTAATCCTATAACCACACGCAGTGCTGTCGTCAAAATGCTACACTACGTAGGATCCATCCACCCAAACAACAATCCTACAAATTTTTTGCTAGTACAAGAACATAATACTTCCCGAGCTGGAAATAAGTTGCCAGTAAATATAAAACTTCTGGCAGCAGTTATGTGTCCTCCTAATTGGGTATAACCATTTAACAGATCTGTATATAAACTTAATCTTTAGGAAACAGAGTTAAAGGTCATGTATGTTACTTACAATTCCTACCTTTGATTTTTCTATAGATGACACTGTTATGTGAAATTAATTACACGTTCAGGATTTGCACGTATGCAACGGAGCTGACAGCAGAGTCCTCACAAGCAATTTCACATTCAGTCTTGATGGTTAATTACATTTCCAAGGTGTTGCTTCCTACCTGGGGAGACGTTTGTTCAGTGGAACCTGGAAGAGGAGGTGACTTTGCCTCCCCCGAGCACAGACAGCGCTCTGAGATGGAACATGGGTCCTGAAAGGTGGCATTAGCGACCTGCTGAAATGAAATGGTGTCAGCCTTTGTCTTACCACATGGCTGAATTTAATTTGTGTGATCCCCATGTCCTCAAACCAGTGGAGCAATCAAAAGGTACTGCTGATGAAGCTCAAGGGCATCCAAGAGGGCTCTTATGAACTGTGAACAGTTATACTGAGACTGGAAAAGCATTTTTGTCATGTGAATAAACAACAGGCTCGAAGGTTTAAATGTGTAGTTTACACAAATTTTGGGTGACACTAAAATCAATAAATTGAAACTGAAAAAAAAATCAGGGAAATTCAGAAGACTGTATTCCTTAATTATAATAATCTTGTTGCATTGTTCCAAAATAGCACCGAAATACATGTTTGTTGTTTTTGATGCTGGCAAGAAAGCTGAAGTCTGTAACTATACACAACAAGCAGGTATTTTGTCTCTCAATGCAGTACACTCCCGCACAGCACATGCTCTTATTTCCTTCTGAAAAACAGATAATAATCAAAAAAAATCTCAAAATCCTTATCTATTGTATTCTCATCTGTCATGACAAGTATTTCTAAACTGAAGAGAAAACATAATTCTGCTATGACAAGAAACAAATGTAAGTGCTGCCAAATGAGATTTAATAATGACCCTTTTTTAAAACGTTTTAAATCCATTAGCAGGAATTTTAGAGCTGGATCACGCAGGACGTATTTGGAAAATTGAAGGGGCACATCACTGCTTTTATTTCGAGAAAGCCTACCCTGCTTGAGAATCTCTGGCAGCATCCTTTTACTGTCACCAGGCAACTGCAACATCAGTTGCTGTCAGTCATTTAGATAGCATAACTGATGACATTAGCCAATGCCCTTAATAGCTTTAAATGCTAATGAAACTCACCACCCATTTCAGCTACGACAATTAAAGCCACTTAATTTGACAGTTGATAAAACAAGCTGGGAAAAACAGGCCTGCCTCTGTTTTCATCCAGGTGGACAGCAGAGGAAAAAGGCACAGATTCTTCTCTTTAAATTGCACATCTTCATTTTTGATTGCTGATATTACTTTTCACGAAAACGAAAAACTGTCTGGTGCCAGATGTGTCATTGATTCATGCCTACAAAAACCATGTACATGGATTTCCTACACGTATTGTAAACTAGCACAAGAGGATTTAAAAAAAAACCAAACAATTAATTTGTGTGTTACCAGCTGAAGTATTTCTTTTTGGCTAGACTACAGCATGCAAAGCCGGCCTATAGACTGTGTAAGAGAGATAGACGTCATGACAGTTCCCCAAAAGTGAAGGCAAAACATCTCACCATCTCACCAGTGCAAGATGGCAGCAGCCGTATTAGGAGTATCTTGGCTTCAATTTTGTATGGTTGGTGTAAGTGGAGATGCTTTGTTTATTTTTATACACAACAAATTCTCACTACGACCTCATATCGACATTTGGTCATGGATTTTTCACGTCCAGATATAACGTGATGTTATGGGACGCCGTATCAATTATGCCTGTTACATGCAAAATACACTTCCGTTTTCACAGGAAGTTAACCGTTTATATACAGTCTCTTTCAAAATAAATACACTATGTTAGTACAACAACACGAATTGACTTTTTTTTCAGCTTTAACAACAAAAGCACGTAGTAAGGTTGAGGAAAAAAGAACGGGGTTTGGCTTTATAATCTTACGGAACAGGAACACCGCTCTCCCAGATGAAGGTCAGTGTTTGTTAGACCCATCCACCACCCCTCCCACCTGCCCTGCTCAGACTTTCATTGCCATAACGTTCGTTCGTGTCCTGCTGCGTTTCCCCCAATGCCGCTGACTGCCATTAAACTATAACACCAAGCAACCACGTATCATGCCAACATTAAAGGACAGCTATTTTGTCAGTGTCTGACGCTGCAGGTCACTGCCCAAGCACCAGATTTCGACGACTTTGGAGTGAGACTGGGTTGTTATATACAGTCTATGTGCCAGCCCTATCAAAGTAGTTTCTTCGTCACTGAGTGAGTGGGTGATGAAGCTACACCATTGGTTGGAGTTAGTGGTGATGTAAGTGTTGATGTTTCCCCATTGGCTGTTGCTCTTTTGAAATGAATAGGCCCTGACAGTCCTACTGTTTTCTGTAACCAGTGTAGCATGTTAGCATGGTGGAATTAGCGAGCTAGACAGATAACTATCCAGCAGGTACATGAGTAAAATTTAACAACTAAATGCTATATTCACACATCTTGTCACAGCGTAGGAAAGCACATTGCTATCATTGGTGAGTGACAACTTTGTTTGGCTTATTTTCTATTACCATCATATTGTTAGCACAAAAGCATGGTGGAATAAGCAAACTAGCTCACTAGTCACCAGAGGAAAGAGAGGACCATCTCATGTTTGTTTGAGGAACACATGGAAATAAGACACCGATTGAAATTGAATATAACCTGTAATTAGTGAATACTACATCTTACAGTGTGGGAACAGGTGCTGCAACAATGTCAAAATTCTGCGCCAAACTAGCATTATCGGCAGAACTTGGCTCTCATAGTGGCCAATGGCATCACAGCCTCCACCGGTCACCTTGGGATGTACATCCCCAGCTGGAGCAAAAGATGGGAGGGTTGTGTTAAACTGAACAAAGAGGAGCTTATCAGTGGATACAGCTTCAGAGAAAGCAGCTCCTCTCTGCTGTGTGACTGTGTCTATGCCTACTGTTCTTCATTTTAACATGTGTGTGCATAAATTTTGGGGCTGGACAGCAACAATGGGGCCAGCACTGTCAGCGAGAGTCATGGCAAAAGTGACTGAACATATGCCGCTGCTTCCTGTTTCAAATTAAAAGCCCTCTAGTGTTTCATACTCAGTCCAGCCATCTACAAGGTTTTGATCTAGTCTTGTTAGTTGGTTAACAATTCTCCTTTTTCAGTGTAACTGCTTCAGTGTCTTTAATTTTGTCATTCTTTGTGTTCACATCAGAGGCATTGTTTTATTTAGCTGTCTTTCAATTGTTGTTTTTTTTTTAAGGCACTTTATAAAGCCTGTTTCAATATGAGCCCCATAATCTTAATCAGTAATGATGTTGACTATTGATGATTAAGATATCACCACCGCTGATGGTTTACACCTACATGAGATAAATGAATGCTATAAATAGCCACAGCTGCGCGTAATGGATGCGCGTAATGACAGCTGCTCTCTCTGGCATTGTTGGAGAAGCTCGCTCGCCAGTGTGTCTCAGTAGGTAAAATTGCACTTCATCTTTGCTGTTCTTTTCACTGACAGGCCTAATGAGTGGTGAAGCGTGCGTAACTGTGGGAGTCACAATAAGGCTTGTGCATGTGCGCCCAGCTCCAAAATGATTGACATTTAGAAAACAAAACCGTGCATACGCACAGCTCTGAAAATCTGAGGAAAATAATGGGTATGTGCATTCTGTCATTTTTTAGTCATGAATCTAAACAGAGCTTTATGGATGTGGCCCCTGGAGCACAGAAGCAAAGTAGGCTAAGATGGGGGAAGATGCCCCCACCCCCTTAATTCCTCTCCTAACCAATATATGCCACTAAATCTACTGTCAACACATGTTTTTAATGGATATGCTGTAGTGAATTGTGACATTTCATCTGAACTGCTGCATTCTTGAGATTTATTCCACCAGAACCGTCACTGGAGATTAGTGAGCTATGTATTTACATTAAAAAGCATATAGTCATATGTGGCTTTATATAGTTTGTATCTACATATAGCAGTTCAATCAGGAGAGGCTCGTTCTGAGAGATAATATTTATTTACATGTGCACATAAGTATGAGAAATGTGAAAAGCCTTTGGCGATCAGACCCCATGATGATGTCATCTATTCCAGGAGGGTGGTAAAGACATAGTGGACTAGGGATCCCTCCCTATGGAGTCTAGGTTGCGGTGGTGGTAATGGCGGTGATGAGATGAAGAGGGAGCTGAGGATCTGGATGTGAAGAGTAGTGGGCTTTTGATGAGCTTGTCCTGGGCTCTGAAGAAGGTGGCTGGAGGTGAATGGGGTGGAGGAGGGTGCGACGATATCGCCTTAAACGACAGCTGACAGGAGCAGAGAGAAGGACAGATTTAAAGTTCGGCAGCAGCAACATGAATGGCTGAGGGAGATCGTGGCAAAGTTTGGTTGCCTAACTGGGAGAGGGAACATCCATTGTCAGCTGATTGATGGAAGTGGTGAACTGATGCTGAGCTTCATTAGTGTAGTATTGTACTTTCAGCAGCTTGCAAGTATTATTAACTAGCTCGCTACCAATCATCAGCAGTCCTATGTAGAATTAGCCAACATTTTTACCTAGCTTGCTGGAGGAAGACATCCTGAAATAAAAACAATTAGCCTAAGGGAAAGGCTAAAAGGCTTCTAAATAATCTATTAATGAGTCAGGGTTGGGATTTTAGTTTGTTTAATTTAGTTAAATAGCTTGTTTTGAGCTTTGGGGCATCTTGCCCCTTTACAAGATTTCCATTTGTGCTATAACAACAAAACTGGTAACTTCACCAATTAATTTCCCCAAACAGTGTGTTATTTATGCATCATCATCCTGCACATGCTAAAATCATATCCAAATATATTTTTTAGATTTTACAGTGAATTGACTTTGTTCTTAAGGGGGGTATATTTTCCCTTCTTACCTGTAAATTATTTCAAACTCATGGAAAACACTTTTACCTTTTAGTTCAGCTGGTGGCAGCTTTGATCATGCTTTAATGGAGATTTGTTTAAAATATGAACACCAGACGTAGGCAGGAGTATTAAGTGAAGGTATTAAGGATTAACTCTGATGGGCATAACTGCTGCAGGGTATAAAAAGTTCATGTAACTAAACACCTTTTATTAACATGAGTAAAGACATGAATGTGTAAACTGACCCTGGGTTAACTGCAGTGTAAATATAAAATGACAACACAGCGCAAGGGAAAAGGTCTTCACTTCGCCTAAAAAAATCTTTTCTGTATCTTGGTTGCATGGCTTTTCTCAGCTTAAATCACAATCATGTTTTTCTAACAATAAAAACAGAATTTGTGTGCAAAGCAAGATGGCACAGTTTGAGATACTTTAGTGTACAGAAAGTCAGTGTTATTACATTATATTATGTTATATTGGGAGATTCTTTAACTAGTTTCATAAAGCACACAGCAAACACTACAAATATGGAGTCAAAGAGGAGGCATTTAATTTAAACTGAACAGTTGTTACTATGGTTGAGATAAAGCAGCTGCTCCACTCTCTGTTAGGTCCAGCTCTGTCTTGCTGCAGGTACAAAACGGCAAACTCTATAAACTTCTAAATTGTGTATAAACAGTGTTAACATCCTGACCTCTCATAGGTACTGCAGAGGCCCCACAGCAGGTGAAGTGGGGCCACAGAGGGACATCTATCTCACATGTCCTCAGGAGCTGATAATTAATGCAGCTCTGCCTGGTGCTCTCATCCTCACCCACACAATCAGATCGTAGAGTTTACATAATGCCTGAGATGATTGTTAAACATCACCCACAGGAAGAATTAACTCAATTATATCTGAATATAAATGCTACAGATTTTTCCACTTGTAACAATGTGAATAGTTTATTAATTACCTTCTGCTATTGTTTCTATGTTATCTTTAGAGAGCAGGAGGAGACTTAATGACTTTTGCAATTGAAATAAAACCTGTGTTTGAAATCTTAAAAGTAATTCTGCAATTTAGATTTTTAAAATACATTTACCTGTATAATGTTTGTCATGATTTTTTACTGATGGTATGATGAATTGCTTAATCTACTTGTTGTACTGTGTAGGTGCGTCATCTTTCTTTGCCAGAGCCAAAAAAGTAAAAACTGAAGAAAAAAAAAAAGCCATTAAAATGTCAACAAGAGTGGATGAGATCAATGCCACTGTGCAGTTTATGGAGTTACAACAATAACAACTTTTAAATTGGCATATTTGTACAATCAGTGTGAGAAACACTGAAACAATAGTGTGACATTTTGGGGAATATGTTTATTTGCTTTGTTGCCTAAAGTTAGATGAGCAGATTGATTCCACTTGCATATCTGTCTGCTAAATATGAAGCTACGGCTTACGCGACGACTGGTTTGTCGTATGGATTTAACAGAAGAAATATGGCATTCATTAGTGAGCTTTAGCTGTGCAGGCAGGTAGATTTCATTCCTCTGGTCAGAGCCAGGCTGCAGCTGTTTCCTCCTGTCTTTATTGCTGAGCCAAGCTAACTGGTTGCTCGCTGTTGCTTCACATTTAGCATAATTAGATTAGATTCAGCTTTATTGTCATTGCAGAGAGAACGAAATGCCATTTAGCTTCTAACCAGAAGTGTAAAAGTAGTGAAGAAGCAGCAAGTGCAGAGTAATGTACAGAATGTATACAGAATAAATAGAGTGTAGAATAAACAGTAAAGGGGAGGAATATACAAGCTGTATAAACACTGTGTATGAATACACTAAGACAGTGTTTCCCAACTGGTGGGTTGCAATCCAAAAGTGGGTCGCTACTCCATTCTGAATGGACTGTACGTGACTTGTCAACATGTTAAAGGATAAGTCCAGTATTTTGCACTGTGAGCCCCATTCCTGGTTGTTTATGATGAAATAGAGTGGTTAAGACCAAAATCTTGACGATTGCTCCTTCTCTGAGAATTTGAGAGAATTTGGCTTTCCCCTGCCTGGCTTAACAATGCTGTCTATGGCCATGTGTAAATCTGTCCTAAAACCACCTTAAACATGTTCGTTTTCAAAGCCATGAAACTCACCGAGTGGTCAGTGGTGTTCGTTGATGTTCCCACATAAAAATCGTAGCAAACTGTGGTTTCCATCTGTGTTTTCGCTATTCATCTCAATTGTGGATCTATTTTTTCAGCTGCCTCACACCCGTGTGTAAACTTCCGCTTGATCATTTGTTTGACCCTGAAGCGTTATACACTCCAGCCCACTTGATGGAGATAATGCTCCTTTACGTGAGTGTCGCCAACCGGCAGGAAACCATTGCAATGTAATGGGACACAGAAAAGAAGCAGAAGAAGAAGGGTGGCGTTGCGTTCAAAGGCATCGTACTGCGAAGGTTGTTTACAAGCGAGTAATAATGGGCAAGTTTTGTGCGGTCAGCGACTGCAGGAGAATTCCTCTGAAGAGTAGGAGCGCACCCAGCACTGTCGAGCCGGCACTTTCACTGAGCTAAAAGACTACATCGACTACAACCTTGTCGTAAACAACCCCCTTTCTGTTTTCGGTGCCGGATTACTACCAACGGACAATCAATAAGGCTTCCTATAGAAAATCAATGCACGGACAAAATGTCAAGTAAATCATCACGGAAACCACAGTTTGCTACGATTTTTATGTCGGAACATCAAGGAACACCACTGACCACTCGGTGAGTTTCATGGCTTTGACAACAAACGTTTAAGGTGGTTTTAGGACAGATTTACACATGGCCATAGACAGCATTGTTAAGCCAGGCAGGGGAAAGCCAAATTCTCTCAAACTGTCAGAGAAGGAGCAATCATCAAGATTTTGGTCTTAACCACTCTATTTCATCATAAACAACCAGGAATGGGGCTCAAAGTGCAAAATACTGGACTTCTCCTTTAAGTTTGTAAAAAACACACTTGATTTTGAAATACAGTGAATTTCTGGCACAGAGCTTTTATTTTGAAGTGCTGTAGAGTGAGTGACTAACAGACAGCTACTTAACAGGGACAGCAAACTAGCTCAACAACATGGCCAAACACAAGTATGACACTGAATATATTAAACTGTGTAGACCTTGAATTTAAGACTACGGAGGAATCTGGACCCCATGGCTTGACCAGTTGGAAACCACTGCACTAAGATATTTAGTATGAACAGTATGAACCCAGTCGCCAGACAAAAGAGGCTGACAGTGTACATTTCTGCAAATCATAGATGTGTTAGATATGTATGTTATTATGCCGCTGATACATTGCAATGTTATATCTACATTTCAGCAATGCTGTACTTCATGTGTTTAGGTTTAGCCACAACAACCACTTGGTTATGGTTAGAAAGAAGATCATGTTTGGGTTTTTGTGCCAATATTGTGGCAAGAAATGCAGCAATGTCTCAGTGAAATAACAAATGCTTTTCGTGGCACTATTCCCTGGTGGAAAAACTGCGATGGGTCACTGAAAAACTTCCATGTTTGATGACTAAAAGGCTGCTGGAAACATAGTGATGACTGGCTTATAAGCAATGGTTTTGTTGTTTCTTGGTCTTGAACAGTGGTCTGCAGCTTGGCAGGCATCTTGCCAAGGTTTCATGACGTCCACGATCCTCTCCAGGTCGTAAAGACAAAGTCGGCTAATACAACACTCTAAAAACTTTGAGACGGATATGAGTAAAATGTACAAATGTTACGTATTTGTGGCTGCAGAAACATACAATGTTAAACATTTTCTTTTGGTGGCTTGACTGAACATAGTAGGCAGTGCAGGTACAGTGTAAAAGCTATAGTGCAGAGTGTTATTTCAAGTAATGCTAATGGCAGACATTATATACAGAACAAACAGCTGGAGGTATGAAATGAATACAGTACAGAGGATATAGTGCAGTAAGTGTGTGTGCAGAAGTTCAGCAGTGTTGGGTGAGCGTGAGGCAGCAGCCAGTGAGGCAGATACAGTGCAAATGTTCAGCGGTTGGTGGTAGGGGTGTGTGTGTGTCTCCAGCCACTGAGGAAGGTGTTTGTGTGTGTGTACAAAGGTATGAGAGTGGTACCAATAATAAGTGTATTTCTCAAA
This sequence comes from Cephalopholis sonnerati, assembly GCA_019142605.1. NCBI lineage: Eukaryota > Metazoa > Chordata > Actinopteri > Perciformes > Serranidae > Cephalopholis > Cephalopholis sonnerati. The sequence continues at coordinate 24,914,066 of JAGQAX010000003.1, read as the reverse complement.
ATGTCAAACTGTTCTTTTCATGTTAATGTAACTTCAATTTGCAGATGAGATTTTAAATTGATTTACTGTGGAAGTCAGCTAACAACAAAAATGTAATCATGTTTGGGCCTTGAGCTGTTCTTGTGATTAAGGAGAGAAAACATTTGCCAAAAAACTGCTGTGATGACTATTATTCTCCTATAAGCCTGCTCTAAAAGCTTATCCGACAAGTGTTTACTTTGTTTCTTTTGTGTCTGAGTCAAATTTTAAATGCTTGACAATATTAGCTTGTACATTTTTTTTCAAGGTGATTTGTCAGCGTGACAGCTGCAGTCACCATTCAAAGATCGGTTTTCAGAAGGATTTAGAATTACACGGTTTGGAAGGAGAACCCGGAATCAACTTTCAATGTAGTTTCACTTGAAACCCCCCACTGATGTGCATATTTTTTCTGTGTGGTGACAAAAATACAAAGTTGGATTGAAGCTACCAATGTCTTTGTTACAGTTTATGTTGACAGGATCCCCAGGCTACGGCAAAGCAGAGCCGAGGAAAAAGGTCATGTCTGTCTGTTCCCCTCTCCCTCCTGATCCGAGCCTCTCCTGGGAAGAGCAAGTCTCTCTAGTTTTTCAAGATGTGTCAGTATGGGGTCTGTGTGAGAGAAAATGGATTTCCTTCATGTGCTCAGTGAATATTTGCATCAAAGGAAGCTTATAGCGCCATTGAGGGGGGAGGGCAGTGATGTCTGTTAATGCTGCCACTAAGGCAATCACCCATGACAAATTCTCTACAGACAGAGGAAGTCACAGATGCTGTAAAACTTTCAGGCCAATTCCGGGAACTCGTCAACCCTAACTGTCATCAGTGCTGACAAGGTCTGCCTCACACAGACACTGTGTCTACACCAGCTGGTACCAAATTGTCAGTGCCGAGCCAAAGTCTGCCTGTAATTTTTCTGCAAATATTTCATAGGAATTGCTTCCTGCAGTCTTATCATTGCATCGGAATTTGATGTAGGAGGGAGAAATCCACATTGCATTTTTTGTTTGGTGTCTGACATTGACTGTCCCCAAAGTGTTACATGGTGTACACAGTGCAGTCAGGAAGTATTACGTCAATGATAGTTTTTATTGTTTTGGCTCTACTCCAGCACATTGCATTTGGAATGAAATGATGACAGTGAGAAAAAAGTGTAGGCCTCTAACTTTCAGACTTTGAACGTTTATTCATATTGCAACCCTGTGTCGTAGATATTACATTTACATACAACTAGTTTGCAAGAGCAAATACATTGGAGGTAATGCCAACCGAATTACTATTGACGATGACAAAATGTTGTTAATCAGCGTATCCTGGGGCAACCTCAGTCCTTTACAGCGGTCCAGATTTGATTCCAGCCTGCGCCCTTTGCTGTGTGTAATCTCCTCCCCTCTTCCTCCCACATTTCCTGTTCATCTTCAGCTGCACTGTCAATAAAAGCAAAAATCTGTCCAAGAAAGTAATCTTAAAAAAAAAAAAATAGCATACTGAATTTATCATTAAATTGTTCCCAGTGTATTTCATTTGTTTTCCACCAAAATATCCAATCTTGCAATACAATATTTTCTCATTGACTATAGCATTTTTAAACTTTTTATGGTTATGTTAAGTCACTCACAGCACTAGTTAAGGTTTTGGAAAGATCACTGTCTGGATTTAATGTAGAAAAAGTCTGCACTGACTTAAAACACCGGACACAGAGCCACCAGAACTGTGCTGGAAAAACTATTTAGTAACATATGAAAGTAATTTCTGTTTCATATTGTGGGTGTAAACTGTATGACTCGTAGTCTTTTTTACACACAGTCCCCTACTTTTAAGAAAAATGCAGCAGCAGGAATAACCCAAAATATAAAGATGAGACTACCAAGGAGGTTAATATAACGCTCTTGTCCGGCCAAGTTAGCCACCTGACCTCAATCTACTTGAGTTTCACTTGCTGGGGAACTGAAGTGCAAAATGCTCCTTAAACAAGCGAGAATTGAAGTTGGCTGTTGTACAGGCCTGGCAGAAAATCACTGTAGAAGACAAGGTCAAGTGTGGGTACTCAGAAATTCAGGATGTCTTTAAGTCTTTAATATTGAGTCAAGCAAACAGGATCTAAGACATAAAACACTTGTTGAAAATAAAAACAACAAGTAAGGTGACTAAAAACTGGAAGACTGCCTTCATATAGTGAGGTACTCTGAAAGTCAAAGATGCACTCTCACTTAAGGTTAGGTTACACAGGGTGCTCAAAGGTGAAATGGACACTGATAACTAATTGAGTTAGTCTAGTGACTGGTTGTGTTGATACCTGGTTACTCATCTGCTGACATGCCACTGAGAATGCTTTGCATTCCGAAGAACACCGATAATACACTTTCATCTCTGTGTTTGTGTGTACAAAATGCCTACCCAGCTTGTTCTACATAACTTTAGAGTGCTTTTTGCACGCTTCCTTGAAAATAAATGCTCTCCACAAGATCCAATCTAGGACAGGAATGGAGGCGGGGTACTAAAGTATATCAGGAGGTAAGGCGAGGTCAGCAGCAGACTCAATACAAAACACAACAATGGCAGGGGGTTTTGAAGAGTGGCAAATAGAGCTTGTCACTACAGCTTGTTTTTCTGACGTGAGCTCAATGTTAATAATGTAGTATTTGCAAGAATGTTGCCATGTTTACCTATGTTTAAATTGAGCAAAATGATGTGTCCCAATCCCATAGAGCAGACAAACCAGGTTGTGAATATTGTTTGTAGTGAGTGTGTGCTGGAAACATGACAAAATCTATCTATCTATCTATCTATCTATCTATCTATCTATCTATCTATCTATCTATCTATCTATCTATCTATCTATCTATCTATCATTATCAGAGCCTCAGAACAGCTGCTAAAATATTCATTTGCCAATCAAGCCAATCATTTGCGGCAATGTTGTTATGGAAAGATTAACAGAGCTGTACATGTGAGGCGTGTCTGTTTGATTGACAGCAGGTGGCAGGTGGAGCTTCACAGGTAACGTGAAAGCAAATAAAAAAATAAACAAAATTGGCTGTAGCCTATGAGTAGCCTCATGGACAGACAGCATGTTGTTTGCAGTGGTGCACCAGCATCTGAATGGACCAAAGTGATATTTGCAGGTAAGTTTACATGCTACTACCTCATGTGCTGCAGCTGACCGGCTAATTTGCTAGCTATCTAGCTTGATGACCAGACATTACAGTGCACTTTCAACCACTGAGGGTTTGTTTGGTTGCTCGTTCAACAAGCCCAGGAGAGGACAAGATATGTGTTTATAAGTAGGCTGGATTAAAAGGGGATTGTTCAAAGTTTGACCTTACATCTGCTCCTGACTAGGCATAAAATTTACACCCAGTCCTACAGAGAAGAAGGCTTAAGCCTAGATGATGCAACTGGCTTCACTTTTAGTTTGGACCTCTGCAACCTCTGGGGCTGAAAAGTGCCAGAAACTGCAGTTCTTTGAGCGGCTGCTTGAGGCTGGCTCCAGAAGCAAATCAATCCCCACAGACCCCCATGTTAAAACGCCCAACTTTACATCAGAAATAAACACGTTTACAGCCTGGTACAAAAATGGTTTTAGCCTCTATGACTGATTTCCCTCTTTATGACAACTGTAGGGGGTTGAATTTTCATACAACGCACCCATTTACGACTTAAGGTTATGCAAGGTTAGGTAAGGTTATAGGTGGAGTGCTCTGAGTGACAGGCTGTCTGCTGACAGCTTCTCAGTCAGATCCACCCCCCGCTCCTCCACAGCGCCCGCCTCTTGCCCAAATATGGTCACCTCATGCTACAAAAAACCAAGATAGCGATGAAAGTGACAAACTTGAGGCTTCAAAACATGAGTCCACAAACCAGTGGATGACATCGTGGTAGCTACGTCCCTTATTCTTATTGTCGGTTGGGCTTAGATTACCAAGTTACAACTGACCAAGCTTAATACCAGGCGTAAACCCTGTTGATGCAACCACCCCCGGAGTGTATTGGTCATAATGTAGAAGTCAGAAAGTCACTGACTGTAAATTATTTTGACACCAAATATTAAATTTGATGCTGGAGTTTATGTGAAGTTGTTCAATTACTTTCTCTCTCCTAAAATTAGGCTGCTGTGTATTAAAAAAAAAACACCGTGCTTCCAGCGCTGTTTATCTTATGTGGGTGTAAACACCCTCAAATTAAAGCTGAGAGTCAGCACTTTAACCTCATGGTAGTTGTTTAATTTAAAATCCAAAGTGCTGGAGTACAGAGCCAAAACAATGAAAAATGTGTCACTGTCCTAATACTTTCTGATCCCACTGTACGGCACGGCGATAAAAAAAAAAGAGGAAAATACGATGACCCCCACAGCCAAACAGCAAAGCCAAGCCCTGTACACAAATGTGATCAGTTATACGGCGGCTCCAGGCATATCTTTCCTTTGGGAAATTTGCATTTAGAGTGTTGGGTGTGTGGTGCAGCCCACAGTTACTGCCCAGTTATAGAGCGATGCAGCATGCTGACTGTAAATGATGCCAGTAGCAGATTAATGACAACCATCAGGATCAACTAATTAGCAACACCACAGTAAAGCAACCTACAGATGCTATTGACTCTGTCTCCCCCCCCCTCTCTCTCTTCTCTGTGGGGGAGGAGAGAGGCGGGGAGAGAGAGGGAGGCTGCCTCGGTCTGATTAACGAACAGGAGAAATATTGAAGCCTTATCTCTCCTTTCTCTGAGAGAAGTCATCATGAAAAATGTTGATAACAGCATTCGTGTGAGGAATGCCGAGCGGGACTGGCCTCAAAAAAGTGATACACAAACAAACAGGACAAAATGGAGAGAAATATTTACAATTACAAGTTGGTACAAGGACGAGGGCGCAGCACAAAGACAGCAGATACATAATAGCATGTAGATTTGGGGTTGATGACAAGGAGTCGTCCGTCCTTGAAAAGAACTGATGATTTAAAGATATAATATTTAACTTTTCTGCATAAACATGTCTAAAAGCGACTAGACCAGTGTTATATATTTTGTTGAGTTGTGTATTTAAATTATTCCAAATGTTTCCAACAATGTTCAAACCTGAATAATGTGTAATTTTAATCAAGCACACAGTCTGTGTCATTGAGTTGCTGTCGCCTGTCAGCGGCATCATATCCCCTTTGCACCAAGGGCGGATTATGAGACAATGGGCCCCTGGGCACAGATATGCAAAAGGTCTCACCCCTTTTCCTACATAGGAGCAAGACACACAGTCTTTGTTGAGTTTGCCTCTTTTATCGGTACTGTTTGCTCCTGTTTGTAGTTGCTAAGCATTATTTTGTAGGTTTTGTGTTTCTTTAAGGTCATTTTCTGTCTTTTTGGGCAGTTTTGCAGCTTTTTGTTGTCATTTTGTGTCTTTCTGTGGCTGTTTTGTCTGTTTTGTAGTTATTTATGTCTCTTTGCAGTTGCCTTCCATCTCTCTGTGGTCTTTTTGTGTCTCTCTCCCTGGTGTGTATCTGCTAATTTGAGTGACATTTTTCCAGTGAAGGCCAGGGGCCCTGACACTTTGGGCCCCTGGGCCTGTGCCCAGTAGGACTGTACTGTAATCCATCTATGGTTTGCACATGTGTCACGGTTGTGGGTGTCTGCCAGAGGCTTTCATAAATGGACTTTTTTTATCCAGTTTTAAGTGACATTTTTGCAATTCAGGTTTATTATCTTAGTTGTTTTTAATGTTGGAACAGAATTAAGGACTTTAGTTGTCAGACATCTGGATCTTAAGTTATCGGAGAAAAAAGCTGAGCAAACATTAGCGCCAGCTCTGCTGCAGCTCTGCTCCAGATCTGCTCCAGTCCTGCTGTGACAACACAGATTTTTTTGTTAACCTGCTTTATTTAGTGTTTTTACTGATTTAAATCACCAAGTCTGTTTGTATTGGAGGGGAAAAGACCTCTGCAGATATTCTGACTCCTGGTAAAAATACTTGTGAACAATGTACAGTAAAGGAAATCCAACAGGGAGACACTGACGACAAACATGGCATTGCGCCATCCTTTGTCATCATTTTGACTGTGTGACACCTGTACCCTTTTTCAGAATCGGAATCAGAAATACTTGGCTGCACCGAGTAAAGCCATGCCCCGAAAATTTGTGTTTCCATTGTCAGTTTAGAAACGGCATGCCACGCCAAGCCACACCAAACCACAGCTGAGATGGACTCTGGAGTACGTCAAAAATCTAGGCCGCCAGCCCTAAAGCGGGTAGTGATGACCTCTCACTGACTGCAGCCAACCCCTGACAACCCCTGTTATCCCCCCAAACAAGGGTGTGTGTTAAGCTCTCAGTGCTTTTGTAGCTTCCAACTGAGTCTCTGTGGTTTGGAGTTTAGTTTCTCTCCTGCGTCCTGTTTTTACTTTAGATATCTGCTTTATTTTACTGTTTCATCTTCGCAATCAGCCGTATTAGCAGTTGTGTGAAGTTGCTCCTTGAAAACTCAACATTTCCCTATTTTGCTGCTTCACAATAAAAGTTTTTACATAACAAAATAACGTAGGACTTTTATTGTGAAGAATCTATAGGAAATGAAATGTGTTTATCACTGAATTAGTGGTACTTTGTTAGCGGCTTTTCTTCAATAAAGTCAAGTCTGATAATACGGCAGGGAGGGAAGTGAAAGCAGAAACAGCCACAGTGATGCTGATGAAGAGCTGCAGACAACAGGCTCTTACTGCACCTCTGCAAACAGCTCACCTCCAACAGGTTAACTTCTTTTACCTGCCCGGCTGTGTGATGACAAAACGCATGCAACAAAAATAACAGGAGACTTTAGCCGTGGATCAGCCCACTGCTTTTAAAAGTCATCACTTAAGACAAGCCATCAGCAGTTTAAAACACCTTCAAGAAGGTAGCCCTGTTGTAATAGAAATGCAAATAAGTGCTGTGCTGGGCTGATGGCCCAAACCAAGCCAAGCCAAGCCAAGCCATCGAAAAGGGGTACTAGTGGCAGAAAATCAAATATTGTACATTTAAGTAAAAACAGTTGGCAACAAATACCAAATATAGTGTGAAGCATCTTGTTTTTTAATTAGTGGTTTCTCATCTCTGTCACTCAGAGGTTGCATAAGTGAGTTCACACGGGAAAGTGCTTGTGACAGTATTTGTATTTTATATGTCAGGAGGGTCAGTCAGTTGCATAGAAAGTAAAACAGTTCTAAAAAGTCTACATCCATCTTATGATACAAAGTGATAAATAACTAAATTAACTGTAGTTGCTCCTCATACCCTGCGACCAAGAAATGTTTACTGAGTTTGTCAGGTTGCACCTGTTAGGATGACAGTCTAACTTTTTTTCGTGTCATTAAATAAAATACTCTTGATGACATAACCCATCCATCAGTGACATTTTTCCACTGACAACACCAACGAGGTGAAACAACTTCCCAAACATGACACCTGATGTTCAGTCATCTTTGCCGCAGTTTGAACATTTTAAAAGCTGCAGACTTTAGCTTCAAGTTTCTCAGTGACAACAACATGGATTTTACTGTAATGAGATGTCACATGCATATGCACTTAAAATGAGCACACAAACAGGCAACACTCATTTCTACAGAAAAGCTGTTACAGTTACAAGTTGTCTAATTCCAGCTGTATTGGATACAGAAGCTTCTATAAAATGCTTGTCACCACACATGAGACTGTCTAAAACGTCTCAAGCTTGAATTGTTGTTTGCTGGAGAATCCAGCAAATCCTCTCTGTTTAAATGATTAATTTCAAAAGCGCAAACACAAGCATGAAAGACAGGAAAGCGACAGCAAATTTGCCTTGAACGAATGTGAATATTTTATACGGTAACCATCACAACTGATCTCATCAGATCATCAAATACTTCACAGAGTCATTACGGTGTTTCACTTCGATCAAGTCTTCTCTTCCAAAATGTGAAAAACTGTCATGCAGCAGTGTGAACAGGCGGACGGGTCAGAAACTCACTAACTTATTTGCAATGCAAGCATGCGTCAGAGGTGCATATCACCCACATACACCACAGTAATGTTAGCAAACCAGGAACATATGGTGTTCTCAGTCAGCTTTCTAATTAAAATATATATTATGATATATTAATCCTCCCTCTTTGAACACAAACACAGAGTTCTCTCCTATAATGAGCCCATGTGTTTTAACAGATAACAGATGGAAATGCTCACAGAGACTGTTTACATTTTGTTGCACTGCATATCACAATTATACTGTAGCTGTGTTTAGTCAGTTTGAGTCTCTCAGTGGTACTAACAGTTTTATCTGGAATTCTAAAGGAAAACCTGCTGATAGAAAACTGATACTGACAGCCTACTGGGTTTGTGTTGTTGCTTTTATTGCAGAGTGCCTAAGCTGTAGCGTGGCTCTGGGGATGGCATTGTTGGTTGGTTTGTCAGGCCATTTGGTTCAGACTGAAATATCTCAACAACTATTAAATTAAGCGCCATGACATTTTGGGCAGACATTCGCCGTGCTCAGAAGATGAATCTGATTGACTTTTGTGATCCTCTGACTTCACCTTTAGCGCCACCAACAAGCTGGCATTTCTGCCTTTTAATAACATATGCTGACAAGTATATAAGTATACCAAGACATTTAGTACAAATATCTATGGTCCCCAGAGAACGAAACCTGACTTAAGACTTTTCCTTTAGCATCACTTATCATTTGTGATTTTATCTGGAATTTCTCAACAACTGTTTGATGATGTGCCATGAAATGTAGTACACACAGTCACGTCCCCCTCAAGATGAACTGTAATCCTTTTCATTATCATCGGACCTTTCATCTAGTGGCATCATGAGGTTAAATTTCAATTGATCCAGTACTTTTGTTTAACGACATTCCCATCAGCGCACAGCTGTTTAATGCTAATTGACAAATGTTACAAGCTAACACACTAAACTAAGATGGTGAACATGGCAAATATGATACATGCTTAGTATGTCATTGTGAACATGTTAGCATGCATGTTAGTAATTAGCTCAAAGCACTACTGTGGTTATGTGCAGTGATACAGAGCCAGTAGCATGGCTGTAGACTCTTAAGGCGCTGACACACAGTCATTGCAAACCTGACATTCTGCGTAGTCGCAGAAAAAACAAACGTGAAACTCTATTAGGAGCTGCGTCTTATCAAAGTAAATGAAAACCTATATGACTGGACCATGTGGGAATTTAATTTGAAAGGACAGACACAGGAAGTGACCACGCCTAAACAGTCAGACAGGAGTCACGTTAATTTCCAGGGCTGGTACCTGTGGTTGTTACACAGGCTAGTTAATAACATGTCGGGCTGAAAATCCAAAGTGTGGGATCATTTTGAGAAGGTGAAGGACCAACCCAAGGTGATATGTAAACTCATCTTCAATTGTCGACTACAAACATGACGTATCATCTGAAAGATGTAAGTAGCTACACGCCCATTAGCCACTTAGCACAATCATTACTGCTTTGCCGACAGCGTCATTAACAGGCGGCTCACTCAGTGTGTGACGTGCACTTGTAGATAAAATATAGGCCTATATTAATGAAGGTTCATTAGTACGGTTTTGTATTTCTCTGTAATGTAGCACAGTGTTAACAATGTTACTGATACTACTCTTTTTCACACCTTGAACTCAAACCATTGTGTTGCCCCGCCCAAAATATATCATTTAAGAATTCAATTAATATCATAAACATGCAGGCAACTACTCGACTAATGGCCCTAAATGACAACTATTGGTTGACTAGGAAAATTCTTAGTCGGGGGCAGCCCTAGTGAATACAGCAGGCAACTGTTCAGAAAATTCACAGTGAATGAATAGGCGTGTTGATGACATTTATCATGATGCCCACATGAAACTGGAAGAAAAAAAAATCAAAGGATGCAGAAGAGGGGTCATTTAGACAAAGATGGCAACAAAAGAGAGATGAGATTTGGGAACCTCTGTCAGTAAGAGCCAAAGCTGAAACTGTAACCACAACTGAATCTGCATCATGTCCTGCCTTCTGCACGTTCTACCCAGGCCCCACCCCTCACATTAAGCAAACAGAGTATTCCCAGTAGGTGAGAACACTTCTGACACAGACAGTCTTCTGTTGTGTGACATTGTCCGGACCTGATTCTGCAGACATTGTCTGAGTTCATGTGGGAAAACGGCTTTAGTCTTTTGACTATATTCTTATGTGGATAACCAACCAAACACAGATGTAGAGATATTGCAAGAACCACTATAATAGAGTTTAATCATGCCGCTGATGCACAAACCAAACAAGTAAAGCTCCATGATAATATTTGTTATTACTGAAAGGAAGGAAGAATGATTCACAAAACTTGCTGCCAGCAGTTAAGCAGATGTAAACTATATCAAACTAACTTTAATGTGGTCACGAACAACTCAAAGCAGCATGCTGACACACACCCACTCTCTGGGTGCTCGTTGACAATCATTCCAGCTCCTGAGCAGGAAATCACCGACTGAAGTAGAAGTAGATTTAGGCAGGTTGAGTGAAAGTGGGTACAACAAAAGCTAAATTACAGCACTTCATCACGAAAAACGTCTACAACATCATAAATCAGTGCAGGAGTATCCAAGGGACATTTCAGGTGTTCTGAAGTTAAACACCATTCATCTTGCAGGAATAAATTTGAGCTGTCAGCATGGTCAAGATCCAGAAAACAGGGAATGCATTTTGAATTCAGGTAAAGAGGGACACACAAACAGCAGAGTGATTATTAAAAGCCATTATCCTTGAAGGATTACAGCTGCTTTGAATCAACCTATGCGAGATAATGTCCCCTTGACCGACATGTTGAGGAAGTAACTGGTTACATGTCTCGCAGGTGTGATATAGTGACCTTTTCCGTGTCGCTGCGTCAAGCTGATAATGGCTAAACCGTGAAACGCCAGTCGACATTGCTGCCGGGCACATAACAATATGGTTGTCAGGGGTGACTTTACGTGACAGCGGAGAACGTAGAGGATACCAGAGACGTCTCTGACACTATTAATTATTGTGTTGATGGAAACAGTTTGACTGACTTGACCACATGTTTGAGTTGAGGCTCACAGAGGCCTCGCAGAGTCTATCACATGCCACTCTCTCTGCTCAACAGGGGGACAGATAACCTTTCTCTAACAGATGAGGTTGATGTGAGCTGAAAACATGTACAGGACGTGACTGCGACACTGGTGACTGCCACTGCAGGCAACTCTGCATCACCTCTCTGGAAATAGACCTTGGCAGCACTTCACAAACAAATGTTAGGTTTGTCCTCTTTGAAAATGTGTAATTGAACATCTCTGTCATGTAGTTAATCAACATATCCTCATACAACAGTTCGTATGATATCTAATGAACTGGCACCACACAAATGACTTCATGTTACATACTTGATGTAAAGTTATGTAGGTTGGGTTAAAGCAAGTAAAGTCACCTAGGTAAAGTTTAGAAAAAGAAACATGGTTGGGTGTCATAACATTTTTTATGTAAAGTCTGTTCGTGGTGAACAGATTTGAAACACCAAAGTAAATGCTGTCAAGAGCTCTTTATCCTCAGGACATTTTAAAAGGAAAATATCATTATATTGAATTCATAATGTCTAAATTTTTCTTGACTTGTGTATAAAAAAATTCTCTCACTGCTCAGTGTGCTTCCTGTTGCCATTTACCTTTTCTTGTATTTCTCTGTATAATGTCAGTTTAGTTCTTTTGTCTACTTTTCTCCCTTTTTTGTCATTGCCTGTTTTTCTCCTTAAGTTGAGGCTAGATCTGTTTGTGTAAGGCTTCTTGACCTCTCCTGACACATTTCTTATTTTTTTCCTTTTTTCCTATTTGGATTTTATGCAGTTTTATGTGTGTGCAAATGAAAAAAAAGGTGAAGACACAGACAGGGAGCTGCAGTGTTGGTGAGCTTAATCGCTGTCATGACTTAAATGTGTGCCAGCTAATTAATGTTAGAAGACTAATGTTAGTATGAATATAAATCACTGAGGCAAACTGCAAAGCATTATAGCATATGGTCCTAGTTTGGCTTATATTTAGCTAAACATAATGACATAATGTATATCAGTAGGTCCGGCCAGAATAATACTCAGAGCCATTAAGAAGTGATCTGGTTATAATTGCAGTCTGGTCAGTGATAACAGGTCGGACCTGCCCCGTTTGTTTATGTATCATGATGTCATGTTAGCTATCTCGGACCTAACAGGGGCTTGAGATGCAGCTGCTGGACAGAGACATGATCTGTTTGGAGACCAGTAACGAGGAAATGTGCACACTGAGATAAAAAAAAAGGTCAGTCAACATCATGTAATGTGTGTTTTTTTTAATCTGCTGGAAGGCTTTTTCAGTCAAAGGTGAAACAACAAAGATATGATATGCCCGCCCCTTTGACTTCAGTGGAACTGACACCAAAGTCTGGCTCCTCGACCGCTGTCACCAACCTCATGACCTTTCTTTCTTTTGAATTTTCTTGAATGTGAATGGGAAGTCACTGTAGTATCACGAGCTGTAATGAAAGTTTCATATAGGTTCAGAGGGCCAAGTGATACCTTGACTAACCCCAGCTGCCAAACCTTAGAAAATTAACAAAGGACTTTGTCTTATTCACATACATGGAGACAGACCTAGTATTTATGTAGCTGAGAATGAGTGGTAAACATCTGATTCCTCTGACCTAATGGAAATGATTTGGTTCCTCTAATCTACTCTTACAGTAATAATCCTGCCTATGTTGAACAAATGCATGCAGTCAGCTTATTTAGAAAAGTTCATTAAAGAAAAAAAAAAAAAATCATATATCTTTACCACATTTGAACTTCCAGGGTCCTCATCAACCTCCAGGCTAGTTATTGTATGGTAGGCTTTTGTGCTGACTACAACCATCACAAAAAACTATCTCTTAAATTCAGTAATGATGGAAGAACACGATTTTAGTATCACCTCTCAGCTACGTCATCCCGGAGTCAATGCTGGTAATGTGTGCGTTTCTGCAATACTGTAAAACTTCAATTAAATAGCCTGTGGCATATAGATGCCTGTCTCTAATACAAGCCTGTTGAGTTCAGTGATTGTGTCACGGGTGTGAGACTGAACCTAAATGCAGCACTCTGAGGCAGGCAAACAGTTGATAAGGACTTTTATTTAACACAAGGGAATGGCAACACGAACAGGCAGGTAATTCTTCAGGCTCAGAGCCCATACACAGTCTCTGGGTTCAGGGTCCAAGCAATGAGCCGACAGGTAGGAAACAGAAGGCAACTGACAGCAAGTGGGAACACTCACTTTGAGCCATCGTGGCAGCAAAACACCACACAGCCACAGGCAGACAGAAACCAGAGACGCTGAGGCAGAACAGAAGGCTGGTGAGTTTACCGGGATGCAGACAACATAGACAAGTCAGAGGCAGGCAGGGTTGGTACTGGGGGATCAAGCTGAAGGTGAGTGCTGGGATGTCTTGCATGAGGTGGAAGAACAACCTGGCCCTGAGGGACAGGCAGCAGCTGCTTAAATACAGGGAGAGCTGATGAGCAGCAGCTGAGTGAACAGGTGAGTGAAGTTGGCTTGATGAGGGGGCGTGGCTGGCTGGCAGGGTGCAGGTGCAGGTGAATGGAAAATTACCAGGAACAGGTGAGGGGGAGAAGGGAAGCAGAATGCAGGCTGTGACCGATTGAAGCAAATAATAGCCCAGGCTACTAATTGAAGTTTTACAGTATGTTACATTTGCAAGTTTCATATGCATCATATCAATGTTGTTTGAGACCAACAAACCAATACTACTGTTTTATTTATTACTATATTTGTGCTCAATGATTTATATTGTATCTTAGTAACTGTACAGCACTTAGGTCAACTGAGGTTGTTTTTAAAATGTGCTTTATAAAAAACTTTGACTTGACTTGACTAACAAACAAAAAATAATGATTGTTTTTTAGCAAGTCATCAATTTGTTTCCAGCAGCTTTTTAACCCCCAAATGTGGGTGTTTTTAGTTGTGTATTTTGTGCCTAGACCTTACCACACATTAACCACAGCATTGTTGAATTATAAAGTCTCAATGGAAAGTTTCAGCACACCTGCTACATAAGAATGTGCAAATATAACAAAGGCCTATTTGTGTTTAGCTAAAACTGCCAACAGTTTTTTGGGGCAATTTGGTTGCACCTCTGCTTTAGGTTTAGCTGTGAGAATCCTCTGAGCACATACAGAAGGACTTGGGATGATCTCAGCACCAAGACTTAAACATCAGCTTGTAGACAAAAATTGACATTGGTCCTCAACTGATTCCACAGAAATGAATTTATTCCATTAGTCTGACTGTATGGACATGGTCGTGTCCTTCTTGATTCATGTTTCCAGTTTCAGGCTTGGTGGTGTCATTAGTTGCTGAAGTCGACTCCTTGGAGTGGCTAGTCCTCTCTGCATTTGATTCAAGAGATTGCAGGGTCAGCAATAGTGTTCCTGACTTTATCTATTTTTGCCTCCAGTGAAGCGAAGTCTGTTTTTAATTCACCCTCCAAAGACACCATGTGTCCCTCCAGTAGATTATTCAGTGCAGCCATGCTGTCTTCGCAATGGCTGGGAGAGATAAGACGGGAGTTCTGTTTTCAGGCTTCATTCTTTATGGTTCTGTTAGAGGAGATTTATTAGTGATAGATGAAGAGCAGGTTTAGTGGTTAATACTTTTTACATTAAGCACTTCAGAGCCAAGTCTGGCGTTAAAACAATACGTAGAAGTTTTGTGAAATGTGTAGGAGAAAGCAGAGAAAGAAATAATGTGTTGTTTGGTTTTGTCAGATTGAATTTGTTTATGACATTTTGACTTCCACTAGACAATATAAGACAGCAGGAGATATGTCTCTGCTCATAGTAAAATACATGTGAGAACACCTACACATTTTTTGAGCGACCCAACAGTTGTGCCTTCATTTTAGTGATGCGTTATGATTGAAATTATCCCACTTTAATACCTACAAGAGGCTTTTAATATTATTCCCATCTTGATAATCAAACCAAGAGCACCTTTCGAGCACCTTGAACGTCACCGTGTTCCTACTCTGCAGCACTCTATACATTTTTCTTTTGTGTTCTTTTTAAACCATCTTTAGTATTCAAGAGACTTGCCATCACTCCCAGAGGGATCACATGCTGCGTAATTGGTATAAGGCCACTTTTCTCTGTAGTGGCTACTTACCTGAGAAAAGTGGGCTCTTTTATATAGCTGTAAAATTTTTATATTGTATTTTTTTCAAGTTGAAGTGCCACTTTTACTGCTATTTATACACATATGTAATACTTTCAGAAATCCAATATTCATACTTGGAGTGCTTACTGAGGAGGAGAGTTTGCAGTCTGACAGTCAAACATGTTAGAAGCTTGGCTGAAATCATCTTTTCACTCAACTTTCAGATAACTTTAAGGTTAAATGTTAATGAAGGGTTGCTGTTACATATGTTCCAACGCAGTCCACAATTAATTTGTGTTACCAGCTCAGGGATGTACAAACTGTACTACAGCACGGCACTATATTGGTCATTATAGTCTGCCGTCATGTAAGTGACAGTGCCACTGGGCTTAAAACAAGAACCTTTCATACAGATTTGTTTTGAAGTGACATGTACAAGTGATTCCAGAGACTCTGTGGCATTCATCTTGTCATACTTTGAATTTTCTCTTGGTTACAAACTAAATTTAATAGTTTGCCTTTGTAGGTGGAGGAATCAGTCTGATTTATGAATCATAATGCTTTTACCTAAATATATTGAAAATAGTACCAAAATAAACTAAAACGAAAATATATAAATAAAACATAACTATGCAAAATTAATATTCTGTTTACCAGATCATCATCACCATGGCTTGCCATTTCCCTGAGATTTTTTCTCCCTAAATTTTCCCAAACAGCTTCCCCATGAACAATAACAGGTAGCCTTACAGAGCAAAGGTGACATTAATCAGGCTGAAATGAGCGATTTACAACAAATTTGTCCACTTGAGAGGTTTTGGTAGCCAGGGAACCAGACAAATCTGCGAGCTCATGTATTCTTTGCTCTGACAGATGCATCTGGTCCTCCTCCTGTTCAGATTCCCAGCCGGCCTGGCCCGGGTTTGGCCAATTATAATGTGGGCCGTGTTTCAGACGATGACTGCCAACTTGTGAAACTGTCGAGCATTTTACGCAAAATATGTGATGACATCATTTTTGACTTCCGCACCCTCACACTGGGGACGCCACGGTAAGTATAAACTTAGCTTAGTAGAGAGGAGCACCACTGAGGCATTTTTGATGTGGAACTTCCTGTTCAGTAATATTTTTAAATTCTGATGGCAAAAATGGCAACACTCATTCACAGACATATAGAATGCTACACCGTCACATATCTGCATGCTATAGCCTATTTACATTTGTCCATCACTTGGTGGTTGTCAGTCTATCCAGTTGCATCCAGCATCACCACAGGAAGTAGGCGTGCGGCAGCACCCAAAAATATATTTTCTCGAAAATAGATACATTCAATTAAATCAATGAAATTTCATTAAGATTCATTAGAAAGACTAATGACTGTAGCACTGAGTCATTAAGCTCTTAGGCTGGTGATGTCATATACAGCATCAAAATATTCGGTGTGCTATTTTTATGACATCTCTGGAACAAAAACAAATTTAGGCAGCTGTATTTGCTCTTTCCTTACTTAGAAAGGAAAAATAAATATCCAAAAAAGTATATGGCATTGTTTACTGTTGCCATGGTGTTTAGCAGACAGCATACTACTACTACTACTACTACTACTACTACTACTACTACTAAAACTGGTACTACTGCTGCTACAGTATGGTTAAGATTAGGAATAGAAATGGTCATATTATAATATAACAGAATATTAAATTGTTATATTATACCTGATGTGAACTTTGGTCTCCCTCATGAAAGCCAGACATGCCACACCCTCCACCCTGACTACTTCACCCTTACTGTCTACATAAAGGGCACATTACTTTCTGCACTGGCACTGAACATTGTTATTGTATGTAAATTGTGAGACTAAGATTCAAAGCTTAAAAGATGGCAACTCAATGTAAGTGATCTGTTGGGACATTCAGAAACAGTAAATAAATATTCCTAATTCTTGTGTTTATTGCATAAGTCTGCAAACTCTAGTCTTCTACTAGCATAAACACAGAAGGAATGCAGTGTTCCCTCCATTCACCTGATGGCACAACATCTCCGATGTGCTGTAAAGATGGCACACACAGACACTCTCTGTACTTTGATGTTACTGGCTACAAGCACTGTCTCTTGCTCCTTCCTACCACCTTGCTGTTTTCCTTCCTTTCTCTCTCTCTTACACACACATACACACACACACACACACACACATACACCTTAGTCCCAGCTCCATATCCCCTGCAGTGCTCCAAGCGGCCCGCTGTCACTCTCCCCTCACCACAGAGTAGCACTCTCCTTCCCTGCCTGGCCCTGCAGTGCTGAGTGCCGGAACTTTCATCCCTGCCTGTCAGAAGCAGTGAGAATAGAGACGCCAGGGTGGTAATGGAACCGGAGTAACCAGCTCTCACTCCGAGGCTGTCAAGAGCATACATGACCAGTGTGCAGGACTGTCCCCGGAGCCAACAGTGAAGCCTCATGTTTATGCACTGCATGCACTTGTTTGTAGGATATAAAGGCGATGTTGGGGGACTCTTCTCTTTAAAAAACAAAACACTAAATCAAAGCTCCATACTGATAAGAGCAAATGGAGCTGCAGATGGGGAGATGTTCTCTCATCATATTTAAGCTCTAAGTTACATAAACATTGGACTGCTTTCTGTTAGACAGTGTAATATAACCTTCTTCTGTGTTGTGAAAATATTTTTTGAGACCATTACCAATAAGGGCCATCAAATGACATGCTGCTTCTATGTTGGTAGATGATGCAGTGACTGTAGGCATATAGCATGATTACTCTTGAAGTGGGAGAACTTCACACATCAGCCACAACAGCAGAAACCCTCCCATGAGAGGCCAGCTCCAAGCTTCCAGTGGTCACTGAAGGACTTTTGAAGCAGTGGCCACTTGATGTATCTGCTGCTCTGTCAACACACCAACATAACCGCCATATAGCGTAGAAGTAGTTTCATCATAGAGCCGATGGATTGTATATGGCCTGAGTACAAATACTGGTTGTGCTTAAGAAGCATGAGGGACGAACATGTCAGACTACACGAGATTCTCTTCATCAGTGCAGAATATTTCATCTGTTCTCTGCCTGTGTGGCTGAGCACACTGGTAATTTTATATACAGACTTTGATTGAATCCAGTTACATGACGAGGGGACGTAAACTGTTTATAACATCTTTAAAATGAGAAATAGTTGACGAGCTGTGCTTGGATACTGTAATACACTATTATTCAAACCACGCAAGCGACTTGCATATTTAAACAAATTTACATCCATATCTAATATCTGTAGAAAATTGGGTTTATTGGTTTATGCAAAATTGCAAAGCTGAGGGTGAACCTAATCTATACTGATCTGCTCCTACTCCTTCTTTTTGTTTCCCTTTTTGTTTACTGACATGAATATAAATATGATAATTATACAATACCTCAGTTGGCAAACAAAATCTTGCAAAAAATTATGTAAAAAGCTGCAGACAAACATTTTGACATAAAAAACAAAATACTGGGGCGGCACGGTGGTGTGGTGGTTCGATCCCGGGCGCGGGAGCCCTTCTGTGTGGAGTTTGCATGTTCTCCCTGTGTCAACGTGGGTTTTCTCCGTGTACTCCAGCTTCCTCCCACAGTCCAAAGACATGCAGGTTAATTGGTGGCTCTAAATTGGTCATAGGTGTGAATGTGAGTGTGAATGGTTGTCTGTCTCTATGTGTCAGCCCTGTGATAGTCTGGTGACCTGTCCAGGGTGTACCCTGCCTCTCGCTCAGTGTCAGTTGGGATAGGCTCCAGCTCCCCAGTGACCCCCAACAGGATAAGCGGTTAGAAAATGGATGAATGGAAACAAAATACTACAATACTTACAGTGCAGAAACAAATCGTACTGAATTTAGTGCAAAGGTTTTGACATGTACTACAGTCGTACTCCTTCTCATCTTAGGTGTGATGCACAGAGAGGTGTTGATATATTTTGTGTTGGATTTTATTTGTAAGTTGATTTTTTCTGTTCATTTGTTTTTTGGTTGTTACAATTTGTAGTTTATTATAACTCAAACTTAAAATATAGTGCTGCACTGTACCACAATTGACCTTTCGCCAAGCCCTGACCCTTTGTGATGGTCCGACAAGCTGTCACAGTAAGCATGGAGCCCACACTGTAACTAACTGCACTCTCTGAAGAAATATTATTATGTTTTTGGGAAAATGAAACAGTGATTCCAGAGAGAAGCAGACAGAGGGGTCTACAGTCTGTGTTTGAAGGATATATCCAGGATGTCAAACTGACTCAGCAGCAACAACAGGTTCAAAAGACAAAGATAGTTAGAAGCTAAAGCCCAACTATAGGCTACAGATCACAGTGTAAAAGTGAACCACCACATCACTGCTGATCACCACAGAAGACAATGAATATAAAGGGAAACTTTGCTGATATTGAACCAGCTGTGTGGCATCGCAGTGTGTGCAGATGAACAGTGTTTGGCTTCACCCGGACCTCCGCCGCTGGACAGGCAGGGATCTCCAGGGGAAGACAAACAACGTTCATCTGCGCACAATGTGATGACACACAGCTGGTTGAATATCAGCAAAGTTTCCCAGCTTCCCTTCACTGGTTCCTGTACAGCAGGGTCGGTCTTTGTTTCACTGTTATAATCATTACAAAGCAAATGCAGCATGTGTATACATTCAGTAGGCTATATCTTCAGTAGCTAGCTAGCTAACCCTACACTTTTCAGGGTCTGATTTTGGTTTTGGAACAGGGAAGAAACGTATATCTTTTTCCAACCTCTCCAGGTAACGAGTATCATTAATACACGACGTGCCCCAGGCACAACATTTAGCTCCAAATCCACAAAACCAGCCTGAAAATGGAGGAAATCTGAAACGACTGCATTAGAGTCAATAGAGCACAGCTGGGTTGTTGTCAGCCTGATGCTACGTTATGATTGGCCAGTCTGCGTCTGGGGGTGGGACTTAGCGAGGGTCAATTAGATTTTCACAAAGAAGTAAACATTTGGGACAGCTTTTGTTTTGCATGTGTTTCAGGTGCAATGTGAAAATTCACATTTAGTAAATTATGTTTAATGTACTTGAAATCAGACATGAGGACATATTTAAGTGTTTATTACTGGTTTCGTCAACAATTACATAACACGAGCATCCATAACTGGTGTATCAACACTTAATACATGACTAATACATTATAATTTATTATAATTATAATAGATATATAATTATAAAAATATTGTTTTGTTTAAATATAATTCAATTTTATAGTTTGTCTTTATTTGATAGTCAAAGTAAGGATGTGATTATACTTGAAATAACACAAACACAAATCATTCATAGTTTAAACTGTATATACATGTGCTCAAAACCCACAAAGGCTTGTTCAGCTTGAAGGTTAATTCTTGACCTTGAAAACAATAGGTCTACCAAAATTCTAAATTCAGTCCACTTAGTAGATTTCTGTCAGAGCTTTAAGCTGCATCTCATGGCTGTCATGAGTGGATGGAGTTTGCTCAGTTGTCATGGAGGCTGAATAAATAAATGAATACTTTCTTAGTCATGTGTAATATGTCCACGACTGTGTTATGTTATATTAATAATTATTCATTATCTGTTTAATCACACCTGCAGATTGTTCACAGGAAGAGTTTTAGTTGTTGACAAATACATCAGTAACAAAAATAACATTGAAAATGTTTTTTTATGTTTGCTAATAACTACATTGTAGTGTGTCATGGATCATTTATTACTTGTTCATAGGCTGTTTGTAAATACTGAGGAGGGGGAATTGCTCCCCAGCCTGTTGCCATCAAACTGAATTGAAATTAAAAGCATTATTCACAACCTTCATGTGCGACTGATCATTATTTCAGATTTTACAACATGTACTGGTTACCACTGAGGTTTCGACACACTCCAAACCTGCAGTGCAGAGAGAGCTGCAGCACACAGATGGCCAGCAGAGTTTGAAAGACTCCATCCATTAAATGGCTTTTACACTCGTTTGGATTTGATCAGAAACAGCATCCAGCGCGCTGAAAACCTGTAGGAGTCAGGGCGTGCAGAGCACCATCTTGATTGCGCTTTTCCATTTATGACACATACGGCCATACAGTGCAGCTGCAGCTCTTTTGTAAAACATGTTTCTGTATAAATGAATCCACTGGAAAGCTTTAATATTTCATCTGAATGGTTTCTTCATTTTGTCAGATGGGGAAACCTCAGCATCTAACCCCGTGGGGATAAACACTTCCATCTGATGAGAACATCTTCTAAAATGAGGCCATGTTTCAGGACACACTCACAGCAGAGGAAACCACTCACCGACAGAAAGGTAAACTATTATGATCAAAATTATTCCAAGTGAAATCATTTAAACACCACTTCATTTCATTTGGATAGTAGAGATGCATCATTTGTACCAATACAGAAAGATTTCATCATTATGTTTTTATATCTAAAACAGTCTTGAGGATGATGTAGCCTCTGCTGGCAACAGCCAATATATCGGAGGTTGCGGTGTAGCCAAGGGATATCCAGATGACGGATATTTAAGCCAAGACTTCCTCTTTCATCGGCTGGTTTTTATTTACAGTCCAATTAGCAACTTGAGACGCTAATGGTAAATGGACTTGCACTTGTAAAGCACCTTTCTAGTCTTAAGACCTCTGAAAGCACTTTTACATGACATGTCACATTCACCCATTCACACACACACACACACACACACACACACACACAGACACACAGACACACTCTTACGCTAGTGGGCAAGGATACCACACAAGGCGAGGTGAGGCAAGACAAAAAGACAAGATAAGATAAGATACTTTATTGTCCTCAGAGGGAAATTTTGCTCTGGCATTATTGCTACACTTGGTTGCAACCAACTTGAAGTAATACGTCGTCAACCTGACAGTATAGTGTTACACCACATATAACATACAACAAAAACAGAAACAGATGATGTATAAAGTATTGCACATGCCTTGAAAAATATATTAATACAGAATTGAGCATCTTAGAAGCTAGAAGGCGCTACTTGCTACTCAGTTACAATTTACACAGACACTGATGACACAGCAATCAGGAGCAATTTGGGCTCCAGTGTCTTGCCCAAGGATACTTCAAAATGCTGAGGACCAATCTTCTGATTAGTGGATGACCTAGTCTTCCTCCTGAGCCACAGCTGCCCACGATAATGTAGTCATGAGGCTCTATAAACAGATATCTGCATATAACTGCAGATATAAAAAGCTTAATTGTCACCAGATGATAGCCAATATGCTCTGAGAGTGCATTTCGGCCAATACGTTTGGCTCTCCCCGACTGTTTACCTGCATGTAACCAAAGCCCATTTATCTGTGATTGGTCATTACCACTCAGACTACAAATGGAAATCAGAACCCTTCAAATACCAAAATGTTGTCCTGTTGCCCAAAGATTCTGCATTCATTTGCAGATATCTGTTCATAGAGATTATATCTAAAGCAAAAGCCTTATACCACTTTTATGCTTGTAGCTACTTCATGCATCTTGGGTGGACTGGATTGCTTTCCAATATCAAACAATTCAACAGCACTGGTAGTTTTTAAATGCAGTTGTAGTAAAATCTGTTGCAAAATTTTTACTGCAAAGCATGACAAAAAGCACAAAATAAAATTAAATTTAAACGTAACTTTACAGTGTCTTAAAAACTGAAATGTTTAACAAAAACATTACATAAATTTAGAACAACTACAATAAAAATCTATGCACCGTTTTCCAATATAAAAGATCTAGGGAAGACAATCTGCTTTACATGTTCAGTGATCTTCTTCAGAAGAAACTGTGTAAATAGCATGTGGATGACCTTTGTTTGAAATGTGTTTAAACCAGATGTGTGCTGTACATATCTTGTTTAGCAGACAACCAGCTTCCAGGATTTGATGCTACAGCCTAATAAACAAAGTAGTCATGGTGACTCAAGTACACAGGCATTAACCTGCAGACCTTACAGCTTTATGTATCATCTGCATCTGCATGAAACAAAGTCTGCTTTTTTTATGTTGACTTACATCTGGTACATGACTGAAAACACCTGAAACTGCCATGATGTTGCGTCCAATCTTTCAGAGAGTGTATGACATCCTCACCTGCTGCAGAGCTGTTAGATGATGGTGGAGTGTAAACACTGACAATGACGCATATAAGCAGCGGTGTGGCTTCAAGCCCAGAGCCGATTAAATCCGTATTCAGACGGGATTCTTTTCAAAGACAATGTGCCAAAATAAGTGCTAACAAAAGGCATCTGCTCCTTAGAAATTTACATGGGATAAGACATCACTGTGAACTCTCAAAGGGACGATGGTTTCTGCTCCATTTACAGGTTGTCATCACACCAAAAATCTACCATGTGTGAAAATGTTTGTTGGAAGACCAGAGCAGTTTTCCTGACCAGTGGAAGAGAGGTGGGCACTCTTAATATGCCCAGACAAATTACAGCCCTGCGAATGTTACACCAATTATATACGACAAGAAGCCTACAACGAAAGGTGTGTATCTGTAACACAAGTTCTAATGAAGAAAACATGTTTGAGTTTGATGTAATCTTCATGTAAAAACCATGCACTGAATGATAGACAATAAACATTACTACAGCAATGTTCTAACATATTGTAGTGATATTATCAATAAACATATTTTCCTGTATTGACACTGCACTCTGCCAGATACATTTAAAGCCCCTAGACAAATATTACACAGGCTTATTATTGCAGATTTGTAAATTCCTAATATTATCCTCTAACATTTCCTGTAAAGTTGGCACTAATTATATTTTTAATTAAAAAGAGGCAGTGTTTAATTTGCACACATCCAATTAATCAATTCATTAATTAATTCAAATTACTGCTATTCTAACATAATAGTCTTTTAATCAGTGAACAGCTGAAAATACAAAAAATTTAAAGTTATCAACGGGCAATGCAACATATATGAATAAGAAATTTTCCAATAATACATCAATGAATTGTGCATTTACTTGTATTGAAGGAAACTGTTCTTACAAGGAAATTCTTCTAGAAGTCAACAAATGCTTATAAACTCAACACAACTAAACTAAACAGCTGTCTTACAAATGTGTCTCTATTTTATTCTAAAATAAGTACGAAGTTATATTTTTCTTTTTTGCAAATTCTCAAGGAATTGTGAAGAAACAATAGGCCTGTACAGTAATATAAGGTGTTACCAATTAATAGTAGCCAGTAGTACCAATTAGGTAGTGCTCCAGAATATTACAGATCTTCCCACTAAACTTTTCCCTGTTTAACACCAACAAAATCAACCAGTCTGCTGTAAACACAATTCATCAAGGGTTTTCCCTCTGTTCTGTTACTCCAAAAACCCTGCTGCTGGAAAATGCAACCAAACAACAGAGAGTCAGCTTTTAAGTCCGCCAGTTACTAATGGTGAGTATAATTATATTTTTCATACAGGCCTGGTGTGTTATAGCACACAGCTCATGCTGTTTTATGTGGCAGATAATCTATTCTGGATAATGATGATGAAAATATACAAATTTAATGTTTTCTTAAGCACAACATGTTTTTAGAATCTCCAAGAAGAAGTTTTAGAAACCAGCTTTTTGTGCCGAGGACGAACTTTTAAAGCTGCACTATTCAATTCGTAGAACAACACATTCTCACTCCGACCTCGGGTTTGGCTTGAGAATCTTACAGGACGCAAACACTGCTCCCCTAGGTGAAAGTTTGTTAGAGTTTTGCTGCCTTTACTTTCATTCTTCCCCCTGACACTGCTGAGCAACATTAAAGTATGACAGCAAGCGGCCGCACGTCATGCCAACGTTAAAGGACAGCTTTTTTCATCAGTGTCTGAAGCCACAAGTCACTGCCCAAGCGTCAGATTTTGACGACTTCGGAGTGAGACCGGGTTGCGTAGAAGACTTTCCCTCAGCTCTGTGGAGCCAACAGTCTCACTCCCAACTTGTTAAATACCAATGCTTGGTCAGTGACCCTACACATCAAACTCTGATGCTCTTGGTACCCCTTCAGCGTTAGGTTTGAATGCTCAGGGACGGCGTGTCAATTTACTTTTACCACACACATTGTGTCTGTTCAAAAGGGGATACAGTTTCCACTTGTTAAATGCATACAGTCTCTTTTCAAAACAAACTTAGCACATAGGTATAAACTTTGTTTTAAGGTTTACTTCTTTAGGTTAGGGCAATTATTAAGTTAAAAATTGTGGTTTGGCTTAAAATAAGCATGTTTGTTACTAACATGATGTAACATCATGTGACATTCATCACATATGTCAGGTGACGTGAGTCACTGGCGTAGTATTCTACACGTACTAGCACACCATGTTGTTGTTAAAATAACTTGGTTGACTTGATGCGAACAGTGGTCTCCTGGGTGGAAGCTCATTGTTTTAGTTTTCCTCCTGCAAATTTACTGTTTTAAATCACTCTCAATGCTAAACCAAGTAAAAGCTACCTTCCTGGCACCAAACGTTGGACAGAAAGAGCTAACTCGCTGACTCGCTGATAAACATATGGGAACATTTAGCAGCTACAGAGCCAGATATTTCCCTCAGGAGTTGCTGGAGAACAAAACAAAGCAACAAAAGAGAGTGAAAATTGGAACTACATTTGTTGGGTGAACAGAAACAGGACTCCAAATGAATGCTAATGTTGTTCTGTTTGCAGAAAATCTACCAACATAAGATTTAGTTGTGTCTCTCAATAGCAGCTCCAAATCCAAACTTTCCTTCCACCTCACTGTGTGTGTTCTTTTCTAAATTTAGTTGGTGTGTTTAGGAAATTGAAGCGCTTTATTCAAGTCCAATAACAAAAGGCAGAGTGTCTTTACCGTTTGGCATCCTCAAACTACAGCCCTCTCTTTGTCTCTTTAAAACACAAACACACAATTTTGATCGACTCGCAGCGACGCGCTTAATGGAGCCCGCAGTTTGTATGTGGCTCAGTGATGAATATCAGGCAGTGACATCCCATCCTCAACCTTTCTCATGCTAATTATCTTTCCAGAGCAGGGGAGACGGATTTGGCGTGTTTCTGCACAGACTGGCATGCGCTCAGGGTCTTGCTGGTGAATAATGGCTTTCTAATGGCAATATTAACCTTCTGAACAGACAGAAGTGCTTAATGTCTCCTATGATTAAGCCATGAGAGCTGTAACATCAGAGGTCAGATGCTCTAGGCGATGAGTGGAATTATCAAGACAATGTGCGAGTGATGATTTAAGTAGAGAAAAAGGGAGGCCAATTGAACTGCGCTTCAATATAAACTACACAGTGAGTTTTTTTCTTTAACTGTAGTTCACTGTATTAGCTCACAGTCAGGGACGTAGTGGAGTATAAACACACAGTTTCCTACCTTTTCATTTGGGAAAGAAAACATCTGTTTAGGTTAATCGTTGTGACCTAGATTCACTGCACATATTGCACAGAATAACTGCTTGTTTTCAAGGTGCTAAACATTCAACTTTAATATTAACTTAACATTCAAAGCAGCTATGATCATAATGTTTATATTAATACATGACTTCTTGTATGTGACAGGAACTTGAAGTCAAGGGCATAGGTTTCATTTCAACACTGGGAGGACACATATGAAATGGGGGGGTCTGGGGGTCCTCAGCTAGAAAAATTTAAGCATCAATGACTTCATTTCCTGCATTGTGGTGAACTGTTATGCACCAGTTTGTGCCTTTTCTGTATCAGTTTGTGGTGTAAATGTTTTTGATATTGCGAAACAAGTCATCTGCTACTTTCATGTCTTTATTAGGGAAATTAAATGCACATGTTCTACATATTTAGGGGGATGTGTCCTGTGTCCCCAACGAAACCTACATCTGTTCTTTCAATGATGAACACACAAAGATGGCGTGTTTTAGCTCCTTTCAGCTCGTTGTTTTGGCTTTCCAACCTGCAACTTCTTACTGTATGCATTTCCTTGTATACCAAACTGACAGAAAAGGTTGATTTCTGCTGACTTCCAAAATGACATATATTACCGTCCTAACGGTCACAGTTTTAAACACGTCCTTAATGTCATGAAACTGTTATTGTTACACTATTAAACTTAATGGTTAAGTTAAGGCAACAAAACTTAGGCAGATAGATTCAGAAGAAAAACATGATGCTTTGGTTTTAAATAAGTACTTTTGTCACTAGTGTAGTGTACTACATATACTACGATACTATTCAACTTTACTATTTAAATAGTACCTTTCATAGAAATATGCAGCCCAAAGTGCTTCACGTAGCAAAATTGATACAAAACAGCCACAATTTTAAGGGTAACATAAACAACACAACATAAAGTTTTGCAAGACTAGAAAATTACAATAAAATATATGAAATATATGAAAAATAAAAAATAAAATAAAATAAGAATAAACAGCAAGGGTAAAATTGAATAAAAATCAATGATATCTACTATGCTAAGTTTTTATTAAAAGAAGTTTGGGCCGCAAACGCTGGTCTCCTGTGTGAAAGTCATGTGCTTGTTTGACCCTCCCATTCACCCCATAGGGAATATTTCTTAATACAATACAATATCTTAATACAACATAACACAGACTTGGCCGCTCTTAACACCAAGTCACCTCACTTCCTCCTCTGCTCCCATGATAATTACTATGGCCACTAGGGCGTCACCTTACAATAAATGTAAGTGGAAGTCGTAATAAGCTGCTCGCACAGTTGATCTGCACGGGTGTTTTTCGGTGAAAGCAGCCTGTTTCGCATCATTTTTGGCCGCACAAAGTAGCTGTTTTCAGGAAAAAAACTTTAAAAACTGACTGTATATTATCTGTATCTGACCATATATATTTGCATCAAACACACAGACAGTTACTGACTAGCTGGTGATTATATTGGAGCATTCAGCAGCTCGATATTTTCCCCAGGATTTGGGAGAGAGCAAAACAGCACTAAAAGGAGTGTGAACATTTATCAAGTGTCCAGAAAACATGACTTCATTTAAATGCTAATGTTGCTCTATATCTGCAGCATATGTATAAATAGGAAGCCATTCACTAATTAGCTATAGGTCTATTAATTAGAGATATCGACTTAAATAGGTGGTATTCTTCTAAAGCAAGTTTGTTTCTGCTGCTCTCAAGTGCCCCTCCCCTCGTCACAAATACTACTACAAATAATACATTTAATCAAAAAACAATAACATAGCATACTAAAAGGACATAGTGCACTTTTAGTATGCACAACAAACTAATCTACATTACCTGGCACAATCAGACATACACCCTCAGAGAGTATAAGACAAATAATTTTACATTAATTAGATAAGACTTTAATTATTTTTTTCATTAATTAGAAATATAAATGGTAGAAACATTAACAGGGAGGGAAGGCAAATAGAGCAGGTGACACACTGAACATTAACACGTGTGACAGTGAAATAGAAAGCATAT
This sequence comes from Cephalopholis sonnerati, assembly GCA_019142605.1. Classification (NCBI taxonomy): domain Eukaryota; kingdom Metazoa; phylum Chordata; class Actinopteri; order Perciformes; family Serranidae; genus Cephalopholis; species Cephalopholis sonnerati. The sequence continues at coordinate 24,885,420 of JAGQAX010000003.1, read as the reverse complement.
AGGACAGGGTATAGGCAGCCACAGATGCACACAGTCACAGTGGACACATTAAGCAACATGCACAGTCGTACAGATAGCAGACACAGACTGAGTGCTGAGATGCTGCAAACAGGATGCAGAGCGTCACTGAGTCTCCAGCGACATGTTTCTGCATCACTGCCATTAAGACTTGTATCAGAGAGGAAGACTGTGTTGTTCTGATGTTTTCTTCATGCCTGAAGAAACAAGAGCATGAAAGCAACACAACAACAATCAAAAACAACTGGTCAGCAGGTGGACGCGGGGCAAGCAGAGGAAGAATCAGGATAAAGGTCATAAAATAAAAATATAAAGCACGCACACTTCAGGATTCAGATAAGGTCCTCAAGAACTCCTGTAACCGCTGATAAGGTTTTTACTTTTGACAGGTATTTGAAAGATTATTAAAAGATTAGAAAGACTAAAACTACTTTCCTAAAAAATGCAAATCAGATTTGTTGACGGTTTATTAAGCAGTAACACACATCATGCTTTAGTACAGCCCATAGTGTGTATAAAAGGTGTTGGCAGGATGCTTGTTATAAACAGACAAAACTTCATGGTCTACGCAAGTTAGACATAATTTCACTTACAGTTCACAACACACCAGAAGTGTAATATTCACACCAGCGTTTCACAAGGTACACAAAAATAGACCAAAAAATTAAAGACGCAGCCCGATTACTTAAAACGTCAAAGGTGTGAGTACGTCTGAGCTGAAAATGTTTCAACTTGATTAAAAAAACTCACATATTCTCAGACTTCAGACTCCAAACAGAGACATCAGATGCAGAGGGCTTTGGAGGAAAACAACAAAAAGAGCTGAAATTCTATTAGGGTTTGGTATCAGAGGCTGAAGAGTCGCACAAACACATCAATAAGCACACGTTATGAGTGCATACATTGCTATGTAGCCACCGGGCATTCGGTACATTGACTGTTTCTCAGTGCACAGGCAGCTCAGACTGCATAAACAGCCCAGCGGTCAAATTCACCAAAATAAAGCAGTCAAAAATATGATGTCACTTACTTTCATACAGGGGAACAGGCGGCGTCTCTATGCGGATCAAGTGCTGGGGACCTGTGGTCGCATGCTATGAGCTAACAGAGCACTTAAACTCATCTTTCTAAGGACAACAGGCCTCTTCAGGGGTTGCATTTCAATGTGTCAGGCTGTGTTATGTCTGCAATGTCAAAAAAAAAAACACAAAACAAAAGTGATTCTGATTTTGAATAGCCACTCACTGCTGCAGGACATCTCATTCAGTTTTGAAACCACAAACATAACAGACAACGGAGGGAACTGTGAGCATAAATAAGCAAAATTATACTGCTCATCCTACTGCTCCACAGTCAGGCTGCTAGCTCAAAATTAACCCTTTGTTGCCAACGTGACATTTGCAGTTTGCTTTCATCTTTTGGGTAATCAGACAGAGAGGCAAATTGAAACCTGTGTATTCATAAACATTGTTGTTATTTGAAGTGGACTATTGTACTATCAGACTCTTTAATACTGACTCTCACTGAGGTATCAAGATGCAGAGAGATGAATAAAAATGAATCTGCAAAGGTTATTTCGACTGAGCTCAGCCTTTTGAAATTCACTTATCAGGTTAAGAATATGCTGCATTTGAAAATTTTAATCGTGAAGTTGTGAAAGGAGGCACACTTTAGATTCATGAAAGAGAACTACAATCAGTTCCCCTCTGTTGTGAGACTGTGAGCAGATGTGTGGAGCGAAAGATGACATTTTACATAAACAAATAAATTGAATTTTCTTCCGTGGTGCGTCTGTCTGTTTTTCTAGGAGATAAAGACACGTTTCCTCTTATGCATAAATGTCAATGGAAAAATAATATTCAATCTGAAAGACTTACCGTGAACACAAGGATTCATCGTGCTCCGGCTCAGACATACCCCAGGAAACGGCGGATATGAGAATGTGCTGCTTTAGTTGCAGAGAGGCGGCTTCATTGTACTGATTCACTGTTTCTTTCACACTAGGCTGACAACACATTAAACACTGTAGCTGATCAGACGCTCAAAGTAGACCAAGCATGCAGCTCTTCAGTATATGCTCATAGTCTGGCTTTTCAGATTTAGTCATTATTTCTCTGAAAATAAATAAACACATAAAATTACTGTGGCTGCACTTAAAAAAATATGTTGTGTTTTCCTTCAACTAATAATCTGACATTTTGGGAAATACACTTTATTGCTGATAATTAAATGAGAAGTTTGATACCATTCTCATATGTACATATCTGTGCAGAGTCTCACAGTTATCTGACTTGTATCTGATTGATACACTTTAACGTGTGGAGATAAATGCCCTTTGTATAAAATGTATACAAATTAAATGGCTAAAACCAGGTTTAGAATACAAGTTTCAATACTAGGCTGCTATCACCCATCAAAAATAAAAGTTGAAAAGTATGGCAAGATTTAAAGATAAGACAGCTTCTTTGAAAGCAAGAGAAATTGGCTTTGGGTGTGAATTGACCCTGGGTCCCAATACTGAGCTGTACCCACTGGACTATACTACAAAATATACAATAAATAGAGTATACATGGACATTTTAACCAGACACAAAACACTTCTCTTAAATAATTAGGGCAAAAAACATTTATTTTGATGTCGCTTCGAAGCCTTGAGTTTGGCATGTCGACCGTCGCCATCTTGGTCTTTTTGGTGCCAGAAGTGTCCAGATTTGGCCGAGAGTCTGACGCTGTGGAGGAGTGAGGGATTGATCTGGCTGATATCCGCAGACAGCTTGTCACTCAAAGCGGCCTGCTCTAGATTATGCATAACTTAAAGCCTTAATAAAGTGTAAACAGGTGAGTTATATAAAAGTTCACCCCCCTGTACAGCTGTCATGAAAGGAGAAGTTGGGAAGTACCAGGTTGTAAACATGTTTATTTCTGCTGTAAAATTGGACATTTTAACACGGGGGTCTATGGGGATTGACTTGCCTCTGGAGCCAGTCTCAAGTGACCTGCAGTTTTTGGCACTACTGTGTTGGCTTTATTTGATTTTAGCCTTAGCGGGACACCATTTTAATGATGACACAAGCTACTTCACTGGAAACAAGGAATGACAAAGACATCAAACGTAAGACAACAGAATAGTAATTAACCTAGATAGATTTAACTGTATACATGTTATAGGTTAAGAAGTATGAGAAAAATACTGTCTTAACCATAAACAAAAAAATAAATTTCATACCTCAAACTCTTGGTCGAAAAACTTTGCCAAGTATGAGACATGAGTTTGTCTTTTGGCAGGCAGAGAGGGACCACCACAGACCTTGTGCATCATTAAGTTTCTTGGTTATGTCCTGTTTTTGATTGGTAGTATTTGAGATGTTAAGTTGGTCTCCTCTGGCGTGTTTTAGATCATTCTTTTGGTCGTTTTTCACTTCTCTGATCAACCTTGTTACTAATCCTAACTGACAGTGACTATGAAAGAGCTCTAAAAAACCCAGTGTGCTCCACATGCCTGCACCGAAGACACAGTAAGCAATTAAAATTGATCATTTTCTCAGGAGTTGCTGGAGACCAAAAACAGAGCTAAAAATATTGAAAATTGGACTTGTATTTATCAGGTAGCCAAAAGCACAACTCTAATCTCTGCTGGATGTGTAAAAAGGTAACTGCTGCTTTGTCATATCAACCATATGGGGTGAGAATTTGGCAGCATTGCGTTTACAGCTTGTTGCCAATGTATCCTTATTGTTGAGGCATTGTATGGAAAGATCTTAATACAGGCCCTATTGCATTTATTCTGGATTTCCAGGCAAACAAAAACACTTTGGAGGCAAACTTGGCTTATTTAGAAAAGTTGTCATTCTTAAACAGTTAACGTGATCTCACCAGTTGGAATAAAACAGCTTCAGGACACGCAGACTGCTCTGTGGGCAGACCGGAGCAGTGGGTCTCAAACCATCTCTAATCACTCACAAGTTTCTATCTAATAAATCTGAATGACCCACATAAGCACAAGTACACACACACACACACACACACACACACACACACACACACACACACACACACACACACACACACACTCCTCTGACAGTTATTAATCTTGACAGAAGTCAAAAGACAAAATTGTATTGATTTCTTTGTGCACAATTCCAGACTCCCACTAACACGTTGCCATCTCAGTCCACAACAAAAATAAAAAAAAGGTGATAGAAGGCAAATGAAATTTCTCTCTCTGTCTGTCTCTGAGACTTAGATACACAAAAACACACATTCACACGTACAGAAGCTAATAATAAAAGCATCAGCCACCGAACATGTCGGGGAGTTGTCCAAACCTTTTAAATGGAGCAGATTCTGGCAGTGTGATTGGACATGTGAGGTGTGTCTCAAACTGATTTTTCTCGGAAGTCATTCTACTGCTGTAATCTTGTCTTGATTGCAGTGATTGCAAATCACACAGCCGTAAATGACCAGCCTGAGAATTCATTCTCTGGATCCAGACATTCATTGTCATTGGGAAACAAGTCATAGAAGAATACTCCAACAACTGCAGGTCAGATTTTTTGGTATTTCTGAGACATGGATGGATAAGGACTAAAGGTGTCAGTATGCTCAAAACTTTTTTCCTTTGTTTATCCAATTATGTCTAAAGGCTAAAGTCTTTACAGCTGTTCTAAAAGGTGGGTTCAAGTGGCGCATACAAAATTTGTCCTCAAAGACATCCATTGAGTTGTAATCATGTGTACACATGGAAAGTGACAGGAGTAATAGTGTGAAAAATTATAATAGAGATCTGGGTGTGTGTGTCCCATTGTCTGTTTCAAGGGGTCCCAGACACTGTTCAACCCTCTGACAAGCACTTTGGATGAAGCAAACTGACACCTTAATGAGGTGTGAGACGCTGTTCTTTCCGTGAGGTGTGAAACAAGAACATCTCACACACTGGAATCAAGTAGGACGCCACGTAGGAAAATCATGAAAAGCAAAGATTTTGGACCCTTTATGCCAAGATTTTGCAACTTAAAGGGGACCTATCATGCTCATATTCAGGTTTATACTTGTATTGGGTTCCACTAGTCCAGCCACAGAGTCCAGATTTCTCCTTAGTCATTGGTTCAAGGTCCACACAGTTTATTACATTGTGTGTCATAATATCGTTTGGCCATGCTGTCAGGCTAGTTTCTGTCACTCGCTCTACAGCAGGAAACAGCACTTTGAAATAAAAGCTCTGTGCCAGAAATTCACTTTACCTACAAACTTGAAACATTTGTAAGACATTGGCAGACCAAACAGAATGGACACACGAACCACTTTTGGATTGCGACCCACCACCTGGGAACCACTGCAGGAGAACATGTTTATATGCTTTAATGTTAAAAAAAAACTTGATATTCCTCATACTGTCACCCTCTGTCTGAAACGCTCTTTTAGCCCCCCTCAAAAAAAAACCCCAGTCTGCTCGTGTTAGTCAGCATTTACAGGCACTCTGTACCAAGAAAAAATCCCAAGCAGACATGTTCCAGCAGGAATCTGATCTGCATTCGGGGTGAAACTAACAACATCAGCAACAAAGATTGCATATTTCCCTGACATCGTAGCTTGTAATGAATATGTATGCCGGCAATTTTTCCACCAAAATCACCAACAAAAGCTTCTAAGCACAAGCAGACATGTTCCAGCAGGAATCTGATCTAAAATCGGGGAGAAATGAACAACATCAGCACCAAGATTACAGGTTCTCCTGATGTTAGCATGTAGCTACATGTAGCAGTGTATAAATATATATTACAAAAATCAGTCACAATGTGATGTCAGCTTGCTTGGAAAGTAAAAAAAAAAAAAACTTTTGGAAACAGTAATCAGAGCAGTCTGAAGCCTGATGATTTTGCTCACAGGCATTCACAATATATATGACAGAAAATAAGGAGAAAGTACAATAGGTTCCTTTTATTATTTTACAATCGAGCATTTAGTCGTACTAAGTAGTCATACATCAAGGCCATAGCTGCTGAGTCAACACTGTCACCCACCCCCAGAAAAAATACTACAGAAATTATAATAAAAATAACTAAAAAAAAAAAAAGATACTAAAGCTAGTATTAATAATAATGCCAATTTGTTTAGTTTATTAATGCTTATATTTGCTAATGATTATTTTGGTGAGGTTGACGTTGAGGGTGGCGCATTGTTGCCTGTCATTATTATTTTCTATATTGTCAGGGGTGGGGGGTATGCCTTATCATTAATAGTATTTTTTTTAAAGCCTAAGTGTTGTTGTTGGTTAATTGTTCTCCAAGACTCTGATTAGTCAGGCTATTTAAATTATTTTAAATTACTGCACCTAATATCTGTTGTAAGGTTTCTACAAATTTTATGGGTTTTATTTTCTCCTACCAGAGCAAGAAATGCACTACGCACTGATGAATGGTGGTGTGTTCTGGCATCTGGTATTGACATGAAGTCAGCTCAGCCACAGAGCAGGAAAATGGAAACTAAGGGGGTGGGGGGGTCAATGAATTATTAATGCCTTGCTCTGCCCACTATATGGCCTATGTGTCATGTTGATGGCCTGCCTCAACAACTCCTGTTTCATGCTGCAACATGCTCTCTAAAACATCAGTGCACAGTGTTCTGCTCTTTCTTTTTTATTTCCATAATATCAGATGTTACCCTTTTTTCCAGAGACCATACAATATCTACATTCAGCTTTAAGGTCACAATAGTTTTTCAGATATTAGCCTACACTCAAGTATATCACAGAGCCACCGAGGAACCACAGCAATGACCTTTCCTGTGCTAAATGCCTTTAATTCAATTTTCCAGTCAGTCAATCATTACAAGAAGAAAGTGACTGTGCTCACCCAGAAGTTGTACGCCGCCTCCACTCCAAGAGCCTTTCTCACAAATGTGACTCAAGGCACCTTTTCTACAGGGCGATAATACGTGAGCAGACAGGAAGACAGATTCTGATGCAGTAATTAAATTTTGCAGCATTGCATTTTTGTGTCAGCAGTTTGGGATGCAGACACATCGATGTATTGGAAGATTGGCTAACTTTCAGGGTAGTGGATGTTGTCCGAAATGTCCCAGGCTTTTATTGCCACCCATCGCAGTTCACCAGTGTTCCACATCTATCTTCACTGTAACTGCACTGAGACAGGAGACTTTGCAAGTGAGTGAGTGAGAGGTGTAGGTAAAAAAAAAAAAAAAAAAAATCTGGGTCGCTTTTTTTAGAAATTAGAGCCGGCAAACATGATACGTGGTGTAGGTAATAGGTAATGAGCCAGGCGAATGCTCACCAATAGCTGTGGTCAAAGCCTGTGAACTGCGAGCTTCTATAAATGGATGTAAATGGGAGTTTAGTGGTGTGTAATCAGAAGGTAGCAGGGAGGAGAGGATGAATAATTCACATGGTCTCCTGCCCTCATCTTTTTACTCTCTACTGGCATTTTTTTCTGTGATGTACACACACACACACACACACACACACACACACACACACACACACACACAGACACACGTAATTATGCTACCTGACCTCAGCCCACCAGCTCCCGACAAAGCGTCATGTTTTGAGTCAGGTTTGTTTATGGTTATTTTCAAATGTTTTTAGGTGCTGCAGTGATCTGTGTCATGTGTTGCATGTGCAAAAATAAAAAGATAAAAAGACAGAGGACATGGCCTACAGTATGTGTCGCATTAGCCAGCAAGTTATCTGTCAGTAAAGCAAAAACTAATGGGATGCTTTAGTCCCCAGTGATTCAAGGAAGACTTCTTCATTTTAAGAACATCTGGCCAATTTTAGGAAAAAGGCAAAGCTGATCTTAATGTGAACGAACAGGTGAGGCAGATGGTTTATTATTATGAGAAGCTATTGTGACACAAGCTGGTAGTTGGCAGTAATTTAGTGTAATTGCCACTAAACATGCGACCAAAGAGACTTATTGGTAATTAAAGCCATTTGTGTTTTGGGCCATTGCCACCATACAATATTCTATTTTTAGCCAGCTCTGTTGATGGCATTGCCGCTCAGTTGGTTGGTCGGCAGGTCGATCCACTGCTTTAGTCTAGAAATATCTCAACAACAGACATTTGGTGAATGGTAAATGGACTGCATTTATAGAGCACTTTTCTGGTCTTAGCGGCCACTCAAAGCACTTTACACACAAGCAAGCATTCACTCATTCACACACACATTCATACACTGGTGGCAGAAGTAACCATGCCACCTGGAGCGATAGCCATTCACACGCACACTTACGCACTGATGGCACAGCCATCAGGAGCAAATATGGGTTCAGTATAAGGACATTTTGACATGTAGAGTGCAGGGTCCAGGGATCGAATCACCAACCTCCAGCACCAACATAAGTTTGCATTTACCAATGCAGTTATCACCTCACTCAGAAAGATTTTTTTAGGGTTTGTAAAATGTAATTCTGGTAAAGTCCCCCTATTTTCATGCCCTTAAAATTGGCAACTTCAATTTTATTGACAGTAACCACTGGTCTGTGTTATGTCGCAACACTTTTACTTTGAGAAACAAAAGGAATAAAATGCATCTATGAAATAACAATGGAGCAAAATATCCTGTTAACAACTGCTCTTTAAATGAACAAAAGCATTACGAGTTTCCTTAGAAGATTGTCTTAAAAGAGTGACCAAAAACAATACAAAAGTACCAATAAAATACTCTTTTTACACATCTAGCCCTGAGTGAAAGCACACAGAAAATTGTTTCTGTCCTTTGACAGCCACTTATGTGGAAAATGCTGGTAAGATGCCGGTATTGATTTTCAAATTTGTTTTCATGGCATTTAGTACTAAGGAAGAAAAACTTTTTTCCTCTCCCTCCATTGAAATGTAAGTCATTCAGGATCAGTCCAAACAAGTGATTGTAAGGTAGTTTATTTGAGACAAATTCCCTGCCTCTGTGCTGTCTTGTTGCTGTGCATACTCTAGGTGCACAAAATTATCCAGCATTCCATAAAGGCTGTACTCAATGCTCCATAGACGTTTGCTACAGTGGAATACTAACCAGGGCACAAATTCTGGCTTTGGCATTTGTTTGCAGGAAACCAGACTTGTCTTGTCAGTCCCTCAAAGATTTTGCTCTGTTATGACTGAAACAGTTTGAGACAGAGCTTGCAATTTTTTTCCAACGACCACAACTTCACCACAAATTTAATATGAGCAAAATTAATTTCATTGTAGAGCTGCACTCAGAGTATTGTACTCAGCCCCTCTTTGCATCCTCTGTTTCCATCCTCATGGTGTGCCAGTATCGGACGGTGATACATCCATCCATTTCTATCCATTTTCTAACCGCTTATCCTCTTGAGGGTCGCGGGGGGGCTGGAGCCTATCCCAGCTGACATTGGGCGAGAGGCAGGGTACACCCTGGACAGGTCACCAGACTGTCGCAGGGCTGATATGTAGAGACAGACAACCATTCACACTCACATCCACACCTACGGACAATTTAGAGTCACCAATTTACCTGTCCCCAACCTGCATGTCTTTGGACTGTGGGAGGAAGCCAGAGTAACCCACGCTGACACGGGGAGAACATGCAAACTCCGCACAGAAGGGCTCCCGCATCCAGGAACCCTTTTGCTGTGAGGCGACAGTGCTAACCACCACACCACCGTGCCGCCGACGGTGACACACTTATTATGAATACAGTCCATCTGATGCTTGTTTTGTTTATGTGTTTTTTTTGCCGTTTCATCACTACTACCAATACACCTGTAGCCAGTATCTCACTATCACTATCCTCATTCATTTTTTAAGAAGCTACAAATTATATTCAGCCACAAAGTAAGCCTCAAAAGCTGGAAATCAGAACAGAAGTACAGAGAGTTGTTGCACAGAGATGATACACCATCTCATCAAGTTGCACTGTTGTGACGTCGGGTTTTTAGAATGAAACAGTGTCAACTTGTTTTGTTGCAGCTCACAGAGATGGTCCTTCAATGCTGCATCATGACAGAATTGCAACTATATTTGCATTTTTCACTTGTCCTTGCAACTTCTTTGCAAACAAAACAAAACAAAACAAACCAAAAATAGTGATGCAACATGCATCACTATTTTTAGAAGAGCTGCCATGAAATCAGACATTTCAGGCTGCAACAATCCCAAAAAGTGCTTGTTTCCATTGTCAAGTCCCCCATGTTTGGATTTGACCCCAACTTTTCATGTCCTTTTGCTCTTGAACGCGGCACTTCCTCACTTGACTCTCTTCAGCAGACCTGGACTGGCCATCGGGAGCTCCAGGAGAATTTATGGTGGCTTGGCTGGCTGATTGGCCCGGCCTGTCAGGCCTGTGTTAAGAATGCAAAGATGCAGTGTGGAGAAAACATTGACAGCGCAGGTGAAAGAAAATGAGAGGCAGAGAGAGGGAGAGCATTAAAAGGAGAAAAGTGAAGGAAAGTGCAGCTGAATGCTACAAAATTACAGACGTGTTCACAAGCATGTTCCCTTTCAAAACTGATTCTGTGTTTAGAAAAATGTGAATAAATGGCATTAATATTTATGCTGGGTGGGCTTTTTTTTGTATGTAATTACAAAAAGTGGCATAAATAGAAAAAGAAAAAAGATATTTTGTGATCTGTTTTGAATTCGTGGGCTGACGATTCTCCGGCTGAATTGTTATCCAAGTCAGACTCTGCTCTTCAACAATGATGAATGTACACAACTTGAGAAAGAAAGAAAAGCACACTAGGGAAGAATCTGCAAAGATTTAATGACTCTGTAGACATCTCAGCATTGAGATTTCTCCTCATTATTTTGATATGATGTTCAAAGATGTTTTTACTGACTGTTGATTTAGTATGTAAAAAAGCCCCCAATGTGACTCTTAATTCTTTTCAACTATGTTTTTTTCAGTGCCAATTCAGATGCAAATGAAACATTTCTAAACATCATTATTTAAACAACAGTGTAATTTCCTTTCTAAAGTTACAAATTCAAAAGATTGTGCTGCCTCATGTGAACTCTAATGTTTAATTATTCTCTATGTAAGAGCTGATGTAGCCTCATATCTCAGCTGGTTCAGAAGTACTGCATTCTTTAGATTTTTTGGCTTTATTCTTTGAAGTATACTAGTGCTTTGACACAGTGGTGCTTTAAGCTAAATGCTAACATCACTTTTTATAACTTTTATTTTTCTAATAAGGTTTATATTCAACCATATGTTTCTACGGTCTTGTGCGACTTCAGAGGCGACGCTGTGGTGCAGATGAGCTCATCAAACTTAAAAAGTCTGTTTTTGGTTTCCTTTTTTTATCGTTTCTTTTTGTGTTTCATCAAAGTCAGCCATTGCTTTAATCAAAATATTTTAGATGTTTTGTGGCAGTTTAAGGGGGCACTGAAACTGTCACACATGCATTTCAAAATTGTTAATCATTTTTAATCAGCACGACAGCAGATTTCACAGATGAGAAGAAACATTAACAACATTATTTGCAATATATATCAAAATGATTCACAATGATGTAAAAGTCACATTATTCACCTTTGGTAATTGGTGTTTTAGTGAAGATAAAGATACAGGGAGAGGAAGAGGGGAATTGTAGAGCAATTTCAAACTTACAGGGGAAGAATAATTCAGCGGGGAGACGGCGATGTGAGTTTCCTCCTGGAAAAAAAAAGAGTTGTCAACAGCAAGGTCAGACGAACGGTCATTCATTCACTGTGAGGATGTCAGGAGGGAGAAGAGTTGAGACTATATGGAGAGATAACCAGGCAGGAGGGCAGCTAAGTGGCCTCTGAAGGCGCAGCACTGTGAGGTTGTGGTGGGTTTTGATGTGAGCGGCCACTGCAGAGACTGTAGGAGGAGAGTGACGAAGGACAATTAATGAAGGTTGAGTTGAGGCGCAGCATTCTGAATGAGTTTGTAGGTGTTGAAGGGAATTTTTTGGGAGGATGTCAAAGGGAGAATTGCAGTAGTTCAGGCAAGAGATGATAGGCTGAAAAACAAGCTGAGCAGAGACAGGAAAAGTCTGAGTCAAAGGATGTTGTGCAGATATTGCTTGTTTTTTTGGTGTTTTGTTCTGTAAGTCTGTTTAAAAGGTACAAGATTCTTTTTTTTTCAAAATCCATGTTTAGGTATATTTTTGATTTGTTGCTCAAAGAATCTTAAGTTACTCGTTAAGGGGAACAGTGTGTAAGATTTAGGAGGATTTAGTGGCATCTAACGGTGGGGAGGGGCTTCTGACTGCAGTGGCCAACACAAAAGTGTGAATGGCCCTATCTAGAGCCAGTGTTTGGTTTGTCTGCTCTGGGCTGCTGTAGAAACATGATGGTGCAACATGGCAATCTCCATGTACAAGGACCCACTCCTTACGTAGATAGAAACAGCTAATTCTAAGGTAATGAAAACACAGCAACTCTTATTTCTAGATCATACACTAAAGTAAACACATTATATTCAATTTCTGCCAATATATCCCCCATAATCCTACACACACTTTAATTGTTGCATTAAATGAGAGTTAAAAAATCTTGCCAAGATGTTAGAGGAGTTTCTATTCAATCAAATCAAGATAATGATGTAAGTAAGTAACTTAAAGCTGTGCACAACATATCCCACACAGCCATAAACTCTATGATTGAGCCTGATAAGCTGTTAACAACCTAAACCTAAACTGCTGCACAGGGAGCAGCTTCACCATGTACATTATCAACACATTCTCATTCCGTCCTCGTCACATATCAACATTTGGTCATGGATTTTTCATGTCCGGATACGATGTGCAAAGTACCCTGGGTGCATTGGTTGATGATGTTCTAGGATGTCAAGTTTGGCCTGTTACATGCATTGTCTAAACTTCCATTTTCACAGAATATGTAGTTTGCATACAGTCTCTTTCAAAATAAACTCACTATGCCAGTATAACACCGCAAATAGACGCCTTTTTTCCTTCAACAACAAACACATGTGGTTATGTTTTGCCAACACTCGCACATGGTTGGGTTTAGGAAAAAAGAACAGGGTTTGGCTTTACAATGTTACTGGAAGAGAACACTGGCCCCCCTGGGTGAAAGTCGGTGGTTGTTGGACCCATGCACCACCCCTCTTGCCCACACTACTTGGACTTTCGCCACCTTAACTTTTGTTCTTGTCCCACTGAGTTTCCCCCTGATGCCGCCGACTGCTGTTAAACTATTACAGTGACTTGCTGCGTAACATGTCGACGTGAAAGGACAGCCTTTTTCGTCGGCATCTGACACTGCAAGTCACTGCCCAAGCACCTGTATTTCGACGACTTCGGAGTGAGACCAGGCTGACAATATCATCTCAGGTTGAACCTGTTTGGAGGTATGCTGGCAAAAATGTGAGGTCATCTATCTTCACTGTAGCCTGTCAATAACATTTTTATGGGGAATGGAGACATATCTGCTTCTGGTAGCAAACTGATCCTCAGGGAGTTGGATTCAGCTCTCATTCAGGAAATATGTGTTTGTATCCTTGTTTATACAAGGCATGCACAACAACAATAAAAGCAGCAGAGACAGGGCATGCTGCTTGTCTGTAGTGAGTGCAAGGACAATGACTGCTGCTGTTTGCCTGCTAGTCACGCTAACTTCTGCAATGTATGCTCACAACCCTACCCACACGTTTTTTTTCGTCCAGTCGCCTGTCAGAATCCTGTCTGACTGCAGCATTATGAGGATAAAGGTGTAAGCTGTCTCACCTCAACAGGTGCAGAAAGAGAATGAGGGAGATGTCAATCACGCAGTCCTGAGAGGAGGTCTAATCAAACCAAATAAGTGAAAACACCTGAGTGGGTGGAAAATATTTGCAGAGTTTTATCAGATTTGGTGATGGTTAATAGAGAACCGCAATATTTCTCAGGAGCTTGAAAATGTTGATCAACTATCTAAGATTTTTCTTTTCAGTATTTGTGACCAGAAACAGAAAGCAAAAAAAGTCTTAAGAAACAGCTCCTTAATGTGCATTCAGACTGCAACAAGTAGACAGTGCTGATGTGTGGACAGCTTGTCAGACTGGCCGCAGGATTAGCAGTCCATCAGCAATCTTCTTTTTGTAATGATGTGATTTCACTCCCTCATAGATTGCTTGACAAGTACTTAATGACCAAGAAGCTTATTAAAGTAGTTCAGAGCTTGAATAAGATCATAACCCTACTTTTAGACATCTTTTATGATTAGCTTCATCGCTTAGATTTTCTGCTGATGATGTTTGAGTTCATGTTGTGTCACTCTATGCCTTTCAAGATGTAACAGCTAGTGCCAGTCTGTTACTTCTGAGTTCATCCCGAGCTTTACTCCACAGGAGTCACTGCTGAAACACATTACGTCTTTTGTGAGGACTTATGTGAAACCCGGTAATGAGGACAGAAAACTTAACAGATCTAAAAAGAGATCTGCAAAGACAAATATAATCAGTATGTGTGAACATAAATGAAAGTGTAGCTTTTTACCTCATGCTGATTAAGAAGATTTTATCACTAATTAAAAAAAAAAAAGCCAAAGTTACACAAAAGTGTATTCCACTGTCAACAAATACAATCACATAATTTTAAAATGTTAAAATGAATTTAATTTGCAGTCTGCTGTTGCATTTAGGAATCTTAATGAATGAGACTGTTTATATTTTGGCTTCATGTGGTGTGTAATCTAGCTGCAGCAAAAGGTCAGTGCTTAAGTTTCCGTATAAATTTTTACAAACTTAATCAGTTCCTCTCTGATTTTAATTGAGTGTTTCAGCATGTGGCGCTAGTTGACAAAAGGTCGATTACATAATTAGAGAAAATAGGTTCATTGGCTCTGATATGCATCTTGATTAATGACTTGTCAGTTTGGTGTTTTAATGTGTCCATTTATTTCCACTTTTCATGTTGAGGATGATAAAGGTGTTTATGCTGGTATCAGATTTTGCAGATATGTTTATTAAGATAAATACATGAGAGGATTTTAAAACCTACTAGTGTTATGTTTTACAGCTACAAATCAAGCTTTAAAATGATAAGGAGGACATGATCTTCATTTTGTGCATATCCAATGTTTATAAATGAGACCCAGACCCTTAAGTAAACTGTACTTAATATTTTATAATTTCACTGAGAAATTCAACTAAAAGTTCTTTATTAGGTTCTTGTGGCATGTGAAGCCATGTAGAAGAGACTTTCCTTGGTCAGAATAAATCAGTTTTTTAGACATGGTAGCAGGAATGGAAATATTGGTGAGCTGTTCTCTCATACCCTCACTTGGGTCCAAACTGAAGTCTCTTAACAACCACTGGATGGATTGCTGGGAAATTTAAATAACCCTTTAGGATGAATTTTAATAACTTCTAACGCCTTAATCAGGGCAACTTTGTTCATAACCAAATACTTGCAAAACAAGCACTAATTAGCCAAATCTAGCATGCAAACATGATAAACTAAGACAGTTAGCATTTAGCCCAAAGCACAACTGCTTTAGTGCAGCCTCAAAGCATGGCTACCAGGGCCAAGAAGATTGCCTATAGTACTCTATTTTCTTTATTATTCCCTTCAGAAATTTGATAATGGTGAAAGACTAAAATTTCCAGGTTCTGGGAGATGTTCACACGGGAACTGCCTGCTCTGATGGCCCAAAGTTCCAAAGCCCCATTAGTCGGAAAAGTATCCCGTTGGACCAAAAGCCCATTTTCCCTGCGGTTAGACGACCCAATCCCCAACAAATAAATACATAAATTGCATAAAAATTTACATTGAACGTTTCTGTAAACCACAAATACATATGTCAGCAATGCTGTGGTGAATGTGTGGTTAGGTTTAGGTACAAAGACAAACTTGGTTATGATTAGGAAAAGATCAGGTTGGCTTAATTCATTCATCTTTGATGGTACAGAAGTGGCAGGAAAAACAGGGGTGGGTTGGTGAAATACAGCCAGGTTTAGTGGCTTAAACGCTGCAGAGAAATGTTGCAAAGGGCCGGGATCGGTTGCCCCAATTCAAGTGGGAAATGCAATAAAGGGTCAATAAAAACACATGAGATCAGTGGCTCAAACGCTGTTGAAGAAATGAAACTAACTGCAGAGGGTGTGTGTACTGTCAGAGAAACAGGACTTCTGGGCAATGGGCGTTTGCATTTGGGATAACGGGCTGTCGGAGAAATAGGCCTTTGGACCAGTGGAACATTTTTCTGACTAATGGGGCTTGGGAATTTTGGGCTGTCTGAACAATGGCATGGCACCGTCCATCCAGGATAGATTCTATGACCCACTGCAGAGCTGGTCTTTCATGAGTAGATTAATTTGAAGGCACATTATAGAAAGATACTTACATAATGAAGAAGCGAATACCAGAAATACCAGAACCAGATGTCTCTGTAGGAGTTCATTAGTAGATTCCCTGGACAGAAACATCACAGGAAATCAGTGCAGGCCTATAGTTTTAGTAGGTCTGTACCTAACAGCATGTGAAGACATCAGGAGCACACTGCAGAAAAAAAAATTACCTTCTTTAGTGGATTTGAAAAGTATGCACTGCAATTTATTCTTTCTGAAATACAGGTGTTATTTCTTCTCGACAGGCATTATGCTGATTATGTCTAAGAACTATGGCAAAGTACAGAGATTCACTAATGATATAAAGATCTGAAGTCTCGCAAAAAGCAGGCCTAACAGCCCTTAAATAAAAAGAGACAGAGAGATATGTCTTGTACATCATTGTGCCTGAAGATAATGAACACAATTTCATGCTTATATGCTGATGTTAGTGTTTTAAAGAACTATAACTAGTGTAACTGATCATCATCATTTGCAAGATAATCTTTATTCCTCCTCCCACTTAAAAAACAAAATAACTTTTGCTTAATCTTAAATATGACACAACTTTACTATTGCTCACTGACCATCTGAATATCTCCATTATATTGAGCTGAAAATGATCTCAGAGGCTGAGAAAAGAGTTTTAATCATCATTCCTCAGCAGAAAGGACTAGTAAGCATTTTTCTTTATAGATACAGAGTTTCAAATTCATGTGTTTATCACTGAAAATACTGTATTAGGGGCCTACCTACATGATGTCTACATGTTATCTTGTTATCTTATATTATCTTCTATATTTTCTCCATTTTCGTGCAAAAAATATCATTTAACAGCGTGGCATCACTGAAAATGAATTATGTGTTTTAACAAAATGAAATGAAAGATGTTAAGCTGTTTCCCCATTTTTTGTCTTTATACCAAGCACCTACCTCTAGGACTAAAAAATAAAGCAAACACGTCAGTGCCAAAAAAATGCAGTTCCCCAAATGGCCACTTGAGGCTGGCTTCAAAAGTGAATCAGTCCCCTTACGCCCCCAGATTTACAGCTGAAATGAACATGACTACAGCCTGGTTCAAAAAATGGTCTTGGTCAACTGTACGGGGGTGGATTTTATATACCTCACCTGTTCACATCTTATTATGCTTTAAAAGGTGGTAATATTGCGCCATTATGCTGCCTCACCATTCTGTAAATAAGGGACCATAGGCAGGACGGGTGTGAGGTTTTGACAATGTGTTATCAGTGCGATCCACCTCAGCAGATTTAAAAAGCATGTAGTAGCAGTTAGCGGCTAACTCAAAGAAGAGGAACGGTTGACTGTCTGCAAATTGGGAAATCTATGAGATTTGGGAGCTCCTTACCCTTCGAGCAGAGGACAAGTTCAGCTGCTGTTAAACAGAGAAAGTAAATGATTGTTATCGCCATGTTATGCTGTTGTTATTGTTTATAAAGTACTGCCGTTGCGTTGACACTGACACTGACACTGATGTGTTACACTTCACGCCTCTTTTGATTCTGCGAAGCATGCATTCTGTCTAAACTCTTGCACTAGCGTTGAATGATGCTGCCGTTGTTTGTTTCTGGGTAAAAATGCAAAGGAGGCATGTGGCCCTATCGCATGATCTCTGAGTAGAAGGTGCTTATGAATCAGTTCTATCTCTCGTTCCTCCACAGCTCCTCCCTCTCATCCAAATATGATCACCTCTAACGCCAAAAAATCCAATATGCAAAGATCCAAAATTCCAAACTCAAGGCTTTAAAACGGGAGTCCACAAACCAAAGGATGACATCACGGTGGCTACGTCAGTCTATGCTGTATGCTAAAGCTAAGCTAAGTGTCTCCTGGCTACAACTTTTTACTTAAAAACAGACATGAAAATTGTATCAATCTTCTCATGTAGCTCTCTGCTACATTAAGCTTATATTCCAAAATGTGGGACTATTGCTCTAAATATTAATTTCAGCTGGAGTGGAGGTTGTGAATGTGTCAAATGAACAACACCATGAGGAATCTGCTCCTGCCATGGTCTGTATAATTAGACCCAACATGAAGGAGGATTTGGACATTAGTTGCATCTGTTTCAGAGACAAAAGAGACATCGATTGTGCGTCTCTACCATTCATAAACAAAATGATTTTACTGTCCAGCTGCACAAAATGAGCACAATATATCTGCGGGGGTCGACTGGGTTGTTGATCAATACAAATGACCAGGTGCTGGGATATCCGGCTGTTAAAAAGTCACTTTACAACCTGTAGTGAATTTCGGAGGCCTCCCGCCTTCAGCCAAAACACAGAAATGACAAAACATTGTTATTGATGCATTGTGACTTCTTCCCCTGACATTTCTGTGTTGAATCTCAGCAGTAATTATTATGTTATGTTTTAGTTTTATTGTTAAAATGCTAACTGCGGGTGCTGTGCCAAAGAGCTGTTGATGTTAAAAACAGCTGGTCATTTGTTTGGAGAAAAAGAGAGTTGCTCCTTTAAAAAAAAGGAAAAATAAAAAGCAGCAAGTAGAAAAGGTCCTCACAAACCACTGGAAGGAAACATCAATTTAATCCTCTCTGGGATAATTTCAGGGGGCTTTACTCTGCAGCTGCAGGTTTATTTGGGTTACACAAAATAAAATAAAAAAAAATCCTGGAGAGATTTTCCAATGCACACCTAGAGGATTTGTCTTCACCAGTACATACAGAACCTAGATTGCTGAAACTTATTGTGCCTCTGTGATACAGCCGCCTGCATATCTGGAGTCCCACATTGAGGTTTGAATCTCAACTGAAAGAACAAATATTTCAAAGTCTTGAACAGCTGGATTACTCTGCTATCTCCTGAACCGCTCCTGACCATAGACCATGTGGAAACTACTATTATAAAACGTGAATTAATATACATTAATATTCACAATAATGTGCATCTCCCTCGAGGATAGGAACAGGATCAGGATCATTAAGACAGTGGGTTCCTTTATTGCTGGTATTCCTTTATTGCTTGTAAAGAGCAGAGGATGTGCAGATCATGCAATAAGAATTGTGGTTAACATAAAATAAGATTAAGATATTCTGTTTGTGACACCTTAAAGAGTGATTAGTCCCATTTCATAGTTTATTCATAGAGGTTTTTTTTCTGAGAAAATCAAGTAGTTCTGCACATGAGGGTGCACCAAAACAATCGGACTGAGATCTTCTTGAAGAGGTGGTCTTGGTCTTTGTGAACAAGCATGAGCATGTTACAGTCCTGGAGGATTACTAATGTGTGCCTCCTCCTGTATTACCTTAATGTGCGCATTCGGCACAGCCAACGCATCAAAACATTGTTTTCTAGTTGGAGCTGCGCCTCGTTTTCAAACTGTATGGTTTGCCTAAAATGAACAGTGAGAGAAATATAGAACACGACGACCAGCGCTATCATCCTGCGTACTTGTCCCTCCATTGTGACATTAGAAAGTGTCGCATTTAACTTTCAAGTGTACTCTTCTTCGATGTTTTGTTTACTTCCTACAAAAAGAAATGCACCACAATTTGTAAATAACCCACCTAATCGGGAAGGGTGCAATCACATGACCATTGCGCTGATGGGAACAAATAAGGAAGTAGTATAAAGATCAAAAGTCTGCATAAGGATGCAGGCTGGGGTGGTGGATTGGTCAAACAACCCAGGACTTTACCTGAGGAGACCAGTGTCAGAACCGAAAGCAAGTGAACTTATTTTACAGTATGTTGTCACCATGTTTCTTTTCCTAAACATAACAATAGTAACTTCAGGTTAAGTACATAAATTTATGTTAGGTAAGTGTGATCATCTTGAAGCGCTAATTTTTTTAGATATCAAATGAACTGTTGTATTAGGATGCATTTCTCAGTTGGAGCATAATTGGAGTCATAGACGAGGACATTTTATAATCTTAGATTACATTAGGTTATAACTTTCATTTACACAAGATAGATAAACAATATTTCACTTTCAGTAGCTTAATCTCTTTGTCTGATTATAAGTAGGGTATATAGTGGAAAGATACAATTTCAAATTTAGTACACACAAAAGTCCTATGTGAATTATGTTGAGAACCATTCAGAAACATACTGTGAGATTAATTGCAGGTTAAGATTTTGGTGTTGGACATGACATCAGTCTGACATCTAAAGTCCCGTCCCATTGCTCATATGAACATGTTAGTATGCATGACTTGCTGTGAGAGCCCAGTCTTCAAGTTCACAGGGCAAGGTTTAAAATTCATTGTTGCATTTACTTGGTAACTAATAGGGGTCTGTAAAGGTTACCTAGTACAGCTTTAAAGTGAATGTGAATGGTATGTATTGGAAAGGACTGCCAAAGTTACCGGACTGCAAAAGTTTCAGCTGAGCTAGGATCAGATTAGCAACAGCTTCAGCAAGTCAGTGGTAAAAGGTGGCTTAAAAACTGTGCAGAAAAACAGATCACTTATTGAATGACAATCCTGCAGACATTTTCTGTGAAAGAGGAAATAAAGAGGACACAAAGTGTTGTTCCTGTAAGCCTTGGCTGACGACCTCGCAGTGTCACTTGTTCCAGGAGAAATATGACCACAAGAAAGACTGTTTGCATTGGAATAAGGGACAGAAATACCAGACTCTGGATGATAAAGAATGGCTGCACTGATCGCACTTCCTGCTGTTTCACGCTGATAAGACAGAGGGCATAGAAAAAAAACACAAGACTACATGCATCCATCATAACGTCTCAATAGTGCAAGCTGCTGGTGGTGATTTGACGGAGGAGCGTGTGTTCATGGGATTTATTGATAAAAGTGGTGCATAGATTAAGTGCTGCATATCTGAAATCACTGCAAATGATGTGCTGTTATTAGTAATTTCTGTGCAAATCAGCTCATCTCTGACACAACATGGTAGCAGTGAAATGACTCATGACAGAGAATTATTTTATTCTTATTATTCTTATTATGACTATTATTATTTAATCCATTTATCTTTTTTCAAGCTTTTGTAAATAGGAGGATTGTTAACTATCACGGTAAATTAAATATCTTTGGATTCTCAATTGTTGATGTCCTTTCCACACTATATTATTCACCAAAAAATTACAACAGTTGATAATGTGAACAGGCTTTTAGTTGCGGTGTTAAACATCGATGATGCATAGTGATAAGCACAACACTCTAAATAGGCTATTTCCATGATGAACTGTTCCCACATAATAATAATGATATCAAAAATCCAATCTCACAAAAGCATTGTGGCACAGTGGTTAGCATTGTAGCTTCACAGCAAGAGGGCTCCTGTTTCGAACCTGGGGTTGGGGAGCCCTTTTGTGAGGAGTTTGCATGTTCTCCCTGTGTCAGCGTGGGTTTTCTCCGGGTACTCCACCTTCCTCCCACAGTCCAAAGACATGCAGGTTAATTGGTGACTCTAAATTGGCTATAGGTGTAAATGTGAACATGAATGGTTGTCTGTCTCTATGTGTCAGCCCTGTGATAGTCTGGCGACCTGTCCAGGGTGTACCCTGCCTCTCACCCAGTGTCAGCTGGTATAGGCTCCAGCCTCCTGCGACCCCCAGCAGGATAAGCAATTACAGAAAATTAATGAATGAAAGAATCTCAGAAATGTATTGATTTAACAAACTGTTCAGTCAAGATGATGAAATCTTTGACCATTACTTGCAGCGTTGTAGCCTACTGCCTGTAGGATCAGCCTGGGCGCATAACACAGGCCCAGGTTTTGACAGTAAAGTACACAGTGATGGGAAGTTCTTAGAGAAAACAAGGAGGCACAGTGGAAGTCATGATTCCATTACATTGTGACATTCATCAGTGTTGGCAGGTTGGGTGATTATTTTCCAGTGGCTGCAAAATTAAATAAATGCTGCAATCTGCTCTTTGTACAGCAAGTCAGAGTCAGTATTTCACCAAATTTTGTCCCAACAACAGAACGGCTAGAAATAATTGCAACAATCTGGTAAGGTTTCTGTGTGTGTGTGTATGTGTGTACTTGTGCATCTGTTGTTCAAACATTTCAAAGGATGTTTTACCTCACTTGACAAAATCAGAGGCAAACAAAATTAAAAAATGGAACAAAAGAGAGGGGTGATGCCTATTTCCCTTTAGGAGGAAAACACTTGCTTCAGGAGTGCTGGTGTGATTTGGAAGATGGAAATGATGTACAAAACATTTAACAATTTGCAATCACATTTCCTGCAGTCCCACTCAAATTATCTGTGAAAACATCTCTTATATTTTTGGACACAATAGAGGTGACAACCACAATATTTCCCTGACAATTCATTCTTTGTTGTTTTTGTATTTGTTCCAAGAACAACAGAATCAGTCATTTTATCTAGTGCCCCAAACACAACATAAATGCTTACATTTAAGTTCAATTTAGGGTCCTCTCCTCAACCCAACCAAGTTGTTTTTGTACACCGTATGTGTCGTTCTACAGGGCACTGACAAGACCTCAGATTTTGTCGATTAATTTAGAGCAATTGCTGGCTTATCAAAGCTCTAATGACTAGACATCTTTTTTCCCTAACTGTTAAGCCCAATATTCACTTGATATTTTTTCTTTGGTTCACCAGCTCCTGAGAAAACTGTCTGTTTAATGTTGATGTTTGACTTTTTCCACGAATCCACTGCCTTACTCTGGGTCTTTCTTGGTCATTTGTCATTTCCTGCATTGCATTTGGCTTGTGTGTTCTTGTACTCAAGAGGTAACTGGCTAGAGCTTTCTTATAGTGTGTTGGTAAAAGCTGAGCTGACCCAAGGAGATATATCAACAGACCAGAAAGTGGTTGATGAGCTGGTAGAGTGACAGGGCAGGCTGTTGATTCTCAGTAGGATCAGCATCATCTCCAGTGAAGCAGACACCTCCGCAGCCTCTCTGTGCATGGCATTCGTCCCACTGTAGTTGTCCTACTGTAATGAAGAACAGGCCACCCCCACCCAGTGTCTCACTCACACTCTGATATACAATGAGATTTCAAGAAAAGGTCAGATTGCATTTGCTTGAGGTCACCTGCCCATGACTGAGTGCTCATGTCAATTGGTAGACATCGCTATCACATCAGACTGGACTGGTTGAGGACATGACAGGATGGAAATTACAACACAATGTCAGTCTTTCTGGCCCGTACACTGCAAGTCTCGAGTGGCTCTGAAATCAGATATCCTGCCAACAGAACATGTGACTGAGTTAATTTAAAAGCCACTATCAAGTGATTCTGATTTCCAAATACAGACATCATTTTTCATTTATTGTGATTCCAATATTTTTCTTAATCCCAGGCAAAGTAGAGTTAAAATAGGTTATGATTCCATCAGACAACACCACTGTCCATGCCCAGCATCATTTAATTGATGTTAACTGTCATCTGCTGCATGCTGACATTAAGATCTCAAATAAATGCCACCCACAAACTTAATTTGCACTACACAGGGCAGTATAGGAACCTTCTGAAATCATAAGAAGTCATTATGTTAAAATATTTCTTAATCGGTAGCAGTCCTCTCTTCCCTCCTCTCTTGAGAGTATTGACAGCCACAATATCATATACTGACATTGTTTTCTGTCTCTTGGCAGAGACTGTCAAGTGAGTCCCTCCTGAAATACCAATTATATGTACAATTTGACAATACTACAGCCTGCCTGGTTGCATCTGGTCACTCCGTCTCTCTCTCTATCTCCCTCTTGGGTGGTTGCATTGACAACTACTATATGATACTCTTGACAACTTTTTAAATGTTGCTGTACTCAAGTTACCCGAGGACATGTAGTGTATGGTGAAATGCTCAAAAAACTTAAAATCAGTAAAGCATACAACAAGTGCTGTGGACACTTTCTTAAACTTATTTTGCAAACAGATGTTCACTTCTGTATGACCGCATTATATCAGCTGACAAGACTTCAGTGCTTACTTTTTAAATGTTGGACACATGTAGTGGGTGCTAGAGACTGTAATGACTTCAAGTTGGTAAGCCCCATACGGACCAGATGTACTTGCCAAACCAACCACTGAGTCCTTGTCCCTAAAGTCTTTCCTCTTATAAAACATATATTTTTTGAGCACCTTCCATAAATTAATTCCAATCAAGAATAGACCTTGTTTTTGTATGGCTTGTTATAGTCTGTTTTCAAGTGTGTCTTCTTTGCCTCATTGACTTCCTTTACACCTTGTATTGAATTGCGTCTCTTATCCAGATTGTATTTATGATATAATTTAACTCTGATTACATTTAAGCCAAGTATAAATATGTGTTTTCAGCATTCAAATTAAGAATCCATTGAAATCTGATCACTCTGTCCAGCTCAAACAACTTGAACGCATCTCCTCTAATTTGTAGTTGTTCTCCACCACGCTCAGTTGCGATATTCTTGCCAAGTTTTATTTGTATGTTTTCACCAGACCAAATTAAAAGCAGACACGTGATCTCATCTTGACTCATACACGACTGTCTTGAATATCCACAAGCTTTCTTGCTAGTAGCATAGCTTGCTAACTGGCTAATGGCTGCTATCTCGTTGGTTTGGAGCAGTCATCCGATTATGTAGGTCCGCCGACGTAGATGTTCTATATGTTCAATATGGCCACAATACATCTGTGACACCTTCAGAGGTGGCCAATCAGATCACGATTCATCACCCAAAACACATTTACATGTAAGGTGTATAGGGAGTCATTGTGGTGCACCAAAGTATTATGCACTAGATACTGCCCCCCTAAGGCCATAAGGTGGAGAACACCAACTGACACTTCATGGTTGTTGAGAGCCACCATTTTCTCTCCAAGGTCCAAAAGGGGCAATAATGAGCCCCTTCCATTCACATTGGCCAGTGCCACAAAGGTGAGATTTATGCTTATCAGAAATGTTTTCAGTTTTACAAGAGAGAGTCTTCAAGAAAGAACACCTCACAGTATTTTTGGCAAATTTATGTCTACTTAACTTCCACACCTCTGATAAAGAGCAGCACACAGCTACTTCCCTGAGCCTTTCCATGGGAACCATCTGGCACTTTCTTCACACAGTGTGTGAGACAGTCCTTAATGAGGCTACAGGTTAGCCAGCCACGTACTGTTCCTTGTGAAAAATCAGTGCTTAAATCAAGACCATTTTGTATAAACTGACGCTAGTACAGTGGGATCTCTCGGGATTCCAACTAAGATAATCATAGTAGTCACCGCGCTTTTGGCAAAGTCAGTCATTTTGATAATTTCTACCAAAGGGGGAAAGAGCAAAGTGTGAACAAAGGGTGAAATAAAGAATCCTGTAGATTGATTAATCCCAACAAATGCAGCCATAGGACAAATAGGAGGAGAAAGATATTTTTTGTGTTCACTCTGGCCCTCCATTCTACAGCCAGTGTCTGCTAATTTGGGGAGGGGAGAAGATTAGATTGAGAAAAACACAGATTGATGGTTTTCCATGGTGCATAACCTTATATAATAAAAGTCTTTATAGATTATACACAGTGCTTTCTAACCTGAATTTATAATAATATAGTAAAATCAATGCAGGGAAGATTTGCCACTGAAGGAAAACGGGAGAAGGTTGTATATTACATGAGCATATGCTACACCAGTCTCAAAATAAGATGTAACAGCTAACTGTTAGCAATATGTTTAAACTATGATCCATTTGCTGTGGGTATTTCCTTTGATTAAAAGTTTACAGATTCTGGTGATTTCTCTGCTGCAAACCACTTTTTAGGTCTCATTTAAAACCAGTGCAGCAGTTGTAGGCTGAATCCAAATGTTCAGACTTCACTGCACTTGTAGACTTGCAAACTCTGCGGGCGCCTTCCCGGAAAGTCTGGGAGTGCTTAGGGCTGTCCAAATTCACAATTCAACCAGTCCAGATGGGGCCTCAAGAGGACTTTGTGCAGACTTCCAGTGAGTCTGCTTGGTGTCGAGACCCCAGCAGACTTAACTGATTTAACTGTCCACAAGTCATTGCAATACGGACGTGACATGGTAGTTTATAGACTAAAAAAGCAAGACTTATGTGTATGTGAAACAGTTACTGTCGCCTATTATAACAATACTTGAACCATGTAGGCCAGACAAAATATTCAACAACATCATGATACAGAAATATACAGAGATAAAGGCCGCAGAGGGGAATGAAAATGCATTGTATTATTGCAGCCTACCCTATAGGTTGGGAAGTGTAATGCGAAATATATAGGTTAGAAAAGTGACCGCAAAACAACAAAAAATCTTCTGATGTAACCAATTAATTTAGCCATAGCTTGGTCCTAATTCACAAACCTCTCTGTATCTGAATGTCTGTAGTTTATATGTTAGACAGAAATGTACAACAACCTCATACACGGGATTTATATCTTATGATCTGCTGGGACAGATGAGCAGACAGAATATGAGAGCAGTTACAATTGCTGTAATTTGCTCAAATGTTTCCATGGAAACAAGTAAAACAGTCTTGATTGCTGTTGCTTAGTGGTTTGTGGTCTCTGCCGTCACAGGCTTTACGTGATGACGGTGAACTCGTCACAGTACATACAACTGAGGTGTGGATATTTGGATTCAGCCGTAATGTGGTGCAACACAAGGACACAAACAAGCAAACCTCAAAACTCCACCATGGAGTTCAATCAACATTGATCTGACAGAGTCTGAACATTAATTTGTTTTGCTTTTAAGCGTCAAAAACCTATTACTAACTGTACTGTTATTGGGTTGAATTGGATTGATCGGGTGATCATTATAGTTTAGTCTGTGAAGATGTTGATTTCAAAGTCATTAAGAGTAAAAACAGGGAGAAATAATGACAAAAACATCTAAGTTCATAAATGCTGCAGATTGTGTTTTTTGTTTGCGCTATGCTACGTGACAACTGAAGAGAGCAACAGCACCTAAAAAAGAAGGTTAGCCTTGTTAAGCTTTCAGATGCTCATGATGTCCCTTTATGTTTAAAAAAAGTAAAGCACTGTAAGTCAAGACACAGGATGCAACACCAACACACACACACACACACACACACACACACACACACACACACACACACACACGCGCGCACATGCACAGGAATCTTAAGGTCACATCTTTTTCTAGCTGTATTATCAGTATCAATGCACATCCCAAATGCCAAAGATGTTTTGAGCATTACACTTTGTTTTGTTGTGTCACCTTTGTCTGGACTGTGCACCTGTGCTGAAATATTTTCTCTTGTGGCTTGATAAAAACAACACCTTTGTTCTTAAAAGTATGTTTGAAAGAGTGAAGGTGCAGGGAAATGCATGGATACCCTTGGTGTGACTCCACATAATCAGCCACTATACATAAAGTGAAATATCGCAAATAGTTCTGTCAGCTATATGCACTGTTTACTGATAACGTCGTTGTGCCATGGATTGGCTTTGTTTATTGTGATAAAAATTTCTTTGAACATCAATTACGCTTTTTTAAATAGAAAATGTCCCTGAAATATTTTGAGCAACAGCCGCTGAAGGTATGCAACACCATGAATCAGCTCCACAGGGGGTATTAGGCTTTATTTACTACCCAGCAGTGGCACTGTACGGAGCTGCAGTATTCTGTTAGCCATGCTGTTTTCTTTCACACACAGCTTTTGTGCGATTTCAATGCTGTTAACACCCACATTTGTTTGCAAATGTGTGTTAAACAATGAATGTTTGGCACTTTTAATGAGAGCACTGTGGGACAACTGCAAGGACTGACACATACACAGATGGCGAGCAGAGTTCAACGAAAACATCATTTATTCATTTTTATTTCATCACTTTTGGGTTCACAGGTGAGGATAACATAATGATTAACAATCTTCCTTTAGCAGGTTCTGTTGTTATTGTCTCATCAGCCTTTGAACCTCTCTTGACAGCGCAGTAGACAAATTGCGGGAGGGTTAACAGGATCGGATGCTACCTTTGTCATGAGAGGCCACCTCTAATCTCTCTCCACCCTCCAAACACAGGCTGACATCATTTCTGCTTGCAACACATATTTTTGTGACTCAAAAGTGAAACATGCAGTTTTGCATTTTAGGCACGGAAATGCCATTTAGGATAATAAAACAAAGCAGGCTCACTGGTCAGCACATTTCTGTGTGAGAAGGAAATTATCAAGAATCTTTTGTGTTTTTAATTGATATTCAGGATTGTAAAATCAAAATCGGTTATCAAATTTAACACATTTAAAATACACTTTTATACTAATTGGTAAGAAAAGTAATGTGGTTATTCTAATCTCTCTGTGTAGCTCAGTAAACAACAGTTTAACCATCTGCGTTGCGCTGCTTTACAGAGCATCCCTGGCAAATAGTGCTGGTTGCAAGGCAACCACAGTGTGACAACAAGACTCCAGGAGGTCACTTTGCCCGGCAGTTGTTTGCCAAGAAGAAGTCACACAGAATGCTTGTGTGTGTTTACATTCCTCTTTGTGCACAAATTAACAAAACAAACTATGTACAACATTAATTAGTGAGTTTAAGAGGTGTTAATAGGCATTATATAGAACTTATAGCTGTTTCAACCTGGTTACAATCTTTACCAGAGGTAATCATGCCCTGACTATTGCTCTATAGCAAGACATTTACCATTTAAAGCCTGGGAAAGAGTCTTTATGATCAGCTTTCACTCTCTGGGAGTCAAAATACCGCACTTGGGCCAGGAAAAACATTTAGAATCTGTGTGAAATGCACTGGACTTTCGGCCAACTAAAGTGTAAACCCCTTTGTGTCAGTATTAGACACTCAGAGAAGTGGATGTAGTTTAAAAAATGTGAACGTCCACTCAGGGTGGGTAGGAGGGGAAGTAGATGGGTCCAACAAAGAACAGACTTTGACTCAGGAAATCTGTGTTCAAGATTGAAAAACAGCATCAATTGTGGTTGCTTATTTAGTGATACACCATTGGCGTTCGTGATTTTAAAGAACATCCGCAAACTTTCCTAACCATAAACCAAGTAATTCTGTTGCCTTACCCTAACTACTGGTCCCTTCTTATCACCGAGTTTGTGCCACTCAAATAAAGTGTTTAATTTAGCAACATCTGCAATCTTTTTCTAACTTTACCACGTAGTTTTGTTGCCTAACCATAACCGCCGACCCCTTCTTACCGCTGAGTTTGTGCCACTCAAAGTCGGGTTTTTTTGTAACTCTTCTGGAATTTTTTCCTGACCACAACCAAGTTGTTTTGTTGCCTAACCATAACCGCCAACCCCCTCTCACTGCTGAGTCGAAGCTGGTTGTTTTTTTAGCGACATCCATGTTCTTTTTCTAACCATAACCAAGTATAAAGCTCAAAAAAAAAAAAAAAAAAAAAGGAACAGGGCCTGACGTCTTCTAGTGGGACATGTGCTCACAGCCCAGCACCGTGCAGCTCGACTGGCATTAGCCAGAGAGCACCAGATTTGACCGATGAGAGCAGGTTTACACTGAGCACATGTATGAATGACCCTGTGATTTCAATTTTTTACTTAGATTTTTGGTGTGATTTTTAATCCAGCCCACAGTGGGTTGATGAGTTTGGTTTCCACTGACCCTTGTTACGTCATTTTGTTCTTAACAAATTATACAATGTACATCAGTAAAGACTTTTTTACGCAGTGTAGTTTGGTTGCCTCTACTTAACCAATGACCCTTTCTGCGACAAGATACAACACAAAAGGCTGCCCTCTGTGCCACTTCAGTAACGCTGCAGCTTCTTCCGAAGTGGCAAAATGTAACATATAGGATTGAGATCACACATTTATGATATTTGTACTGTAATAGTAAAACACAAAGTGCTAGCAGAGCACTTTGTGTTTAAATAGGTGTTGAAGTTTTTAAAGTCAAATTAGTTTCTTTTACTGCAGTCACACCTCCCTGAACACATACAGCACATTTCTTACATCATCATATTCCCCAGATCTGGGTCAAACCAGGTTGTATAAAATCTCCAAGAAAAGGAGATTTGGATCTCCTACAGCGGTCTTTACGCTCTTCAGCTTAAGCGCCATTTTTAAGCCCTCTTTCTCCACATGAAGGCATGAAAAACTCAGGGGATTTACAAAAAAATTATAAAACCTCAACCTGGAATTGCCACCTTATCACAGCAAAGACGGTTTCTGTGCCCCCATGACCCTGAGAGCTGCAGTGTGAGGCGTATTAAGCTCTTGGTCCACAGTGAGTGATTTATTGGTTTTTATGTGAGGAGGGGCCAAAGGTGAAGCGAGGTACCAATATAGAGGAGAGTGGGGGCTCATACTGGAGCCAGGCTGGGACAAGGGAACTTGCAGGCAGGTGTTTGGTGGCTGAGCAATCCACAGGGCTCAGCCAAGGCCACTTCCTTGTAGGCTTGCTACCTTAAAAGAGGCAAATAAAGGTGTTTTTCAATTTCTTGGCATGTATCTGACCACCCGAGTGTTGCAGTCTGTGTTTGTTCTCTTCACACAGCCAGTGCAGGCGCAGAAGACATTAGCTGTAACTACCTTGCTGCAGGCACTGACTGTGTGTGTGTGTCAAGTCTGACTCTGTTTGTTTTTTCTAATTATTTTCGGGGCATTTTAGGCACAAAAAAAAAAAAAAAAAACATGAGAGGGAGATGCAACAAAGGTCCTCAGCCAGACTTGAACTGGGGATGCTGCTGTGCACATTTGGCATCTTAACCCTTAAGCCACGGGAGCTGTGTTTGTATTTTAGTGACAGCTAAGACTTAAAATGATCTCAGAACTTATCAGGTGCTGTGGCAGTTGCTTTGTTCTGCAGCTGCCTCTCTTTCTTGTTGTCTCTGCACGTCATGAAGCCCCACAGATTCTGGAGAAGTGTGGATTTTTCACCTTACTTGAAACAAATGTCCTCAAGAGTTAAGCTAAAGATTTATAGCTTGTACAGACACGTCTTGTACTTCTTGTACTTGTGCCTTTTTGTATCCATCAGTGTGTCTCCGTTGAGTTTGGAGGCAGTGTTACAGCCTGTAGAATTTGTTTCACCTTCACTCCTGAAAGACCTGGGGCCGTATTCACAAACACTCTGAGAATACTCTCAGAGAGCTCCTAACTCAGCCAAAAAATTTTTAGTAGGGAGTCCGAGCTCAGGACTGATTTTGTAAACTTCTCAAAGCAACTCTGAAATGTGTTCATTTCAATTGTCCCTCACATCTGAAACAGTTTTTGAATTCATGTAATTATCCACGTAGACATATGCATTATCCCTTTTTCTTTGTCCCCAGAATTTTCAAAGAAGTTGGACAAAGGTCATTCTGATACAAAGCTCCATCTGACTGGAATAATCTGCTTCCAGACTTCTTTATATTCACATCTCAAAAAAACTTGTTTTTAAAATGTCGTACTGAAAACGGCTGTGTTACTATTCGAGGTCACTGTATCCAATTCTAATTTCTCTTGTACAACTGCTGAGGGCAGGGAGTGTGGGTGGGAATGTTGAGCGAGATGTCTGTATGTTTGTTAAGTAATGCAGTTTTGTCTGTATGTTTTTGTTTTGTATTTGTGTCTAAAGGCCCTCCTTGAAAATGAGATGCATATATACATCTCAAGGGGCTATACCTTTAATACATTTAAATTCAAAGTCTGAGCAAGGAAGGGACAGAAACTCTTACCTCAGGTAGGAGGTGTGGTTGACCCTCATTGCTAGGTGTGATGCATTATTTTAACAGATGTGATTGGTTGTTACAGACACACACTTTGTGAGCCTGCAAGGTGTGGACACCCAGTTGCAATGGAATTAACTGTGTAACAATATGGAAGCGCTGTCAGTGATAGTGTGATCACTCTGCTGATGGAAAGCTGAGACAGATCCAAGTCATCACTGCTGCACTGTTGCATTTTAGTTGTGATCACTAACTTTTTGGTGTTATGTAGTTATTGCATTGGGTGGGAAATGTGAGCGTATCCCTGATGAGATCGACCACAAACACTATCCCTGCATGATTTAATCTGTAGCATTTCATTAACTTACTGTCATGCAGCCTTTGGAGAGTATTTCTCCTACCTCTTTATTTTACTGCTTCTCCTCTGATTTAGAAACTCCTAAGCCTCAAAAATGTCCTCCTTCTTACTCCTAACAATTTTTCTCCTTAGAAGCTCTGTTAAGGGCTAAGATACTTTGTGAATAACTTTTGCCTTTATCAGGATCTACATTTAAATTCTTAGAAAATGTTAGAATTCAAAGAATTTTATTAGAATTTCAGTACCAGAAGCAACTCTTTGTACTGGCAAGCTTTGTGAATAGAGTCCCTGGACTGGAGTGAGCAGTGAAATGCCCACCTGAAGCTGATTAAGGTGAGTCTGTTAGACCACGGTTATGGTAACCAGCTTGTTATTGCAGGAAATGCTAAAAAGATTGCATACTAGCTTTCTAGTGATATACTTCCCAGAGGGAGATATATTCCATTTTTCACCTAAAGCAGTATGTGTTACCTCAAATTAAATTTTTAGGGGCTGTGTATGAAATCTTCTCTTGTACAGTGGAATGCACACGTTAAAAATGTACCAGGAAATTCTTAACTATTAAAGAGGACAAACTACACCCATCAGTTTTTATTTAAAGCTTAGGAAGGCAGAAATCTGTAAAAGGCAAACACTCAATTTGAAAATACCTCCCTTCTCCTGCAGCTTTACTTTCTTTCCTGAGCCCCTCCCATCAGACGACCACGGGCATATGCACATGCTTCATACATTAACCCAGTGTTACGCACACATTGAATTATGCATGCAGCTCATTCGCTCCGCCCCTCCTTGCTCCGTTCTCTCTCTGTTTGTCAGAACACAAATGAGACAGGAATTACCTGGCAGCTTGGGAATTGGGCATTCAGGTGGCGCTTGTAAGAGCTCGAATTCGGCCAGTACAAACCCCACAGGGTGTCACAGCGAGCTGGTGGCCAGCGGCAGCGCCAGGTATAACCTGTGGCATAATGTTTTCTGATTGAGCAGGGAGTCTGGGCTGTCTGGTCCCCCGGAGCCAAGGTTTGGATTCAGGTTGCTGCCTGCTTTCCTCTCAGCGAGGCATGGGACACACTGTGATCTGAGGCTCTAGCTAATGTTAGTGACATAAACATGAATGCTAAGTCGCAGTCATGGGCCTTTAGCTCAGTCAGTAGAAGGATAAAATATAAGCAGCATTTCTCTCCATCTTCGGCCCCCCAAGATGCACCACAGAGCGCCACAGGAAGTCATTCCTGCTGGTTGCCATCAACCTGTACAAGTTCTCCCCCATAGTGTCAGCTGCTCTGAGTCAGTAGACTGGCATTCAGACTTTTTTAAACTACTGCATTTATAATTATAATTATCTATTGGGTGCAATATTCTGTGCAATTATTCACCTGTGCAATATTATTCAGCTCTTGAATGTATACATTAATTCAAATTAATGCACATTTAATCTCTATTGTATTTTATTTTGCTGTAGATTTACATACTTTTATTTTATGCTCTTATTCTTACTTCTTATAATTCTCTATTCTTTACATCAGAGCGACTGTAGTAAAGGAAGTTGTTGCCAATGTTGAAATAGCAGCATTCTCTGCAGGACTCTTTGCCACTGAATCAGGCTTTCACCAAAGGGACGTGTATGTGCATCTGCATTTGTAGAACAGCCAATAGGACCAGCCTCTCTCTGAAATGACCTGTGATTGTCCAGAGTCTCTTGTCACAGCCTAGATTTTCTAAAGCCTGAAAGCAGAGCCAAGAGTAGGTGAAAAATCTAGCGTCTCAGTCTATTTGAGTTATAGCACGCTCAAAGGTTATAATAGGATTTTTTCCCCAATTAAGCCAAATTTAACCTGCCTACCCCAGCTTTAAATGTCCAATTATGAAGAGATTCATGTCTTGAAATGTGCAAGAATTTAACATGTTTCTATTATAGGGCTTTTGTTGCATCACTGCGACATGTATTATCAATATGAACTTCAACACATGGTTACTCAGTGCGAAGATACTGTGTCACGTAATGATGATGTTGCTTCTGATGATTATGAAAAGCATCTACACCCAGCGATACACTGTATGACTTATGCATTGATGCTCATTGCTTCATGTTTGATGTAGCCTCACACACAGGAAGTGTGCTTTCATTTAATGCCTCAGTCACACGCTCATCAAAAATCAAGCAGTCTCTCATTTAAAGTATTCATGGGTATCTCAGAGCCACTTACATTTTTACTTAGTAAAGGGATTTACCTCATTATGAAAGACCATCATTCTTTTGAGCATCATCAAGGTTTGATGATGTGCTCTGCAGATGCCATCAGCTGAAGCCAAAACACTGTCTGACGTAAAGCCGTGCAATAATGATGCAGAATGAAATTTACTTTGATTTTAACAGGAACTAATTGCTGAGATCTAAACGGAGGATAGTGGCTAGCTAGTCATGACTGGAAGTGTTAAATTGCCATTGGTTGTGCTGCAGAGCGTTGCCTTCATTAATCACAGCTTCTCTTCAAATCAGCTGTTTGGGTTATTTAAAATGAGATGCACAAAGGTCATGCTTGGTAATTACAGTGTAGCTGAAGAGTTACTCTACCAGATACTTGAGCTAATGTCCTTCATTTATAAAATCATGGGACTCATAATGATGAAAACAGACATGCAATATCATACGATACACAGCCTGTACTCATACATGTTAATGGTCGTCAGCACAAACAGCTGCTGTGCATCATTTCAGCTCTATGTATATTATGTGTCAGTGCATTCCTTTAGTTAATGACTGTCTTTTTTTCCCTTCTCAGGAGAAAGAGACAAATATAGCAGTGGCACATGTTTATTTCAAACAGCCTACAGCTAAATACACATTAGCAGCATTACAGACTCCACCATGATGGGATAGGTTAATGGGACAGGGCCTGTGGGAATAACTCACACAGTAGTTGCCCATATCCTTGGCAGCACACACGTAAGCTAGACTCCTCTTTGATTCTGTAGGGTATTTTTGTAACACTTTAGTTGTCAGTGGTGTTATTAGAGCTGAGTTACAGAAGGATAACAACAGCATGGCTCTTACTATTCTCCCGAGGACCTTTCTATGCCTGCAGTGGTGGAGTGTAGTCAAAAGTGAGATCACCTTGTTACCACTTTAATTAAAGACAAAACAGTTTTCCCACTCTATTCCAGCAATACTTTTTTCTGAGACCTTTTCAACAGCCTGGAGCTGTAATGACAGACAGAAATCACAAGTGAGACTAATAACTCTTCTCTCTGTGCAAGTCTTGTTTAAAATAGTGACAGGTTGGTTGGTCTAGATAATTAGACATTATGGGCAATTATCAGTGGGTGCGGCAGAATCCCAGGCAACTCCATGTGTGTGTGTGCATGCACGCACAAAGCCACACCTGCAGATATGTTTTTTTTCTAAAAAGAGATGAGACAAGTTTCAAGATGTTTTCATAAAGTGTTTGAAAGTGATCAGTGAGATTACTGCTTGTTGGAAATACTGAGCCAAACCAGAACTGGTGTGGTACACACAGGGAAACAACTATCAAAATGTTTCTGATTGTTTAATTTCTTTTCCTATTTCTACCTTTACTCTTTTTCTAACTTTCTTTTAATCAGTGTATCTACACATGCGGTGGAGCACTGTTAGTTTAAAGAATATTCAGTATTAATTTTGTATGTTAGCACAAACATTTGGCAAGTTAATGAAAGTGTAATGGTTTGCATTAATGGTTATTCATGTTTGGTTAATGAAGAACAATCCAGCAGTTTCTTTGCTGTTTTATACAACTTTTTTTAACCTATAGATATTTTCACGTGTATGTGTAAACAGCAAAGAACATTTCTACATGACAGCTAGCTAGCAGGGTTACACCTGTCAGCCTGTGGAGAGTTAGCCAAGTGGGCTTGAAGCTAAGCTTTTTGTATAACCCAGCCAGCAGAGATAAGCAGGTAACAGCTGCTAGTCAAACTTTATTATCCCACAAGGAGAATTCAGCTGCAGCCAGGTATCCAAACACATTTATCATAAGAAAAAGAGAAAAGAGAAAACATAATCACATAATGCAACAATTTACACAAATAACAAACAGTACAAATTCGAGATCACTTTGAATGATGACAGTGCAAGAAACAGCTGGATGCTGAATATGTAAAAAGCTTAGGTGCTGAGATCACATCTGCAAATTCAGGCTACTAATTGCTGTGTAAACACAAGAAAGCAGCTCTGTATTTACAGCTAGTTATACTACTTGGTTTGGCAAACAACTGCAGAAAATATGTAATATGATGTTTACAGTCTGTAAAATAGACAATGAGAGAGTAGTGTGAGAGTTCAACTTGTACAGGTGTGATTGAGTAGATGTACTTTTTTGTACTTCAGTGCAGAAAAACGTGTGGCACGGACAGACATGCAGGTTAACTGGTGACTCTAAATTGCCCGTAGGTGTGAATGTGAGTGTGAATGGTTGTCTGTCTCTATGTGTCAGCCCTGTGATAGTCTGGTGACCTGTCCAGGGTGTACCCTGCCTCTCGCCCAATGTCAGCTGGGATAGGAGCGGCTACAGAAAATAAATGAATTCATTTACAGAAAATGGTTTTGAAATTAGGTGCAGTGTAGACATGTATATGTTTCCTCTTATTGTGTAATAACTATTTAAAGTGAAACCTTTAAGTTTACGGCAAAATTATCACACTTAGCAAAGAGTATGTTGTGTTGCACCAGTCTGGACCCAGTGATTTATTCCGATGTGATTCCATCCCTACTTGTCATGTTTTGCCACTTGGGCAAAGGCCCTGGTTGTTACTAAAATGACTCCAGGAGCAGCCTTTTGCGTCGTATCTTGATGCAGAAGGGGTTGGCAGTTTGGTTTAGGCAACAAAACTACTTAGTTACAGTTAGGAAATGATCATGGTTGACGTTAGTCACATGAGGCGACTCACATAAAGAATACGCCATTAGGTTTAGGCAGCAAAACTACTTGGATATGGTTAGGAAAACATCATAAATGTTGCTACAAAAAACTGGCTTTGAGTGGCACTAACAGCAGAACCAATGTTGTTTTTTGGTCTCCAACACTGGTCTCCTGGTGTTTGTTGGACAGCACTGCAGTAACAAAGAATGCTGACAGAAACCCAAACCCTGAAAACAATAAGAAAACATGTTCATCGGCGAGGAGATGATATGAATTCAGTAAAAGGGTAATGAGAATTTGGTAGCCTCAGTTTACCCCATAAAGTCCACACATTGCATACATTCTTTCAAATTTCTCCTCAGAGGAACAGGCAAATGGCACATATGGACTACTCCCTTTAGTCTGAGCCAGATAAGCGACTGAAAATGGATGAATGGAGTGATGGATGGGCATATTTTTAAAACCCCTTATTCTCTCACATTCCAGTCATTCAGCTATCACCAGTGGCACTTGTTCTTTCTGTCCAATTTCTTTTTTGAATTCACACATCCCATCCCATTTTCCATCAAAAGCAATATGCCCTGCCTTTTCTCTCTGCCCGTTTTTAGGGATCGTGCATAAAATTCATCATCATATTATGAAATGCCTGGAGACTGCACATTCACCCAGGGCATTCCTTATCACGGCTTTCAGGGAAAATATAGGCACTAAACCCAGAGACAAAAAAGATTCACTGCCATCCACTGCTCAGCTAGTCATTGAAAGGACATTTAGGCCTCTCCAAAGAGCAGAAAAGTGGAGAAGCCCACTACCTTCCAATAGAGGACCTAAAATAAGTCCCTGTAGTCATTACAGCTCCCTGCATTCTTCACATCGTAGTCTTTAGTGGGAAGATGAAAAGGAAGACTCAGAGGAAGACATTATTGGGGGCAATCAAATTCAAACAACAGACCCTAAAAAGTCAGCTTAGATGAAAGGGAAGAGTTTGAGTTAGTTTTTGTTAAAGATGCTTTAAATTATATAGTTTTATGTTATATACGGCCACTTTTGTTTTAAAACGCTGGTTCAGTCTCATTTGGAGCGTTGCTACTTCGTGTTTCTTAATGATTTGAACAGACAATGAATAACAGTTTCACTGAATTAACACACATTTAGTACACTCTTTTGTAATATTACTGTAGGTACCCCTAACAAAACCTAATGCAGCATCAAGGCCCACTCACAACGTCTAAATAGGTAAAATTCAATCATTCAAATGGACTTGCCACAATCAGTAAAATTGGTCATGGCTCAACTCTGGTGAACGATGACACCCAGATATGTGCTGCTGAATAATAGTTAGTCGTCTTAACAGTGCTGACCTTTGCGGGAACAGAGTGGACGAGTCAAAAATAGAGGTCGAGGTAGTTATCCAGCTTGTTTGTATTCAGAACTCGTCAAATATCACTGCTTTGTGTCAGTGTGTAACGCCACCAGACAGCATCAGTTTGACAGCCCGCCCTATAACAACGTAATATATGGAGCTGGAGAGCCCCGATAGGGTAGATGGGAGAGGTGTTGGATGGGTCCAACAAACCCTGGACTTTCACATGCAACATGGTCTCACTCCAAAATCGTCAAAATCTGGCACTTGGGCAGTGACTTGTGGCGCCAGACACTGGCAAAATGCCGTCCTTTAATGTCAGCATTTTACGTGGCTAGTCACAGAGGTAGTGTAATGGCGCTCGGCAGCATCGGGAGGAAATGCGGTGGGACAAGAACGAATGTTAAGATGGCAAAACACCGACTTTCACTTGGGAGAGTGATGTTTGTGTCCCACAAGATCATAAAGTAAAACCCTGTTTTTTTGTCCTAAACCTAACCACGTGCTTTTTTGCCTAAACCCAACTAAGTGTGTTAGTTGTTGGAGGAAAAACTAAATCAATTTGCATTGTTGTACTGACATAGTGCTTTTATTTTGAAAGAGACTGCATGTAAATGGTAAATTTCCTGTGAAAATGTAAGTGTATTTTAAAAGACGCCAATGCATGTATTAGGCATAACTTGACAAGGTGTCTCAGAACGTCAACGACCAACGTACCCAGGGTACCTTTCACATCGTATCAGGACATGGAAAGTCCATAACCAAACGTCAATATGTGACGAGGTCAGAGTGAGAATGTGTTGTTACGTGGGAGCCCACTGTTCGCTCCCTGTGTGAGTGCTGAGTCAAACCATAATGTTTTTATCTAAATGTAACCACATGCTTTTGTTCCACAAGGAAATAAATGTAAAAAGAAAAAAGCCTATATGCCTTTAATAAGCAGAAACTTCACATTTCCTGTGAAAACAGAAGTGTATTTTGAAAAGACACAATGCATCTAACAAACATAAATTGACACACCATCCCAGACCATCGACATCAGATGCAGGAGGCAAATGCCTTTAGCCGTGCCACTGACTTAACGCAACATTAAATCCTACCGCCATGAAAGTTAATGTTGATTTTTATACCCCAGTTATGCTTTCTGCATGGACAGTCACATGGACATGAGCTGACAAGTGTATATGATGAGGAAACGTTTGGATCTTTTAAACTGTGATGATGTCATTTTGGCCATGTGCAGAATGACCCTCATGACCCTTGCATATGTGTCAAGCATTAACCAAGCATCAGAGAGGTGTTGATTCAATTTTATGGTCATTTTGGAGGCTGCTTGTGGTGTTTACTGTATTGTATTGAGCTATGTTTCTGCTTTTTAGTCTAACCTTTCCTTTGTAAATATTGCTCCTTTAGTTCCATCCTCAAATGCCACACCGAAAAGTTTCTCCTGCTTTATAAAAATAATTTACAGTGCTTCACGCTCCCATAGTTCCAATATCTGCCAGCTAGGAGGAAGCTGATGCAGAAATTCTGGACTGCACTGCACTCAAGCTGTCTTGGACCGCTTGCCGTGTTTCTCAATTCAGGACAAATCTATACATACATACATACTGTTGTCATCTCATTATAGATCTGGCTGTGTAACTTGTTTGGCAATGCACAGACTGTGCAGCAGTGGCACTGCATTCAATCTGACAGAGCCTCCTGTTGTGAAAGTATTTCAATTCTACAGTTTCCTCCACAACAGCACGTGTTTACAGTAATGTATGTAAACACTGACTTGACACTTTATCAGAAATGTGTTTCACCATCCAAGAGTGAGATGCTGCAGCTCAAAGACTGACATATTTTTCTTTTGTTATTACACATTTCGCACTGAATTCATTTCGGCAATGTCTCCCTGTGTAGCTGCAGAATCTGTACTGTGTACTATGTAATTAAAGTTTAAATTAAATAGTTTTCTCTTGATGGATTTGTGTTTTATGAGGTTGAAAATGGGCAATCTTGTCAACGCTAAAATTAAAGACATACTGCATCATATGCACATGTATCTCATTTATCTAGGAGCCAAAGATTTTTAGTTGCACAGTTGAGAGCTGTTATTCTACCTCTGGCCATAGAGGTTGGTCAATTCAAAAATATTCTGGGGGAAAACTGATTGTGTGAGCTGTGTGATTTGGCTGGAGCGGAAAGCGAGTCCCATTTTCTTTTGTACTGTACAAATTATGATGAGCTAAGAGAGTTAATTTTCCATGAAATGGCTCGACAAAACCCTGAAATGTTCCAGTGTACGGATGAGCAAAAAATTGGAGTATCTGTTTAATTCTGATGTGTTAAAGTTTGCAAACTGTCTCTAAAGTCTGGAAAAGAAGGCAAGATGGAATATTTAATATGTATCTGATTGCTTTAGTATTATAAAGTGTGGGTTTTTGTCAGTGAGTGAATTTTGTTGTAGAAAATGACAGTCTGAAGATTTGATTGTGAAAGAAAGTTGCTTCCTCTGTTGTTTGTAAATGTATACACAGCACTCTGGCCTTTGTTTGTATGGAGTTATGGTGTCTTGTAAGAGCAGGTAAACTGGGCATAGTTATCTGTGTGAGACAATAATAAAAATGTCATTTATTGTTTTGCATTTTTACCCTCTGCCTTCTCAGACTCAGAGAGTGTCATTTATCCAGTATATTTGACCATTTTTGACTTTTAATATTTGTCTTTCATTCATCTATCTCATATTCCTGTCAGTGTGACTGACAGAAAGTAGAACATAACATACAGTAATGTGCAGGCGCGTAATAAAAGACCTGAACCAGGGCAAAATGAAATGCCAATAGCAGAGAAACTTTTGCAAATCCAGACTCAGGCTTTATGCTTATTGTGATGCATTATATAAGCTCTGGCAATATTTAAGTCTGGCAGCGAGAAGCCTCCTAAGAGAACAGGCTCCGTTACATCTGCTCAATACTGAGTGTGTGAAAATCCAACAGGGAATAATGTGAAGGAGAGGAGCAACCTAGATGACAAACACACATTTCCGGTAAGTTCAAGTTTAAGTTAAATTTATTTGTCTTTCCAACCATAAAGGAATATATTTGAAAATAAATATTGCTTCCACAAGACAAAACAAATACATTTTAAAAACATCAGACTAAAGAAAAACAATGAAACAACTCAAGTGTGTGTGTGCATAAAAACCTATGTTTCAATAAGTAAAAAAAAAGATACACACACTGCTGCTATATTAATGCTCTAAATGTTATATACAGAACCTGTAAGCTTACTGTAAAATTATTGCCTTCTTATTCAAGCATGATCATACACAAATGTACTCCGAACCTTTTAGGTGTGACAGATAATATGTTATTACAGATGCTGGTGAGACAAGAGTAAGAAAAGCAGGCAGCTTCCTGGAACGTAGCAGTGTGTCAGTTCTGTCTGCACTCCAGTACACCCTGTATACTACTGAATGTCACTGCTCACATCTTCGACACCATAAACATTGATGAGACTACGCTAAAAATCATTTCACAGTTTGCAGTTTCCATCAAACCGTCTCTGCAATTTGCCCTCAGTCATGTACATCTCCATCCAGATAATGTGTTAATCTTCTCTACAGTGAAGACAGAGTCTCTGGAGATCACTTGTCTATTTCATGGGTAGTTTCACACAGAAACTAAAAGGGAAGCACAGTAACTTAATTATTCTGAACACTTCAAGTTGGATATCACATGACTCTATACATGCAGTAAAACACACTGTCGGATCAATAAGTAGTTTCCCAGGGTGTGATATAGATTCAGTGTGATTACATATGAGCATCTTAATAAAACCAGATAGCATAAGTGCTAATAAAAGAAAGATATGTATACAGGCAAGCAGTGGTTAAAGGGATACTTTGCAATCTTTTAAAACAGCTTTGTATCATATCACCATGGGTAGTATGTGTAAATGAACTGTGGTTAACTTCCCTCCATCTTAACAGCACCCAGATCTCCCTGATCTATATTTACACATA
Organism: Cephalopholis sonnerati; assembly: GCA_019142605.1. NCBI lineage: Eukaryota > Metazoa > Chordata > Actinopteri > Perciformes > Serranidae > Cephalopholis > Cephalopholis sonnerati. The sequence continues at coordinate 24,842,939 of JAGQAX010000003.1, read as the reverse complement.
ACTAGGTAGCAATGATAAAATATGAAGCAAAATTCTGTCACTATATTGCCTATTTTTCACCTAAAAATGTCCTCATATGAGAATCTGTGAACAAGAAGTGGGCATCAAACTGTTCCCCATACTGTATAAAAGGGGGCTGAAAAAACATAGATCAACCGGTTAAACTAAGCAGTGCTGATCAAATTTAAACAAAGATTCTGTTACTGCAAAGCCTATTTCTCACCTTAAATGTTTTCAGAAACATATTTTAGCTTATCTTTTAATGCCGGATTCACATTGGATGCAGAAGCGACACAGTGTGTCACTATGCCAATTTTCTGAATTTAAGTAATTGAGCTGTTTTCACTGGACGTAGTGCGGGGCCGAGTGCCCTGGCCAGCTTGCGATCTGCAGCAATAGTTTCAGCGTCTGGTCTACTCTTACTGCAGACTGCAAGCAAATCTGTCAAGAAAGCACGCTGAAAATCTTTTTTAAACACGATAAATTATATATTAGATATGATATAAACGATATGATGATGCATCCCATGTTTGTCGTTTGTGTCTAAACAAAGACAGAGAGAGATACACACGCAGTCACACACACACAGGCAGACAGAGCTCTACACGTGATCTAAACAGAGCAGAGAGCAGAATTGCTTGCTGTGAATGACCAGGCAACTGCTGACAGTTGGCTGCGTGACAATGTGCAAATCCCAGCGTCACATTTAACTGCAACACAAAATCATTTGTTATCAGTCTTCTGCCATATTGTTTCCTGTGGAAAAATGTCCAGGCTTGGGTTATGTCACGAGCTATTGTGTCACGTTATGTCAGTGTTTATTGGACAAACGGTGTATTCTTGCAGTTGTAGGTTTTCTACCTCTTGAGCAAAAGCAAATGTCACTGCCCTTTTCTCCTGTTTTCTCCGGTCATATAGCACCAATTTCAAAAATATTTGTGTCTTCCCTCTGCAAAGACAGACTATGAAAAGACCATCTTTCCAGCAGTGAAATACTTCTTTAAAGATTGTAATATTGTATCTTTCACTCAAGATTGCTTATGGCTGTAAGTAGGGATATAAAGTATAAACTGCCCCTGTTTTGTCTTTGCAAATCTGACACATTTACAGATGATGGCTTTTAAAGAAACCGTGTGTAAATTAAAAGATAGAGGACCAAGTCTTGAGCCTTGGGGTACGCCACCTGTAATGTTGACTGGTCACACAGTATATGTCGTTTTGATCTGGTTTAATACTTTTTCATATTCAAGGAGGATGTAATGGTCAACAGTGTCACTTGATGTCACAGTGTGGGAATATGTGGACAGGGATTGGACCCAAAAGCACCTGCTGAGGACAATTTCAGTGATTTATTGATGAGCTGAAGCTTACAGGTGGTCCAAATAAGGCAGTAAGTCTCACGGGCAGTTAACAAGTAGACAGGCAAAAGGCCAACAGATAAGAGACACAGAAAACACAATATAGTAACAATGACAATCTAACACAAAGAAAGTGGGCCAGCATAAGTAGTGAGTGACTGATGAGGGAAGTGAGAACAGGTGAGCAAGTTGGGTGAAAAATTCAGAGGACATCAGGTGCACAGGTGGGAAACTGCACCTATTAGTCTGTGAGAAAGAGTGAATGTGTCTGGAGAAGGGGACAGAGAGGCAGGATGCTACACTTAAAATGTTTTAGTTTAGCAGAAGAACAAGCAGCAACATTGTGAATCAATTCTCTTGAAGAAGTTCTAAAAGTTGACAAATTTGCCTTATTAGCTCACATATGGGAAATATCGTGATGATTAGGCTTGTCTCTTCCACTTGCTTTAAGGATGTCTGCTTGTCATACACAGTAAAAAGTCCAGATACTGTCTCAGTCACATCTCACTACTTTTTTGTTACTGTAGCTCCCCAGTGAGGATAACATCTTTCAGGTAGAAAGATGCTTCTGAGTTGAGACCGCAGAGTTACAGCAACGGAAAACCTTGGAATACTGATGAAATCTAGAGTGCGACTATTTTTAGATTTGTTGTCAGCAACATGCATTTCTGAAAATGAATGCTTTTGAGTCAGCTGTGTTCTCAACATGTTGATTAAATATGTAGAATTATTTCACAATAATGTCTGTCCTTCACCTTTTACAGTTTCTTGAACAAGTTTCTGTTAAATAGTCCAGTTTTGTATCACAATATATCACACTATCATTGATAAATGTGTTATTAGTAAGAGGTCTGATGAATTTAGGACAGTCACATGATGAGAATACCAAGTACACAGATTTACATTCAGCAGAAATTGAAGAAGAAATATAGCAAAATTAAGTGTGTACATTTCTGTCTAAGTGAAGCACCAAGCTACCTCTTTCTACTTGAGACACTCATAATTTAGAGAACCCACAAAAACTTAATTTATTTAAGATTTTAGATGGAACATCTTTGAATAAAACAAAAGATCATTGCATAACCTAGCTCACTGTATCCCTTAGAGTCTCAATATTCCTTTAAGTCTGGCCATCTTGGCTTAAACAACTGGAAACTTCATCAGTACCTGAACTGTCCTATCATGTTACAGGATACACTTGCACTTGCAAGATGTTTACTATCACCATCCTGCTTCTGTTGAGATTTATTTGAAAAGGGTTAGCCATCTCAGGTTTTAGAAAATTTAAAATGTAATTTGATTTAATAATATATACAAATGTATTGGTAAAATATATAAAAAAATATTGACCGAAGAGATATGGGATATGAAGAAATAAGTGTGAATGTGGGTGCGATGGATGAAAAAGAGAGTAGGTCAGTTTGTTAGCAGAGGAGACTGCATGTCTCTGGGCTTCTGTGTGCTCTGCTTTGGGGATTTAGCGGCAAGTGAAGCGAAAAAGACAGTAATGAAGAGAAGCAGTGAGGAATGATACGGCACTCTTCTGAAATTTAAACATACTGATGATACAGCATCTGCCTACAATCACAGAGCGAAACACTGCACTTAGAAACCAGAGTCAGATTATATTAAATCAGATTTATGTAACCGTAATGTGGTCTGTTTACCTTTAGAGTCAGTTTATTTCACTTTGTTTTTCTCCGTTCATGTTTACTTACAGTTTCATTGCAGAGGAAAGTCACATTATGGTATAACCCTGCAAAGTCTTTCTGTCTTTCTTGCTCCGTGTTTGTCTCCCCTGGGATGTTTTTGTGGGATCATATTGTCACACTGCTGTGTTCATCCCTGGGTGCTTTAGTTTCAGAGTGACAGCTCAATGCCTTGTTCTTCAAATCACAAAACAGTGAATTGTAAACAGTGACTATGGTGGTTCACAAAAGCCGCCAGCTGAATGATGTGTTTTACACAGCTGCTTGCTTTTTTCTTACGGTGTGTTTAAACTAAATGCACAACGAACACACACCACCAGTTTCTGTGGTAAGTATTATAAACAACAGGTTCACCTACTCAGCTATTCCGAGAGCTTTTGACCATACCCTAGAGCCTTTTCAGAAAGGTGTTATCACATGATCAAAATACAGGATCTTGTCAAGTGATAACAGGTGGTCATATATGGCAGTTTCTAGTGTCAGATCTGTTTGTACTCCCTGAGGACAGAACCCTTTCACCCGAGGGAAAAACAAGGGTGATAGATCACTAGTAACAGCTGCAATGAGCATGGTCTGTGAGCGGCCACAGCACCGACTGAGAAGGGGTCAAGGTCAGGAGTTGGTGGACATCCGGAGAAAGATCAAGGAAACCATTCACATCCAACAGCAGAGAATCTCCATCTTTGAACCGTGACAGCAGTTATGACCTTTACACCCATAGACGACCACCTCTTAGACATTTCTTCTTTCACCCTTCTTCTTTAGTCGATTTTTATAGAGATTGAAGTAATGATCTTGAAATTTTGATTTGAACAAATGTGGCCTATTGTTGAAAGTATTTCAACATTTATGTAGGGTAACATCTGCCCAAAAAAAGCTGTATTAAGTTATTGCTAATGCAAACCAAACATTTCCCGCTGCTGCAGCTTCACATTAAAAGCATTTAACAAGCAAAACATGAGTTGACTTTTATTGTGGAGCAGTCACAGGAAATGCAGTGTGGTTTCCAATGATGCTCACTGCTATTATTGATCATGAATGTGTCTACAAACAGTAATTTTCAGCATTTCTTGACAGCTTGTCAGTTTAATATATTGCAGGTAGTAATGGAGTAAGAGGGAGCAGCCACAGTGAGCTGTTAGATGAAGAGCTGCTGGTGACAAGCTGCACTCCTGGAACTTAGCAATTTAACCAATTTTCAGTTTCACTGTGCCCTGCTGTCCACAGACTCATGCCGTATGCAGTGTAAAATCACAGAATGATAGAGGAGGGCCAGTTATTGTCTGACTTCTTTATTAAACAGCAGTAGTTTGCTTGATGTCCCCAGAGCTCTGTGACCCGCAGTGTTAAACCACATTTACTGTTACTGCCACTTTAAATACCAATCCAGTTGCTTTTGGCTTCCCACTTCATCTCTATGCAATGACCATGACAATTTTTGTCTCTGACTGTTAGAAGGACACACAAGAGGGACTCTTCTGAACACTGTTGATCATTTTACAGCCCATTTTTAAATGGTATCTTCCAATGGTTCCTGTGTCCTCAGTTTGAGACATGTGCAACTGAACAGATATGCTCCTGTTTTAATCAATACAACTTTCTACACCAGCAGCTCAACAGCTGAGGGTAAATTCAAAGTTAAAGGGAAGGTACGCCAATTTACAGTTCAAAGTTTGTTTACAGCGAGTGTGAAAAAGTAGTATGAAGGTTTTTTTGGCTCTAGAGGGAGCTGTGCAAAGGCCGATCAATTGCCTCCACTGATGTCACTAAAGTCAGCGTTGGTTGAGGCTGAAGACTAAAAACTTTGAAAATAATCAAAATCTGGGGGTAGAGGCTGAGAACCACTGCAGCCCACTCCTCATCTCTGCTCGACGGTAGCAGCTCAAGGCTACATTAGCTGCCAGTAGCATATCCCACCTGAATATCCACTTAAAATAAAAAGACAATATCTCTAGTCCTGCTGCAATCATTTTGCCACTTTTATATAAAACAATGTTACAGAAGTGTAACGCTAAATTAGTGGAGTAACCTTTTGACATAGGTGAATGCAGCCCGAGTCTTACTGTTGTTCTATAAGTCAATTTTTCTTCCAACTTCGGAGAATAACTACACCAATATCATGTCAGAGTGCCAAAACTCTTGTAGTTCACCAGGAGTGCTGTGGCTGAATGCATCCAGTGTAGACACTGACAGAGGGCTTAAGCAGCTCCCGCTGCACTGCTGAAGCTTTACTTATGCAGCTGGTGTCCTCAAGGTGTTAAAGACTTTTCACAGCGGTGCAAGAAAATCACACTTCCTCCTATTTCGCTCCTGAATGTAAACATTGGTTTCCATTGCCTTAAATTAATCTGGCATTTAGTGTGGTCACACATGGAGGCTCACACTTGCGATAGAGTATCTGTGAGGTCATGTGTGTGCATTCCCACACTTACTGGACACACAAAATATTGTTATAATACTGCACTTTTTAATTCTGTATATATTTTTTCATATACTTTCTCCTTAGACTGTTTTTGTACATTTTATTTCTGCTCAAGCTGCGATACTTTCTATAGTTCAAGTCTTTTTCTCGCTGTGTCTGTCTTTCTCTCACAATATACCTCCATATATTTAATTTCAGTTGTGTACACAAGCCACAAAAGCATAGAAAGAGGGTAGATTAGCTAACTAAGTAGCAGGTGCTTCAAGATTCTAATATAAACTGAGTAAATACATAAGTGATAAAAAAAGGCTTTCACAGCTGGTGCGGAAGTGCAGTGATTTAAACTAGGCAAAGTTCTTTTCTTTACTTTCACTGCGTTGAGAGGCTTCCTTATTGTCATTATGAAAAGGTCATTGATAATTAATCATAGATAGCTTCACACGAATCTCTTGCATTTCTTTGCCACTTTGATTCGGCATCATTTGCATAAAACTCAGACAAACAGAAATGTGCTCTGAAGTCATTAAAGTTGGATAAACATTGTGTAAAAGTCAGGGGGTGATTGCGGTCTTCACGAGTGCTAGATTTTTTTTTATGTATAATTCATTACAATATTTTCTGTTAAAAAGCATAATTGTAATGCACCTATAATTATACTTAATGAGAAACAGTGTGCTTAAATTATGTGTGAATAGCTTATGAGCTTTGAATACTTAAATATTTTTATTTTTTGGGTTTCGTGTCGGACAAATTAAGAGAAAAAGTCCAATTTTGGTCTGACAAAAAAGTCATGGCTACTTGGCAACAAAATACTTGAGGCCTCTCATGCTGTCCCTGAAAATGAACATGTATTAAAGGCATGGTATGGAATTCTTTTCTGAGGCCATTTTTGCAAAATTGCTTGAAATCCATGTTACAACCCAATCACGGTCACTGAATTGCATGTACTGATATAAAAATAAAAAAAATATCAGTGACCTTTGGAATGGGTAGGGCTCTAAAAACTCCAGCCAACCATCCTGACCAATCTGCATACAACAAATGGACGGTGACAGGTCAGTCGAACTGTCACCTCCCCCTCCCCCTCTGTGCGTACTGTTTCGTGCACAGCGCACACAGTTAATGCGATTCAGTGAACCAATTCATGTAAGATGGCAGAGAAGGCACCAACACCAGCCGTTAGTGCTAATCGAAAAAGGAAATCGGTATACGAGAGAGCTACTGCTAAAAAAAAAAAGGTGGATGCCGAAAGAGCTGAAACATGAGTGAACATCGGTGTGGCTTTTCGGCGTTGGCATCAACTTAAAGATCAGAAAGGTCTTCCAAGTGATGCAATGGTCGCCCTTTTTTTGCTGGACAGGTAAGACAGCATTTTTATTCGATTCTACTAAGCGTTCAGTAGCTTGGCAATGGCACTTCTGTGCACTATCCTTGTTCGCTCACACTCACTCGCCTCTGTGAACAAGCAATGCACGTTCGTGTTCTTTGGAGGCGTGACTCCTTGGGGAAGAGGGTAGGACCTTTTTGATTGTGGATTTAAGTTAAATGATTGAACGTGCTGTAATCAAAATGGGCATTCAGACAGAAAGTCACTGTCAAAAGGATGATGTGCTGAACTAGAATCAGACTCTACACTGTACTGTCATAAATCTACAGGACCATCAGATCAGCAGCACAAAGGCCACCAAATGTAAATATTAGTTTTGAGTGTGTGAAAGCAGGTTTATCAATGAGGTCATCAGCTGGGCCTGTTAAATTGAAAAACACCCACATCAGGTCAACCTCAGTGTTACTTTTCAGGCGGATGAATGAGTGTGTTTATGTGGATGAAGGCATTTCGGTTATGAGGCTTATCCCAGTTTTGTCATGTTTGGCAAAAACGGCAGTTCTTTGAATGGCCACTTGAGGCTTCTTGTAGAAGCGAGTCAATCATATAAAAAATGTTTCTAGTCTCTATATCTGATCTATTCCTTCATGACAACTGTGCAGAGTTTGAATTGTTTAAATGTTATTAAGGCTTAAATATACACATATTTAAGGGTGGGGCCATTTAAGTGACAGGTCTGCAAGGTGCTGCCACAGTCTATGAGTCAGATCCACATCTTGTCCTAATTTGGTCACTTCTAGCTCCAAAAAGGATAGCGATGGCATAAATGCTGAACTCGAGGCTTCAAAATGGCAGTCCATAAACCAATGAGTAATGTTACAGTAGTTACGTCCATAATTTTAAATGGTATATGATTCACTGTCACTGTCACTGGCCACGCCCACACGGCGCATTGAGCTACATGCATGCATGAAGGGATGAGCTGTAATGGTGTACCATCAATATGTCTGTGAACAAGTGTTGCCATGTTTGCAGTCAGAATTTGAGAGTACTACCCCAACAGAAAGTTCCACATCAGCTGCAGCCATCCTGGTTGTTTTTGAAATGCCACAACTTCTCTTTACAAAGCTAGGTTTATGCTCGTCGTGTCCTCAGAGGGAGGGGACATCATCACATATTTTGCATCAAGAGCGAATACTCCTGAAGTTGTCGTTCATCATATCTAACACGCCCCATGTAAGATAAATGGTTGTGATCAGTTTAAAGAGGGATTGGCTGGGTGGAAATCTGTTTAATCGGGAGGGGGACCAGAAGCATCTGCCAGAGCAAATAAAAAATGAGCTTGCAGATTTGTCTGGGTCCCGTTGCTACAGGTGAACCTTATCTTGACCATTATCTGCTATAGCTGTTAAATAAAATTGTTAACTAACCTGTTTGCTGTCTGAAGCTAATGACAGCATGTAACAAATAACTTAAAATCACCTGTCAGGTTATTGTTTTGCAATTTTTATATTTCATTAGTGGACTCCATGTGTTGCCAGTTTACTAAATTACTTACTGTGTGGTATAGTGACTTAGAGTCATCATCTTTCCAGGTGAGACTTTGTGGTTTCTTTTTGGAATGAGGGACAGTGAAATGGTTTGACAGTACACAGTATGTTAAGTTTCCTTGTTGTGGTCATTTTATCCATATGGGCATGCCTCTGTGAATGCCAGTGTCAGATTTCTGTGTTACCCCCAGCAGCCTATAATCAGTAGTAACCTTGGTGATCCCCTGACCTATCCTCTAGAGCCACCAAATTGTCAGATCAATTTGTCCAGTACACTGGCTCATGACCAGATACCTGCAAACGTAATGACATGCCCATCAGCCTCAGCTGTACTTTGGCCTCACAGAGCCATTAGTATGGCTGTAGACTCTTGTTACAGTCCAGTCACTAGAAAAAGATGTTGGTATTGTACAGGCTACTGGTCTGCAGGCTGTTCTTATGCACTATTTGTACGTATTACCTTCCTACAAAAAGTAATGCACCACAAATTGTATGAAACTCACGTATTAATGAGCCAGTAATTCATGTTTATCTCACAAAATTGGGTAGGCTGTGATCAATGCGCTGACAGGATTACAGAAGTAAGTAGTCCCTGTATGGAGGCAGGTTGGAGTGGTGGATTGGTCAAACAAACACAGGACTTTCCCTCAGAGACCGGTGTTTAGAACTGTGTCAAACCAAGTGAATGTTGAGTTATGTCACCATGTTTCTTTTCCTCAATCTCAGCTACGCAACCTTACGTTAAGTATGTAACATTATTTGTTGGGCTTTTATTTATTTGATATCATATGAACCGTTATAAGTGATTTTCTGTAAAATATCATATGAACAGTTGTATAAGGATACGGTGCATTTCTGCAAACCATATGTTTGTACATTTGTACATTTCATACTGTCACACTGCTATGCTAAACCTCGCTCGTGAAACAGCATCAACTAAGGCTAGCAAACCTGTAACTTAGTGCTTCTCCCTACGTGTTGCATTAGATGTGAGACATGTGCCTGGACTTCTGTGGGTGAGTGTGACTTCTCCTATCTGTGGTGTGTGTGGTTGACTCACCGCCAGGCCACCAGCTTTTGCTCCTCACGACCAGCTCGATCGTACCTGATCGGCGGACCAGTCAGCTGGCTCTTCTTCATGGTTGTCCATAGTGAATGTGTATTTACATGGATAACTTGTGATGTCAAAAGCCTTCTCAGTCTCTTTTGTCTTCAGAATGTCTTGCCTCAGGCGTCTCCCTCGTGGCGTGCCCGCTCAGCCCAAAGGCCTCTCCAGCTCTTCCTCCAGGTGCGGCTAATAGCGGCTAATGAGTCATTACCACCAATCCCCCAGGTGTGACGTCAGTGTTGACCCTGCCTCCTACCATCTGTCTAAACCACACCCATAAGACATTCATTACACTACCAATAAAGCTTTCCTAACAATACATGTGACACAGTCCAGATTACATGTATATGAGCTGAGTCTCTTATAAGGAAGAGGAGGGAAGGGTGGATGTGACACCTGGGTGAGACGGCTGCCGAGTAGCAGACCGCAGCAGACCACTGTTTGAGACCAACGAATGCAGGTGTTTTTTAATGAGAGTTCAGGACATGTCCAGCTGTGCTTGTAGAGGTTAAACCAGGTATTCTAAGCTGACGCATGATGTTTTCCTAACCTTAATGAAATAGTTTTGATGCCATGACCCAACCACACATAAAATTGAAACATGAAGACGCAAAAAGTTTCAACATATAAATTAGCTATTAAATGTACAATTGTAAGACATGCAGAGAAACGCAATGGTGACATTTATTCTGCCATTGACAATATCTCTGGTCTCATTTTTGTCTGATTTGTAGTCACTGAATTTGTTGACCAGCATTGTTTTCATTTTTTCACTACTGCTTTCTGCAAAAAATCTCAGTGGTTCTCTTTTTAACTTTAATTGTAAATGTGTAAATCTGCTGCATAGCTGTGTACCTACACACATGGAGTGACAAGGGCAGAAGAGTGTGTGCCTGCATCCGCTCTTCTCAACAGCAATACAACAGCTGACACCTCTACTGTAGCTGAAAACAGCCCATTCAGTGCCTGAGAAAACACATTATATCAGCAGATATTTTCACCAACACCTGAGAACAGTGTGTGTCTGCACTCTGCACACCTTCGCACAGTGAGTTCTTTCTAGCTCAGTTGTAACATAGATTTCTTTATTTTGATCCTCAGTTGTTATCATGTCTTTTCAGCCAAAGCAATTATGGTGACAAACAATATAACCACTAGCATGCAATGCTGACAAACAAACGTATTAACAGGTTAATAAATCAATAAAACAAGCGCAATGCTGGTAAACAATGCACCAGCAAGCTTTCTGCAGTCACACAGCCATTCTGACTTAATAACACTCAAGGGTACCTGTCTGAGCAACTTTGTGCCCCAGTCAGAGAACCTCCTCCTCAGTCAGTCTGGCTCACACTGCTGCTGCTGCTGAATGCCCAATTCACCTGCTAGTGTTAACGTGGACTACAGACCTATTGCAACCAGCTCCCTGCGGGCACAGCCTGGCCTTCCAAAGTAGCTGGTCCAACCCCACCAACACCTCAGCATACTAAGGCATTTTCTTTTCTTATGCCTCATCTACCATGCTCTCCCTTGTGAACTCCACAAAATATAGCCCGCAATCTGCTGAACCTCTGACCACAAGCTTGCTACATGAAATACAAGTAAAGAAATATAACTTACTAAGATAAGTTCAACCCTCTGACTAAGGCTGCTTTGTGATATATCCCTAAGAGTGCAGCTCAGCGGTGCTCTAAGTTGGTGGAGTTTAAAAGAGCAGAGATTTCAGCTGTTAAATACTAAATGTGTTTACAGAGTACAACCAGCATTTTATGCACCTTTGATCTCGTGGCCGATTCTGGTCAGACATTCATTCTGTATGCTGCCAGTATTGTTTAGTTTGCAATGAAGCTTTGGACAAGATTCAAATGAATACGCCTGTCTCTTCACTGATGTTTTTACATTTATTCCATAGGTGAATATCTGCTATTTCTACCTGCACTAATCTTCTCCATCACTTCTGCTTTTCACTCTGTGAAAGTCCCTCTTATCATAACCAAATCTGTACTTGTATGCTGTTTCCTTAAAGCCCCTGAAAAGTTGGTTTCAATGGTTAAAGGTCCAGTGTGTAGGATTTCGGGGGATATATTGGCAGAAATGGAATTAATTTTATGTTTAATAAGTATGTTTTGCTAGTGTATAATCACTGCCATGTTTCTACAGTGGCCCAAAACTGGCTCTGAGACCTGGCCAAGACAGGTTCAAGTAGCAGCAGGACGTCAACATCAAATCACAACAGCAAAAATATGTCAAAAATACATAATACAGTGCATTAACAAAGCAGCAATACTTAGTGTGGAGTTGTTTAGTTAACTGAAGCATCTGCAAATAGCAGTGACCACTGACCTTTTCCCAACTAGGCCCCACCCTTTTCCATACAACAAGAATAGCACTGACAGAAACACAAAGATATAGAAATCTTGCATATGAAAAAACCAACATGGTTCATAGTTTGGCAGAATATTGTGTGCTGACGTAGAACCACATTGAGAAAGTAGGATAAGACTTTAATATTATTGACTATGTCTTTCAGATTGCACAACCATCCACTTGTAACCTTCAGGATTTTCCGATTCAGTGGACTGTCATTTGACTTTGCCGTCACCAGAATCATGGAGACCCTGCTCTCCCATCTTCATGGGCCTTTATTTAATAAGAGGCTCTTGCTAATGAGGTCTAATCACTACGGTTTCTGTTGCCAACGTATAGATAGTTATATGCTCTCAAATAATCCCTCCTTATTGAAAAGCTCTTTATCCTGCTGTTAATTATGGAGTTCCTGTAAAAGCTGTAGCCTCACTGTAATTCAAATCATTTAATATTTGCTTCATTAGGCTAAAAATAATCAGATGGGAGTTTAACAGTAATGTAATGCTTTAGTAATTTAATTAATGGTGGCTTCATTAGGGCTTCACTTAGTATTTTATTGGATTAGAGAGTTTGCCAGATACCTGTAGAAATATGTTGCTGTGTGTCTGTAATATTGATTATGTAAACCAAAACCTGAAATTGATGTTAAGAAATGAATTCATGAATGCTGATCATTTCTTAAAATGAAACAAAGGTATGGATACTTTCTTGCTAGGACAACCAGCGCCCCACCCAGCTTAGTCTTGGCTAACATCTATGCAGTGTTGCGCTTTATTGAAGCTTTCGCTCTACTGGACTCTGATAAAAGTGTAACACACAGAAAGCTCAACAATGAGGTGAAACACTGCATAGATGTGAGTGTGCGGAAATCTTTTCTATCAGTTTGAAGCTTTCTGGGTAACAATTATATCTCACTGTGGAAAAGTGAAATGGCAGATAAAAAACAAACAAACAAAAAAAAAAGGAAAAAAGCCCACTCAAAGACAGGATCACAGCACTATAACCCACTTCACATAGTTTGTCTGTCTATTGTTCAGGACTGTCATTTAGTTTTGAGCGCAGCACTGATTTGCTTAATTCGTCAAAAGACTAGAGATTACACTTTGGCACTGCCTCACTTTAGTAGCTGGTGATGTGCTGAGCCATTTTAATCATGCTCTGGGTCTGTTGTTGCTCATAACTGTGGTGATGCTCACTTTCTACTGTATTGCAGGTGGTTGCTTTTTTGCAAGTGAATCAACTTGTGCCAGAAATGGAATATAAGTATGTATTTTTTATTCTTTAGTATCTGAAAATAAGAATCATAATGTTTTCATTACCTTAGAATGAGTCAGTCATATTTCATTCTAGTCCATGGGTCCTCGCCAATGGAGTCTGCCATGTTCAACTGCCATGTTTCTACAGTAGTAGCCTAAAATGGACAAACCAAACACTGGCTCTACAAAGGGCATTTCACATTTTGTGTCCCTGCAACGTGTTTGGCAACAAGCCAAACAGCTTCTGAGATTTATAATGTGAGACTCCTTTATTCAGTGTTTTAAGTTTAAATCACCTGATCTATTTGTTTTAAAGCTGAAGTGATCTCCTGAACAATGAACACTGAAGAAATTCTAAGTGGAAGTTTGTGCTTGCCACATGGGAGAAGTTTCAGCTAGCTGCAATCTGCAATCCTCACTGCTAGATGTGACTACATCTTACACACTTTGCAACTTTAATACATGTTATTATGTGATTAACAAACAGCTCTGATAACTTATTTTTCTGTGTGAATAAAGTATGTAGAAACATTTTCTCTGAAGACCATTCTTGAAATTGGTATCACTTCCAAGGTTTCTCACTTATGAGAACACATAAAACACTTATGTGGTGCGTGCATACAGAATACTGTCTGATTTTTTTGCAGTGTATCTCAGTAGAAAGGACAGCAAGAGTGTGCCCAGAAGATAAGGGCAGACCTCACAGGGCCAGAGCTGACGTGAAAGAGCTCTGTCAAAGAGCCAACCATGTGGAGAAGAAAGCTGCTAGTATTTCTAGGTCACAGAGACCATGTGAGTGTGCTCCAAGCTCCTTCAACTGGACTGAATGATTTATTACTCGGTCAAGAGTCAAGAACAGAGACAGAAGAGGGTAGCAAGGAAATAAAATATGGAAGGAAATGAAGAAAATGGAAGGAGGGGAGATAAAAATAAATTAAATTTATTCATAAACTATGACATCTTTCAAAAAATGTTATAATGTGCGGTGCTGGATAAAACTGAAAGAAAATTCAATGAGCAAAAGTGTGTGTGTGTGTGTGTGTGTGTGTGTGTGTGTGTGAGAGAGGGAGAGATGGAGAAAGAGAGAGACATAAAAAAGTAAAAAGTGGTCAGTTGAAGCAATGAAGTTTGGACACAAAACCTAATGGAAAAAACAAAAACATAAAACTTCAAAAACAAGATGACAAAACCAAATTAGAAAAAAAATCAAAGCAAGCACTAAAGGAAGTGTAAGCAATATCAGCATTTTTGTGAACTTTCTGTCCATTCTCACCAACTTTCTGCTCCCCAGAGAGCTAAGCTGTTCAGTGTGGCAAAACAGTGGAATTACAACCTCCAGGTCCATTAGAGGATACAGCTGATTGTAAAATAATGGATGTAGCTACTGGAAAGTCTTCCATAGGTTTATAGACCCACATTTTGAAGCCTTGAGTTCAGCATTCTGGCTGGTGCCATCTTGTTTTGTTGCAGCCAGAAGTGGCCATATTCAAATGAGAGGGTGGAGGTGTGGAGGAGCGAGGGGTGGATCTGACTCTTAGACTGCAGTGACACCTCGCTGACAGTCTATCAGTCAAAAGCCCTGTTACCACCAAACACTTTCTGTATGGTACCTTTGGAACCAAAAATAACCCTTCAGACATGGTACCTAGACCCTAGCGTTTCCACCGCAAACAGTACTCTTTCATGTGGGCGGGGTTGTTGTCACTACTGCTCCATCCAGCACTCACTGTGTTTCCTCCTCTATCAGTCTGCACCTCGTTTATCGTCCACAGAATGCAGCTGCAGGTTGATATTCACACACAGCTCAGCCCTGAGCAGAGTGACTGTCCTCTACTGACCAATCAACGGACTGCAGTGTTCACAGCTCCACCTTTTAGAACCAGATCTGTGTGCTAGGTACCCCAACAGAGGGTTGACTAAAAATGGGGACGGTAGGGAACGATTCCATTGGTACCACCCACAACTTTTCACAGTGGAAATGGAATAAAAGCGCACCAAACTGAAATTAATTGTACCCTACTTCTTGGTGGAAACAAGGCTTAATTCAACTCTTTCTTTTTTTATTTGCTGATGCACTGTCTTACTGAGCCCAGACTGGGACAGATTTAATGATGCGACTGGGCTAACTCAGCGTCAATTACCAAAGAAACAACGGGCCGATCTACCTGTTTAATGTGCCTCTATATCCCACATTGCCAGTCCAGCCCCAAAAGCCACATCAATGTAAATGCAGGTTTTGCATGACTGTATTCTCTTTTTTCTGGTGGCTTTGTTTTGTTGTTTCTTTTCTTCAGCAGTCTTCAGTTGCGCATTCTCTCTGGATTGGATAAAGTGGGAACAGGATACCAGAAAATTTAATTCTGTTTACTGCACAGCAGAGGGACTCATGTTGATGATCAAACACTCTGTTTCAGGGATGGCTGTCAGAGTGTAAAGCCATTAAACATGATTTTCAACAAAAAATAACACTTACAGGACCTTTAATAAGAAGTACAATAACAAAAGAATCACAAGAAAATGCTTTCAAGTTTAAGTCTGGGGAAAACTCAATGTCAAAAATTCCTTGACAGGGATAATCAGGTTAAAAGTGCCCACCATTGATTTTAAACAGCTTCCTGATGAGTCTCTTTAGGAGGTGAGTGGCATTTTGTTTATTTTAGTGCAGAATGTAAAAGGAGTTCAAAAACAGCATACATCAGAAGTATTTGAAGCTAAAACTCAAAGTGTCTGATCACCATGACTGGTGTTAAAGCCCAGTGTGTGGGAGGTTTTGTATAAATGCCCAGAAATAAATGCATCACACTCACCCTACAAGCTAAACCTGTTAAACTAGTCAGGACCATAAAATTCTGTAATAATCTGATGTAATGTATTTTGTAAAAACACACACACATATGATCACACGTCCATTTACAGAGTAAACACAGAATACATACACAACATTCTCCAATAAACCCAGAGAAGCGACAGGGTTTTTCTTCATATATACAACTACATGTTCCAGCCTTTATACACGGATAGTTGGTTCCTTTAGGCTCAGCAGCCTTCACAAAAATATTTGGATAAATTAGCTGTTAACTTGATTGTTGGTGAAAATTTGCATCAAGGAAAATCTTGTTAAAAGCAAAATTCTCAGATGTGTTAAAACACCTAACGATTGTGTGAAAATTAGTAAGTCAATTATTCTGTCTGTGTTACTACTGTAAAGCACAGGATCATCTGTCAAATAAATGTAATGCTAAATTTCGGTTGTCATTAAAACTGTTGTACCTGTTAAGTTTGACACAACCAGTGGGACTGGTGGAAGAGTGCAATGAAACACACAAAATAAAATGATACTGTGTTTATAACAAAGCACCAAAATCATGTTGATATTTTTGGGAAGACTTTACAACTAAAATATGGATTACAAAATGACACAAGGTTTTTCTTTTTAAACATCATTGATGAGAACTACCACTGAGTTGGCCTACATTCTGCTGATTCAATCAGTTTGCTGTACATCTTAAAGGGAAACTGCTTATTTTCAACCAGCACTGTGTCATCAGTGTGCACTGCAAGCACCTTGCTAACTTGCTGGTAGAGATCCAATGCATTTCGCATCCTGGACTTTTGCTGCCAGATGGGCAGTGAGCTCTGGTCTGATCTGATCACAACAAACACACTTAGGTGTGTACCAAAACAGCTGCACTGAAATAGTCCAGTCACTAGATGAGTGTTGGCATTGTATGTTTCTCTAAACCATGAATACATTACACTTGTACATTTTATATGTATCGTATCAATGTTTCTTGAGTGATGTAGTATGTGAGCTGACTCTGCCATCAGGAAGTGGAAGGATGGTGGATGGCATGACACCTAGGTGTAGGTCATATGCCAAGTCATATGTAACTTATGGTGCTTGAGACTAACGCTCTGAAACCAAGGATTTCTCATTTGGCATTTTCAGCTCCTCTGTCCTCGCCTCCTTCGCTCGCAACTCCCATGGGTGGGACTAAGATGTAAGAAGAGGAAGAGAGTGAGGAAAGTGAGGAGACATATTACCATAATGAAATGCACCTTAGGTGTTTTTTAGGGACCTGTCAGTGTAATTCCTGCTGATTTGGGCTGGTGGTTCAGTCCGCCTACCAACCCAGGGTCTCCTGAATTTGACGGCTTGGAAATGAGACTCAACAATCAACTATCTTTCCACAGAATTACAGAAACTTTAATGGAACCAGTTCAGTACCTCAGTACTGCATGTGTTACTTTAAATTATAAAAAGTAAACTGCACAGGAAAAAAAACAGAAGCCTCAACCTCCGCTTTGTTGAGCTTATTAGCAGCCTGAACATATTGTGTGTATTACTGAACACATAATATCATACAGCAATACAGCAGAGATAATTATATGGATACATTGACCTTTAACCTGTTGAATTTAAAAATGTCGAAACTCTGTAAAGTCGATAACCCTGGTTTTTACACATTGGTGATAAAGTTGGAAATGTTTCACGTCATGACATGCACAGAGCTGCCCGCACAAACCTTTTATTTTGGTCTCTGGGAGAATAGACCGTCTTTTTGAAGGGGGGGGCAGGTTCAGGTTGGCCTTTGAGCTGCCTGAAGGACCCACTTTCTTGGACTGCATCCTGTCTGGCCTTGGAATTTGAAAAGATCTTTCTCTGCAGGCCTTGGTGAACAGAATTAGCATTACACAAATGAACTCACTTTTCCTGGCTTTGTCTGGATAGTGAAAATAATTTGTTTATTTCAAAATGTAAAAATGATTAATTGAACATCCTGGCAACAGTCTACGTAAGACCAGAGCCCTAAATAAAGCTGTCATGGTATCTGTTGCTAGGTAACCACTAGCCAAACTTTCTCTTACTACTTTTAATTTATAGGTGACTGACATAACCACATGGCATTATTTAGTATTTAATTATTTCTTGTGATTATTTTCTCCTCTCATTATTTGTTCTATAAACACATCTTGGCACACATCTAAACAGTCATGTGACTTTAACCACACTCTATATATGTAGTGGGAGCAGACTTTCAGAGCAATTAACCCAATGTTAATGAGCACACACCTCTAAATTAAGTGGGCCAGAGCTAAACAGGCACTAGAGTGGATGAATCATGATAGCTTTGTAATCACACAGACAGGACAATAATTTACAGCTCTTTATTAAAAACCAGTGAATGGCCTACCAAAACATATCTTTATCAGTGATAGTATAGGATTCTACGAAGCTAAAAATAAGACTTTTGTTGAATCAGGAGTTTTCCCACAAGGCTTGTGGTCTGTTTCTCTAGTTTTGTGGACCTCCTTACCCACCCAGGCGATTCATCAGCCTCCACAGGTAAAGATATGAATCACAGTAATGAGTCTGATTTCTAGCCATGATATGCAATTAAGTCCATTTTATTTCAATATAACTTTTTATATGTCTGCATGCATCAGCTCACCACAGAGCACACAAGCAATAAGACTACAATGTTAAAAACTGAATCTGAACTTCTGGCATTCACTTTTCAGCTATACCTTTACACCATATCTCTTATATCTCTGCTTTTATTATGTTTCTCAAGTATTTTCTGTGCTTTCAGTTTTTTAATAATATGATCATGATTCATCTTGTGCTGGTGAAGTTCAGGGTCTAAAACCCTTGGTACAATTTGTTTGGGCAGATTTAAAACAGATCAAACATACTCAGGTGCATATCAAAACAACTGCACTGAAACCCTCCTGAGGATTTGGATTTGATTCTGGAGTATTTTCCATTGTCTCAATCTGACCTAACTAGGTGTACTCTGCAAGTCGAAGCTAAATGGCTCCAGTAGCTGGGTGCACCTGAGAAGAAGCTGAGGTCTGGCATGAACAGGAAGCAGTTTGCTGCCTTGTTTGGGTGGAGAGGGTCATGTACAGGACCTTCGTCTTTCTGGGTTCTGCCCCAGACACATCAATGAGCAGAGTGAATGCTCTTGTGGTTTACAGTAAGGTATTTTGATGTGAATGTTATCTGTATAAAAACAAATCAAACTTGACCAATTTAACAGCTAAGTAATTGATTCAGACCAGAGCAAGTGCAATAGGTGTAAAAATGCCCTAAAAAATCCTACACATTAAACTTGTACTGCAACTGGCAGAACGCTGAGGTAAATTTTAAGGAGCTACTGGTGGCAGGTGATGATTTGGGGAATTATGATCTACTGGCCCCTCTGCTATCAATCTGTGGTACATGCTACCTACAGTATAATACAATGAATTGGAGACTAACTGATATTATAGCCTATAAATTACCCAGAAAAGAAGAAGAGCATTCATTTTTTACTATTTACACATATCACAGCTTAATTAGACCGTCCCAACCAATGAGATCCCTAAAGTACAAATCTAAGTCCAGCTCTCACAGGAGAAGATTTCTACCAAGCAGCAACCTCTGAAGCCAAAAAAATGAAGCATATGTGGAAGTGCGAAAAACTGCAGTTCTCTAACACTTGAGGCTGGCTCCAGAAGTCAGTCAATCCCAATAGGCCCTCATGGTAAAATACCCAACTTTATAGCAGAAATAAACATGTTCACAGCCTGATGCAAAAAACAGTTTTGTTCTCCATAGCTAATTTCCTCCTTCATGACAACTGTATGGGGGATGGAAATTTTGTACAAATGGCGATTAACAATTTAAAACAATTTTAAACCTTATGCATATTTGAGATTGGGCTGCTGTGAGTGACAGGCTGTCTGCTGACAGTGTTTGTGGACATACAGTAGGGACAGACAACCATTCACACTCACATTCACACCTACGGCCAATTTAGAGTCACCAATTAACCTGCATGTCTTTGGACTGTGGGAGGAAGCCAGAGCACCCAGAGAAAACCCACGCTGACACGGGGAAAACGTGCAAACTCCACAGAATAAACAAACAAACAAACAAACAAACGAACAAACAAACAAACAAACAAACAAAAACAAGATGGTGATGGTTGAAATGTCAAACTTGAAGCTTCAAAACAGGAGTCCACAAACCAATGGGTGACATCACAGTAGCTGTGCCCATTATTTTTACAGTCTATCCTCCTGAGACCCCATGTCCCCATATGAGGACATCACATTTTGGGTTTACTTGACCTTATACTTCATTCTGCTTAACTTAGACCTGTTGTCCTTGTTCGTGGACACTTTCTCTGTGTGGTAGCAAGAGTACAATACACTAATCCATGTAAAAACAAGATGGCAGCCATCTCTGCCAAGTCAGTCTGGGTCCGATCCTGACAAAAACATGAACAAAGTACAAAACCTGATCAAATTTTACAGTTGAAACTTGTTAATTTTATGATTAATAGTGTTTGTAGTTTGATATGGCAACAAATTTGACCAATTTTAGCAACAATAACAAGTAAAGACACTGTTAAGTACTCGTTTGACAACAATGGGACTCTATTGTTGTCTTGTTTGAGGACATTGGGACTTAACTGTCATTGACAGTGTTTTGTTTATTATACTTATTGGGTGCTACTGATCCCAAAATAGCTAGGAGAAATTAAAAATGTATACCAAACAGAAGTTCAGGTCCAACTTCTTGCAGCTCTGATTCCTAAATCTATACATCAGGACATGTTCTTGCTCAGTAGCAGTCCATACAAATATAAGATGTACACTATATCCCTGTTAATCATCCACAGGTACAATTAAACTCCCAACACTGAAAACACACCTCTAAGTAAAAGTTTAACACAGGATCACACAATAGAGCTGGAGACTTTTTTTTATTTTCACACTTAGCAGAGAAACACAAAGAACTGTCTATTTTTCCACTCAGTGTAGCCTGGATTTCCATCTGGCAAAATCCAGCCAAATAATTATCTCCAAACACTGGCCTGGCTTTTTCAAGTCATGCTGCTTTTGTACCACCATTAGTCAAAGCCCTTCAAAGCCTGTCTTCACAATAGCCAGTAACCCAAAAAGCCCCATTGATACTGAATTGGTTTAACAGGAGGTCGGTGCACTAATATCTGCTATTTGAGTAATTATTAAGCACAGTGTGTTCATTTTTTTGGCTTCCTTTATGGCCTGTAATAAGTCCAGTGACACAACAGCAGGTCAAATGAGTTCTATCTGAACTGACATCACCAAACTCAATTTATGCAACGATTATAATTCTATCCAGAGTGGACATGTCTCTGACTCCCCCCTCAGTACCTCAAGAAACTGCTGTTTTGTGACAAAGCTCAAAGCCTCCTATAGTTAAGTCTGGAAGTTTTGGGGGTTCTTCTGTTGTATATTGTTGTTTTAATCGCAATTAAAATGTATGCATGGTTGTATGTAAGAGTATTAAGTATGGTGCGTATGAGTATGAATGTATGGATGCATGTGTGTATAAAGATATGTATAGTTTTTTTTTTTAAATAAAATCATATATAGACAACTTTTCTTATTGTAAATTCTGCATCTCAGTTAGCTGTGACCCTTAATGTCAATAAACTCAAACTCAAACTCAGTATGTGCCTGTGAAGAGCTTCGCCATTTACATTTTATCTGCAGTTTTACAGCCCGTGGAACAGAAACATACTGCTGGCCAGTGTGACCAACACTTCTCCTGACAGAGTTGTGCAGACCACAAGAAATGAATCCAGGACAGGTGTCCAGGACCCCATCGCCATCTTTTTTTCTGTGAACACAGATTACAGTGTGCATGCCCAGATGCACAATCAATGGCACAAACAATAGTTGTTCCAGACATCCTCCATTTAAGAATTATGGAGGCCAGTGTGCTCTTTGGAACCTTCAATGCAACAGATTTTTTTTGTAGCTTTCCCCACATCTGTGCCTCGAAACATGCCTGTTTCTGAGCTCTGCAGGCACTTCCTGACATCTCGTGACTTGGTTTTTGCTCTTATATGAATTGTGAGCTGTGAGAGAGGTGAGTGCCTTTCCAAATGAGGTCCACTCAATTGAACTGACAACAGGTGGATTCCAATCAAGGTGTAGAAAGTATGGACTGTATATAGAAGGTATATACTATATCTCCAACCATGTCTTTGTAGCATTCTGCCCTCAATGCACATGCATGAAGGAGAGAGATGCACTCCAATGCAATGTGTGCATCAGATGTCCTAAACTAGTTTCCAGATTGGTTTTACTGTTTGATAAATAAGACAGGTCTCCAGGCGTAGCACGCAGCTGAGAGCAGGCAGGTTTAGTGATCCTGGTCCTCTGTGTTCTTCCCTCAACCTCATATTCTTCCTTTATTTCTCACTCCACCTCCTTTCTTCCTCCCTCATTCAGTGCTTTTGCTGCCCCTTTCTCAGCACGTCATCTCTCCCGCTCCCTTTTTCAATCCACTCCATCACCTGCATCTCCCCCACCTATGAGATCTTCTCTGGCTTTAGTCTCTGTCAGACCACCGTGTCCTGCTCTTTTTTCATGATGTGAAGCAAAGGCAGCTGCTGCAGATTTAAGGCAGTGGGGGCTATAGGGGGGCTGCACTCCATCTTATCATCCATATAGCCTCTACTGCTGCATTGGGGGATTCTTGAACTCCACCCACTGGCATTTGCAGAGTCATTATATGGAGAGAAACTGTTCACATCAGTTAAGGCGGGACACCCCAGGTGAAAACGTAGTTTTTTCATGCACTAACAATGCATTTGACATTTTGGGCTATTCTGCTTCCATAACATGTCTTCTTTCAGAGTAGGGGAAAGAAAATGTTCAAAATACACATTAAGGTGTTTTTTCAGTTCAGATTCTGCTCCGGAGATGTATGCAGA
Source organism: Cephalopholis sonnerati (assembly GCA_019142605.1). Taxonomy (NCBI): domain Eukaryota; kingdom Metazoa; phylum Chordata; class Actinopteri; order Perciformes; family Serranidae; genus Cephalopholis; species Cephalopholis sonnerati. Next base: position 24,820,084 of record JAGQAX010000003.1, on the reverse strand, counting down.
TAGTGCATTATAAATTAGATAATGCCTTATTTGCATATTTAAACATAACATTTTATAAAACTGTAAGTAATAAACTGGAGAAGTTTCATGGTGTTATTTATTAGTCAAAAATATTTCACCCTATTTACGTGTAGTGTCATGTCTCACTAATGACTTCAAGTTGAATACAGTAAATCTGAATGTAAGATCTCTGATATAACCCTGTTTAATCTTAAATGTTAAATCTGTTATTCTCAATAATACGCATTTTGTAAAATTCAGTAAATAACTCTTCATTGTCCGTTAGCTGTCCTTTTTGTGTTTTGCTGAAAAAAAAAGTGCTCATACACAGCCTTGGCTCTGCCAATAGGAAACAGTGTGGCTCAGACTGTGCAACACAACACTATGCCGGCCAATCTTTCTCTTCAATGTCCTTGCCCATGAGTAACTGAGCTAACTTCAGAAATACTACTGGAGCTTCTGAAGGAGCACTAACAGGAGGAGATGTATTTGTTTGGGTGTTAAGTTCAAATATCAACAATTTTTCTCCAGAATCCCCTTTTCCACCTTTAACTGCAGTGTTGTCTTGCAGCAGAAAACACAGGCATGTTTTTTAATGTGCTCTGAGATTTAAAAAAAGGGTTGAATGTCTGGTTAAACACCGGTCAAATTTCTCTTAAAGTTTACATCCATGTCAGTGAAAACATAGTTGCTTTGCACACATCCTCCCCCTTGGGAGCATAGAAGATCTATGGTTTCAAGGTGGACACACAAGATTAGTGTCCCCAATTCAGTGACCGACCAAATGTCTCCCCTTCTGTTCTTGAGTTAAGATAAGGAGTAATGGCCAGAAAAATCTCTTATGCAGACTATGTAGTCACAGTGAAGTTTTATTACTTCATCATTATATCCTATCCTATCAGACATTTGCATTAAATGTTGTCATAATTAGCATAAGAAGTCTTCAGTTATGGCCAAAAACATGTTTTGTAAGATCACAAAGACCTTGACCTTCGATCACCAAAATCGAATCAGTTCATCAATTAGTCCAATCGAAAGTTTGGGCAAAATGTGAAAATATCCCCTCAAGGTGTGCTTGAAATATTGCGTTCACAAGAATGAGACAGACAAGGTCACAGTGACCTTGACCTTTGACCTAAGACCATCAAAATCTAGTCAGTCCATTGTTGAGTCCAAGGGGATGTTTGTGCCAAATTTGAAAAAACACTGTCCTCAAGGTGTTCCTGAGATATTGTGTTTACGAGAATAAGACAGATGCAAGGTCACACTGACCTTGACCTTTGACCACCAAAATCTAATCAGTTCATCAATTAGTCCAATAGAAAGTTTGTGCAAAATGTGAACATATCCCATCAAAGTGTTCTTGAAATATTGTGCTCACAAGAATGCGACAGACAAGGTCACAGTGACCTTGAACTTTGACCTACGACCACCAAAATCTAGTCAGTCCATTGTTGAGTCCAAGAGGGGTCCAAAATTTCACGTTCACGAAAATGGGACAGACAACCCAAAAACATAATGCCTCCGGCTATTTCACCAATGCGGAGGCATAAAAAAACGAAAACTACAAAAAGTATAAACTGCATACTAAACAATTCTATCCAGCCATTCGAAAAAACATGATATAAATAGAAAGTGGTTTCACAAAACAATCCCTACTAAGTGTCTGCTTACATGCTCTTGCATGATGGGTGAGAAGGGAACACAGAGAACTTGAATAATGTGAAAAAATAGCACATTAGTGTTTTGGGCCAAAAGTAAATTAAAAAAAGTGAAAGCTGTTTATGAGTGAGGATGAAAAAAGGCCCCCGTTAGCAGTTATACGAGTTACAGTTAGTTTGAAAGTTTCTAACAGCCACCAGTGCTATCACTTCACGTGGTGCAGCATGAGTTTGTTCTCTTGCAGCCAACACTCTGACGTCAGCACCGCTCTCTTTCTCTAACTTCCATCTGTATTGCCAGAGGAGAAAAAATAGGCACAGAATACAGAGTAGAGGAAGTAAGGTAATAAAAACTGGAAAACACTGATAAGACACATCTGTGGGATTAAACGAGACTCTCTCTGGCTGCTAAATGAGCACCCTCACCCCCATTAGTGGGGTTCACCAAAACATTCCTGAGTCGGCTGGGACGTGCCCCTCCTGCAAGGATGTCAGGTTGTTGAACACAGACACACAAACTCAGACATGGTCCTTTCACTTCTCCCTAAAGATTCAGACAAAAAACATGTACTTTACATTCTATAATGTTACTGTGGTTTGAAATTTTGAAGGAGATAAATGTTATAGCCTCTGGTAATGAAACTGATTAAATGTGCAGCTCTTTCATGTGAACACAGATGGATTGAAAAATCCTGGTTTTAACAGAGCCATGTGATTACCAGCTTTATCCAGGATTGTGGATACTAGAATTAGTGATGCTGAATAATTAGGGAAGCCTAAATTTAAGGAATAGTAACTGAAGGAAATCCACATTGTTTTCTTGCCTAGAGTAGGAGAAGATTTATACCACTCTCATGTTTGTATGCTAAATATGTGTTAACCTAAGGAAGAACTTATTACTTACGTACCCGCTCCAGTTTCTCTTAAATAAGTGAAAATGCAGCAGTTTCTTTATAATAAGAATAAATAGAAATACATTAAACATATAGTATAAAGAGCTTTTCAGAGTTCTCAAAAACACTTTACATACAGTAGCCTAGGAAGGACCAAAAACCCTTAGTATGCCACCCAAAAAACTTTTTTTGTAGAGCATGAGGAAAGTGCTGTTGAAAGGAGAAACAATCTGAGTCACACCGGAGGAATTTAAACTAATGCTGAGTTGGTCATTTTTCTCCTGGACAGGTGAACATAATTTATGTGACACTTCTTATCTTTGTGTGATCTATTGCTGGTGGAAAATCTAGTCAGCTCCTCCTTTTCAGAACTTTACTTTTTCGGGGTTTGTCTATTGTTTAAAAAATATGTACCGTTTGGTAAGCTTTGTATTCAGTGGCATTTTTAGGTAGAAAAAATGGTGGGGAGGCAACGACTTTGGAAAGTTTTCTTCAAAAGGCAGAGTTTTAAACGTGCTGTTGAAGATAATCCATATTGTTTGCGGTGACCAAAGTTATTATCCTCTTTAAAATGAAAAAAAAAACAAAACAGCCAATCAAATTGCAGTGGGGCAACAGGCAATCAGCTCCACATGGGATCAAATTTTGTGCATCTACTTCTTTGCCAAAGGGTTTGGGGATGTGTATTGTTGTTTTCCCACATCCAGAGCACATGTGGGGCTGCTGGCATCAGAAATACCTGGATAGGTACCAGGATACAAGATTTATTTAGGGTTAGTGTTTAAGATAGCCAACTAGCATTTTGTTGAATGGTAAATGAATGGCTTGAGTGTATTTTTCTATACCACAAACACTTGACTATAAGCAGTTATCAAATTTATGGTGGGTTTCAGTGAGCTGAAGGGGCCATGGACCAGTTTGACTTTTTAAATCTGACATACAGCATTGTCCTGCGGTTCATGGGTTATCTTAATTTTGAGTTGCAGAAACTGTTATGTCTCTTGTTACGTCTTGCTATGGCCTCTAGGGGGAGTGCTAAGTAATTAACCAACTAGGGTCAATGTAAAAGAGGATACTTACCTTTTACCTTACCTTACCTTAACTACAAAAACAAACACTCAGCATGTTTACATGCATAGTTACGGTTATAGCTTGCCTAGGCCATGTAATTGGACTACTGTCCTTGTCCCATTATATAAGCACGAAAGAGGAACTGCTTTCTTGACCGAAGTATGCCCAACTCTGCCACGATAGGTGGCGATATGCCGGCTTTCAGCTTGTTAGCATTGGACCTTTTCCAGTTAACGTATCACATCACAGACCAAACACTCGACAAACAAGTTAGCTACAGTTCACTAGCAGCAAATGGGTACCATGGTGGACAACTTTACAGCTCTGTATATTTTGTTTGTCCAGAAACGCACAGCTCTGGATGGAAATTTTACCATGTTGTTACTGGCTTCTTCTTCTGTTACACATTTAATGCTATACGACATCCAGGTAAAAGCCTAGGGTGAAAACTGTGGAGCATGTGCAGAGCGCCTGGGCCAGTTTGGGTCTGATTGACTGTATATATGCAGGAGTGATTTGACTCCCAGTCACATTATCTGGCTGTGTTAGTCCGATTTGAGAAATTTGATTTGGTACAATTTCAGTGGAACTAACATGTGTGCATGTATTTTAAAAGTCCGATTTTAGTCAGATTAACACAATAAATTGATTTTCTTTAATGTCATGTAAATGTACTAACTCTCTCATCTGGACTCTTCTTTGGGTTGAAGTCAAGCTGCTCCACTAAGAGCAGTCTGCAGTAGCAATCCCTCTATTTTTCTCGCTAAGTACCACCCCATGACATGCCCCAAAAAACAGACAAAAGTCCTCACCTCCACATGTGGGGGTATGTGGACACTGGAAGAAAGCCAACAGAGAGCTGTGGGCACGTATCCCACTGCCATCCAACCCTCCCTCTGGTTCTTTGGCAGCAGAGCAGAGCACAGCCTGGGTCAGAGGCCTTGTTAAAGGCAAGAGGAGAGCCTGACTGTCTGAAATGGCGGGAGTTGGCAAGAACAGTAGTGGGATCCATAATACTGCGTAAATTAATCAAATTCAGTGCTCCATATTGCTTTTTTGGACCATACTACACCCCGTGGTCCCTCCACCTCACTCCAGCCTATGAGACTACTCAGCAAGGAGGAGAGCAGACAGCAGCTTTGGAGACAGACCTTCAGTTAGCGACTGTAGCAGCCCCATTCAGACATCGCAAACCACAACACTTCACTGGATCACCAGGCTTCTGTTGCTGTCATTAACGGTACACATGCTAGACACAGTGTTGCCACTGGCAAACAGCCCACCGTGACCCTCAGCTCTGGGTTAGCTGGTTAGTCCTGGCTGAATTCGAGTTGTTACAGCAATCGAACAGAAGTACTCATGACTGTCGCACACTGACAGATCAGCAACTCATTGTCCAATAATACCCGACTATTCCAATCTGAGTCTCACCAAATGTTGTAGTGTTTTGTGAATTGTTGTGTTTTGACCCTCAGGGCCACCATAGCGGCATTATGTTTTCAGATTGTCCCTTCCATGCTCGTGACTGCGAAATCTCAAGAATGCCTTTAGGTAATTTTTTTTAATTTGGCACAAACGTCCACTTGGACCCAAGGATGAACAGATTTGATTTTGGTGGACAAAGGTCAAGGTCACTCAGTCTCATTCTTGTGAACTCAATATCTCAAGAATGCCTAGAGGGACTTTACTCAAATCTGGCACAAACGTCCAGTTTAGAGATGATTAGAATATGGTGGTCAAAGGTCAAGGTCACCGTGACCTCACAAAACTTCATACGCTAATTATGAATATAAATTTCACACAAATTTCTAATAGGATATGATGATGAAGTGATGACATTTTATATCTAAAAGGTCAACTTCACCATGACATCATAATGTTCTGCAAAAACACTTTTCTGGCCATTATTTAATGCCATAACTCAGCACCAGAAGGGACTCAGATACTGAGTTGGTGACACGAATCTTGGGTGTCTACTTTGAAACTGTGCTGATTGTATAGATCTTCTGTGCTGCAGGGTTGAAGATGTGTGTGAAACCTCCTTGTTTTGACAGACATGGATGTAAACTGTAATTTGACTGGTTCGCAAATGGATACCATCACAAGGCTGTAATTCTAGTTGCCTTTATAGTGTTTTGTGTAAATATATTTGTTGTGGCTCTCTGTGGCAGCATGTTTCAGTTGTTGTATTTGTTTTGGATTTTCGTAATTGTTTTTGAAAAGGCATCATATCTGAAGCTGCAGCATGTTCTCCTAATGGAAATGTTTTTGTTGTAGCGCCTTTGCCCTTGTTGGTCACTGTACTGGCCACTGTAATTTAAAAACACTCAGTACTGTATTCCTCAATATACTGCGTCTTTGCACTTAGGTAGTGCCAGTACCATAACTATGATGTTGCTCTCTACTTTCCTGGAGTGCAACTGCCCGGATATTAACCTGACCAAACAGACGAAACATCCTCTGGCTCCAGCAATTTGCTACGTATTTTCTGTCTGATTATTTGTCAGATTTCTGGTTACTGATTTACTGGGATATGATGAGTCAAGGGTATACTGTATATCTGGCGTCATTAAATTATGTCTGCTGAGAAAATGCTCTGTAGAGAAAGCAGATTACTTTACCAAGAGCAAAAGCATCACCCCTATTTACTGTACAATAAACATCTGACCTTTTGCTAAAGGCCTTGCAAAAGCACATCAATAACTGGAATGTGACTGTGCAAAGTGCTGAAGCTCAGTGATGCAAACTACAGTCTCTGGCACAGAAACACTGAAGATTTGCAAACATTTAACTGTAAGAGGTCTAACCCTTTAATCTGAAGCCTTTAAAAATTGCATTTCTCTTTTCTCAGAGATAGTGGGACTATTTCTTATCCAAACGCAGTAGAAAAAATAGAATTACATTTACTTGAAAAAGATCAAATCCTTCTTCTGTATGTAGGGCTGCTTCAAATGAATGTGATTTAAATTCAGACCAATTGGACAAAAGTTTAGTATGAGTTCTGATAGACTTGCAGACTGGGATGTAATAATAACTATGCATTGAGGTTTTTTTTTTTTCTAATTCCTATTAAGATTAAAACATACATACTCACAGAAGCATTTTCCTCTTGCACAGAAATCACATTTGACTCAAAACTTAAAATAACCTCTTCAACTTCATCCTAATCAAGTTCCTGCTCATTTACAGCATTTTGTATAAGTGTTCACATATGAGACTTATGACATGAAGTAATGGTGGCTACTTGACAGGCTCCGCTGATTACAGCTCAGCATGACCGTAATAACTGCTCAGGTTCTGTAAGACTCCTACACAGTTCCTAGCTGATCATTGCAGCTGCTGCTGATCGACACTTAGCTCTCCCTTGATATTAAATGTAACTGTCAGCAAAAACATTAAAAAATGCCTCAGACCTCTGAAGTCATTCTGCAAGGACACTTGAGGCAAAGAGACTCACTTCAAAGATCATTTCATCCTCCTTAAATCAAATACAAGAGGAAATACAACTGGATCAGTGATGCACTCGCAATGAACTTAGTTACAGTACTTGGCCACTTCAGAAACAACCCCCTTTGAATGAGGCCAGCACTACCTTCTTAATGGTGTTCTCCAAGAGCTGTATGAAATCAGCACTTGAATTTGATTAACTGAGTTGAAAGGATTTTTCTACTCTTGATTACATTCATATTTAGCGGCTTAACATCATGATTAAACACACCCACTTTTATTTTAAATCAGCAAGTCGCAACAGCATTGCTAAAAATATCATAGTTGATGTTGATAACAGCAGCTACAATGACTGCTGTCTCTCTGGCTGAATCTTTGACTTGATTTCCAGAAGAAAGCAGTAAGTAAGAAAGTTATCATGCCACTAGTAAGTAGCTCCATGAGGATCTGGACACATAAAACTAGCATTTGTTGATAATTAATGCCCTACTTTGACACTTGGACGCTAAAGATCCAGTAAGGGTCATCTTTGAAGCTTTTATAATCAATATTTTGATATTAGCAATGGATTAAATGTGTGAAAGTCAGTCATACTGATGAGCCCACAGAAAATTGTCATCCAGCTCTGCAGTTCTACAGAGCTTTATAGTGTCTTTCAGCCCGTTGTTTTGGTTTTGTGGATGCAACTTTGCTGTTTTGATGAAGTCCCACTGCTCTCATCAGTATTGTTTCTAGATATAGTGTGTTTATCAGACACAGATATTCTCAAAATGTAATAAATTAAATATTTCTAGTTACTTTTACGTGAAAGTGATTCGTTACTTTACAATATTACTCTGTGAGTAATGTGTCACTTATTACACTACTTTTGCGTTCCACCAAAATTACCTCAGGAGAACAACTATGCATAATAAGTGTTGCTGACTCATTCATACATTCACATACAGTTTTTACCACTTTGTATTAAAATTTTCTGCTTTTATTAACAATAGCATGATGAAAACGTACATTACACAGGGACGGGCAGACAGATAAAGGATCAAAGTCTGATAAATTACGAAATAGGGATCAATATTTGTAGGCCTATCACATGTAGCACAGCAAACAGAAGCTTAGGTTAGCACAACAAATAGAATGGCATGCAAGTCAGTCACTATGACAAGCACAAATTCATACACCAGAGTTGGACCCACTTGGTCCCAGTGTGCTGATCAGCTACAAAACCATCAGAGAGAGAGAGAGAGAGAGAGAGCAGAGAGAGTATTACCCAAAATCCTGTTGGAGTTGCATTTCACCCAACACTGGCAACTAGCTGGTGAACATAATGGAGGATCTAGCCACTGGAGAGCGAGATATGTCATTCAGAAGCTGGTGGAGTTCAAAACAGATGTAAAAGGTGAGTGAAAGTTGGACTCACATTTGCCATGTGGCCAGAAACACAACTCTGCATCTGCTGGATGTGTAAAAACTGTTTGCGAACAGGTTTGTCATATCAACTTGAAGATGATTATACAGTATGTAATTCAGTAACTCAGTATGTCAGAGTTGTATTAATGGGTTGAATCCTAAGTGGCCAAAAAATCTGTTATTGCAGGTTTAAACCCGTGGACATGATTAAATGAAAACAATAACTGTTGGTACAAATCAGGGTGTGAACAGCTGTTGACCGCTGTCAACAGACATACTGTTGACCCATCTAACAACCCTGATGTGCCTCTGTACACTATGTGGCTATACAGTCCACAGGCCAGGCCAGAATATGGCCTGCTACTGCTGCATCTCTATGGTACCAGTTTGTTTGAGGAGTCCATGTAAGTAATTTGAAAGATGACAGCTCTTTCAAATAAGCAGTTTTACTAATTTAGAGTAAATCAAGAACAAAACAAGATGGTCCCAACAGCAGTTAGACATCTCTGTGGGCATATGATCATTGCTTCACAAGGTAGAGATCTTCACATTAAGGATGTCCACATCATCCACTTGGTCCATTTCCGTGGGCACTCTCGAACCCAGATCACTTATTGCTGAAAACTAGCATGGCTACTCTTTCACAAGAGTACGAGAAAAGAGTTTCTGCAGTTGAAAATGTTGAAGAACACTCTGCATGCATCATTGATGGAATCAACCTTGTTCAGAAACTGAAAGGTGATGTCAAGACTCTTGGAGAGATTGCTGGTTTTGTGCTGAGCCTAACATTGCAGGAAGGAGAAAACAGTAAGTGGTGGTTGATATGTACTGGAAAATATCAATCAAGAATGCTGAGAGATGCTGTCATGGTTCAGCATGACAACTGATGACAAAGGTATGCTTGTAATAAATAGGATAAATGTTCACTATCTTGCTCTGATAATAAAATAGTATATTGTATCAGTAAATTCTAGACATATGGGCTCCTCACTGAAATGGATGAGAAATATCTTCTACTTGTTCTCAAGCCTAGTTCAGACCACTGATTTGTGGCAAGACGAAATAATTTTAGAACGTTGCAGAGAAAAGTTACAGCGGTGCAAACTGGCTGGTCTGAACTTATCTCAAGGTGAGTTCAACAACTGATGGTCTATTATAAATACAGTTCATCTAATGCTCATTTTGTTTATGTTTTTTGCTGTTTCACCACAACTACAAATGCAGCTGTAGTCAGTATATTACTATCACTATCCTCATTCATACTTTAAGAGCTATAAATTATATTAACCCGCAAAATACACCTCAAAAACTGGAAATCAGAACAGAGGTACACAGAATTGTTGCATAGAGATGATACTCTGTCTCATCTAGTTGCATTGGTGTTAGCCTGGCAGGTTTTCAGAATGTTGCAGATCAAAGCATTGCAAGTAATTGCCTGTTTCAACTCGTCTTATCGCATCTTTGGTCTGAACTGGGCTTTGGAGGTATGCTGATGTTAGACTGCATGTGGAGATCCCCAGCACCAAGGGCTGTCCTGGAACTTATGGCCTGTAAGTGTATATGGACCTGCAAGGTTCCAAACTGCTAAACCTTGCCAACAAACTAAAGTGCACAGCTACACACCTGCATCATTTAAGGAAGGTATAGAAGTTGTCAGAAGAACTTAACCACTATGATGATAATGATGATGATGATGATGATGATGATGATGATGAATACACTGAATATGATTAGTCTAAATGGATATTACTATGAAAGTAGAATAAGATGTTAATGATGACAATAACGATCTTTGGATGAACAGTTGATGTCACTTGACGGTTGATACCTGTGACTAAGCTGCCACTTGGGAAGGGTAATCATGTCGAAATACCATCTACAGATAAAGACTTTTTCAAAATACCAAACTAGAGTTTTCCAATTTAGGGTTGTACCAATTAGTGAAAATTGACTGTAACATCACATTATTTCCTCTTTTTGTTCCCATCGGACAAGAGTCATAATTCCTACAGCTGCTTCAGTACTTTAACCTACTTTCAAGATAAGGAAGCAAATTATAAAGCACTAATGAAGGTAATAATTATTCATTACTTGTAAATAATTCTGTAGGGATCTAGAAATACAGGCCTAAAATGTGGCAATGGTTCTGACCAAAGTTTGATGCCTGGCACATTTAGAGAAAATCAAGATTTAAGTGGCATTAAAATAATATTCAGATATTGATCTTGGTGCTTTGTTCGCAAAGAATTTCAAGAATGAAGAACTCAATCCACTGAACACTCACATTCATTCCAATAAATCCAATTATTAAGGACAGTGTTTTTCAGTTTTTCAAAAGCATTTAACACATATTACACACTCCCAGTGCAGTGCAGCATAATTATCAGTTTTTCCTGAAGTTTATCCCATCATGATGTTCACAGCCAATATGTCACTTTTACGTCCATTCCTTGACATCTAACATCAGCAGAGACACTCCTGCTGTTTCCCTCTCATATAAACACAAACCTTTTTAAATCTAACATATTACTTCCCACTTTCAAACTGATTCACATACTCCACGTAAACATTAACAAAAAACACACAAAGCTCTTGTAAGTCATTTGCACACACAACCCTCTCACACCAGTGAAACACACTCCAACAGCTTTAAAGCAGGGCTGGAAACTAGCTGTTTGCTATTGCAGGTCTAATACTCTCAGTCTTCTTTGCAATGGGTACTTGTCCTTGAAATTAAGTTTACAGTGCTGATAGTTTGTGAACCTTTAGAATTTCCTGTATTTCTGCATAAATGTGATCTCAGATGTGATCAGGGGCCATATGCACAAACATTCTGAGAACACTCTCAGAGAGCTCCTAACTTAACACTTGTAGTAAGGAGTCCTGGCTTAGGAGTGATTTAGTAAAGTTCTTATAGGAAGGAGCAGAAACTTTTACCCTAGTGAGGAGGTACGGTTGACCACAGCGCTAGGTGTGATGCATTCTTTTAACAGATGTGATTGTTTGTCACAGACACGCCCTTTTGTGAGCCTGCAAGGTGTGCACACCCAGTGGAAATGAAATGAACTGCTGACTGTGAAAGTGTTGTAATTGTTAGTGTCATCACTGCTGCACTGCTGCATTTTTCCAGTTTTCCAAATATCTTTCTATTGTGATCGTTTTATTTCTGGCGTTATAGCGTTAATTGGGAAATGTGTGCGCATCCCTGATGAGATCAACCGCACATATTATCACTGCATGATCTAATCTGCAGCGTTATATTAACTCACTGTCATCCAGTGTTTGGAGAAGATTTCTCCGACCTCTTTGTGTTTCCACTATTTTCTCCTTTGCTTAAGAAACTCTTAAACCTCTTAAAAGTCCTCCCCTTGCTCCTAACAGTCTTTCACCTCAGGAGCTTTTTTAAGGCCTAAGACACTTTGTGAATGACTTTTATCTTTACAAGGAGTCTTAACTTTAAGGGGAAATTCTAAAAAAAGTTACAATTCTAAGAACTTTCTTAGAATTTCATTACTAGGAGCAACTGTTAGCACTAGGAAGCTAATCCCAGTAAAGTAAAAGCCAATCCCAGGTTCACTCTAGTTTGGTGGCTGTGTCTTGGATGCCTGCTGCTTACTGACCGGCACCTGGTTGCCACCTTTATAATGTCTCAACCTCACCTGAGTGCTGCAGGGGTACATAAACATCTCAAACACAGAATATAAGAAGAAAATAAGAAAATACAGGCAGAAGGAAGAGACTGCAGATAAATACACCACCACAAACTTCTAGTATATCCTACATGATGATTAAGAGGGATTACCTCTCTGTAAGTCTGTACATTATATAGCCATTGATTTTTTAGCAACATCTGCAATACTATACCTTCAGACAAATAAAACAAAAAACATTTTATTTTTTTCATGTTGTATTGAGTAAATTTGTCCAACTTTAATCATCTTTGCTGAAAAAAATATGTGAACCTTTTCTTTCAGTACCTGGTGTGACCCCCTTTTGCAGGAACATTTTCTTTAACTGCTGATCAGTACCATGCATTGGCTTGAAGGAATTTTGGCCCATTAGTCCACAGAAAACTGCTTCAGCTCAGTGATGCTGGAGGGTCTCCTTGCTTGATCTGCCCTCTCAGGTCTCTGCTTTAACCTTTCTTTTGTAGACCGACTTGTGTGTTTAGGTACATTGTCTTGCTGAATTAGCCCTCTGTTGTTAAACTTCACTATGTGAACGGATACCCTGAAATTGTCTTGCAGAATTTGCTGGCACAATCCAGAGTTCATAGTTTTCTCAGTGACTGCTGCCCTGGTCCAAAGGCAGCAGAGCAGTCCAAAACTATGACACTGCCACTGCTGGGATGAGGTTGTTTTGCTAAAGTGCAGTGTTTGGTTTTACCAAACATGTTGTTTCTCATTTGAATCAAAAGTTCTATTTTGGACTCATCTGCCCACAAAACATTCCTTCATTAGCCCTCAACCACATGGCCTTCAGCAAATTTTTGACAGGCAGCAATGTTCTTCCTAAAGAGCTGTGGCTCTCTCCTTGCTATCCTGCAATACACACAACGCTTGTTCAGTGTTTGATGGTGGACTCATGAACACTGACATTTGCCAATGCAAGAGTGGCCTGTAGATTCGTAAATGTTACCCTGGGGTTCTTTGTGACCTCCTGGGGTATTACACACCTTGCTCTTAGCCTGATTTTTGTTAGGGGACTGCTCCTGATGTTGAATTTCCTCCATTTGTACACTATCTGCCTGACAGTGCATTGGTGAAGGTGAAACTCTTTGGAAATGATTTTGTAACCTTTTCCAGCCTGGTGACCAATAACAACTTCTTTTCTAATAAATGTTTTGAACTGGGCAATAAAGCTAAAAAATGCCCAGATACAGGCTCTGCCAAAAGAGGACATTCCTGCATGGCAAAAAGATGTTGACCGTATGAGATGTTGGCGTTGACCGTACATTTGTTTAAAAAAATAAACTAAATTGACCAAACCTTTACAGTGGAGACTGACAGCCAAATAGCTTAAGAATTATATTCATTTTGGAGAATTTCACACCTCACGTTGTACACTCATTGCCAACCTTCAGTGCCAATGCAGGATGAAGTGTACAAAACCCATCTAAGCCAATTTAACATTCACTAATTAAAACATTATACCTGGTTTATTTAACACCTAAAAAAAAGAGGTATTCTTTAAAGTTTGTTTACTTGCCACGATCTTTCCATAATCTTAACCGTGTCATAGTTCCAATATGCAGGTATTGCAGAAAGCAAGAGTTATCAGGAAAGAGTGGAGACTGGCTTTTATACAAAGGCTGGTAAATAATGTTCATAAAGGCTGTTCTTGACGTGTAACAGAGGTATTGTTGCTATGGTTACATGCAGGGCTTTCTTTGTTCTCTGATTAAGGATGGTGGTAAAAGTATTGATTGTAAACATTTGAGCATGGAAGCTCATATTTGACCTCTGGGAGCAGAAGAGTGTGCATAATAAAGTAATCTAAGCTCAAAGATAAAATATGATAAAACTTCATTTATCCTGAGGGACATTGCTGTGCAGCAGTTGCACTACAAAGTTGGGAGAGTGCAAATATCAAAGATGCAAATATCAAAGATCCAAAATACATTATATAAAACACATACACTGCCAAAGTCAGGATATGGATCATTAAAATGCAATGGTCAGGATCAGTCTAGGTGGGGTTGCAGATACCATATGTGTGATATCAGATGTCTACAGGCAGTGTAAGAGTACATGTAGTAGTACAGAACCCCATTTACTAGCTTGTCAGGATCTATCCATATGATGTTAACATACACCTTCGAACCAATCACATACATCTATAACTGGAATAACAGAAAGCATTATTTTGCTAGGAAACAAGTACTTTACAAAGGTGTATAATAAGAGTAAAAAGAGTGGCACAGTCCCCACTGTTGACTGTAGCAATATAACAACCCAGGAGCCGTTCTAACAGCTTCAGGCTAATCAGTCAGAACATGGACCTCCTATTTCCCATTGCTTGTCAGCCTCATCACCTGTGAAAAAACCATACAAGCTGTGGAAGGACTCTTCCCTCTATTCCCATGGCTTTCCTTGACTGACACTTTCTGCAGGCCAGGCGCTGATCACTGTTGAGTCAAGCTGTATTTTCGCTCCGTTTGGCATAAAAACCCACTACAAAGGACTGCTGGGAGGTATGGGGAATCGTTGTGGTTAATGGGTTAGACATGAAACAAGAGAGTCGAGGAATTCCACTTGAGATCACGCCTCTTATTTCCTGCTATTCTTCACTGTGATGTTTTAAGTGGAGACATGAGCAGCTTTGCAGTTTGGAACTTAAGAGAGACTCACTTATTGCATGAACAAAAAATACACAAACAAACAACCCTTATACTGATATTAAACAAATGAATCAAGTATTTTTTATTGTATGACACCTTTATATAATACAGTCTTCAGTATTTTTATAATCTTTATTCATGTTTTTATTCTTTACTTTATTCTATATATTTCTACTGTATTTAACACTATTTTACATAGAAACCAAAAATAAACAATAATTTATTTATTGTTCTCTATTATTGTTATTGTTTAATGGTTGTATTCTGTTAGAAACATGAAACATATATGATGTTTTATGTATTTAATGTACATAAGGGATATATTCATTCATTCATTCATTCTGTAATGGCTTATCCTGTTAGGGTCACGGGGGCGAGGAGCTTATCCCAGATGACACTGGGCAAGAAGCAGGGTACACCCTGGGCAGATTGCCAGACTATCACAGGGCTGACACATAGAGACAGACAACCATTTATGCTCAAATTCACACATACAGCCAATTTAGAGTCACCAATTAACCTGCATGTCTTTGGACTGTGGGAGCAAACCGGAGCACCTGGAGAAAACCCACGCTGACACAGGGAGAACATGCAAACTCAGCACAGGAGGGCTCTCCGACCCCAGGTTTGAGCCAAGAACCCTCTTGCTGTGAGGCGACAATGCTAACCACTGCACCACCATGCCCAACATAAGATATATAGTACCACAAAATACAAACAAATATAAGAAATTGTTTATGCATATATTTTAGTACTGTGACTCAAAAATTTTTGATAAATATGCATTTTAATAAAATGTTGTTACTTCTACCAATGCGATCGTGTTTTTAATCCTGCTTATTTGCCATCAAGGTAACAGTATATCTTATTATTTATTTACTTTAATTTCAGATTTCACATTGAATATGTGGTGCATGGTTGAACCATAGCTAAAAAAACAAAAGATGCACTGCACTTCTGGATCAAGGACATGTATTCCATGAACACTGCATGTGTTTTCGATTCAGATCATCATTTCTTAACACTAAGACTGGAAGATATTTCTGGGAATTGTTCAGCCTTGGTGAATGTATGCACTCTCTTTCCCCCCTGTTAGTGTGTACACTCTGTGCATATAATGAAGCTGTG
This sequence comes from Cephalopholis sonnerati, assembly GCA_019142605.1. Lineage (NCBI taxonomy): Eukaryota > Metazoa > Chordata > Actinopteri > Perciformes > Serranidae > Cephalopholis > Cephalopholis sonnerati. The sequence goes on along the minus strand of JAGQAX010000003.1, from coordinate 24,804,137 downwards.
ACAGTCATTTTTAAGCATCAAAAAATAATAACTGAGAGTGTGTTGTTAGGAGCAGGCAGTCCTAAAATGTGGCAGCATAATGTCAACCCCCCTTCTGAGCCACCTCTGGCCCTGTGGGAAAGTGAAGCACCACGTTGGAGAGGATGACATTTCATGGTCCAGTAGCATTATTGCAATATAAAAACAAAACACCCTTGACTTTTAGTGAGAGAAGCAAAGAAGCCGTAGAGAGATGGAGGCAGAAAGAGAGCTGTCTAATGTTCTTAACACTTCATCGAAAGCAGTAAATGCTGTAGTAAGGAGCATGGTTGAACAATTAGAATTAACATGTGGTTGTTTGGGCGGGAGATAATGGGCGGGAGATAATTTCTCATCTGACAACTCATGCCACATACAGTACAAAAAGCACCAATATAATTTTCCCCTCTTTGTTTTTTAAAAATCTGTTTTCCACATACTTTCCAACATACAGTTTACAGTCATTTCTGTGAAAACATGGACGCTTCACACACATTGTCCCCTGGCAGCACAGAAGACCTATACAGTCAGCACAGTTTCAAGATTAGCGTCACCAATTCAGTATCTGACCAAATGTCTCCTTTACTATTCCTGAGATATGATGTTGAGCAATGGCTGCAAAAGTGTTTTTGCAGAACATTACGAGAACACAGTGAAGTTGACCTTTGACCTTTTGGATATAAAGTTCCATCACATCATCACTATATCCTATTAGACATTTGTTTGAAATTTGTATTCATAATTTGTGAACGAATTCTTGAGTTGTGGCCAAAAACATGTTTTGTGAGGACACAGTGACCTTGACCTTTGACCACCAAATTCTAATCAGTTCATTATTGAGTCTAAATGCATGTTTGCGCCAAATTTGAGGAAATTCTCTCAACTTCTTTTGAGATGTCATGTTCATAAGAGTGAGATGGATGCAAGGTCACAGTGACATTGACCTTTGACCACCAAATTCTAATCGTCGTTAATTCACAGTGGATATTTGTGCTAAAAATTGAGCATAGTGTTAGTTCAGGCAGGACACAATGTCAACTCAGCTCACATCCCAGCTACATCAGCTGATCTCAAACAGCCCAACCAACTGATGGAGCAGCTGGTTGATGGAAGGGAGTCAGCTGATAGATCACATGATTCCTTTCTATGCAACCAATTGGCGAATCTCATTCAGGGCGCCCTATTTAAACTGCTCTGGCCTGCCTACTGTCACTGCTTCCTCTGCAAGCTCTCTGCAAGCTTCCTCTGCAATATTTCTTTACCAGAAGCAGTCACTGTAGAAGTTATGTCTTCATTGTGAAGTTGCCGGGCAAGTCTTTATGCTAAGCTAACCTAACTGTCCACAGGTGGCTTCAAATTTAACCGATAGACATGAGAGTGGTACCACTATTCTTACCTAACTCTTGGCAAGAAATCAAAGTAGCATGTTTCCCAAAATATTGTACCATTCCTTTAAGAAGGACCAGTGTGGAAAAGTGGAACTAAAAAAAACTGTCATTTTTAGAAAAAAGTGAACTTGCAGAAGGACATGGTTAGAAAAGAGAAATTCTCTATTAACTAAACTCCAGCCAGACCACATTTTTTCCAGAAACCAGACTGCCCAGCTCTCTGCCTCTGTGGTCGAAACGATTTATGACTGTGGCACTGTGAGGTGGGTGGCACAGCATGGTGGCAGATGTAGAGCGTTTAATTCTAGTCTACTCAGATCAAAGTATCAGCAGAAGCACAGAAAGGTGTGGAAAAGTATAGTAAAATAATGGGCTGGGTGTACCATTACTTTACCAGGGCCAATCTTTCATCAGCAGCTTTCTCGCCTTGTGTTTGGACCCCCCCTTTGTTGTTTCCACTCCACTGCCAGTGCTTTTAAATTACATCAGCAGTGATATATTAATAATTTCTGCCCTGTTTATGCCTATTTGTAATTGACAAGACTTTATGTATTAATCATATTTTGTGGCGAGGTGAGTTCCAGATTAAACAGAGGCACTGTTTGTTCCTGTGATTTTACTGAAAGAAGTGTGGGACGCTGGGAATCTATCTTTCCAGCCAACTGAGCTAAGCCATTGGGAGACAGTCTGGGGTTGGCTGCCCCCACTTCCTTTTGGTAATGGAAAAACCCACACTCAGAGTCAAGATAAAGAATGGGGAGCAGAATTCATACACTGTGTCTCAATTCCCTTTGGATTTGGGCCCCAGTGTGCACGAGGCACATTTTGTTCCGTGCATATCTATTAATTTTCCAAGAATGTATTAATTTAATTTACAATACTTTTGAAAGAGTGTCAGCTATTTTAAAGCTTATTTGATCTTTCGGCAAATCCTCATTAGCCGCACGCTCTCATTGCTACTTGTCTTCAAAGCGGACTGATTGAAACATCTTAATGCCAGTGCAGTTTCCCTTGAATGAGAAAGAGGATGGCTTCAATCTTCCACACGCTGTCAAGAGAAGGAGGGAAGGAAACGGATTCCTCTGGGAGTTCAATGCATTATTCCAGTCAATATATTGATGTATGTTTGAGAGTGATCCAAGGGTAAAATCCCCTCAGAGACAAAGGTAAGAAGAGAAGGAGAGATGGTGATGTTTATATTCATTTGTCCTCTACTTGGCGAGACGTGCGCACTTCCTCTCACCCACTCATGAATAATGAATGCTCACACAGCCTAAACTGACCTCATTGCGATTACGTCAGATGATGGATTTGTTTGAAAACCACTTGACCTTGTCTTAAACATCACTGTTTTGCTGTGTCATTGACACTTGTACAAGGTTGCCAAGTCACAGCCTGGCAGCAGCAGCAGCTGAGTCGCTGCACAGAAATGCCTATTCGGAGGTTTGACTTCAGGGACTGTTAGTCCTGCAGGTCAAACAGATACTCAATCATAACCTTTCTGTCTCATTTGTTTACTTTCTGCCAAATGTCACTCTTTGTTTACAGTAGTTCAACTGACAACGTCTAAATTATATCTGAAATGCCTCTTCGCCAATCTCTTTGTTTGTATCTAATTAATTAAAATCTGATGGCACCTCATTCAAATAAAGTGAATGCAATTCTCTAAATTCATTGTTAACTGACTTTTTTTTCCCAGTGCTGCAACTTGTAGTTAATTAAATCTACTGTGTGCATGTGGAGGTACGTGTACTGAAAGCATCAGTTGCTGTGCTACTTCTATGTTCACCATCCTCAAGAAAAATCATCTGTACAGGGATAAATTTGTATATGAATCCTGTTTAATACAGCCACATGTGAAAACATCTGCCAAGTATGTAAAACATGCAAACCACGAGAATGGTGTTTACTTAAATCTCCCATGAAGGGATGAAGGAAACATGTAATCTCAACAACAGCCCTTGAGCAAACATTTAGAAGCTCCTGGTGCACATTTGATCTCAAGGTTGACCTTTACTTCTCCAGTATTTGACACAGGTTTCTTACTTTAACGAGGCTCTACTGGCTTAGCCACTCATATCCACATCTCTGCCTAAATTTGAATGTACGTGCTAGGATTAAATAAATAAACCTTTTGCGCACTTTGGGACTCTTGCAGTACAATTTTTAGTGCATGAAAATATAGTCAAGTCTGAAGAGCGCAGGCCATTTCTTCAGAGTAATACGACAAAGCAAGATGCCATCGAAAATATCTGGACTGTTCTCTCACATTCCGGCATGTAAGATCCCATGGGTAAGAAGGGACAATTCACAGTAATACATCTTTGGGGAGGCTCTGATGTCTAGTGACTCGCATAGGGAGATTCAAATGAAGATTTCTTTATTCAGTCACTTTCTTGCAGACATTACCAAGCTACTTTTCACAACAATATAATATTTTTTCCCCCCTATTTTTTCCCATCTCTCAAATCTAGCTCTCGAGAATTATCCCCTACCTATCTCATCCTGAAGTAAGCCCTTGAAATGGAGATTTTTTTTCAATGACATAAGCTCTTACCTGTCAGATCTGAGCACTTGAGTGAATTACAAATTCACAATATCAGAAAGAAATGTGCAGCACAATATGAGGTATGTGTCTCTGTGATTTAAAACTCATTTTCATAGCGGTCTTTTGTAAAAAAAAGAAAAAAAATTAAAGAGAGCTGAGCATTTGAAAAGCACAGTTATGGAAAATTCTTGATTTTAAGTATGAGTATAACAGAACTAAACACAGTGGTGGATGCCTATAGGTGACATAGGCAGCTGTCTTGGCCACAATCCCCACCCCCCCTTTTTTTTTTTTTAATTTAGTAGTTTTTTGTCATTAAAAAATAAATAAATAAAAATAAGGGGAATAGTAGAGTGGAGTGTATGTGGAGAACATGAGAGTAAGAAACAATTAAAAGGCAAAAGCCATCTGAGTACAGTACAAAACAAGAAGTCAGGATAAGCAACTTTGCATATACCTTATTCTCTTATTATTTGTTTTTTTATTTTGCTACTTGGGCAGCATGGTGGTGCAGTAGTTAGCATTGTTGCCCCACAGCAAGAGGGTGGGAGGTCTGAACCTAGGGTGGGGAAGCCCTTCTATGTGGAGCTTGCATGTTCTCTGCATGTCATTGTAGGTTTTCTGTGGGTACTCCAGCTTCCTCCCACAGTCCAAAGACATGCAGGTTAATTGGTGACTCTAAATTGTCCGTAGGTGTGAATGTGAGTGTGAATGGTTGTCTGTCACTATATGTCAGCCTTGCAATAGTCTGGCGACCTGTCCAGGGTGTACCCTGCCTCTCTCTCAATGTCAGCTGGGATAGGCTCCAGCCCCCCCATGACCCCCAACAGGATAAGCTATGATATAGGTGTCAGGCTGTTTTGCAGCTCTAAATTATTAATGCACCAGCATTCAACTGTAACTAAAGACAGCAGCAGTGAGGCTTACAGTAGCAAAGGAAAAGTGCTTGTGCTAGTTTTATTTGCCTAACATAAAGACAAAGATATATAGATTCATAGATTCTGTGTGGAACCACACATATTTAATTCCACTGTATTTTTTTATTTATGTAAATCTGAATGTCCAAATCAACTAGATGACAGACGGAGCTTTGGAAGTAACCATTGGTAGGCCAATCGTGGAAATCTTTTCCTTGTTAATATAGGTTTTGTATGTTCAAAGTTTGAGAGCAATCAGTACAATTTATCTCATAAGATGACATAGTCCTTCCACAATTAATTACTGACTTTAACTAATAGGACCCTTGGTCTTCATCAGTGAAGATATCGTGAGTGATCAAAATCTTTCCTCCACACTGGGCATGTCCAGATAGTTTTAAAAGTACTGACAAAAATCTGAACAGTTACATCATGGGAGAAAAACAAAGGAGAGCACTTTTGATATGGTGACCACCAGTGTGACCTATCATGCATACTTGATGGACAGCTAATGTGAAGGAAATCCTAGTGGAGAGGGGGCAAGAAAACATGCCCTCCAAGACGTAGCCTACAGACAAGGAGAGAAGTTGGAGAAAAATTTATATGAGAGAGACTCAAGAGTAGAGACAGAGAGAGTCTGTGGGAGAGAAGGAGGCTGACAGAGATGAAGAGATGAGCATGTACGTGACAGAGAAAGCTAAAGGTGATGCGTAGCCGCCTCTGGCAAGATCTTAATAATGTTGTGTAGTGTGTCATGCACTGTTATTTTCTAATCTTGTATGAGTATGTTTGTGATCAGACAGCAGAAAATCTGTGAAACTGTGTGTGATGCATCCTGATTTCAAACTTGGTAAGGACCTTAGGCTTGTTTATATAGGCAAAGATCTACAGGCAATAATTAAGGCTCAGCCTGCAGTGAGATTATGTCTGCATGAGGTTTGACTGACAAAATACTGAAGCCAGATTTCCTGTGTGAGTTCGTGAAGTCATCTTTAGCAAACTGACAGTGACGGTAAATGCTTGTGTCTCATGTTCTGACAAACAAATTAGACGAGATTCATTTGTTTAGCAACCGCAACTGTCATCTCAGGAGCCACATGTGTGTCCACTCACAGAGATAATAATAAAATGCCATGATGCTGCAGCTTGCAGCCACAAACCCACTAGAGTATGACCTGCAAATACCAGGCGTGTTGCTGATACCTGTGGGTGAGATGAAATGCACGAGATAACAGAAAATAGTTTAGCAACAAAAGGTATTCAGTGGGAGCTAAATCAGAAGGCTGTCATTTAATATATTCTACCGAGACACTTTCAGTCCCACCTGACAATGCGGAATACAGATGATTTGATCTGGTTAAAATTCAAAGCCTCAACAAAACAATACAGTGGAATGGCATTATCAGGGATGTCTTCAGGGGTCTCTATATTTAGAGTTATACTCAAACACTTTGGCAAGCAAAAGTAATTCAATTTCTCTCTGACAACAAACAGCTAGATCTGAATTTAAGAAGCAGGTTCATATTTTTACCTGAATGCTTTTGATGGGTTGTGTGATCTCAAAATGAATACCAATGTGCAGTCTGATATGTGGCATTGTGAGGGAAAGACTTTGTGTGTTAGCATGACATCTCAAACACAAACATAGAGACGGGGGCTATGTCACCCCTAATGATTTCCTATAAATTATTCATCACTTTAATTATTGATGAAATGTCTCCTGAGATGTGAGATGGACTGTGCACACTGCGACTCACACATCACATTCATTGACACTTGACAACTGCAGAGTAGTTATTTATTTTGGTTATTTTTTTAAACTCCTGTGTGAATGTATCCACATTGTATGTCTCAATTTCTATTTTTTTCATCCCCTCTGGGATTTGATTCCCCATTGCGTTATTCTTAATTGGTGTTTGTCTGTGTTGTACTTGAACTCTTTCTTGTGATGAACAGATACAACCAGACAGCGAAAGTATCAGACTGGCAAGTGCAGAATATAATGTAGAGACATGTCTGGACTGCATACGGTACATGAATTCAAACCAGGTTTTGTATCTAAAGCATCATCATTCTGTTCTGATTAAAATTATGATCTAGTTAATGGCCTCATCTTTACTCAATATGTGGCATTTCTTTTAAGTGACAGCCCCTGTAGCTCTGCAAGGTACACATAGCATATTAAGACAAAATGGTTTCCCATCTGCATTTTTAGAGGTTTGATGTGCAGGATTCAAGGTCGTCTATAAGCAGAAATAGTAGCTTCATACTACCATAAAACTTCAATTAATAGCCCGGGCTATTATTTGCTTAAATCACTGAAATAAACAGGCTTGTATTTGGGACAGGCCTTTAATTCCTTTTACACAAAACTGTTGCTCAGCAAAGATGGAAGATACAGTCAAATTGTTTATTTAAACCAGTATGATTACTTGTATCAAAATTAGGCTTAGTCATGAATCACTCTGGAGAGAGTTAGGCGACTCGAGGATTACGACACCTGGCATACCAACACAACACCACTTTATCCTGTTTGAACAATACTCACAACTTGGATTAATTTTTTAAGAAAAACTCTTTTGATTCTTTTGACCTGAGGACCCTTACAGAATAAAGGAATATGAATAACTTACAGGGTAATCAAGGAATGGACACATAATATGAGGTAGCCAACAACCTGGTTTTATACATCCAAAGACCTTCTACAGAAAAAAAAAATGAACTGCTTGGCAACCAGACCAGGTGTCTAATTGAGACAGGTGTTTATTTGTCAAAATGTGTAGCCACACGGGGTTAGTAAAGGGACTGGGCATGTAATTAGCAGCAGAATTGTTGTGTTTTCGATACCTTAGAATGAGCTGTTTAGATTGTCACATGAAGCACTTCCCCCTCTGTGGCTTTTGCCATGTTGTTTCTACAGTTGCCCAGAACGGACAAACCAAACACTCAGTACGTTTACATGCACACAGTAGTCGAGCTAAGTTCATAGCTCGGCTAATCAGTCAAGTCGAACTTCTCGTCTTGTCTGAACAGAAAATCGAATCTCTGACCAAGTACGTCTGACTCCGCCTGTCCTTTTTAATGTAGTGCAAATTGAACTAGTTCTGGTTGACCTGAAGAGGAATGATAAATTAAATTAAATAAATCCATGTTTCGCGTTTTCCTACCATCCATAAACTTTAAAATATTTAGCTCCTTTAGCTGTCGGAACATGAATGTAGTTTCCTCGTCCGTCCAGAAGTGCGTCCTCTGCTTCTTGGTCTCCATGGTGTTTGTTTGTTTTTCGGGGAGTGAACTGCTGCTACGTCATCTCCTTCTTCTTCCAGGTGAAAGCCCGCAAAAGAAAAAGTGGTGCATGCGCAGAACGCCGAGTTCAACTCCAGTCAGACTAAGTGGATACATGCAGCAATAGTTCCATTTTCAATTGAATTATCTAGGTGTGTTAGTCGAGCTACGGATAGTCCAGTTTCAGTCGGACTAAGTTGTTTACATCCATTTAAAGTCTGGTTTCAGTCGGGCTAAGCCAATAATTTGATTTTCTCAAGCTGCATGTAAACGAACTGACAGTCTCTAGTTAGGGTCATTTGCATTTTTGCGCTGGCCCCCATAGTTCTCCTTCATGCTTGGCACAGAGGAGAAGTTTCAGCTCTGCAATCTCACTGCTAGATTCCACTAGATCCTACACACTAGACCTTTAAATATGTCAGTCATCCTTTTTTTTGTTTGAAACACATTTTTATTCCATCTTAAAAAAAAATGAAAAGGCATTTCTTTGTTTGTGATACTTGTTTCCTCCCTAAACTTGCTGCTGAATTCTTGTAGCCAGGTGTTCATTTCACAAACAACTGGAAATACAAAAGGCTGTAGGAGGAAGTGTCTAAAGTTAGCACATAAAAATAGAAAAGATGTATAAAAGAAAAAAGCAAAATTTAAAAACAGAGTAAATGATGCAGTGATGAAGTCAGCTGCAGTCTTTCAGATGAACAGCACAGAAACAAAAACAAAAAAAAAGAGTTGAAACTGTGCATGGATAGTCAAAATTTCAGGGCCTGCTAGTGGAGCAGCTCGACCAGCTTGTTCAGCTTGTGAAACTGTTCAATCAACCAGAGGGTGACATAGGCATAATGCGCAGTGCTGCTTAAGCTGAGACATGTTCAAGTGGAAGTTCCTCTGTGAGCAAATCAATATGTGCCATTTCCTCAGTGTGAACTCATAGTTTGGAGGCTTGTGTTTTCAAAACCATCACAGAGTGAGAGAAAGGAAGCATGGGGTGTTGGAAAAAGCCTCCCTATGTGACCCTGACTGCAAGATCATGCATTTCATTCATTCAGTTTAGATGGAAAAATCAATATACATTTAATGTATTGTGACACTGCCATCACTAAGCCTTATCAGCATATTTTAAACCTCATATATAATGTATATGTCAGTCCTATGTGTGTTTCAAATTATGGCTTTCATCTGCTCAGTCATGCACATTGTACATCCACCATCCATCCAAACCACACCCTACAACCAATCATGTCTCCTTGTACTTACGTTCATTTACTACTGAATTGTGTTCTAAGTTATGTTCAGCTGACAAATGAAGCTCTAGTGAGAGTTCAGTCAGTGTATTCATCTGCCATTCACACCTCACACTCACTCATAATTTCTTGCTGCCATTGTTTGGGGGCTGTCAGTTGAGATATCAGATGTTCTATCAGCTGATCACAATGAACCAATAACACAGTGACACACCTTCATTGTAAGTCTATCATCTTGCTAACCCATTGTTAGCCCCTTTAGCACATTCATGCTGAAGCTGTACGCACCTTGTCCCTCCCCATCTCCGCCTAGTCTAAGCAGACTCATCAGCCTCATCAGCCAGTCACTCTCAGCACAGTCATCAGCCACCACCACCACTAGTAAATGGCTCCATGGGGGGATTTATCTCGCTGCTACTCAGTGTAGACACCCTTTGATTTTAAATTCTCCCTGTAGAGTTTAATCATGACATATGAGTTATTAATGTGTACACCTGTAATCTGCAATGATGAATTATTATCTTTACTTCATTTGCCCGTCTCTCCTGATTGAAATGTGATAGCTTCCTGGATTTTGCTCTCAGGCAACATTTCAGTGTGGCACAGAGGTGGATGGTAAGAATACAAAGTGCAGGACCGTGACACCAGTGTTCATATCCTGAGTCCCATCTGTGATTAGGAAGCACTTTGGTCAAGGTTGTGGAAAGATCCTGATTTGGGTTACATGCTGATAATCGTGTTCGATGATTCAAGTCGCTGTGGACTTTATCTACATTGAACCAACACCGTGATGTTTGTCTAACTTTGGACCAAATGCCTGAACATACTGCTGTTAATAATGCTGTAGTCACTACAAATGAATGCTGCATTGCAAGATTGATATTTTGGCAGAAAACAAATAAAGTATGTTGTCAGTAAACATTTTACAGATTCAGTATCAACGTTTTTGTGACTTGCCAGATGCTTTAATTAACCACATTCCCTCATTATGTAGATAAAAAACTAAACCCAGCCAGCATTACTTTTCATTCAGGACATATTTGCTATTGCAAATTAGTTGTTAATAACAGTAATTTGTCGGAAACAGGGCTTTCTTGCGCAGGTTTACATTATTTTGTCACATAAAGGAACATTTTCTCCTGAATTACACATTCAATTTATTTATTTATTTTACCCCCGTAACAAGAAATAAGGCAAACTGCTGTGTTGGAGAAGATAAATGTTATTTTGGCAGGTTACACATTTTGGAACAAACTGTTAGTTGTTGTGTATCCCGCCATGTGTGTACAACAAGGCCCATGTGTCCTTTAGATTTTGTTCCAACCAAACATTTCTGCAGGTGATTTCACTGAGGAGATCTCCCCTGTGGTTGTTGAAGGTATTTTAATTAGCTGCAGAAGTGTTTGGCTGAGGAATGACAACCTGCATGCTCGTCCCTCGATGCCTCGTGGTTTGAGAGGCAGTGGTGTAGAACAATGAAAGACTATACCTCTCTGTGCTCCAACACATCCCCAGCTGCCAGATCAAATCAAAGAGCAACAATGTTCAAAAGAAGGGCACGCCCCAGTCAAACCAATCCATCATCTGATGCAACAATGGAAGGCAGGTTTATGTTGGCGCGACATTTATTATTCATGCACCATTCATAAGGAAGGCAAGTGAAGGGGAAATGGACATAAAGCCCCCCATCTCTCACTTACACACACAGACACGGACACATCTCTCTCTCTCTCTCTCTCTCTGTCTCCATGAAGCAGTCTCAGGATGTATCAGTATATTGACCTGCAGAGCAAACCCCCACAGGAGTTGTTTCTGTTTCCTTTTCTTTCTGAGCAGCCTAAGAATGACTGAATCCTGACGGCTCAGAGATGAGGAGCTGTTATTGTGCTGTGACTTTCTCTTACACGGTGTTAAATTGTTGCATTATAACAGTTAAACAACAGCTGCATTACATTATTCTTTACTTTGACAGCAATAATGAAAACATGATGATGATAATGATGATTAAGTATATTGACTCAAGGCAGATGTGTTGTTCCTGATGCATTTAAATGGTTCCTGTCTTCGGTCCTTGTTATGAACCAGTGAAGCGTCTGGTTTGGATCTGAGTTCAGTCACATTCTTGAGGTATGGTGTCGCCGTCATTTGTGGTTTCACTCACTATAATATCACTTTGTCCTTATGTCCTGAGTCAGGGTAAATTCTCAAAGAGAAATGAAAGTGTTTAGAGTTCTCCCACCATTTCAGAACAACATAAATTATTGACTTGCAAAGCTCTTTGGTGCTTTGTACATATGGTAGTGCAACAGTGCTGTGACGCAAGAAAAGAAGTGTCCCCCCCAGATTATTCATTCATTTTCTGTAACCGCTTATCCTGTTGGGGGTCATGGGGGCGCTGGAGCCTGTCCCAGCTGCATGTCTTTGGATTGTGGGAGGAAGCTGGAGAAAACCCACACTGACATGCAGAAAACATGGCAATTCCTCACAGAAGGGCTTCCCCACCCTGGTTTCAAGCCCACGACCCTGGGTTTGAACCAGGAACCCTGTGAGGCGACAATGCTAACCACTGCACCACTGTGCCGCCAGCAACCCCAAATGATGTCATATCAAAATCAAATCTAGAGACATGACACCATTAATGCTACTACTTTTGGTTAGCATTTGTCAGGTTTAGAAATATTAATTTCACGGGGAGTCGGTAGCTTAGTGGATAGTGCTGGCACCCCATGTATAGAGGTGCTACCTCACCGCAGCGGTCACAGGCTTGATTCCAGCCCGCGGCCCTTTGCTGCATGTCACTCCCCCACTCTCTCTCTCTCCCAGTTTCACTCTGTCCTGTCAAATAAAGGCCAAAAAAATAATCTTTAAAAAGAAATATTAACTTTAGGAGATCTTACTGTAAGTTTCAATTAAAGTTACCCCACTGATATTTTACACTCCATGTCATTGACTGACTGTCAGAGAGCATTCAATGAGTTTTTAAAACCAAAGTGTACAGATCTGATGAAGGATCCAGCTCAAATTTGATATTGAAGGCATCATACTAGAACCCGTGGGGTGCCACAAGGCTCCATTTTAGGACCTATTTTTTTCCTCAACTATGTTAATTGAAGGCTGCTGAAATGGAGGAGCTAAAATGTTGATGTTAATGGAAAAAAATCACCAACTATATTATCAGGCAGGGTTTCCACTGCTGGGCAATGCCACACATTTGTTTTAACATATTGCATACTGGCAGCCTGGTGACCCGTGGATCTGATGATGCAAACATGCCTGCCATTTTCTCTTTCCCCCCCATTTGTCCTGTCTGGACAGGACAAGATTGAGGACCCAAATGTAAAACCAAAATACATGGGACACGGATGCGGCACACCTCTGCATCAGCATGCCTGCAGCAGAGTGCATCCATTATAATCAACTAATTCTGCTACACTGACCACGGAAGCCACGCTTGCCAGCAGGGGCATCGGGTGGCTCTTCTCTATTTTTACGTGACTGGTCTATTTATTCTTTTTGCACACAGCTCTCCAACAAGTGTAAAGAACAAGTGCAATCTGTTGAGAAATGATAAAAATGAATACCTCATTGTACCAGAGGCAAAGCGAAGCAGTACAGCAACCTTGTGGGTGTTTTTACATTTCACATTAAATAAATCAATTACCTCAGTACACCCTGTAGTTTAGATGACCCAGCTGATTCATTCAGTACTATTTAAATAGCCTATAAGCTTCATAACCCTCCATTCCCAACTGCATTATCACTTATTAAAACTCAATACACACATAGTGAAGCTGGCAGCATACATGCTACAAAAACAGAGTTTGTGTAGCAGGTAAAGATCCTCGCTCTGCTCCGCCCTAAGTAGCATGTTGTGACTGTGCCCCATGTATTGTGGCTGTGAGGCAAGGAGAAAGGACAAATGCATGGGCCTGGGGTAAGTAAGGAACAGGCGACTGAAATAAAGTGCTGTTATCCCATGACGGCACAGTGGTAAATTTTATATTAAAAAAAGGCAAACATAGCAGTTACCTAAACACTGTTGTTGTGATATGACTGAAGTATTATTTTATTCACTATTGAGAATGATCTAATTTTTAATGTGCTTTTCAAGGACAGGTCAGAGCTCATCCCTGGGGCATGCTGACATATTACTAGTGTAAGGCATGTTTTCTGAGTCCAATAATCAATCAAACAAACCAACAATCAATCAAGTCATCCACTTTGCATTTTGATTGCCTTGTCACTGGACATTTCTGCTGGATGTTGAAACAGCCTTATTAGACCGTCGACAGGCCTGCAACTTGTTGACACTGAAGGAGCACTCTTTCACTGTTGCATTTATTATGAGTCATCCCGTGTTAGAGCATCTGTTTAATGGCCAAGTTAGAAGCGGGATCTCGACTTTAATGAAATAGTTTACTTGTATCTAATGTGACAGTGTGAGTTTGTGTAAATTACAGGCCACTGTAACTCAAAAGGCTCCGAGTGTTGGTTGTGAGTGGGCTGCAATTTGGAGGATCCACGTGGCATATGGACCTCTTCCATATGCATTCATTACTTTCCACTCTCCAGTAAAAGCACAAAATGAAAGAGCTGAGCGACAAATGGGCCTACCGAGGGACAACGTTCTATTATATTAATCTATATAATATGGAAGACTTCAGAAACCTTCACAGTGGATCTGCCTGTGATGATTCATTACATATTGCAGAGATAATGATAAATGCATTTTTAACAATCCCACTCTAGCTGCTCTGGCTTTTAAAAATAAATAAATAAATAAATAAATGTTTTCACCATATATGATTCTCACTTATATTGCAACCCCTGGAAATATGAGAGTGTCTGATTAGAAACTGTTTTCATGTGTTTATTATGACAGCATAATATCTGAAAGTACGTCAACATGCCTTCATGACAAGCAGCGCAAAGCCTGTTTACCACCTTATTTTCTTCCCTTTTACAGTTGACAGAAGTAATACTTTATGTTGTGATGTGTTTATGCTGCTCAAATACTGTACAAACACGTGCAACAGACTGATCTGCTACATCTTTATGAAGCCTCAGACTATTTGTTTTATGAATGTAACCATATTTCTGTTAGTAACATTATCATTATCATCATTATTATTATTATATATTTATTTTCCTTCTGTCTTATTACTTAAAATTAGTATTTTCTTATTAGAGTCTATATTTTTATTTGGGTTCATGCATGGACACAAGATTAAATCTTTATATTGCAAACTGTATTTCTAACTTTCTGTTGTTAACAGTTATAAAAAAAATATTTGAAAAAAGAAAAGACTTTTTTTAATTTTGAGAACTGTTTAATATGACACACATATATTTATTCTTTTCTCTATTTCCTCAATAAATTGTACATTATATCACTATTTACTGGTGCCAAATCTAAATTTGGTCAAACCAATAAAACCCTTTCAATCTGAAGGTTTCTGTACAGGACATTTCTTTCAATAATCTAGAGTTATTCACTTATGTTCCAGTGGTTGGCTAAAGACAGACTCAAAGGAAATGCCCTTTTAGTTTGAGGAAAAGAGCCCATTATAAAAGGCCAGGATGATTAAAAGTCTGTTGCATCCCGGTCTCATTCCGAAGTCGTCGAATACCGGTGCCTGGGCGGTGACTTCTGGTGTCAGACACCAACAAAAAAAGCTGTCCTTTCACATTGGCATGATACACGACAACAACGTAAGTTAAGGGGGTGAACCTCCAGGTAGGAAACAACAACCACAGACTTTCACTTGGGTGGCTGGTGTTCACATCCCGTCTAATTGTAAAGCCAAAGGGGAAAAAAAGTGTTGTAGTGTTGTACCAACCTTGTGTGACTGCAAACTGTACATTTCCTGTAAAAACAGAAGTGTATTTTGAAAACAGACAATGCTTGTCACAGGCTGAAGTTGACATGGCGTCCCAGAACACCAACAACAGACACACCCAGGGTACCTTGCACGTGACATGGCAATGTACAAACTCCATGGCCGAATGTCACTATGTGACGAGGTCAGAGTGAGAAAGTGTTGTCTGTTCAGGCTGTTCTCGCGCACTGTTTGTACATCTATGGAAAGTAATACGTCACAATTCATACATAACCAACATCATCATGAGCCAGTAATTTATGTATGACCCATACTGTATAATCTGGAAGGCTGCAATCACATAAGCAATGCGCTGATGGGAGTACAGATGGAAAAGACACAGGACTTTCCCCCAGGAGACTGCTGTTTGGAACAGTGGGAATCATACAAATCGTTTAATGAAGGGTTAGACTTTTTGGCCAAATTGTCTTACTCTCCACACACAAGGGCAGTTTTGGCAACATTTAAATGCTTTATCTTACTTATTAGTGACTTAATGTGATTTGGATGTGTAGCAAATATTAGTTATTGCTGATAAATACTACAGACTCAGTCTATTAAGGTGCACATGAAGGACAAGCATAAACCAAAGATGCACTAACTTGAGCGACTAACTGTGTCTTATATTGTATACATAAACAACAGTAATTTTGTTATTATGTACTGAAGACCCATTAGTGTTGTAGGGGAATTTCCCTCTCCAGCAACAGTGAAAGAAGTCCTGTACTTGAAGCTGTTTATTCTCTGCCCAAACAACTGAATAAATCCACTGACACAGTATCTCACCACAGTGGTGTACGTAACAGACAGCACTGATGTATCACTCTCATTATGCCACATTAGCCAGACTAAAACAATGACCAAAGAGCTAAATGAGAGGGAGAGAAACAGGCCTAAAAGGAAAGTTTAACAAGTGCTGTGTCATTAATCTCAACCTGCTCTCTACAACTAGCGTCTCTGTTTCCTGTTGACACACATCACTCTTTAATCTGGAAGGACCAAATTAAAAGCGGCACATGTCCCACAAAGGTCTGTGCCACCCAAACTTTTTACCGCAGTCACCGTCTCTTCCACTTCAGAGAGAGGTGGGAACTGGGCATCTTGGCAGCATGTGCTCTGCAGACTTTACTGTTGTTTAGAAGAGAAACAACCCAAACAGCAACTAGTTTTCAGAGTTTCGAAAATGTTTGAATCTCTATGAAAAGCTTTCATCTTCAACCTATTAATTAATACATCAATCAGAATATAGACTTGAGAGAGCGCTTACGGTCTCAAGGTGATTTTACGGTGTTTCATAAGTGATATGATTTTAGATATATGTCAGATCAGAGCATAAAATCCAACAATTTATCAGTCAAATAACAAAAAAAAAATTGGCAACTTGTTTGATATCAATTAATCATCACATTTTCTAGCAAAAGTGCAGAATAATCCCTTGTTCCATCTCAAATGTGACAATTTTGTGTTTTTTCTTTGTGTTACATGACTGTTATCTGAATATATTTGGGTTTTGGACCATTGGTTGGACAAAACAAGACATTTTAAGATAGCCCTTTGGACTTAATGAAATTATGGAGGTCATTTTTCACTATTTTCTGACATGATTCATCACTTAATCAAGGAAAATAATCATCTGATTAATCAATAACCAAAATAATTAAATAAAGCCTTATTTTTTTTCTGAAAAATATATTAGCAACATCACACTTCTGTTAACAAATAAGCCACAATCAAAGGTGAATGCAAATGACACTTTCACAATCTCATCATTGATTCAATGAGGACCAGATGTTTTTGATTTACCAACACTGGGCTACTCATGCAACATACATACACTCCACAACATACAAGCAGTTGCATACCATAAAACAATATACAACAACATACAGCATACAATCAAGCTTGTGAAAGATAAACACCTTAAAAATTAAAATTTCTCTCAAATATTTCCAGTATTCTGTGAGGAAACATGCAGCTTTTAAATCAGAGGCTGGACACGCTCTACACACAGGTGGACTGGACGTGCCTTACTTTTAAATTACTCTTGATTCTACATGTGAATCAACCAGGAGCTACTTATTCCTTTTCTCAAATAATGTCCCTACGGCTTCCACTTCTTCAGGCAATTGTCTAGGAGTCAAGGAGAGACAACACAGGTGAAAACATTTTCATTTTTTCATTATACATTGGTCAACTTTAGATTTGGAGCTGTTTTACTTTCATAACATGTCTTCCTTCAGACTAGTGGAAAGAAAATGTGTCAAAATACACATTAGGTTTTTATTTTATTTCAGATTTTTCATCTTGAAATGTATGAAAAAGCACATATTTAATTAGATAATGCCTCATTTGCAAATTTAAACATAAAATATTAGAAAACCGTCTTTATATAAGACAGTTTTCTAACTGGGGAAGTTTCATGGTGATATCTGTTAGTTAAAATTTTTACCCTGTTTACTTGTAGTGTCTGTGAGGACTTTTATAATACATCTTTAAAGGCCATTTTTACTCAAAATGATTTTCTTGTGATACTCTGGGACAGAAATCTCCTCTTAGTAGCACAACAAACTTTCCACTTTTATTCCTGAAAATATTCTGAAGATTTTTAGAGAGGGGTTTGTTCATTAATAGCCAGATTTATATAATATTTATTCCTGAAATCATGGCAAACAAATATTTACTTATTTATTCAGTATTATCTGATTTATGGAGTGACAAAATGAGATATCCAAAATGTAAAAACATTTGACTCTAATGTGTCCACAAAATAAAACTATTTGAATTTTGAACCTGGTTTTATCCAATGTTCAGATTTCTGTTCTGGTATGTATGTAAATTAGTGCATATTTAATCAGAATATGCTCCATTTTCATATTTAAACACTCAGTTTCGGGAAAACGTGTATTACAAAAATAACTGCTTTAATGTACATAGTTAACTGGGGAAGTTTTACAGCAGTATCTTCTCATTAAAAGTTTTACTATTCACCTGCATTAACCTGTAGTGTCTCCCTTCAAAAAAACAAGAGTAAGTGTAAGTTAGAGAAGAGAGAAAATTCAAATTGTGAATTTAACTGTGCATGATGAGGAATGTTTTTTGCTAAATTTGCTTAAATTCTAATTAAACAAATATAATTCAGGACATTATTGTACAGAATTTTGTACAAGTCAAGATCAGATTTTGAAGATTTTGAATTCTGACTTCTTTATTTTTAAATGCCCTTAACACATTTAATGAAACACTCATCCCAGAAGTAGCTGTGTGTTAAGATCTTTTCACACCTTGTCCTCACTAACAGTGTATCAGCGTCAGCTGGCTCTTTCCTTATCTGTGTACCTTATCCACATCTGCCAGCCTGAAGATAAGAATTGTCATTTTCAGCCCATTAGAGGTCTTGACTCTACCTATCTGATGGGAGCTGCTCGCTGGCCAGACATTACTTCATGGCTACAATGTGTGCGGTGACTGACCTTCTTTAAGATCTTGCCGCGATCCTGTCACAGTATGTACTGTAGTTTTAAATTTAAAACGACATTATTTCTCATGCCAGGATTCAGTCTAATTATCTCCTTAAGATGAAAAAGAAGATGCAGTGAAAGTTGCTCAGAGATATCCATCACTGTTAAAGGCTGTGCAAGAAGACATCATTCACCACAGATCTGCCAGAGATAAAATCTAAGATTATTACAATCTACAATATAATAGATGATGGATATCAAGTTGAAAATTGAGTGTTAGCTGTAATACCAATGAGTGTTACTTGTTCTTCATTTATCATTATTCCTTCATTATTAAAGATTAAATTGAAACATCCCTCTCATAACACTGACTGATCTGGCTTTTAAAGCCTAATTTGGTATTTTTAGATACGTCCATTCAGTAGACTGGAATTTACAGATCACTGATGAGAGATACTTTGAACTTTTTCTTTCTTTCTTTAGCAGATGTTATCAGCACCCAGGTGACCATTGCCAGCAATGCTAATTACACCCAGGGTGTAAATAGTGTCCAATGTGGCTATTTACACTCACATGTATATTGCTGGGCATCCTAGCAATGTCAAAATATGACATTAACACAAAAGGGTCTGTTCAGCTATTCTGCTAAAGTTTATGCACACAGTGCGCATTCAGCAGCTTCATACATCCCAAAAACTGAAAATAATAAGTCAGCTAAATCTAGAAATAATACGCCAATGTCAAATCACTCAGGACTCAAACCCCAGTGTGAAAGTCTTGTGCTTGACCCACTCACCCAACACGTCTTACTCAGCACACCCTCATACAACAATTCTTATGACATCCTATGAATTAGTGCCCACACATGACATTACGTGCTTAAAGTAAAGTCACATAATTAGCGTAAAGTTACAGATGTTAGGTTTTGGCAAGTAAAGTTAGTGTAGATAGGTTTAGGAAAAGAAACATGGTAAGGATATACCTTAAAAAGACTCGAAGTTCACTCAGAGATCACATGGTTCCGAATACTGGTCTCCTGGAGAAAGTCCTGTGTTTTGGGACCTATCCACCTCCTCAACCTGCCTTCTAACTGAACCGCTTGGGACCACTTCCTTCTTTACTTCCGTCACAACACATTCACAACACATTCACAACACCTCGTCACATATAGACGTTTGGTCATGGACCTTCTACGTCCAGACATGACGTTCTGGGACGCCAGGTCAAGTTCTGTTTGTGACATGCACTGTCTTCTTTCAAAATATACTGCCATTTTCACAGGAAATTTACCGTTTACATACAGTCTCTTTCAAAATAAACGCACTACATCAGAACAACAATGCAAATGGATGTTTATTTTCCTTCCAACAACTAATGCACGTGGTTAGGTTTGGCTTTAGAATCTTACGGGACATGAACATTGCTCTCCCAGGTGAAGGTCGGTGATTACTTGGACTTTTGCTACCTTAACTTACGTTCTTGTCCCGCCTAATTTCCCCCTGATGGCTGAACGGCTGCATATCATGCCGACGTTAAAGGACAGCTTTTTTTGTCAGTGTCTGATGCCACCTGTCACTGCCCAAGGGCCGGATATCAACGACTTCGGAGAGAGACCAGGTTGTCCATCAGCACATTGGTCACGTGATCTCAGCCTTCCAAAATACGTAGGTTATGCATGAAATACTGGCTCATCATTATGTGGGATTTGTAGGAATTTTGGTACAGTTGATTTTTGTATGAAAATGTACTAACAGTGCATGAGTACAGCCTGTCGTACTACCTCTATAGACTGTGTCACTCCTTATATTACGTTACCTGACTTTGTGGCAGTACATTTGTGAGTTTTGTCTCATACATTTTATCACTTTAATCCCAGAAAATATGCCAGATTGGCGAGTAGAAAACCTAACCATGACCTCTTTGCCTTAATCCTAAACACTGCCAAGCTCAACACCTTGACATGACAAGTACTAGCCATGGGTGTAAATAGCTGAATTGCTGCAGTGCGATTATTTTTACTTGGGTCCAAACAGGCACTTAATAAATTCTAAATTTTTTTTTTAATCTGTAATATATTCACCCTGTACATGAAAATATCACACTAGGCAAACATAGATTAATACTAGAACTTCAAAACTTGGTAACCATCAACATTAATTATAGATATAAATGTCTGATCAATATAAAAGTAAGCAATATTAAATGTGAAATTAATACATGTCAATAAAACCACTACAGCCATGTTGGCGGCTCTGTGAATGCCTTTGGTTTTGCTTGGCTAATAGAGGTTTTTACCTGCTGGTGGTGCTGGAGGAAAAGTCAAGGGATCACCAAAGTCAGCAGGATTCATTGTTTGGGACTATAAATGTTTCTACAAATTTCATAGCAAGCCATCCAGTAGCTGCTGAAATATTAAAGGCTACACTGACGCTGAACTCGGCTGTATGGAGGGATGTCAGAGAAGCCATCTGAAACTAAAATACTGCACCATTCTTTGTTTTCCGTCTATTTGATGTTTTACAAACCACACAGCTCATTACTGCCAAAATAAGAGGCGATTTTGCCCTGCTCTCTAAATTAGCTTATCACAAAGATTCAGTGCACCATTGAAAATGAATTATAAAATGTGGAAACAGAGATTGGAAAGCCTTAGGTATGAGTGTTCTGGCATATGGGTCCTTTTTCTCTTTTAGAGTGGTCAGCGGTACAATAAAAAAAGTCTTTTTTTTTCTTGAGTTCACAAGTTCATGTTGAAGATTAGAGTGTAGGTTTGATCATCCCTCCAAACATTAATTACACAGCTGCGGGCTACAGGAAAAAATATGTCTGTTCAACTCTAAATAGCATTCCCTCAAAGACTTGCTATTGTGTTTTTGTCTGACAAAAACAAGAACCATGGGCACAATTCAATACTTTACTCAATAAGTCTAACTTAACCCCATCAGAGATTTTATGAGACAAGAGTAAAAAAGAATCAAGAGGGAGAGTGGCTAAGACAGTAATTACTTTTGGTCTGTTATTTAGGATCAAATTAAAACAAGTAAAGAGCAGCGTTGCTATTTTGGTTGGACATCATAACTGTTTCCATCCTGGCTGCACACTCTGTTGTATTAGATGCTTGATCTAATGTGCAGTCATTAACGGGCACATTAATGAAGTGCAAGCAGAAACATTCAATGGTGTGAAGTGCTTCTTTTTTGTTCGTTAACTGTGCCAGTGTGGTTAGTTACTCTGTAAGACCGTCTTGTCTTGAATGCAAACTTCGCCCGGTAGTGAAATGAAATTTCAGCCGGTATTGTACGTGCATAATTTGGTGTGTTAAAAGGTGCCAGAGGGAGCTCTCCTCCCCTCAGTTAAAGTTAATGAATCATGCAGAGACTACCTATATGCATGTTAATTAGGACACTTGGTCAAGTCATTTTATTGTGAGCTGGTAATTACCAGCTGGGTCATAAAATTCCCAGCACAGAGCACGATCAACAACCTTATGCTCGGGCCCACGACTAAGAAATATTAACTTTTGAAACACCATTAATGTTAGGTTCCTGCAGTACTGAGTAACTTTGTCTGCGACAATTTACAGTATAACTCAAATTAATACGTTTGATGAACTATGACAGTTAAAGAAATAATAGCTATGTGTCATCTGTGGCCTCAATAAGACAAAGTTCATCTCTTTTCATAAAAAACAACACCCACACGATGTGTCTGCACACAAAGAACAGTCAGTGGGCAGTAATAGCATATAGCTGCTTGATAGAATGAGTGGAAGGTGGCACCCTGAATAGAGACAGGGGGGTGGAATATCTTAAACTTTTATTAGAAAATGTCAGCATACTTCACATAAATCAAAGGCTTATAGAGTCTATAAATGCCTGTAATCGTGTTGCAATGCATGAGATTTGTATGCAAATGTAACATCTGCTTCCTGTGTGTGATAATTTCTTACCTTTTTCAGAAGTTACAAATTTTAGTTAAGTATTTAAAATGATCAAGAAGCTCTGACAATTGCTGAACTACTTAAACCTGTAGTTGGTAACTTCTATTAAAATAACTTCTTTCATTTTTGCTGAAACTGCTATGTTCACTAAATGAGACACATATTCTGTGACAAAAAAAATCCTCTGCCTTCTCTACATCAATCCGCCACAACATTAACACCACTGAAAGATGTAGTAAACATTGATCATCTCGTTACAATGCAATGTTCTGCTGGGTAACCTTTGCTCCTGGGATTCATGTGGATGCCACCTGACACGCTCCACCCACCCAAACACCTCCTCATGCCCCTCATAGCAGCAGCACTCCCCTGTGCAGTGGCCTCCCCAGCAGGACGATTGTAATGCAACACTTAAAAAACTGCTCAGGCATGGCCCGAGGAACAGAGCTCAAGGTATCAACCTGGTCTTAAATTCCAAAGATCCTGAACTGATGAGGCATCCATGGGATGTGCCGGTATGCCACCTCACAACTCACAGGAATCTAAGGATCCACTGCCAACCCCTCTGGCACCAGACACCACAGGTCACCTCCCAGAGGTCCTGTGTCCATGACTCGACTGGAGGCCCAACCACTGATCGGGGGAAACTCTGGTGTATGGGCAAGCCCCATGAATAGTAAATGGTAAGTGGACTGCACTTGTCTAGCACATTTCTAGTCTTGCGACCACTGAAAGTGCTTTTACACCATGTGACATTCACCCAGTCACACACACATTCATATACTGGTGGCCGAGGCTACCATACATGGCGCTACTTGCTACTCAATAACCACTCATGCACCATTGGAGCAGCCACCAGGAGCAATTGGGGGTTCAGTATCTCGCCCAAGGATACTTCGACATGCAGACTGGAAGAGCTGGGGATCAAACCGCCTATCTTCCAATTGTGATTAGCCCCCATAGCCGAATACTGGGGGCTTGAGCTCACATTCCTTAGGCCATTCCTAAAAAGTTCTTGCACTGTGGTATTGTGCATTGTTCTGCTGAGGGGGGCGCTGCCATCAGGGAGTGCTGTTGCCATGAGGTGGTGTAATTGGTCTGCAACAATGTTTGGGTGGATGGAACTCATCAAGTGGCATCCACATGAATGTCAGGACCCAAAGTAGTTGCACTGATCATTGCACTGAGATGATCATTGTTATTCACTTCACCCACCAATAGTTTTAATGTTTTCGCTGATCTGTGTATTTCCGTGTAGCGTTGGTGCGGCCAGTACTTCAATGGACTGTACCCAACATGGTGGACTAGTCACAAACTTTTTTGTTTTATATTCAGAGCCAGTAGGAAAAGGAGGATCATGAATTCTTTGCCAAACTATCTGTCTCATGTACTACTTTCAGAATACAGAGACAGTTTAGGCAAGTGTGACACAAAGTTGATTTATGAAAGTTTACAACTGTAGCTTTAATGCACACACTGACAGAAGCTCACCTAAGGTTACATTACTCTAGGCTTCACTGTATCATTTCATTGTAAGTCCTTTACTACTTTGACAACACATACGTTTTATGTATTTATTGAGACATCTTTTAAGACTGGTAGTTTTTCCTAAAGCAGTGTCAGTAGACTCTTGCCCACTTTGTAGCAGCAGAAAAAGTTGTAAACACATTAACATTATAAAGTAAAAAGACATTAACCTTATAAAGTTGATATGAGGTATGTGTAATGTGTGCTATTTACACAACCAGCAGACACGGAGCAATATTAGCATTGATTTGAAGTTGTTTTTGTGTCCACCTGATGAATGTAAGTCATTTTAGCTCTGGTTTGATCCTGCAAAGTACACCCACGCAACCTCCCTGCCTTTGAACACTGCATAATAATACAAGTAACCCTGTATGACTTATATTAACATCCAGCAGGGCACACATTGTGATGCTGAGTGTATTTTAAGAGGCAGCAGTAACTTGAAATGAAAATCATAAAATCTTTGCTCTTTCATTCACCTACAGGTCACAGCAGTGTTTTTGAATGGTTAGTCTATAGTCACATTTTTCAGGGAAAAGTTTTCATTTTCAGCCATTTGATGATGATTTGGATATTATTTTGCTGTTTGGGAATTTTGGAGCCTTTTATAGAGTGTGTTTATGCTTCTCGTCACCTGCTCCTCTCGCATTAAGACAAACTGCTGAGACACGGTTTAATTTGTTTAGCAGATTGTTT
The DNA here is from genome assembly GCA_019142605.1 of Cephalopholis sonnerati. NCBI lineage: Eukaryota > Metazoa > Chordata > Actinopteri > Perciformes > Serranidae > Cephalopholis > Cephalopholis sonnerati. Next base: position 24,779,240 of record JAGQAX010000003.1, on the reverse strand, counting down.
ACCATATTGTGTATTAATGTTAAAAGCTGTGTTATATCAGTGGGGAGAGGTTTAAACACTCTGTGTGCCCGCAGGTCACAGCAGTGTTTTAATGATATTTCTATAGGGAAAAATTTGGATTTATTAAGCAGCTGCTTGTGTTTTAGCACTTGTGGGGCTGTTTAACCAGGCAGGGCAAAGGTTGAAAGATTTTGTTTGAGAGTGTGTGATGTTAGCCTGGAGCAAAATGTACCTCATACTTGAGCTGGATTCACCTGTTACTGATCTATAGTAGCTGATCTATAGAAGCATGTTTGGACTTGGCTGAAACACAGCATTAAAGTTCTGCAGAATTGGGTGATGATTCTCAAATACATTCCACATTATGTAGTCTTTTGATCAATATTAGCTGATATAAAACATTGATCAGTGCAGGTTTAATGTCCACATTCATCACACATATCCAGTGGTGTCAGTTTGAGGACCTGCAAAGGACATCACCAATGTGTTTTTCTCTGGAAGTAGACAAGGCTTGACTGACTGGAAGGAGACTTTGAGGCAGACACACAACAGATGGCAAGAAAATAGCTAGATAGATGCATTGCATGCCTTCGAATGAACAGATGTGATGTCAAGAAAGAAGGTAGCAGAGGTAGTGAGATTAAGACAAGTTCAAATGGGTCATGATATAAGCCTCTCAAGATAGCAATGAGATGGAGGGATTATCCAACACGACGAGAACAGCTAATCAAAGGAACAGTCTGAAGACCGCATAGACAGAATTTTAACAAGGACTAAAAATTTAGACGTATGATTGACAGTAATCCTCGTGGCTGGATTAAGGAACCATATATATTTCAAACGTTATGTCACTGCCCCTTCACATAATTTATCCAACATAAGTGGGGGTGCTGCACTATTAGATAGAGGAAAAGCTATATTGTGTTGTGAACTGTCAGATACGAATATTTACACTTACATATTGAAATATTAAGCTCAAGTGGAATTGATAAAAATGTATTCAAGGACGACATCAAGGACATATCTGTCATTTGAACGTTAGTGGGGACGTCGACTGGGAACTGTCAAAGCCACTACAATTATAGTCTTCACCAAGAGTGAGGTGTTCTTAATAGGAGACTATTCATGTGTGTAATATGTTGCATATACCATATGTAACCCTTAGGCACTAAACATGACATCCTGACCTGAACAGTATATTAAAACAGGAACATGATAGCTGTAACTCTGGCTTACACCCTTCCTTAGATGGAATCTAATTAAGATTTTTTTTTGTATAAATGGCTATTTTTATATAAACTGATCCAGACAGAATTTGAGGCCACAACCTCTCTTGCTTCATAAGTATATGTAATCTTGTGCAGACATTGTCTTGTGGGAACTAGCTACTATCTTATGGGAACAAGTTATTTATCTTGTGTGAGCAAGTTAGCCTATTATCGTGTTCCTATAAGATAACTTGTGTGCACAAAATTAAAATATCACCTTTCAGGACTTTAGGGGCTCTGTAGTTTTATATGCACATAGATGACTATTTGAGAATGTTGGTTTGTATCTTGTGATCAACTGAACCTGTCAATTCTGTCTATATAAATATATACACTCACTGGCCACTTTATTAGGTACACCTTGCTAGTACCGGATTGGACTAGCAAGGTGCCATATTGACATGATAGCATCACACAGTTGCTGCAGATTTGTCGCCTGCACATCCATGATGCAATCTCCTGTTAGGGTTAGGGTTAGGGTTAGGGTTAGATCCCAAATGTGCTCTATTAGATTGAGATCTGGTGACTGTGTACAGTGAATCATTGTCATGTTCAAGAAGAATTTGAGCTTTGTGACATGGTGCATTATCCTGCTGGAAGTAGCCATCAGAAGATGGGTACACTGTGGTCATAAAGGGATGGACGCAGTCAGCAACAATACTCAGGTAGGCTGTGGTGTTTAAACCATGCTCAGTTGGTACTAAGGGGCCCAAAATATCCCCCACACCATTACACCACCACCAGCCTGAACCGTTGATACAAGGCAGGATGGATCCATGCTTTCATGTTGTTTACACCAAATTCTGACCCTACCATCTGAATGTGGCAGCAGAAATCCAGACTCATCAGACCAGGCAATGTATTTCCAATCTTCTATTGTCCAGCTTTGGTGAGCCTGTGTGAATTGTAGCCTCAGGTTCCTGTTGTTAGCTGACAGGAGTGGCACCTGGTGTGGTCTTCTGCTGCTGTAGCCCATCTGCTTCAAGGTTCGATGTGTTGTTGGTTCAGAGAGATGATCTTCTGCATACCATGGTTGTAACGTGGTTATTTGAGTTACTGTTGCCTTTCTATCATCTTGAACCAGTCTGGCCATTCTCTTCTGACCTCTGGCATCAACAAGGCCTTTTCACCCAGAGAACTGCTGCTCACTGGATATTTTCTCATTTTCAGACCATCCTCTGTAAACCCTACAGATGGTTGTGTGTTTTTGAAATACTCAGACCAGCCCATCTGGCACCAAAAATAATGCCACATACAAACTCAAACTTAAATCACCTTTTCCCCATTCATAGCTACATGCCCTAATGCATTGAGTTGCTGCCACACGCTTGGCTGATTAGCTATTTCCATTACCGAGCAGTGGAACAGGTGTACCTAATAAAGTGGCTGGTGAGTGTGTATATATGTTCTCTACCCCTCTCCCAGTAAACTCAGACCTACTGACACTTTGATGCATTGTGTATGTTCTTACAGCATCACTGCCTCCCAAACATCACTAAATTTCATGAAATGAGTTTCCAAACAACCAAATAATCTCATGAAGGACCCACACAGGACTTGTTTTCTGTCTCTATCATGAACATTTCTTTTCTTGTTGTAACATACAAATACTCTATCAAAAAGTAATATGTCTGACTCAAACAGATGACAAGATTTTACAGTAACATCTGACAGTAGCAATACACCGTCACAGATGGCATTTGGAATCTTTTGCAATCAATTTCCGTCTGTGTCCGACAAAACAGCTTCCAAAGCCCACACTGTGTGAAGAACTGCAATATATAAAAGTTGTGGTGCATTTCAAGGTACATTTGGCAGGATGAGATGCACCTACTTATCTTTCCATCAGCATCATTTGGCCTGCTGCCTCTGTGGACTTTAAGATACACGACATATAACAAACGGAATGCCACAAAGCAATCACTGCCATCTTAAAAGCTCTTGCCTCATGAAAACACATTTATTTGTCTTCAGCAATGGTATGCATTCACCTCTAGCTGCAGGGACAAACATCTGTAGAAACAAGCAACATATCAGAAAGATTAGGGATATGCAGGTCCAAAAAAAATTTACATGATCTCGAAAATATGATTTGGAATGACTTTTAAATATTTAAGCAACAGCAGGTTGAAACTCACACTTCTAAATATCAGCCAAAACAGTAATAAAATATTAAAAGATATATTAGTTCTTGAGAAAATGTAGGAGTGATGCATCCATCAAGTGTACTTAATCAGAGGAAACATCATTTGTGTGTTATTTTCTTTCTAATGTGACAATAGCATGGGGTATGTGGCACTTGGACCTTGAGTGTTGCAACTTCCAACCTTCAACCCATTATCCAACAGTTTTGAAATCCTGTTCAACCAATTATCTAATGACAGTTGCACATCTGCTCTTGGTTGGTTATACACATTTGCCTTGTAGTGGAGGTTATATACCATTTAAAATAGCATGGCCGGGGCCACATGAGATTTTCGGGGTACCACTTAGAGCGCCACTGTGTCCATTTTGACTCTAGCCCCTTTTACACTGCCAGATTTTCAGCGAATGTTGGGCCATTTTGCAGGCAAGCTACGAGGTTTAGAGACACAGAGCCGGATTGGCGAGTTGATCCGAGGTGCCCAATTTTCCGCCGTGTAGGGGTAAACATATTGGCGGAACCTTTTTGGTTTAGAAAGAACGAGGCACCCTTCCCCCACGGGAGGGTCTGCTGATGACTTGTGGGAGGAACTGTTGATGACGTCGCATGTGCGACCCACTGGCGGTGGACTAACAGGAAACAGCTGATAGCAGGAATGAGCAGCTAGTAGCAAGAAGGAAAGGCAAACAATGTCGACATCAACCTGAAAGAAACTGTAAAGATGAGCAACTGGGGAGACAAGGAATTGTGTGCCCTCCTTGCCCTCACAAACGAAGAGGCCATTAACCATCAAATACGGGAACGGTGAAGGACGGGCCAACTTATGAGAGAATCACCAAAGGACTGACCAGCCGCGGCTTCCCTTGGAGCAAGGCGCAAGACGTCACTGTTTACGTCACACGCTGAGCTGCATGTTTTGTTACTTGCTCACGCCCTCCATCGCCCCGAAATAGGCACATTCTGTATGAACAAAAGTAGGCAGGGGGCATTTTGCTGCACTCCCCCATTTTGTTTTTATACTGTCAATGCTGAACGAAGACTGATTGGACTTTCCTGCAAATTTGCACAATTCCTATTTAAAAGGGGCTTCTGATTAAGACACACGAGTGTTAAAACCTTTGTCTGTTGGCAGAATTAATGGCTATAAAAAAAGTTGCATAATGCTGGAAGATGCAAAAAGAAGCCCATTTCAACTTGTTTTATAGCGTAAACATGAGCACTAATTTAGCTTGGAAACAAACCACCAAAACAAGAGCTAGATGTTTTTTCATTCTGTTTAAAATTCTTCACCTTTCTGGCAACAATTGAAAATAAACAGTTTGTAACCCACTTAGCTTTCATGGTCAGTTTGTAGGATAACAGTCACCTGGGTTCCTAATAGTGGTTCGAAATGAGATACCATATGTCGAAAAGGGCAATGGTAGGGAAATATGCAATCAGTCTTGTGATTGTACTTTTTTTTTTGCAGAAATACTGTGGAGACTGAACAAAATTACAGCCCTCAACAAATAATCTAAGGTTTGCAACAATTGCAAGTTTGTCGAGGGACTGATCTGTGGTTTGGCACAGTTTTATTTTCAATGCTTTTCCTGAGTCAGTCCAATAATGAATGCTCCATTTCTACTACTAATCATTATTTTACATTACTGCCCTTGCTGTTTTTCAGCCATCCATGTATGCAGTCTGCTGTCCTCTTAGATCCTTTGCAGAGTCTCGCAGGGATACAGGCTATAAATGGGATGCAAGCCATTTATGAGCCATTTGAAGTGATCTATATTCAAGCTTTCATGGTCTCTTATGTCAGGCTGTCCCTGGCTGTGCTCAGTTTTGCATACGAGACCAGTAAAAGGGAATTACATCATTTTGGAAATATGCAAGGACCTCTGGATTCCAAGAGAAAGGGATTATCCTCTTATGCTCCATTTGAATCCCTGGGGGAAGTACAGCATATCAACTGTGGTTCTGACACACACATTTTCCCTGTTTCATTCATACAATACATGATGCCAAGTATGCAATGAAAAATGGACTTTTAAATAGCACCTTACGGACCAGCTGGAGGAATATAAACTGAAAGTCTGTTTGTGAGAGACAGAGATACATGCATGCAGGATTTGCTGGTGTGATCACTGTGGGTACTAAAATAAAACCATTCTCAACAGTCATTTAACACCATTTTGTTACCAGCAGCTACAGGGCTGGTATTGTTTTGTCCTTGTGAGTCTGTGTGTGTGTGTCATCATGGCAAAATGTTGTTGCGGATACACCTTTTAAAGCTGGAACTACCACAGAAGTGGTTTAGAGTACTTTGCCAGGTGCTGATATGTCTGCCTGTCTGCCTGTCTGTCTGTTAGATTTGAAAGCGCCATAACCATGCAAATGTAATAAAGTGTAAAAAAAAAAAAAGAGAGCCCAGTTTGAAGGTGAGTGTGGTCCAAGTAAACGGGGACGGAAGTAGGTAGTAGGAAGTAGGGATGGGACCATTTTCCCCCCACCTCACCTCACTTTAGCCCCTGACCCACATTTGTATTAAATCATGGATCATTGTATCACAGCTGGAATGAGTTTGATATTGTGCACATTTTTGAAATGAAAAAAATCTCAAAGTAACTAAAAGTATTCCAATATATATTTAGAATACTTTTACTGAGCTGCAATATTTTAGCATATACCGTAAAACTTTAATTAAAAGCCATGTCCCAAGTAAACAACCATTCCCTTTAACTAGCTCGGTATTCATTTGCATTCATTTTCTGGGATTGCTTATCCTGTTATCCTGTGGGGGGGCTGGAGCCTATCCCAGCTGACATTGGGCGAGAGGCGGGGCACACCCTAAGCAGGTCACCAGACTATGACAATTTAGAGTCACCAGTTAACCTAACATACATGTCTTTGGACTGTGGGAGGAAGCTGGAGTACCTGGAGAAAACCCACGCTGACATGGGAAGAACATGCAAACTCCGCACAGAATGGCTTCCCCACCCTGGGTTCGAACGAGGAATGCTCTTGCTGTGAAACAACAATGCTAACCACTGCAGTTCCGTAACGCCTAACCTGGCGTGGCTACACATTTTGATGAATATAGGCCTGTCTCAGTTAGACGCCTGATCTGGCGGCCAAGCAGTTCATTTTATAGAAGTACTTTGGATGTGTAAAACCTGTAAGTTATTCATATTTCTTTTAGTCGGTTAGGGTCCACCGATCACAATGACAGGTTTTTCATAAAAAGTAATCCAAGCTCTGAGTATTGTATTAACAGGATATAGTGGTGTTGGGTCTGTATGTTTGGTGCTGTAATCCCCAAATGCTGTAAAAAGGGTGTCACAACACTCTTTCTCTCCGATGCCTTGTCTGTCGGAGCTAGCTTAAATGAATGATTCGTAATTGATATGTTATTTGAAGCCTAATTGTTATGCAAGTAATATTCACATTGGTTCAAATAAACTAGTTCATTGTTTTTTTCCATCTTCACTAAGCAACAGTTGCATAATAGGAATTAAAGGCCTGTCCCAAATATATGCTTGCTGACTTTGGTGATTTAAGCAGATACTAGCCTGGGCTACTCATTGAAGTTTTACAGTAGTGTTATTTATTAGATTTGCATTTATATAACATGTTATTAATGACAGATATACAATGACAGTACTCACCATGTCACTCTCCCACTCTTTCTGACCTAGACAATATAAACCGCAGCTGTAACAAGCTACAAATTCATGTAATGGATAAGCTAATAAAAGTCATAAACTGTAAACACCTTCATTTAGTTGATTTTGTTGTATGCGGTCGCAAGGTTTTTCCCCTGGTGTTACTATGTCATCACAGTAATGTGTAATAGTGGTTTGTCATAGAAGAAATAATAATGAAATAAAATCACAAACCCATTAGGTATCCTCTTTCATGCAAGGACGCTGCTTGAAGTTATTGAAAAGAAAAGTGTAGCCTTCTGTCCAAATAATCTATTTGAAAATAATAGATTTTCACTCACATCATCTTCATCACTAACTCAGTTCTGCACTGAAAGGCTCAAGTCTTTCTTGGGGAAAATAAAAAACATACATGCGCTCAGACACACACACACACACACACACACACACACACACACACACACACGCACTTTCTACAGAGGCCCAAACCATCTGTTAGTGTTTCTAAACACCTGCGTTGGTGACCACCTGTGTTGGAAATACCCTGGTTGGACAAGTTTCATATTAAGTCTGTAATTGACTTTGCCCTTTGTAAAATCTGGAGCAATTTGGAACTCTTCCCTTCATATCTTGGAGGTGGTTAATGAGTTTCTGACTTGGGAAAACCGATACCTGCTCTCTTAATATAAGCGTTTTTGCAATATCCTCTCAGAATCCACAGTTTTAACCTCACTACTCCAGCACATTTAGCTGAGATCAGAGGTCTGTGCCGGTATGATCTACAGAATCGATTAACTACTGTTAGTGAATTGCAGCAGATAGCAGGGTGCTCACCCGGTGTCGGAGTTCATGTTTGTTATTTCTATGACCCAGAGAACAAACGCCTCCCAAGCAGTGAGCTAAAAAACAAAGCACTCTTTGATGTCATGCAGACAGTGGATATGTTAATTTGGTAGTGAATAGAGTTATTTCCTTTTGTCTTAAATAGAAATGAGATAGAAAAATACATCTGATCCTATTCTGCATTTTTGTGGCTATCAAACATGGAAAATTAGTGTTTGTTTTTCTATTTTCACTTTGAAGAGGTTAATCTGATTAACAAACCAAAACCACCAAACCGTATTTGTGTACAGTCGTCTTTTAATCATTTGTTTTCAGCTTTGGAAAAACAGAGGCAAACATTTGAATGCAACTTGAAATTGATTTTTAAGTTAAAGACAATTTGAAAACCTATCTGCTCTGGTTATTGTCACGAAAGCAAATTATCAGGAGTTTCAATGGAAATGTCTGAGTTTTAAAGTAAAATCCCTCGATTTTAGAAAGTCTATAAATTATTTAAAATGACATATAGAGTTGTAGGAGGAGCTATTTTTGTGCCCCAGGCTCATTTTCTGTCAAAAATAAAGAGTCATAGGTTAAATCTTGTGGACATTAAAATATAGGATGAGAAGTTTACTACGACTCTCAAGGTGCGTTTTGGAGAGAAACATCCAATCACAAAGTTTAGAATTCTATGATAGGGCTGCTAATGGTCGGCAGGAGCTAAAAACGATGCTATTAAGTAAACTAATTTTACAATCTTTATCTTTAATGAATTGAATTTGTGATTGTGGGTCAATTTTGGATGAAATTGGCAACAAAGCTTTGATTTGCACCTCTGACAGGCTTCTTCTCCAAAGCATCAGTGCAAAGACTCATGGGTATTGTAGTATTTAGAGCACTACGTCATGCTTAACTGAAAGAAAAATATGATTTCTAAGAAACACAGTTGGAATAATTGAAGCATATGGCCACAGAATAACTCTTGATAGGGTATATATCCGTAAGTATTCCAACCCGGTCCAACTTGTCAAATGCTAAGCATTGGTGTCAGATAGCGACGCACAGAGCCACCCTTTAGCATCATTATGAGACATATAACAGCATAACAGCAGCGACATTTGGTAATGCTCCAGTAAATTGCATAGGGCAAATGGACGGGTCAAACAAACCCTGGACTTTCACCTGGGAGCCTGCTGTTCGTGCCCAATGTGAAACCAAATGTAAGTGTTCTTTAAATAACAGCCTAGTGTGCTATTATGTGTAACATGGTATGCTAGTGACATGTCCCATGACGCTATGTTACGTTAGTGACAGATGTACTTATTTTAAGGCAAAACATGATTTTTTTTCTAAACCTGTGATATTCTGATAAGTTTATGTTCACGTGTTTGTGTCCAGTTCCTGTTTTATATTGAAATGTATTCTCATTGTGTTTAGTGTTTCTTTTATGTCCTGAGTTTTCCCGCCTTTGTTGATTACCTCAAGTATTTCACCTGTGTCATGTTCCACTTACCTGTGTGTAGTCAGTAACCAACCCTTGTGTATTTGAAGCTCAATGTTTCCTTCATTCAGTTACCAGATTGTCGTCATTAGTGTGTTCATGCTCTGCAGTCATTTCCTCGTGTTTGATTCCTTGTTTTTGACTCTGCTTGGACTTATGGACTCTGCTGTTTGTGTGATTTCCCTGAGCGTATTTTTCTGCCTTTGCTGACTGCCTTTACACGAATGACCCCTGACCTCCCAATTAAAGATTTGGATTAAACTGCTCTTGGTGTTTGGTGTCTCTGGAGTCCCAGACATTTTGAAAAAGACTAAATACATTTAACAACCAGAAACTCATTCCCTGTGAAAACAGGTTATTTTAAAAATGACACAATGCATGTAATAAATGTAAACTGTCATGCCATCCCCGAACATCCACAACTGGCACAGGACAGTACCTATCATGCCATATTTTGACATGACAGACTGCTGACCAAGCGTCTGTATTAGACGAGTTGGGAGTGAGAATGTGTTGAATATTCAGAACACTGTTTTAAGTTGAGAAACACTTGGGTTTTCATTGAAAGAGAAATATGGAAATGGGAATTTAAAGTGGAGAAAAATACTTCTGGAAGCAGCAACTCTGCTTGCATTTAAAAATGTATTAGGATTTTTTTTTATCACTACCCTGGAAACAAATGCTACACTTATTGGGTGTTAATTTAACATTACTGCAGAGAGTGTGGCTCCTTCTTACAAAAACAAAGATAATCAAGTTATATTTTACTTCTGTGACTGTAAAGTGATGATGAGTTTAAATGTTATTACTTGTTAAGGGGGGAAAAAATTCCAGCCATATTCTTGTAGAGCTATATGTTTCATTATCACATTTACACTGATAAGACTAAAATAAATTCATGCTTTAAGCGCAGTTCAGATCAGTTCAGATTTTTCTCATCATCAGTGCTTGATTACATTTTTTATCTGTGGCAGACAGCAGGCAAAGCTCACCTGTTGTACAGAAAATTACTAAATGAAAATACATGCACATACTAATCTTTTGTACATTCAGTTACATGATGTAATCCCGCTCTCTCCCTTGTCGTTCACTGCTGGTGCACTTAACTTACCATGTTGTCATGAACTGACCAAGCATCTAGTGTAAATCCCTGCAGTGAATTTCATTCTAATTCATATTGGATATGGATACTTGAGAATCCCAGTGGGTGTTGCAGTTGACAATGCAGGGCTGTCGTCTGGCACACTGTTGTCCCGGTAATGTCGGTGGCTGTCATCCCGAGGATTAGAGGATGAATGGAATGATGAAGGATACATGCCGTTTCCCAGATTAGGATTGACCTGCTTTAAAACATAATGGTGATTTCTTCTTATCCGATTAAAGCCACCGACTGACCCAAATGATTTGCTTTCTCTGCATTACATTTTGAAATATCTGCAACAGCAGCATGAGGAATAGTTAGATCTTCATTCATCTAAGAAGCCTTTATTTCATTCAGTTCCTATCAGAACCCAAATCTGAACCAGTTTATCAAGACTTTGTACTCTTGCAGCCTGTATTTGTTCTGCACACGTTGATGTATGAGCTGTGTGTTCGACGGCCCGTCTGTCACAAGGAACATGAACCACACAAATCAGATCCTCAGACTGATTCCAGAGATGTCTGGACTCTGTAATCTGCCTCTCTCTTTGTGTGCTGTTGATACATTTATTAGACATGAGTTTTATTGACGAAATAAACATTGTACCAAAGGCAATTCTTTTAAAGTATTAGTTTTTAATATGTTCTACAATATTACAGCACAACTCCAAACTACAGTGTAGAATAACTATGAACTGAACTGTGACAAAAAAGTCATAACCATCTGTGTGGCATTAGACATAATTCTAAGTTGTGTTTTGTGTTTAGTGACAAAGCATAAATTGCAGGCAATTACCAGCTCATGACACTATAGTATCTCATAACAATAAACCATCTGCACCACCTATCAAGCTCAAATTAATCATTTCCCAGTACTGGCCACATGAAAGTAGCTGCTAAACGCTGCTAAACTTTTCTGTCTTCTTTGCTGAAGCTGCTGAACGTACATGCTCATACAATGTTCCCACACTTCCTGTAATCACTGGGCATTTCAAATAGCTCCTAATTCTTCTTGCTCTATTTTGCTAACAGACCTGTCCGACTTGCAATACATGACACAGACAAACCCAAAACGTTGGTGCAGCTGAATCACATCTATTTAAAAAATTATTAAATTATATGAATCCAAAAGGAGACCAGATACTAGTCTTTGTATCATATAGCAGAACTCTACACTGGAGAGTAATGTGAGTGGCTCATGTAGACCATATCATTTCTGTAGAAACAAAAGGAAAAAAAAGAAGAAGTGGTGTATGTACTCTGTGCTCCATAGCAGTACTTTAGTAAGTTGTAGCTGGTGCCTCCACAGCATGACTACAAGAGCATGCCTCTTACTATGGTGGACATAATTTACCAATAAAGTGGGTTTCAAAGGTTTAAAGGTGAATACTTTTTCAGTCAGTTTCTTACTTTGGGCTGTTTGCTCTACGCAAAGTTTGCTTATTTCACTGAAGTGCCTTTTTCTGTAATTTCTCTTTTGTCTACACTCCTATGAGAGGTGGGACTTAAGGCCCAGACACACTAAACCGACATCAAAGAACCAGTGGCGACAAAGGCCTGGCTGTTGTGTTGCCTCAGATCACCTGTGTCTGTGGCAAAAAGTTGCATTTGAAGACACCGCAAAGACTAAAGTTGATGGCCAACAAGCATGAGCGTTCTTTACCAGCATAAGAGGAAATAACCCTCCGTAGCAGCAGGCAGCAGTCGTCTGTATTTGTCATTCCAAAAGGGAAACCAGAAGACTGACAGGACGCATTCAAGGCACTAGGTAGCCAGTTAGCACATTAACAGCACAACCGTGCTGCTGTATTTACCGTGCATAGGGAACAATTGCACAAACAGTTACGAACCGTTCTGCTAAAGAACTCAATGGCAAAAAAAAAAAAAAGTTATCTAATATAATGGTTTGTTTTTTTTATTTCATACCCTCTTCACAGGTCACGATTTGCTTTCCTCACTTCCATTTTCCGTTACGTACACTTAGCTAAAATGCAGAGTGATTTTGCTCACTGACGATCTTCGTTGCCATGGCCAAATCAATATGCTGAATCAGCTGACAAGAGCTGACAAGCACTGATTAGTTCCCAGTTCTGCCAAAGGTGTGCAACAAACTTCAAAAGCCAGTGCGACAGACCTACAGATGACCAACACTGACCAACAGCTGACCGTCAGCTTGGTGTTTCAGGTCCCTTTGTTGGAAAAGGTAAAGCCATGTACTCCTTTTCACTAGTAAGGTTCTTGAATCTGAATTTAATGACAGTTGTGGTTTTGTTTGCTCATGAGTTAATTAGTCTCATGCTATTAATAAACATTAGCTACGGATGCTTTTCCTACACTTTACCTTTGCACATCAAGTCATGTATTCAGTGGTACAGGGATAAAATACTTAAGATCTGAGACCATGTTGGGCTTAAAGGTACCATTCCAAGGCACCATTTTTTGTACCCACATATTCATTGCACACTCACTGTGGAAAAAAATATATAAGCCCATATGACTTCAGAGGAAATCATAGTTAATCCACAGGAGCATCAGACAGAGAGGACTGTTCACTAATCACCTGATTAAACATGTTACAGGGTGAAATATGCATCTGGGTATGTCATGAGCGCACTGGAGTTGGCACCTTCCATAACAAATGTTATGTTGAATTAGAAACTGAACCACCACGAGCAATAATTCTGTCTCCTCTGGAGTTGCAAGAAAATCTACATAAATTATGTAGCATTTAATTTGTCCTTTGTTCTTTGGATATGAATTTAAAAGAGATATGTCAGCCCAATGGTAAGGAGAGGTTTTAATAAGCAACTCAGATTCTGTTAGTACAATAAAAAGAGACAGGACAGCTCAACACTGTTCATTGGCCTCTGAATAATTAGAATAGCAGTTAGAGCAATTTGATGATAGTACGCAACTTAGCTGGGAATTTGTACCCCTACATTTATGTGCTCATGTTTTGCAAGGGGTCATTAAAGTTGACGGTACAACCAGAGCGCACAGAGAGTGCCAAGAGTTAATTTAAATGTGCTGAGCAGACATTGTGTGCATCCAGTGTAACTTTATGGTTGGAGCCTTGATCACTGAGCCACTCCAGCTATTTGGGTGTATCTCATTAAGTAGTAAATGGAAGAGAGAAGAAAGGAAAAAGTCTGTAAAACCCTTTTCGGGATGGATTACCTTCTCTCGAGGAGGTCAGATAATTTAATTTTTACAGCAGCACTCAGTAATGTTAATCCTGTCTGAATCAGAGAGGTCTGCTGTTACGCTCTATTAATGAGAAAATGTCACACCTAAAAGCAGATTGTATTTTGGGTGAAGTTCACTTCAGTTGAACTAAATGGTGATCTGATACTGTAACTACCCGGCTTTCTAACTGTCTACTTTCAATCAGATACGAGGCTTGTAAACATCACGATTAAATAAAGACTGTAAGTGTACAGTCATGAGAGCAGCTCTGTGAGGCTGTACTAATAGACAACGGTACTTTGAGCTGCTGCAAATAATCACATCAGCATACTAACGTTCTCACAATTCTAGGGTGTTGACGTTAAGCACCTACTGTATGATGTTTACCACTGTACTATAGTGTTTGTCATAGCCTGACACTTTGGCTTTACAAAAAGTGAGAGACATACAGGAATATTAAAAGTTAAAGTGATTTCTTAACCAACAAATAATCAAACAAGTCACAAATAGATAGGAGAAATTAGCAAATAGCACACAATTGTTGCCGCTTAATTAATACTCTGAAAGTTGCCTGCAGCTCCTTTAAGGGTTTGTTTATTAGAATAATAACCAATTTTCTCCAGCTATTCATCTGGGTGTACTCATTTAGCAACTTAGTAATAACGCTAACCTGAGTATCACCATAGCAACTCCACAGGTGGCCATGACACAATATTATGGTAAATTCTAATTTGTAATATCTGTTTTTAGCTACCAAAAACAACCAATTTGCTATTCAGCAGATCCCTGTTTGAATCTGTCTGAATAGTGCCTAAGTTCCCACTGATATGGTTTGGCTGTTACAACAGCTAATTTTGCAGAGGTTATAGGAGCAACTCCATGTGATGACTGACATGATTCAGACTTAAGACTTACTGTAACTCAACACACATCAACTGCTGTGCCTTAAATGAGACTGTAAATGGCAGAGTTGATGCACAGTCTAATCAGCCAGTTTAAAGCATGAACAAATGTTGGTTATGTCCCTGTGGGGATAACCATGAGCCCCCAGCTGAGCGCTGCTGTGTTGGAGTTTTCCCCGGAGAGCATGAGGGTCACCTCTATGCAACTGAGAGGAAGGGCTCTGACTGTTGTCTGTGTCTGTGTGTTGAACAGTGTCCCTGGATGGGGTCCCAGAGCGGGCATTATTTGAGGACGCTGTAGCTCAGCTAGGGGACTTCAGCACTCAAAAAAGAGGACTGGAGGGGGTTGACAAAGAGAGAAAGCCTGCCTGATCTGATCCTGTGTGCTGTTACTGGCTTCTTTGTCATGGATTGTCCAGAATAAACACCATGTTTAGCTCATAAGTGTAGCCTATACCAAAACATCAGGAGATCACTTATCACCTGTGAAGTTGTATCACCACCTCTGGAGCTTATGTCCAGGTAAAAAGAGAAGCAGTGGTTGCTTTGAAGTTTGCTACACACTGTCAATCAGATATTAAGATATTAAAATAATTCAGCAAACATTGTGTGAATTTGAAATATATTTAAAATATTTGTGAGCAGAGGAGTTTTATTTTTACAAAATAAGAGACATTTAAACCATAAATTGATGCAGAAAAGGCACAAAATTGATGCATTAAAATTCAAGATAATGAAGGACGTTAAGTGTTAGGACCCCAAACCCCCCGTTTCATATGTTTCCACCCCCCAACGCTGAAACAGACCGACACTCTTGATTAAATTTGTTACCAGATGCTGTCAAATGCTCATACTGAGCCATCAGTTATTTCTCGAGGTCGGCATTTTTATGTGCAGACAGGTGATGCTTCTAAGAAGATGAGTAAATGCTGATACCTTAAAAAGCACTAATGTGTTGAATGTATGTCAAGTATGGCGCAGACACTCCAGATAGATGCTGAAGGTAGTGTTTCTCGGGGGTATTGGTAGAAATCCAACTACACACACACCTTGGGAATCCTTTAATCCTGTGATATGGAAGAAAGGATTTAAGCAATAAGAGTCCTAAAAATAACACCAAAGTGCCAATATAGGGCACTGATGTGATACATCATTGCCGCATAGTCATCAAAGGTGACAGGCTTCATCCTAAAGTAACTTCTACCAGTCTTATCTCAACAACACCGCCACATATCTGCCTATTAAAAGCATTAATGTCGCACCAGCCACAGACAAATTACACTGTGCCATATCTCTGAGGCCTGTATGATGAGAAATGGTTGAAGGATAATTGTTATCCATTACATGTACACTGGTTTCACAGAGGGGCCAGGTTGGGTTGTTTTTTAGATGGATAATTGGAGTCTCCTCCTTTACTTTCTGTTCACTCTGAGTCACCTGCATGGGCGAACAGCTGATAAGCGACTCAAATACCATCTCTCTAGCTGTGTGGTAATTGAGCTGCCAACAGACATCCAACCCACCGGCGGTTACTTGTATGACAGTCTTGCTCTGAATCTTCACTGGGTTTCAGATGGGGAGGTCATGTCATGCCACTCAAAAGGAGACAACTCAAAAGCCTTCAGGTCTAGTATGTGTAAAATCTTCCCTGCTATCACACTCCATCAGTTTCCTCACTGTGGTTGGTGACATGAGAAATGGATGTACTATAACTGAATTTGCTGATAGCTCAGCGCGAGTAAAAATGTCAAGGCTTTTGCTCAGTATTTGCTAACGTGTGTCTCTTCCACCATTGGGGAGCATTGAGCTAATGCCAGTTTCAGGGTCTTGCCAGTACAATCACATTGCTGGCATGACTGGCTGATATGCTCAAAGTTAATTGATGTAGCACATCTCTGCAGGTGAAGAGGGGATTCTTCTTATGCCTCAAGTTTAGGGTGTTTCTGAGTACTCAGTTCTTACCAGAAAGAAATTATAAAAAGTTGGAAATACTAAAAATGGAAAAGTTATTTTGGGCAGTTGCTATGGTAAACTATATTCAATGCCTTAGTTAAGCCTCCTGAAGCATTATATTATTTCTTATTTTCAAATAAAGAAATATGTTAAATTAATGACCAGATATTCTGTACCCAGAATGGGCATGTTGATGCTGAGGAGCACCAGCCCATTCTCATTCCAAAGTCGTCAAATACAGCTGCTTTGTCACTGATTTTGGCATCAGAAACTGACGTCAACAGCCACATTTCATAATGGTATGATACGCCGCTAGGCAGCATCAGCTTGCAACGTGGCTGGATGGAACCTTTCGCGGTGGCATGATACGCTACCAGTCAGCCAGACATCACATGTCGCACCACTATGATATGCGGACAGGGCAGTGTCACTTCATAACGCAACTGACTGTCACAGTGGTATGATATGCTGCTGGACGGCATCGGTTTGAAGTGATGATATATGAGGATCTGGATAGTCCCTATAGTCCCTATAGGGCTGGTGGGAGGTGGATGGTGGATGGGTCCGACAAACCTCGGACTTTCACCCGGGAGCCCACTGTTCGCTTCCCTATGAATGTAAAGGCAAACTGTCATGTTTTTTGTAAACCTAACCATGTGCTTTTGTTGACATGTCCTGGCATTGGTAGCAGTGTCCTGGAGCATCAACAGTGGATGCAGGAGGATACCTTGTGCTTAATATGTGGACATGAAAGTGCACTGACAAAGCAGCAATATGTGACAACTTGAGATGAAAATGTATTGAGACCACCCACCTTCCAATGCCCATGCCCATCTGCCCATGCCCTTGTTATTCGGGGTGCAGCACACCCTATTGACAAGGGGTGGAACAATACTGCCTGTATTTGGATATTTTACCATACCTAATAGGCCTCCTGAATATTTTAAATTTTAAACAGGGTATGATAAGGTGCCTGTCAGAAAATAAATTGCAAAAAGATGTTTAAAATGTGTGACTTAACTTAATTGCTCCTATTTGACATTATAATGTCACCACGTCAGGTCAAAGTGCAGGGGGTCGGGGCCAGCGAAACTTGGAGGAGAGATTTGCAGTAGCGGGAGCCAATCAATAGTGTGAACCAGCTGAGCAGGCTGAAAAAGACCAGAAAATTGCCAGGTCAGTTGTTTTGGAGCTGCTTTTAAGATCCCTAAAATATCTTGGACGTGAGGGACTTCCACTGTGGGGGCCATCGGTATTAAGTTTTATGGCAGCTTATGATGGAGCAGACGTAACGTTATGATTTTCCCATGAGTGGCTTCAGCAGAGAGACAAAAGGATTTCTGACATCATTCAAAATGAAATTGTGTTCCGATGCGAGGGAGAGCCCATTTTTTGGATTAACGGCTGACAGAACCGCCAATGTAGGTAACATCTGAGCAGTCTTCCTGAAGCCTAGCAGTCCTTCATTGAAAATATTTCTATGTGCATTGCTGGAGGATGTCTGCTGTGTGTGCTTGTGCACAAGCTATGGTACTTGTAATAACAATTTTATCTGAATCATTACTACCAATTCACAGTTGTCTTCTTGAAGTTGCATTTTGGATGCATTGTGCTGTTATTAATTGTGGCTACATGGGCGTGGTTTGCTGCTGAAGTGTTTCACTTTTGCACATGAAAGATGTATTTGGCATTAATTTATGGTGATTTGTATTGGGCTTATCAAATGTTCTTCAGCCAAATGTAATTAAAAACAACATTCATATCAAATGCGCTGTGTGCCATATCTGCTTTTAGTGAAAGAAACCCGAGAAGTTCCTTTTAAATAACTGAAGTCATGACCAAGTGTTGTACTCCTATGTATTGGTCAAGCTCCCCCTCAGCACCAGGGGAGAAAGAATTCAGGCGCCAGCAATGATTAGAGCTAATAGTGGTCTTACAACAGTAATAGTGTTACAACATGTCTCCACCATGTCATTTGACCACATTTTTTAGTCCCACGTCTGATGGAACAGATATGCTTCAATTTTAACCAATGCAGCTGTCTACACATGACAGCTCACACTTCACACACACTTCATATCAAATACACATGTGAGTATATGATTGTATATTGAGCTGTAAGCTCTGTCAAAGTGCTTCAGATTGCAGGGCATTACTGTGGCTGAAATGATCCAGTCACACTGACTGAGGGCTGCAGCTGCTGCTGTTTGCTGCACAGGCAGTGTAGACAAGGTGTTTGTAGCAGCACTGACAGAGGTCCGTTGGGAGGGATTGGGAGCTGTATGTGTATCCATGCGTATGCGTGTGAAAAATTGCTGACTCACGGCCAGTTTAAACCAGTTAGGTCTGAGTGAAGGAACGGTAGATTTAACCCTCAAACCCAAAATGCTCACAGCTGAAAAATTTGACATTTCTGACTTCGATTTTGTGCTCTGTGAGCAACGATAGATTCAGCCAAATGTGTTAAAACAAAATAAAATAAAGTATTTAAACAGTGTTTGCAGGATGAGACAGTGAGAGTCACTATGTGCGTGATCATATAGTTAACAAAGTGCTGCTAAGATCTTTTGTTAAAATTGTATGCGTAGTTTAATTTCTTATTTTACTTTTTATTTTTTTCTGGTTCAGATAACTACATAAGGAGCTACAGTGGATGATGTCACCAAGACTGCATTACCAATTATCCAGCAGGAAACTGCCTTGAGGCCCTGAAAGCTCCAGACCTACTGTGTGTCAATTAATTGCTAATTTAACTGAAAATGTTTTTAGAAATTAGCACCACTAAAGTATCAACTGATGTGATAGGGCTCTTGAGCTGGGTCCTGCTTAATTACCAGATCTTGAGTTGTCAAAACCTAGTTTAGGAACGTTTTTATTTCAGTTTTGTGCTTATACTGTATGTAGTATTTTCTTATATGAATTTGTTTTACCACACAGCGGGTCAGAAAGTGTTCTTTCATGGAAAACCATTTGGGAGGAATGGGGGTGTGTCATGAACTCCCCAGAATACAGAACAGGTGGACACAACAGCACAACACAGATTAGGTTCGGGCAAAAAGACATTTCCAGGCAGGATTCAGTACACAGGTGATCAGTCAATCAAACAGAGGTATCTAGAGACGAGAGGCAAAAAGGCAAGGTCAAAGGCAAAAAACGAGGTCGTACACAAAACAGACTGTGACTATGAAAATACTGGGACGAGGACCGTGAAGTACAATGAACTGGCAACGAGACTGTGAGACACACAAGGTAAAGTACAAGAGGTAATGAGGGAAGATGGGAAACAGGTGAGGAGAACAATCAGGGAGCAGGTGTGACGACATGGGGGAAGGGCGTGCAGGAAGTGAATCTAAAACAGAGACAACAGGTTAGTGATTTCAAAATAAAACAGGAAAGACAAGACATGAAATGTGCAAAATAAAATGGGAACTTGATGCACATGACAGGGTGTTAATAGAGATCCAACAGCTCATGTATGTAGCGGCCCCCCATACAGGTTAACCTGGCAATGGGTGTCACAGATAATGTCTCAGACTCAAACCATCAGACGCTGACTCTAAAAAACTGCTCAGTGATACCCTTTTTTCCACTCAAACTAGGATGATGTTTTTTTTTTAAATGCAGGAAAACCCTTTAAAATGTCAACACCCCAGAGTATATCCAAAGTTAAGTTATATGGTTGTACTCAGCACTGTTAATAGATGGGAGGCTCTTTTTATGGGAAACACTTTTTACAAATGATATACTAGTTAGTGCGGGTGATTTTCTGTCATAGCATCAATTCTGCTGTACATATGGTCAAATCTGTGATAATTTTAATTTCAACTAGCTGCTTTCAGCCATCCCAACTAACTGGGAAAGAAAGCTTAAAAAAGGTGGATATATACAAAAGGGCTGCACACCTAGTACAAGGTGCCAGAAACAGCTATCCAAAATAAAGATAAGTAAAATAATTTATAATTTTATTTTACAGAGTAACAGTCTTACTGTTGTCCCTCATCATCCCTGTTCTTCTGGGAAGAAGAATCTAACACTTTGATACAATTTTTTTGGACAATTTACACCAGAATTGAAGATTTTCTATAAAATCATTACGACTAAAAAACAGCTTCATATGGTTAATATTGAAAAATCATCACTATGTCCATTCTGCAATGAGGAAGAGGAAGACTAGTTGTGTTTGTTTTTCTCCTGCCCTTATGTTGGAGGCTTCTGGACTGATATCCAATGAGGCTGGCTGGAGCCTTGCAACATGTCTTTAAATATTTTTACTGGGGGTCCTGGGTGAAAACTGTCCCCAGACAATGAATTATTATTATGAATTATTCTGTTGGCTGAAATATTTTTATTTAAAGCTCAATCAAGAGCAAATCAGAATTTAGTTTTCCTTAAAAATACAGTGCAATGTCAATTTCTAATGGAAAAAAAAATATTGCTACAGACCATTGCAGAGTAGCACAACATAACATGAAATGGGAGAAAATTTGCACTAGTGAAAAGGGAAACTATATAGAATTATAATTACACTCTACCTATAAACTTTATTTATTTATTTCTTGTTGTTTTACTAGTATTATTAATTTAATCATTTGAATTACTGATTTGATTCTATTAACTTTTATACGTCTTTTCTTTTATCCACTTTAGTCTGTCTAAGTCTAACTTTTGTTTTTGTTTTGTTTGTTTCTCTTTGTGAGATCACAAGATTGTCACATTATGTTATGATCTGTGCTTTGTGTATTATCATTTGCCTGTAATTAAAGAAAAAAAAAGTTGAAAATAAGCACTAAACTTTTTTTTTCCATTACCAGTAGATCAGTGCTGTGTATTTGTCTCTGCAGTAGACTAGTGTTTTCTGGTGTGTCACGTTTCAACGTCACAGCTGGGCCAGATTAGTAGACACTAGACAGGCGTGGGGCGGCATGGTGGTGTGGTGGGTAGCCATGTCGCCTCACAACAAGAGAGTTTCTGGTTCGATCTCGAGCGCAGGAGCCCTTCTGTGCAGAGTTTGCATGTCCTCCGGGTACTCCAGCTTCCTCCCACAGTCCAAAGACATGCAGGTTAATTGGTGACTCTAAATTGTCCAAAGGTGTGAATGTGAGTGTGAATGGTTGTCTGTCTCTATGTATGCAACCTGTCCAGGGTTCACCCCACCTCTCGCCCAATGTCGGCTGGGATAGGCCACAGCCTGCGACCCTCCAGTGACCCTCAAGAGGATAAACGGTTAGAAAATGGATGGATGTATAGACAGGCGTGTGAAAATGTTATTGTCGTTACTTCTTTTTTTAGATCTGTTACTTATTCAGTTTCTTCCTCAAACTTGCTGCAGACTTCGTTTTGAACGATGTCCAAGCATTGCTTGGACACAGACGGACGGTATTTTGTGGCGGCCTGTTATTGCATCCGCTAGTAAATGGGCTAAAATTAGCACGTCCACCCCTGTTGTGTCCATCACTGCCAGTTGAAACTGATTGAAGCTGGAGCTGATAAATTCCTCCTGCAGAAAGATTTGTCCCAGGAGGGAATGCTGATTGTAACCTTTTCCATTAAATATAAAAGCCAGACTTAAGTGGGTGTTTTTTTTGTCCAGTGGGAAAGTGGCTTAGTCTTCATTTCTCAAATGTGCATGTGACACCAAAAAAGTTGTCGGAGCAGTGGGACAAAAAGAAGAAGAAAGCTCACATGGCAGTAATCAGTGAAAAGTTACACTCTGGCCCTTCAGAGGCAAAATTACACAGTAGTAACTCAGGATTTTGAGGTCACGGCACCAAAAGGCTGCATAGTTTCAGCCATTTTTACTGTTTATCAGTTTTTATACAAACTCTCAGGGGCAGCTGGTGGATGGTTGAATGGCATGGGTATTTATGAAAAATGTAAAATAGATGTTTATACAAACAAACAGTGTATTCATGGACAGGAAAATGCCTGACATATACTCTCCCCGCTTACTAACCCTGCTTGAAATATGTCAGATAAAAGCCCAAACGCCTTCTTTGTAGAATTTGAAAGAACGTTGGTCATTGTAATGCACGTCCAACTCAGCAGCACTTCTGAATACTCAGAGGTATTAAAAACTGCTTCAGAACTGTTTAAACTAGGACTCTACAAGCATACTGAACAGCTCAGAAAAGGATGTGTTTGGAAGATATATATTCAGTGGGTAAACACAGTTAAATCATAAAGCCGCGGTGGGCAATTTTTGTAGAGTAAATGAAGGTGTGATTAATTCAAGTATCCTGGTTCCTGCTCTTGTGTGATTACCAGTGGGCCATGAATCATCCACTGTACCATCCTGCACCTCAGTCTCATCCAACTGAATTACAGGAGGGAAAATTTTCTAATTAACTGTGGGTTAATTGCTCTAGCAGTTAATGCAAAGAGAAGGATGTGCATCATGTGGAAGTACATTTTCTTTTAACTTTAAAGGGACTTCAGTTCACCAGTGGAACTTTCAATATACAGAACGTGCTTAAAGGGAAATCTGGGTATCAGTTTATATACTGAAGAAAAAAGAAGTGGGTCTGGTTTCAATTTCATCTTTATCTTTTTATCTGCATTGGAACATATGGAAGACAAATGAAAGGACAAAGGTGTTTTTTCCCCTTGGTTGGTGTAAACAAATATATTACAGTCTTTTCTGGTGTTACTTTAAATTTTTACTGACGCTACAGTCCAACAGTAATATGAATTATTTGTGTTTTGCTTGGGTGGCAATTTCACAAAGGTGGAACCAGTAAGAACAGTCAGAGTGAGGAATGTAATCGAAAAGAGAAAAGTATAAATGGTGAGAGAAACATGCTGTGAGGTTTCCAATCACTAGTGCTAAGAGCCAGATTCTCAGGAGCTTGTCCCTGTTTTGTTTGTATTGTGCAAACATTCATTCATTCATTTTCCGGAACCAATTATCCTGTTAGGGGTTGCAGGTGGGCTGGAGCCTATCTCAGGTGACACTGGGAGAGAAGCGGGGTACACCCTGGACAGGATGCCAGACTATTGCAGGGCTGACACATAGAGAAAGACAACCATTCATGCTCACATTCACACCTACAGCCAGTTTTAGAGGTATCAGTACCCATCCCTAGTCAGGACCAAATGATACACACACTGAATAATAACATAGCTTTGCAAGAAAACTCAGCACTTTTAACTAAGAGGCTCATGATAGCATGATATGTTACTTCGCAAGGAATTAATGCTCAGCATGCTCAGCCATTCATTAAAATAAACTGTTAGCTAATATTATTCACCTAATCTCATGATACAATAGATTCTTTGTAAAGAGCTGAACCCCTAATTTTCAAATTTGGTCATTTTCTAAGGAAAGAAAAGAAAAGAAAAGAAAGGTATAGTTTCTGAATCTTACAGATCTAATGCAGAGGTGTGGAAGGGGTCTGTGTGAGCTGGGTGTGGCAGCTGAAGGTCCAGATAACAAACAACAACTGGAAATCTGCCTCGTCCTCTCTCTGAATCATTTCATTTGAGTGACAGTGCCAGAAGATATGCTAATTAGAAAATTTATTGCCACAGCTCTAACAGTAAACAGTAAAGAAAGTATTTGACATTTTACTGTAAGTGACAATAAAATTATAAATCTGTGAAATTATAATTTTTCATCATCTCGACATCACGGGGGCAAGACGTCTCATTTCCATGCCACTGCAGAAGGCTTTCGTTTTTATTTGAATTCCATTTGTGAGTTGAGGGGGAAAATCAGGGGCTGTTCCATATCACTTCTGATATGGAAATGTACCATTCTGTGAATGTTTCGCTTGATGAAAACAGAGATACCTCTGTGAGTGTGTGTGTGTGGGCATGCTCAGGCAGATATCCGAGTGCAGCTTGTGTTCGACATTACATTTTATGACTGACGAACCTGACAGATTGCTGTATATTGGAATTCCTCTGGTCTGGTAACATCCTGTAATAACAAGTACAAAACCCTTTGGAGGCAGACGTCTTGTCTTTCTTGTGATTTCAATCTTGTTTCCACATCTGCGCATCTCCTTTCCAACACTGACTCAAGCACCACAGCCTCACCACGGAAAATTAAAAAGAGCAACACAATGATTACGTGTAGCTGTCATATTACATGGTAAAATTCTGTCTCAATATGATCCATTAAAGGTCTAATTTACCTTATCTATGTGGTTCCTGAGATGCAGCAGAAATGCAAAATAGTCTCCAAAAATCTATTGTCTGGTCAGTGAGGTCTGATCACACGTTAAATACAGCTCAGCTGTGGTACATTACCCAGCACACTGTGACTTGTTTTTTAGTCAAAATGCATTGATTTCCAGCCAGCCTTCAATAAAAGCTTTTATAACTTATTTATGGTTTTGGACTGCCTTCATTTATTTTGTTCATTTGGCTGCAACGATCAAAAACACATTTTCTCCCCCTTGTGAGATGCTATTATCAATAGAAGAATAGAACTGAAATGGCTTATCAATAGAATTTTGAAGTGAATCATTTTTCCACATCACTTTCCCCGATTATTATAATAAATTGCACAATACATATATATTAGAGCTGCTGCTGTTGAGAGAGGTTGAGCGGGCTTTTTTGGTGTTGCATTCCAGCCAGCTGACAGTGCCAGTGCTGTCACACATTATCAATTCACTAAATATTTTATTTACAGTAAATTGATTATTTTCCACATTTTCTTACAGCAATGCGAGCTTTAAAGCTCAACAGAGAACAGTGTATCTTGAGTTACTGTATCAGGGCCTTGTGACTTACAGTACGCTGCACAACTGGACCAAAGGTTCCACATTGTCATGGCAAAGTTGCTTTTCTCATCTCGGATATATGCACTGACATTCTCCTGTTTTCACCCACACTGGCGAGCGAGATAAGGCCCCGTGTTTGCACATCAAATACTGAGTACAGTTACAAAGGAAAATGCAGCTACAGCTCTCCAGTGCTAATAGTGTTTTACACCATTTGAAAAAATGTTCAAGTACAGTAGTGTTGTCAAATCAAATGTCATTTAAGCCTTGCAGTAGCAACAGTATTAATAGTAAACATGTGCGTTAGAACGTACACAAGAGACAACAAATATATGACGAGACATACGTTGTTAGAAAAAAAGGATAAGTGGTTGCTCTTTGTAATCAAACGTAGATCAAAAAAGGGTGTCGCATGGTATTGGAAAACAGGGAAGAAAACAGAATAAAAGGAAGGCAATCTCAAATAGAAGAAATATGTCAAATAATGAAAAACCTTGATTGTAGAGGCTGAACTGTTGAAAAAAAAAAAGGCAACATATTCCAGTCTTCACCGGGGCTTTTAAAATAGCTTCTGTTAAAGACATACATTTCTATTGTTGCTGATCTTTAAACTTCTGGCAGGCCTCATCATTGCTATGAGGACTTGTTCCGCTTGTGTCTTCAGTTTTCCTGTGCTGTAGGTGTGAATGGCTGCCTGTTTATGTGTTTTAGACAGTGATAGACTGGCAGCCTATCTCTTGCCTTAATGTGTGCTCCAATAGGCCCCCACCCTTTGTGACCCTGAACAGCACAAGCAGGTATAAATAATGGATGGATGGAGGGATGATTTAGAAACAAATTAAATACCTGACATGCAATAATGAGTCTTCTACAGGTAATAATTTCACCTGTCTGTCACTGAGAAAGTAAATCAAGCTGATATGTTACTTTTTCTTCCAGTGTATTCATTTTAATATAACCACTTTTGGCATTTAACATAAACAAGAGAAAATTAAAAATGAAGCTTGACTTTATAGAAAGCTTAGCAGCACATCATATGCCAGGTTGTGCTAAAGCATGTGACTGTATTCACTCTCACACACATATTTGTTTACTAACCCCTCTGAATTTTAATAAAACTGGTTACAAATGTAGCAAAAAACTGTAATTAGCATCTGTCCAAATGCCCATATTGTATCTGTATTGTGTAATACAAGTGTCACAATAATGCATTCATCAACTGGTCACAGCAGCTGCAAATCCACAAATAAACAAGTGCTCTTTGTGACAAAATCAGACAATTAAAACAACAATTTAAGTGAAATAATTGAATGAATTAAAGAAAGAATTACTTATATGTTTTGTTTGACCTTCAATCACTTTGTTTAAGGTTTACTATACAGAATTATCCAACATGTTTTCATCCCATCTGAGAAAGAATAGTATCAGTAACATTGTTAACACTGTGCTACATTACAGAGAAATACAAAACCGTAATGAACCTTCATTAACATAGGCCTATATTTTATCTACAAGTGCACGTCACACACTGAGCGAGCTGCCTGTTAATGACGCTGTTGGCAAAGCAGTAATGATTGTGCTAAGTGGCTAATGGGCATGTAGCTACTTCCATGTTTCAGATGACAGTGTGTGACGCCATTGTTTACTGACAGTGTCCGTGTCTGACACTGAGGTCACTGATAAAATGGTGGTATTTGATGAGTTGGGTGTGAGAACAGGCTGGATTGTTGGTGACAGTAAAAGCCAAGCCGAGATTCACTCTTGGTTGGTGTTTTGCCTTGCTATATTTGTGAGGTTTTTTTTGGCGCTGTTTCTCTTGCATGCCTGCTGCTTACAGTCTGACACCTGGTTGCTACCTTTTTATAACCTTACCTGAGCGCTGTGGGGGTACACACCCATAAACCTCCCGAACGCAGAGAATAAGAAGAAAATAAGGAAATGCAGGCAGAGGGCAGAGTCTCTGCAGATAAATACACCTGCCACACACTTCTAGTAGGTCATAAGTGAGGACTGAAAGGGATTAGCTCTGTATAAGTGTATACATTGTTTGTTTTTTTAGGAAATTCCTGCATAATTTCTTTTTTAAAAACAAAGCAAAAGGTGTTTTAAGTGCTCCTTTATCACAGGTCACCTGATAAAATAATTTGAAACGCAATGTTCCTTTTATCTTTTTCTATCTTCCACTTATCTTTCCAGTGTGTCCAAGGCAATGATTGGGTGGGACATTTGAAGCCTTTTTCCATGCTGTACAGTAAAAGTAATGCAATTTATTATATATTCACAAAAAGTTAAAAACATCTTACTTATTTTACTCGGCTGTCGCTTAGGGTACAGAACATCTTCATTTTGTACATCATTTCTACTACAAACACCTAACCACCTGCTGACAAGAAGGAGGTGTGTCAAAGGCCGTAACAAATCCCTCGAAAACTCATTAGGCGAGATTCTGCTGAGAACAGCCTTGATGAGGAACTGACAGGAATTTCATTAACATCCGTTCTCTTTGACACCGACTTACTGGAATATAGAATTGTCAGTGGGTTTTAAGGTGTATGTGCCATCATGAGGGCTGAGTGGGGAGGATGGAGTGGATGATATCCAATTAAATAGAAAAAAAACCTGGTGAATGTTGGATGAACTGATGAAATCCTGGTGAAATATTGTGGTGATACTAATATATCCCTGCAAGCAGGAGATACAATAACCAGAGGTAGAGCCGTATCTGCCCAGTTTGTGAGACAGACGTCCAGACAATTAAATCAGTTTCCAAACCAATTACAGATAGTGACACTGATGGAGGTATGTGGGTGTTCAGGCTCTGGCTGCTATTGTGACTGTATACATTAGCTACACGATAACTGGCTGCTGACACATATATACAGTTGGATATAGCTAGATTTTCCTGAATAGAAAAGAATAGAAGGGAGGACAGTTGAATAGAATAGAAGTACATAGATAGAATAGACGAGAAAACCTTCAACGTACTACACAGTCCGAAAAAATTTTACATGTGTAAACTCTTACTCTTGTTTCAATGGACATCCATTCAACACGATGTGTTAAATGGCAAATAACTATGGAAACGGTCATTGTGAGCATGTTAGCAGAATGATTAGCATTTTGCACAAAGCAATGATGTGCCAAAGCACAGCCTCATCCTTCGGCTACATCCACACTAAAACATTTTCATTGTAAAACAGCATTTGAAAATGAAAACGATTTCTGTACACATGAGTTGGTGTTTGACACCCGCAATCACTGCCCATGCGCTAGACTTCGACGACTCTGGAGTGAGACCAGGTTGGAGAGTAAGGCAGGTCAAGGTAATGAAAAACAGATTGTGAGTCATTGCGTAGCAAATAGGGTGACATATGAGAGTGGTTCTATCAGCGCTATAACTATTCAATGTTTTGTTTGTGCTGTCTGTCATTGAAGAAGCCCATGGCAATGGGAAAGGGGCAACATTACCCACACAAAAAAGGATGAACTAAAGAAGGTATGTAGGCCTAGCTAAAATGTTCTGGCTTGACAGATTGTGACTGATGAGACCCAGTCAGGAGACAAACGTGTCTACGACATTGTTTCCAAAGTCTCTGTTTCCTCCTGTCTGGGCTTAAACCCAGAGTTTTTAAATGAAAACAGGGTCAGCAGCATTTTCAAGAGGTGGACACTAGGCCCAAATGTAGCAAAAGTTATGTGTTTTTTCACTAAATGAAATATATTAGTGTGGATGTAGCCTTAGTCTTGCTACAACATGTTTGCTGCACTTCAAAATGACTGTGTTTGTGCTAAAGGCTTTGAAGGGATCCATCCCCAGGCCATTATCCAGTTTTACACTCAGCCAGTGCTTTCTACTCTGCCGCCATTGATCACTCTACTCCCTCCTGTACCTCAGTTCTGTAATGACCCTCCTCACTCCAATCAGAACAGCAGTCACTACCTATCTCGCATCACAGAAAGAGAAGCTTTCTCTTCAAGGAGTACCTCACGTTGACCTCTTTCAGTGGAATAATTTCCTATCTCAGCTTCCACTTTTTGGTCTTTACTAAAAACTACCTTTTTATCTGTCTTCACTTATTTCTTTATTTCCTGTCTTTTCTTGTCTCATATCCACTTACGTGATCGCTCTGCAGTCAAATAAACCTAATGGGCCCATAAAGATGAGATGGTGGTTGAAAGCACTGTGTGGGAATTTGGCTGGACCAAAGAAGAGCGGGTTCGTGCTTGTCAGGGTGGCGGCGATACCCGCACAATGCTGGCACCTGGACCTGTTGCAGCTGTTTCCACAGCAAGCTCAAGCATGGAAACTGCTTTTCCACTTCCACTCAGCATTCACTATTTGTAAGTAAATGCTTTTCTTTAGAGTAGGTAAAAAACAAAAAATAATAACACGGGTGGGGGTGGGGATCATGATGCACCCGACCACACACACAAAACCTCAACCCCACTCATCCAGCTCAGCCAATGTATAAAAAGCATCTGAAGCATGTGTGAGCAGGGGTTATAAACTGAGAGATCTCTGCACTACTCTGATTGGTGTTAAGGGAATATGTACACGTTGCTCAATAACAGTAACAGAGAGTGTACTGATGTTAAAGTCTTTGTCTTAAATTAAATTATGTTTATATAATCTGTGGGGATGCAAAGACCAAAGCTCACCTTGTTACACTCGCTGTGGGTGGTTTTAGGTTAAAGCATCAATTTTCCGTTATGTATACAGACTGAATTCAGAGAAGAATTCTCTGCAAACCTAATGCAGGATGGAGGTGAAGAGGTAAACACGTTTAACTGAAATGTGATACATCAGGCATGTGGTGACGTGAAAATGATGGTGCTGTCTTTCCATGATGTTTCTTGAATTAGGAAGACGGATCACCCGCTAATTCTCTCAGGCAGGGAGTGGCAGGTGTGTGTTCATTGCATGTTATAGTTTTAGTAGTATGTTTGGGTGCACCATTTAAAAGTATAGTTCACAACCTTGGGAAGTACACTTTCTGTTCTTGAATTTAAGTGTACTCTAATGTTGTATCAATGTTTTCCTCTAACTCATCCAAGAGTTATATGCAAGGTGGTTACAGCATTTGCCACATAACCACAACATTTCCAGCATGGGTGGGGGGCCAAGACCCTACTGATACACCAGCTGCTCCCCCAGCCAATCAGAGGCAGATTACTGTCCTTAGGAGGCTGTGGCCATGCTCATTTTTTATGCTATAGCACACAGGCAGTGGTATCTTGTGAAACTAGGCTAAGGCATCTAGTAGTACCAACCATGTCAAGAGGGGAGCTAAGTAAAGCTCCATTTAGGCTGCATTTTGGTGAGGGAACAAATGACATGGCCATTTTCAAAAGGGGTCGCTTGAACTCACCACGCAAGATATCTGAATGAAAATGGATTCTATGGGAATCCACCAGTCTCCCCTGAACTTAAGAGGACTTGTTCCCAGTAAATGTTTTGTTCTTTACAATCAATGTACTCCTTCAAATTAAAGCTGTATATTTGTCTTTTAAAGAAAATTAGCAACCTGAAGAACAATGCCTACTGTACATACATGACACATTAAAACAGGCTTGTTGTGGACCTCAAAAGGGAAAGTGGACGGTGCCAGTATTAATCTATGAACGTCAGATAATTAATAATGGTTATTGTTAAATAAGAAAACAAAGTAGCATACATCTGAATGTGACTCTTTAACTAGCCCGTATACTTTAACAGCATAATATAATTCCTGAAATTCACTTATGGTTTTTGGTTTTTTTGTGTGCCATCCCCAGATTTTAGTGGGCTCATCTGGCCTCCCCAATAAAATATTTCTGGGGGCAACACTGAGATCATCGCTGCATGTCAAAATAAAGCTGGAACCTCGGGTACTGAAAAATGAAGCTGACAGAGAATTGTCAAGAACTGCAGTTCCTTGGTGCTGGCTCCAGAAGCCAGTCAGTCCCCATAGACCCTCATGTTAAAACACCCAACTTTGCATCAGGAATAAACATGTCTACACGGTTTTGGTCTCTACAGCTATGTCACCCGTTCATGACAACTGTACAGGGCGTTGAATTTTTATATCTCTCACCCGTTTAAGGCTTATAGTTATGCATATTTAAGGATGAGCTGCTCTGAGTGAGAGGCTGTCTACAAATAGCGTCCTTGGCTTCTAAATGAGATCCACCCCTCACTCCACAACAGCGCCAGCCTCACGCCCAAATACGGTCACTTCTGGCTCCAAAAAAACAAGATGGCGACGCCCATAATGCTGAACTCAAGGTGTCAAAACAGGAGTCTACAAACCAATGGGTGAAGGCGCAGTAGCTGCCACTGTCCAATAAGGGCAAAAATGCGGAAAAAAACTCTTCAAAATAAAAAATAATACATTCCTATCCTTAATACAAACAGCTGTCCACTATTAAATACACCTGTCTCTTATCTATCTATCAAACTTTGATGCAAAGCCCTCAGACACAGAACACACTCATACATTGCTAAAAAATTTAGAGAGGAGGGGATGCACCAAAGCAAACCAGTGATTTGGAGTACAAAGAACTGGGCTGAGTGGTATAATTTGGACACTTAGCAATGAGGGTCTACTCTTTTCAGTCCAATGTTGATTTTGTAATTGTTTCCAATGCTTCCACAGTCAACTGAGAAACCACATCAGACGGTGGAAATACTCTGCTGCCACTTCTGCTGGCCAGTGCGATTGTCCCCTCTGCTGACAGTTTAGTTATGGATGTGAAGACAGAGGGCTTGTAGTGTATTTGCATTTTATCCTTGAACTAGGATTACAACACTTCTGTTTTCTTTGATGTTTGATGATCAGTGAGACTTTTACTTCACAGCAGTGAGATGCCAGCAAAAAAATATATATATATACGTAAGTCTTTTAGATGTGTGTCCATGTTTTAACTCGAGAGCACTGACAATAATAAACACCACAATATTTTGCAGCCTGGTAAATTATTGTTAAAAGGATTTGCCTTTCAACAGCATCTTGAATTGCTGTACTGTATAAAAACTAGATAGTTATGAATTTAATCATAATAGATAGCAATACTCGTGGGTGCCGGTGTGCTCCACATCATGTAAATATACCCAGAATGCTGCGCACAGCAGCCCTGTGGAGTGACAGAATATCAAACATGCACATGCTACTCTTTTTGTCCATTAATCTCACTTGCAAATCTACCAGCAAACATATTTCATGGAAGACTGCTTTGAGCAGCAGCTTGTGTCAGGTTTCTGCAACTGTGGCATGGATACCTGCCTTTGGAGATAGTCATGGATTCTAATCTACCAAGTCAACCAGAACCATAATCTCTGTTTTGTCCTCATGTGACTACAGAACACTTTGACAGCCAACCTTTATCGTTACACTTCCAGTTAATACAATTACAAGGTTGTCAGCAGGATTCACATCATCAGATAAAACAGAAATGTAGAGCTGTGTGTCATCTGCCTAACAGTGGAAACACGGAAAACTATAGACGTTCATGACAGCATGTATGGACTAAAAATTATGTGGACAGAAAATGAACTGAGGATTCTGTCTCAACTTTGTCATCATCTTGAATTTTAAGTTAAGAACAGTTTACTATTTGTAGAAAGAAAGTGTCACAGTAATCTAGAAGAGTTGCGCCTTTTGTCCCTTTTCCAATTAGCCTGAATATGGTTAACAGACCTCTGATGACAAAATCTGATTAATTACTAATCCCTCAAGGGAAATTTTGTGTTCAAACAGGACCTGTACACATGCATTAATGTATGGAGAGATATCAGCGCAAGAGGGCTGCCTCATAGGATGGCACACCTGAACAGCCCGGGGTTTCGGTGTCTCACTCAGGAGGTGAACTGACACCTCTCCAGCTACCAGTCCACACTCTGTACTTGATGTGAGCTGGACTTGAACTGATGACCCCCAGCTCAGAAGCCAAGCAGACTGAGGGGCATTATCCACTTTCCCTGTCTTTTATTCTACTACTCAGAGGAAATTTTTACGTGGGCATTTTTAACCTGCATGTATTCCCACAAAACCACCCTGGCAACTGCTGTTGTCTAAGTAGTAAGGAAAATGTGGGTGGGATTCAGTAAGGGCCAAACAAATCAGCTCTCCTCCCAACTTTTAAGGCAGCAAACATTTTCCTAATGAGCCTTAAGGAGAATCCAGGTCAGCTCTCCAAAGAGAAAATTGTTCTTCTAGAGGCACAAAGCCCCATTATACAGACACACAGCTCCTCAGGTGTTGATATAAAGCAGTCCAAATGGCACATGATGTCTCCTTTTTGGGTTTCCATCCAATTTTGGCAAAAAGATTTAACTGAATTTTCAGAAAATTGGCAACAGAAAATGGAGATGTGCTTTTCTATCCCCTACTGTTATGCAGATATTGGGAGATGGTTCACAGAGATAGGCAGTAGGTTGCATTAACTCTCCGGTCAGGTGCCACTGCCGATGAGGGCGCAATGAGATGAAATAAATAAAGTAGCCCCAGTAAAACATCAATCGAAGGAAAGCAATGGATAATACTGAGCAGAGTGGACAGTGGGGAGAGTTTTGAACAACTAATATTTCAATCAGGAGAGACAGAAGAATGAAGTAAAGATAATATTTAATACAGAATATGAGTGTACAGGTTAAGAGATGATTTGTGCTGATGAAGATTTAACAGAAGACTTTGGCTCTTGGACACCAGAGGGAGATATTTTGTGATCGAGGGACATCTGAGCAACAGCAGGATAAATCCCCCCGTGGAGTCCAGTCACTGGTGGTGGTGGTGGCTGATGACTCTGAGGCTGCTGAGGCAGATGAGGCTGATGAGGCTGATGAATCCGTAAGGACCAAGAGGTGATGGGGAGGTGCAGCAAGAAAGAACTACGGCAGAGAAAGACCATATTTAAAGTGAGGAGCAGTAAGATGATAGGCTGACAGAGAAGGTGTGTCGCTGTGCTATTGGTCGACTGTGAATCAGCTGATGACTCAACTGACCCACCCAGACAGTGACACCTAGAGGTAGTGAGTGAGCATACGTGCAAGCAGTAAATGGCAGGGTGAGAAAGAAACTTACAGCCTGAGCAAGGAAAGTATTGTCTCCCTGACTGAACTTTCGCTAGAGCTTCATTACAGCTATGTGCTGTGGAGGAGTTCTGGTAACAGCCCTGTGCACATAAGCATGATAAAAGCCATCTAGAGATGACAATGGGAGCTTACAGTGGCCCATGCAGTGACGGTACATCATCATTGTATGTCATCATTTATTCACTGAATCTGTTTCCATTGCATTTATTGCATTTACCTTTAATCGATACATCAACTTTTCCACCTCCCCTTAGCATAAAAACACTGATATTTCAAGACCTTTTGCAAAGTTCTGGCCTTTCTACTCTGGTTTTTTTATAAACACATTGAAATTATGCATAAGAGGAGGTGGATGGAAATGTACTCTCTTGAAATCTCTTCGTTATATTCAATATTTTTTTCAGATAAAACTTGAAGAGGGTGTGTGTGTGCCCTCACCAACTAAAACCACTAAAATGCCATTCATGTGAGCTATCAGGGTGGTCTGAGCAGTCCGACCCAAAGCATAATTTCATACCACAATCGTCCTGCACTACCTTACCTGCTTATACACAACCTCAGCTGCCCCACTCCACCCACATCGACGCAAGGGAGTTCCTTTGTAGACATGAAATGGCATAACAGCCACAAGTGCAAACAAGATATCCTGTACCCGACTCCATTAGTGCCTCTGCCGATGCATAGAGCCCCAAAGTGATTCTTTAAAATATATATCTTGAGAAAAGCACATAACATCAAAACAAGAGGTTTTCTAAGTGATAGTGCTTTGATCTCTTTGTAACCGCTTCTTCAAGAGCTTTGCTGGAGAACACAAAAGTGCAGTGTTGACATCCTGTCAAGAAAAGCAAATAAACAAACATAAAGAAACATGGTTGTGTGGGCTTCTCTAGTGGCTTTGTAAGAGAGCTACAATAGAGGTGTGAGCTGACATTCTTGCAGTGTTTCTCTTCGGGGAATCGGCTAATGAATCCCTGCATAAGTCTATAATGTGGAGTTGCAGCTATTGTGTGTAGCTTCATAAAAGCCTGCTGAAAAGACAGAGCAGGTTAGAGCGGAATGAATCCACACGCACGCACACACTGACACTCTTAACAATGCTGTTGTGACAAACTGTGGTTTTAGTGTAAATAGAGTGCAGAAGAGATGCCCGGGAGAAAAAGGCTGAGAGGCTTGGGCATATCTGTGAAACAAAGATGGGGTAACCAAAGAAATGCAGACGTGACAGACACAACACACTGCATTTGATAGTCTCACTGACAACAGAGACCTTATATGACGTCTTTATTTGCTTCTCTTCTTCACAGTCACTCTATATTTATTCATCTTTTGCTCGCAGGCGCTCAGGAGGTGTATTTATTAGGCTGCATGATACTTGGAGTTTTATTTAGAGGGCATTTTTTGAATAAATCAGTGCTGGACAGCAAGTTACTTCATCACATTTTGAATACCCACACAGGTGTTTTCACTCATGTCACCAGATCATTTCTAAAGAATGTGTGTGGGTGTGTCCATATGGTGCTTGACTGACAGCTCATGCAATCTCCTGTTAGGTTTGTTGCACCTGTTAGGGTGGGACAATTTACACCAAGATTTTTCCCCCAAATTGAGCATAGCATTAGTTCAGGCAGAACACGATGTCAAGCTCAGCTCACATCCCAGCTACATCAGCTGATCTCAAACAGCCAATCAAATGATAGAGCAGCTGATTGATGGAAGGGAGTCAGCTGATAGATCGCATGATTCCTTTTTATGCAACCTTTTAGTGAATCTCATTCAGGGTGCCCTATTTAAACTGCTCACAAAATAAAAAGACAGTGCCTCTCTCTACTGGAGTCATCGCTCCCTTCCTGTATTGCATTTCGTACCGCAGATGCATAAAGGGGTGGAGCTGTCCTCCCTCTCTGTCTCCACATTCTGTGTGCAGTCCACATCCTCCTGCTCTTCATCATCATCCACCTGAGTATTACTATCTTACCTGTTGAGGTGAGCTGTCTGAGTTATGAATTAATTTTGTGTACCCGTTCTTCTGTCTTGTCGCGGCTGTTTCCAGCAGCCACATTTTCTTCAAAGATTCTCGGTCAAATGTCTTTAAAGACTTCTGACGGATGTGTAAAACGCAGAAAATCAAACCTGTTACGAAAATTTTAATACTAGTTGAAAGTTTTGGACTAAGTGTGCAAACATGATTGACACAATGTGAGGTCATATTTAGTTTTAGACTTTTTTTGGATGAAAAAAAAATTGACTCAGTGTAATGTGTGTGTGTGTTTGCGTACCCACTTTCGGTTTACCCTCCAGGTAAAGAGGTTTGTTATGGCTGAACTTGTGTCTACAAGTACAACCTGTCCAGTTATAGGACCACTCTTATTTCTTGGTGTCATAAAATTGAAGCAATGTCACCATGTACCTCGATGGAAATGCTGGACATAACCTAATCTAGGCAGATAGATTACAAACTCCCTAAAAAAAAATCTTTTATTCAAAACACAAAACACATTTACTTGTGAGAAGTGTTCTAGTTTTGTTCAACATTTCTGGAGGCAAGAATTATTCAAAATGAGAATGAATGCCTGTTGACTTCTGTGTGATGTTATTAGACCACACTTTGCAGTGCCGTCAGTGTCTAGACCTGCATTTGCTGACTTGCTAACCTCCTGCCACCTCATTAGCATAAAGACAGAGCAAGGGATCGTGGACTTCTCTGATTGTCTAATATTGTTTTCAGCCCTTTCTCTCTGTCTCTGTCTAAAAACAGCCCTGTGGGTGGAAGAGATCATTGTGCAACAGTCCTCTGCTACTGGCATGTGTTAATAACATTGACCCTCACCTTCTGTTTAGCAGCCTGGATAGATGACTTGTGCCCCAGGTCTCTCCTTTCTGCCTTTTTTCCACCACTATTTTTAACCTGTGATTATGGGCTTGGCCACAATTAGCATGTGTTGGTGTGGAAGTTTGGTAGTGCTTTGCTTTCGTTCACCTGCTGACCCATGGAGCAGGACCCAGTGGGTCCTTGTCCCAGAGTGTACTACCCCCCACCTTCCAGCCTTCTGCTTGTGCAGTCTGGTTAGGTTGAGTGTGGTGCTTTGTTCTGGTGTGACCTATGACAAGTCTTAACGTTATGCAGCCTTGTCAGTGTCACAGCAGGGGTTGCACTTATCCAGCCCTGTTCGAGGGTGAAGCCTGTGTGAAGTAGAATAATGGTTATATAATGCACCTCAAGATCTCAGTCACAGCATCTAATGAGTACCCTTCCAGTTTCAATCACCACTCAGAACATTTACATGCACAGTTAAGTTGAGCTATGGTTACAGCTCGACTAGGCCATTTAATTGGACTACTGTCCTTGTCCCAGTACTCAAGCATGGGAGGGGAATTGATTTATTGACCAAAGTATGCCCGACTCCACTACAATAGGTGGCGATATGCCCCCTTTCAGCTTGTTGGTATTGGAGCTTTTTCCAGTTGGCCTATTACGTCAGAGACCAAACAATGGGCAAACAAGTTGCTACACTTAGCTGGTGGCAAACTGGTATCATGGTGGATAACTTTACAGCTCTGTACATTTCTTCCATCCAAGAATGGGTCTGATTGACTGTGTACATGCAGGAGTAATTTGAACAATCCCATTATCTGGGTTTGTTAGTTTGAATTTGAGAAATTCAATTAAGTACAATTTCAGTCAGACTAACATGTTGACATGTATTTTAAAAGTCCAGTTTTAGTCAGACTAACACAATAAATCAATTTTTTGCCAATGTCATGTAAATGTTTTAACTGAAGCTTTGGTGAATGGGAAGCAGAGAGGTTGTTGCTCTTTTTATAAGGTCAAATCCCAGGGAGATCAATAAGCTAATTCTATTTGGCCGAGTAGATCCATGCATACATGCAGCCTTCCTCTCATCTGCTTATCCTGTTGTCAGGTTCTCTGGAAACCAACATGTGAAAGCAGTAATTCAACATTTTTCTCCCAGTCTTGCCCAAACTGTTCTTGTTCCCAAATGCAGACGCTTTGTCACAAAAAGATCAAGTTTTGGGTTGAAGTAAGTATGTTTCTTATATAACAATAGCGTACATAAATTAAGTAATGTTCCATTAAAACAACCTTGACTTTAGATTTCAATAGGTCTCCTGTGTAAAAGTTTCTTATTTGTTTGGGCCACCAGTCAGTTGTCAGTTGCTTTCAGCATCGAGTATTGCCACAGATGGGTCCACATTGGAGTTGGTTGAGAGCCCAAAATGTTTCATAAAAATGCCAAAAGGTGCCTTTGGCGTCGCTAGTTCACGCCGAGGGGCATGACAAAGTGGCGGTATTTTCAATAATTTTGTTA
The DNA here is from genome assembly GCA_019142605.1 of Cephalopholis sonnerati. Classification (NCBI taxonomy): domain Eukaryota; kingdom Metazoa; phylum Chordata; class Actinopteri; order Perciformes; family Serranidae; genus Cephalopholis; species Cephalopholis sonnerati. The sequence goes on along the minus strand of JAGQAX010000003.1, from coordinate 24,740,551 downwards.
ATATTATTGTTGCTGCTGAAAGACTCGACACCATATCTGTTTTATATAATATGAGAATAGTATTATACTTGCATATTATTTGATGCTCTCATATTCCGCGGCATTAACATCAGAGGTGGAGTTGCATTTTTCCCTCTAAATATATTCAGTATTTTATGTGCAAACTCAGGGCCTTATCTTTCCCAGCAGTGTTGGTGAAAACAGAGGAGTGTTAATGCATACATATTTGAAATCAGAGTACCACCTGTGCCATGCTAATGTGTAACCTTTGGGAAACTAGAGTCTATGTAAAGCAAAGCCATATGGGCAGGGTGTAACTCCACACAAATAGGCCCCAGCAGGCTCGCGAAATCAAACCCAACACCAACAAAGCAAGCCACTCAGCTCCTGCGCCACCCTTGGGAAGGTAGAGTTTGTAAATGTGTGGTGAGCACCACAGTCTGTGAAGCCTTGTTAAAGGGCTACCTGTGTGATCATAGAGCTAGGGTTACAATACATAACCTTTCCACCCATGTGAGTCCTACGTGAGGATGTCATCTGGTGCAGACAGCTCTGAAGGTTGCAGGAGTAATGCAGCACCAACCCCTTCAGGCCATGAGGAGTCAGCGGTCAGGCTGCAGGCTGGCTCAGAGAATAATCTCTGACCCGTCTCGTACCCTCCACCCAGAATATTGGCTTCTCCCTCAGGCGAGTGTTTCAGAGCTACAATACAGGATAGGCTGCAAAAAAACATTTGTACAAGTATCCATTTGAGGGCCTGAAATAGTCATTCTTTAGATGCCTACATCTTCACTGATGTTATTTGTGTTGTATCATATTTTTAATATAAATCTATTGAAGCTTACCCTGGTGTTTCTTTTACTTGCAGCATTGATTCTCCGATAACTTTCCCCCTGGAGGAATATCTGATCTCAAACATGTAAATTCAAACAAACACAAACATAATCATATGCGTGATTAGGTGAGTGTCTTCACTTTCTCCCTCTTACACACACTCACACACCCTCACAGGCATTGCAACAGGCAGCGCATGTTGAACAGTGGAGATCATGGAGTGAGGACACTGAATTATTCATCCAGTCCTCTGTCACTCTGTGCTTACACAATACTCCTGTTCACATGCATTAGTAGCAACCTCGAGTTCACACACTTTGACCACACACACATTTCACTACATGTCTGTGTGATGCTTTTACCTCTCTATCTTTCAACCTCACGTTGATGGCAGTCCCAGTCAGTGTTTCAACGCAACATGCTTATTTCAGTTGATTTTTCCAGCGCTTCCTCGACGCTTGTTACCCTCCTGCCCTTGTCTTCTCCCTCTGTGTTCGGTGTCATGGACTCTGTCTCTGTGTTTCCACCTCCCGCTGTTTGAAGGATAGTCGCTATTGATGCGGCGTGCCATTGCTCTAGAAGTGACAGGCAGCCATGGGATGAGAACACGGGGTTTGAAATTGGTGCGTGGGATATCTACATCTCATTACCTGGTTGCCTCGGTGCATCTGACACATCCAAGTCAGGGAGAGTTACAGTCTACAGCATATCACGGATAAAAGCCACAGAGCAGGGATGTGGGTTCAACTACTTTTTGTGTGGAGCTACTAACAGTTATTAATTTTTAAACAAACTAAATGAGAAAAGCAGATAAAGCTTAGTTATATGCAACCATAAATGAAACAGTTTCTGTTTTAAAACATATCAGCAGATAAATAGCTGCAGTCTGATGGCTGCTCTTAGCATTCAAGCATGATTTCCATTTGTAATTCAATTAATATTCAATTTCACATTTCCTGAGACACGCTCATTTTGTTCTGCCTTAACAAACTAATTACTGGCAGAGCCGCAAAAACAAATTCTCATTAAGTTGTGTCCCATGCCTCCCCATTTAACCTAAATTGTAACTGAGCTGTGTTGGCTGACGGAAAAGAGAAAGCGACAGACATAGAGAAAGAGAGCCCACAGTATCCTAATGCTGAGAATATGGCTTATTCTCATATGGAGAAAATATTGGTGGCAGATCCAGGCAAAAATGACCACTTACACAGTTAGCAGAAGCCTACTGATGTAGACTCCTTTTATAAGCTGGAGCCAAACAAAGGTTCAACAGTTTCTAAATCTCTGAGTTTGTTGTATTTTTGAATGCAGACTTTTTTTTTTTCCCAGTGTCAGCTCTGGAATAAAGGCAGAAAAATGTGGCATTGAAAATCTGCCATCACAGTGAGATTTGTGAATATCAACAGTACCTTCCTGGGTGACAAGTGATGTGTTGCTTAGTTACAGTTAAATCACTTAAATTAACTGGATCAGTGAAATTAATTGGAGGCTAAAAAAAAATCTACAAGTGTAATTTCACAAATGATGATCCTCTGATGCCAATTAATTCTTAAAATTTAATGAGAAAACATTAATAAAACATAAAAGGTGATTCAGCGATTACAAAAGTGAAGCTTGGTTAGAAATCAGAAAAATACATCATGAAAAAAATCATCCAACTGTCTCTTACACTGTGAGGCCTGAAAATATGGCTGAAAAAAACAGGATGACAGCTCCTGAGCATTGCTAAAAAATGACGTCTGCAATTATGATGATTGGAACACTTAGATTCAATATATTGTATATTTAAAGCTAATTACAGATTACTGGGCAGTCAGACAGCTCAGCCAAAGAAAGACACCTACACAATATGCATTTCTTTGTCTTTGTCATTGGAACAAATGGTCACCATATTCAGATTTCTCATTAAATGTTATATACATGAGTTATTCTTGCCAGCCACATTATTATCTGATGCATTTTGGATTGCAGCTAAACATTCTTTATTTCTATTTATTCTCCGCCCTTGCTTTCCTTTGTTTGGGATTTTCCCTTGAGACATTATAATGTCAAACATGATGTCCTAAAGGACATAAGCAAATGAGAGACCCAGGCTGTTTGTGTCTTGGCATGCCCTGCGTTTAGAGGCGAATTTTGAGATAAAGCCTAAGCCCATATATATATTTTTAGTCCTGTCATTCTGCTGTATTTTATGCTGACAGTGATGAGACAACACATTTCTAATAAGCTGCAAATTTGCTTCACAATAGCTAAGCTGTTGGGAGTACAATAGTGAGTTAATGTTGCAGTGGTCATTGAGCCAATGCTACTGTCATTAGCCTGGAGTTAATAGTGTAATATACTTACCAAATCTGTTACTGAGATGCTGGGCTTGCTCAGCAAAATGCAGCCCATTACTGTGACATGTTTTTTTTTTTTAATTTATCAGAAGAAATATAGTGTTTATGCACCACCCACTGACACCACTGTGAAAAGTCTAAACATTTGTTGGAGCCTAATAAGGACCCAGATTTCCATTTATGTATTCCATTTAACGTTTCACCCTCCATCGTTACAGCAGCGACTTTATATGTGGCGCTGTGATGTTTATTTATTGTTTGAAACAACAGGATAAACACTTCATCATTGATGAAGTGTTTATCCTGCAGCCTGCATACTGATAAAGAAATCAAAAGTCACAGGATCATTAAAGCTGCATCAACTGTTTTATAATGTTCGTATTGTTTGTTTGTCTGTTTACAGTTGCACCATGCAAAAAGCTTTTAGTAGTTAGTTGCTTTGTCTGTCTATGACTCCCTGCTGGGCAGGTAGCGTACACTGGGTTGTTACAAACTTGTTCACTTAGAACGACTAATGGTTGAAGTGCTCACCTGAAACCTGGAAACAGGTTTGATGAGCTGAAGCCATAACACCAAAACAAAGAGCTGAAAGATGCTAAAATGCTCTGTAGAGTGAGAGAGTCAGATGATGAATCTCTGTGGGTTCATCACTGTGTGATCCTTTTCACATCGCACAGAGTCATTTAGTACATTGTTAAAGCAGTACGTTACTGCTGGAAAGATGGCCATTTAATTAAACTAGGATGTCTCGCAGTAGAGAGACGCAAATACTTTTGAAATTGGTGCCACAGAACCAGAGAAAACTGAGAAAAAGGATGCTTTTGCTCAAGAGGGAGACAACCTACAACTACCAGAATGCACTGCACTGCACTGCACCTGCCCAATAAATGCTCCCACTGGTGGGTGATGTAATGCGAACCCATCCGTTTGATACAGTTACGACTGACTGGCAATTAAAGTTAAACAGTGAGCTAAAACATGTTTCTGAAAACATCTGAGGTGAGAAACAGGCAATTCAGTGGGTTTATATTTGATCTGCGTCACCTAGTTTTACCATTTGATCCGTTTTCACTTTGCAGGTAACAGTATGGCGGCCACTTCCTGTTCACAAACTCTATTACAGTTAAACATGGCACTAAAATATGTGTTTAAGAACACTGTAGGCAAGAAATAGGCAATAGAATAACATTATTGATTTATATGTGATCAGCACTGCCTAGTTATCTGAAACTTGCTTAGTTGGTATAATTGCACCGTGTAACTGACGCTAACTTAAGAGTTAGCCTTAAGATACATGTTAAAGCGTAACGTTACGTTAAAGCACAGCGAATTTGCGATTTATTCGCACATCAATATATTTTTTCGAGCAATTAGCTAAGGTTTGTATGGTCTCATGTCTGTAATAGCTGCTGGTTTCGACCAGGGTGTCCAGATGTCCCGCTTTGAGCAGGACTGCACAGTATTTTTAGCACCTTTCCTAGCGCTAACTCTTACGTTAGCGTCAGTTACACGGTGCAATTATACCAACTAAGCAAGTTTCAGATAGGCCTAATTTGCTAACTAACTGGGCTACCACACACTTTAGTAAAACAAATCACTAATAATTCAATAAAGAGTCATGATTTACAACAAGTGGATACACTTACAGGTGCACGATCGTCGGCCGCCATGCTGCAAACTAGACCTCTTGACCATTGACCCGGGGCTCTGCATTGACCGCTTTCTGCTGCTGCTTCTTCTTCTTCTCGTCCTTATTAATTTGGCGGTCGGCAAACAATGTAGTTGTGCATTACTGCCACCCTCTGACACTACGACATTAAAACATACCCCACGTGGGGGTGGTAGCGAGACGCTCATGTGATTGGCTGAAGAGGAAGGAGACATCTGATCGGCTACCTATATCCCCTTGGTAGAAAAAATGCATTTGTGGATCGGGTCACGTCAGGGGAGTCTCAAAAAGATTCACACACGAATGCGCAGAGGTTCACAAAATAAAAGCATTTGTATATGAATGTATCAACATCCACATATGTTTTGATGAAAACTGCATATATTTAAAACAATAAATATTTGTGTGTGCATCAGAAATACATTTGTGAAACTTTTTTGGTTATTTGTGGATTTTTTTTACATTTATATAAAATGCCAAATATATGTGTGTGCATTGAAAATATTTGTGTGGAGAGAGTCATTTATATATAAATCTTAACATGCATTTGTGAATCCTTCTGTGTGCATTTATTAATATTGAGACTAATCTAACTCCATAAACAAGTGACCAAGGAGAAATCTGGACCCTGTGGCTTGACCAGTCGGGAGCCACTGCACTAAAGCATGACGGCTTTATCCTCCATTTGACTCTGAATGGGACCACAATTTACAAACTGAACATCATGCTATAGAGAGTAAGACTTAAAACTTGATTGAGGCAATAAACTCTTAGGATTTCTTTTTGCAGCCAGTGGAGTCGCCCCCTGCTGGCCATTAGAAAGAATGCAGGTTTAAGGCACTTAGGCATTAGCTTCACTGTTTAGACTCAGATATAAGCCCTTGTTCAGGACAGCCTTGGTCCAGGGGGTTTCTGTAGGGGGTTAATTTAATAACTTCATACTGCCCCCTTAAGACTGTGTACAAACACAAGGAAATGTGTAAACAAAGTTGGAAAAAAACAACAGCAACACATGCTATGAAATCCAAAAATCAATATCCATCATCACCATTTCGGCACACAAACAAACCTCATACATTGTTTTATTAACACCATGGTGTTGACACTGAAATATGGCCTTTTCTTTTGATATTTTACCTTAAATCATGAGCATACCAGTTTTGAGTCTATTACCAACTGACAGAAGCAAAGAGGTAACCTTTTTTTTCCTCCAGTTTTGACCTTTGTGCAAAGGCGGCACACAGACAAACACTCTGGCGGTTGTCAGGTGCCGTAGCAATAATAATAAAAAAAATCATTTATTTGTTTATGTTCTTTAAAATGTCATTCCTTTCCTCTCAAACCTATTAACTGGGGTTACAATGGAACTGGATTCTTATCTATAGAGCCTCTCATGAATGCATCAAAGCCTCGGTGCATTCACTGAATAACAATGAGAGTTTATACTGGGAGAAAATATTTCATCCAGATCTATGGGGAGAGATAAACAAGTGAATATTATACAGACAATAATGCCCCGAAGAATGATTAGTTGTAGCCTATAACACACAGTCAAGCCCTTGAGGGCTGTGGGAAACCTCTAGGCGTGTTTAAAGCACTGCTGTTTACATGTTGCGGTGAAACAAATCAATCACGCCTGAAGCTACACTCACAAATGATGATACAGCCGTTGAATGTTTCGGGATTACAGCTGTCAGAGAAAATGTAGCGAATCAAGAGTAAAAATCCAGTGTTCACTGTGTAAAAAACACAAGGCTGTGTGGTCTGGTCAAACTTGTCTATGTCTTGATTTGATAATAAAATAATTATGAGATGAACACAGCACCCATAATCAATCTCTTTAATTTCCTCACACTCATCCTTAAACACACTGGAGTGATTATCATTTTATTAATGTCAATCTATTACACTCTAATGAACACAAGCAAAACTGCTTTCTCGATTAAGCCTCTGGCCAAATGGGTCCAGATAAACACAGCTCAAGGCACAATTATTTGATTTTGGGTTTATGTGTTATCCCTTGTGAGCCTTGTGGGCTATCCGTCCATTAGCCTTTCACTGCACATAAAGATAATTAAAAGTTCAATACGATCATGTTAAATATACAACATATTAAACACAAATACACACAACATTACTTGATGCAAATCATTGCTTATATTTTCATGTTACGATCAATGAGAAAACTAAAATCAGCCAAGCTTCAAAAACAGGTTTTCTTCAAACTACTTTTACATACGTTTGCATGCAAACCCAGATGTTATAGTTAGAGTCAGATTACATGTTAGAGTGTGTTGTATGTTTACTGAAAGATTCTTTTTCACTCACTGAAGGATGTTAGCACCACTCTTGGTGTCTCTTTTCCATGAAAATAGAACAAGACAAACATGTTTGTATCCTTTACGCATAACCCTAAGAGAGTCCTGAGGCGCTCCATGGTGCAGGTGTCAAATGGAAACTGGTTGTTTTGTGTTTCACTACCTGCAGTCTGTGTGTCCTGCTGCCTTCGATTCTTAGTTTCTTGTGTAATTGTCATGATTGTCTGCAGTTGCTCAAATGCACAGCAGAGTGCTGCTCCCTACTGTTAAACTGTGACAGACACCTGGCTGTGGTGGCCATGTTCACACACCTTCAAACACAATCTACTGTGTATAAAATAAGAAAGATGATTATATTGTTATTATACTACCCTTTATGTAAACAAAGTTATATGTACATCCAGTGTTTCTCACAATGCATTGTATTTGCTTGCTAGCAGTCTTCCCATTACTTGTCTTTGTTGGCTCAATGCTGTGATTCTCAGCCCATAACTGCTACTTGTGGTGTAAATCAGTAGTTTCATCATGATACAATAAATCGGTTCTTTGGAAACTATACAATATTTGTTGATATCTCAAAGTCTGCCACCATGTGATTTAGATTCAATTTAATTTATAGGCCTACAAATGAAGAAGCTGCCACTCCTTTCTTTTTTTGCTTTTGGTCATAAAAGATTAAAACATCACATAAATAATGAAAATAATTGTAACCAGTTCAGGGCAGTAAAGTTCACTTTAAAGTGACTCCACTAACACACATAAACAGCACATGGGATAAGCTAGTTAAGAAGAAAACCTTTCATTTTAACCCAAACCATGATCTTTTCCCTAAATATCCTGGGCTCATGCCCTGGAGGCAAACTTCTCCCCATAGCTGTTAAACATAGATTAACAACAAGAACATTTTTGGGGTGAAGGGATAGTTCAGATATTCTAAATTTAGTGTACACTTCAACTGATACTACTTTTTTAGTTGGGACATTTTTTTGGTGGCTTAAATACATGTTGCTGCCTCCATCCACAGCAGTACATCACTTGGCTTCCATGTTGATACTACTGCCTGCTTCTTCACATGGGAGGTGTGCTGACTTACATCTACTGTAGGTTATACACTAACTATGGATAAGCACCTCATACAACCCCATTTGACAAGATCCTAACTATCCCTTTAAGTAACTCTTTCAAAAGTCAGCCGCAAAACATATTTGAGCCTTATTACGAAGGTAACATAGCCTATTAAGTTTAAATTAGCCTATACTAACAGTGTAAATGAGCATTTATTAATAAGTTTTACCACAAGGTGGCTACTCTGCAGGGCACTGTTTATGATTATTTGGTACTTTAACTTTGCAGAGCTGGATGTTAAAGCAACAAATCTGTCAAAGCACTACTGTAACTCTCTTTTTTTATCCCAAGACTTTCCCTTTTTTGGATTTGGCATCCATAGCTAACCAGCTTGAGAGATTCAAAGGTGCCAGGCAGTTGATGTATTACGCTCATTTTAGTTGTTGAAATATTACTTTTTTTTTTGCATTTTATCTTTCTTTTAATTTTTTATTCGCTATAAAGGCCTTACATTTTTACACTTCAAGACTGTAAGAATTTCTTTAGGTCTACAACATTGATAAAATGTTCAAAGTTAGTCATTTTCACATAGTTTTTGTCAAAGGCACAGGGAGCCACTGTAGATGGGATAAAGAGCCACATGTGGCTCCAGAGCTGCCTAGCTCTGCTCCAGCAGTACCTTACCATGCAGATATTATTGGTTTAAGTTTTGAGATATCTTTCTCTGAGATTTCTGCTAGCAGATTTCAAAGTATTTTAATGTAAGCTGCTCACATCAAGATCCACAAGTTATCTACCTCACATGCATCATGGTTTAAAAATGTGCTCAACAATGCCTATTTCAAAAAGAATCTATCCAAGGCCAAATGTTGTCCTGTAACATTAAGGCATGATGTAAGGTTTGCAATTCATATACAGTATGCCTACTACATAGAGTGTGGCATCATCTGCAAAACCAGCAAATGTGTATATAAAACAATATGTGTAATTATAAAGTAAATCAACTGTAACCCATATTGTCACACAGCTGTCTGTGTTATCCTTGAGCATATGGTTGACTACAAACTGGCAAAGTACAGAGTTAGAGAGAACTTTTCAGTGATGGTTCATTTGTTAGCTGAGTCATGTTTTAGTGATTTGGGTATTGGCCTTTAAATCGGCTGTCTTTGTTTGACAGTGTGCAATCCATTGGGCTTGTGCACATGGCTGCTCCTGTAACGGCTCATTAACATGTTGACATTAACAATGGCCTTCATCCAGAAAGGGGCTGACAATAACAGAGTGGTATTGTCATTCAGATGTGCTAACTGGTAACTTTATAAAGCAGCTTATCTGACGCTGCCACAAATTTTGTGCAGCACAATTTTGTTTTGTTGTGGTGTGAATATGGGCTTGAGGTACTCAAACAGTGAACACATCTATTGGCACATATATTTATCTGTTTATCTCACTTCATTCTGTTCTGTTGAGATTTACTCAAATGTTTTGAAAAGCGCTTATTCCTTAGGTTGCTTGATAACAGAAAAGGTGGCAAAAGGTGATTGTGATAAGAAGAAACAGCTGGGAGGCAAACTGAATGTAAAATCTGGATGAAGAGTGTGTTCTCAGATTGAAAAACTGTTAGCAACACTTGTGGTAATTGTCACCAATATTTCACACTCCATAATCTCAGCAAATTATTGCAATCTAAAATCCCTTATTTTTCTTTACACCAAAGTGTTTTCCTTCTTTTATCCATCGTCGATGAGCTATAAAATGAGCTCATGTAATAATTCTGTTTGTGTTAATCAGTTTTAACTAAAGCAAACACACTGTATCATATTTCAGTTCACTTCTGGAAAAGTAATGAAAATCTTGTCTGTCTACTTCACTTTATTGTGCGCTGTAATTAGGCATTTGGACTGTAGGCTGTGGGGAATAACAGGAAGCCAGCCAGAGACGAGAGAAAGGAGAATGATGAGAAAGAAAAGTAAAGAGTAAACATCAGAGACACTTTGGAGAAATCATAAGCAAGACTGTGCTTTCTCCACATTCCATATCTTTATATGTTTATATTTTCATGTAGTTTAATTTCTTGATGCTTAGGCATTATTTTTGCTCGGTTTCTTGTTACTTGTCGTCAACCCATGTGTCTGTTAGCAAAATCGCTCACATCATGAAGGAGCTTAAGTGTTTGTAGATATGAAGAGAATGTAAATAAAGTTAGATTTTAATGATGCAGGCTTCTCCAAACTGAGAGTAGCAATAATATTCAGATCTTCAAACAGTCACTTTTGGATCTTTCAACACTCCAATCTGAGAAGGCAGACTGGTAACAAGCAGAGAAGTCAAACTCAAAAAAAAGTGATAAATGGCTGTATGATAGCAGTGGTGTGCAAGCTTATCTCCACTAGCCAGCAAAGTCTCTTTATAACTTCTTTTTAATTGCCTTGGTAGTTGCAGAAACCCAGTGAAATATACACATGGTGTGCACAAACAAGTTTAAAGTGGTACTCCATCCAGAATCTCTCCTTCAAGCATAAAACACTCACCCCCTGTGGACTTAAAAAGGTGGCTGTCATGATAGAAAAGAAGCACTGATAGCAACTTCCAAACTGTTTCTTAGGCATAATCCACTTCACCACTGTCCATCCATATGCGCAGTCTGATCCTATTTTTGCCAAAATAGGTCTGAATACACCGCTTTCATCTAAATCCTCACAAGTGACCTTGTGAGCTCATATAAGTGGGTGCATTGACTTTTGCACAGAAGTGTGATACTGCAGTTTGTTACTGAGCATGGCTGAGTAGATGTTTGATACTACAGTACCACCCCTGAAACCATCCTGAATACAGCAAGCATCTGGTGTAATATAGCCTGAATGATATATTCTTAAGGGTCAAGGGATGTTTTTCCTTTTTTATCTTTAGAAAATAGTAGTTTAACATTTTGGGAAATACACTTATTTGTTTTCTCGCAGACAGGTAAAGGTCCAGTGTGTAGGATTTAGAGGGATATGCTGGCAGAATGGAATATAATATAATTAGTATGTTTTCTGCAGTGTATAATCACTTGAAAAAAGAACTGTTGTGTTTTTCTTACCCTAAAAGGAGGCTGTATGTCCACATAGGGAGCGGGTCCTGGTTTATGGAGACTGCTATGTTGCACCGCCGTGAACGGACAAAAGACCATTTGTGTTTTCCTATCAGCCACCGTGGTTGGACTCCCATCTGCAACGAGCAGCGTTGGTGCTTCATTGGTTTGTGATGTGAAACTGCTTTATTCAGAGTTTTTCACCAGTTTAAATCACCGGTTCAGTTTGTTTTGGAGAGGAAGAGACCACTACGAATAATCCCGCTCATGGTAAAAACCTTCTGAACGTCTGGATCAGAAAAAGGTGCGCACACAATATCATGTGGTGGGTGAGCCAAACAGCATCAGAGATACGTTGATTCCTGACATGAAACTGCTTTATATAGTGTTTTTACTGGTTTTAATCATCTGGTCTGTTTGTTTGGGAGAGGAATAGACCTCTGATAATAATTCCACTCACAGTAAAAACCTCCCGAATGAACCCTCCCTACCTGATGAACAATAAAAGAATCAAGTTACAGACCAGGATCTCAAGGACAAAGTCAAGTCATTTACTACTCCATTTTAGAGATGTTGATATGATATGTATGAAACATACAAATGTAATGCATGTGTTGTTATCAGACACATACAAAGCCAACATTTCCGTCTGGCGACTTGGCTAATTTATCTTCTCATTCAACTCTCAGCAAGACAGGTTACAAGGCTGTGGCTTACATGAACATCTCAAAAATGTTGAGGAAGATTGAGTGCGATTTTTCACTTTTCTGACTGTGTTAACTAAAGAGTACCACTGGCGAGTGTTTTCTCTTTGAGAGGAGGAATAGGGAATTTAGGAATTCTTCTAACTCAGTAATGGAATGCTGAGATGCTCGAGGTAGACAGCTGCGTGATATTACACAGCTTTCCAAGAGCAAAAAGATCATGATAAATGAAAGTGTTCTCAGAAATAAAATCACCAGGCTAAAGGTCCCCCTGGGCCACCAGTATCCCTCCATCTCTCAATTCTGTACGCTCCCACCATCTCTAATAAAAGTATAATATCCCTAAATTGAACACATTTTACAGGGCATCCCTGCAAATACCAGTTCAAATTGAACAAAATTAGAAAGGGTGGTAGCGCCAGTTTGCTTGATGGGATTCTGTACACCAATAGAGGTGTAACAGCAGGCTTGAAATGGATAAACGAGTTGACACGGAGGGGTTGAAGTAAGTGACCTTGAGTTAATACACCTGCAGCAGCAAGAAGCAGACTTGACTGAGAGTAGAGGTACTGCGGGAGAGAACGGGTCACTGATAATATACTCTTGTTTTCTATTATTGTGAGCAAAACGAGGCTCACTTTGTTTACCTTTACAACATTAACAACATATTGTAAAAGGCGTGATTAAACAGCCAAGGTGAGCTCATGTCATTGCTAATATGTATAACATTCTATATGAGGCACTGTCAGTGACAGCTTTGACAACTCCTGCGCTCTGCTCCACTGCAGATTAAATCATCTCAGTCTACATGTTATCAAAATGACAAGGTGCTGATGGTAAAAGCGCAGGAGATGCTCATACTGCAGGTGTTTAGAATGGCAAACGTAAAACCTTAATAGGTTTAGTCAGTGACGTATGGTATGTATAAATCTGGGACAGAGGGTAGCAGTATGGAAATATATTTGCATTTAAACATCATGGATTACGTCTTGGTTTAAAACTGACTCGCAACACATGTTTGACATTTGAAGCTGCCTGTCAAGATTATATTTATTATAAAATAATAAGAGCGGGTGGCCTTTTTTTTTTTAATTTCATTGAATTTATCTGGCCAGAAAGTCAACACCAAAGGTGCCTGCCTTACCTAAACCAATGCAATAAGGCAAATTGTGTTTAGAGTGACAAATACATAATATCCTTGAGCACCCTCGCAGCTCAGTCTGTGGATAGGAATATAATGTGAATATGAGTCGTTTAATTCACAGCCTTTGTTTTCGTCAAGCTGTCCCTCTATCCAGAGGCCTGAAAGCTCCAGGCTTACTGTATGTAAACTAGTTTTTAACTAATTTAATTGAAAATCTATTTAGAATATGCACCATTAAAGCACAATAAATGACATAACAGGGACCTTAAGGTGGGTCCTGTTTTATTATGCGTCTTAATCTCATGTTGAGACATTTATTATTTCACTTATGTGTTTATATGTTTAAATGAATGCATTAAATCAAATTACCACACAGCAAATCTGGGCCCAGGCAGTGTTTAAGTATACCCTTGCCCAAGAATTCCCTAGCAGTTTAATCAAGCCATGCTCAAAGGTAAACTTTGCAGGAATTATGTTTAGTTAGTAAACACAACATTCAAAACGGCCCCCTCCTCCTTACACTGCTTGTATGCACATTGCAAGCTACTGCTATAGGAATGTTTCACTTGTTGTAATGGAGAAGCTGATACTAGGCTAGCTACCTGAGCTAACAGTCGGCACCTACCTGTCCAGCAGAAAACAGGCCAACTCTGTGTCGAGTGTTCGCCTGGTGAAAGTGACAGTGTAAGCCGACCCCAGGTTCACTCTCAGAATCCCGCATGGTATACCTTCAAGGGATCAGTTTGTAGGATTTAATGGCATTTAGTTGTGAGAGGTTGCAGACTGCAACCAGCTAAAACTTCTCCCATGTGCCAAGTGTGAACCCTCGCCTAGGATTCCTGCAATGTGTATTGTTCAGGAGGGTTTTACTGGGAGCCGAATTATTTACAGAGGTCTGTGTCTCTCAAAAACAAAGAAACCAGTGGATTAATACTGGTAAAACACAGAATGAAGCCATTTCAGATTCCAAATCAGAGATTCTCCAACACTGTTTGTCTTGTCACAGATGATGTGCTAATGTGTGCTTATCTTTTTTCTCTGATAACTTAAGATCCAGATGTTCAGGAAGTTTTAATCCCGAGCCAAATTATCCGCAGAGGTCTCCTCCTCTTTAAAATAAATGGATCCAGTGAAAAAAAAAAAATGCAAATGCAAATGGCCCTATCTAGGTGTTTGGTTTCTCCGTTCTGGGCTACTGTAAAATCATAGCGATGAAACATGGTGGTCTATGTAGACAATGACCTGCTTCCTATGTAGATATTAACAGCTCATTCTAAGATAACAAAAACACAACACAATTCTTATTTTCAGGTAATGATACACTAAAGAAAACATCTATAATATGACAATAATTTATATTTTTTTTACCTTGAGTAGCTTTAAATTGGAATGATCACATAGATTTGATTTTATGGCTGCACCAGTTAATCAAATGGAAATATTCTGGCCATCTTTGCATCATTTTAGAAACCTTTCTCAAAAATTCACCTTAATATATTTGGCATCTTCCTTGAATATGAAATAAAATTCTTTAGGTAGATTTTTTTTCAGAAAAAGGCACTAAAGCGGGTAACAATTTAAAGGAGCAGTGTGTAAGATTTAGGGTGATTTTGTTCCTAAAATTTTGATCTCTTTCTTTCCAAAATAAACAGACAATGTGATTAAAACTGGTAAATTCATCAGTTTCTCCTACCCTGTTCAGCACATCGCAGATGGGCAGCTAGTCTAGTACCTGCTGATAAGAGCTTGCTTATTTTCTCAAATAACTTAAAAGCCAGATGCTCAGAAGATTTTTACCAGAAGCCGCATTTATTTGAGGTCTCATCCTCTTCAAAACTTTGGATCTGGTGATTTAAACCAGTGAAAACACTGACTAAAGGCAGTTTCACATTCTTGTCACAGAGGGGCTGTTAATGAATGTGAATGTGAAAATGCAAATGGCCGCAGCTAGAGCCAGTGTTTGGTTTGCTCATATGTGTGTTTGTATCTCCTAAAACAAGGACTCACTCCCTATGTAGATATAAACGGCTCATTCTAAGTAACAAAAACACAACAATTTCTATTTTCAGGTGATAATACACTAAAGAAAACATACTTACTATGATATACCATCTCTGCCAATATATCCCCCTAAATCCTACACACTGGACCTTTAAAAACACATGTAGCTTGTGTGTTTTACTATACTTTCTCTGGAAATATTAGCCACTACTGTTCTGAATTCAGCACAGTTGCATATCTGCTAAATCCTCTTCCTTAGTTGACACAAATTGCCCATGATTGTTTTGTCTTCCAGATTTACAGCTTGGCATGTTTTCATCTTATTCATACGCTCTAGCCGACTCTATTTCCACATCGCAGTAACTGATGGATTACCACAACTTCTCATATTGAAATTGTGATATCAGTTTTAGACTCCACTTTCACCCAGGATTTATTTCATAAGCGTTAAGGTGACTTTTGTCAGGGAACACCTCTGAGCCAAATACGTAATTACCTACTGTAACACTGCAGAGCAAAACTTTCTTAAAGAATCAATTACAGCGACGATGGGGATAAAATGAAGGTCAGAAAGTATTGTGTGTGAAAGGTTGCTTTTACGATGCCTTAAAGATAGACATATTAGGAGATGATATCTCAATTTTTTTGAACTGGGGGCATCGTCTTTATGATTTACAGTCCTGCAGTATGGGACCTGCTTTGAAATATACTGTATGTAAATGTCGAATATTACCTGGTGTTCAGCCGTACCACACAGAGGATAACAGGAAGGGGAATAGAGGGTAATTACATCTCATATAGATGATGTGAAAAAAAAAATCAATATGCTCTGACTGCATGCAATGATGGGGTGGGGAGGAGTAAACTTCATTTATTATTATCGCGTATCAGCTGGCGAATCATTTCTGCTGGGCTACAAAGTTGGAAAAAAATAAGTGTTTGGGGGATAAAGTGAGTGATGTGATTAATGAGAGAGAACTGGAAATCATGGACCAGTCTGAATGCAAATGGATGCTCTTCCAGCCAATCAATGCTCATTTTCTTCACTGGATGGATGAAATGCGCAGCACTGCAAAATTTTATCTCATGGTAAACTAGGGAGTACAGTTTATCTGAAAAACAAGCTTTCATACAGCGTTCAGAGATGAGAGAAGACTCGTCAGGATCTATGTAAATCATATCAAGGTTCAAGTCAAGTGTCGAACAAGTTCAAATCACAGAGCAAAGCAAACCATGTCAGATCAGATCAAATCCTGAGTAACATGTTTAAGGCTAAGAAAAGATAATTGGTGCCAGCAATACCCTCACCGTGTTCTTTTTTCAGACAAGACTTTACTTTAAATCGCATTACCTCACTGAGCAATGATACTGTCAATACACACCTGGACCAAGGTGAAAGAGACGCTCCGTCTTCACTTAAGTCCTCTTTCCACTGAGCAGTACAGTACAGTTCAGTTCAGTACACTTTTTTTCCGTTTCCACAGTGAAAAGTTGTGGATTGTACCAATGGAACTGTCCCCCCTCTGTTGGGGTACCTAGCACACAGATCTGGTACTAAAAGGTGGAGCTGTGAACACTGCAGTCTGTTGATTGGTCAATAGAGGACGGTCGCTCTGCTCAGGGCTGAGATGTGGCTGGTTTTGAGGCTCATGTAACCACTGTTCATACTGTGGAGAGTTTCATTAGTTGATTCTTACTATAAAATGAAAGGATGTTTGCTGCTGACTGCTGGCGACTTTTAAGGTGGAACGTTAACTTGTAATGTTACTCAATGCATGAGTTGATGACGTGAATCCATCAACACACCTTAAATATTCCATATCACAACTTTGACCATCACTTTAGTTTTTATATGACACTTTTAGTAATGAGTGGATCTTCATGTGTTTATATATATTAATTTCTACCAGGTTATGTGACCTGCACATATTCTAATCCTCACTTAAAGAAAAAAAAAGCATCGTAGAGCATTGTTCCTGTGGGCTCTGGCAACACTAAACCCCTGAGCTTGCCTGAGAAGGACTAAATGCACAAACCTGCAGCCTGGTTTATTTTGTTCAGAAAATGTCGGCATGCAGCCTCGTTCTGTGGACGATAAACAAGGTAAAGACTTCCCTTTGTGTCACAGGTAATGAGGAAATACAGTGAGTGCTGGACGGAACAGTGAGTGACAACAACCCCACCCACATTTAAGAGTACTGTTAGAAGTGGAAACACAAGGGTCTAGGTACCATGTCTGAAGAATTATTTCTGGTTCCAAAGGTACTATAGTGAAAGTTTTGGTGGAAACAGGGCTTTACTTAGCCATAATTTCATATGCAGAAGGTTGTAGCTTCAAAAGCCGAACTTTCTTTATGCCAGCAGCCTGCAAACTGGTTCAATAATTGGCATGCGGGGGCACCCCACCAACAAAATATAGGCTGCCATCCACCCACAGCACATGCAGACCATAGCTGCTCTAATTTGGATAATGGTGTTAAACTATCATGAATGTACCTGGCTTTATTGTCTGATTCTTTAGTTCTCTAAAATCAGATATCGCACTGTTAGTGTGCTTTCAGTCCATTTTTTCTCAATGTGTTCTTTCATATTTCAATGCCTTTGTGATACATTTCTCAGTTTCAATACTGTATTATTTCCCACATGCTGTTTCATTTATTCATTTTTAGCCAGCTACCTCATGCCCATATGTGTATGTGTGTGGGCAAAGCAGTTGTCTGTGTCCAGAGATGTTTATCAGTTCATTATATGCTGTCATTTCAAGGTTCATGTACACAAGACTCAATAGAGCAGCCACTTTCTTTTCAGTGTTTCCTTCACAGCACCCTGATATGTGACTAACTGCCTTGTAAGTTCAAGTTGTGTCAAGAAGTGGGAGAGAGATTGGAAGAGATACGTGTTCATACCACTAAAGAAGTGCAGAAAGAAAATGGCAGTAGTTCCATATTGAAACTGCACAGTAAAAAGTGAGGTTATTGGAGTTGAAGTGATAGATGGGCACCAACAGTTTCTCTCATCTGTGATGCTCTGAGTGACCTGACATTTTCCACTGTAGTGAAGTTTATATAACCACGGCACAAACATTGCCCTAACCTTGATAAAAGTTCTGGTTGTGTAACATTGAGTGAAGTTTTGTTTTTTGCCACAAAAAAATGCATATGTGTCTTTGGATAGGAGGCAGCTGGAAACCACTTTTGCCCGGTACATAGCTGTTTGCTGCGATCACCACATCTGATGGCAGCTGTTACATTTTTCTTTTGGCTCAAAGTGGACATGGTGACCACATACAGATCAGGACACAGGGCTTAAGTGACCTCAGCTGAGCTACACCTCCCCTCTGCTACTGTTCCTGCTAAGCTTTTCATGCCAGCATGGCACATAATGCTGTTTGCAATGATAATGGTAGCAGATATTAATTTTGAGTTGATGACCGTTGTTTTGTTGCATGGAATGGTGTCTGTTCTGTCACTAGAAGAAGGGCAGCCTTCAGGAAATATGGGTAGAGGGACAACATTTTCCAAAGTGGGCCCCTCACACATTAATCGCCATGGGGTGGGCAAAATGCAAAATTTTATACTTCTTGTGAATATAATCCAATTAATGATATTTCCACATGTATTTTGTGTCTACTCTGTGTTAAGGCTTGATATTTTGAAAAGCAGAGGTTGTCACATGTTTGTCCTGGGCTGAAAAAAATGCCCTTCAATGAATGATTCGAATCGACAGTGATTGAAGAAATTACTGCAAGGTATTAAACTGTAAGATCAAATCAGGAGTGAACAAATAGACCTTATATTTTTTCTACATTTATTCATTCAATTTTGAGCGCCACTTTAATATAGATTGGTTGTCAACTCTCATACCCACATTACGCAATTCCAAGACTGTTTAGGGACCCTAACTCCCAAAATGGTGTATGTTTAAGTACACGATTTTGATTTTTAAAAAAAGCAACGTTCCTTTTTATCTCGCCAAAATTTAGCATGACTTCAGAGCATAATTTGCCCCCCTTTTCAACAAGATAGCATAACATGGTTGGTACCAATGGATGCCTTAGGTCCTCTAGTTTGATATGGTACCAGTGTCTTCACCGCAGCTTTAAAACTAAGCTGATACAGCAGATTTTATTCATTTGTCTGCCTCACTTCTCTACATCAGCTCTGCCTGTCAAACCTGCTGCTTTTTTCTTTTTTTTTTGCTAGACATTTGTCCATTGTCCCTCTGTCAGATGGACTCAACCATTTCACAATACCTGTGGGAGGTGAGAGCATCAGGTGGAAGGTGTTTTAATGACAATAATACAATGGTAGGCAAGTTGTCGTGCAGTAAGTAAAATAAATCATGTATAGAAATATGTTGATGCATCGTGACGCATCGATTATTATTCTGTCATTAAATCTTTGCCCTCTGAATCATAATTGATTCGAACCATGAGATGCCTGGAGACGACCAACCCCAGGTCACAGCGGCGTGTTGCATCCCAGACAAACTCTCAAACACTAGCATGTCTTGCCAATGGAGAAACAACACTGTGAGAATAATAATGGTTTCAACTCATGAGTCACATCTTAAGATTTTTTTCTTTTTTTTTTGAAGAGTCTCTTTGTTTGACATAAGTGATGATGCATCTGTCTGCACCAGATTTGTGCGTGTTTTGACAGACAGGGAATTTCAGACAAGCTGAGTTTTTTTGGACTGAAAGATATGTAAGAAAGCTGTCATCTATAAGAGCCATTATTATCAAAAAATGGCCCTTCTCTGTCGCCATCCATGTTGTTGCTGCATTTGAGCAGCATTCAGACAAAACTAAAACAGACAGCTATACTCTCCATCAAACCCAAACTTGATAAATTATTTTTACTCGCAGCCTCTCCTCTGTAACGTTTCAGTTAATGCATGAGTTGTTTGTGTTCTGCCTTGAAGGCTCGGTGTCAGAGGGTGGTAGTAAAAGCAAATGTGTGAGACAAGGTGTCATCAAAGGGAGTGTGGAGATAAACCCACGGAGAAATAAATAACATGCCACGGTGAAGAAAGATATAGTTTACAGATTTGGATATAACTGTTAATGTTAACAAGAAATGACTTGATATTCCAGATACTCCTCACATTCTTGGTTTTAGCCACCTCTAAGAAATACAGTGAAGATAAACTGCTAGCTAATGTTATTCATCCAAAGAAATCACTTCTGTATTGAGGGCTGAAAAGCGAATAATACAAGGTTGGCAAAGGTCTCCTCACTGAAATGAGCAGCACAAATACATTACAAGACACTTCACTCAAGTCCTTTTCTTCTTCTTTTTTAATTAAAAATATGCATGTATAATCACAGGAAATACTTTTCTGCAACACATTAAGATCTGTGATTATTCCACACCCTCTAAACGCCCACTTCCCACCAGTCTTCTCATGAGTACAGAAACTATCCAGTTAATTTATACATTTTATATACAGAACATTATATCTTTTATAACTCTCAGTAATTCTTTCCAAATCCATTATGTTAACAGCACATTGTTAAGGCTAAACATAGGCCTACATAAGTACTTACAGATATAGTCAGCTCAAAAGTAGCCTATTAACATGAAATTGTCTCACAGAACTGAATAAATTGTTCCGTGAGCTCCGTGTGGAGAGCATTATTAAAGCTGTTTTAGGTAATCTATTAGATTTCTTCTGTTTTCATTAAGACAGTTTTCACTCGCTGGCAGCTGCAAAACAAGACTTGTAAATGGAAAATTACAAACTGTTCATAAAATTTACTTTGTTTATCAAGTCTATTTTTTTTCTCTATAATTAATCTTTCATCTTTAACTCACCAAAAGTTTATCTTGTTCATACTGTGAATAAAAAATATATTTCAGGGATAACTATGGTCACCTCCAACATGTGTCTGGATGAAAGCTGCAGGAAGCACAGGGACTGAAAAGCTTTCTGCTTTACTGCGGCACTGCTTCTGGTGATTTTTGTTTAATTAAGCTAATTTAATTAATTACTATAATACTCTTACAGGGGAATTAACTCAAGAGGCACGTGTATTTTGAGAGAAATTAATAGAAAATTAAGTAAATGCCAAATTAATGCCCTGTCTATGTGTATACAGATATTTTTGAAAACAAATATTTCCCTCTTTAAAAAAAATAATGTCCACACGACCTTTGTTTTACAGAATATCTCTGTCTCTTTTAAAAAAATAAATAAATAAAAAATCTACTGGAGATCTCATTACTGTTGATTCCCTTCGATATAAGGATGAAGGAGCTCACAAAAAAATAAAAGCGATGGCTATGGACATGCAAAAGTTTTCCTTCCAGTCCTCATCGACAACAATCCCACGTCTTGAAACATACTGATTTGACCGGGCCTGATCCTCAACCTTTGTTTCTGGAGGACTTTAAACAGGTAGATGCTGAGGTGGACTAAATTACATCGGGTGCCTCAGATGCCTCCGTTTGTCTGTGAAGCGGTGCAACAATGCTGAGTGAAAGTGTAAAGTAGTCATTAGACCATGCAGTGTTCACAAAACGTAAACAAACCGACAGTCCGCCATTGTTGTTGTCCCTGGCATGTGCTTGTTACACAAAGCAACAATTGGCACGCACAAACTGAGGAAAGAATGCTATAATTTCCCAAACACTCCATTTTACATGTCCACTGATACAAACAAACTGGGAGTTTGAAAAAAGCGTTTTCAAAAATTTACATTTAGTGACCTGCAATTCTGTTTGCATGTGAAAGAGAGGCCAGAACAGACGGAAAGATGTCAGTTTACAAAAATATCTGTATATGTGTTGACAGGAAAAATGCTGCCATGAATCTTCATTTTGATCTCCTGATGCTGCCATCAGCACCGCCACATTTGTGGTTTTTAAGTGTGACCTATGGAGTCTATGGGTTAGATCCACCCCTCACTCCTTCACAGCTCCACCCTCTTATCCAAAAAAAAAACAGGATCATGACAAAATGTTAAACTCAAGGCTTCAAGTTAGGAGACCACAAACCCGTTTGGTGATGTCACGTTAGCTGCGTCCATTATTTTTAGAGTCTATGATGCTGTTCTGCATAATAGCATTGTCATTGTGAGCGCATTAGCATGCTGATAATAGCAATTAACTCAAAGCAGCCCTTTGCCTAACTACAGCCTTACAAAGCACATCAGTAGACTTTTACTTATTGAATCAAGCTAATTTTATAACACTTTTCTTCCCCACAGGGAATGAATTCAAGATGCATGTGTATTTTGAGGGAAGTTAATTAAAAAACAGAGCAGTAAATGCCAGAGTAAGGCAGCTAATAGAACGGGAGAGAAATGAAGGCAGCGAAATCTTTACAGCTGCTGGGTTTTCTGTTTTGACATTGACCAATTGGCACCAGAAGGTTCCAGAGACAGTCTGTCTGTATGGTCTGCATCTCACTGGAGCCAAACTCACCACTGGTAACTACTGGTTTGACAGGTTTCCCAGAATCAGCCAAAAAACTTTTCTTTTCCTCAGCATCTGTGGCTGCCCCCTTCTCTGCTGAGGAAGAATTTGTCACGGGTGATTACCTCAGTGACAGTGTTATCAGGCATTACTCCACCCAGAAGCCTCTTCTGATCCAAATATTCAAAATCCATTTCTCACACACAGATCGCACGCTGGCACGTCTCTAGCACACTGAGTGATTTCTCCTGCCCGAGAGAGGCTCAGTGCAGGAGGGAGGAGTGAGAGTGAAGGGCTTTATGTGGGCTTAGTTCCTCAGGGACAGAGTCCTGCTAATCATCCGTGATCACAGACAGAGTGTCAACATGCAACAGCGGCACAACTTATATTTCCCCAAAATGCCTCCCCCAGTCGTTTGTGTCTCCCTGTTGTCTATTGCTGCTGCTTGTTACATTTTCCATTCACTGCACAGTTATTGTTAACATTTTTACACCCACACACACATTGTTTTCCATTTCCATCTCTGTCCAAAAAAAGACAAAACCACAAATGACAATTTGTTCTCGGATGACAGGGTGCCTAAAACACCAGAAGATTCTCTCAGCTTTTGTGAAATATAAACCTCCTGCAGCTTTTCTACAACATGAATAGTCTAATCCGTCATCCTCGCCATATATACTGTATGTATATTGGATCACTTGAAATAATACAATGTAAATTTGTTGAATGTTAGATGCAAAGATGGATACCTCTCTAATGTCTGTCCATCAAAGGGATTTTGATTTTCAATCAGCTTTGTAGCATAGCAGCGTGGGTAGTGTGCAAATGAACTGCAGTAAACTTCCCTCCATTTTACCAGAGCCCAGATCTCCCTGCTCATCTCTCAGCTCAGATCACTGGCTCTAGGGCTGTTGCTCAAACTAAAGATTGTAACACTGCACCACGGACACAAAGAGAATAGAAGCGGATCGAGAGAGAGCTGCCCTTCTCTCTCTTCCTCTCTCAAACTAAGACCAGATTCAATTCAATTTTATTTATAAAGCCCAATATCACAAATCACAATTTGCCTCGAGGGCTTTACAGCACACAAAAAAGCTCCCAAAAAAACCCTTTAACAGGGAAAAAAATGGTAGAAGCCTCAGGAAGAGCAACTGAGGAAGGATCCCTCTTCCAGGACGGACAGACATGCAATAGATGTCGTGTGTACAGAGCAGATCAACATAATACATTAACAGTGATCCATATGACAAAATGATAACATAAAGAGAGACAGAGACAGGGAGAGATGCATGGCAAACAGTAATGACAATAGCTACAATACCATTCATTTAAATAATAATTTACAATATAAATATATATGACAGTACATGTATGTGACAACAAGCTCAGATCAAACTGTAAAACTAGTCAGTGCTAATCAAATATAAACCAGGATTCTGTAACATCACCTATGTCTCACCTAAAATGTTTTCAGCAACATATTTTTGTGCACTGTTTGGCTAAAATATGAGAGTTTGTGAACAGGAAGTGGGCCCAATACTAATACTAAACAGTATGATTAAGCAGTGCTGATCAAGTATGAACCAAGATTCTATTACTGCGTTGCCTATTTCTTGCTTCACATGTTTTTAGAAACATTTTAGCTTTTACTATAATATGAGATTGTTTGTTACCAGCATTTGTGTATTACTTTCTGTGTTTAACTTGCATGACGTCATCCACCAGCGGGACGACACATTCTCACTCTGACCTCATCACATATCGACGTTTGATCATGGACTTTCCACGTCCAGATACGACGTGAAAGGTATCCTGGATGCCTTGGTTGTTGACGTCCTGGGACGCCATGTTAAGTTCTGCCTGTTACATGCGTTGTCGTCTTTCAAAATACACTTCTTTTCACAGGAAGTTTACAGTCTACATACAGTCTCTTTCAAAATAAATGCACAACATCAGCACAACACCCCAAATTGATGTGTTTTTTTTTCATCAACTACTAACATGTGGTTAGGTTTAGGATAAAAGAGCAGGGTTTGGCTTTATAATCTTACAGGATGCAAACACCGCTCTTCCGGGTGAAAGTCTGTGTTTGTTGGACCTACCCCTCCCACCCGCTGTTCTCAGACTTTCGCCGCCTTAACTTTCATTCTTGTCCCGCCGCGTCTCCTCCTGATGCTGCAGAGCACTATTAAACTATAATGCGACTGGCCGCGTATCATGCGACGTTAAAGGATGGCTTTTTTCGTCAGTGTCTGACACCACAAGTCACTGCCCAGGCGCCGGCTTTCAATGACTTCAGAGTGAGAGCGGTTATAGGTGTAGCTTTTCTACCTTTTGAGCGAAACAGCCCTTTTCCTTGGTTTTCTGTGGTCATGTAGCAGCAGTTTCAAAAGTATTTGAATCCTTCTACTTCATAGACAGCCCAGTTTTGTGAAGAGACCTTTCCAGCAGTAAAATACCTCTTCTGTAAATATGAAGCTACAACAAGCTGATTAACAAAGCTTAGCTTAGCATAAAGACTGAAGCAGGGGAAACAGATATACCTTTTTCCTAAGGTAATCAAATCCGCAGGCCGTCACATCTAAAACCCACTAATTAACATATTATATCTTGTATGTTTAATCCGTACAAAGAATGTAGAGTAAAAACAACAAGTTGTGGTTTTATTAATGCTAAGCTCACAAGCTGCTGACTCAAGCTTAATATTTAACAAATATGACAGTGGTATCAAACTTCTCATCGAACTGGCAGCAGTAAAAAGCGTTTAAGCTTCTTTCCTAACATTAATGAAATGTTAGGGAAATTATAAAATGCTTTTTTATCAATCAGTGTTTCTACTTAAATAGAGCGTTTTAAGCTTATTCCTTCTTTATTTTCTCACTTCATACACCTGGAGTAATTCCAGCCTGTTCTAATTGACAACATGTGTAGAGTGAATATTTAAAAGGTAATTGGGTTAATGTCTTTCAGTCTGAGAGAGCCAGTTTCCACAGCTTTGATCTGCCAAAGCTCCGTGGAGCTTTCAAAGCCCCGTGGTCTGACGGTGTAAAGGATGGAGGATGTACCAGGTGGAAATGTGTTAATTATGAACTCCTGGAGCCACAGGAGGCTGATCTCTCTCTGTGACCTCTTTAAGGCACCAGCTGTTGGTCCTTTGCAGCCCCTTTTTTCAGGGGTCAGAATGCCATGGTTGTCCATGTGCTGTTTCTGAATATGGTGAAGTGTGTGACAGGTAATACAAATGACAGTTTTTACTGGATATAACAATTATCCAGTATCTTTTTTTTTCCAGTACGAAATGATTAAACCTAAACCAAAATGACTAAACAGCAACTATATATAAGTACTGTTGGCCTAGTCGACATGTACAGGGGTGTTTTTGGAAAGAAAAAAAAAAAAAAAGAAAGAAATTCCATCCCATCCAGTGAAAATGCCTCATTTATGACTCCTCACAAAGACAACACATTCTCACTCCGAACTCGTCTCACATCAACGTTTGGTCATGGACCAAGTCCAGATATGACGTGAAAGGTACCCTGGGTGGTACATACCCAGGGGTACATACAGTCTCTTTCAAAATAAATGCACAACGTCTGTACAACAACACAAATTCACGTTTTTTTTCCTCCAACAACTAACGTTCATGGTTGGGTTTAGAAAAAATGAACAGGCTTTGGCTTTAGAATCTCACAGGACGCAAACACCACTCTCCCAGTGGTATATATACCCATGCATGTGTGGCCTTGGCCTCAATGTGGCATGCTGCTAAGAGTGTCTTTACATCTGCAAATGTATCTAAAGATAATTCACTGGCGAACATCTCTTTCATGTCTAGTCTGCATGCATGTGTCTTTGTCTTGTAAAATTCATGTCACATGAAGTGAAAGAAGGTGAACTATTGTCCATCCTCAGCAGTTAAAAGCCGCCACCTTCAAGGGCTGCTTTAAAATCACCTCTCTTCTTTGTTTTGCTGAATAAGCGCTTCCAGAGGTAGTGAGTGAATAACACCTCTGAATTAAACCTAATTAACCCTTTTCCCTGAACTCACATCGGTAGAGGATGGTGTGTTGGCTTTCTGGTTTCATTTGCCCTCCAAACTTCAGCTGTATAGATTAGACTCCCTCTATAACAGAGTGAAGACAGGCCCTGCAGATCAGGCTACCTTACTGAAGACAGTGGAGGCTGACGGTCTATCTTGCACGATCCAAGAGTTTTCAGAACTGTATTTGATGTGTTCATGAGCATGACCAAGTTTCCAGGGACACAAAGGCTGGTTTAAAGGGCAAATAAGCAAAAATATGAAGCAGTGAACTCAGTAAAGGTCATTCTATATCATCCAAAAGTAATCTAATAGGAAAATGTATCCTCTGTCTGACAATCAGTCAGTCAAGAACTCTGCATGCACAGTAACCTTTTCAGGAAGCTTGCAGTGATGGGTTTTACGCTAACCTGCTTTCATCTGAATTATGACATCAAACTGTGTATAATAATGTATATTAACGTTAAATTATCATATGTTTTTCTTTAGGAAGTAGTCCCTACATGCCAAGTCACATTTGCGGACTGCATATTGGCATAGGCTCCTCAGCACAAACTGAATTTGAGTTCATACAGGCTTTCATGAAAAATACATGTCTGTACAGTTGTCTGTCTCCATCTGCTATTTTCCTTGGCAAGAAAAGTGCAATGTCTCACTCTTAAGAGATATAAACTCTCCAGTACAATTACAGGTTGTTCACATTATCATGTCAGTAACTCTGAATCATCTCCGGACTCTTTAGTTTTTTTTCTTTCCCAGTGCCGTTCTGTTCTCTGAAGCA
Source organism: Cephalopholis sonnerati (assembly GCA_019142605.1). Classification (NCBI taxonomy): domain Eukaryota; kingdom Metazoa; phylum Chordata; class Actinopteri; order Perciformes; family Serranidae; genus Cephalopholis; species Cephalopholis sonnerati. Next base: position 24,713,166 of record JAGQAX010000003.1, on the reverse strand, counting down.
TGCACTGAGCAGTAAAACTCTTCCTCTGTTGAAAACATGCTAAATATGATTTTGATGTATGTTGTCTGTTGGTTTCAGTGGTTTGGGTGCTTATCCAGATTCACTTGATGGGTATACCATGTATGTCAGGACGCACAATGGCACTGTGGTAAGGATGGCAAAGTTTACATTTTGTTGCATCACAGGAAAACCGCAGCAGTAAAGAATACAGTTTTAGTACAATTGTATGTTTTCGCTCACATCAGATCCCATTGCACACAGGAGGCAGTGAGTTATGTCTATACTGTATGTTTGTCTGACTCTCTTTTGGGCTGGTACAATATGTAGATTATAGTGAATAAAATCAAGTAACAATTCCCACAGTGGAAACACCAAAATTTTCGACATTTGGTAGAGGTGAAAGGTAAATGCAACTTAACGCAATGGAAACAGAATCAGTGATTAAATGATGATACAGTCATGACATACCGTCATGGGCCACTGCAAGCTCTCATTGTTGTCTCTAGATGGCTTTCAACACACTAATACACACAGCACTGTTACCAGTATTCCTCCAACAGCACAAAGCTGTGATATTAGTCGTTCAACACTCTCTATTTCCATTGTCCAGTGTGCTCTCCATTTTTATACATCCATTGTTTTCCTTTGTTTGAGGTTTGACTGGTGCTTTTTAATTGCATCATCTTGTTGCACCCTCCTCTGGAGTGGCACCTGACTGGATTCTAGCGCCACCTGCTTACTGCTAATCAATAAACCAACTCCCAATATTTGCGTAACAGCAGTTCTCGGAAGATTCGGCATTGCTGTCCCTTCTCTATGGATCAGAATGGGAATGCGCTTTTTGGATTATCTTAAACTAAGGAGCTGCTCTTTGATTTTTGACATAACAAAGACATAGTAAAAAAAAAAAAAGGGGTATATTTAGGTACCTTTTTCGATGAACATTTTAAATTTGATGTAAACACTGTAAATATTGTGAAGCAAGGGCAACACAGAATTCACCTTCTCCGTAAACTAAATTCCTTTTCCGTAAGTCCCGTCGTCCTCTGCTGTTTCTATCAGTCTTTTATTGAGAACACAGGCTAAACAGTCCTAAAACAGTCTAAATAGCATTGTTAAAATCTGCTGTAAGATCACAGGAGCGACACAACGGGACTTGACTGGTTTTTGCAATCAACAAACCCTCCAGAAAGCCACAACTATTTTCGCTCCCTCTGGGCATGTTCTTGCAGGCAAATTTTCTCTGTTGCCGTCAGGGCGTCATTACATTTAACCTGCTAGTAAAACTAACTGGTATTCAAAATCTTTCACTCCCCTCTGCTTTTCATCTGTCAAATAGTTTTGGTTTTTAAAGATTTGTATTTATGTCTTTTGTGATAATACGTCTATTAACCTTTTTAATTTAATACTCACTTTATGAGTTTACATGTTACTGTATGTTGTGTTATACTATGTGTGCAGGGCAAGCTGTTCAAACAAAGTGCCCCTGGTAGGATTAATAAAGTTGTCTGAATCTGAATCTGAATCTGAATGAAAAAAAAGCACATAAATTTCCATTTTCTTTTTCCAATTTTTTTAAGACTTGTTCAAAATTTGCACCAAAAGTGGATGGAAACCAAACTATGTGCACAAAGATCAGAGGGGTGTACTACGAAGCGAGATTAATGGGTTAGCGAGGTATGTTGAGTCTAAAGCCAGGGTTTTCAGTGTCATGAAGGTGGCTCTCTTTTAACCCGGCTAGATCACCATGGTAACTTATGCTAAACTCATAACCTGGTCGGGAGCAGGTTATGTTCTGAGTTTCAGATTAAATCGGCTGTAAAAGCGCCACCCCTTCACTGTTAAATCCCTTTAAACTCCACTGGATATGGCATCACCATTTGTACACGCTCCGGTGGACCTGGGTGCGAGAATAATCAGTGGATCGCCACGGAGGGAGAGAGTCTTCCGTGATTTTTAATTCTCTATGAGCGATATAGATTTTCAGCTGAGGGAATATGATACATATGTGCGCTGGTTGAACCAAACATAAGGAATGCCACTAAGAGAAGCTGTGCGCTCATAGTTGGCCAAACGGTGTGTGTGGCATCACGTTTCTTTGCCACGGGGACCTACATGCATTCAGTCGGTGATGCTGAAAATCTGAGCAAAAACACAGCCTGCCGCGCTATACGCAAGGTTGTTCTTGCTCTCACTGAGAGACTGAACATGTTTGTGGTGTTTCCAGCCAGTTACGCGCATTAACGGTAAAAGAATAATTCTACAAAATAGCCGGTAGTATACATTATTATTTCCCGATCCTAAGCAGTATGACGTCTACTCAGGTGAAATTTAATATATAAATTGTATTTCTTAATAGGATTCCCCAGGGTTTTAGGTGCCATTGATTGCACCCACATCCCCATCACAGGGCCCTTGGGAGAACATGAAAGTGATTTTGTGAACAGGAAATCCTTTCACAGTATCAATGTCCAGGTGAATTATTTGGTACTCATTTTTGTCTGGTGATTGGTGGCACATATGCACATTGCATGCAGGTACACTAATAGTGCTGCACAGTAGTATGCATATATATCAGAGATATTCACTTGTAGCACATTTTATTATAGTTCTTCATCACACATCACAGTTCCTTTTAAAAAAACTCACTAGTTCCTTCATTTCAGTGCTGTCATTGTGAAATTAACCTGAAATGCATGTTGCAGATGACTTGTGACCACCAGCTGATGGTCTCAAGTGTTGAGGCAAGGTGGCCTGGATCAGTTCATGATGTTTTTATGCTTGGTTTTAATTTGCTGCCATGTCCGTTTAACAGTGTTGGTACCACAGCTAATAAATAAAATATTCATTAATCTATTGGTATTTATCACAGATAATAATCAATCATAAAATGATTTCACTTTGTATTGGCCACAAATTAAATTGATTTTAACGTATCCCAGATTTTTGGACAGCTTCAGACTAAATGCACATCATGTTTAAAATGCATTTGATGTTTTAGACTGACCATGTTCAGCAGTGAAAATTAACAACAGGGTCTTAGAATTAAGAATTAAGGGTTATCTTACACATTGACACAGTCAGCAATTTTCTGCCAGCATTCCTCTCTTGCCTTATTTGCAACAACAGTGTTGCTTTTTGCTGTGATAATTTTTTAAAATTCTTCATATCCTTCCATTAACTCAACTTGCTCCTCCTGGCTGAAGTAGGCGGCTCGCGAACGGTCCATTTTGTGCGGAAGTTGAGTCAAATGACGCTCCAGACAGCCCCTTTTATGTGAATGCGCACAAAGCCTTAAGAAGAGAGCCTGGGTTAACAAATCAAGTTGGTAACCACCGTCGTGATACCAATTATCTCTGATTGCGGTTTTAGGCTTTGTCGATCCAGATCATGCAAAGAAAGCCTGGCTGTGTTGAGCTTCCTTCGTAGTACACCCCTCAGCTCTCACATGCCCGTACACACACACATCATACATATGCATCACCCCTCATGCAGAGTTAAAGACAGAAGCAGCGCCAAGTTTGCACTGAGGTCAACTCTATTTAGGGAGCAGACAGCCAGACTCCTGGAGCCGGCAGAGCAAAAGACAGACTGAAATACAGGAGAGACAGAGAGGGAGGCCTGGTAACCTGAAACCAAGCAATAGTGGAAGTCACTACACACAGGCATGCATGCATTTAAGCCTACATGGATATGTGTGTGTGTGTGTGTGTGTGTGTGTGTGTGTGTGTGTGTGTGTGTGTGTACAACCCACTTTCTAAATTAGAATTTTTCCAAATCCATCTGTGACAGGAATGTGGCAGAGATGTGTATTTTTGGCGGCTCAACGGAAGGCAGCACAATGCCACAAATTTTAAGATACCCAACCTGAAACGCATAAAACAACTAAAAAAAGCTTATTGCTTTTACAGGGGAACTGTTGCTAAATGACATGAGTTTAATAAAAACATTAAGACGAATTCATGACATTCAGAAACTCAGCAGCCTGACAGTCCAGGAAAATAGTGATACTAGCCAAATCCATTCAATGTTTAGAAAATGTCTTATGTGGTTAATCCTGACTGCTGCATGGTCAACCAGCATCTGTGTGTTTAAGCAGTTTAACAGGGAATGACATAATAACAGCATCAAACTCATGATTATTAGTTGTCATTTTAGATCAACATCATGACTACAAACATAGAGCATATAATTAAATTCCAACCATCTAGAATAAAGACTGCATGGGAATGTGAATTTTACATAGATTTAGGCTTCAGAATTTGGCTACGACACAGTTTTGGCATTTGAAGTCTTTCTAATGACGATGATCTGTTTTTTAATTTTAATTTCACTTTGTTATCAGAAAAAATAGAATAAAAAATACTAAACATTAAAAAAATTCTTCTAAAGCTTTTGCAGGCTTACTTTCCATCATTTTCAAACTTACTATGTGGCGAAATGGAAACATACTGTGAAAAGATTGTATTAAGTATTTCTGAGAAAGCCAATAACCTGAGCCAATGTTCAGCAGCAATGTCAATACACTGATTACAGAATATAACAATAGCAGCAGTACAAATACACAGAGAAGCAAGCCATATGAAAAGGTTGCATGGGAACTACAATAACAGGAACAGTAGGAAAGTTAGGCGTGGGTAGTGTAGGTACGTGGTGTATGCGTGATTTATGTGTGTCAGTGTGTGTGAGGACTGTCAGTGTGTGTAGGCAGAGTTCAGCAGATGGCAGAGTTCAGCTGGATGACACTCTGAGAGAGAAACTATTCTTGAGCAGGGTGCTGAGGCCTCGGAGACACCTGTATCTCCTACCAGATACATTTATGTGTTTAATTTTTCAGCATGTTGCTGTCAGTATGTTTGTTTTGTTCATTCTGTGGTGTGCTGACTTACAGCAGAAAGATACAGCCTTCAGCCCTTCAGCCAAAATGGAAAAGAGCTTTTTAATTGTGTGATGATCATCTCTGATTCGCCTCTCCCTTCAGGAGCCAGGTGGGTGGAGTCGGATGTAATCTGCAATACTTGGGAATGTATCTTACTGAGCATGCAGTTTAGCCTGTAGGGCTTTAAGCATTCATTTCATGGGAAGGATACATTCACATTTGTTACTGTACAGAGTGTTTTACTTTGTAGCTCCATGTTGGATATTGGACATTGTCATACAATTTGATGTTATTTAGGCATTCTTATTGCATGTGGAGAATGTGATTGGTTGCCACTATCTGGTTAAGATGCCCTGCCTGATGAATGTCTAACTCAAAAATTACAAATATTTCAAGTTAGACAGTGTGCAGGAGTTTGTTTGCAACATTTGAGCATTTGAAACAGGACATTAATCTAATATAGTCTAAAATATATACAGTGCTATAAAGTTCCCATGATATCAAAATAATAACTTTAATACTAATAACTTTGCGTGGTCGTCTGTTGATGAGCTGAAGCATGATGGGTCCAGTGTGTGCTAGGGGCAGCACATGACACCCTGCACCAGTATGTTTTCAGCTTAAGTTTTACAGAAAGAATATGGCCCAGGAGCTTTTTTTTTTTCACTTTTCAAAATAAATGAAAAGAAATTTGTTTTTCCCGAGCACTGAAAACTGACAATCACCTCCAACCCATGGTATCTAATCCGACAGTACAGCAGTTAGTTAAATTACTGTAAAATGGGACTTGTTGAATAATGTTAAATAATCCACATTAAGGAAAGGTGTAGTAATGCTAGAAAGACATGCTGATAAATTTGTGGTGTCACCAGGCCATTATCGTATCTTGTGTCATGAACAGGTCCACCTTAATGCACTGGCAGGTTTGCAGGCTTGTAATGTTTCACTCACATTGCCTAAACTAAAAACATGTATTCTAGATTGTCAGTGTACGCTCGACTGCATATACCACCATAAGGTGATATTTATTATGAAAGAAAATGTTCTTTAATGCATTTGATTGATACATATTGATGTGCCTGATTTAAGTCCCCATGAAAATGATTTCCCATTTTTCACACATTTATTCCAGTATCTTTTACTCATTGTGACGGGTTTCTATCACCTCTTCTGTGCACGTATGTACCTCAGTATGCAGAGGGGGCGGCAATATGACATATAGAATTGTAGGCTATGCGGAGGCCTTTTGACAGTCTCATGAAATCATTGCTGTAAAATTTTATTATTCTAAGAAATCCTGTGAGAGATATGAATTAAATTGTCAGGGAAGAGGAAAATTACCTATGAGGGAAGTAGGGGATAAAAAAAGAACAGTGCAGCCACGTGGCAGACACGTCAATACGACCATGTCAAACTTATACAGTGGGCTGACATATTTCAGTTCACTGTGAAGTTTTCTGATTAGTTCCTTTGGTGCAGACTCATACCGTCGACACTAAGTGAGACAGACAGAGACCCTGTAAAATAAAAGACATTTTCAAAAGAGATGCAGGAGGCGTGATTTGAGTTTGCGCTTCATGTGCTTTGAATTTCAATTTGTCTCTGATGAATACAGGGCCATAAACGCTCCCAGCAGGGTGTAATGCCATTTCAGATCTACGGGTGATGATTGATATAATTAGGAGTAATGGACCAGGCACCGATTATTATAATGAATGGAAAAAGATCTGGCCTAACGTACAGAATAATATACATCCCTCTATTGTGTAAGCCTCAGTCCATAGGTGCCTTTTGAAAAGATGCAAATAATACAGCAATTTGCATGAAAATGCCAAAACATCAATAACCACAGATGTTTTTCACACACAAAAATATCTATGGAGAATTAAAAACATTTCAGATTTCAGCTTAATACAACCAGGTATTTAGGCAAAAATGGGGATCAGTGTTTTTAAAGTACCCACTTGTTTTGTTTTGTTTTGTTTTTTTAAAGTGAGTATGCATTAAATAAAAAAACATGTTTTAGTATATTAGTGTACAAGTTATTTAACAAATAGATAAAGTGCAAAATGCTGGGACATTGCTTGGACAGGAATTGTCCCACTTTATATGAAGAATAAAGCTGAAAAGCTGTATCTACATGAATACATTCCATTAAGATGATGAGGCCTTGTGACCTAAGGCAAATCTCTGGATGGACCCACCCATCACCTTTATTAAAATAATACGTTTAAAAATAAATTATTGCTATAAATATTTATTGCTTTGTCTTGACAAACTTAAAAATCGAATACATGTACTACACATTAATAATATTCAGAACTTCCTCTCTTATGTGAACTTACGTTACATCCTGTTAGCATGCTGCATGCAAGTAGTTCTGTCAGATGGAACTAGCAGCTTGCAGCTTCTGCTAAATGCAACTATGGCTAAACAGCTATCGTTGAGAACGTATTTATAGGATGTCTGGATCAGGTCATGATGAAAGAGGAGTCGCAGCAGTATGGTCCTTAGATGTTGGATGGGTTGGGAATGACGACGGAGCAGCTCTCATTGTCATCAGGTGAGAGTCATGCTGGTTGTTTTGCTAATGCTGGCATACAGGATCCACACAACTCACACTCACTGCCACCTAAAGAACCAATTAGGGCACCATTTGGTCTATCAGCCATGGAGGAACTGGCCACTCAACCAAAATTGGAAACATTCCCAGCTACTGTCATAGGTGGGAAACTGCACTCAAGCAACAGCAGTTGGTATGACAAGTTCAAGTGGATTGACTAGGCTATAGTAATGCTCCTGAGATCATCTATGTTGACTAGCTGCCGGTAAGCCAGTGTTTGTTTTTATTCTGGCCAGCTGCGGCATGCTATGATTGCGATTTCAGTGAGGAAGTTCTAAATTTAAGATAATGGTTACGAGGGTTATGCAGAGCTGGAGTTATTATTATCGTGTTATTTCCTGTCTTTATGTTTAAATAGGCTTAGGTATCCGCTCATCTGACTGGCCCATTGATAGGCTTGTTACACTGTGGTAACTGTAAACAAATGTACATAAAAAGTATACTATGCAGGATTTTAGAAAGACATATATAAAACTAATCCCTCTCAATCACCACTTAGGACAAACTAGAAGTATGTGGCGGCATATTTATCTGCAAAGACACTGCCCTCTGTCTATTTTCTTCTTATTTTGCTGTGTTTGACAATTCCTGCATAATATACCCTTCAGAAATACATTTTGTTAGGCTACCATAAGCCTATATCAATGAGCCTACTCACTGTCCTGTATCTCTGGGTCTCAATGCAAACGTTGTCCAGTGGTCGGTCAGCCTACCATAACTTGGTAGTGCTCCCTATCAGTTGGGGTTGTACACATGTTGACCTGAGTACTACTAATTCACAAGTATGCCATTTTTTCCTCATGTACATAAATACATATTTACATATCCAAGCTTTAAAAAACTCAGGCCCATCTAGATTCTTCCATTCTTCTGTACCCACCATTGCTTGTAACGCTGACACTTTACCATTCAGTCAGAAAAAGTCAACTGATAAATTATGTTAATTTATGTTTAGTACATATTTTTGGAGGACAGGCTGGTTAAATCAGCCAGTTTGGTTAAAAATCGTCGTGTCAAATAATTAATAATTTGAGCACTAAATTGTAAGGTCTTAATGAATCATCTCTGCAATGGTCTTAATTTAAAAGCAGCACCTTCTCTCCCTTACGACACCAGAGAGAGACACAAAGAGAGACCTAGAGAGATGAAGAAAGAAAGTTAAAAACTGTAATGATAGTCCCCCTTCTTGAAAAATTTCACAGCAATCACTTTAAAAGTTGTATTTGATGGCAATCATAACTGCTGGAAGTCAGGACTGTTTCATTTTAATCAGGATGTCTTGCTGCTTGAATAGAAAATTTGTGAAAAGATTTTTTGTTTGAACGTCCATCAGCAGCAAGACCTACAGTGTGTGGAACTCAAAGCCTGTTTTGCAAAAATATGCCAGCAACTCACTGATAGACCCTGCGATGATTTATGAAGTGCATTCATCATTATCACATTAGCTGTTCTGGTGGGATTCACATCAATGTGCAATGATGTCAGTTACTCAGCTTAAAACTCCACCTCCGATAGCAAGTCAACAAACGTTGTGAATAGTTTTGTTTGAAGATCTCAGCTGCTGTAAAGAATCTGCGAAGAATCTGAAATTAGATTCCAATATGGCAGACAGTCCTTTTAGCTGATATGACAACTTTATCTTAATAACAGTATAATCTAACATTAATGGGCCATATTTAGATCAGTGTGTAGTGACAACAGTGCTTAACCAAGGGCTTTACATGACAATACAGAGCATAGAAACAGATTCAGTGTCCGAAATTAACTTTTTGATTCAGCAGCCAAGGGCGCTGGTAGATGAAACGAAACACCAACCGAGCCTATTTGTTACCCTCCAAAAATAATAAGCCTTTTTATGTCACATATATGTTTTTGTATGTTTCATTGAGATGATAATGTATTATATTGAACACAAACTTTTATTTTAAGCAAAATGATATTACTGAGTTGAACAACTCATCACCACGGCCTTGGTATTTAGGTACCCCATGGTCAGCAATGATGCAGTGTATATGTCTAAGGCTTTCATTGTGAAAGGTGTGAATGGAAAGAGCGAAGTTAATATGCTGTGACTGACAATTAGGGGGGTAAATAAGGGTTTGCCTTCTTGGAGTGAACTACAGGCTTTCACGTTATTCATTTATTACTATTATTAAGTATGGGCACCACACCAGCTAACAGTCAACCGGCAGCAAGTGATAGTTTAGCAGATCAGCTGATATCCTCTACGGGAAAAGGTGCCGCAAAACTAGGAGCAGTGGAGACGGTCAGTTTTGGCCCTGTTTAGATGTACGTAATGCGTGTGTGTTTGTGTGATCAACACGTTCTCATCCCAGGTCGTCTCATATTGCCGCTTTGTAAGTGGCTTCACGTTTACATATTACACACTAGGTGTCCTTCTGCATCTGCTGTTGATGTTCCAGGCATGCTACCAACGCCAGGTCATCAACAAAAGCCCTAAGTAGATTAAAAAGAAAGTAGATCTAAAAAAGCCGACTAACAACTGCAGTAACACATGGACATAATTTAAATAAAATTTGAATAAAAGTGTGTTTTAACAGCAAAAGAACAACAAAATATGGCCTCTATGTATTTGGTCTTGTTAGAACCCAGTTAACGATAAAAAAGAGGCCTGAGCAGTATGAAAATTGCAGTAATTGAGACATGTGTCTTCATTAAATCTAACTGCTGTAGCAAATATCCAAGATTTTTTTTTTTTCAAATTGTTTGACATGAAACCATTAAATTACCATTATGTCATCCAATCTCTTTCATCATCCAGGAAATTATTAATGAGCTTTGAAGTTCTTTGGGTTTGAGGGGCATAAAGCAGTGGGTCATCAGCATAACAGTAAAGAGAGCGGCAGCACATAAACCTGGACCTAAAACAAAACCTTGGAGGATATGAAAAGGGGAAGTTGAGGATATGAATAACTTTCAAATACGGACTGTTGCAGTCCTATTGGATAAATATGTCCAAAAATAGTCCAAAGGTGAAATTGGGCTTCCTTGAGAGTGGTTTAGTTGATTCAGTCTGAATGTGAGTGATGACATTTACTTTCAGAAGCTGCATCGAAATGTAGAGAAGACAGAAGGAGAGAGTACCCTGTCTTAGCTCATTCTGTGCTACAGACTACTACTACTACGACTACTACTCAAAACCAAGCTGGGATTTTTTTTAAAAGTTTTTATTCATTTATTTTAAATTAAAAAGAAAATAGCAAAGGAGTGAAAAATGCTTTTCTTTTGTGCATTAAAGGCAGAAGTTTCTGAGGATTGACTACAACAGAGAAACATATAGAAACATTCAGTTTTCAGAAAATTGTTAGTGATCAAGATCATAAAAGGACTAACTGTAGCAAAAACAAGGCCAAAAGCAGATGTCAAGGGTAACCCTACAATTAACTCCTAATTTTAAACCAAAAGATAATGGATAAGCAGATACATCATTGTTACTATAAATTTGACTGCTAAAAATGGAATGAAAAGTAAGTTGCTGTAATTATTCAATCAAAGTTAATGAAATAATTGTTGGTTATTTCATTAAATTACCAGCTGATTGACTAATTGATGCATTCATTCAATCAATCACAATTAACACACCCAGATCTTTTTCTAAATTTGCCGCCATGTGTCAGACACTGATACTGGCACCCCTCTGATGATGTTGATGTGTGTGTGTTTACCAGTTTCAGCATGGCATAAATATTAATCTTGGAACTATAATCTTTTCCACTATAAGGAATTTGTCAGACACAGCAGTATCCTCGGGGTGTATGAGAAGCATGTGATTGCAATTACTCCACTTCATTCGCTCCTGGCATAATGATGTGTTTAAAATGTCATCGCACAGTTGGTGGGGTTTCTTTTCCGTAGCGCACAGCCACTGCCAACCAGTGGTATACTTATTTACGGTGATAAATCTGATTAAAATTTAGTGGCATCTTAAAGCCGCAAGGGAGAGGGAGGAGAGATGTGTATTTATGGGAGAGACCATTTGTTAATGGATTTTGGCACTCTGTAATATGTATAATAGAAGTTTTCATCTACCAAAGAGTAACTTTAAACTCAGTTATGTGTCGGTCCCCAAGTACAGGTAATGCTTGTACACCACAGGTACCCAGCATAACACAGGAGCAGATTTACAACAGGTTTTTCAAAAATAAACTTATACAATTTATGCCCATACTGCAATCTTTTTTCTAATTAAGAAGTATCAAACTAGCTTATGGAGAGCTCAGCAATCTAAGCAGAGACTGTCTTCCATTCCAAACATGGAAAGCCACTAACTTCTGAGCACATGAACAACATTTTGCTGCCTACACTATTCCACAGTAATACATGTAAAACATGTAAGGATGGCTTATGGTCTTCTACAAGTGGTCACAGCTTGAAGTTCAATCTCATTTACACAGCACAAAATACTGTTTCCCAGCTTTGTAATCTTGTTTTCTTTGAAACATCCACCTTATATTTCTGCATTTGAACCTCCTCACCTTGTGTGCTATCTTGTAGTACCCTGAAAATAGTAATCCAGTACTTACAGACTAAAGATTTGTGATGAGATGAAACTGTTTAAGAGCGTTGCAGAGAGAAGTTGCAGCGGTGTGAACTGGCCAGTCTGGTTTTTCGGAACATTGCAGAACAGTGCATTGCAGTTAACTGCCTGTTTCAACTCGTCTTGCGAATCTTTGGTCTGACATGGGCTTAAGAGAATTATCATTACTTTCCAAAACCAATAATCACACAAGCAGGGTTTGAACTTTTCTTGAATGCTTTCTTGTTCAACACATTCTTACTCCCAACTCGTCAAATACCGACACTTGGTCAGTGCCCCTATGCGTCAAACAATGATGGTCTACAGTACTGTAGGTACCCTTGTAGCGTCAGTTTTGGGCGCAGAATCAGTTTTTGCTTGTTACATGCATACTGTTTGTCAAAGTAAATTTCTATTTGCACAGGAAGTGCACAGTTTCGGCAACATTATGAATGCCTTTGATAGAGTATCATGTCTTGTCCTTCAAGTGTGGCTATACGAAAGAGATAAAGAGAATTTTGCCCTCAGACGTGGTTGCACAAACTAGTTTGTTTTAAACATACCCCCATTTTCAATATATATTGTAAAGCATCGGGAAGTTGTTAGCAACAACCACAGCTTTCCCACCATTTCATTTGAAGCACTTATTTCACGTAGTTGAGTGGAGTAGGAAACAACTTCCCGTATACATGGGGAAGGGGACTAATGCAGCTCTTTCTGTAATCACAGAGTTAACTTCCTCTCCACACTGATTTGCATTCTGTTATTCAAGGACTTTGTCAGGGATCAATGTGGCATTTACTTTCTAATGGAACTCTGTAATAGTCCAAATGAAGATGGAAGAATCAGCCCTCCTATTGACACGCATTTCTGTTTAGTTTGCCTCCATTGTCTTGATTGTCTGTGATGAAAAATGGAGATCAATCCATATTCTCACTGTCCTACATGATTCCCCTATTTCTCACTATATTATGGTACATTGTGGTCTCAATTAGCATATCATTTCTTGGGACTGTCCTTTGTGCAATAATGGATTGTAGAAGAATCCTATCACAGTATTCCCAGGCTTATACACACTGTGCAGTCTTCAATTCAATCTTGAGTTTCATGAAGGGCCCTTGAGGCTTTCATACAAACAGTCCTGAAGAACCTGAGTTTGATATGTCCTTTAATCATAAAGCATTCATATCTGTATCCTTTATATAGTTGTCATTATGCCAAGTTATCATCATTCAAAGGTACAAAGACAGAGAAATGGACACTGTGCGCTGAACATAATTTCCTGTGAATACATTTTCTACATCACAGTATCTTTAAATAAAATTTCAATGATACTTCAATAAAAGTAAAGTTATTCTGGCATAAAAGCTCAAAAATGCCATCCCAGTGTACTAATTTTACCTGAACTGCCACTGTATGACTACTACTGTATACTGAAACATAATTTTAGTCATACCAGTAGCTCTATGAATTACAATGTTAATCATGCACCACTTTGAACCAAATTTAGGCGTACTAGGGACTGCACCAAAATTTTCACTCATGGTCCCAAGAGGAGGAGCCCTACTAACTTTGGTGATCCCATCACTCTCTATTGGATGTACTGACATAAAATTTGGTACAGATATCCAGGGTGCCCAGTGGATGAGTCTTATCATGACTTTTGTGATCTCCTGACTTCATCTTTAATACAACCATGAGGTTCACACTTGCGGTTTGCAGTGAAATGTCTCAACAACTCTTGCGCAGATTGCTATGAAATTTGGTAGAGACATTCATGTTCCCATCAGGGTGAATTGTAACAAATTTGGTGATCAGTTAACTTTTTATCTAGGGCCATCATCAGTTCAAAATTTTTAATTTGTCCAGTAATTTGGTTTATGACCAAAAATCTGCAAAACTAATGATAGTCCCTCATTGCCAAAATAATGGCATAAATGATCCAGGCCCAGGAACTCAAGGTGGTTTGAAAAACATAAAAGGTCAGTAGCTTGTTGAAATAAAGGCCTTTTATATTTTTCATTACCTTCCATAAGCACTGTCCAAGCCCCGGATTTCGACAACTTCGGAGTGACACTGGGCGCTGCTAGTATGACTGTGAACTCTCATGCTGTGTCTCAGTTTGGATACTTCCATCAGTACATCTCCATGTAGTAGACTGTGCACACTACTTACTTACGTAGTGTGCAGGAATTTTGGTAGTAGTGTTGAGTCAAAGCAAAAACAGCTGTTTTGCACTCATCGTTAGTGCCAACTGCAATATTTGACAGCTTGTTTACTTGTTCACGAGAGCAACCGCAACCGTCTGCCACCATTTTCACAAGTTAAGTGGTCTCTCCCCTTCCACTACATAGCCAAGATGGTGGCCACTGAAGGTGCGAAGTGTCCAGAGTTCTACACTCAATTTTTTTACCCATTATGAGTACGCCATCAGGGTATTCATAGTGCACTGCATTGCAATATTAGTCAGTGTGAGCACACTTGTGCACTCAAAATAGTAAATGTAACTACGAAAGAATGCTAACTGAGAAACAGCATTAGTCATTTTTCAAGATGGAAAGAGTTTGTTTGTATTTGTATATACTTGAATGCTCATTTATATTAAAGAAAGGGCAGACAGAAAGAGTGCCTTCGGTATTCTCTGCTTGGCCAAACAGATCCTGTTGACTGATTGCTTTGAGCAGAAAACACAGCCTGACATTGATTTAATACGCTGATTTTCGAAACCACATTTTGACAGATGAAACATTTTAGTTCAGGCTCCAGATAGCTCCCAAATATTCATTCTGTTACACATAAAAACCTCCTCTTATGGTTGTGTCTTTATTATGATACAATGGGTGGACACATGATTAAAGTGTAGTTTTGGTAAAGAACTATGCCAGATGTCCATGTTTTATCGACATGTACTTCCTCTCTGAAGACTGATCCATAAATTAGTCTTAGTGATAACAATTTTAGCGGTGAGATGACACATGTATAATCACAGATGTTGAAGAGGCTGGACCTTTGATCACTGACAGTGAGGACAGGGAAGCTTGCAGGAAGCTCTCCCCAATGTGTCTGGGTCCTGCATTGACTAACCGCTGAGACCAGAACAAAACACCCACAGTAGATTGTAAATACTCCCACAGTACACTCAAGAACACAAATAGTGTGTGTGTGGTGGAGAGTCTTCTGGCAGCTCTTCACACTGACATGTCCACTAAGGAGTGATGGATGATCCACTGTGGAGTCTCTCTGCAGGCGGAGAAGCACAGATGCTCAAGTTTGTCCAGTCCAAATACTTTCAAAATATATCCCTAAAAAAATCCAACCGGATGCCTCACTGACAGAAAGCCTTTTAAATTTTACACAAACCACCAAAGCCTCACCTCCTCTGACTCATGGCAAGAAATTTAATTAGTGTGGGGCAGATAAATGTATATATATATATTTTTTTATATATATATATATATAAATGAGTCATACTACAATACAGATAGAAAGACGTGTCTTTTTGTGTGAGTGTGTTTGTGTGTGACAGACAAGAGTTAGAGAGTAGCCCCATAATGAAGGAAGCTGGGGGACAGAACTCCTGTTTTATAACCATACGGCAGATCAAGCTTGTTATGGCTCACTGCAACTAAAACCAGGAACTAGAGCTGTATAAATAACGAAAAACAAAAAACAAATGTGAGGACAGTGCTTTGCCTAGAAAATACCACAACAGAGACTCAAACAAAGTAAATCCAATCATTTTCTTTGTTAGTCTTTTGATCATTGGAGCCAATATGAAATAGTATTTGTCAAGTAAGGAACAGATCCAGAAGGATGCCTGAACAACTTGCAATCACAAGAGATCCATCTGGAGACAACCACAAAGAGGAAATATCTCAGGAAAATGAAAAAGTCAAAATAGAAACAGTGAAATAAGTTGTAAAGTCAATTTAACAGAACGGACTGAAAATAAACGCAGCGTAAACATACCTTATTCGTCACAACTGATCATTAAGACTATGGTGTGAGTAATTAACATTAATCAGAACACTTGAATGCTCAGGATGAACCTCCCTATTCACACAACCCTTCTTTTTTTCTCAGTATATACATAATCTGATGCCTGACAGAACACTTTGCTGATTTAATTTAAAGCCTACAGTTTGTCTTAGCTATGGCCTGAAATATGTTAAACATCTAGAATTTAAAAATTAGCCAGGACCTTGTTAATTATGGAGGATGTGTCTTGATTAAAGATTTCATTCATTCATTAAAAGGCCCGATGCCACTGGTGTAACTGTAGTAATCCACAGTGAAATTACAGGCAGAAGCCATATGCTCCAGTGTTTAATTAATCAAAAATGTGGCCCCTGTGCCTTTTGCATTTTATGGAAATGATTAAAAGTGTTAGTCGTTTTTTTTTAATGCTCCCGAGTATCCTTTCACATATGTGCTAAAATTGCAAAGGCAATTAAGCTTTTAATTAATTGTTGAATTGCTAATTGCTCATTTCAATCAAGAGTTCACTCTTTAGAATGGCAGTTGTGTTTTATGCCTTGATAGTGGAGGTGACAATGTGTCAAAATAAGCTGTCACTTACTGATTCATGGGCTTTCCCAGTAATTATAAAAGAGGCAAGTCTTCTTTAATATTCCTGCAGCCAATGAATGGCCTTTTAGTTAGTTAATGTGTTCCAATCCAAACGTGTCCCTCATGAGCTATCAGTTCTAGCAAAATTTGTGTTTAATTCATTTAGAAATCTATTTGAGGCTTCGCAGACTTCAACACTTTGAAGTCAAGCTCTTAAGCATATTTGACCCTGGAACACTTATGAGTTTTCCACTATGGGCAAGATTTTCATTCATGTGCAAATTGAGCTTTTTTAAGCGTTTGAAGAATCCCCTTAAAATACACCTTTCTTCCTTTTATTCTGTTGTTATCTGTATCATCATACACATGATCAAATTCACTCAGAAATCAGTTTGTTTGTTTATGTGTTTTTTTCTTACTTGGAGGAAATGTTCCATTATGTGTTTATTGGTATACGTATACAGGATTGACTTTGTAAGATCTCTGTAAGAATTAGCCCAACCCTGAAGAATAAATAAATACATTTTTCAATTTTACTTGTGCCTGAGATATAATCTCCTTATACATTGATAATGCTGATAACATACAACTGCTTATAGTTTAGTTTGATAAAATGAAGAATGGGATGTGACGCCTGATGCCAAACTGTAACGCCAACAATTTTGTTCATATGCAGCTATTTTATTTTGCATTATTAGAGACAGAACAAATTAAACAATCAATCAATTTATGTATCCCATGAGGGCATATAAATACAGCTTTAATGCAATGCAATCGACAGCTCCTTTACTTTGTGCATTTAAAACAGTATGATAACATTTAATGTGTATGTGTTTTTTCTCTTTATGGTTTGCGTCCTTGTTGTGCAGCCCTCTGCACATGTGACACTTGGACACCATATTTTTAAAATCCTAAATCCATATTTACACTACACTACAAACGGCAGCAGTGTGACCAGGCGTGGAGCCTCTATTCTGCGCTGAGTGCTGCACATTTGCTGTTTTTTTCCTAAGCGCAGGGAGTTTCAAAAAAAGTTCAACTTTGGGTAAAATGCTGCACTTTAGTATCACTTTTTCCCCAGCTGTTCAACCACAGGATTAGGGACAAATACCACAAAGACCAACTGTCACATCTCACATTTAAAAGTGGTGAACAACAACAATTGAAGAGAAATATGTAAATATACTGTATATACAGTACATGATGGATCTTCTGCAGTGATGCGGGCACTGCGCCAGACCATCATGGTAAAGAGAGAGCTAAGCCAGAAGGCAAAGCTTTCAAATTACTAGTTCATCTACGTCCCAACCCTCACCTATGGTCATGAGCTCTGGCATGTGACCAAAAGCATGACATCGTAGATACAAGCAGCCTAAATGAGTTTCCTCCGTGGGGTGGCTGGGCTCAGCCTTAGAGATAGGGTGAGGAGCTCGGACATCGGGATAGAGCTCAGAGTAGAGCCGCTGCTCTTTCGCGTCGAAATGGGTCAATTGAGGTGGTTCGGAGGTTCTGATCAGGATGCCTCCGGGGTGCCTCCTGTTGGAGGTGTTCCTGGTACGTCCCACTGGTAGGAGGCCCCGGGTCAGACCCAGAACACGCTGGAGGAATTACCTATCTCATCTGGCCTGGGAGCGCCTTGGGGTCCCCTGGGAGGAGCTGGTAAGCGTTGCTGGGGAGAGGGACGTTTAGGGTGCTTTGCTTGGCCTGCTGCCCCCGCGATCCGGCCCCGGATAAGAGGATGAAAATGGATGGATGGATGGATGGATGGATGGACTGTATCTACAGTACATATATGTTTCTTTTATGAGCCCGAAATAGGCCTACGAGTCCATTCTTTCTACCTCCGTCCTTTAGCCTCCCCTTCATCTAGAGCAAGGGCCAAAGTAAGTAACTCTCTCTTGTGCCAACATTTGTACTTCTGTGGATATTCTGTATCATAGCAGACAAAAACGCTGCACCTCCAAAGTGTTCTCAAATGCTCCAAGCTGGACGTTTCCTGAGGAGCACCTGGTGTTTTCAGCTGGGAAAAAAACACCTTGGTTGACATGGCCCCGAAGTGTCTCTTTCAATGAGCCCACCAGCCCATCCCAAAGACTTTACGTTGAGATTAAATCACACATTAAGAAGCGCAAATTCACAATGGCGGTGGAAACCTGCGGCCTGTATAAAGTGGGAACAATTTGGTGGACCAACTAACCAACAGAGCAAGCTATAGAGCATATGGTCGCAGCTAGAAAGCTTTGCTTGGCTCTGGGAACATTTTATTGAACCTACATGATTTTTGTTTTGAGAATTAACCTTGTTTTCAGTTTTGAGGCTTTTGTGGATAAAATCTAGAGCTCTATCTCAAGGTGCTTCTTATCTGGCTGAACCACTGGAAATAACAGCAATTCATAAACATAAATGTCTAACTTAAACAACTTAACTGTACTTTAACACCTTAACACTTTGATATTGTGAAGGCCCAGGAGGATACATTTTCTCAGATGGTTCTGTCACACCTTTAATTACTGATCAAAATGCTGCACAGCAGGGTGTAACACAGCCCTCTGAATGAGCAACTGCCTTCATCAGCATTGTAACAAATGTGTGTAATTTATGAATCACAAAATGTTCATATTGCAGGAGTTGCAAAAAAGCTGGTTTTGAAATCTGGTTGTATCACACACACACACACACACACACACACACACACACACACACACACACACACACACACACACACACAAGGAAAAATCTTACAGATTATCTACACTTAAACAGCTAAAATCCTCACCCTGCAGGATTAGACAATACTGTTGAGATAAAAGATACTCTTGCCAGAGGGAGCGAAGCATCACCTTTCTGTCTCACTTCTTTTCTCTGTCACACAATCATCTTTTGACTCACACACACGCACTGTCTCTCACCTCCTCAACTCGTTTATGTTCATACCACTATGACTGTTCTCAGAAAACACATTAGCCTTGGTACTTCTGACCAGCGGCCAGGACCAAAATAAACCCAAGTCAGAAAAAATTATCTCAAGAGAAACAACAGATTGGTATCTGAAAGCAGACCTAAATTATGTGCTGGTGGGTCACTTGATAAAGTATGCTAAAGAAGCCACAAAAGATTTTGATGTAAAATAATTCATGTTTAAGGGGACAAGGATATTGTAATCCTTTAATCTACTCAGGGTTAACTTGATGCATTACAGATTTATTACAGACATTACAAATTTAAGATAACACCTTCACACCTCTCTAAGTGCCGGGGTCACGAGGACTTTGATTATCAAAAACTTCACAGGCCAGATAAGTGTGGGGGAAATCGTGATATGCATGCATATTTGACCACAAGGTGATGAATGATTAGAGGAGGAAAATGAATTGACTGGTTAATGATTTGGGAGGAGAAGGAGCTGCACTGATTGGACAAGAAACTACTGGGTGCAGGAAATCATTCATGTCAATTTAACACCATGTCAGTGTTTATATTAGTCCACACCAACAAAGTTTCTTTTCACACTTTCAGATAGAATTGAAAACTCACCCAGAATCAGCACTCTAAGTGAAACACTCTCTCCTTCAAACACTTTTTTAACACAGAAAAAAACAGTCACAGGAAAAACATTCATTAACGCTTGTGGTGCGGCTGCTGACTTAAATCAACACTTGTGTAGTGTTATAACAACATGGACTGCTCCAGTAATAAAATAATGGATAAACCATATAAAACTAACTAAAAAATAATTAGTAGCAATGATATAAATAGTGCTACCAATGCCCTTTATTTTTTAACTTACTTTTTGATGGTAGAAAGATGACACTGACATGCCATTAAGTTTCCTTTAACTTCGACTGGCTTCAAAACAAGAATTGTTATTTTTAGCTCATAGAAAAAAAATCATTGCACAAACATTACAGTTTTTTAGTTGAGCCATGACATTTTTTTAACTTCCCTGAGTTAATGGAATGTCAGTCTTTAATATTGCTTGATAATTTGCACTGACGCTGATGTTTATCAGGGTTTTATCGCAGCATCCTGTCACTCCGCCAAAAGTATTTTACAAATTAGATTAAAGGAACTATATAACTTCTTCTTGGCAAGTAATTTCAAAGTCATTTAAGTTCTTGAGTGTGTGTAAACATGACACTTAAATCAACATCCTAACGCTGAGGGAACATAATCGTTTTGCAGCCAAAACAACCAAATAAGCATTGCTGGTGAACAGATTAACATGATTTAATACTAATCTTGCAGATTGTGGCATTATTAGCCTGTGATTATGCGACTAATCTTGGCCTCAGTGAGCTGGCCAAGTGGTTTAGCGGTTTCCAAGGGTTATTTCTGTCTCTGTCCAGTATTCTACTGATCCAGTGACATATGGCCCACTAGTGAGCCAAGATCTTCAAGCACTGTCAAACTGTCATCGCTGTTTTCTATCTGAATAAATCAACATGGTGATAAAAACATCAAGCATTTTTATGACAAATTTGTTGGACTGCTGTCTGTGTGCTCCTTTTTTCTGTGGTATGAAAGGTTTAATAAAGGTTACCTTGGTAAATGATCAATTCCTTTTTTAAGTTGTGAGCTTTGACGTTTCAGTCCTGGTTGATTTGGCAACAACCGTGGTTATCAGGTGGGAACAGCACGTGTGGTTTAAAACAAACACTCCTTGAGCAGCTCAGATCAGTATCGAGGTCAGCGCTAACCAGTGACAAATACACATGCCTTGCATTTCCTGTGACTGCTTCACAGTTAAAGTTACCATGTGTTTCAGTTGAATACTTTTAATGTAAAACAGTGGCACCAGGAAATGTTCAGTTAGCATCATATGCAGCTCAATACCCTCAATAGCCTGATACCTTGTTAAGAAAGTGAACATTAAGCAGTAAAGATGATCTGAGTGACATAAAATTGCACTGGATTACATTTATTGTTTATCATGCATCTCTTGTGCTTATGAATGCAATTTGAATCCAGCGTGGGAATGACGGACCTTGTCACTAACAATTAATACCCTAACATAGAGAGGTAAGTACACAAGGTATCCTTATACAGTCTTACAAAAATACAGACACAATGGTTTGCATAATATCTAATAAATTTGCACTTCACGAATGGCGTTACATCCTGAACATAAAAACCTATAAAACTATAAAACCCCCGGCTCAGACATCCCGGCTCTTCTAGATGGTTCAGTTTCCTCTGGGGTACGGACACGCCGGTCTCACCCTGAAGTTGTCAAAATCTGGCACTTGTGGCATCAGAAACCAAGGAAAAAAGGCGTCCTTTAATGTTGGCATGATGCGCAGCTGGTTGCCGTTGTAGTTTAACGGTGGCCTGGCAGCATCAGGGGGAAACATGCTGGGACAAGGACGAAAGTTAAGGAGTAAAAGTCCGAGTGTGGCGGGCCGGAGGGGTGGTGGATGGGTCCAACAAACACCGACTTTCACCCGAGAGAGCAGTGTTCATGTCCCCTAAGATTCTATAGCCAAACTCTTCTCTTTTTACCTAAACCTAACCACTTGTGTTTGTTGTTGAAGGGAAAAAAAACGTCAATGCACAGTGTTGTGCTGATGTAGTGTGTTTGTTTTGAAAGAGACTGTATGTAAATGTTAAATTTCCTGTGAAAAAAATGGAAGTGTATTTTGGAACCAGACAATGCATGTAACAGGCAGAACTTGACATGGCGTCCTAGAATGTTAACAACCCAGGGTACCTTGCATGTCGTATGTGGACGTGGAAGGTCCATGACCAAACGTTACTATGTGACAAAGTCAGAGTGAGAATGTGTTGTACAGACATCTAGGTCAACGTCTAGTTTTTTGACACTGTGTCTTATCGTACTGTTTTGGACATCTATTCACACCACGCCAGCCTCAACCATAACCTGCCACGTCCAGCCTTGTTCTTGTCTTTTGCCTCTGGATTTGGACTGCTCTGCCTCCAACTACTCTGCCTGCTCTGCTTCGTCATTCCCTGCCCACCTCATCCACCATTTCATTCAAGCCTCAGCTCCACTTCTTCAAACTACAATAAACTGCGTCAAACCATTCAGTTTCCTGGTTGTGTTTGCATTTGGGTCCTAAGTTGAACTGCCACAACAATAGGTTAGGTTTAGGAATGTTGCGTAGCTTAGGTTTAGGGAAAAAGAAACATGGTAAATGGTAACTTAATATATCTCTTCTGAACACTGGTCTCCTGTGGAAAAGTCCTGTGTTGTTTGACCCATCAACCTCCCCAACCTCCCTCCTTTCGCAGACGTTTGGTCTTTTGGTCTCTATACTACCTTCTTCTTTACTTACATCAGCATAATGGGTCACTTGACTGCAACCCTTTGTGATAATGTGCGATTGACACAAATTACTGGCTCTTGATCACATGGGTTATATATAAGGTGTGGTGCATTCCTTTTTATAGGGTTACGTACAAACGGTGCATTAGAACAGTCTGACTTCCGATACACTGAATAGCCCTTGCTAATAAAAAATGCTAACCATAATCAGTAGTACAAATGGGGGTTCAAGTTAATGAGAATCTTACAGATTACAATTTTTAGGAATTTCTTATTGTCAGTTATTTCATTTTGTTAAATATATGGAACAGAGGCAGAGGTACAAGATTAATCAAGGGTATAGTTTGCCCTAATCCATCACAGACAATCTAAACCAAACCTACAGACTGGTGTCTGAAAACTGTGTTCATACGGGGTTCATAATGAACACCTATGTCAAGATTTGTGTCTATAAACTCGATTAAAATGCTGCAGATGTGTCATTAAATTGAGTAGTTAAAGGGGTAAATCACCTTGTCCTTCTTCAAATGATCTGTATTCTGAAGACTGTGTTTTTATCGTTAAGCGTTAATGAATCACAGTTGTCAATGTTTTTGTAGATTGCTGATGACTACAATCCCATTGAATGCAATCAATTACTCTCGGAGCCTGTCAATACATTAATCAGGCTTTAGAAGGCCTCTCAGCACTGAACAGAGACCGTTGCTTTGTCTGGACCCCATCCAATCAGACAGAGAGAGACTCTGAAACCAGCAGGGTTTCACTGAGCAGTTAATTTGTCTTTTTCCTCCAGCAGTTTCGTATTAGTACACTTGTTATCAGCACAGAGATCAAAGAAAGTCCACAGAAAACATTTTGTCCCTTTTTTTTGTCATTGTTCGGCTCAGTCATTTTTATTCATTCTTTTGTTTTGAAAATCATCGAAGCATCCTCATAAGCATCTGTAACACCATCTTAAAATAAGGACAGCAAAGCACCACTTCTCAGCTATTAATCATGATTTAAAGACACACAGGCTTCAGTAAGGTCTGATGGTTACTTCATAATCGGCACAAAACTGTCATTTAGTTTTGACCCCCACTGCATGATTTGCCATTATATAGTCAGATAATTATTTCTGTTGTCATGTTCTGTTTTCTACTACACCTCCATTATCTGTTAAGTGCGTCTTGTCAAAACTTCGACAGAAAAATGGGGGAAAAAGACTCAAATTAAACGGCTAATTTGAAACAATCACTTGAATGTGCATACTGGATGCAATTTTAAAGTTCCTTTGTACTTTTAATAGAGGCATAATTGTCAAAACAGCGCTAATGGTTCTTAAGCGGTTCTGTAATTGTTTTGAACATTTAAGTTGACTTGCCAATTGAAACAGCTCAGCGTGATGTAACAGTAACCAACTATTAAAGTCCTCTGTACTCGCTTAAGGGAATTAGGGAAATTGATTTAATCATGTAAGCACACTAAATAAATACATTTTAAACTCTCCCTCTGCTGAAAAAATGTGTTTTGCTTCACTTGCATGTTCGAGCTTCACTGTGCAGAATGATGTATGTGCAGAGTCTGACACTAAAAGGCTGTTTTCACATTCATCTGCTGAGGAGGCAAAGTTTCCCTGTGCCCAATTTAAATCTGAGTTTCAGATGTGTATGTAACAGGCCTTTGTGACATCACAACTATTTTGGAAGCAAATCATGGTCCAATATGCAGCCTACAGAATGTGACATGGAAACTTGAGAATGGACAGTGGAGCAGAATAAATCTTGTGTCTAGTATTTTGTCTTTTGAAATATAACAAAAATAGCATATTTATAGATTGAGGATATTTCAATGAGGCAGAAGGAGTAGAGTTCATCTGCAAAAACAGAGAAAACCAATTTTCAAAAATAATACACCAACAGCAATTTTATTGATATCCCCTTGAGTGTTCAATAAAAAATATGATTTATGAAAATTAAAAGAAAAAAGAGGGAGATATTTTCAAAACAAACTCCAAACCAGTTTAATTGATATTCCCTGGCTTGCACAGACACACATGATTTAGGAAAATGAATTAAAAAAATAGGATATCTGTTTTTGAAAATGAACTGTATTTTAAGTTTTCATTTTTGTGGAAAAACTATACCAGATACTGTTAACAAAACCTTAATATAGAGAGGTCATTACGCAATGTATCCTCACACAATGGATTGTGTTATATCTCATGAATTACGTAAGTAATTAACGTAATTAAAATTACGTACGTAACATAAAGTCATATGGGCTAGATTGAGGCAGGTAAAGTTACGTAGGTTAGGTTTAGAAAAGTAAAGTTATGTGGGTTTGATTTAGGCAGGTAAAGGTAGGTTAGGTTGAGGCAGGTAAAGTTATGTAAGTTAAGTAAAGTTACGTAGGCTAGGTATAGACAGGTAAAATCACATAGGCTAGGCTTAGGCAAATAAAGTTATGTAAATTAGGTTTAGGCAAGTAAAGTTCCAAAGATAAGGTTAAGCAAGTAAAGTTACAGAGATTAGGTTTAGGCAAGTAAAGTCATGCAGGGTGGGTTTAGGCAGGGTTAGTTACATAGGTCGGGTTTAGGCAAGTAAGTTATGAAGATGAGGTTTAGGCAAGTAAAGTTACGTAGGTTATGTCTAGGCAAGTAAAGTTATGTAGGATTGTTTTAGGCATGTTAAGTTGCGCAGGTTAACTTTAGGCTGACAAAGGTACGTAGGTTGGGCTTAGGCAATTAAAGTCATGTAGGTTAGATTTAGGCAAGTAAACCCACGTAAGCTAGGTGTAGGAAGGTAAAGTTACTTACGTTAGGGTTAGGCAAGTAAAGTTATGTGGGCTAGATAAAAACATAGGGATGAAGTACCTTAAAATAACTCAAAGTTCACTTGATCTCACACATTTACAAACACCAGTCTCCTGGGGAAAGTCCTGTGTTGTTTAACCTGCCTCCTTACACTTACTTTTGGTCTTTATATTCCTCCCTCCTTTCTCTCATCAGTGCAATGACCAATTGATTGCAGCCTTTCTGATTACATGGGTCACTGGCTCATGATTACGTGGGTATATACAAATTGTGGTGCATTATTTTTGCAGGTATACATCTGAACAGCATGAGAACAGCCTGTATATAGTGAAAACTAATCTCATATGTCTTACATGTGTCTGTAAATGTTGATAAGAATATGTTTGTGGATATAAATGCCCAAGTGACGGATTTGGATTTGTTATATTTTGACTCTTTGGTAATCAGAGCTCATTTGATAAAATGCTAAATGTTCAGTTTCATCCACCATCAGGACTTAAGATGGAGACAGTGATTTCAGCAGCCCTGTACAGAAAGGCAGTCGCTGTCAACGAGCTAACATCACAAGAAGCGGCAGTATGATGGAGTGGGTTTCCAGTGAGGCTGGAAAAATGGAAAGTCAATATTGCTTTTATGAGGGCCAGAATTCAATGGTTTGAATTTTTATTTGAAGTAAAGTCAACATGTGTGTGCATGTGTGTGTTCTCAAGTCTAGGTCCACATAATTATATGGGACACCCACCCTTCCTCACGGATTCTTAATGCAGCGAGACTGATTTTATTTTAAACTCGGTCATCCTTTGATAACAACCTTACAAAGTAAGAAATCAGTTGTTATGATTTTTTTTATTCTATGGGAATTCATGATCATTTCTAACCTCTTGTCTATTCAATCACTCCTCTTTTGTTGGTTGTTTCCCCTTCAAATCACAGCGCGCTTAAACTGATTTGACTCTTAATCTTCACCTCAGGAATCAGCAACTTTTGAAAACGCAAAATACTTACCACAATTTTGGTTATAATTGTACATCTTAACAACCCCTTTGATTGAGAGTCTGTGAGGTGACCTCATAGAATTCAGCACTCATAATTTATTTTTGCAGTATGAGTTGTAGCAGTAGATGTTTTGATGTTGTTTATAGTCAGTTTGTCAGAAACCAGAGAGCGACAGGTGCAAATCTTCCTAAACAAATGGAATGGGAGATCAGTGCTGGGCTCAGCCCTGATTACCTCCCATAAGCCCTATCAGCTGATGCCTCTGAGGCATGCATCTGCTGTTCTTCATGAGCAAATCCACAAAGTGGGAGATCCAAAGAGGATTTATTAGGCTCTGGTTTGGGTTAATCTATTCACAGGTACGCTCAGGATATTAGCTAATCAGGAAAGTCCTCTCAGGACACAGCCTCTCTTCATGTGAGGCAGTTAGGTGGATTCTGTGAGCTCAGTAGTCATCATGAGCATCACAAAGCACAGCATTAGATAGTAGATTAATAGATCTACAAGTTGCAGTTAACTGTTAGCAACACATAGTATTCACTACTGTGGGAATTTACTGAATAACTGGAGTCCAAGTTCAAGGTCAGCATGAGCAATTAATCACAGTTACTATAGAACCTGTCACAAGGTGAAGTAAAGACGTGCTCGCCGAGGTTGCATTCAATTATTATCTGTCAGCTGATGGGGAAAGTGTTACATGATTCACCTGTGAGCCGAGCTGACAGATTCTTCAGC
This sequence comes from Cephalopholis sonnerati, assembly GCA_019142605.1. Lineage (NCBI taxonomy): Eukaryota > Metazoa > Chordata > Actinopteri > Perciformes > Serranidae > Cephalopholis > Cephalopholis sonnerati. The sequence goes on along the minus strand of JAGQAX010000003.1, from coordinate 24,685,750 downwards.
CACAGATGTATTTCATCTACAGTCTCTGAGTATTTGTGCTTTGTAACATCGTGATGTTGTTCTCAAACAAACCAAGGTGTGCCTGATCTCGTAGCAGCTTTTCTCCTGCTGCCTTTATCTTTTTTTTGACATTTGGAAAACGACTTGTTTGGCTTGAGCTTTAAAAAAGTTTTAAAACCCCCCTTGTACATTGTCACCGCTATCAATTCCTGATCAAATCATTCTGGCAGAATCTAAGCCATTGCCTGGCCATTACCCAGCAGAAGGTGTCAGAAAAGGTCATAAATTGTTGGAGCTCCACCTCAGAGAAGTGGGACACTCTTCAATCCTGCAGAGATCATGGTACCCACCACAGGCCTGTCAGCGTGGAGGGTGAGCTTTGGGAGTTTGATCCTCAACACGGTCGCAGGCAGAAATATGAAATCGGATTAGAGCTAAAACAGTATGGGAGCAGCCCTGAGTGTTTTGGGCACATCTTGTTTTCTTCCACATTTTTGAAGCTCGCAGTATTATCAGATCAGGTTAGACAAACAGTGGCTATTTTCTCATGTGAATCTGGCATGCCACATTTTAAGATTTTTTTTCTTATCTAATGTAGCAGATGGGTCAGCTGGGTGTCTGCCACACTGTGTACTGCTCACATGCATCAGTGTCATAGGAGGGGATTTATAATCAAACCACATGAAGAGACATTTATTATTTTTAAAAATATTTTTTCAGTTTTTCTTCTGTGGTTTCGGGTATGTATGGGGAGTTTTAGGTGAATTATGCAGTCAGTTATTTAATAGCATGCTCAGCTAAGTAACTCACTTCTACAACATGGGTCTTCAATATGGGGTCTGTGATCCCCAGGGGGTCCCCAGAGATACTGCAGGGGGTGCTGCTAAATATTTTTTGAAAGTTTCCTCCCTCATCTGTCTGAAAAGCAAATACAGGATCAACACTGCATCCTGAGGCTGATATGGCCCTCTCACTAAGTGGGTTTACATGGACACAAATATTCCAGTTTTATTCGGTTTAAAAGCCCAAACCGATTAAAACTACTCCATATAAACACCTCAATCGGAAGAAACATGCCCAAACCGAATGAAATTTCAATCGGTTTCAGAGAGGTGGAATAAACCTTCTTTAAACCGAAAGAAATGTCATGTAAACACTCGATCGGTTTGTTGTGCGGCTGCGCCGTTACTCCGTCGTTACGCCGTCTCTCCCTCTCTCTCTCCCTTTCTCTGTCTCCCTCCCTCTATTTCTCTGTCTCTCTCTCTCTGTCTCCCTCTCTCTCTCTGTCCCTGTGTAGAGGTAGCGCGGAACAGCTGTTGGGAAGTTCAGTGCTTGTGTGACGGGATATGATAGGGATCTTTTATGTTGTTCTGTGTTTTCCTACGTTCATGAATGTGGCATACAGTTGGAGGCTGAGAAGCCTGTCAGTCATTGTGGTTCCCATGACAATGTGTTATTTTGGAGAAGGGGCGGGGACTGGCGTGGGACCCGGGGGTGTGTGTGTGCAGTGCATCCACTGGCTCCTGGTTCTTGGTGGTGGAAGGGGAATATAGCTAACCGTTGCGGTTCGTATGAGAGGGTCCTGCTGTAGCCGATCCCCCCGTATAGATCGCAGGAGGAGGAGAAACTGCTGCGTTTGTAGTTTAAGCAGAGAGAAAACAAGAAAAACAACTAAAGACAGAAGCACACGATACGGGTCCATTCTGACACAGGTACGCAGGAGAGGGAAGACGAACTGGGAGACGGGCGAGTGAAGGATAATTTTGACAGTTGTTTACGGAAGTAAAAGCTTCTTCTTCTACTGTTTTTAACAAATTTGACCGCCAAAAGTTGACTGCAAACGTCACAGCGAGTTTATTCGGTTTATTCTGTGGCTCATGTAAACACCCAATCGGATTAGATCATGTTACATGTAAACAGTTAACCCGAAAGACTCATTCGGAATGAATTTAATCGGAAAGAGGAAAAGTGTCCATGTAAACGCACCTACTGACAACTTCCATACACCCAGTTTAATAGGCTGTAGGGGGCTGATGTGTCTATCTAGCGTTGAAGACTCCTGATCCACAATAGCCCTGTTTCCACCAAAAACTTTTGGTATGGTACCTTTTGGAACCAAAAGTTACCCTTCAGACATGGTAGCTAGACCCTAGCATTTCCACCACAAACAGTACCCTTAAATGTGGGCGGAGTTGTCACTCACTGCTCCGTCCACTGTATTTCCTCATTACTGGTGACACAGATGGAAGTCTGTGCACCTTGGTGACATTTTCAGAACAAAATAAAACAGGCTGCAGTGAGAGTCTCTCTCCATGGGATATTTAAAAATAGCTTGTTTATGCATTTAGTCCTTCTCAGGCAAGCTCAGGGGTTTAATGTTACTGGTGCCCACAGGAACAACGCTCTACGATGCTTTCTTTTTCTCCAAGTGAGGATTAGAATATATGCAGCTCACATGACCTGGTCAAAATTAATATATATAAACGCTTGAAGATTCACTCATAATGTTCCATCTTAAATGTTGCCGGCAGTCGGCCCAGTGCATGAAGTTATTTTTTCTCAGACTCCAGCTGCTGTGAGAGACAGCAAACATCCTTTCATTTTATAGTTACAGTCTACTTAAACTCTCCACGGTATGAACAGTGGTTACATTAGTCTCAAAAACAGCCACAACTCAGCCCTGAGCAGAGTGACCGTCCGCTACTGACCAATCAACGGGGCTGCAGTGTTCACAGCTCCACCTTTTAGTACCAGATCTGTGTGCTAGGTACCCCAACAGAGGGGGGACCAAAAATGGGGACGGTACAGAATGGTTCCATTGGTACCATCCACAACTTTTCACAGTGGAAAAAAAACTCTCCGAACTAAATTGTACTGCACCGTACTGCTCAGTGGAAACGGAGCTAATACTAACCTAACCCAGTCTCACATTTAACACCAAGGAGCATTTCTTCAGCTAACTACATTTTGTGGCATTATAGGTTTCATTAAAAACAAACAAAGGAAAATACGTTGTCTCTTTCATTACAGCACTTTCTCACTGTGTTAGATGATCTTTGATGCTAGCTATATCAGAGTTAAGACATGGGCGGATTATAAGACAATAGGCCGCTGGGCCCCACCACCTCCCCTCGATTGGAGCAAGACACTCAACACAGTCTTATGGTGGTTTGCCTCTTTTGTTGTTGTTTTGTGTCTCTCTTTGTAGTCTATATGCATCTTTTTGTGGTTTTGTGTAAAGATATTTTTTTTCATTCCTTTCATGAAAGTGGACAACATAATTTGTACATAAATGTACTTTACATTTTCAAATCAAATCAACACCTCCATGATTGGAAAGGAGCAGCAAGAAGAAAACAATTCTTATATTTGTCTGCCCCCTACTTGAACAAATTAAATTTTAAAAAAGATGGTCTGACATCACATACAGTTGATTTTCAATAGCCTACACCATCAACACTTTGATTATAACAACAAACAAAAATGAACCAAAAAAAAAAAAAAATACAAGTAAATTTTACATGCTCAAAACAATTGATCATTAACATTCAATTTAAGTTTCAAGTACATATTGACAATTTTTTCTGCATTTGTACATTTTTTTTTAATCTATAAATATCTGTACAACCTTTTAAATCTTGTAATTGGGAATTCCATATTTTTACACCAACAACCGAAATACACATCTGTTTCAAAGTAGTCCGAGCAACTTGGTGCTTAAAATCAAATCTTCTTCTATGATTTTCATCTTCTGAAGTAAACACAAAGGTTTTCTGGTAAAACTCTGTTTTTGGCTTTAAACATAATTAGTAATGTGTGGAGTTCTATTATCTCTGTAAGTTTCAATAACCCTGATTTAATAAATAAACTATTGGTATGTTCTCCAAATTTAACTTTGTGAATGATTCGGATTGCTCTTTTCTGCAATAAGAACAAAGGCATTATATTGCTCATATATGTATTACCCCACACTTCTGCACAATAACTCAAATAAGGCAATATAAGTGAGCAATACATCATTCTCATTGTTTTACAATCTAAAACATACTTTACTTTATTCAATATAAAAATATTCTTTGACAGCTTTTTTTTAACATATGATACATGTGATTTCCATGTCAAATTCTCATCCAATATGATTCCCAAAAACTTAAACTCTGATACCTTCTCAATATTAACTCCATTAATGGATAATGAGACTTCATCTTTACTTCTTTTAGCAAAAACCATAAACTTCGTTTTTATCAAATGTAACGATAATTTATTTACATCAAACCAAATTTTAAGTTTCACCATTTCACTTTCAATATCTTTAGATAATGTTTTTAAAGAAATTTGTGTCATCTGCAAACAAAACAAACCGTAACAATTTAGAAATATCACAAATGTCATTGATATATAAAATAAACAGTTTCAGCCCCAAAACCGACCCTTGTGGGACCCCACATTCAATCTTCAAACATTCAGATGTATTACCAGCAAAATACACATATTGTTGTCTGTTATGTAAATAGCTAGTTAACCAGTTTAGAACAACTCCTCTCACACATATGTATTCAACTTAGCAAATAAAATTGAGTGATCTATTGTATCGAATGCCTTCTTTAGGTCAATGAATACTCCTATTGTATATTTCTTTCTGTCAATTGCTGTTGTGATTTCTTCTATTATTTCCATTATTGCCAGAGTGGTAGACCGATTTGTCCGAAAACCATATTGACTCTTGACCATCTGACTATTTTTTTCAATAAAGTTATCTAGTTTTTGAACAAACAACTTTTCTAGCACTTTTGAAAATTGGGGAAGTCAGGATACTGGTCTGTAATTGTTAAAGCTGTGTTTGTCTCCTGCCTTGAAAAGTGGAATGACCTTTGCTGTTTTCATCTTATCTGGAAAAACACCTGTTTTAAATGAAAGATTATAAACATAACATAGTGGTTTAATAATACAGTCAATAGCCATTTTTACCATTTTCATGTCTATTCCATCACTATCAGTTGACATCTTATTTTTTGTTTTAGCTACCACTGAAATAATTTGATTTTCACTAACCTCACCAAGAAACATTGATTGCATCACCTTATTTTCCCCTTTCCAGCCACTTTCTGTTTGAGCCTGATTTTTTATAATGTCATTTGCCAAATTAGGGCCAATATTTACAAAAAAAGAATTAAATTCATTTGCCACTTCATTCATGTTTTTAATCACCTTATTGTCCTTAATGAAATGATTGGGTAGGTCTGTTGTTCTAAATTTGTTACCCATTACACTGTTTAGAATGTTCCATGTACCCTTAATATTGTTTTTATTTTCTTGTAAAATTACATTATAATGTTCCTTTTTTGCCTGTCACAATATATTGGTTAATTTATTTTTGTATACCTTATATTTTTTTTCAGCAGTCTCTGTTATTTTATGAAGTCTATATAAAGTTTGTTTTTCTTTTTACATGCATTTTGTAGGCTCTTTGATATCCAGGGTTTTTTGTTATAATAAGTTTTACGTTTACATAAAACTAATGTACAATGTTTATCATAAAGAGCTAAATAACAGTTTAAGAATGAATCATATGCAGTATTTACTTCGTCTGTGTAAACCCCATTCCACTCCTGTTTTAAGAGATCATTTCTAAAGGCATTTATTCGGTCATCAGTCCTCACCCTTTTATATCTACGGCAATTCTCTGTATTCTTTCGCTTCAGTTCATAATTAAATGTTGCAAATACAGGTAGATGGTCACTTATGTCATTTATCACAAGGCCACTATTAATGCTGTTTTCCAGAACATTTGTAAAAATATTATCAATTAATGTTGCACTAAATGATTTTACTCTACTAAGCTTTGTGATCAGTGGGTATAGCCCTCTACTGTATAATGTGTCCAGAAAGTCTGAAGTTTGTTTATGTGTAGATGCCTTTAGAAGGCTGATGTTAAAATCACCACAGAGTATAAGTGATTTATTGACATTTAAACCTTTCATTAAATCATCTAAACTATCCTTAAATGTTTCTACATTTGATCCTGGTTTCCTGTAGACACATGCAACAACCATGTTTCTCCTTCTTTCTAATTCAATTTCCACTGCAATACACTCTATTAAATCATCAATTACAGCTGTTAAGCATTCCACTGGTCTACATTTTAAGTTACTGTCAATATAAAGAGCCACACCCCCTCCACTCCTATTAATTCTATTGGTGACATATAAATCATAACCATTAATATGCAAATCGATATCCTTCTCTTCATTTATCCATGTCTCAGATAGAGCTATCAAATTAAATTTATGTTTAAATGTGTCCAAAAATTCATTGATTTTTGTGAAATTTTTAGGTAAGCTTCTGCAATTGAAATGTATTAATGAAAGGGTCTTGTCGAGCTCAACACTGTCATTACGATGTTCATCAGTATAATATCTACAAGAGTCATTAATGTGACTAAAAACATGATTCCCTGGATCCACATCATTTTCAAAATCATATATATAATCTGTGTATTCAGATCTTAAAAAAGAATGACTTAAGTGTATCAGTCATTAAGCAGAAGTAATTTATATCCTGTCATTCTTCTTGAAAGTTAAATTCTTACTCCACAAAACAGATATTTAAACAAATGTCACTAAAAAAAAAAGAAAAAAGAAAGAAAAAAAAAGTTCATTATCACTTGTATTGATCCAAGTCTCTCAAATTTCTTACCACAACCACTTTAGCTTGCTCTGGGGGTCCATTTAACCGAATGTACACCTTTCCATTCCTTGTCCAGGTTGCTTGGATCTTGCTTTGCTTTCTGAGGATACGGCCATTCCTTGCTATTTCAGCATTTTTCTTCATCAGGTGCTCCTTTATATACACCCCAGTGCCTTTACGTTTTTTGGCTTGCTTCAACACTTCCACTTTGTGCTTCCTATTTAAAAGCTTGACCACAATTGTGGGATTAGTTTTGTTGTCCTTATGTGGAAGAGTGTGGCAGGCTGTGATTTGGTGACTCTCCAGGTGAATGTTTTTACTAGACAGGAAATGAACAACTTGTTTCTCCAGGGTGTGCAGCTCCTCAGATGGTGCATCCTCACCTTGTTGGTCACCGGCTGGGCTAGCTACCCTGGCGTAGCTTCGATGTTTAGTCTCAAGTCCAGTGATTATAAGGTCATCAGCTCGGGAGTACTGCTCCAAGTCGTCAACCCTTTGTTCCAGGAGTTCAATCCTCTGGTCCCTTTGCTTGATGATTATTTTCAGCTCACGGATCTCCTCCATTAGGTCAGTGAGGGTTTTTTGTTGCTTCACTATTGTGCTGATTTCCTCCGACATAAAGTTGAGGGAGCTTTTAATGTCTGCCATTTCCTTTGTCAGCTTTTAAGTTGACATCTTGTTTTGAGTATATCAAAAGAAATAAAATAAAAAGTATGCTCTGGGTAGGTTCAACACTGCTCTGTTGCCAACCACCAGTTGCTTCCAGGACCCAATCCTTGCATTCAAAACACTGGTTTTCAAAAATTTCCAAAAGTATGGATAGAAATCAATACTGTGCTCACAGCAGTGATTTGATTTAGAAAGGATGGCCTCTTGTTTTGGTGATTTTTGAAAGATTGTGAAAGGCCTCTGAGCAGAGAAAAATAGTGGCAGCCATCTTGATCACATGGCTCAGTGCTAGATAAGATAAGATAAACTTTATTGTCCCAAACGGGAAATTTGTTTTGGGCACATAGCACTAATTTTAACATATATAATTTTGTGTGTGGTCATTTTTGTCTACTTGTGGTTCCTTTGCATTTCTTTGCGGTCATTTTGAGTCTCTTCCTGGTCTGTCCAAGTTCATTTGAGTGACATTTTGCAGACGAAGGCCAAGGGGCAGTTGACACTTTGGCCCCTGGGGGTGTGTGTGATAGGCCCATTCAGTGATCCATCGATGAGTTCAGAGTCAAGGTCTTGGTCCTTATTGGATTTGGGCATATTTACACTCCAGCAATCCACTGCCAAATTTGTCATCAGAGATAGCATTACTTTCTCCAAACACACTGTGTGTCTTCTCTTCTCTTTATCTCATCCTCCACTTCCTTCCTCATTTTTTGTAACATTAAAAAAGCGAAGAACACTGTTTTAAAATGCAAACAGTAAATCTAACCTTTTGTCTTTCTTTTCAAGGACTGTAAGCTAATGAAGCTAAACAGGTGACGTTAGAGTGAAATAACAGTGACATTTTCCCTATCATTCTTATGATACAAAGACTAATTAGCTGTGATACAAGAACAACGCTGCTCCTTTGTCTCCATATTCTCCATGAATCATTAACCGGAGAGGATGCTGACTTTTTTGCCTGGGACCTGCACAGCTTTAGCCTCAGTCTATTAGCATGATATCATGTATGCAGCATCCGTGTGCATATTTTTGACCCCCCTTTTTTTCAGGGTTTTTTTATGAGTCAGCTGGAAACATGTAAATGTCAGCCAGAGACACACTCTCCACCAACTCACACAGTAACATAAGTTTAATTAGCTTGTTAGCTAGTTAGGGGCAGGGCTTAGAGAATGGCCAATTAAACAAATATCATGTGCCAGTATGTCACAGTGTGAAAAAACACATGTCCAAATCAAATATTTAAGTTTTTCTGCACAACTTTCATCGCTTTGGGTTTTTTTTAAAGCAATAAAAAACATGAATTCACTGTCTTTTTTAAAATCTCAAATATTTGTGTGTGGAATATACCTCAGTAGTTTGTGCACTCCTTCCAAGCAAAACAACACTCTTCTTCCTCCTCATGTGCTCACAGCTTTGGAGGACCAAGGTGACTACTAAAAGAAGAAAAGTCTTTGAAGCTTGTTAACACTTCCATTCTTGCAGCGAGGAAACTCCACCAAAAGGTGCTCTATCTCCAGCGACAGCCATTTGGAGATTCATTTGTCATCATCCATCTGATCCTCTCTGCCTCCTAATTAGGAAGAGAATACAGGGCTGTAGTTTGTGTGAGGAAAGAGGAGCAAAGAACAGAGGCTGAGCATCCACTCCTGATGTGTTTCCTGTAGAGAAAAGGCTGTGAGAGCTGTTTGTGTCAGTGGGGTCCTGAAATCACAGAGTCATTGTCTGAGGAGCCATCAGGGCTGATAAATGACTCTCGCTATTACAATATTCTCCCGCTAAATGGCTGCTGAACAGGGTGGTCATGGACATGGCAGAATAACTGTCCATTACCAGAAGTATCCATGCACATAAAAAGAGCTCCATTTTAAAATGTATTGGTTTCTATATTATAAAGAAAATGCTCCATGCTTCATGCATTGAACCCTAAAGCCATAAATCTGGATTCAAAATACACAAATGTGTGCAAACATTGAATACACTAAATACAATGAATATATTACTGAAAACTGTTGCGGGTAAAATGCCATTAATAGATGCAGTAAATCATGGTGGTGCTGTATGTGTGAACGATGTGGTGTTATGGATAAAGTGATTTTGACGAATGTGGTGATGAATCATTTGGGTCATATTTAGAAAGATAACACACAACAAAATGTCCTGAAAGGATGTCCATGAATTCTACATATGCACAAATGATTATATATCTTTAACATATCCTCATCCAACAGTTCTTAAAGTCTCCTACAAAAATGACGCCAAAAGCCACCTTTTGCAGCTGTATCATAGGCTATCAGGCAGCATCAGTTTGTAACACAGCCTTTTGTGTTCTTTCCAATATGCCCCTGGTCGGCTAGATGGCACCTATCCCGGCAGTATAATACATGGATGGGTAGCATCAGTTTATAACGTTGCCGGACAATACCTGTTGCAGCAGTATGATATGCTGCTGGATAGCGTTAGGTTGAAACTCTACCAGTAACGACGTAATATAAGGAGCTAGGAAGTTCCTATAGGGTGTGCAGGAGGGATGGTGTATGGGTCCAACAAACCCCAGACTCTTTCCTGGGAACCTAGTGTTTGCTTCCAGTATGAATGTAGAACCAGACCATGGTGTTTTTTTCTAGACCTAAATATCTGCTTTTGTTGACATACAGGCATTGGTAGGGCATCCTAGAACGCCAACAGCAGACGCAGGATACCTAGCACATAATACACTCATTGGGCACTTTATGAGGTACACCTTGCTAGTACCAGGTTCAACCCCCTTTTGCCTTCAGAACTGCCTTAATTCTTCATGGCATAGACTCAACAAGGTGCTGGAAACATTCCTCGGAGAGTTTGGTCCATATTGACATGATAGCATCACACAGTTGCTGCAGATTTGTTGGCTGCACATCCATGATACCCATCTCCCGTTCCACCACATCCCAAAGGTGCTCTGTTGGATAATGATCTGGTGACTGTGGAGGCCATTGGAGTACAATGAACTCATTGTCAGTTTGAGATGATCTGAGGTTTGTGACATGGTGCGTTATCCTGCTGGAAGTAGCCATCAGAAGATGGGTACACTGTGGTCATAAAGGGATGGACACAGTCAGCAACAATACTCAGGTAGGCTGTGGTGTTTAAACCATGCTCAGTTGGTACTAAGGGGCCCAAAGTGTGCCAGGAAAATATCCCCCACACCATTACACCACCACCACCAGCAGCCTGAACTGTTGATACAAGGCAGGATGGATCCATGCTTTCATGTTGTTTACACCAAATTCTGACCCTACCACCAAGTGGGCGGTGAGTATATGTAGACATGAAAGGCCAGCGAGAAAGCAACGATATGACAACCTGGGCTGAGAACATGTTGGATATTCTACGAATTAGCGCCCCACAAATGACATTATGTCCTTAACGTAAAGTTATGTAACTCACATAAACGTACGGGGGTTGGGTTTAGGCAAATGAAGTTACTGTGTGTACCTTAAAATGATTTAAAGTTTACTCAAAGTTGACATGGTTCCAGACTAAATACCGGTTTCCTGGGAAAAGTCCTGTGTTTTGTGACCCATCCACCACTCCAACCTTCCTAAACTGACCGCGCTGGACTGTGTCTTTCTTTACTCCTGTCAGCACATCAGTCACATGATCACAGTCGTCCATAATATGTGTGTCATGCACAAATTACTGGATCATTATTATGTGAGATATGTACAAATTTGGGTGCATTACTTTTCATAGGAAAACGTACCAATGGTGGATAAGAACCGCCTGCCATTTTTTGTTGTGTATGTCCTCTGAAAAACTGAAAAAAGAAACTATCTAATATGAGAGTCCTTTCCACCATTTATGTCCTCTGATAGCCAGAAGAAAATCCTATACATTTGTTTATCTTACACCTTGATGATTTGTGATTTCCTCCTCTCTCCACTCACCCTTGCTTTTCCCTGGTATTTGTTGCAGCTGTCCCCCCTCTGTGTTTAGCGAAATACTGGGCAGTGATATTGGCTCCCTGCAGTTCCAGATGACCCTTCTGTCTGTCAGACACTTCACACCTGACTGCCAACTGAAATCCCCATATTATGGCCAGCAGCTCCCTGCTGTGTCTTCAAATGCTCCATTGAACATGAGGGGTGAGGATGGGGGTGGGGAGACTTTAGGAGCAGCACGGTCTCATTCCAACCAGCCTCGGCCTCTTCACGCAACCTCATGCTGAGGTTTTAATGGAGTGATGGGTGGTTAATGTAAGAGAATGCCACAAGGGGATATCTAAATAGAGGAGGCCAGGCTGGTTTAGGATAAACCCCATGGGGAACTTTGTTGGTGTTGGATTGTCAAAATGCAAACAAACAGTCTAATGTTTGACCCTCTCACATGGCTTAAGAAGATGCTCTCTCCCTCCTGAGTGTCATTGAGATGTCAGGATATATGTTTAGGCAATGCCCTGTGTCTTTAACAGATGGTACAACATAAAATGTGCCATCTATAATGGAATGCAGTGCTGTAAATCTACAATGCTGTGCCACATTTCCATGCTCCATTTTATGCCACACAGCATGTGGCATGTGTGGAGGCATAAAGCCGGATTCCAGACCTCTGAATTGATGCCCGTGACTCTTTTATTTTTTCAGCAATTCTAATAGGTCTGGTGTTCATTGATGGCTCTGTCCCCATTTGGAAAAACAACTGAGCCAATCAGATCTGTGTGGCTGGGATTAAGAATGGAAATGTCATCTTTCTGTGCTATGGCTAAAAAAGGCAACACAAAAATTGTGACTCAAATGGCGACAAGCATTGATGAGATGGGCACAGCTGTACAAGTTGTGGGTCTCGCAGAAATCACTCCTAAATCTGTATTAAACGGTATAATTACATAACTCACTAGTGATTGTTAAGGGCCAAATAACCCCTTGTAAACAACAGCTAAACGAACATACTATCAGACTGAATAATGAGGTGAGAACAAAACAGCTATTCAGTGTGATTATCAGGCCAGATGGATGAAGACATGAAGACAGCTACAGAGTGGCTACGCAAAAAGCAGTCCATTAAGGAAAAACACTTTTTTTCTTTAGACATCCCTCTGTAAATTTCTTTTGTTATGCAAAATATAACAGCTTCTGTTTGTAATAGGTAAGTAAAGCATAGTCTAATAAGTCAACATATATTTATTCATAATCTGACTGTCTCATAAATGATCTAATTTCTAAAAATACAGTTATTGTTTTTGACTACAGAACCTTTCTAAGATTTGTTTTAAATTTATTAATTAATTTGTTCACTGGCTGTGTTTTTGAGGACGCACAAGGAATTGATAATGTCATATATTTTAAAGGTAGTTTGGTGTAATACTTTAAACCAGGAGCAGGATGGGAAAATTCTCAAAAGAAATCTGGTTGTCATCTTGAAAATATTGACCCTGCAAGATCCCCAGGTTTAAAAAAATCTTGCAGTGTGTGACTAAAAACTCACACTCTTCAGATGTGAGAGGCTGTTAGACTTTACACTTTTAAAAGTATTTTCAAAGTGCTCTAGTGCAGCGTACAGCAGGCATTTACGTTTCCACCAGCATCAGAAACTTGTCGGAGAAAACTTAACCAAGAGACATTTTGGCTGATCATGTCAGGAGCAACATGTTTAATTGTTAACATTTGAACAACTGCAGTCAGTTATGAGAGCTAGTTTCAAGGTCTTGGTATTGTGCATGTGTTGGCACACAGTCACATCGCCCTGTGTTACTGGGACACTTGAACAGAAAGGAGCCATTGTTAATGTTATTGGTAGCACCTGTTATTCTCCATCTTTAACAAGTCAAAATGTTTGCTGTGAAAAAGGTTGCCATTCCTCACCTGTCCACTAGCTGCTCCTGCAGTGAGTCATTAGTCCTCAGTATGCTGTACACATTGAACTGCACAGTTTGTCTCAGCCTGATAATCAATGTTTTCCTTTGTACCATCGCACTCCAGCCAATTCTGTTTCCTGTTTGTCTGTTCTCTGCCTGAAATCTCTGTCCTGAGTTCCCCTGCCCTGCTTCACTGTTGATTCTGTATTTGCTTGATTCTGACCCGCCTGCCAGTCGCCAACTGGAGGCCTGAACTTTAAACCAATAGTACTGCTTTAAGAACTGCCTTTAAAAAACCTGCCTTGAGTCCCAAAGTCTTCCTCTGGGTCCAATTACCTGTTGTCAGCTGACCTCAAACATGGCAGTGTTCCAAAACACGCTGTAACTGTGGTATCTGTTTTGTAGCTCCACTGGCTAATTAGCCAGATAGCAAAGGATCCAATAGATCAGACAGTAGCAGTTTAAAGCCATATTACCCAGGCTGATATGCTGCATGTGAACCTTACAGTAATGGTCACTTCAAGCAAAGATATCGTCCTTACAGTCCATCTTCTGATGCACATATTTGGACACATCATTAGTGTTGTCTCCTGGGGTCAGTGGCTGTTTCAAGTTGTTCTTTGCTTTAACTTATACTTCTGTAGTGGGCTAAATGTCGATTGCACATTCCAATGGCTATAAAATAATGACACCATCAGCCTTGAGATAGGGTCACTATAAGCCTCGCTTTAATGCCATTCTGTATCCCACTGGGTACGATCTGAGAAGATGAAGGTTTGATTTACAGCGCAAAGGAGGTGTATCAACCATTGCACAACAAAACAGGAGGAGTATAGTGCTTCTGTTTTCCGCGGTAGCTATCCCCAGTTATAGAAGACAGTTCTTCGCAGGTATTCCCAATAGGGAAAATGGCGGATAGTTGAACAACTGAAGTAACTGTGGAAACTCTACCCAACAAATGAAAAAACAGCCTTATTGCTATGCTCTGAGGAAAATGAAAAATTGTCCAGTTGTCTTCTTGTCTGTGGTGCCAACAATGGCATTTTTGGACTAGAGGAACATTTTCATAGTTCTAGGACCTCCCTTTTTGTTGTGTCCACATTGCAAGACCTAGAAACAACTGTAGTTCTTAGGACGCCATTTTGACGGACTTTTTTTAGCTCCTATTTCAGAGTAGGTATGCTCCCAGCACAAGCGGGACCATGAGTGACGCAAGTGATTGGTTGAACACAGCCAATGCGGCGCTGGGCAACCGCCATTTTGAAAACAAACAACAGACAACACAAAACACAAACAACAGCTTATAACAAAAAAAGAAAAGAAAAGGAGGAAAACATGGACAAATGGACCGACAGTGAAGTCCAGGCCTTGAGCAAATATGTGACAGGGTACATAAATTGCCATTTTAACTTGTCAAAGCAAGAGTGGCGTTGCTATACCAATCATCAGCTGGCTTACAGTACATCACTTCAGCATTCTTATTGGCAGTGCAAATCAAACACGAAAAAAAAGACCTTGAAGGTATGTAGTCCTCAAGGGACGTTCCCCAGTTCTGTTCCTCTCCGAGAGCCACCAGAACAGTTTGGTCCAAAAACACCTAATAGTACCACTTGGAAAAAAGGGTTGAAAAGTTGTCTGTTTCAACTTTAATCGGACACATGGAGACCCAACCAAGGTAGATAAAGCCTCATCCTGTGTCCAAAGGGCACCTACTGACCCTACTGGTCACTTCTCACTAAATGATGAAATGCTGTAAATAAAATGATCCACTGCAGTAGCATTCATCCATCTGGCATATGTGTGTTTCCAAACCAGTCAGGCATGGACACATATAGACCTGTTACTGCAAAAAATGTGTTCAAGATGGTGCTTCATTTGTTGTTTTTAAAACACCAAAGTTTGCCCCATGTCTCCCTTGTGCTTATTCATTGGTATATTTGGAATCATTGGTTTGTCCATTGATCAGATTTACTGTCAGGGCTTTCCATAACATCTTACAGCAGACACCTCACCTGATATAAAGACTGCTTCCTGTAATGTCAGGAAGAAAATTTACATATTGGAAAGGTCGATGTGAAAAAAGCAGAGGCATGATATCAAACAGCAAAGATCACATATCTAATGAGCCGATTGTTAACACTGTCATCTTAATCTGATCACAAGAGGAGATGTGTCATGATCTGTCTGATTCAGCTCTGTAGGTGACAATGATTGATTTATCACATCGTACATTTGCTCTGATGTAATTAATCACAGCAGTATGTCATTATGTTCAGGAAAAAGTACATGTTAAGTCTGTGACAGTCAGGAAGGGAAGAGGTAAATGGTTCAGTCCATCACAGTCAGGTGGGGATGTGTGTGAGGAAGCAGAGGAGCAAAAGCAACATGGGTAATCAAACACAAGGCAGAAGTGAGTTAGTGACTCTACAGTCTGTATCACGGCTCGTCACGTTTTCTTGACTTCAGCTGCTGTACCTAAAACCTTTGGTGCAGTCACAGTTTTGTCCACTTTGGTGTAGTCTAGTTTATTGGGTGCACTGTGATAATGCCCACCCCCAAGCTCACACACACCTTCCACGGGATGGACCCCCCATAAGCACCACCATATTCACTAACACATACTACAATACATGCATTCACATATAACTGAGAGCATTCCAAAAGACTGGTATGTGTTATCGAGATGAAGCGTCCTGAAACAATTCATTGTAAGGAACACTAGACTTTAACAGCCAGGGAGCTCATACTGCTTTATGCTCACATTATAATGTATCTGGACATGTTGCATGTGCTTTCAGAACATTTGCTCTACAGGATTATGAGTTAATATTGTATTTAATTATGATTGAGATATTTCTAAAATCTTTCTCATGTCACACATATGACGAATTGATCATGTGTTTCATGTGCTGGTGGTCTTGCGGGGAAGGTCATATCCTGAGACAAAGAAAACTAACAAATTTATTTTTTCCTACAATATTGCTTAAAAAAACACCACCAACATCAAAAAAGTATGAAAAATTGCTGTAAGCTGTTCATTGGTAGGTCAGGTCTAGGTCACAGTCAAACTTAAAGCCGCTCCTACACGGAACACCACCACGTTCCATGCTTCATAAGGCGGCTCAGTAACTAGGAGACTTTGTTTTGCCTTCAGGGCCAAGGTTGATACTAATCAGTTTTACTTTACCCAGCAGTTCAGAAGTGGAACACAGCAGCCCAGTTTTATAGAAATATGTAACTTGGAAACAAAGTCTTAATGCATTGCATGGTGGTGGGTACAAAATATGTTAAATTACATGCTGGCAATGTGGAAATGTCAGTGACTGTTGTTTGTGTCCCATGTGACACCAAGAGTCAACATATCGACGTGACTTCACAGACTTTACGTAACTACATTAAGTATGTAATTTTATGTCACTTATGTCCCCTACATAGTTATTTTAACCAAAACTGCAATCTTTTTTGTTCTCTAGACCACAGCGAGAGGGTTCCTGGTTCGATCCTGGGTGCGGGAGCCCTTCTGTGCGGAGTTTGCATGTTCTCCCCGTGTTAGCGTGGGTTTTCTCTGGGTACTCCGGCTTCCTCCCACAGTCCAAAGACATGCAGATTGGGGATAGGTTAACTGGTGACTCTAAATTGTCCGTAGGTGTGAATGTGAGTGTGAATGGTTGTCTGTCTCTATGTGTCAGCCCTGTGATAGTCAAGCGACCTGTCCAGGGTGTACCCTGCCTCTCACCCAATGTCAGCTGGGATGAGCCGCATGTTGCCTACCCCTGCCCTAAGCCTAACCAATATTTCAGCGTTCACAATGACATGATGACTGTTTATAACAGACTTTACATTGGCATTAATTTGGTGTTACCAGCCCGTAAATTTAACACGTCAGTCTCATAATGCTTTGTGAAGAGATCATGTCCATTTCGGGTATTTCTGTGAGACGTATTTCTGTGAGGACCTTATAGACAAACTGAAAACCTACACTGTGCATTTACATTACCTTTAACTTTACTTTTTCCTCTCTACTCTGATCGCATCGATCACAGCTGTGCTCTGAGCACAACCACCGTCATTATCTCACTCAGCTACCTTTACTCGTCAGCCCTTTCACAAACTGCATGCATGCACCTGTACGTGGCTGATCTTTCCACACCCATGAATCCACCCTATAAGCCAGAATTTATGGCCTCTGTATACTTCCTGATCGCTTATGAAGAGACTGCACCAGAACTTATAACTGAAAAACACTTATTATCTGGAGTCCCACAACCGTACTTGTAGCACTTATATATTTCAGTTTTCTTAAAATGCAGTTGCAGTAGTGGTATTACAAAAGTTTGTATGGTTAACATGCTATCCACATCTAAGGTGTTCTAAGAGACACCGAGTCCTGGAGAAGTTCCTTCAGTAGGAGGAAAACAGCAATAACAAACCTCAGATGAAAGCTGAGATTAAGGGAGGAGAGGCAGCAGCAGCGGCTCGCTCCTCAGATAATTCAGGTCTAATCTATGCTCTGCAGGTGTGCAGTTAGCACCGAGAAGGTGAGCCAAGTACTTCTACAAAGATTTACTCTCAGCACTCACCCCGTGTTATCGTGCCAACACATGACACACCTTAGCACACACACACACGCAAACACACAGCGTTACACAATTGGTTTTAGGAGTTTGTCATGATTAAGGTTTATTAAGACATTTGCTTATGGAAAAAACATTCAGAAATATATATTTTTTTGTATTTTTGAAAGTTTTTTTTTTAATATATACACAACATAGCACTAAAGATTAAATAATAATTAAAGCATGTTTGCATGATAAGGCACTGAATGCTTTATTACAATGACCAAAACTAAACAGACAATTAGATTATCAATTAAAAGAGAGACCAGGAAATTAAAAACACAGCTAATAAGCTTTAATGTGCATTCACTGTTACTGATGTGAGGCCTTTGTGAAGAGAAAGCACACTTTAATGTGAAACAACCTTTTGTCTATGAAAGGCAGGATTTGAGTTTTCTTGAAAATCTTCAGTAACTTTGTTCTGGGAAGATATTCAACTCAAATTGTGTGTAACTCCTGAAAAGCTAATCCATTTAGAGCACTTAAGGAGTTATTTGACTTTTTGAGCTGCTGTAAATTAATACTGGACTGATAGATGTACACCCGTCACTTTGAATTTCACCATAAATGTATTGTATTTAGCCATATTCTGGAGACTGTTTCTGCCATTCTGAGCACACTGATGAGGCGATTTGATAAGGGTCTGTCGTTTTTTTTCACCTTCTTATGCACTGAAAACTTTACTGTTGGAATCAGTATCATAAAACTGATCACCACCCTTAGTTGTCTGTGAAGACACAAGCTACACATTTCATGGAAATAATGTTGCTTTCAGACCTAGAGTTGTCTTGCTTTGGTCTGAATCAGGGACTAATTTTGTTACAAAGTCACATAATTGCCTAGAGTTGGTTCATGTTCTTGCGGCAGCATTCACAAGTGGACCAGATAAAATGCCTGCGAGAGAAAGCTGCTCTTGATTGGTCAGAATTTCACCAATTTGCGACACTTTCTAATGTCACAATGGAGGGACAACTACGAAGGTTGATTTTAGCGCTGCTCATCGTGGACTATATTGCTTGCATTGTTCATTTGAGTCAAAGCATACAGTTTGAAAGTTTGCTCCAACTAGAAAACAATGTTTTGATGCATTGGATGTGCTGAATGTGCATATTAAGGCAGTACAGGAGGAGGCGCACATTAATAATCCTCCAGGACTGTAACATGCTCATGTTTAACCCAAACAATGTGCCATGTGACTGCAGTTGGTTCCTATAAATGTCGGAACACGTTCTCACAACAAACGAACCGCACCAGATTTGTTTGTAACTGGACTGAGACCACCTCTTCAAGAAGGTCTCAGTCCGGTTGTTTGGTGCACACCCAAGTACGATTGCTGTGCTCACACCTGCCCAAACGAACCGCACTTAGGGGGCAAACGAACTTGAGTTTGAACCGACCAAACTGGACAGTGTGAAAGCACCCTAAATGGTAATGGACTGCACTTCTGACCACTCAAAATGCTTTTTACACTACATGTCACATTCACCCATTCACACACACAGTCACACGCTGGTGGCCGAGGCTACCATGCATTGTGCCACCTGCTAATCAGTAACCATTCACATGCGTTCACACACCAATGGAGCAGCCACCGGGAGCAATTTGGGGTTCAGTATCTTGCCCAAGGATGCTTCGTCATGCAGACTGGAGGAGCCAGGGATCAAGCCGGCGATCTTCCGATTCATGGACGACCTACTGTACCTCTGAGCCACAGCTGCCCCAAGTCAATAAGCCTGATTCATACTCAAAAGATTAATTCAGAGAGGAGCGTCTCTTTTTAAAGGACCTGCATGAACCCACACAGGTGTTTTAATTTAGGCAATTAGACCTCTGCTCAGGTCAGTGCTGGAAATCACACTGGAATACAGCTGAGCTGGTCTATTAGATCTTTCTCTATTTTATCATTTTATTTATTGTAATTTTATTTTAAGTTTGTGCAGCTGTAAGTAGCTTCTGTATTTCCCCTTTGTGCATTGTATTGAGGGAAAATAGTATACTTTTATTTTTATTACTTCAGTGAACAGGGACTCATCGATCAAGTCCTAAAAATAGAGTGAAACCATAAATGTGAGGTATGGAAATAGGACATGACTCAAATAAAAATAATAGAGGTCTAAGGTATCCAGTTTTAACAGGTGCAACAGCATCAGAGTGATGAAGATGTCCACACAAACTGGAGGCTCTAATCAGGTGAGCAAGTAAACACACCTGTGTGTGTGTGTGTGTGTGTGTGTGTGTGTGTGTGTGTGTGTGTGTGTGTGTGTGTGGATGCTTTCTTAATATCAAACCTGTTGCTGTTAAATGCAGGTTAAAGAGGCTTTTATTGGATCAAAGTTTTTCCATACTATTGTTTCATCTTTGTGTTAATAATTGAAAAAAATAAAATAAAAAGGACAAGATAAAAGACATTACATTCAAGAAAGCTTTATGTGTTTTAACATATGATACATATTCTGTGACCCTTTGCTACTTGGGCAGCTTGTTTCAAAGCCTTTTAACACCCTAAGTTTAAAGCGCCCTGAGGATCTGAGGCTGCACACTGGCTCAAAGAGAATTAAAAATATAGCCTGGGGCCATGTAATCATGTTTTAAAAGTGAGCACTATCATCTTAAAATAAATGTGGAACAGGTAACCAGCAAAGAGACGCCAGCATTTCATCTTTGTAGCTTTTAACGTCCTAGCTGGTGCATCTGGCAATGTGACAGAGAAATGTGGCTGATACCAGGAAGAGAGAGGATAGCGGTGTGTAAATGTGGTGAGAGACACACAGGATTGGTTTTATGAAGATCACCAACTGCCGCTTCATTTAGATCACCAGATTCACCATATATGTTAATCTCCAGTGTCTGTAATGTCTGCTTTAGATAAAAATGCTTTGAACAACATGTCAATGAAAGAACTTATTTACCGTTTCCTCATCACAACATCATAGCCTTTTAACCAGCCAGCCATCTCCATTTTGTTCAGCAAAGTTTGTTTGGTATTTTTTTTTAGCTCCCTACAAGTCAGCATTTCCCTCACCATTTTTCCTACCAATTGGTTCTCTAAAAACCTCCAGCACATTCTTATGTTCCGGCTCAGCAGGATAAGCTATAAAACTGCAGTTCATTTGTCTCCTCCGCAGATGGAGTATGTAGATGGTTACTGCTTCTTTCTGTGTTTTAGTGCTGTGGGCTGTGGTGTGGTATACGGTCATGCAACTCAGCCTCCTCCTCCTCCTCCTCCTCCTCCTCCTCCTCCTCCTCTGCTGCATAGTTAGCCAGCTCTCAGCTGGCAAACTCCCCTTCAACTTCATTTTCCCCACACAGGAAAGAAGCATGCCAAATGGACCATATATGAGAGTGTGTGTGTGTGTGTGTGTGTGTGTGTGTGTGATATGTGACAAAAGTGAAGAGCTCCAGTCACTGAAATGCTTTCCAGAAGCCTAGCTCATTTGCAGGTTTGATTTGGTAAAGGAACTTGTTTATTTTGAAACTGTGAGAATTGGATACAGAAACCCTACAAAAATATGTTGTGCTAAAAAGTGTTACCATTGCTGAATAGCATTATAAGCAGCTAAATTGAGTTTTCTCATGTCTCTTTGCAGAAGCATTCTGAGCTGTGTTAGTCACAAGAGGACCTTGTGTCAGGGTGCCAACAGCTTGAGGCAAGTTAGATTTTAACTTTAGGGTTAGATTTTTAAGACTTTTTATGCTTCTTGGAAGGATATTTAAGACCAGTGTAACAGTAACCAAACCAAAACATCAATTACTCAGGGGTTAGGGACAATTTTGCCTGTTTTATTGTAAAACCCATTTTCCACTGTGTAAAAAAACGCTAAGACTGGCTGACATCGAGCTTTTCAATGTAATGAGAAAGGTTAGAATTGCCACTCACACCTGGGTGAAATTACTCTGCAGTAGTCACAAGTATTTATCAGCTCCAGCTCTGATCAGCATTGATAGAAACACAACACCTAGGTGTACACACGAATTTTAGCCCTGGTGAGATGTAAGGATTAGCCACTACAAAATACTGTCTGTCATCTTTCCAAATTAGCATGCACTGAGTTTGAAAGAGAGACTGAATAAGAGTATAATATAGAAGAAGAAGTAACAACCATTACACTGCTGCTTTCTACTGTTTACTTACCTGTTTTCTGCCCTGTTCATGACATCAAATGAGGTGCACCAAAAATCCTCTGCACACAGAGAAAGGCATAGCTCTGGTCTGCTGGCTATGGGAAAGGAGTCTATAGCCCATTTTTCATGTTTAAAAAACCTGCATACATAATTTTGGTGGACAAGGAGTAAAACATAAAACATGATTTTTTTTTTTTTGTCTGGAGAAGATAGGTCAGAACAGAACTCGAAAATATCTAGCATTTGTCGACAACTTTTCTTGGCGATTGGTGTGTCTTGCTCTGCATGTTGGATTCCACTGCCTTGATCATGCCGAGTTTGAAAAACTTTGCTTTCTTCATTATGTTGTAATAGCAATGTAAATGCTGACTGGGTTATGTTCAGAGATTTCTTTCAGGTAACGAAACACTACATTCACCACGTAGGCTTCAGAAGGAGGTGTTTTGGGGGGATGGTAGACCTACAACGTGCAGGACCTTGACACCAGAACTTTGGGTTTATGTTCAGACTCCTGTCTTAGGTTAAGCCAACAAAAAAGCACTTCGGTTCAGATGAGGAAATATTCGTGATTTTGGTTAAATGTTTATTTAAAAAAAATCTAATTACTGTATGCAACAGTCACTACAAGTAGTTACTGTATTGTAAGACTGCTTATTTGGTAAAAAGCAACTGAACTACATTCAGTGTAAAATATTTTAGCAACTTGGCAGATACTGAATTACCAACAAGAAATAATGACATGATAATGACATAACATGACATATTGTACAGTGTTGTCAACTATTCTGGAAAATAGTGAAAGCCTCCTATAGAGTTCTCAACAGGCCAAAAAAACTACAACCCAAACTTAACTGACCCACGTGAGTTAATGCCCACACCCGGCCCATCCAAGATCGTCACATAAAATACTGAGCCTGAGCACGACCAAGCCCTACCCCCCCAAAAAGCACTGGCCAGCATCTTATGCCCAGGGCACACGGGCAGTGGGGGTGTGCAACCCATCGGGCTTCTTGGGATTGGTTGGGGTTGGGTCGCAAGATGTTGCAAGATTAAGTCACACGCTAGCTTGTCCATCCATTACGTTTTCTCCGGGTACTCCAGCTTCCTCCCACAGTCCAAAGACATGCAGGTTAATTGGTGACTCTGAATTGGCTGTAGGTGTGAATGTGAGTGTGAGTGGTTGTCTGTCTCTATGTGTCAGCCCTGTAATAGTCTGGTGACCTGTCCAGGGTGTACAGGGTGTCCTCTTGCTCAATGTCAGCTGGGATAGGCCCCCACAACTCCTGACAGGATAAGCGGTTATGGTAAATGAATGAATGAGTGCACTTAACTGACTAGTTTTGTCTTTAGCTATAATTACTTTTCAAGTTCTATTACCTCATTAATAGACATCTAAATCCACCTGAAATCTTTTTGTAGACCATTGTGGAACTGACTGAATAAATCTACTGTGAACAACACTGTTCTCTGAACAGGTTGTTTTCAGTAAGCTCTTACATCTGCAGCCTGAGCCAAACACTGACCTTTAATAACACCATTCAGTTTTCAGTGCCACAGACTTCCCCTGTGAGTCGGTCTTACCTCTCTATACCAGCGTGTCACATTTAGAGATGGATGTTTAGAGCAGCATATTCATCCTCACTGAATAAATCCTTCAGATGTCAACACACTCAAGGACAGGGACTCCCTGAAGTTATGAGCCATCCTTCTTCTGAAGTAATGTTTGTAGCTCTCCTGAGAATAGCTGCCAACATTTCCCTTTGCCCAATAGAGTTGTAATTTAGACATAAAATGCAATCTGTACATGCTGAAGAGAAAAATTCATTTTAGATGCGTCTGACTTTGACAATATTTGCTTCCACTGTCTGGCATTTAAAGTGGCACAAAGGGTGCATGTTTGGGAGACAAATTTCTTTCTTTCAAGTTTTGTTTTATAGGTGATTCTGGGTCAACTCCTGTAAACTGGTGCATACTGTTTGATACCAGTTATACCAGCGGGAGCTGGTATGTCACTGTGTGACATTGTTGTAGCTAAAAATAAATGGATCTGCTGTATTTTATAATAGGATGTGGGTGTCCTTTTGGTTTGACCGGTTTCCCATCTTCCTTTGTTATATTGATGATTTTCTACCATTTTAAATTCCTAATACATGCTAATTTTCAATAATGAGATCTGCGTGACCTCACGCGAAACAGAGCCACGGTTGCCTCGGATACATTTATGCACAAAAGCTGTTTGTTCCTGCATCCTGTTACCTTTTCAGATCTCTGACTGTCGATGAGCTCTGGTATGTGCCGCCAGACAGAACATAATCCAGGTCGAACAAAAGAAGAGGAAGACAAAATGAATCCCTGCTAATACAGCTGAGGATGGTGTAGCAGGATCTCTGGTGACTGGTTTTTTCCTCTAACAATGTAACCACCACCCATGAGGGTCCAGGCTGTCAGGATGTTGAGGACATTTGATGGGCTGCTGGTGAGAGGTGTTTTCATTGCTGAAGGCAAAGTTCCTATTAACTTACATGTACATTGTCCTGCAGACAGTTTGCAGGTAAATTATGGTTCGGTTCTGCACTCCCTTGTAAAGTAAGAATGTTATTAAAACTTTGCGGTACATGTTCCTGATAGAACGTCTCCATGTGTTTGTTACAATCCATGATTTGTTATTGGTACTCTATCATTTCTGTTCAGATCCTTATTTTAACTTTTAAATCGTGCAAATGTTGAAACATGCAAATATGAAGAGATTTTGAAGTATTTGTAACGCAACAGAATTTACTCTACCCATAATAAAAGCTATTACAATATACCTTGATGTGTTACTCATTAATATAGTGTGGTGCAAGTATGTTGTTTCCCAGAATCCTGATTAAACATATTCCAAATAACTTGAGTATATTTTGCAACTTCAGAGCATTTATGGGCTAAGCAGCAGCAATGACAGCTTAGAACCCCGTCTGTCTGTCTGTCTGACCTTGACGTCACTGAGCTGTCTTTTCCTTAAATCCCTTCAGGCTTTACGACCCCCATAATGCAAGGCGTTTTACCTTGGTGTGGGCAGGCAATGATGACATTCACAGGCTTTATTGCACCATAAACCACTTCCACTTCTTACACATCCCCCCCAAACGATGATAAGGTCTTAATCAGAGAACATCAAATGGCTCCAAATTTAGTCAACAACACATCACAAACTTTAGAAGCATTAAGGTCTTTTCAGTGAATCTAATAAAAGTGATGACATTTAGGAAACACATGCAAAAAGCATAAAAGCCAACTCAGATTTTGGCATCAATCAAACACAGCCATCTATCAAAATTGACTGTTTTGAAGAGTTTATTAGTAGAGACTTAGATTGTAGTGAGGGGGAAGAAAATCCTACTTGTTTTGTTTATAGATGAGTTAATAGCTGTTACCACAGACACCATGTTTCAAGGCCTTAACACGTGTATATAAAATGGTAAAATTTCATGGTTAAATCAGTTTAGAGGTAAATTCACACAAATGTAACTGCACAAATCAATCAACTTTGACACATAAATCTCATGTCATGTCTCGTCTCGTCTCGTCTGAAACTGTCTGAACAGTTCTGACCTTTGAGGGAATTGAGAGAGAGAAATGTGTCTAGCTGGCAAGCATGTTTCCACAGATCAGTTCAGTTCAGTTCAGTTTGGTACACATTTTTTCCATTTCCACTGTGATTAGTCGTGGATGGTACCAATGGAACCGTTCCGTACCGTCACCCCTCTGTTGGGGTACCTAGCACACAGATCTGGTACTAAAAGGTGGAGCTGTGAACACTGTAGTCCGTTGATTGGTCAATAGAGGATGGTCACTCTGCTCAGGGCTTGTTTTGTAACCACTGTTCATATCATGGCAAGTTTTATATTAGTAAACTTTAACTATACATATAAAGGATGTCTTGCTGCCTCTAGCAGCAGCTGTAGTCTGAGGGAAAAAAAACTCAATTCACTGGGCCGACTGCTGGCAACTTTTAAGGTGGAACGTTTACTTGTAATGTTACTCAATACAGAAGCTGATGACACAAATCCATCAGCACATCTTAAATTTCAATGTGACAACTTTGACCATACTATTAGTTTTTATTGCCTCTCTTGGATGAATTCTAATCCTCACTTGGAAAGAAAAAGCATCGTGGAGCATTGTTCCTGTGGGCACCAGCCAGCTGTGCTTGCCTGAGAGGGACTAAATGCTTAAATATCCCATCTAGAGAGACTCTCACTGCAGCCTGTTCTATTTTGTTTTGTAAATGTCGGCGTGCGGCCTCGTTTTGTGGACAATAAACAAGGAGCAGACGTTCCATCTATGATTAAATAAAGCGAGTGCTTGACGGAGCAGTGGGTGAAAACAACCTCACCCACATTTACAGGCACCGTTGCTGTGGAAACGCTAAATGGACCTAGGGTCTGGGTACCATGTCTAAAGGGTTACTTTTGGTTCCAAAGGTACCATACCAACAGTGTTTGGTGGAAACAAGGCTTTAGTGGGTTGCTCACCAGCTACAGTATCTAATTAACTCCCCCTGCTAGCAGTCAATACAGTACCAAGCCCCTTAAACCACATTTAACAAAGACATGTGGATGAATATCCCTGTGCCCTTTTCTGGTGTTTCCAGGCCTTAATTCATTTAAAGTTCATCATGAATAACTGTCTAAAACATGACTTAAGACTGAAGTCTTACATGGCTTCATAAAATGTATTCCCTATTCAGCCATTAGAGTACTTCACTTTCGCTCTATTCATTAAACTACAGTGCTGTGTGAAATACACTGATGGATCAATGGCCTGACCCTTGGATAACATGCAAGCTAACAGCCCATGCTTCAGGTTGTTTAAGGTCATTTTATCAGACAGGAAGAAAAAGGGTGGTTGGTTCACGTCCCCTGGGCCATAACACGGAGTAAAACGTGTTCAGTCATTCATTCTACACGTTATTTAAGTCTCAGCTGAGCTGATCTCATTGGAGAATGTCACCAGATGCGTGCCTCACTAGCTGTGTCCATCAAACAGTCGTGCAGATCTTAGGAAAACTTAAATTACCAAAAATTTTGGTGTACAAATTAGAATCACCCCTTGAACAAAGACTGGAATGAACTGAAATATAAACACTGTAATGTGAACATGATCTAATGCCTACATGTTTTGATCCTTTGGCCCGCTATCATTCATGACGCCTGAGGCAGCCTCCTGCGTTGTATCCTAATGCAGAAGGGGTCAGCTTAAGTCTTGTGGTTTTGTTTCCTCCTCGATGAAAGCATTTGAGTGTATTCACCCCATTCATCTTATTAAAGCCAATTTCACGAAGGCTTAACCTGTTTTGAAGTGAACATGTGTGCTTGGGTGGATTTGTTTGTATGTGTGGGTGCATATAGAGAAATAAGTGGAGGACATCCAACTACATTTGAAAGTGATTAAAAAATCCTGCTTCTTATCAGGATTTAGCTGTACCTGTAGTTTATTATGTGGCAAAACGGGAAATTCTGTTAAAACATTTTTAACTTGCCATTTAATGTCAATTTAATTTGAATGTTGCATGTCTTGGCATGTTTTAAAGGATATTTACATTTTTCTTGTTCTTTTGTTTCACTTCCCAGTGAAAAATTGGATCCTGTAGCACATAATTTTCTTTCAATCACAGCTCCATCACACCTGGTTGGCCAAAGGCCCTCGTGCAAGTAATCTAGAATGCGAAATTCCTTCTCAAGTGTCTTTATATTTAAACCATTATGTTGACCATAATACACTTCGTAGATGAAGGCTCTGTACTCAGGAATGGATGGATGACCAGAGCAGAAGCCAACTGGACATAGAGCCAAATTGTCTCTGGTGCTTTGGAGAGAGAAAGGCAGCATTGTTGTTCACTCTCGCCTCCCGCAGCGTGAAGCTCTGGGTCTGTTCCACAAGTGGATGCTGTGCTTTTCTCTTCACACTCAACTATGGCCAAGAGCTTAAATAAAGAAAGACAAGCAGGAGGTTTTTCAGGGAGAAAAAAAAATTCTTTCTACATTTTCAACCATGTGTATTCAGACAAATTAAACCATTCAGACGGATTTCTATAGGCTTTCACCTGTTCAGTGATTTGAAAAATGCATGAGCTTCATCTCTTGCTATGCAGCAAGACTACAGCTTTTGAATGGGTTGCTGCAACATCAACATTAATGTAACTTGTATTTAAAATCTTATATTTTATTATGCCACACTAAATTGCTCCTCAGTGCTCAATAATCCTGTAAACTTATGCTGAAATTTGTTACCAATCTGTGTCCATTCAGAAACTGAAATTACATCACTTGCATCACAGTTGGCCAGGAGTAAACTTGAGGGAAGTGTTGGCATAAAGTGGACAGTGCAGTGCAACTCTGGCATGTTGATAATACACTCGTGCCTCCTCCTGTCAAGGCAAGGAAAGTTTATTTGAATATACTTTCAAACACAGACACAATTTATAGTCTTTCACATAAGGGGAAGAAATACATTTGGACTGTATTTAAAAATGTAGTGAAACAGAAAATAGAACATTACATAAATAATGTGAGTGCATAATCAGACTGCGTCTCTCGCAGGGGCAGGTGATATGAAAGAACTTTGTATAAAGGAGAATTATAGCAGGAGAGCTGTCGGCTACCATCATAATAATTTGTTTAAAGTGCTTCTAGGGAAAAAAAGTTTGTCTAAATAATGATGATTGGTTGATGTCAAGATTGTTTGCAAACTAGCAGCCCACAAGCAGCATATTAATCATATCCTTGACTGCAGCAACAGTGCAGCTGAAGCTGATCAGACTGTAAGGTGATGTCAACTACTCCTTTAGCTGTAGGGCAGAAAAGACTGATAGGACAAATGATGAAGCTCGTGGCGAAACTGTTTGCTTTACCTGCAGTTTCCGAGGTAAAGAATGAACTGAGAGCCTCGGCTTTAAAGCCGACATGGCAGGCTGTTTGCGTGCAGTGTTCATATGAAGACCTAACAAAAGTAATGCACCACAATTCATACAGTATTTAACTCACATAATCATGAGCCAGTAATTCATATATAGCCTCTTGGGAAGGCTGCGATCATGTGACCAATGTGCTGAAGGGAATAGGAGAGGGAAGTAGTATAAAGTCCAGCTCTATGCAGAGTCTACGCCATTGTGAGCATTTATACTTGTGCAGTGTCTGTGTCAATCTGCAGTAACACCTCCAAAACACTGGTCGGTGGCGGGGTTTCTGTGAAGTGCTGTAAAGTTTAGTTGATTCAAAACACACATTAAATATGATTCAAACACAAGTACACAAATTGGCTTCACTATAACTCGTAGCATTCACAGACAAAGCACTTGTCTTTTGCTGGACACATTTTCCCCACAAATACAACATGCTAATGTTTTTAGCACAAGCCTATGGCATTTTACATTGTATAAATTAGCCTAGCAGCTAGCACTCTTTTCCTTTATTCATATGAAGCCAAGGGCAACAGCAACATTTAACAAAGGTAACATTGTTCAATTCTGCTCCATTACAATTAACAAGGTTTACCAACAGAACAACAATCTTATACTAGTCGTATCCGAGGGAATATCATTAGTTCTGAAGGTATTTGGTTATAAACCAAAGTATTAGACACATTCAAGTTTTGACTTGATGATGACACCTAAGTTAGGAGATCTCCAAAGTAATTTCTATTCACTAAGAAGGGAACATAAAGGTGTGTACCACACATAGTGGCAGTACATCCAACTATCATCCTCTGGCAACCATGAATGTCTATACAAAGTTTTATTGACCCTGACAGGGAAATTGGTTTGCAGCCAGGATTCATATATAACACACTAATACTGATAGAAAACAACAAGTTTTCAAGACCTAGTTTACAGTGAGGTTCTACAGTGTCCAGATCAAGAATGCACACAAGATACAAAAGGTCAATGTTGAGATATTTCAGTCTGGACCAGAACAGTGGAGCAACTGGTATTAACAACAACTGTAAAAACAGATTCTGTTTGCTCCACAGAAAATGCGTAGAGAAATTGTTTCTTTATACTTATCAAGAGAAGCTAAACAACGTCCTGCACAGGGCCCTTAAACTCTGGAGCGAGCCCTGTGCAGGGAGACAGCCCTTGGCGCAGTGATCCATGATGGCGATCTAATGGTTTGTGGGTTGGGAGGGAGGGGCGGGACCTTCTTGGTGCTTTGTGACCTGAACATGTCTTCCTGATAAACTGTCAAGGGGCTCTGGTGAACTATCTACATTCTGCGGAGGTGAAGGATGTTGGTGTGATGGCCTCACTATCATCATTCATCAGCAGCAGGATGGTCTGCAATCCATATTTGTTGGTCACCTATGTATTTATTCTCTCTGGATGGAATCGTATTTTTAATCCATTCTGTAGACACCGTCTTCTTAATTTTGGATGATGAAAATCATTTATGGCCACTGCTAAAATATAGCCAACCTAAAAAAAGAAACCACCTGTGTGCTAGAAAGAAAATATACCACTCTTAGCTGTTCAATTACCTGTTCTCATCTAATTTTCTCCAACACTGTGTTATTCCTACACACTGACCTTTAAACATGTATTGGACACAATTATAGACGTTTCCATGGTCAAAATACATCAAATTATGTGGAAGAAACATACTCGTACAAGAAAGCTGACATTTGTGTGGACAGCAAGGCAAAAAAAAAAAAAACTTTACACTGAATGTTAATACAGCATGGGTCTTCTATGTAGCACACTTAAAAAGGCAATATCCTTTTAAAAGCAGCTAAATACTGATGAAGAAGTCTCTTTTTAGATTTGCTCACTTCTAATAAGCCACCACTATACTTAACAGACATTTTGAAAAACAATGGTAGAATTAATCAGTGTAATAAAAGCTTTGATACGCTGGATCACAAAGGAACAAAGTACGATAAGCAGAAATAGGTAAGAAACGTAGCAACTCAGTCACCAGAAGAAAACCACAAATAGGTTACATTCACATTTCATATGATTCATATCAGCATTTCTACAATGATGTAGTAAACCAGCTGACTTTGTAATTGGGGGATGGAGAATGGCATGTCATCCAGCGAGATGCTTGCCAAGGTGCAGACCACTGCTTAACACTAACAAACAGCAAAACTGTTTGTGTTTTAGCAGCCCCTCACTGCTTTTCCAAAGAGGGTAGTGGCAAGAAATGCGGTTCAGTCAGGAAGGCTTTGGTCAAAGAAAACTTTATTTCCATTTGCAGTATTATATTGGAGGTATGGCTCTGTTCTGGGGCCTCTCTGCCTTTCCTCAGGCCAACGCAGAAAGCCTCCTCCACGCGCCTATTTGGAAAGCCTAAGGCAGGGAGAGCACACCTTCCTGCCCTTCCATGCGCCTACATGGAAAGCCTAAGGCAGCGAGAGCGGCAGCAAAGACCCCCGGGAACAGAACAGAGCAGCATCAATGACAAACAGAAATGACACTGATAAGTCAGACACAGCATGAAAAGGAGGAGCTGGGGTGGAGGCGGGTTGCAAAGCATCTTGCAGAGGAAGCAGCAACAGTAGGCAGGCCAGAGCAGTTTAAATAGGGCGCCCTGAATGAGATTCACCAATTGGTTGCATAGAAAGGAATCATGTGATCTGTCAGCTGACTCCCTTCCATCAATCAGCTGCTCCATCAGTTGATTGGGCTGTTTGAGATCAGCTGATGTAGCTGGGATGTGAGCTGAGCCTGACATCATGTCCTGCCTGAACTAACGCTATGCTCAATTTGTTTTTTACCAGGACATTGCTGTGTTCCCAGTGGGGATAGTGCCGCTAAAACTGGGTATTTAAACCAAACCACATGTTAACCACAGCATTATTGAAACTTATACTTTAAGTTTCAACATATTAGCTACATAATAATGTACAGTGTACATTTAACATATTCCTGGTTTGCAGAAATGTACAATGCCAACATTTTTTCTGGAGATTGGGTTGAAAGTAGAGGAAAGAGACAAAGAAATTGACTTGAGAACTGTACGGTTTTGACTCAAAACATCACAAGATCATAAAAGATGATGCAGTGCTGTATCTAAAAATACACTTTTTCTGCTACTCCACTTCATTTTAAAGGGAAATATTGTATTTTTTTCCTACTGCATTTATTTGACATCATAGTTACTAATACTTTACAAATTAGGATTTTATACATGACAATAATTATATTATGTATGGGAAAGGTGTTGCTCAAAGACTTACCTGTCAATACTTTTTTTTTTTTTTTTAAATTTCATACCCTATTTAACGTCCACTACAAGTGAAGTATTTTTACAGTGTTGTATGGCTACTTAGACATACATTTTTCTTACCCACACAGGTATTTTCACCTTCTCATCTGCCTGATTTGAACTCACATTAAAGTGTGGGTGTATATG
This sequence comes from Cephalopholis sonnerati, assembly GCA_019142605.1. Taxonomy (NCBI): domain Eukaryota; kingdom Metazoa; phylum Chordata; class Actinopteri; order Perciformes; family Serranidae; genus Cephalopholis; species Cephalopholis sonnerati. The sequence continues at coordinate 24,653,432 of JAGQAX010000003.1, read as the reverse complement.
TTTACCTTTATTGGCCTCTCCTTTCCTGAGATTTTTCTTATGTGTGCTCTACTCTCCGTTCAGTTCAAGAAAATATCACTGCTGGTGCTTTTAAGGCATACAAACAGTAAATATACAGATAATAAGCACACAAAAAGGGCGGAGGGTGAAATTTCAGTGTTTTGTGCTGATCTCTTGGGTGCTGATTACCGGATCTATATGGCCTCGCACCTAAGTATGCTCCAGCGTGTGATTATGGAAAGTAAGAATTTATGTGAATAAGCAGAACTGCTAAACCCACACACCTGAAAGCCACAGGAAGCCTGCAGACACCTGCTGTGAAAAGCGCAGGGTGAGTCAACATGAAGCTAACTCACTTTTCAGTTCCTTCCATTTATCACACACACACTGAGTTTCCTTGGCCGTTTGTCCTCTCTTCGGGAGCAGCTACAGCAAATGAGTAAAAATCACTGAGGTCAGTACCACTCTATGGATTCTTTTAGGCCTAAATAAGCCTGGACAATAATGATGTCCTTGTTTCATAATTTGTAGTATGCCTGTGCCTGGACACAGAACCGGCAATCTCAAAGGACCGTTAGCCAGAAGAATATGATGAATATTGCATGGCTTGTTTGGAGAGGCCTTTTAGGGGGTAATTGTTCCAGCAAAACAACTAATGCGTCTGCTTAAATCTGAGACAACCAATGTCCGTTTAAGGTATTCACAGCATGCAAATGCCCATCGCTAATGCATTAATAATTATCTCACTTCACACAGTGCCACTGTCTCAATTTGCTGTGCAGCAATGTAGAATTTCCAACCTTGCTATCTCTCAAACAGAGCAAACAATAATTTGTATTTTTCCCATTGACGCTGTGGATATGTATGCTGCAGCTGATAAGTCAGCATTAATAAATTATTGTCCTTTTGAAGCAATTGTTGGAAGAAAATAGTGCTTAAACATGTAAAAACAGTGGCAACTTTCTCTCAGTGAAAAACAATATGTTACCAACCACAGCTATTAATCACTATTTGATGAACTTGCAGCCATTGTAAGTCTATGGCTCAATGAATAGAACTCAACAGGAAGAAACCAGCAACAAAATAACAGAAAATGACACAAATTATAAAATAAAACTATAAGTGTGTAGCTGTTGGGCTTGGTTAGAAGTAATAAGTCTACAGCCACAGAAAGCTTTCAGAATTCTGTAGATAATGCTGAACTTTTACTGTTCAACCCAGAAGGAACATTAGATTTGTTGATACAGCAATAAAGCTGACAGTTGTGCGGTATTGTTACAAAGATGTACAGTATCTCTATGAAGGGCTCTCTTGGTATCGAGCATAAAAACAAACTGGAGTGGATGTGAGTCATCTGTGTTAAGTACAGAACACATTCCTCAGAAAATGACCCACATGGGTATAAATCAGTGTGACTGTCCCTCTACACCGGCCCACACTCGCCTCTCCTACAGAGCTCCCACTCATCACATCCCTACATTGCGGGGGTCATAACACACAGGTCTTACTGTGAAATTAATAAATGCGCTATAAGACACGGTAGCTGCCACAGTGGTGCTTACATCAGGATGGTGAACAGCTGTATCCTTTGAATGCTATTCAACATTGCTTATTATTATTAAAGCACAAATTGCAGTGTTATTATTTTGTATGTTTGTGGTATCAAAAGAACAAATATGTGGGTATAGAGACAGATATCTAGGTTAGGGAATAAGGGGAAAACATTACTGTGTGTAAGAGGGAAAATAGTGAAAGTATTTCCTAAAATATACAACATTCAAAAATATAATTACAGGGTAACACAATATGGGAAATGGGAGAACAGGATAATGTTATTGCAGTGAATTTAGTTAGGGCATAATTTTCTGTATTTCAAAATGATTATATACTTATCAATGAAATTTGCTTTAGGAAGTTGTAAATATTTTTAAATGAGAGGTACTTATTATTTATATTGTGGACAGTAATACCGCTGCTAGGGAACAAAACATTAAGTTAAGCCAGGGAAGAAGGGTGCAACTCTGTAGCTATAACTTTAATGTGTATGTTGTTAAAATGATAATAAAATGCTGGTGTAACACAGGTTGGTGGAGTCCAATGTCAGATACAGTCATCACTAATGTTGAACAGGGACCTAAACAAGCTTTTGTGTCTTGTTATATCATTGGATTGTGAGCAATAAGGGCTGAATACATTTACTTTCCCTCAGAAGCAAATCGTATAGAACATAAAGAATAATGTGATGAGCTACTCATCAATTTGACAGATTTCATGTCAGTGTTCTGTTTTTTTTTTTTTTTTTTTTTTACAGCTTTTTGCCATCAGCTTTTTTAACCCTCCTCCTCCGAGTGTGTCGGCGGCGACACATTTGCGCAGGCGCACTTTGTATTACCGTAATTTCGCGACCATTTGTCCTATCAGAAAAATCTAAACGGCCTCTGAAAGCTGAGAAGTTGCGCTTCACAGCCAACAGAGGGTTATTACGGTAGTTCCATTCGCGCTGTTGCAGGAAGCCCGCGAATCCGCCCCTTTGTTCTCCTCCCCCCACACACAGACTCGTAGTAGAGCGGAGTTGAGAGAGCGAACAACAGAGCGAAGGAAGTAGTAGAGAAGCGATTTTATTGAGAAAAATGTCTGGAAGACGGTCGTCGAGGGTGGTAAAACCTCCACTGAGGTTCAGGGAGGAGCTGGAGGAAGATGGAGCAGCGGAAGGAGGAGTTTCTGGCGAAGAAAGGTAACGTTAGACCTGTTGAATTTCCGTGTTGAATTTCTGAATGAATGAAGCTCTCTCCAGCTAGAGAAAGTTGAATTGAAGCTAGGTGGTATTTAGTTTCTACTTTGTATACGATATTGTGTGTGTAAATTGACCATTTTATTGTGTGATCACTCTTAGAACAGTGTTATAAGTCAGTAGGTTTGTACAACGTATGCGTAATTTTACTTCGTGCGCAAATGTGCGCCTGACAAAATATAGCGCATGCATTTTCTGTTTAGTGACTTCTTTAGTGTAGTGTTAGCTAGTGGTGATTGTATGTATATGGATATGTTTCACACATCCGACCGTGTAAAATGTTTGCTGTATATACCATGAATTGTATTTCCTGGATGATGTGAATAAACTAAACTAAACTAAACATGTTTGCACAGTGTACTATGCCTTGTTTGTACTCTAAAGTGTGAACCAGCTGAATAGTTTTCTCCACTACTTTCAGTTTGTCTTGTGAGGAGGAGCAACCATCCTCAAGTGGGAGACCTGGGCGTGTGAGAGGCAGAGGATGCACTCGGAGCCGTGGAGAGAGAGGCAGTGGGGATGCTGGAGGTTCTGGTGATGCTGCCAGAGACCGGAGCCGCTCACCACTTCAGCCAAGATGGAGGACCGAGGCAGAACCTGATCATGGAGTACCGCAACCACCGAGGTTCTGCCCCAGGCGTACCCCTGGTGTCCAACCCCCCCTAAATGTTGGAAACCCATCCCCAGGTGAAATTTTTGGGCATTTTTTTGATTCGGCAGTTCTGAGAGTCCTCAGTGAAAATACAAACAAGAACGCTGCTGTAAACCTGGGGAAAGGGAAAAAGTTCATCTGGACTGACACAAGCCCAGAAGAAATCCAGAAGTTTGTGGGCATGTTGCTTTACATGGCGATCCTGCGCCTGCCAAAAATGAGTGACTTTTGGCGCAGAGAGACTATATATCATGTTCCCTTTCCTGCCACTATCATGCCACGTGACCGCTTCATGGCCATTTTGGCAAATTTACACATGAGTGACCCAGCTGCTGACAGAAGCAATGAGGAGAAAAAGGGGAGTGATGATTACGACCGCCTCCACCGGGTCAGACCTCTAATGGACATGATTGCAACAAGAAGCAAAGCCATCTACCATCCACGGCAACATCTCTCAGTGGATGAGAGGATGGTGGCGACGAAAGCCAGGCTTAGCATAAAGCAATATATGAAGGCCAAGCCGACGAAGTGGGGGCTGAAATTTTTTGTGCTGGCTGACATAAGTGGCTACACAATCGACTTTCAGCTGTACACCGGCAAAAACAAGACAGCTTCAGGAAAGGGGCTGTCTTTCGATGTTGTGGCTAACCTGGTCAGAAAGGACTACCTTGGGTCGGGGTATGTCATCTATACAGACAATTTTTACACCAGTCCGCTCCTCTTCCAGCACCTCAGTCAGCAGGGATTTGGGGCATGTGGGACCTACAGGCAGGGGAGAGTTGGTGTCCCCACCACCCTCGAAAATGCCCTCACGAAAAAATCCCCACGCGGCAGCATTCGGTGGATCAGGGACGGAGAGCTGCTGTTTGTAAAGTGGATGGACACCAGAGAGGTCTCCCTGTGCTCCACCATCCACCCTGTCTACAGTGGGGACACAGTACAGCGCTGGCAGAAGAACCAGGATGGAAGAGCGCAGCAGGTCTCCGTCCCCAGGCCCACCACCGTCACCGAATACAACAAGTACATGGGAGGAGTGGACACATCCGATCAGCTGATTGGAACGGCGTCGGTGCATCGAAAGACCAGGCGATGGCCCACAACCGTCTTCCAGCATCTGGTGGACATCGCTGCAACAAATTCGTTTGTCATCCACAAGGATCGGTGTCGCACCATGCAGCAGAGGCCCATGACGCGCCAGAACTTTCAAGAGGAACTTGCTGCACAGCTCATGGGAGTCTCCATAAAAATGCAGCCCCAGAAGGCCACAGGAGGGAAACATCTCCCTGTCCCCACAAGCAGTGGACAGACGAAGGCCCAGAGAGCCAGCATGGGGCGACTGCGCTGCAGACTTTGTAAAAGGAGCACTGCCTGGAAGTGCGAGACCTGTGAGGTGGGCCTGTGTCTGCAACCGGACAGAAACTGTCACTGGCAGTACCATCAAGCCATATGAAGGGACTGTGTCTACAGCCGGAGGGAGAGAGTTGGAGAAAAATCACCTGTAAATAGTTTTCATTTTGTTCTGTTTTTGCACATTGAGAGACAAAGACTCAAAAATTTTATTGTAAATATGTTTTATACTGTTCTAAAAAAAAATCACCTGTATATAGTTTTCATTTTGTTCTGTTTTTGCACATTGAGAGACAAAGACTCAAAAAATTTTATTGTAAATATGTTTTATACTGTTATAATGCCAAATTTATTATGCAGAATCAGTTGTTCATGTACCATTGCAGTGTTTTTTCCTCAGTTGGGAGAGTTAGGGAAAAAAACGCCTGTATATAATTTTCATTTTGTTCTGTTTTTGCACATTGAGAGACAAAGACTCAAAAGACTTTATTGTAAATATGTTTTATACTGTTATAATATCAAAATTATTTTGAAAAAAATGTTTTTCATGTCCAATTGCTGTGTTTTTTCCTCACTAAATCTCTAAAACCAAATTTCGTTTTTTGTTTTTTCTTCATTTAAAACTGTTATTACACTCTTATAACATGCAGTGAATTGTGAATACCTGTCAGATATTGAAAGTTCAAAGTGTTCTGGAAAAATAGGCAAAATGACTTCCTCACAGGACATTTTCAGGCCCTTTTATAGTCAAAATAAGCAAAAAAATCCAGGCGGACATGTTGAGGATTAGGTGTTAAAGGGTTAACTGAAATTACATTAAAGAAAGGAGTGACATATAATTACTTATTCTTGCTGTAGCAGCCAGAGTAAGTCTACTGATGCTATTTCTGGCATTTGAGAATATCTTATTCTCATTCATGAAATCTGTGAGTAGATTTGCACATAAAAAATCTTGGCACTAAAAACCTTCACCGGATTCATGAAGGTGCATCCTACTGACCTGCCAACATGGAGCAAACAAAGAAAGAGAAGGACAGAAAAACCTGTCTGAGACTGAAGTTATTTTAGGTGAAGTAGGGCTGAGATTTTTTTTTTTTTTTTATTAAAAATATATTTTCATTATTGGTGGTGTGACAGGAACAGGTAGATAGAAAGGCCTGGGGGGAGGTAACGGATGTCCTCTGTTGTAGGAACCATACAATAAGTTAAATTAAAGTGTTTTGATATGAAACTTTATGTGAAAAAGAAACGCATATGTGCACACAACACAAAAAACAACAGCTCCAGGCGGAGGCTTTTCCCAGCCTCTTTCAGGAATTATTCCTGACTGAGACAGCAACATGCCTCCACTGGAGCAGTTAACAGCAAACTCAGAAGCTTAGGTAATGTTCGGTTATATTAAGTGTTAAATCACTATCCATTCTGACAGCCATCACTGGAGCTCTCTCTCCTGATTGAATCAAGTAGAAAACACATGTATGAAGTTGATTTAAATAACTCATTCACATTTTTAAGAAACCTAATCTGGATCTGCTAATCGCCAATTAGTTTCTCTTAATGTGTTATATTTCTAATCTTTAGTCATGTTTAACTCGTGTTTCAAAGGCATCTGCATATTGTGAACACAACAGAGCACAACACAAAGTAAAATTGAAATTTCTAAAAATGACAAGTGAGAATGATGTGTAATCCTCATTTACACCAGCACTATGAGCAGTCCGAAGCCAGTAGATTCTGTTAGTATCCAAAAAAGACTGGAGCTACTAACGTGTTGATAAATGCTGAAATACACATAAATTTCCTTCTGCAAACAGTTTCTACACAAATTCATTCTGCTCACGTTTCATGAATGAGACCAATTATCTGTAACCTAGTTAGTCAATCTTGATTTAACATTATTTTGTCAATTACAGTTTGGCTACTACAAGGTCAAGAATTTCTTTACAGTCAAAATACGGCTTTAAGTTTACAGTATAAAATTGTACAGTATAAAAATTGTTTTCCCTTTTAAGGCATACAACAACTCTGGTTATCTCTGTATTAATCATCTTCCCAATGTATAAAGGAATAGATGAGTCTTGATAAAGATGCCAAACTCTTAATGAATTTAGATGGTTAGGTTGGCATCAATTGCTAACATGTAAACCTAAAATAAGTTTCTAATTGGGACACAGAATTTTGGCTCAGATTATGTGAGGCTTCTTGTCATCACTGTAATGATATCTGCTTGTTTGATTATAGATCATATGTAGTTTGTGAGTTTTGCTTGATTATGTCTCTTATTGGAAGTGGCCTTCAACTGACAAGCCGAAAAACTCTCGTTTCAAACTGTTTCCTTTTTCTCTTCTCAAAAGTTGACATAAGAACACATTTACACAGTAGAGCTTGTTGGATTCTGGTAACCCCCTCGCAGCAGAACACAGCCAAAAACGCCTCTTTGTACAGTTACCTCCAGGTTAATTAACACATGGAGAAGGAGCCATCTCCCCTGACTGCCACTCTCAGAATAGTCTCCTGCCAAAAGCAGCTGCAGGTGGGCCAACCAATGAGCACAAACAAATCCTGCCTTTGTAGGTTACATTAATTGCATCCCACTCGAACAGAACATACCACCACCAGGTGCTGCAACCAGATGGGCGTGTGAATGCCATCTCACAGCCTGGCTCCACACCAAAATTCAAATGCGGCCTCGGTCATAATCATTTGTCACTCTCTTTGTATCAAGAGAAATTTTTGTTTGACAGGGTGCCAAGAGAACTGCTGAGGTGAGGCTAGAGCCCAAACAAAAGCAATTTCAGCACCATTCAGTGTTGTATACATCTGCACTTTTTATTTTTATCAACATAAAAAGCGATGTGAGGCTTAACTTGAAATGTTTTGTTCTGTCAGTATCACCTTATCCAACAATCTACTGAACCTTGTCTGTCTTCTGTGTCTTTGACCTCAAGGTCGTGTCTCATTTTTGATGTGGTGCTATGAACGATGCTCCCCCTCCCTCACCTTACTCCCGTGATGACCACCGATGCAGTAAATCTCTTGCTGGGGGAGTCCCCATAACAGAGCCGGCCGGTCTGCGGGCTGTAAGGGAGGAGTGCATGAGGACGACTCGCCACGGAAGGTTTCTATCACTGCACAGTCAGTTCTTATCGTTTCTCCCTTTGATGAGAGGAGAGTGGGGGAAGATAATGTCTGAAGGTCAACTCTCAGCGCTGAGCAGCAACCTGATAAGGACCGAGCTTATACTGAGTAAAGAAACCTTTCAGCCCTGACCGACAACCGACAACTACAGCACTCAAAAAGAGATAGAATGGCTTTTTTGAACACAACTGTACACAGTATCTAATGTTAAGATAAGCAGGTATTGTGTGGATAAAATTATTTTGGACCTAGAGTTTGTGGAAACTCTTTTGGTGGGCATTTCTAAAAGCAGCAAGTGACTGGCAGACCTGGCTTTGCTATGAAACACACTTCAAACCACTGTGGTGCATTACTGGGGTAGCCTACATCAAAGGCCTGTAACACAATAAAATACGCACACATTACATTGGCTCCGTACAATTAGGACCATCATGTTGTTCAGTTTGAATGCACACTTGGAATACTACACTAGTCTAACTAGCATCTACTCAGTCTCTGGAAGCTAGTTACCTGGGTTGCTTTAACCAAGACGCAACCTCTGGGGCTGAAAAATGAAGCCAACACAGAAGTCCCAAAAACTGCAGTTCCTCTAACGACCACTTGAGGCTGGCTCCAGAATCCAGTCCATACCCATAGACCCCCATGTTACAATGTCCAACTTTACAGCAGAAATAAACATGAACAAAACAATGGTTTTGGTCTCTATAGCTAATTTACCCCTTCATGACAACTGTACATGGGGGGATTTTTATATAATTTACCCATTTACATTTTATTAAGGCTTAAAGTTATGCGTAATTAAGGGAGGCTGCTTTGGCAATGATCGTAATGCCGAACTCGAAACAGTCCACAAACCAATGGGTGACGTTAAGGTAGCTACATCTTTTATTTTAACAGCCTATGTTGCTAACATTAGCATCAATTCCAGCTAGATGTTACGTAATGATCATGTTATATCAATACATGCTCAGTCATGGGTTACCTCAGTGTGTTTGTTTTGTATTTTAGAAGACTCAGGCTTCCATATCCTGTCTCACTTTCCTAGGTCCTGTGGTAATTGCAAGTGACCAGACTGCCAAAAGCAGTGTTTCCATCTCCTTTCCAGTGAAAGTAGGCTAGCTAGCAGCTTCAACAGTTTCTATTAGTCGGCAGATATCTTATGCTCATTTGCATATCTGCAACATCATCAGGCATTAATAAAAGCATTACGGCTTTGTCAAATTAGATTCAGTTGAAAAGTCCTCAACAAAACATTTGAATCGTTTGAGAGCTATGGTGCTTATAGTGCACTACTTTGTTGCACTTCCAATCCAGAGAGCAAAAGAGTCAACATAACCACAGAAACTCACTACAACTGAACTGCCAAAGCAAGCGGTGTCTAACCTACTGACCTGAGTAAGTTGCTACATTTGACACTAGTCACCTTTAGAAATATAGTTGCTATAAGGGTCTGAAAAGACACTAAATCTAGCAAGAAAGTCACCAAGTTAGCAACACTGGTCAGAAGTCACTGTGAAGAATAGTCCTGTAAGCACCATATTTTTTCCCTAGGATGGCGATGGCATGACCCGCCCTACTCTCACACTGATCGTTGATTTCATTGGTTAGTTTGGATAGGTTTAGGCAAGAGGAGTTAGGGTTAGGGTAGGACTGTCAGGGGAAGCCAATCAGAAGCTGAGTAAGGCAGAGTAAGGTGGGTCAAGCCTTCGTCATCCAATTGCGTTCTGTAACCTCATCACCTCATGTGCTAGTAATTCAAAGCATGTCACAAATTATCATAGGCAGTCGCGTTACTTAAACTCTGTAGGGAGTGCTAAAACAGAAGGTGTTTGACAACAGCTAACAATGTTAGATGAAAACTTTTTCAGTGTCCACTTAGACATTGAGTGAAATAAATGGCAGTAGACCTACCAACATTGTCGGTAAGAACCAAATTTGTATGCCTCCTATCGAAACATGATGATGTAGGGGGTGCTATCACTTCAGACTGTTGAGTATTCTTGCAGTACTATGATCCATAATTATCAGGTGACATTCACTCTAAAAAGGGATTTAACATTTACTGTTACTGGTTTTAAATTCATCACATATAGAAAACGATTTAAGAGACATTGTGGCATGTCTTAATTTGTGGACATATTAATTTCTATCACACAACACAACACTCTACCAGGTTGCCTCAGGCTCTACTGCAGGCACTCAGCGATGCTTAAGTGAGAGCAAATCTGTGAAAACAGTAGACGCCAGTGCCTTCTGACCAGGAACAGCGACCCAGTAATATTTAGGCAGCTGTTCAGAGTTCCCACAGTCAGAGTGGACTGACCAAACCCCTTTTAATGATGCAGTCTATTTTCTTTTAGTTTGACAGTATATTGATTTCCTAAATATCCCATGAAAAAAATACCATTGTCAATAGCTATGATGGATGATACAGTTACAGGTGCTCTGTATTGTCAAACATGTAATTAAATTCCCCTTTTCTTTAAAACATGCAGAGCCTACATACAATAGCAAATCCACCAGAACCAATCAGTTGTTATAAAGAAAATAAGCCTGTTATTCAGTACTTATTGTATCCATATTCAAAGATGTGGGCTGTTCTCCAGTGATAACAGATAGTGGTGGAATAATATTATCTCTCCCCTTTGTATTTGAATTTAAATTTATTTGAATTACAATGGAATGTACGATATGCCATTTCTAAAAGATATAAAGAACATTTCAAAACATTCGGATTTGTGTTTGTTAGCTGCATCTAATTTATGCACGCATCTCGATGAATTTTTGAACATTTTTTTTAATGGGTGATGCTTCAATCCGTCTGTCACTCACTTTTGTAATTGCAATAACACATTTCTATCAATCATGCTTTTTTTTTTCTTTTTACAGTGCCTCAAATGCTTTCAAGCCAAACAATTGGGAATTTAATTAAGCTCGTGTTATCATATTTCTTTTAATGTTGTCTTTTAGTCCTCACAGTATTCCTGTTGCAGCAGCGCTCCTACGCTGTGGAAGCTAATGATCAGGGGACCAAGTTCCCACAGAGAAAAATTTAGAGCTAACTTAAGAAACTGTAGCCACTGTTAATATTAAATTAAAAGCAACTATGAAGAGCAAATTCCCATAAGATGATATTAATTCTATATGCATGTTGATGCTTAAGTACATGTCCTATATAATGTTTTAAAGTCCAAAGATGTTACCTTGCAGTAAATATCTGGCACCACACCTGCCCAAAATTAACAGCAACCTGTCAATGTTTGTAGACAGGGTCAAATAATTGAATTCACATTGTATGATGTTAACACCCTCACTAAGGGGGCCAGAACAAGAACACATAACCTACAGCAGTCTGAGGGTTTTGCATTTTCTTAATAATACAGTAAAACAAGACAAAATAACCATCAGCAAATGGAAAAAAATTCAATATTGTTGGAATAGTAACAGGACCTGCATATAACAACCTGCATGTTTCTGTCCGGCAACTCTGGGTTTCTGGTCTTGGTAACTCCTATCTAATGAACGTACAGTCTGGAGTTTTTTGCCTTTAGTTGGCTATGTGGAGCAGTTTTTATTCCTCCGCACCAGTGATAGCTGTGGCTGAAGGCACAATGTGTTCTGGTTACTTGTCTAAATCAAAATCAAATTGAGTTTATTTATATAGCACGCTTAAAAACAACCACAGTTGACCAAAGTGCTGTAAAAAAATAAAAGAATGACACAGAAATATATAGCAATAAGAAATGTTCACAAATATAAAACAGAAGTAAGTAAGAACAATTACATAGGAAAAAAGATTATAAAATACTACAAATATCAACACCACTATAAACAACCAAAGGCCATTGAAAATATGTACGTTTTAAGATTTGTCTTAAAAGTGTCAATGGATTCTAGAGCTTTGGAGCAGCTACCACAAAGGCATGATCTCCCTTACCTTCCAGTCTCAATCGCGGGACAGTTAAAAGACATAGTTCAGAGGATCTAAGAGGTCAGGAGCTGGTATAGGGGCAGAGGAGTTCAGCAATATACTGGGGTGTCAGCCCATGTGTGGCTTTAAAAACAAATAAAAGAACCTTAAAATAAAATAAAAAAATCAGGTAGCCAGTTCTGGTGTAATGCTGTCTCTATCCATACATACACCTGTACATCTGTTGCATTCTCTTGAACGCCATATCTCGAAAACACCTTGAGGGGATTTCTTAAAATTTTGGAGGAATGATCTCTTGGACTCAAAGATGAACTGATTAGATTTTGGTGATCATGGGTCAAGGTCACCATGACCTTGTATCTGTCTCATTTTTGTACATTATCCAAAGAACACCTTAAGGGAATTTCTTCATATTTTGCACAAATGTCCATTTCAAGAATGAACTGATAAGAATTGGGTTGTCAAAGGTCAAGGTCACCATGACCTTGGATCTGTCTCATTCTCGTAAACGCCATATCCAAAGAACACCTTAGGAGAATTTTTCATATTTTGGACAAACATCCACTTTGACTCAAGAATGAACTGATTAGAATTTGGGAGTCAAAGGTCAAGGTCAACATATTTTTGGCCATAACTCAAGAGTTCATATGCTAATTATGACAAAATTTCATACTAATAGAATATAATGATAAAGTGATGACATTTTATATCCAAAAGGTCAAAGTCAGCTTCACTATGACATCGTAATGTTCTGTAAAAACACTTTTCTGGCCCATATTCAACATCATATCTCAAGAACAAAAGGGAAGACATTTGGTCAGATACTGAATTGATGACACTAATCTTGGGGGTCCACGTTGAAAATGTGCTGACTGTATAGATCTTCTGTGCTGCAGGGGTAAGATGAGTGTGAAGCATCCATGTTTTTAAAGACATGGCTGTGAACTGTAAGTGCAGGTTGACTGGTTTGCAGAGGCATACAACCACAAAGCAATAATTCTCATTTATAAGTGTGTTGGATGGTTGTGGTATTGTTTATGTGCTCTAAAATGCACATAAACGTTGGAGGCAGCATTGGCACAACAAACACATACAATGCACCAACAAAAGTCAAGTCAGGTTGCCCAGCCAGGTTATGTGGGTAATTGTTTCAGTCTGACTTTGGATGGAGTTCTTTTAAATACGAGGACGCATCGCTCCATGTAATTGTCTGTGATTAGAAACCCAATTACGCCTAAACATGGCAGAGAAATCTACCTGGGGTAATAAGTTTTCTCTAATCCCCTACCCTACAGAAGCCAGGTTTCTCATTTGCATGACATTTAAGGTAAAAAAAAATTCACAGGAGAAAGCTGACTTCAAGCCAGTGCATGAAGTACATATAAAGGTTCTAATGAATGTAAACAATGCCCAGTTTCAAATATTAAAAAAAGATCGGCTTTGAAAATGTTTTAAGAGTAAGCTTTGCAGTCAACGTGTTCTGGTAGACCTCAAGGATAAACACAATCCATCTCGGTGAGTAACACTGAATGTTGACGTAACTTTTGTTTGTTTCTAGAAAAGTTCACAGAGCACCTTGAAGACACGTTTGCTGGTAATTACCTCGAGTGTTTCTGCAGTATTGTTGTGTGTTCTTATTGCTCCCTAAACAAGATTAATATCATGACTAAGCAACTGTTCCTCAATATTGATGTGCTTCAAGCTTGGCCTTTTAAGGATCATTATTCAGCTAAATATGTCCACAGTGTATCCACCAGTCACATTTGATCTACATTGTAATCAGCTCGGTGTTTTTATAATGCCATAAAGACAGCAGGCTCCATTTTGTCATTCAGACATGAGTACATTACAAAATCTGTGAGAAAGTGCAGCATCCAAAATATAATGGAAACCAGAAAGGATGATGTTAGGGGATGAATTTTTGGGCTCATTTAACAGTGTCTATGACATGGCAGTCTGGCTCTGTTTATACCTGGTATTCAGTGAACAGCGCTAAATACGAGTGTAAACAACCACCAAGGTGCATTGTGATCTGATCTCTCAAACCACTTGCTGAGGTGGCCTGCGACGCATTTGACCACATATCTTTTGAGGTGTAATCACTAACGTGTCCTGATGCATCCCAAACAAGAATTATGTCATCAGTGCAGGATGTGGTGGTTGTTATGGTGACAGCGTGCTAATGCTCATAACTTGCCCATTTTACAATGACTTGGACCAAGTGTTTTGTGGCCATCTATCGCTTTGCCCTATGGAAGGAGGCGTGTTGTATTCTGCTGACAGTGATATCTCCAACTGTAACAGCACAACCGAAGGCATGACATGCTGGCAAGAAGCTAGCAAAAACATGGGCGTAATAACTGTGTGCAGACCTTCTGGCGTAAGTGACGTAAGCAGAAACGTAATCTGAACACACAAGGTTCAGACCTGTGGAATGGAGAGGTATACATGGCTGACAAATGTGATGCATTTTGGTCATTTTGCAAACAAGGGGGATGGCATCCCTGCTCATATCACCCACTGGTTGTGGTTTAGCTCCCTGCTTTATGGTAATATCCATCCTAAGGGCCACTAGACTCTACAGTGTGTGTGCTCATATCTGATTCAGTGTTTGGTTACATTTTTATTATGCCCAAACAACTCCAAATAATTCCTTATCTATCATGTCCCGTGTGTTCCAGATGTGGACAACAGTGGTCATAAAATGTGAAAAAGAATTGCTTGTGAAGTTGACATTTAACCAGCAGTAAAACTTCAAAAGTAAAACTCTTGGCAGGAAACAACCAGCTATCTGTGAGGGAGTTGGGACAGCGTCTGCTTTCTAACCAGGTAGCCAGTTTTTTATGGGCTGGATGCTGAAGTGAAAAATAGAGTGGGACGAGGGAGGAACAAAATACCAATACTTGGACGGACTGAAGGAAATAAATGAGAAAGAAGAGCAATGACGGGGGGTACAGTGAACAAGAGAGCCAGATAATACCTTATCTCACTGCGGTCAAGGGTACTTGCACCACAAAGTCTGACACTGCAAATAATCCCAGTTGGTAACTCTTTAAAGTTTCAACTCCCATCCCTGAAACTTTATTATTCCCCTTCAATCTATTTTCTTTTATTTACATAGACATTCTTAAAACTGACCTTGCAGTTTTTGCTGCGCGCTGTGTGATGAAATTGGAATTGATTTTATTGATCTGAGGTCCATATGCATCTGAGTTTCACTCTGCTGCAGTTACTATGGACTAAGCTGTAGTTTCTGATTTAAACTGCAGAAACTTTTGTAGGTAATGATCATAATATAGATCAACTGATGGGCATGAGGCTTCCAATAATTGAAGAGTCCAATATTAGCATTTCACCAGCTTAATATGCAGTGCTGTGGGCTCATGACATGCAGGGTGCGCAGTAACTAATGTGAGCCAGCTGTTAGGCACAACTGTGACATTAGACAAGTTGGGCAGACGTTTCAGTTTGTCTTTTGTATCATTTCTGAAGCAGAATCTTTGCATGACATTTCATAGAAGTAGATGAGAGTCGACTGTGTATCTTTACATTCATGTTTATGAATTTTCACATGAGCTTATTTTGTAAGTCACTGAGAAAAAAAAAGTGTGGAGAAATCCAGCTCGCTCTCAGTCCCAGGGCATTATATGCCATCGCTTTCTCATGGCCCTCAGTGTGTGATATCGATGCCAAAGGCACTCTTATGCTTGTTTGAGACAAACAGGGCATTCAACTAACTCCAGTGTAAAACCATCTGCAGTAGTGGTAGATGCTGAGAGCAACTGATAGTAGAGTGGATGCTTCAAACAGAATCAAACAAAGGAAGGAGACCACGGATCGTGTCCCTTGTGAAACAAAAAGTCAGTGTTGTTTTAATGTAACTTTGTAATGTCCCTTACATACCTACACCTAATGTGAAACCAAACATTAATGTTTTAATGTAACATTAGCCATAGGGCTGCCCCCTGATAGTCGACCAAACGCTAGTCGACCAGTCAGCAAGATTTCATTGGTCGCTTAGTTGCAGAAAAAACAGGCAAGCAAACAACGGAAAAACGTGAAACTCTATTAGGCGCTGCGCCTTGTCAAAGTAAATCAAAACTAGTAGTCTAGCAATATTCTTAGTCAGGGTAGCCATAGTTAGCAAACAAACTTATTTTAACCCAAAACATTTTCTTTCTTCAAAACCTAACCAAGTAGTTTTGTTGCCTAAACCTTACGGCAACTGTTTCATAACATTAATCACGCGTTACAATGTGTTTCATCTGTGCATCACATGGAAACGTGAAACTATGCCAAAGAAACCCAGAGGGTTGTTAGCCCAGCCAATATTTTTATGTGGGGCCCATGTGGGTTATAGATGGGCTGAAAACGGGCCCTATATGGGATTGTCCACAGGTTCTACAGTGGCCCACATTGTTGATTTTACCTAAGTGGGCTCCAGATAACATCCTCATGTTGGGCCAATACCCCACTTGGTGCCCAGGTAGCCCTAGCAGTACCCATGCATGGCCCATTTGGGTAAGCCCACCCATGTGGGCAATTGGCATGGGGCCATTATTGAGTCCATGGACAATCCCATAAAGGACTCATTTTTCAGCCCATTTATTCCCTACATGAGCCCCACATGCAAATGTTGTCTGGGAGAAAGCATCAGTATTTGACAACCATCTTAGCAGTGGTACTGAATGCTAATTATTTAAATGTTTGCATTCCACGGTATAGTTATGGTAAATACATACATGTTAAGATTAGGTAACAAAAATACATACTGTGTCTGGTCATTGCATGTCTGTTGCAGCTCCAGCCACACGTCCATTCACCACCCCAGTCTCAACGTACAGTACTTTAATGGTACTTCCTGCATTGGCACTGAATGTTGGAGACTGTCCTCACAAGAAAAACAGCCACATACGGAGGAGGTCAGGGTGAATTAATGGGTCAAGGAAACATAAAGACACAGCACAGGAGACCATTTCTTTTCCATTTCTCCTTGCAAGTCAACATTTTGCGTGACCATGATCATGATCGTCCAGTATTCTACGCACAAATGATTTATCCATCTGTAATGAGTCCTCAGATACTCAGGAGTAATGACATCCCACTTTACTGAAGAGCCATTCTTTATCTACTACAGTAAGTTCAGTTCTAATTAATTTGCAGCTCATATTCTGCCCAGATGTTCTCCTACATTATTAAGGAAAACTGGGGAGAGAAACCGCTGAATGAAGAACAACTAAGTTTAAAGTCTCTAATTAAGCTGCTTTCGGTTCTGAGACCAGGGAGCTGTATGTCACTGATGCTCGTAAGATCTGTAGGAACCTTTGAGATGACAACCACTCAATAAAATGTGTGTGTGTGAATACTGTAACACATAACTGAATGAATGTATGACTTTCTAAAATTAGAAATTCTTTTTCTCTATTGAAGTGAATATTCTAGCTTTCAGCACAGCCTTCATGCCTCGCTACATCTTTGCTTCACTGTCTTTAGGAATGTTTCAATTCAATCTGTCTGTTCATCTGCCTGTCTGCCCCTCCCCAAACCATTTGCATGTGCACACACCCACACATTTTTTTTTCATCAGCAGCGAGATACGAAGATCACTTATAAGAGGCTCTCTGCGCCCCCTCATCCCTAATATCAGCCTGCTCTGTCTCCACTTGATTCGAGTAGTCGGTGGCTGGCAGCGAGGAAATTTTCTCTGAGCCTGGGCTGATGCCAGAGACGCTCTGCGGTGGTTCCGTTTTCAAGTTTTACCACAGCAGCCCATTAGGTCGTACATTTATTACTACTGACAGGCCAGGGAGGAGAGGAGAGGAGAGGAGAGGTAGGAAGAGATGAGATATCCAAAAGTTAACATTTCTTATGAGGATAAAATCGACAGAATACAGTGAGGTAGGAAAACACAGGCATGCTTCCCCTCTTGCCTGATACATTTTCCATGTTTCTGTACTGGGCTGACCTGAGTGTGTGTGTGTGTGATTCATGACAAAAACTCATCAGCATCACATTCACATGTCAAGCCAATCAGACAAGACACAAATTACGATGTGGTTTAGGTAGAGGAGCACTTAAGATTAGGTAAAGATTGCGTTCATGGCAAAGTCTTCATTAAACCTTCATTAATTTATTTTTTTATATTATATAATATATTTTTATATTATGACCTTATATATTCTATATGGTGAATGCATCAATACATCAAGCAGTTACAGAGCAACATCAGCTTTCCAGTGGTGTCCACAACAGGGTGTTGGGGGAGATGGCAACCCTGATACAATTGGAAGCCAATATTACTGTTTTTAAGAGACTGTGGCATGCTCATTGTTAAGCTAGGGCTATGGTAGTGCAGGACAACCTAAGGCATCCACTGGTACTAATCATGTCGGCATAGCTTGTTGAGAATGGTGCAGAATAATGCTCCAAAGTTAAACTAAATTTTGGCGAGGGAACAACTGGCACGGCCATTTTCAAAGGGGTCTGTTGAACTCTTACCTCAAGATATACAATGAAAATCAGTTCTTCTGGTACCCTTGAGTCTCCCCCAAACTTGAATAGGCTTGTTCCCTTCTTACAACCAATGTACTCCTTGAAATGGCAAGCTTTCTATTTGTCTTTTGAAGGTAAAGGACAACCAGTCTATTTGAAAGATTCTTATTCAATGCAAACAACATCATCGAATTCCTGTAATTCAGTTATGCCGTTCGGTTTTGGTGTGCTACCTCAAGATTTTCCCTATAAAAAATTGCAGTTTTCATTTAGATTTGCGTTTCATTTTATTCATTCTCCCTTTAGCTCTCCTTTTTAGTAATGTCTTTCCTTAAAAATAAGTCTCCTTAGCTGCTAAATGCTGCCCTATGTTCTCCAGATAGATGCTAACTTTGTCTGTGTGCCATTTGGTGTCGGTGCTTTTTGCTGTAAATTGCTACCTGCTGTTGAAAACAATGACTGCTAACTTTTTTTCAATCACAACAGTAAAGTTTCTGGTATTAAAAACAACACAATGCGAAATAGATGCTTCGAAAATGGTAAAACCTGACTGCAAAAATGTGAAGGACATGAAATTTAGTCCACCTTACATGAGGATAAATTCAGGTTTGACACCTTGAAGCATAACAAAGACGCCAAAAATTATAAGAAATGTGCAATTATTATGATGTTAATATAATGAATCTCTTGTGGCCTGTATTGCTGGTTTGACAGTGCAACCCAAGTAAAATTATGATTTTATAGCACATATCTTGTGCACGTCTAATTAGTGTCTCATGTGCACAGAAGCAAAAGTGGCTACATACTAAACCACATCACAAACTGAACACTGTACAAGAGTTGCAGCAGAGATTAAAGCACCACTCGGTGAAGATGATATGGAGTGATTCCCATAGGCTTTTTCCCCCCTTTCAGCAGTGCTGTGCAGAGGCTCACAGGTCGACTGTGATAAATGTTCAACATTAGAGATTATAGAGTAGTCAGTTTAATGATAAGTAGTGTTTTCACCCAAAATTACTTCGGTCTATTTCCTGAGGCTCATCTTATTTATTAGCAAGTACATGGGCTGCATAAATCAGCCAGTTAATCGCTGGTTTCACATCAAACCCCGTTTTTTTTTTCCATCAAGTGACCCGTATCACACACTGTTGGGACCCTGATCTTAAGGTGGGTCTTCCTCACGGGTTGCTGGACACGCAGCAACACAATTCCATTAATGGTTGACTCATGTCTGATGCGGGTCAAGGACTCAGTTGAAAAGGAACTCTCTACATAGAGTGTAGCCTATGGGAGTGTATACAATATACTGGCTCAAATTAATCTGTCTGCAAAGAACCATTAAAGAGAGCTGACTTATTATTATATGGAAATTGAGGCTGGGGCTTGTGCAGTTGACATTAGGATAAACACAGCTTTGCATTTGTGTGGTTTGACTCTGCCACCTTTATAAACACAATAAAGCTGAAGAGTTTCCTTTGTTATGCAGGTGTACTATTTCAAATGACTTCCTGCCGTACCTTTGAGATTTGAGATTTAACACAACACATGGTGAATAATGGCATTTTGATGAGTGTTTTGCCCGTTTGAATTTGTCCTCCATCGTGACATGTGAAACTGTATTTAGGAGCCAATGGCTTCCTGTGGAGGCAGTTCTTAAGTTGCCCATTTGATGTTCCAGTAAGGATCCTGAATATCATTGGAAGCAGAGGGGAAATGTAAAGGACTCATTAGGTTTAAATCCAGGGCAGGGATCAAGGGAGGGAAGATGAGGGAAAGAGAAGGAGAAAGTGGAGAGGGAACGGGAGGGGTAGACTTTATAGTTTGCCTATGACAGGGAAAAATGATCCAAGAGGGAGTCGGAACAGAGACGGAGACAGGCAAACTTCCTAGGGGGAGAGAGAGATGATTATGGTAAATGATAGACAGCTGCAGGGGTTGGATGAGCTGAGATGATAAACGATACATAATCTGAGGCACATGGAAATCGCGGGGGCCAAGTGATTGACAGATACGCCAATTGGTGGCCGACGAGTGGGGAAGGCAGGCTACAAGTCATGACTAAGTCAGAGTCCGTCATTTCAGTTCCCGATTTATTTGTCAGAGATAAATCTGTGTGCTCAGTATGACAGACGGAGTGGGCTGTGTGCAGCACTCAGAATGGATAGAGATGAAGCGCACTAACTCTGTAATGTCCAGAGCGTCGTTCAAAGGTCTGACTGGGATAAATTATGATGCTAACCATTTTCCTTAGTAGCCTGTGGTTATTTTGTCAGTGAGGTGCAAAAATAATAATGATTCTCTCACTCCATGCAAAGTGCACTGCCTTAAAGACACACACGATCATGTGGAATAGTTCTGAATAAAGCTGTATTAGATTATAAACACAGACCTCTTTCAGTAATGGGACACCTTTTTATGTCATGTAATACAATAAGCAAATGTTATCACAGCGACTGAATAACACTAAACATTGCACAGTTAAGGGATTAATAGAAGCACTTCAGGGCTGATGTGCTGGGTAAAGCCTTTATTAACAGAGTGGCTCTAAATGTTTTTCATATTAAACTGACCTGCCTGACACAAAGTGTGTGAATGGAGTGTGCACTTCACATACCAGTTTCACGGCTGTCAGTTTTTCAAGCACTTCTTTTGGATTTATTCACTGAACGTTTGTACTTAAAAATTTCATCCAATTTGTGATGTACTTAATAGTCAGTAATCGTGTAGTACGGCCATATGAGCCACACACTGGCAATATATGGGAAATGGACACAATAACAATGCAATATAATACAGTGGCGTCCAGTAACAACAGCCTGACTTGTGGCATTATTGCAAGGCTGTTATATTTTTCATTGGGACTATCCTCTTTGGCTTTGTATGGAAAACATATTATATACTACACTTTAAGCACCATTTCAAACAGTGCCTCCACCATCAGCAGGGTTAAGGAAGAACCCATTAAATTTTGGAGCAGATCCGAATCATGGGGCGGACACAAAAATTATTTTCCACTTTTCTTAACAATGCAAGATGGAGGGCATTCGGCCTTGGCGGAGGTCAGTGCTCTACAAGTGCCCTTTTAGTTACAGTGTATTATCTGTATAATGTTGTATCCTAGTAACAGTGCTTGAAATTCTCATTGCCCTGATAAGTTGTTATATGCTGCCAGTATAGACCCTATGAAGTGGATTACATGTGCAATGTGCAACTATGACAAAAGAGCATAATGTGCTCAAAGGTTCCCTATGGAGGTTTTGACCTCTTGTAGTGCTATGGAGTGTTTTTGTCCACGAGTGGATCCCCATTTTATGTATCTCATTTGTTAGAGTTCAAGGACTCACAGAATGTGTTTTGGAGAGTTGCACTGATTGTAGACATGTCTCCACAGAGCACCTTTAATTTGTGCTTTTCAGTTATCTACCTCCTGTGTATAGCATTCCTGGCTGAATGCTAGGCTAACTCTCCAGCTGATGGTCCATAAAGGGTTTAATGTTGCATAAAGTAATAATAATATAATAAAGAAATCTAAATAATATAAGAAGAAATAAAATAGTAATAATAGCTGCATGTAGTACTGGAGCTGTTTAATCTTCAAATAATATTCAACCATAACCTCTAACATCCTCCTCACTTCAGACTAATACGTAATTACTATTAATATTCCAAAACAACGTCTGTGCCACCGTATTACTTTTATTATTATCTAATTTACACTTAAATAGTGCAGCATCACTTAAGGCCAACTTCTCTGGCTATATTACACTCATTTTCAAATGATGTGAAGGGCATAAAAACTACTCATTATTACTGAATATTAAACAGAATATGAAAAACCTTGATAAACCTTGGGCGCTTATCAGCCAGGTGCTTAAGAAACATAAAATATGACATTTCCTTCATTTAGAAGACACTTACACACTGCATGCTGAGTTTGTCGTGCTACTTAACTGCTGGAATTTCACCCTCAAAAGTAAGCTAAGCACTCTAACTTTAAAGGAATAAATAACAATCAAGTATTGAGAAAATAACTAAATAAACAAACTTGAAAAATAATACTTTAAGTATATTGGACCATAAGCTTGATGTAAACAAGGAGAGCTAAGGAAGACAAGGAGATAATCAGCTAGACAATTGATGTGATGTGATGTGATGTGATGTGATGTGATGCGATATAATACGATACGATGCGATACGATACAATACGGTACGATACGATACAGTACAATATGACATTTGTCCTGGACTCAGGAGCTGCACAAGTATTGTACTGTAAACACCGCAAACCTGACCAATCAGATCACTGAGGTGTCTCAGGTAAATAGGAGTATATATTGTTATAGGTCAGTAGGGTGATTTCATTGTTCAGGACCTTATTGCCACTGGTTTTAAAATAGTTTTTCTAACAAATAGAGAGAACACGTGATTTTGGCAGGATGTTAACTCATGCAAAGGTTATTTAAGTCTGCAGTTATAGTGTTGCTATTTTACACTCTGATTCCATCACTGCAGCTCAAAATAACACCAGACACCTGTGTGATGAGAATTAGGATAAAACAGATAATATCTCATTAGTAATCCACACGCTGATAATTGGCTCCTGTTATTATAAATGCATCATTTGGGTCAGATAGACCTCATCAGTCATTTTTTCCACCTGTTATTTCAGCAGCAGAAACAGTCTGGTTTTTAAAGTGTTTTGTGGCATATTCAGAATAGACTCATCATCTTCCAACTAAAGAGACAGACACTTTCAGTACCATTTCATCTCATATGATATGAGGTAGCCTATTTCATTCATGGGTCTGATGATGTCGCTTGTCGCTGACGTCCATATCTACATTTATTGTTCATAGAAGTATCATGGAACACCATGAAAACTATAAGGTAAACAAATAAAACAGTTTCAAGCACAAAGCTCAAAAATAACAATAAACATACTTTCTGTGTTTCATTTTTTCAGCATTTCAGTCAACTTTAGTTTTTGCGTGACTTTTTCTCCCGCTTCATCTTGTGGGTCATGGTCATGTTTATAAAGAAAAACAAATTTATCATGAATTTAACAAAGACAACATAAAAATAACTCTAGCTCATAAAGTATCACAAAATGACAGTAAACAAAATTATTTGCAACAGCATAAGAAAACTATTTAACCATCATAAAAGGATCTTATGTCTAACTTCGGGTGTTGCCATGGCACCGTGTAAACAATGCTCTTATCAGCGCCAGCTTCACTTGTAATTAACTCCCCCGCCTCTTTCACGTGAATGTGCTCGTGGCTGGATAGGAAAACCCAGAGTTGACTGAACTATTGATAACCAGCTTTGTGGTAGTGGTTATCCAGACGGACAATGTTAGGGTTAGTCAAACCAGAACACTAAAAGACATCCTTGGTAAGTTGAACTGGCGTTGTAGTACAGGCCTCTGATGAAGAGGCTACGGTGATGCTAATGCGTTAGCTCAAATAGTTATTTATTTGTGTCTTTGTACACAGCTCTTATGTAGGTTTGAAATGTGCAATAAATTCAACATCATAAGTCAAGTGTCGGACCATCTTTTAAAGAGATATGCTACACTCGACATACACAACACTCAAAACCATGTGGTCAAATAAGGTGAATTTAAATGGATGTGAAAGGGTTCCACTTTGAAATTTATGCAGTTTGTGTATCTCTACATTTCTGCAACATTTGCCTTGCAAAGCTTTAACCCTTCCCTCAGTGTGGAAACAGCTGTGGTCTCTGCTGTACAAACAAACACACAGTTGATTCAGAGTCATTAATCAAGTGAAGCCTGTAGTAGCAGTATCATATATCATTCACCATAAACACACTTCCTGCTTTCTTATTGTGTAATTTTTACAGGCTGGGGTTTAGAGCTTGTACGAACATCATGTGACATGTAAATTAAAATGCGTGATTTATTGTATTTGTGGCGCCCGGACATTTGAGAGACATGTGGAATTTACAGCAGGATGGATAGTCTGTGAGTAACACATCAAACACCAGAAAACCTCCATTGAATGGCAGATAAAAGACTATTGGCTCAGTGAGTAATTGCCTCACCTTCTCCAAACGTCCCTGCCCAAAAGGTGAGGCCCGATTCTTATCAGGAAACAGAGGAAACTCTGAGGCTTTTCTTTCGGGTGACTTGTACTGTTATTTGATCCCAGTGGAAGGAGTAAATGAGCTGTGAAGGTGAGGCAAGAAAAGAAAGGGATTGACACCTTTCTGACCATGGAAATGTGTTTACACTAAACCCCCCTTACATAAGTCAGCAGCTGGGTAGTCCACACAATACACACATGCACACACACACACACACACAAACCGTTCCAGCAGATGGAGACTTCATTATTCGAGGAAGAAACAAGCCTTTGTTTAGCGCACAAGCACAGCAATTTCAGACCATAGTGGAGGACTGGCAGTCTACTTCCAACAGTAAATGAAGTCAGTCTGCTGCATGTGATCGGCCCTTTGTGACAGTATAATGTAGCCTATAGATGTGATCAGAGGCATACTGAATTATTATTTCATAATGTTGTTCTGTGAGCACTTTTTTGAGACATTTTGCAACATTTCTCTGCTCGCAGTGGTATTACTTATTTTAGAAAATCCATATACTGTTTGAATATGAATTTATTTGTGTGTTCCTATTTTTCTGTCTGTCTGCAGCTCTGTAGTGTATGGCTGACAGTCCCTTTGCAGGTGGAACAGCATGCTGCTCTGGGATTCTGCTCAGATGTTGCTAACCACAAATCTGTCCCTACAAGCAAGAAACAGCAAGGAAATAGTTTCACCCTTCATCCTGCACACTGGGATGTACTAGTGGCTGCAAGCCTGCAACCATAGAGACCATATTTTATTACAACCATATAGATTTCTATTGCAGTGCCTCAGTGGGGCCAAACATAAACACAAATATATGATGTAGTCCTAATGCACAGAAAACATACAGTACCATGGAAGAATTTTCAAGGAGACATGAGTATAGGTTAGAAATGCAGTGTTTATAGCATTATATCACATCTATATCGCTACATGGACGCACTGGTGTGATAGAACGTGTGAGAATGTAATTATATATGTAAACTTTGATTCTATAAATTAAGGTAAAATACAAAGAAAGATAACAGAAGGTGCTGGTGAGATCAAGAAAACATCTAAGATCAAAAAGCTTTCTGTTTGTCATATATTAAATCAATGTTGTTTGCACTCAAATATCAAGCCATGGCAAAGCAAGCTTATTTATAAAGAACATTTCAGACAGGCATTTCAAATTGCGTCAAACAGTTTAAATATGAAATTAAGCATAAAAGGATGAAGGACATTTTTAAAGACATAAAAAGATAAAAACAAATAAATAAAGGTAATTTAAGATGTAAGTGCAGGGTGGATAATGATGAGGGCTCAGTCAAAAGCAGTGAAGACATAAATACTTTAAATCTAGTTTTACAGGAAGTAAAAGTTGGTGCTCATCTTTATATCTTTGAAAAGTTTGCTCCAGCTCTGTGGAACATGCTTTTCCATGTTTTATATGGACCCTAGAAACTGTTGCACCATACTAGACAGTCAGAGATGTGTTTTGTGCTAAACCACAGAGAGATTCAGAGAAGGGAACTCAATGCAGAGACTTAAGAATAGGTGGGATGTTTTTAGTTTTCCTCATCTTTGTTAGGAGACTAACAGCATCTTTCTAAAGTTTCCTGAGAGTTTCTTTAGGGAGACCTGAGAAAACACTGTTGCAGTAGTTGAGCTTACTGGAAATAAAAAAGTCTCAAAGTCATTCCTGAGCATACATTCTTGTATTCTTACTAGATTTTAAAGATGACAGAAATCAGACTTTATTGCTGATTTGACATAGTCGTTAACATTTAGTTAGACCAGAGGTTCTCAAATAGTGTGCCATGATACAAATCCAGGTGTACCATGGGATTTTGTGATAACTATTATTGCACTATTTAACTGGGCCTATACAAGAAGTTATGAATGAATTTTTAATTGACTGTATCAGTATGTTTTGCACACCCATTTCCTCATAAAGAGGCAAACTATACCTACAAAATGGAATGTAGTTTAATTTAATAAAAAAAAAAAACCTTGTTGCCGCACACAAGTGGGAATTGTAAGTGTGTGACACATCACATCATTTTACATTATCTTACATTTTTTCCCATTTAAGTTATTGCTGCTTTGATGTAATTTTAAAAAGCTTAAAATTGATTCTTGAATAATTTTATGAAATATTTCATGAGTAATAGTTGGTTGTCAATTGTTATTTGATATAAGTCAATAAAAACAAACATTTATGTAACACACGTTATAGAGGCTATTGTGCACAGAAATAAATACAGGTCAGCTTTGAGGTTGTGGCTTGCCCTTTTGTGTGCCTTGGGCACAAAAAGTTTGAAAACCACCGAGTTACACTATCTGACTGGTTTTCAAAGAAAAAGAGTCAAGGTGAATTCTTCCCCCCTGGCTTTTCTCCTTTTGCACCACAACAGTTTCCTCAGTTTTTTAGCTCAGGAAAGTATTGGCACATCCGGTAATTAATTTGCTCTGTAACTTCCAAAATGAAGAAATGGGGGATGTGATTGTATGGTGAGAGAGTTTTGCATAATATGGAACAATGGAAGTTGTTGTTAAATAAAAGAGGCCCAAGGAATGAGACTTGGGGAACACCTCATGTTATGTTGGTGTGCTCCAATACATTGTTGGTCTGAGAGGTAAGGACATTCTTTTGACCAAAACCTCCCTTAAATGACCTATAAATCACAGAGGAGACTGGAATACAGGTGTTACATTTACATATAACATTGATATGACAACCTCATCCTTAAATATTAGAGTGGTGGTAATGGCATCTGCCTTTTCTGCCTCATTACATTATACTGTAAGCAAGCCCATGATGACCACTCTCTTACAACTGAAAGTGATACTGATCCATTACCCTTGATGTGTGAGATGAGATCATCAGAGTGAGGAGGCTATACTGAAATGAATCCTTTTGTAGCCCTGTGATAAAATAGCAACCTGGGTTTCATTGCATTTTGCCCAGTGCACAGGGATGGACCCCAGAGACCCTGAGGAGGATGGATGGATGGATGGATGGATGGATGGATGGATGGATGGATGGATGGATGGGTGGACGGACGGATGGACGGACGGATGGATGAAGTAATGGATAAATAGATGGGTAGACGGATAAATATATTGGTAGATAGATAGATAGATAGATAGATAGATAGATAGATAGATAGATAGATAGATAGATAGATAGATAGATAGATGAAGTGACCTACAGACAGATAAATAGGTAAGACAGATGGATGGATAGATGATGGATGGATGGATGCAGGGATGGATGGACAGATGGGTGGATCTTAAGATGGACGGACGGACGGACGGACGGACGGACGGATGGATGGCTGAATGAAGTAATGGATAAATAGATGGGTAGACGGATAAATATATTGGTAGATAGATAGATAGATAGTGACCTACAGACAGATAAATAGGTAAGACAGATGGATGGATGGATAGATGATGGATGGATGGATGGATGGATGGATGGATGGATGGATGGATCTATAGATGGATGGATGGATGGATGGATGCAGGGATGGATGGACAGATGGGTGGATCTAAAGATGGATGGATGGACGGATGGGTGGATCTATAGATGGATGGATGGATGGATGCAGGGATGGATGGACAGATGGGTGGATCTAAAGATGGATGGATGGATGGACAGACAGATGGATGGATGGATGGATGGGTGGCCGGACTGACAGATGGATAGATGTTTTGATGCAGTAATCCTCTCTGTGTCACTGAGAGATGGGCATCAGTTACAGTGACTTATTGAAACTGAGTCATGTTGAAAAAGACAGGGATGAAGTGGCACTTGTGTGTGTATGTGTGTGTGTGTGTGTGTGTGTGTGTGTGTGTGTGTGTGTGTGTGTGTGTGTGGCTGCTGCCCCATGAGTACCATTGTATCTTAACAAACCTCCTTTCTCTTCTTCAGAGGCAAACAAGTGATTATGCAGCTAACTAAGCTTACAGGCAGGATGAAGAAGAGTCTCTAAGGATATGTGTCTCACCACACAGAGCAAAGCTTTGCGGTGTCAACACAAACACACACCACATAAATGTGAGAGCGCTTTCTGTATAATGAAAACAACCTACCAGCTCTGAGAAGACAGCCACACGCATTTCTCTGATCTCATTATTTTTGAGAAGGTATGCAGGCACATTTCTGTATAATACTGAGAGGTTCCACGTCTGCAGTTGATACGACCTCAAGCTAAATTTTGCATCCACCAGTATTTACGTTTGAGTTAGGCATATCATCGTAGCTATTCAAAAAACTGACTCTCAAATCTCATGCAAATATTTTCAGAATGCATTTAGGTGAGGCGGATCTGATTGCAGCCACGGCAGGGCATTGTTGTGTAGGGCTATGTGAGGACATGTGAACAATCAGTTTAAACACACATATTCCAAATTATAAGATGCGTTAAGGCTGTCTAAGCAGGATTCCATGTGTACTGATGAATCACTTTTTTGGGGGACACAGCCAAGCCCCCAGGAGCAGCACCGGGCTTTGAAGCCAATTTGACATAATGGACAAACTGTGGAATTCCAACTTGTGGGTCATGTCATGTCATGGGCCCCCAAAAGACTTTTTCCCATAGACTTAAATCATGACAGTGACCTTTGTAAATCAGCACATGTACAAAGGTCACATCCTTTTTTGAGGTGCGTCTTCTTCCCATTACAAACACTTATATAGGCCCCATTTGAATCAATGTGTCCTAAAAGTCTTCCCCCGTGTCAAGGTGGGTTTTCTCCAGGTATTACATTTTTTCTCCGGGTACTCCAGCTTCCTCCCACCATCCAAAGACATGCACGTCAGGTTATCTGGTGACTCTAAATTGGCCGTAGGTGTGAATGACAGCATGATAGTTGTCTGTCTCTATGTGTCAGCCCTGTGATAGTCTGGCGCCCTGTCCAGGGTGTACCCCGCCTTTCGCCCAATGTCAGCTGGGATAGGCTCCAGCCCCCCCAACAGGATAAGTGTTTACAGAAAATGAATGAATAAATTTACTAAAAGTTGTAAAATTCACAAACATCTGAATCCAGTTAGAGTTATTCATGTGAGCAAGGCCAAGCAGTTGGCAGGCGGGGTTAAAGGAAACACTCAAGGGCCCATGGATGCAAAAGATCTGGGTCATTTTATACCTGGAAGCTTTTTGGCTTCATATGCCACTGAACTACTTTTATAGGAATGAACAGGGCTGCACCTCCAACACTGTATCGAGTTCTCTTTATACATCCAGCATTATTAGCTTTATTGGTTGTTGAATGGCTTGCTTTTTTTGTTAAATATACATTAGCATGTTTCGTAAACAAACAAGGTATAGACTCATACGGAATATCCATCTCAATTATCCCCTATGACCCACTAGATGTGTGTGGTGGTGTATTTTCTGCAGAGACTCTGCTCCGGCCCTGACGTTTATGAATGTGTACCCCCACAGCATTCAGGTAGGTTTGAGGCTTTATTGAAAGGTAGTGACCAGGTGCGGTAATCCAAGAGACACAACACCAAAAAAAAACCTCAAATATAGTGACATGAAATGCCAAACCAAAGGGACTGAGGAACTGCTGTTGTTTCATCACAGCCACAAATAATGGTAAAACCTGACAAAAAGTGAGTTACATTAATGTATCCTCATCCAGCATCTTGCATGATATCTGATGCATTAGCGCCCCATGACTGATATATGTTAAGTTACATAGGTTAGGGTTAGGCAAGTAAAGTCAGGTCGGTTGAGTTTTTGAAAAGAAACATGGTAATGGCGAGTCTTAAAATAACTCATAGCTCACTTGACTTTGTGTGATCCTAAACACAGGACTCCTTCTGTGTTTGCTTGAACAACCCACTACCCCAGCCTGCCTCCTTATATGGACTGTTGGTATTTATACAACTTACTTCTCTACTCACATTAGCGCAAGTGATCGCAGCCATCCCGTGTTATACACAAATTTCTGGCTCGTGATAATGTGGGTTATATATGAATTGTGGTGCATTACTTTTCACAGGTATATGTATGAACAGTGCATGAGAGCAGCCTGGGTGAGCCACGCTGACAACCGAATGCATAGCCGCTGACTTCATGAACAGGACAATATAGCAGTCAGTGAAGTTACTGGGCAAGATGCCCATGCCTGTCCTATGTAAAGCAATGTTCTACGTGGGCATTCCTGCTGGCCGGCTGGCTGCAGCTGCAATCAGACTGATTAATGTAGTGTTTTGGAGTCGATGCTTTGATTTTCTTTCGGTAAAAGCGAGTGTACGTCTGCGTGTTTTTATCTAATGCTTCACACTAACTAGTGCAATGTGGATGCTGTGTGTTTAATGGTCCATTGGAAGTGCAGATGCGGAGAGGTCACCGGCAATGCCCTCCGATTGTTTTTCGCACTCCTGTGCTGCATACACATGCCGACAAGCCCAGCCAGCTGCTCCCTGCCACTGCCCCGACTGCTCCTGTGTGTGTGCAGCGCATGTGTGATGAGACTGTATGTTAAAGGTAAACAACTACGTCGCAGATTTCAGCTCAAATATTATAACATTTACATATATTACATACATTAAAGCTTTTACCTTCCAGGAGAGTGCTCGTGTTTTAGAGGTGTGTATGTGTGTATGTGTGAGAGTTATTGGCAAAAATAACTGTTTAACAACTTCAGCAAATTCACAGCTTAGATGTTACGCAGCAATATTTACTCTTGCCTTTACTTTTCCTATCTAAGTTATTCATTTTCTAGATTTTCAGCTGTAAATACATACTATGTTATTACACTCATCAGAAGAACTGACATCTCTACATGTTCCAAAGCAGCTGGCCACTTCTGGGATTGAGTCAGACACCAAGCTTCACTCGTGTATCTCCAAACTGTCAACGTAAGCTTCCATGTTAGGACTGTCCTTTGATGTTGTGCCTTACAGCTGTGACTTTATGATCTCCTCGGCTCAACTGGCACCGTGATTCACTAGATATTTATTACTGGAACATACACAGCTTTTTTGATACCTCCATACATATTTCAAGTGAACTTCGCTGTTGGATGCACTAAAAATAATTTGTACCTCGGGTGAAAAGTTTAACTATTTAGTTAGTTTCTGTACCGCCTTTCGAGTTTCAGTACAGCAACTCCGGACAGGATGAAATATTTCTTGGGTCCCCTTTCTTTAATAAAATAATCCTACTAAAACTTTAGTGCTGCGAGCCCTCTCCAGGTGTTAATGCCAAGAACCATCTCCTCATCTTTAAATCCAGGTTTGACAGTTACCTCCATCGAGGAGGTTAAAGGACAATAATTTATATTTTTCTTATTGGCAACAAAAGCCGTTAAAAGACCAGAGCCAACAGTAAATTAAGCCTACTAACAAATGTTTGCTATGTAGCCAGAGCTTGATATAGTAACTTAATATTAGCTTATTCCTCTGTGCCATAGACCTCCACTAAAAATTTTAAAACACATCACTGACTGGGTTTCATGTTCCTAAATTGCTATGATAATAGGTACTGTGGTGGTTTGTGGGTGATTTTGACTCAGTGCCATATACAACCTCCTGATACCCTGAATAATTACCAGTTTGTATCCATCCACGGCTGAAAATAGTCCCCAACATATTTGGTATTTCCTCTAGTTTGAGCACCATTTGCTATATGCAGGTTGCAGCTGTTTCAGGGAATTACAGAGCCTTTTTTTTGACAGAGAAACTACATATTTGTGAGTTGTTTTTATAGACATTTATGTCCACAGTGGCTACCAAGGGGCTTAGGACTGATCGCCACAGACAGGATACACGTGTGGAAGTCGGAAATTGTTGTCACTATTTCCAGCTTGTTGGTTTGCACATAATTGTTTAGAGCTATATTTTGTATACAGATCTGAACCAGATGCAGATTTTTAAAAATTCTTTTACAATGAATTCAGAGGATGGTGCACCCTTGGCAGAGGTATGCACTGTTTCCTACTTTTGGTCTGTGTTCATGGTCACAATGGTTCAAGTATTCATTTTTCCCCAAAAATATAAACAGTGAAAAAACTGGATGTTGGCTGTGACTACAAATCCTCCAAACATCCATTAGTCAGACAGTGAAAGCTGTGATTCTGACTGCAGATTTGGAATCAGTATATTATCCATCATTCTCTTGCTGGCACCCGTACAAACTTTTTACTCTGCAGCACCGGTGTCCTGCCCTCAGGCGTAAAGCATCAGGGCTAATTTTCTGTGTCTGCACCCCCCTTTAACATCAAGCCTATCGGGCTACGTTGTAAAATAATGGCCCACAGCAAAGCTCAGGTCTGGAAGCAGGCGAGAAGTCAGAACGCCTGTGTTGATAATAGTATAACTGTGGGATATACTGTACAAGATTACAGTGATCACATACACATGTAGGCGGCCATGAGCAACACTGTTGAAGCTGTAATCAAGTGCAGTGGGGTGTAACATCACTGCCCTTACCACGCCATAGTGTAATACAGTTTTTATGTGGGAGTTACCAACGGACAATGTTTCATTTTCTCTTATATCGCTTCCAGCGTCTGTGTCATATCACTGACCAGCCTATGACTGGTGTGCACACACACTCACACACACACAAATACAGACATCACACATACATACTGAACAGCTGTCTTACGGTTTCACACTCCCTCCAGGCTTGTAGATGATGGATGTGAGCAGAATGTAACCTTATTTAGAAAGCAAATAACATTCTCTAGATGGGAAAAGCTGACATTTTCACTATCTTAACTCGGATCTTTTAATGTTTTCGAATGTGATGTCAGCTTCGCTTTGAAGACACATTACAAACACTGTCTAAACAAAAAATCTGTGTGGTTTTACATATTGTGAGAAGCTCAACACTATCTTTTGTTTACCTGTCTGTTTGAGGAGTAATCTACAATCGACCCCCCTCTATCCTTTCATCTCTCAAACCTGATTTCACTGAGTTCTCATTTCCATAACCAAGGTAGATAAAATCAAAACCTCATACCACAAACATGCAAATGCATTTTAATGCATTAACGAGATATTTTTGGACTGATGACGGAAGAGACCACAGATGGTTCTCCAAAAGATGAATGATGGTGGATAATATCTTTACTCTGTCCGCAGCACATGGCCATCAGAAAGGAAATTCAGGTTTGTCCGTCACACTCAAGTGAAACACTTCTCCTCAAAATGACGTGTGGAGTCAAATTTCATCAGGTTTTACAGCACATGTAGACAAAAGCAGGCTTCTTATTTCTCACTGGCAATTGATTTTGCTGGCCGGGCTGCCGTCAGCAGATACTGTCAGCTGTGGCTAGCTCATAATCGTAACTGAGCTGCTGTCTCAAGCTGACTTGTTTTAAAACAATAACCATGTAATAGGGTCTTGAATGTGCACTCAGTGGCGACACAGATAATGTCATGCTAAAAAACTGAGGCTGAGGCAGCATGTCTCAGGAATAAATCTGCATCCTCACCAGTATAGCAAACAGACATGGAATAGCACTGTTTTTGTACCGCGGGCTGGCTAGCAACAGGAAGTGTACTTGAAGTGCCAGCCCTGAATGGAATGGATGTTTCTAATGTAACATTTAAACCCATGAAATGTCATAGTTAGTCAATACTATACTAACCCTTGGCATTGAAAGTATTGCAAGGTAACTAATGTTGGTAGTTAGTTGGATTCCAGCTAACATTTGCAGCTTACGCTAAAGCGGAGCAAACACAGTGCTCAGCTGTTTGAAAGACTGAGGCTACATCCACACTAATATAGTTTTATTTTTAGTACATACTAATGCTACATTTACACCTAGTATCCACACTAATCCAGCATTTTGGAACCCCTAAAATGGAGGCCTTAAAAAATGCAGCTAACCCCATTTTAGTTTGTAAACTCTGAGGTTGCAGGTTAACTTGGACAGGTGGAAACAAAGACTTTTGGAAACAGACGCCCATGCTCGCCTCTTAAATTGGGTCTTATCATTTGCGGCATGTCAAGCCAAAACATTATGGCTACATACCTTTTGTGATTTTATCCTTGTTGTGTGTGTAGCGTTGCTCCTTGCCAATTGCCATGGCTTTGTCTGGCGATAGATAATGCGCCCCATAGTACTCTGATATGTTGCTATATTTGCCTTGCAACGACTCCCAATCTGATCTTCTTTGCCTTGAGTGTGATACTCACAAGACGGTACCTGCTTTGAATCCAGGGTGGGGGAGCTTTCATGTTTCATGTTTTCCATGTTCTGCCCGTGTCAGCATGGGTTTTCTCTGGGTACTCCAGCTTCCTCCCACAGTCCAAAGACATGCAGGTTAATTGGTGACTCTAAATTGATGTGTCAGCCCTGTGGTAGTCTGGTGACCTGTCCAGGGTGTACACCACCTCTCGCCCAATGTCAGCTGGGATAGGCTCCAGCCCCTTACAGGATTAGCGGTTACAGAAAATGAATGAATGAATAAATGCTAAAACGCGTGTGTACGGAGATTGTTTCCGAGATTGTTTAGTGTTAGTGTTGACGTGGGATTACAGGAGGACACCACCCAATTAACTCTTACTCTATACACAGAGTATCATTCTTACTACAGCCCCATGCACACCGTTTCAAGACATGGAGAAATCCAAAGCTTGACAGGCTTGTCATGCTTAGTTACTGTTGCTAAGCTATGATTGGACAACCACTTTTCGGGGGAGTGTCTTAGCAAGTAGACATTTATGACTGAACATAAACCCTTTATTTATGGAACTATATGAGTCACGTTTTATTGGGGGTTTTTTTAAGTTCATGTAATATAAAATACTGAAAAATATAATCATCATTCATATCACAATTAATACTTTTCATTTAATATTATCATATGTAGTAGTAGTGTGATTGTAACATAGCAATAGTCTGGTATCTTTAATGCAGCAGTGTCTTTCTATATCCATGGCATTAGTGTGTTTCCTAATGTTTCAGCTGCTGATGTTAACTAACAAGCCAAGTGAGTTGATGCCACTGTATTCTCCATAGGATAGATTAAAGCAGATGATCAAGGGATCCAGAGAGCAGAGATCACATCAGAATGAACTGTTAATTAATTAGGTCTATCTGTCATTGCCACGGACGTGCCGTGGGACTGCACAGAATATGTACTTGTTGATTCTGGAAGCCGCAGCTGTGGGGGTATCAGATTTCCCCGGAGTGTCCGTGAGGCTCAGGCGGGCTGAGAAAAGAGCGGGCGTCTGGTGGCTGAGGCGCAGACAGACACGGCCTGCTGACCTTTGAGCCAGTTGCTGATTCTGCTGGCAGTGGCATGAGGGTAAATAATGGTGACGTGCCTGTCACCTCAGGGTACAACTGCTCGGAAGTTTGGGGGGAGGAAGCTGTCATAAATTCACCAGGGGCCAGATTGGGTGGTCTGCTGCCTCAACTGAAGGGCATTTCCATTTAGCTGTAGTGGAGGCTTAATGAACAAAATGCAGTGGCAGGAAAAAAGAGCAATTTCAACATATCTTTCATCATTAAACATGGCTGCTGAGGCGCTAGCAGACAGAGTGGCTGCTTAGAGTGCACGAGCCACCAGGGACCCCAAATGAAGAAATTACACGTCTTGTTCTTATTTTGCTCATAATTTAAAGCTCAATGAATCAATACATTTTATATTAACACTGACTCAAATGGCTGTGTGTAATATGAGAGGGGTCGCTTGTAGTGATGAACCCACAGATAAACATCAGCTGTGCAGCTTTATGGAGCTTTTTTTTTGCCTCTTGAAGCTGATTGCTTTGCTTTTACTGTATGTTCAGGTCACATCATTCTCATCAAACCAATTTCAGCAGCAGAGGGCTTTTTTCAGCAAACAACATCTGGTAAACTAACCCTAACATCTCCCAAACCAAATGGCAGACAAATAGAAGTATATCTCCTCCATCTCAGCCTCATTTTTAAAGAACACATCTTGGTCAGTTTGAAACCACTGTAGCTGATAAACATAGTGCAATAGCTGCAGTTTTCAGTGTCTTCCTATGGCCTCGAAAGATAAATGTCTAAATCCAATTCACAAAATCAATTCAGTTCATTCGTCTCCTCGGTCCCAGCACCAACATGCTACTTAGCAACTTCAGTGATCAATAGAAAATAAAAGCCTGACAAAGATTTATTGTAGAAGCACCATCTTAAGAATAAATGAGCTGGAGGAAAAAAGGAAGTGTGTACCCTTTGTTCACAGGCTGCGGTCAATACATGGGAAATACTTTATAAGTTGTTGGTGACAATATAATTGTATTGTGGCAATTTTCTACTGCAAGCAAACAGTACCAATTCTTCTTGTCCCAGTGGAAATGGAAAGTTGTAATTTCAGATTCTTATCGTTGATATGGTTGAATTGGAGACTCTAATTGTTTGATTTTTTTAAAACTCTGCAGATAAAGCTCAGAAACCATTTGGCTGATTTAATCTTGATAAACGCTGACAAGGAAATCCAGTTTCAGAGATAAACAGTTTGTGTAAAAAACATGTTACTGGTGTAAAGCGCATCAAGATTTAGCATTGCTACTTGTTTTGTGGCCACTTGGCAACTACAGTTTATTACTGATGGAGCAGCCGATGCCCTCACCTTCATAGGTTACCATTATTTCTCATAATAAGGACCAGCCGACAGATAAATGGATAGAGGCCAATTGAAATATGGTATCAGGACATTTTCACATTTGTTGCACATAAATTCTAATAACAGAATACCTTTCCAAGGGTTTCTGGAATATAATGTATAACGGAGAGGCTGCCTCTTCAATACGTTGTGTGAATGATAATCCTTAAGATCTTCATTAAATCAAACCCTGTTTTTGATGCTATGTGTGGTCTGTGTGTTTTCATGCAGTCGCCATTGAATGTATTTACATTCTGTAATTACCTCTCCATACAGGAGTGGAGCAGTCATTCCTGTGTTGGATTCAAATTACCTTTCTGCTCTCAAGGGATTCACAGGTAACTGTGCATGCATGCAATCCAGGGTTGCTGTTAATCTCATCAATATCAGCCTCACTGTTTCCTCTCTTTCTATAATGCAGTATACTGTTCATGCAAACTGAACATTTCCTACCACTACTACTTCACATTAAAAAGGATTCAACTAACAAGAGCTGGCTTTTATCAGGAAGCAGTCACAGGAAGCACAAAGTATTTGGCTGGATCCAAATGTCCATCCTCTGGACTTTAGGACTGAGCCCTCATGGACTTCAGTTGTACATAGTGTGACTGTATTTACTGTCATCACGTAAAGTCTGTGAGGGCAGAGACTGCAAGCAGCTGATAGACAGCCCTCAAGACTGGTTTACTCATTGCCCTGGAAACGTTCAACTTTTATTTATTTTTATTTTCGAGATAAACAATTAATTGCAAAGACAATAAAGCCTCCACTAAAATAGCATTTTAAGTCTCGTGTGTGATTTTTCCTTCAGGGATTTATACTTCGGGATTTATCCTGACTTCATATGAGCAGAGAAAATCTCCGCTCGTCGCTAGGCTAATTTATACAATGTAAAATGCCATTGGCTTGTGCTAATAACGTTAGCATGTTGTATTTGTTTGGAAAACATGTTTAGTATAAGACAGTTGTTTTGTCGCCGAATGTTGTGAGTGGTAACAGAGCCAAATTTTGTATTGTTACTTTTGTTAAATGTTGCTGTTGTCCCTGGCTTCATATGAATAGGGAGAAGTCCGCCAGCAGCTAGGCTAATTTATACAATATAAAATGCCATAGGCTTGTGCTAAAAACATTAGCATGTTGTATTTGTGGGGAAAATGTGTTTGTCTGTAAATGCTGGGAGTTATAGTGAAGCCGATTTGTGTACTTGGGGTTGTAATTGTCTCTATTAAGCCATGTTTAATGTGTGTTTAATGTGTGTTTTGGGTGTGTTTTGAATCAGCTAATCTTTACAGCACTTCACAGAAACCTCAGTTGCCAACTATTGTTGTGGAGGTGTAACTGCAGAGTGACACAGACACACCACTGCACAAGTATAAATGCTCACAACGGTGTAGGGTCTGCCTTACAAGTATAAATCCTGCTTTATGTAGCTCTATATAACAGGTTACATGTATTCAAAAACAGAGATGTTTGTAAAGAAGGACAGGACTATAACTCAATAAACTGGGAATTACTTACATTACTTTTTTTTCTTTTGCCTATTTTACTGCGCAGCCTGTTAGGCTGCAATGATAAAAAATTAATTGTCAGTCCCTCTACAGCCTGTACTTCTACATATCTACACAGCCTACACAATTCAAGTAGCATTTCAACAGGCCTTACTATCAATAACTATTTTACACATTCATATTTTTTTCGGCAATTGAAAAAATAACAACGTCACGTCTGTATTGCATTGAATTGTGGGTTATTAAATCAGTGAAGTCTGTATCCAGAGCTGACTCTCTGGAAGTATGCAGACAGGCCACTTCAGGCCCCTTGCAGACTGGTTGAATTGTAGATTTGGACAGCCCTCAGCACTCCCAGACTTCCTGGAAACGTGCCTGCAAAGTCCACAAGTCTGCATATGTGGTGAAGTCCAGACATTTGGATTCAGCCTTTGTCTCTGAGGTTCACACTGATGGTTGGAAATTAAAAAACGCTTACCAATACATGGTCATTTTCTACATTTTTTGACAGCAAATTGGTTTTAAATATTGTCATTGGCTGTCACTACCAGTAACCAAATCACCAAATCAGCTGGGACTGAAATGTGAAAGCTAAACTCTACCAACTACTACTTGAAAAAAAAAATGATATAAAGCCTTTTGAGGCTCCAGATGGAGCTTTGTGAAAGAAACTCTTGGGGTGTGGAAGTAGAAAGAAGTGAGTTACCAGACCTCTGTCTGCTCCTTATTTTAATAAATACATTTCATCAAGTATTCATCAAAATAGTCCCTAAAGCACACTATGCCTTGCATTTAAATGTGTTATTTTTAGAAGGGACCTAAATAAAGGAACATAATAACATATGGCTGAGCATAATGCCCAGATGTCGCCACGGAAGCGTTGCCCTCCTCTTGACTTGTGGGTCACAACATGAGCATCTGTGAAATGAATAAATGTATAAATGTATTTGCAATTTGTTGTGTCTTACCATGAACCCACAAGCCTTGGTCGTGTGCTCATGATCTTTTAATGACATGCCTTGATGCCTGAGCCCCGGCCGTTCACACAATGAAAAAAGACTAAGGGTATAAACATGCCAGAGACTTTAAAAGCTTGAAGATTGGACCTCATGTGTCACTGGCCAAGGGCAATTTCAGGGTGGGACTAAATGAATGATGATGATAATAACATCCCGGGTCACCCCTGCAGTTCTGTAAAATACTTCTGTTCTATCCAATATATTTTTGATCCTCCAGTATCAGCTATGTCCAAAGGCTCTCCAGTCACTGGCGCCCAGTTTGCTATATATCATCAGCCTGCTATGAAATGAAAGAATTAAATATTCACTTCAGTCTCACTAACTTTGCAAAGGCACTGCAATTTTCATGATTTCTTTACTGCTTATGATAAAATAGTCATATTATTCTTTATCAATATTTTAACTTCCATGCTGACAGTTTTTATGCGTCTCACAAAAAGATACAGATTCACATGCTGCACACGTTATATTAAGAATATTATTCATAAAGCTGAGCACACAGACACTACAATTTGTGTACTAATGACCATGTGAATGAAATAATACCCTTTATTTAATTCTTTCATGATGTATAACTGCAATGATTCTGTGCTGCACCGCATTACATTCGCGTCACATTATCCCAGTACAAAGGCGACTTCTTGTCTCCCTCCTTAAGGTCCGGATCTCCTCAGTTTGTCTTCAATCCCAGAGGAGTTGGGAGATAACTCGGTCTGATCAAAGAATTTGAATGAATCATTCTGTAGTCTGTGGGCCTTTGGCTCCAGGGAGAGTCACAGCCTGATTGGATTTTCCACTTTCAGGAGCAATCCTCTGTAATGTCACTGACACCTCACTAAAGCAACACTGTCATAGTCTGTT
Source organism: Cephalopholis sonnerati (assembly GCA_019142605.1). Lineage (NCBI taxonomy): Eukaryota > Metazoa > Chordata > Actinopteri > Perciformes > Serranidae > Cephalopholis > Cephalopholis sonnerati. The sequence continues at coordinate 24,612,990 of JAGQAX010000003.1, read as the reverse complement.
ATCTGGTTCAATATTCTCCTATTGGCATTTTCCTGTCGCTGAGGAGCGGGGGGCAGACCAGCAAAATGAGACAAGCGAGGGAATATTCTCCTTGTTATTTCCAGCCAGCAAGAGAGGGGAGGGAAAAAAAATTACTGACGGAAATACGAAGCGGCCCTTCTCTGCGGGGAGTCAGTTGTAACAGCATTTTGATACAGGTAGCATTACACAGCACCGTATCAAACTGTTAGATCCACAAGTACAACAGCACTTCATCAATTATGCTCAGAGACTAAACACGCAGGCTTATTGACTCTCACGGGAACACTCAGTCTGTTCAGTTAGCTCGTGTGTTTGTGTATTCATATCAGCGTAAAATAGAATACTGTTTGTGCTGCATTTGTTTATGCAAGAACATAAATCATGAAGTCTCTAAAGGAAATTTTGACAAACCCACGTTATAAGGGAACTCTTTAAGATGGAAAAGGGACAGACTACACTTTTTTGTGATTCTAGTGTTGCACACAGATGGTATAAAAATAGTCCAATTTCCCTGTCTTGCATTTATTCACCTGAAATATGCTGCAAGCTTAAAATAGTAGATGAAAGCTTTGCTGGAGATTATCACAGCAGTCTGTCAATTGTACTTATGTTACCTTATCATTTTCCCTCTCAGTTGGTATTCTCCCTGATCATAATATATGAATATCTGATCCCTTATGAAAATATTGAATTTTGCCATCTGAGGGCAAAATTTCATTTATTTCGCTCCAAGACTTGGAGCCTGACGTGGTTTTTATGAGAAAGTGCAAATGATTATACATTTGCCTGCAAATATCGCCAAAGTTTTACCAGGAACCTTAAAACTTTTTCAGTTTCCCACACATGAAAACCACTTAGACTGTGCTGCCTGTGTCAGAGTAATATAATAAATTTATAGCTAATAAAGTGCATGTGTAAAACTGTAAGTGTCTGATTAACTAAACAGGTGCACAATCAATTTGCACGTGTAAGGAAGTACTTAAAGAAACCTCAGTACAGATGTTTTATGCTCTAACTTTACACTGTGGCGTGACAGGAGGATTCATACAGAGTTAATTTAATATAAAAGTGGTGACACACAGCCACACCATTACCACATGTTCACTTACCTTTAATTTGCAGTCACTTAAAATACACACCAGTTTGTTTAGTTTAACATGTATTAGCACTCTGACAGCAGATGGAGCGCCCACATTTAATTTACACTGTGTTGTCATTTTGCTACTTGCTTTTCTAAGTTATTGATTCATTTCTCTTTGTCTTTGAGTTACCTGAAGTCACTTTCTGGTTGGAGTTGGGCAAAAGATAGGGCTGAGGGCGGAGCCTGGTTTTGTGCAGAGGGCCAATCCATGGACCGAAGTACGAGCTGTGATTAGAGATTTCTTTGTGTTCGTATAGTTACTGTCTATGTAAGTTCTCCCCTTTGTGTTTAATTTGGTCTGATCAGCCAGTATGTATGTAACCATAATTACTGCACACATTATATTTTTGGGTTATTTTAATTACATAAGTTACTGTGTTATTTATATATGGGTACATTATTTCTATTTAAGTAGTAATAGATTCAGCATTATTTAGTTACTGGTAAATTATCAATTAATTCTCATTTGTAGTACATTGTATATTGTTTTATTTGTATTTTCATTTTTCCCTTGGTTATGAGCTAATTGGTTCCTACATGACCTTGTTTTTTGGGGACAGGTGTGAGTGATACACAACAGAGAGTGAGTGCCTCGTGCATTACAGTGAAGAGAAGTTGCTGTACCCCTAAGCTGGAATGTGTCAGCACTGTTGTGCCACGTTAGTAGAAATAAAACAAAGCGGAAGAAACAAATGTTGTAGCCTGCTTATTACCCACAGCCCGGAGGAACTGGGGAACATCTACAATCAAGAAGAGGGTTACATATATGTTGCCCAATTGTCTCATTCTGTTCGGTCTGTTTGTTGAGTTATCTTATAGTTTTGTTAGACTTACTTTTCAGAAGAGTTTGTTGACCTCCTTTAAGGGCCCTGTAACTTAAATTCTGTTATCTTTAGTCATCTGCTTTGTAAAAATGTATTTTTGGGAAAATAAACACACCTTTTTTTAACTTTAAACCTGTGTTTTTGTGCTTTGACTGCCTGGTCCAAGACAAAAGTATATTTTTGTCTTTTACATTACCACCAGTATTTGCAGCCAATGAGAATGGACAGGAGAGATAAATTAGCAAAAGTGATCATGATGAGTGATTATTCCATGTTAAAACATTCACATTGCAACATCACACATGGATAATACCCCGTGTATTAATGTACACTTCATTATATTTAAAGGATTTTTAAACTACAAATGATGTAACAGCCAGTCTGCACACCTCTATTATATGATGGATGTGATGAAGGCTGTGATGCGCTTATTCAGATCATTGTAGGCCTTTAAACTCTAATGTAGCTGCCTAACTTATTTCCTCTGGGTCACTGCATCAGGGCCAGTGTTGAGCAGCAGGATAACATTACAGTTAGCTATCCCAATAACACAGTTTGTTTGAAGTTTGATTGAGAGTTGATATCAATTTCCTCTGTGTGTGTGAGGACACAGTGCCGCAGGATGCATCACGTTAACTACTTAATTATCTCTTTCATTAACACACCCAACACAAATTAAGGCAAACATTTATGCTCTAGTTCTCAATACATCTGCTTACTATTGCACATTTATGTAAAAAAAAAAAAAAAAAGTTCCTATAATAATTACATACCCATTTCAACTTGCTGACTTCTTTCTGGCATCTGTCGTTGCACAGCAGCCCCCTGACATCACAAAGACCAGCCTGGTCTCCGGCAATTTTGTGAAATGAGCACAATTTCTTTAAATGATAACCTCCCCTGTGCAAGAAAAAATGAGAGAGTTACAGTTTTCAATCCCAATAGGATTACATAGCAGCAGTGCACCCAGAGAAAGCCAATAGTTTGACACCGCAGCTTTACTTTCTGTCGCTCTATTTTAGAGGTCAGGGTGACGAATGGTTTATATAGGCTTTTTCTGCACATTCTCATTTCTATAATATCTTATCTTTGCATGCTAAGTTGCATAAGATAATATTGGGAAAATAATGCATCTATTTCATGATTGCTACATAAGTGATTCATCTTAACATTTGTCTACAGGATGTGTTTTACATTTCAGGGCTTGTGCTCATTTCTCTAACTCTTTTGAGGCTGTTTTGTTGTACTAACAGTGCTCCTCTTGGACTCTGGGAAACTGCCACTGCACAGAACAGCCTGTTCCCAGGTGCAGTCATATCAAGGCTTGCACAGGACAGTGATGTTTGAACAGCCTAATCCTCAGCCTTCATTCTTCCCAAACTTCAATAGCCGCCGCTGTTGCCACTTCCCCCACAACAACTGCCTCTGTAATGTTTTGCACACAAACCCAAAGAGGGCCCGGGCTGCAAGAAACATTCGTTAGACCTTCAAAGGGGAGCCGAACCTGCTTGATGATAAAACACTGTTTTGACCCATCTCTTTGAAGAGTGTTACAATACATGAACTGTACCAAAAGCTCAAGCGCACACAAACGCTCTCATCCACATCCGCACACACATGCACACGCGCACACACACACACGGACATACATACAAAATGACGCAGGGAAAAGATGGATCGCAGGAGCAAGTACAGTCCATTTTGCAGCAACCTTCAGATCAATCCAAAAGCGAAAGGGCAGGGTTCTCGCCCTATCAGTATAACAGAGTCTGTTGACCTTTTTAAATGAGTGAAAGATACGCTAAGGTAAAGTAAACAGTGGTTTGTTTGCAGCATCATGGCAAGCTGTATTGATCCCTGTTCTTGGAAAAGGTCATGCACTTGAGAGGTGATTGTTATTAGATAAGCAAAAAAACAGACCGTGAACTTTTCAGTTTTTGGAGCGCAAAGGCAGACAATGACATTTAATTGTATTAGCTCCGTGTTATTTTAGCGCTGGAGCTTTATTTTCATTTCATGCACACTGTTGTGTTATGCACTGTACTTTGGCCCGGCTTTGGCCGGACATCTGCGCTGAGTCAGCAGTAGAGTTGTGTATGGCAGGTCATCAGCTAACGAGGGTCAGCCTAATGTCTGCTAAATAGCTAATAACTGCAGTCTGAGGGAGGGCAGCCAGAGAGGGATGAATGTACTCTCAGCAGTCTCCATGTGGGGCATTTAATGTCTTTAATGCTGTTCTGCCTTTAGCAATCAGTTCATCAATGTAGCTTTAGTTAACTTTGAAAGTGTAGTCAGGAGGTCGATAGTTCATAAACAATCAATGAGTCATTTTACTGTCTTTCTGTTTGCTTCTTTGTTTTTTCAGATCTAGAGCTGAAAACATAAATAAGTCATGACTGCTTAATTGTTTGATAGTAGGGGTGGGGGAAAAATCGATACAGTGGTATCGCGATACGGTATCATGATATTTTTTGGAGCTAGAATAATAAAATGAATTGCTTTTTCGTTCCACTACATTGTGCTAATGTTTTTTTTCCTGGTCAGGTCAGCAGCATTTGACTGGATGTTCATCAAAACCAAGATGGAGGCGCTGGAGAAAGAAGTCAGAAATGCGCCGTCAGCATTTAAATCAAGCGTCTGGACTTATTTGGGATTTTTTAACATGGAAGGAAAGGAGGACTTGATATGACACATGCGATTTGCAAGCAGTGTCAAATGAGAATAAAATACTCTGGGAATACTATGTACATGAGGGCTCACCTCACACTCCACCATCCAGAGATAGTGTTAGCCACTGACGGACAAGCTAAAGCTACACCCGCTCCACCGAAAAATCAACCAATACTGGACACACTTAGCTCGAAAGGAGCAAAGAAAATACCACAGTCCATCACCTACTTCATGTGCAAAGATACGAAACTAGAGCAGTACACGAAAGTTACAGCATTATTCGACCTCCTGCAAAATTCAGTGCGAGAATTGGGAATAGTGGTTGTAACAGACAATGCTTCTAACATGGGTGTTGCCATTCAGTCAGCAGGATACCTGCATGTGAAGTGTTTCTCTCATGAGCTTAATCTGGCCTCACAGAGGGCGTTAAATCTGCCAACAGTTCAGTTTGTCAGGGTGTATGCAGCATTTCTGACAGGTGATGGTGTTGGTCTGTCTGTAAGGAGAAGCCTTCAGTCTGTCTGCTTTGCATCACATTTTGCTGCAATAAAAATGACTAAAGTCAGATGAACAGACTGAAAACGTTATCTTATGAGGTAAAACTGATGTTGACAAAGTTTAAGTTTGCCCTTTGGGGAAATAATTTGCAGTTGGAAAAAGGTCATTAGTCGCAATATACTGTATCGCAATACTCAGCATATCGCAATATTGTGATAATATTGTATCGTGACCTAAGTATCATGATAATATCATATCCTGAGTCTGGCGATTCTCATCCCTGTTCCATAGGCATGCAAAGGTGCCTTCTGTTCCACTGTATCCCCTCTGCTGGGGAACTCCTTAAGTCCTGTTCTATCTCTATAATAAAATGTATTGTAAACACTGACAACAAAATACAGAGCATACATTTGAATTTAATTTAGTTTGGATCCAGCTCTGACTCGACTCAACTGAACACCAGTACCAGGGGCCACATGCATAAAACTCTGAGTAGAACCACAACTAAACTGACAGACAAAAATATAGAAACACATTATTTTCGTTAGATTTATAAAGCTGTGCGTTCACCTGGTTCTGTTTTATAAATCTCAGTCACTGTGGTGCTGGCCGTATGTGCACATGCCCCATTTCCACACGCACCATTAGCCATATATGGTTGTAGAAACCTTAAAAATTTGTTTGCATATCAATATCTGTGCCCCTCCACTATCGATTAGACCTGTTAATGATAGAAGAAGTGCAGTTACACTGACTGTCACATTGCATGGTTCTCCAACAGTACCAGGACAGCTGTCATTACGCATAGCTGTGGCTATTTATAATGTCTGTACCACCTATTCATCACGTTTCTGTAAACCATCATCGCGGTAAAGGCTCAATCATCATTATTAACAAACGTCAGAGGGATGATCAATGATTCATTCATAGTGCTAATGTGGTAACAGGCTTCACAGAATGCTTCGTGGGATAAAATGAGACGATCACTAGCAGGGAGATGATGGCTCAAATGGAAGAAAAAATAATGGTGAAATTTAAAATTCATTTCATAATTGTGTCCTTGATTGACAATTTCCAGAACGCATTGTAGCCTGCAAAAATAACAGAACATTCAGCTCATGGAAATCCAGAAAAAAAGCAAGCTGAGTAGAGTAGAGCCTTGATGTACCATGCAGGGGAAATGCAGCATTAGGATTCTAATAGCTAATTCCACTCTCAACATGGTAATCGTGACAATTATTGTTTCAATAAGAGCATATGTATTAATTTATAATATTATTATTGTTGTGTTTGCTGTGACTGACAGGTGTCTGAGGCTATCACTCTCAGCTGGTGTTTGTTTCGTGCCTGTCTCTGTCTCCCAATTTGAATTTTCAGGCTTTAACTGCCAAGATGACAGCAAGCAAATCAAACTCAACTCCAGGCTTCAAAACATCTGCTCAGAAAGTCACATGTGACATCACAGATGCAATATAACTGTTTTTCTAATATGTACAACATGAAACGTATTCTGATGCCAGATGTGAACAGCTGTCACTTTAAACTGGATGTAAACATCATCTGGACGTGTGACACGAGAGAGAAACCATCTTTAATCTCCTGTTTATAGGCACCTTTATGTAAGATCATGCACCAATATTGCCACAAGGCATTATTATCATTAAAAAGCCATATACAGTGTGAGCACCACTTACGTCTCTTTGTTGTGCTGATGTGTTATATTGATACTCAGCTGTGTGCAGCTGCCTGAACTCCTACATCCAAATAAGCTTAAGCAGCATCACCAGTTCAAAGGGTTTTTATACCGGCAAATCAAAAACTTTACAATTGGATTACTGGGTAAACCTGCTCCAAAGGCGACAAATCTATTCTGCAACAAGTGTCAAAGTGTCAGCAAGTATTGTGTGTGATGTCATTCTTTATGGAGCAGAGGGTGGAAACTGATGTATTAAAAATAATCCTGAGCACTGCAAGCAGGCACATTTTACCCCATTATATCTAATTGAATGACAGACAGTGAAGAAAGGGCTTTCACTCATGGAGCGACTCACTAGCTCTGGCAGAGACGCGGAAGTTGATGAAAATGGAATGAGTTATTCTTTCAAGGTCTTTTTATTCTTTTAAAATGTTTACGTATGGAATATTGATTTTGAAAAAAAAAAAACGTAACATTAAATTGACCCTCTACTCTTCAGTTTGGCTGTGTGTGCTTGCCTCTTGTTTATCTTTTCATGCTGCTGTGATATTGCCAGACTGCCGCTAAGAAAGAAAGAAGCCCATCAAACATTGATGAAGGCCACTCTCCACCTGCTGCTCCACTGATTTGCATCTCCGTTCTGGCACTGAGTTCCAGTTCTGGGTCTTGCAGAGGGAACTTTAACATGCAAATGCATCTCAGTTAGAGTCCCTATCTCAGAGCCAGTTCATTTATATGAAGTGTTACACACGTTAAAACACATAAGCATGACACGCAAGCACACACACACAGGAACACATCGCCTTATTACAGTAATAGCGTTGTTAGTGCCACCAGCACAGCCCTCTCTGAACATGTCCTGAGGGTAGATTATGTGCCACCGAAGCACTTTGCTATTTTCCGGCTGCGAGTCTGTGAGGAGAAGACAGAGCTGACGTCCAGCTCACAATGTCAGTTTCATGCACATAACGCACCATGAGAATACATCTCTCATGTCCCATGAATGTTAGTAACTCTGGGGAGCAGGAAGTAAACGTGAAACAATATTTCCTGGCTGGCAATGTGACAACCAAATCGACAGCCGAACACGTGCCGATGTAAAGATAAAAACAAATACTGAATTGACGTTCAGTTAACCCTTCTTACAGTTACTATGTCTGTCAAGCTTTCTGTTTGTGCACATACGCAGTTCACAATAATAACAGGGGCAGATTTATCACTCGAAATCCTTGATAATTTTTCAAATGATGGGTCTGAGTTTTTACAGAGTTCAACAAAAACAGCCTTGTCATTTGTTGCTGCTGACAAATGACAGCTGTCACTGACAGATTTTATTGTAGTTAGCTAGGGAGCTACTTATCACCAGCTCCATGAGCTGAAAACTACGGCTGGTGTCTGGATGACTTGTTTTGAGACAAGAGTCCTGGAAAAAGGTCCCAAATACTGTTACATACATCATGCTACTGTATGATGAAAACTCAGACTCAAATGCAGAGAACACACAGGAGGCAGATAGGGTTAAAAAAAGGTAATACACAAACAAGCTAAAAAGCTCCAGGGGAGTAGACAAAAATTCCTAAAATCTAAAACAGGCAAAGTAAGAAAAGAATCCAGGGAGTCAAACACAGAGATTTTCAGATGGGATTAGTTTTACATAGGGATGTGGACTAATGTCAGTTTACCACAGGATGTCTGTCATATAAATGTCCGATTCTCACGGGACAAGAAATCTCCGTAATTCTACCAGAGATGGGAGGGGTAACTCGGTTTGTGCCCTGGCGTCACCTCCCTGTCGGTATGTGCATGCTGCATGGTGGAGGATGTTGGTGGAGCAGGGCATAAAGCATCAGCTGAAGGATAATAATAATTAATGATTAGCCCAATATGAATATCATTGCCCATGATCAGGATTGTGTGTACACAACGATTAGCAATATGGATTTATATTAGGCCTACCTAACACGATCAGATGTCTCGTGGCTCTGAAAAGTGCTTTCTTCTTGACCTTTTTGATTGGTCTCCCATGTAGGGCGATGTGATCATTAGAAGAGCGTCCACTATCACGACTGCCGACAACACCGAACGCTTCTTCAAGCACCTCCATCATCAAGAAAACTAGTTGTTAACGCGGAAAAATGGTTGTAAACAGGACGTGACGATATATTTACATACATTTTTACAGAGGCTCGTGTTTGCACAGGATTATTATTACCCGAGGTATTTTCTCCAGACCGTTTTACAGAAGGTAAAAGTTGCTGTCATTTTTTACCGATATTATCCGTAATGATTACAGACATGGCGCATTTGGACAGGACTAAAATCCACATTAAAATGATCCCATCCAAATAAGGCTTAAGGAACAAAAACAATCTGGCAGAGACATGAGGAGCTAATGGGTACATATACACACGGATGACTTAGCAGATAATCAGGGGCAGGTGAGTGAGTGGCAGCAGGTGTGGTCAATGAAAGATGGGAAAATACAGGAAACTGCAATGACACAAGAAGTTAGTACTTCAAAATAAACACGGAATATCATAACAAAATGCAGAATGTTACAGCTATAGGACTGGCGCTAACGTTAGGAGGCTCAGGCAAGAAGTCATTATACTCACCAGCTGATGGGCCATTGATGACATGGAAGCAAAGAAACAGCATTGTTTCGTAGTGCAGGGTAGCTTACGACAGACCTATTACGTACAGTATAGTAAGACTGCTAACTTGATAGTATACTCAAGCTGGCATCGAAGTGAGGACCAGGAGAAAATGGAGGGCACAGGAGGCAGTGGACCAGGCAGAGTCAAGGCTTCACCACAGAGCACTATTGGGATCTGTGGCAATCGGCCGGGCAGGATTGGATAGCATTCCGACAACCAGCTACAACAATCTGAAAGGCAAGGAGAGGCGGGACCTGGTCCAAAAGGAGGTGAGAGCTGCGGTTGAGGAGGAGCGTGCAAGCCAGATGGTGGGACTGAGGCAGCAGGGGACATGGACTAGATGGGAACAAGCTCTGGACAGGAAGATCTCATGGTCCGAGTTGTGGAAAGCTGAACCTTACCGCATCAAGTTCCTCATTCAGTCCGTGTACGACGTCCTGCCCAGCATGCACCTTGCATTGAGAATCAAAAAAAGAAAAACAAAACGGTTTGTGTTTTGGCTTTAACCACCTACATTTGTTGGCACAAAAGCCTTTGGCAAAAGCAGGAAAAGGTGGGTGAAAAGCACACAGATTATGTGGCTCAAATGTCACCTTGAAACACTGAGAAGGGTCGGTAAAAAACCTGGAATCAGTGGCTGAAACACCTGCTGAGAAGCGCCACAAAAGGTCGGTGAAAACACCTGAGATCATTGGCTCAGGTGATGCTGAGAAACTTAAACTAACTGCAGGGAGTGTGTATTATCGGAGAAACAGGACTTTGGAGCAATGGGCATTTGTTTTTGGGAGGACAGGCTGTTCGACAGATGGACTTTTGGTCCAATAGAACATTTATCAGACAAGTGCGGCTTCAGAATTTTGGGAAGGGGGCTTTTTCTAATGTAACATGCACTCCTACAAAATAATGTACGACTGTTTTTAGATGATGAAATGCTCTTTGGTCTTGAATGTACAGCCTAGTGCTGGATTAGGTGCATGTAGTAAGCTAGCTAGTCAGACATGCTTACATTTGCAGCTTAATTTAAAGCAGAAAACAACTGTTTAATACATTTTTGTATTAGTGACAGGCCTGCTGTGCCTTGCTACGGTAGCTACACTATGATTAGACAGTCGCTGTTTGGGGGAGGGGTTTTGCAAATTGTTAATTTAGCGTCAAAGTGATCCATGGTTTGGTGTTCCCTGTGGCAAAAAGCTGACAGACTTCAGAAACACGACACCTACAATTACACACGTTTAATTTGTATGTGCTGTGAAATGGGACTGAACGTGGCCTGTCTGTTTGCTGCAGATGTGATTACACAAAATATTGTCTGCAGGGCAAGGACCAAGCACCCATCCTCTGCCAAGGACGTACACGCATTATTCCAGCACTTAGTCACACAAATGTTCTCTGTTTTGTACACAAGATGGAAAGCAAAAGAGAACGAAGCAAACTTTGGTCCTTTTAGGTCCTTTTATTCACTCCCAGAAGAGATATGACATCCCCCAGATCTGAGGATTAGGAAGCAGCGTGAGGGCCTCAGGGCATTCCCTAAGCTGTCTAAATCTGAGACGCGATATGGCTCCTATTAGATAAGCAAATGTGTCTGTAAATACATAATACATGCCTGCCAGAGGACCATGATTGGCTTGTTTTTGTACAAAGAATGCGACTGAAGAGCGAGGCGGTGTCTTGTGGAGCCCGAATGAATACACTGTGAAGGACTTAATGGTTTCGTTTTATTTGCAATTTTCTGTTTCCTGAGCACCAGTTTGTTCAAGGGAAAATGTGGGCTGGGTGAGAGTGAAAGGCAGCATCATCCTCGGGGGTTCAAAGCACAATCCTCTGTATCACTGTCTTAAAGCCCTAAGCTGCAAATGAACATACAGCACTGGGTGTCTGCTGTTTTGAGTGGTTTGTTGACATGTGAAACTGTCCTTGTAAAGCAGAACGTTTCTAACTTGGGCATCTGTTTCCTGCTGATATTTACAAATTCACAACTTTTATAGCAATGAGAAATTATCTGTGCTCCCAGGGTGGGAGATGAGTAATGTGTGTTCACATGAAGTGGAGCGCCGCATCGTTTTAATGTGCAACAACAAGAGGATGGAGGTTTCTCTACAAGCACGAGCCTCCATTACAAGGCTTTACTAATCCATCCATGCAAATCCATGTCCAAAATGCGCCTTTTGTGTATAATCCCGACACAATTTCTGTGGGATTAGGATTTAGTAAGGACAAAAATGACTGGTGGAATACAGTACATCAAAAATATCAGTCAGTGTTGTGTTCAATTTGTTGTTTATCCCCCACTGCCTTTACACGTTACATCACATCAAAGAGCTGGCCTCTCAAGAGAGAAAGCTGAAGGAGGTGTGCTTCAGAAAAAACGTAACAAGATTCTGTATGTTGACGAGCTACACATGTGTGACAGTAACATATATGTTGCAGACTCAGTCTGCACGCGAAAGCAGAATAAATTACTTTATCCTAAATCACAACAATTTATTCTGCTTCAGTCAAGCTTTTGGCTTGGACTGACATTACACAGATAGGCCGCACTGCATATGGTAAGCAGTCATGATACTGTATGTTAAGCACACACTCTTCAGAGATATTATCTCCCCAAGCCACCTACTCTACCAGCAAGTCAATCAGCACTCCAGAGTCCAGAGTCTCTGGAGAAGAGGAGGAAAGGTGATTTGACACACAGCGAACAAATATGTGTCTCCATGTATCCGAGCCACTTGATAAACAAGACCAAATAAAATACTTCTCTGATAAGCTTCATGGAATAGTACACCATTTTAGGAAATATTCCTATTTGTGTTCTCGTTAAAAGGTAGATGTCAAGATCAATACTACTCTCATGTTTGTCTGTTTAAAGGTCCAGTGTGTGGTAATTAGGGGGATGTGTTGGCAGAAATGGAATATAATATGATGAGTGTCTTTTCTTTAGTGTTTAATCACCTGAAAATAAGAATGGTGTTTTCATCACCTCAGAATGAGTTGTTTATATCTACATAGGGAGCTGACCCTCGTCCATAGAGATCACCAGTGTTGTATTGCCATGTTTCTACAGCAGCCCAGAGCAAATGAACAATACACTGGCCTTGGCCATTGGTGTTGTTGTATTTTCTCATTGGCCACCATGGTTAGCAGCCCCGTCCGTAACAAGGGTGCTAGGGAAACACGCATAAGCAGGTGCTGGGCTAGTGGTCTATCTCTGATGAGCCAAACAGTGCAGGAGAAACAGTGATTTGCCAGATTAAATTACTGTGTCCGTTTGTTTCGAAGAGAAGGAGACCTCTGCAAATAATTGGTAAAAACCTCCTGCATGTCTGGATCAGACAAAAGGTGAGCATACATTTAGTTATGGAAGAAAAAAATGGGAGCACACATTACAAGCAGCCCGAGCGCAAGGTCGAAACACTGATTTGTAATGTGAAACTACTTTATTCAGTGTTTTTACTGATTTTAATCACGGGGTCAAATTGTTTTGGAGAGGAAGAGACCTCTGCATATAACTCAGCTCCTGAAGGAAATCTAACTGTAAAAAGTTTCAGCTGGTTGCAATATGCAATCCTCACCTCTAGATGCCACTAAATCCCCCTAAATCTTACATACTAGACCTTTAAATACGAAGCAGTTTGTTAGCTTAGCTTAGGATAAAGACTGGAAACGGGTGAAAAGCAAGCCTGGTTCTGTCTGAAAGTAACAAAATCTGCTTATTAACACCTCACCAGTTAACTCAAATTGGCATTTTTACCGTATATATTTTTTAAAAGGACTAAACAAACAAGTATAACGTGTCAACTAAGTGTTACAGGTGCTGGCAGGTTTTGTTTGCTTTGGACAGAGCCAGGCCAGACCAGCTGTTTACCCCTTTTTCCAAGTAACATGCTAAGCTAAGTCAACCAGCTGCTGACCCAGCTATATATTTATCATACAAAGCAGAGGCTATAGTCAGTTAGCTTATCTTATTTAGCATAAGGACATACACGCAGGTGAACAGATAGCCTAGCTCTGTTCAAAGGTAAATAAGCTATCTGCTTTCTAGCATCTCTACAGCTAACAAGTAAATATGCTGTACCTTTTTGGGTTTTTTTTTTCGTAACGGAAACCAAATAAGTAGTTTCCATTTCTGGGAAATGCACAAAAAAGTGTAGGACTAGATGAAAAGATTGGTACAGGTAGAGTGTGGTATCAATCTTCTCATGTAATGCTCAACAGGAAGATGGATAAGCATGTTCCCCAGTATATCAAAGTATTCCTTTGAATAGATGGATAAATGTTACTTGCAAATGGTTGAGAGTATAATGTAGAAGGACTCCAAAATGTGTCACATACTTCTAAAACATCAGAAAGATAGAACCATGTTCAGCGCCCTCTCCCCTCTTGGGTGACGAGATGGACTTTGTTCTCAGGGCTAATAAGGCGAACAGTCTGTTTACAGTACATTTTGAATGCACTACTGTGATCCATCTGGGGACGTCTCCAAGGACAGCCATCTTATTTGGCTTATGAACCAGTGAATAACAAAGAGCTTCAAAATGCAACCCAGTGTGAGTCAAATATAGAGTGCATAAACCAGGAAAGAAGGGGGTTATTGATTTCCCCGAGGACACGGTACAGGTTTCCATGATAACCTTGCATGCAGAGAGAAGTGCTGTAATCTATTTCACACATTTTATTTTTCACTCGCATGCTCTCTTAAAGTAACACGACCAACTAAATAATGCAGTGATGGTAACTCTCCAAACAGGTTGCTCCAGATATAGCAGTGTATTCTTGTGTCATTTTTTTAGGTAATTACGGAAGCTTCTACAACCAAGGGGCTTTGCTAAGATAATCTCCTGCTTTGCTTGAGGCAGCATGAAGACTTTATTTTCAGAGCACAGCAGTTTGTCTCCAGCTGCAGGGGCAATGTCAATTGTTTATTATTATTCCCCATAAATTTCTCATGTTAGTTTCTATTAAAAAAAAAACTCTCCAAACTTAGTGTCAGGTACATTGTGTGCTTAATTTGAAGCCTGAAAGATCAGTTCTTTGGGTAGTACTGTAGTTCATCTTGTGATAATGTACTCCTTTTTGCACAGTGGCTCATCTAAAGAATAGTGGCACCAGCTCCGGGAGGGTCAGTGTCTTCACTCGAGGACACTACAGCAGGGTGGATATTGAATTATTCTAATCTCTCTTACAGTTAAGCTCTGCCTCAGGATTCAGATTCTACACAGATTGGTTGGTGGAGGAAACAGATACCTGGGTGCTCTATTGCTGCGGGCACGCTACAAATCATCTGTATCTTTTCCTGATCTCTCTCCAGTTTCAAGTTGCAGGGGAACCTACAGCTTAAGACATTAGTCACGGGGGGGAAAGGAGAAGTAACTCACTCAGCACGGCAGTCCGTGCCCGCTCCTAACATCTCTCAACAACATGAGGACAATCTGTAGCGGATTAGTATGATTTTAAGAGGGAATTGAGCCTGCAGTGTGTTACATGAGAGGAAGCATGCCGCATACTGTAGCCTCTGTTATAATGAGGCTTTTAGACTGAAGACTGGAGTGTCTTTCACACCCGTATGGGTGGCACAGGAGACATCACTGATGAGTCAGTCGTCAATTTATCACATGATATGCAGTCAGAGTGACATAAAAAAGAATACTGGTCTCCTATAAAAAACCTCCAAGATGTTGTTCCTCTGTGCCTCCTGATCTCAAGTTTTCTCTATAGTTGATTCAACTAATAATTAAAGCAGCTACGAGGAGTTTTTAACTGGATATGAAACAGTCTCATTTTAATACTAATGACTCTATATGACTTACATGAGCAAACCAGACCATCAGCGAGAAGATTGGCTATTTCTACGGATTAATTCTTAATGCCTACGCCTGGGTCCGATTCCCTGCAAAATTAGATGATACGATTTATGGCACGCAGGCTGACAGAGCCTGTGTTTACATTTTCCCAGGCAAAGTTTCACAGTGAGTCGAACATTAGCCTGTTTAAAGGAAGCAGAGGGCATTTTTCTTTAGAGAATTTTATTTCTGATGTTATATTTTGTGGTTATGGCTGATATTGGAGTGGGTCAGTGAAGAGAAAAATAAAATAATTGACAGAAGAATTTTTAAAAAAGCTAAAAGGAACTGTGATTGGTCCTGTTCCTCCTAGACAGGTTTGTATTAAGATTATTTTGTGTCCATTTTATTTCTGAATTACTTTGTGTGACATGGTTTAACGTTAATATATGAGTTTCTGTTGGTTGCTAAAGATGTAGATGTATCACAAAAGAGCTAGTGCACACGCGTGCTCTCAAAGCTGCAGTGAAATTTGGATTTCCAGTCAAGCCCAGGCTGCATGTCACATCAGAGGCTACATGCTATTGACTACATTCCACCCAGTGATGAGACTGACTTCACGATGGAAGCAGAAAATGGCGTCCTACAGCAGATGATTCAAGGAGACAAGATACGTGACTGGTAAGTGTGCGGTGACTGCTCCCCTGCTGTGTATCAGCCCTGAATTGTCAAAGGTTTTCTTTAAATCCTTTGAGCTGAAGTTTCCTTCAAATGTAAAGTACGCTCCGATTTTTAAGCTGGTGTTCATGTTAGGAGGAAATAAACTTGACACCACTTGCATTTTTTTTCTTTTACTTTCAATTCTGAAGTACATTTAATATAATAAAATTACTTTTAATACTTAGACACAGTAAATATCAGATACTTTAAGACTTTAACTCGAGTAATGTTGGGTAATAGGTGACTTAAACTTCTACCAAAGTCATTTTCTGGTCAGATATCTTTTACTCGAGTATGGCTTTTTAGGTACTTCATCCATGACTAGTTATTAATCTTACATCGCGACAACAAGATACATTACGCTATGTTGTTGCTAATCATTCTGTGAAGAGCTGTGCTTAAAAAAGTAGAATAGTGTTAAAAATAAGTTGCGTCTTTCTTTCACTGGCGTCCAAAACAAATTCACACGCTAGCCAGATCACACTACCCTTTTTGTCCACAGGGGGCTCCAAAATCGACACAGAACTAGAAATGTGCACTTAGTAGATGTATGCCAGATCAGCTGCTGCCAGAGCTTATCACAGTCACTCTAGATAATTTATATTGCTCAGATGTGGCCAATAAATTGTCCCTCCCAGCTTGATACAGTAAAGATGGCTGCAAAGGTAACAGAAACTATTTTTGTTTTTGCATCATTTCGAATCTTGCCTAGCTGTGTTGGATC
This sequence comes from Cephalopholis sonnerati, assembly GCA_019142605.1. Taxonomy (NCBI): domain Eukaryota; kingdom Metazoa; phylum Chordata; class Actinopteri; order Perciformes; family Serranidae; genus Cephalopholis; species Cephalopholis sonnerati. The sequence goes on along the minus strand of JAGQAX010000003.1, from coordinate 24,596,262 downwards.
ACACCATGTCAGGTATGGAATTAATCTGCAGATGCTCCAGCTCAAAATGAGACCAAACATTTCTATGGATGTCAGTTTTTCAGCCACAACAAAGTCCAAAATGTAGTCTGCAACAGACAGTAAGGCGTCTTGTTTTTAGCCAAGGTGATTTCCGAAATGGTTTTTGCACTGTGCTTTTGTCGATGACCTGCAGCCCTTACTAGCTGGTTAATACCAGATTCAGACTACACAATATTTTTGTCCAACGCAACAGTCACTATGACAGACCAAATCTTTCACAATGTGTGTGATGTCATCACATTATTCTTGTCCTATTTTCATTATTATCATGTTTTCAGTCACTATGGGTGTTCATGTCCCAGCTTAACTGTTTTTGTGGTAATGTTAAAACTGTGACCAGATGGCAGGAGCTACATTTTAAGTGCTGCAAGAAAACCGTGCAAGTCACTGAATTCTCCTCAACAAGTTCCTGCAAGTGTTTCACAATAAAAGCCTTTTTAGAAAATGAAGGGTTTCGCTCCAGTGAGATGATGAGGGGCTTTTAATTTCAAATGGATACAGGAAGTGTGGAGTTGAAATGTCGTCTGTTTCAAATAGAACTGGCTATTTCTGAATTTGATGGTATATTTATCCACCTGATCCTTCTCAATTGTTGTTATTCTTTGCTAGCTTGATGCTAATGACAGTACTTACCAGGTTGCTGAAGTGCTTCTGCTATTTCACTCTAACATTTTCTTATTTTACTCTGTTATGCTAGTCCCTAAACTTAGGGTGTTGTTGCCATACAGTTGTCCATCGCAGCAGATCACACTGTGTTCCTATTGGTCACAGTGACAGCTGTGATGGAAAGAGTCACGGAAGACAAGAAGAGATCGATGCTAGTCTTTCATGTCGGGGCGTCGTGTGGTCAACTATGACACCTTACACGGGATAAAACGTTCGATTATCGTACATGACACTGATTGTTCCCGATCAAAGCCAACACCATAGGATGGCTATAATCAGGTAGTCTGAACCCAGTGTAAGGAGTGAGGAGTCAGCCATCAGTGAGGGCATTAAACAATCAATATACCAGGTTTTTCAGCAACTGTGAACCATCGCAACCACAAGAGGTCCTTGAGCAAACAGTCATAAATGTGCACACATACTATAAGGGTGATTGGTCCAGCAGAATGCAATATTCGCTGCGGACACACACACATATATACACTCACATACGCACACAAATGACCAAACCCGTGATCCCCTCCAGGCTTACGTCTGACGGAGATAAAATAAGTTCCTTGTAGTTGCTTTAAAGGGCTGGAGGTGTTCCCAGTGCAAACACTATACATCCTCCCCTCTCATATAGGGTCTATAAGGCACCAGGACCTGACCCCCAGCAGTCAGGACTGCAAACACTTGGTGAGATCAAAGCAGAGGAACCAGCCCTGGGCATCACCTGACCTGAATTCAATTAAAGCTTTACAGGCAGATCAGAGGAGAGGCAACAGAGAGAAGAGAAAGGCTGTTTCAGATACCTAACATCGTCTAGGACAAAAGTGGGAGCGAGATAGAGGGGAGACCAAGAGAGGAGAGAGAGATGAAACATTACACACTTGCTCTCTGACACACAAGCTCAATCTTTCTCCCCCTCCCTCCTCCCTCCTCCCGCCTTCTCTCACACACACATGCACACACACCAAACCCATAGGTCTCGTTCGTTTACTCAGCCTGTGGGCAAATGTGACTTTAATGAGCCAGTGCTGAATGGACATTAGGCAGAGATTCTCACGCTGGACCGCCAGCTCCGAAACCCCCCAACCCCCCCTCCCCATCTCTGCTCTGGCATTTTTTGGCAGCCACTTCACAGCACGGTGTCGAGTGTAGTTGTTAACCACATGTTTTCGAGGAGCTGAATGAAGACATTTGCTTCTCTGATGCTCAAGCGCGCTCGCTGATCACTAATAAAACTGCACGGTGGTTTCTTAAAGGGCACAAAAAAACACAATCCATAAACCGAGCTGAATTGAGAAGGTGATAAACAAAATAAAAAATGCATGCCAGGTTGGTTGCTTTGATTTTTGGAGAGAATAAACAAGGCTAAACTGGAGGCAACACACTGAGCTGTGCATGCAGGGAATGAGAGTGGCATCTGTGACGTCAGAGCTGAAGGTGTAAAATCCTGGATGCCTTCAAGGAGATCTGATACGGTCAAACTTTGTGGTATTTTAAATGACTTTCAAGTGCTTTTGATATAGAAAAGAATTTAGAAAATTAACCCTATGACAGAAAATGTGTCATAATTACTGTTGTTTATTTTAGAAATGCATAAAGCATGTTATGCTTAAGGATAAAATATATATAGCACATGACATACAGATCATCTTTTGATTAATTCATTAGAGGAAGGTGGGATTTATTTATGATTAGATACAGCCAAAATATAAAAGCTAAAAATCAAAGTCATCACTTTCTCCGTCAGTCCTTGATGTGACTTTCTTTCTCCTCGCACCCTCAGCAGCTCTGTCACATTACCAAACGGGAGGGCTGAGGGCAAGACAGCCACGAGTTTGCCATTTCTTTCCTGTGTCTTTGTCTTCTTGCGCGCTCCTAATAGGGTTACGATATTTCCGATATCACCTGAAGGCAGCAACAGTATGCAACTCCACCTGAACCGTTGTGGAGGAGAAGAGCGGAGCAAACCATAGCCTACAGCTCTACTGTATCAAGCCACCAAGTGTGATGACTGCTGTGCGCGGATCGGAACAGAGGGCTCTGCAAACTGTGAGGGACTGAAGAGGAGAATAAGGTGGCGGATTCTCACAGACAGAAGCCTCTTCTCGTCCGAGAGATGCTCGCGAAAAAAGATTCACCAAAAACTGCCGGGATTTATGTGAAGTGAAGTTTGGAGCGGCAGCCGGCGATCATCCAGCTGGTCTGGTGAGTAGCTCTGAGTAAAAATCAGAGCACATCAGCTCGTAGGTTTGTTTCTGAAACGGCTCTTAAAACTTTGAACTCAACTCGAAGCGTATTTTTTATGGGTGTTGAAGAAAAGTGAGTTTCTATCTTGACTTGTGCCAAACAAGCAAATGCGCAAATACGCACGCTTAGGGCACTCAAACGCACCACACATAAAAGCACACACACACACACACACACACACACACACACACACACACACACACACACACACACACACACGCGCGCTCACACAAGCAGCAGCAGTACAAGTTGACAAGTTGTCTAGCTGCATGCAGCACAGGCTTTCTGCAGGCGCACCAGCTGGATCACTGCAGTCCGGGCAAGAGCAGTGAGACAGCGCCATCAATCGCATAGCAGCCACACTCCTGAGTGCCTGTAGAGGGAATGGAGTGCAGCGTTTGGTCTGGGAAGCAGTCAGGATGGCTGTGTGAGGAGGGGGGTTGATGGGATCAGCGCCTTCATGGCGAGTGTACCTCCACCATCAGTCACCCTGCCTCTAATGCCAAAATACAGACCCTGGGACGCACTGCTGGACACTCCACTCCCAGCCTAAGCCAGCCCTATTAAAAGACAATAACACGGCTAAGAATAATGACAAGGAGATAATCTCCACAAGTGATGTTAAAACATCTAAATTGCATCCCACACGCGCGAGGAACTTTGAATCTGCACGTATTATGAGTCCATTTATCATCATCAGGGATGCCCTGAACTGCGATTTTATTTGCAAAATAGAGTTTTTCCACCTTCTTTTTTTTTTATGCTGACAACTAAATTATGATGTAAATTCACGGGTCATTTTGCAGCACAGCCAGCATAAATTATTGTCTAATTGACACTGTCTTTATAGTGTTTGTTTGCTTTCCACCAGCTTGAGGTCATACTGAACTCACCTTCTTTTTTTTTTCCACGAAAAAGCCTTGTCACGGCACATAAGTGGTTTGGGCTGCAGCTTCAAGTGGTGAATATTGGATTAAGGTTAGTCCCGTTTGGGGAGGACGAGGTTTTGCCCTTTGTAACAGTATCTCACGTGTCATACGAGGACTTTGTTGTAGGTCATCTTAATTTGGCGTATAGTAAAGGAGGAAGTATAGGAGGAATGGATAAAATCGGACTAGAATTTATGTATGGAGGAAAAAGTGACACCAGGGAGAGCCGGATTACTGAATTACATTTTAAAAAAGGTCATAATAAGCAATATATCATATATTATTAACTCAGATAATAATCAGCATGCGTTTATAAGTGGATATCCAGGGTTTTAAAGTTTTACTAAAGGACGCTCCTCATTAAGAAAGGCTACCTTTGGGGCCATAGGTGAAGTGAAGTGGTTGTTACCAGATTAGGATTAACCCAGTTTATTTGTGCGCATCTTTTTGCCCTTTTTTAAATACATATTTTTTAGATAAATGTAATCTAAGCCACTGTAAATCAAAGTGTGTTGCTCTGGTCTTGGTCCTGGGTTTTATCCTGCTGCCAGCCGGTAAAGTAGATCCGGACGTGCGCAGCGCGGAGAGATACCAGGCAGCTCCAGTGTGGGAGAGAAAGGGAAGCAGTGAGTGGAGAGTGCTGGTGGTAGATGGAGTAACGGAGAGGAGACAAGTCCACGTATTACCATGCCGAGATTTGGACTACATAAACTACATGCAAAACCTCCAAATATACGACATTAATAATAGAAGAGGTAGGTGAATGGTTGTTTTAACACTCTATGCTCCTTCCGCTTCTTTTAGCGTTGAGCTTCGGCATCTGTGTAACGAGTGAAAAAGTTGAGATAGGTTAGGTCGGCTATTGTGAGCTGCGGGCTGTGAAAGAAACCAGCCGCCGCTGCTCTCTCTGCCTCTTTGGGGGAAGTTTAGCCTCATGAAAACTATTCATTTAGTGTCGTTTTTTATTAGAATAAATGTAATTGTTGGCTCTGATAGTAGTTTATGTGTTGTTTTGCGCTGTGTTGGAAAAGTGCAGAGTGTCTTTTATCAAGCAAATCTGTGCTCAGCGCTCGGCTGCCATCGTCTCGTGAAGTGAATGGCTTTAGTTGGGGGATGGGGTTTGAAATGAAACAGTCGGAAGGCACTTAACTTATTTTCTTTTAAGATTTTATTCTTTTTCTCAATGAAATTAGGTCATTAGTTAAAAGGTTGCAGATAACTAGAGTGCTGCAAATTCTAAATCTTTAAGTTATATCTTTAAATCTGTGACAAAGTAGAAGTTTTGGCTGTAGTTGGAATTTTTACAATGGTCGCCCACAAGCAGATGGTTCTTTGTACCTGCAGGCTATAGTTTCAGATTTAAGGTATTTTCAGTCAAGGCTCTGTCACTTATTAACCCCAAATAAAGCATTAATAACTAAACCCAGCTCGGGTCGTTTTGACACGCCAAAAGTAAATAAATGTAGGTTTTATTATACACAGCACTCCTGCGCAGACACAGCAGCGTCTTGCTTTTATTTGTCTTTGTACGGACTCCCACGCAGCCCGAGACGTTGTAAAGCGGCTGTAAACGAATGAATCTGCAATTTTAAAGCCGTTTCATGCACATCTTCTCAGTCTTTGTAGCTCGATGAGAGGAAAAGGATCAGCCTTATGTTTGATTTACAGCGGCAGGGTTTCTAATTGCCGGTCTTACTGGCAGAAAAGTCCAGTATCATTGTAAGTTATTGTATTACATAGTTGTTGCTGCTTGTGCAAAATGTTTAACTCCTTAGTGGGTGAGCTGAAATGTTAATTCTTGTGCATTTCTGTACAGGATGAATAAAGGCAGAATTAAATGTGTAGCCTTGCACTGAAAATGTTTCTGCATCAACAATTAAATTGCAGATTTACATGTGTTCTTGTTGCCAGTTTTTCCTCTGAGCTCATTAAGTGTCGCATAAATTATGTGCCTCTGTTATGAAGTGCACATATTTGGCATCTGGCACCGTGCAGACGCGGGATCAGTTCAGGCTTAGATCTTGTCACCTGACCGACTGCTCTGCTTTATCTTTTTCCACATGGAGCCCATTTAGCTATTTATCAGCCTGGCCATCACTTGTCGTGACATTTAAAGGAGTCTGGGAGCGTGCACAGTGAAGAAAGGAAATGATTTTCAGCATTTAAACTCTCCTTCCATGGGAGATGAAATGAGAAAATTAGAGTATGATGTTGTCATTTGCTGCTTTTTGTATTTTATTAGTTATAATTACAGGGAGCTTTTTTGCACTAACCTATTATATTTTGTTTTTTTCCTCAGGTGGTTCTGTGAAGGACACGGTACGATAATGGGGAAGCACTTGGTTTCACTGCTTGTGCTGCTCCTGCAGCTCTATGGCTGCACAGGGAACCAAAGGATGGTGAGGGCCGCCTCCATGCAATTCACCCACCCTGTTTACAACGCCACCATATATGAGAACTCTGCTGCTAAGACTTACTTAGAGAGTCACACCAAGATGGGGATCTATATCACAGACCCAGCCTGGGAGATACGGTACAAAATCATCTCTGGAGATAATGAGAACTTATTCAAAGCAGAGGACTACCTGCTGGGAGATTTCAGTTTTTTGCGAATAAGGACCAAAGGAGGCAGCACTGCCATTCTGAACCGGGAGGTGAAAGACCACTACGTGCTGACTGTTAAAGCGTCAGAGAGGAACACTAACATTGAGTGTCGCACTAGAGTTAAGGTGCAGGTACTGGACACCAATGATCTGAGGCCTCTCTTCTCGCCAACGTCCTATAGCATTTCTCTGCCGGAGAACACGGCCATACGCACGAGCGTGGCCAAGGTCACGGCGACGGATGCAGACATCGGTACGAACGGAGAGTACTACTATAGCTTCAGGGAGTGGACGGACATGTTTGCGGTTCATCCAACAAGCGGTGTAGTGACACTCACTGGCAAACTAGACTACTCTGAGACCAAGCTGTATGAGTTGGAGATCCTTGCCGTGGACAGGGGGATGAAGTTGTACGGCAGCAGTGGCTTCAGTAGCATGGCCAAACTCACGGTGAGGGTGGAGCAGGCCAATGAGAATGCACCTGTAATTACCGCCGTAACCTTGGCACCTTCAGATGCGGACCATGACCCCACCTATGCTATTGTGACAGTGGAGGACAGTGACCAGGGACCAAATGGAGAGATCGCATCATTGAGTATCGTGGCTGGCGATCCTCTTCAGCAGTTCAAGGCTGTGAGAAGCAGCCCCGGGAGCAAGGAGTATAAGATAAAAGCAGTCAAAGATGTGGACTGGGAGAGCCAGCCTTTTGGATACAACCTCACTTTACAGGCGAAGGACAAAGGCAGCCCCCCTCAATTTTCATCTGCTAAATTGGTACATGTCACTTCTGCACAGTTCAAAGTGGGCCCTCCTATATTTGAAAAGGCCGTTTACAGAGTCAATCTGAGTGAATTTGCCCCTCTTCTTACACCTGTCACTATGGTAACAGCCGTGCCAAAGTATCCACAGCTAAAGTATGCCTTTAGACACAGATCTGACAAGAACAGATTTACTATCAATCCAGATACCGGTTTAATCAGCACTGCAGGACCAATCAATGCTGATTTTGCGCCCCGGTTTGAGCTAGATGTGATCACTAGTGACAAAAAAGCAGCAACAAAAGTGATTGTTGAGGTGATTGATGTGAATAACAATGCACCTGAATTTCAGCAGACATCCTACAAGGCCAGTGTTGATGAGAATGTACCCATAGGGACCAGCGTGGTAACGGTTAAAGCCACTGATCTAGACAGAGGCGAGAATGGTTATGTGACCTACAGCATTACCAATATGAGCCCTCAACCATTTGTCATTGACTACTTCTCCGGTGTCATCAGTACCTCAGAGGTCCTGGATTACGAGCTCATGCCAAGGATTTATAATCTGAAAGTCAGAGCGTCAGATTGGGGATCCCCTTACCGGAGAGAGGTTGAGGCCTCAGTCACCGTAACTTTAAATAACCTGAATGACAATAAGCCCCTGTTTGAAAATGTAGACTGTGAAGTGACTGTGCCAAGAGATCACGGCGAGGGAGAGCAGATAACAACCGTGTCTGCCATAGATGCTGATGAGCTGCAGCTAGTACGGTACCATATTAAAGCTGGGAATGATCTCGATCTGTTTGAACTGAACCCAAACTCTGGTGTGCTTTCACTGAAGCACACGCTGAGCGAGGGAGAGGCGGCTAAAGTGTCCTTTCACAGTTTACAAGTCATCGCAACGGACGGGGAACACGAGACTCAGCCAATGGTCATGAACATAACTGTCATCACGGCACGCAAGCCTGTCCAGTTAAAATGTGTTGAAACTGGTGTCGCTACCATGTTGGCCGAAAAACTGCTTCAGGGCAGCAAAATCCACACGCAAACTGAGCCGGATGACAACTTTATGGACTTTCACTCAGTCAATCGGTACGCTCCTCAGTTTGCAGAGTCATTTCCCAGTGTTATTGAAGTTAAAGAGGACCTGCCTGTCGGGGCACGGATTGTCCATTTAAGCGCCACGGACTCAGACAGTGGCTTTAATGGCAAACTAGTGTATGTTATTTCAGGAGGAGACACAGAGAGCCGTTTCAGAGTAGATATGGAAACTGGCTGGCTTTTGGTTTATTCTCCTCTGGACAGGGAAACAACAGACCAGTACACTCTCAACATTACAGTGTATGATCTTGGCATACCGCAGAAATCCTCATCACGCCTCTTAGGTGTTAAGATCCTAGACGCCAATGACAACAGCCCTCAATTTCTGCAAGATTCATATTCAGTTGAAATAAGTGAGAGCACACCTGTTGGCACAGAAATCATCCAGGTGGATTCGACAGACAGGGATCAAGGAGATAACGGAGTTGTCAAGTATTCAATTTTAGGAGGCACAGATCATTTCGCGATCAACGAGGAGACCGGCGTGGTGACTGTGACAAAGCCGCTGGATCGTGAGCTCCATCCAGTTTATGTCTTGAAGATCGCCGCACGTGACCAGGCAGCGAGCGAGCCTCAGCTAGTGTCCACAGTGCCGCTTAAAATCACATTGGAAGATGTGAATGATAATCCACCTAAATTTGTCCCCCCTAACTATCGCGTGAAGGTGAGAGAAGACCTTCCTATCGGTACTGTGATTATGTGGCTGGAGGCTCACGATCCCGATATTGGACCTTCCAGTCAGGTACGATACAGCCTAATTGATAACGGTGACGGGAATTTCGAGGTAGACAAACTCAGCGGTGCTGTGCGGATCGTGCAGAACCTAGATTACGAGACCAAACAGGTGTACAACCTGACGGCAAAAGCTAAAGACAAAGGGAAGCCCATGTCCTTGTCGTCAACCTGTTTCATCGAGGTGGACGTGGTGGATGTCAATGAGAATCTCTACAGGCCTTTGTTCCGATCGTTTGTGGAAAAGGGATTTATAAAAGAGGATGCACTTGTCGGGACTTCGGTGATGACGGTATCAGCTGAAGACGAAGACAAAGACCGAGATGGAGAGATTCGATACTCCATACGAGATGGATCCGGACTGGGGATATTTACCATCGATGAGGAAACTGGTGAGTCTCTTTTCTCTGTGTTTCTACAGAACTATTTGAAGCTTGTGTTTATTTCTGAAACAGGGATGCATCAGCTTGAAATAATTTGCATAAGGAAAGTTGTATGCAGCTAGAGTTTGTTCAGTTGGTGTCACTGTGTGGAACAGTGAGGTAAGGGAGTCTTCCAGGAGATGAGAATGGTTCCTGATTCCAGTCATTTTTCCTGTTTGGGAGAATTGACGGCATGAACAGATGGAGCAGCTGTCTGTCAGACCTGTGTGGACATTCCTGAGTGGTTGCTGTGTTATTTAGAAGATTCTGAGTGATTTCCCCTCGTCCTTCCTCTGTCATGCTCTCACTGTGTAAACACATACTGCGTTTTATACTGTCCATTTGCAAAAAAATCAAATTTGTTCTATCTGAGATGAATACAGTTTAAAGGAACAGGTCACCCCAAAATCAAAAATACACATTTTACCTGTAGCTGTAGTAGTAGATGGCACTCGGCTTGTGGTGTTCAAAGCGGCAAGAAAAAAAATAGATAAACTCACCAACAATCATGAAATCATGACCCGGTTAGTCAAGATCAGTGGTTCCTACCTGGTTCAGCCATGGGGTCCAGATTTCTCCTTAGTCATTAGCTCAAGATCCCCAGAGTTTAATATATTCAGCATCATACTTGCGTTTGGCCATGTCTCAAGCTAGTTTGCTGTCTCTGTTAAGTAGCTGTCCGTTACTCGCTCGCTCTACAGCAGTAAACGGCACTTCAAAATAAAAGCTCTGTGCTCGAAATCCACTGTTCTTCAAAATAACATGAGTTTTTTTTACAAAGTTAATACATCAGCAGGTTACTTGTGGTCCATTCCGAATGTACTCATGTCCCACTTTTGGACCACGACCCACCAGTTGGGAACCACTGCTCCAGATAATTCACAGACCTTGTTGTGAGCAGTTTCACGTAGGAACTATTTTCTTTCTACAGAAGAACACCTGCCAACTGTATCACCGCACAGACGGAAGCGTGCATCTACTGCTAGCTCACCTAGCACTACTGAGCTAGCTAACTTTACAGCTCAGCTAAGGAGGATGCCATTAATGTTTATATCTCAAGCCATCACAAGCATGTATGCTTCCTTATGTGTGGTGATACTGCTAACGGGTGTAGAGAAATGAGTTCCTACTTTCAACATGTAAAGCACCTTGTGCTACATTTTATTGTATGAAAAGTGCTCTATAAATAAAAATCGATTGATTGACTTGAAACTGCTCACAACAAGGTCTGTGGATTGTCTTGAGTAACTGGGTCATGATTCCTGGAAAGAAACATTGCTGTTGAGTTTTTAAATGTATTTTTTTGACGCTTTGCGCACTACAAGCCGAGTGCCATCTGGTTCCATTATGTTGGAGAGAGGGCAAATACCTCAACGGCCAAATCTCCAATACCTGGCAACTCACACCAAAACAATCTAGACTGATCAATAGCACTACAGGTAAGAGGAAAGATATGTATATTTGAATTTTGGGTGAACTGTGCCTTTAATAGCATTTTAGAAATAAATGGTTTTTATACCAGCATATGAAGGCTGGACTTGCATGCTGGTTTCTTATTATGTTGCAGAAAATATGTTAATACTTGCTCAGCTGCCCAGAATGATTTTAACAGCTGACTCAAATTAGCTCAAAATAAGCAGTCTGGAATTCCAGGAGTTCCTACCCAAAACCTAGCGATCACCTGATTTGGATGTTTTGGACTTGGCTCTCTGCCCTCCTTTTAAAACTTGGTAACCACATTCTCGTGAGGCTTAATGTGGCTTTTTTTCCCTATTTGAAATTAAATTTCTCTCTGCATGATACATATTTAATGTCTAAATGAGGCAGTGAAACTTAATGCATAATACATTGATTTCTCTTGGCACATGTAACCTCAAAGGTTCTTATCTACATAAGAAAGCTGGAAATGCAGGTTATTAGTGTGCCGCTGACTTTTACTGTTGTAAAACTGGTTTATATTTTTAGTTTGTTAAGAATCAGATATATGTGAATTATTCAATAAGTTGACAGGAAGTCGCCTCGGTGAACCTGTTGGGAAATTCTTTCTTCTGCCTGGTAAATTTAGCATAAGGAGACAAGGCTTTATGAAGGATCTGTCCTCAAGGGCTGCGTGTCAGCTTTGGTGTGCTTGTGATTGTGTCTGTGGTAGTCGTTGGAATCTGGTTTGTAATGAGGTTTTGTTTTATGAACAGACATGCTACAAGCTTGAACTGGTGACTCTTAATGATTTCATGCAAGAATTGTAAGGGCTGTTCAATTGTGTTGTTCAGTTTCTTCCTATTTATGTACTGAACTGACTGTAATGGAAGTTGTTTGCAAGGAACAGTATAGATTTAAGGTGGACTGCAGTGCTACAGTATTCGTCTTGATGGGGCCACAGGCAGGCCAGCGGCTAGTCCGTGTCTAACTGAAAATCCTGTATAGGGTACAGATTCAGAGAGCTTGGTCTGATCTTCGACTTAATCCCAGAGGCCTATATTAAGTGATTATCAGGAGGTGCAATGATAGGATTGTCCTGGGTTGGGTCCTGTTATTATGGATTACATCTGGGGTCAGTAGACAACTAAATACAGCCAAGGTGGTAATGCCCCTCCTATGATTTCACTAGATGAAGGGTGTGGTTGTAAGGCTACCATATGCATTTAGAATATTTTGCTCCCAAAAGGAAAATATAAGCACGGGTATACTCCCTGCTATATATGCAGTGCTGCAGCTGCATGTTGTGAATCTTAACCAGGATGTTTAAAGATGGTTCAAAATTAGAAAGCAAATGAAAAAGTGGCGTGTGCCGAAATGCAAGGCGTCACACACCTTCAGTCATGGAATTTATTGTCTAAGGGTGGGAAGAAATGAAGGAAAACTGTCCATGTCTTTTCTTGTTTTACTCGACAGTTGTAATTCTAAACCAATGCAGTTGTGTACATCAGCCTGTTGTATGGTTTTATCTGTGTTGTAGTGTTTTGTTTGCTCTATCACCACAGTATAAATCACTATTCTTTGAGCCATCCCTCTTACAGTGGCATCCACAATAACACAGTAACAACAATACTACTTTGTGGGCAACAAAGTGCTGCTGTGGAAAACATTGCACTCTGTGGTGGTTGATACAAGAAGACAGTGAGTGATTCTCTAGTAGGTCTATCTAACAAATCTGAACAAAGGTTGTATTTTAGGACAGGCAAACAGGCTCGCTACCCACTTGACTGGCGTTTCCAAACCACACGAGGAACAAACAAGTTATTATTTTGTGAGACGTAGTGATTAAATTTAAAAGTGGTGTCTGTGATTGCTGTTTATTGAATGCCATCATGTTCTCATTTACATCAATTTCAAGTAAAAGAACCCCTTTTATGCAAGTTTTTTCTCCAGATATGGAGTCTGTTGGACTGCTCGGGGAGCCCATGGCAACTGTTTGCCCAGGCATTCTCTGTGTTATTAAAAGCTCTGTGGTCACTGGCTCGGTGCCATCTTAATTTAAACGTACTCTTATCAAGACGCCTTTCCGGGCCCTTTCCCATGCCGTAGACCAAATTTACCATTCCTCTTTGTGATCAGTCAAGTGATGTTTTGACTGACAGGGTACAAAAAGACTGAGCAACAAAACTGAACTTTGCAATGCTGAAAGCTTTCCAAGTGCTGCTGTTTAACATGTTAACCAATGTGGACATTCAGCCTAAACAAATCGGGATTTTACTGTTGAACATAAGCACTGCCTTAGCTTTTAGTCCTGGTTTACTGAACCAGTTTTTGAGAAATATATCTGCATCTCATAGTTTGCAAGACGTTGGAGTCCCTTCACCGCCCACCAGTGTACTTTGTTCCTCCATCTCCTTCTCCATCTTGTGCTGGGGAGGAAGCATGCACTTTACTTGTGAGGGCTTGTATGCCAAGTGACTGGCTGCAGCTTTACATGTTTGGGCCCTCGAGGTCAACCGATATGGATTTTCAAGGGCTCATGCCAATTTTGAAGAGGCAAGTGTGGCAAATGGCCGATGTAATTTCCTCTTCAAAAAGGCTTTGCAGCTAGTGCTCTAAAACCATGGGAAAAAAATTTAAAAGATGCTAGCACTCTCAGGCTGGACCCACTCTCAGAGGACAGAATGGCTGCAGTGTAATCCAAAAGAGCACTGCATGCTGTATGTGGGTTAGTAGTGAAGACAGTTGTGAGGATTGTAACTCACAACAACAAACAGTCTACAGCTCCCAATCCTACTTGAGACAGGCTGGCAATAAAACAGCTCTTATCATGATGAACCTAAGCAAGTCTCCACTCCTCTAAGTATACCTGACTCACATTCACCCTGACACACCTTCAGACATCAAGTAACAATCAACAGATGCAAAGCCAGTCGAGTTTTTTTATTATCAGTGAGTAACCGTCTTTTCATTTCTTTATGCTGGGATGACTAAGGGAGATTGTGCAAATCAAGACGCTGAGCCCTTATTGATCAAAAGCACTAGCAGACAATTGCAGAAGTACGGTAAAGTCAAAGGGAAAGGAAGAGAGCCGGATTCACAGGAGGCCTTTTTCAGCTCTTTTACATAAATGTTGAACCACTCCATCTCAGGCTGCAGAATGGAGGAATGTTAGATAAAAAAGGTCTCGAGGATTTGAACTGAAGGATGTTGTATAGCGATGTCTGAATATCGATACTGAATATCGGTGCATATACATGAGCAGGGGTGTAAGAAAATACCAGCACACTTGAGTATTGTAGTGTCATGTTTTGTTATACTGTGTTAATTCTCAAAAACACCGTAGTGACTTTTAATTAATAGTTTACATGCAGAGATTCATGACAGTGTTTAATTTTCTGTTGTGTTTAAACTCCGACATCTTGATCCTTCAGTGTTGTAATCATAGTCATTTGACTCCTCTACTCCAACGCAACATATAGGTAGTGTAAACACAAAGAACACAGGTCAATGACACAGGTAAATTCATAAAGGGCACACAGCTAGCATTGACAGTTTTCCTTAAATTAGATTTTAAAAATTGGAAAATATTGCCTTGCCTACAGTATCGCAATATATTGAATTGTAACCCCCCGTATCACGATATGTATCATACCACCAGATCCTTGCTGATAGACAGCCCTGTACATAACCATTAGGTATGTAGATATACAGTCCATATCTCCCAATCCTTCAGTGAATATCAGCTAAAGTAGGCCAAAGGACAATCAATTTGTTCACCTCCATTTGAAAGTAAAGAGCAACTCAAGGCTGCATTGCAGTGGAGGTGATTGTATAGAGTTAGACACAACTTACTTTGAAAATGTATTCAAAGCAAGTTTTGTCCCAGCTTGAAGTGAAATTATCTTGTGTACAAGGTGACCATAGCAGAGAGTGTTCAGTCTAGATGAGACACAGATGCTGATTGTATAATGTATGCATCGCCCTTTCTTGTTGGATAATATATGCATTGCCCTTTCACTTGAAGCTGTTTGCAGCCTCTGCTGTAAATGCGTTCTTTGTGAAAGCAAATGAAACTGTTTGATGCATAATGACAAAGTCCTGTTAGTGTGTTTTCCATTTACAGAAAAAAAAAATCCTTCGCTTCTTTTCCCACTGTCCTTCAGTTAAACAGTTTCTCGACAACAATGAGAAAATGTTTATGGTCGGTCTTTTGGCATCGAGTATAGTCTGCTAAAAGTGAGAACTGCTGTCCTCTGTCCCTTTTTTTTATTCAGTGCCTATATGTCTGAGATAAAAGTGGGACTGCGAAGTGGCACATGATTCCAAATAGTCTTTGCTTGAGTGCTGTTACTGTGGAGACGGGACCAGGAATGTGCAGCTTGACAAAGTTGATTGTAGGTTGCTAAATGAAAAACACACTTTCCCCAGTTAAAAGTATGTTGTTCTCTCAGTCCATTAAATCTTTTTAAAGAAACTTAAGGCTGCCTTGTGCAGAGGATGTGCTTCATTGTGTGATAATTCTTGTCATGCTAACACACATGAATTAGATCTATACTCTCTTTTCCTGTTGGTGTACTGCGGATAGCAGTTTACCCTCTTAAAGCAGTGTCTTTCACAGCGGGGCCCATTCAGAGGTCCATAATGATGTTGCGTACACTTGCTTGTTTAATTCAGTATAACACACCGCTAAGAGAGCAGTTATATTAATCAGTTTTAGTTTGTTATTATTGAAATTTTAAGCCACTGGTGCTAAACAGAACCACTGCCATAAACAGCAGCATATAGCATTATGTGGTACAAACAGAGGTGATATTTGGGAAAACATTAACATCTTCGCTACAGACACATCCGCGCATCTTCACAAGGAGATCTCACTGCTAAATTATGGCAGAGATATAAGACATACTGACATGCTTTTATCCTTTTATTCAAATTTCAGTGACTATTTCAAGCATTTACAGCCAATTTCATGCTGTCTGCTACTTGACAAGTGACAGCCCTGACCACAAATACACTCAGGTGCAGTGAAGTGGATGTACTAAAATACATTTTCCTGTCTGTCAACCAATAATTTCTATGGCCATGTTGACTGATACTGAAATTGGAGAGGGGGGTTGAATTGGCGACTTTGCAAACTCAGTAGATGGTATACGTCCTAACCAATAGGCCACCTCAAAGCTTCCATGAGAGAAGTGTCATTAGGCCTACATTTATTTTTGCCATATCGCTTGAGGATTTCAGCTCAACACAACAATTTTGCTTCCTATAGAAAATAATACAACATAGTGACGTTGCCTCGCATTCAAGAAATAGGTTGAAATTTTAAGAAAATTGCTGTTTTTTATACTGTCATGCCGAGAGTTTGATGAGAAGATTGATTCTTCTCATGTTTGAATAGTTAATATGAAGCTACTGCCATAAGCTAGTTAGCTTAGCATAAAGAGTGAAATGGGGGGAACCGCCTATCAGCACCTCTAAGGCTCACTACATCAGATTTTACAGGAAGTTATGTGCTGGATTGTTTTCTTGGCTGGACGTAGTCTTGGAGATGCGACTTAAATTCCATACTAACATGACGTCTGTGGTCTGACATGCAATTTCGATATATCATTACAGATGGATGACATATTACTTGATTATTGAGCTTTGTTATGGGTACAACATGGTTTGAGCATGTCGTTAGTCATGCTAGTGGCATTGCTTCGGTGATGTTGGTCAGTCAATCCATCACTTTGATCCAGACTGAAATATCTCAAACTATTGGATGGCGTGCCATGAAATTTGATACATAAGTAACATTACTCCTAAAGACGAGATGAAAACCAAAAACATCTGTGGTTCGTAATGCTTGTGACTGTGGTCGCTATGATGAAAAGATACATACTACTGTTTATGTACAAAAAAGTATGTTGATAGCACACATAGTGAGTGCACTATTTCGGATTGAGTTGGAGTCCTGTTGTAACAGTGAGATTTTCCAGACACTCGAGATATATGTCAATTAATGAGCTTCAGAGGTGGTGCTAGGGGGATTTTCATACCCCACCGAGGCTAGCAACTCTCCATCTGTTTCCAGTCTTAATGCTAAGCTAACCTGCCTGGCTGCTGGCTGTTGGCTGCTTTTATTTAGCCCACTGTGCAGACATGACAGCGTAATCTTCTCATACAACTGTTGGCAAAAAACTAATTAAGCACTTTTCCCCCCAAAATATAAAACTGTCCCTTTAAATACTGCCCCATTGGAGCTGATAATGTTTTGTTTTGTTGTTGTTAAAACTTTTGTTGTGACCGCTCCAGAGGTATTGAGTCATAGCCAGGTTCTAAGATGATCAGTTTTGCTTCATGAATGGGAAGCCAACAGTACATGATGTCCTGGTCAGTGGAGGATTACCTGGAGGAGATGGCATGAATCTGCACTCAAATGAACGGGAAATTGTTTTGTGTCAGCTCAAAGTCTACATCCTCCTTAGGCCAGCTTGGGTTACAGTGCACAATGGAAATATAGAGAGGGATATAGAGTAGGAAGATAGAAAAATATTCAGAAGGGAGGGGGTATAGAAATTAATGAAGACGGACCCTGTGTTTCCCGCATTGTTACCAGAGGCACAGGCAGAGAGCTCGGAGGTATGGTTACTGTTCCTAAATAATACTGTGATATTGAATCAAGGAGTATTGCTCTGAGGCCTGTTCAAAGGCCTTTGAAATAACGCTGTTCCCAGTAACAATGGAAGCTTTGTATCGCCAGCTAAGTCCCAAAAAGCTATCTCAACTGGAATTAATAGGCAATTTTTTTTAAAACGAGGAAAGAAAAACCCATTCCGACGTACATCACAGACATGTAACAAGTGTATCAAAAGATTTTTTCGGCTTGCAGTCATAGTGCACAAATAAATGATTTTCAGGTTTTCTTCAGACGCCCTTTTATATTACGTCTAAAGAAATTCTGAACTTATTATCAGCACTGGCTGAAAAAACAAACAAACAAACAAACAAAAAAGTGTGGGATTACACTGATACACAGAGTGTCAGTGTTCTCCATTGTTAGGCTGGGGAAACGACGGAGCTTGTCTTAAGTACCGTTCTCGCTTTAGCCAGCTGTTGACAGCCATTTCTCTGCCAGTACTGACAGTATAGAGCGTGCACAGTGATGCATGAAGTGGAAATGGCTTACTGGCTCAATAGGCCGGGATATTGAAGGAGATAAGATAGACATGGATTTTGTGTGATACAGTGTCATCATTGTGATTATCTCTTAGACCTCTCCTAATGTATAATGACCCCTGTGTGCCCTTCAGACAAAACAAAGGAATTATTGTGAGTCAGAGTCATGAAGCTTCAAGGGTAAAGGGTATTTTTCAACATTAGGCCCTATTTTCCAGTGTTTTGTACCTAAGAGTCTAATAGTGACAACAGTTTTTGAAATTGGTCCAGAATTGAGAGACAGCGCTGCAGCCGGCAGTAGCGAAACAGCTCAGGGCATATTTGCTCCGTCAATTTACAAGCGCCCATTAAAAGTGCTTGGTTTTTTTTCCACTAACAGGCTTAGATTATTACTCTGAGTGTCTGACAACAATATGGAAAGGATGCCTACAGATACAGACCTTTTTTTTTTTTTAAAGAGATTACTTTTGTTTGACCAGAAACAGCCCAAAATTGCCAATGCCAAACCCTCAAGACTCAATTTTAAATGAGCAGTAATTAAAGGTCCAGTGTGTAGGATTTAGTGACATCTAGCAGTGAGGTTCCAGATTGCAACCAACTGAAACTTCCATATGCCAAGTGTGTAGGAGACCTACGATGGCCGACACAACACAAATGGCCCTATCTAGAGCCAGTGTTTGACTGGTTCATTGTGAGCTACAGTAGAACAACATGGCGGACTCTGAGAAAGAAGACCTGCTCCATATGTAGATATAAATGGCTCATTCTGAGGTTACGTAAACACAACGATTCTTATTTTTAGGTGCTTATAAACTAGTACAAACATGGCCAATGGATGCCCCTGAATCCTACACACTAGTAGTAAAGTAGTTCTAATGTAGAGATAGTTGTTACTAAATTTTGACACCCACTGTGAGGCACAACTGTTGCATAGCTAACTGACAAAGCTAACATTAGCTCGCTAACATGGAATGTGGTCAACAATGATGTAAACTAAATTTTATGTGAACAGAGTTTTGCTAAATTACCTACTAACCTCAACAAAGTTTGAATTATTATGTATTTATGGCATATACCATGCTAAACTGCATGAATATTACAAACTATTTCTCCATCTTTAGTTTGTAAGTAGCTAGTAGTTACTAAGAACTTTGGAAGGTCATAAACTTCCCCAAATAATTTCAAACAAACATAGTAATAGATTTACGCATAGCCTGTGCATACGCATTTTGTTCGGTCTATATACAGTGACTAAGGGTTTCAAGTCTCTCTTTTTTTGCCTTTGACTAACCCCCCAACACATTGCACTGGATGATGAAATCAATGCTCTAGGCAATGCTTTCAATAAACAACAACAAAAACATATTTTTGCCTTGGACCATTCTTTAGATCTTTGAATTTTTCAAAGGTTTCAGGCATTAATTCCAACAGGCTGGATGTCTTTGAAGCACAGATCATGGCTACAGATGTCTGGAAACTTTGGGATGATGTGATATTAAGTTGCTGGGTAACAAAAAGCTTACTTTAGGACTCTCTATTACACTAGGCCCTACAACGTGGTAGTGGAATTTGAAGCATTTTGCCAGGGCTGTGGAAAGAGACGGGGGGGAGAAAGCACTGAGAAAGTTTATGTAAGCATGTGAGCGAGAGGCCTGTGAAGGCAGAGGAATGTGGGGTAGGGGTGAGCGGAATTACCGGAGGTAGTTCAAAGCAAGCCCCAATTTTTCAACGGCAGAATGAACAAGGAAGTCCCGGAGTACGTTGAACTGGCAGCACATAATCACGTTTTGGGTAAACGGTCAAAAGCAAGTTTCCAGAGTCAGGAAAGAAATTAGAAAATCAGCATGAGTGACAATCTGGATTTTGTAAGTCTTAATCTTATGTTGACCGCAGATACTGTATTTACTGCCACTTTGTTTCACCAGACAACTTGTGACATGCAGCGAGCAGTTTGAAGCAGCTTTTCAAAACCAAATTTCACCCTCTTCAAACTGCGGCTTCACTGTGACTGGAAGTCGTTATAGAATAAACTCATTGTGTGTCTGTGCAGGCCGTTGATTTAAGTACACTCATATGTAAAATACCTGCTGGTCTTGATAATTCGAAATCCTTTGGCTGTCTGAAGGCTCCACCACACTGCCACTGTGCTCAAGCAACTTTGAAGAACAAAGCCAGAGGGAAAAGAAAAGAGCAAGGGAAAAAAAGCGGAAAGTAAATCTGGCAGAGGCTGGTGCACGCTCTGTTTTTTTTTTTCTTGTGGCCTAAGGGCAGGTTTTGCTTCTGCCTTAGTGGGTAGGCTAGGTATATGGGATGGGTGTGGCAACTAAATTCTTGAGATTCGCCTTTCATGTGCTTTGTTTGTAACTAGCCAGCCAAAGGCCCGTGGCAGATAGCTTTTCATTCAGTATTGCAAATTTAAGGTTAAGTTGTTCTGTTTTTGAGTCTCTTCAGAGATAAATACGAACAAAGAACTCCAGTGTGCAAGTTGGCCTTGAGATTTAGTTTGAAAATGTGAGTGTGCATGGTAACATCCCTCCTGCAGCTGCAGTTGTTTTCATGTTGCAAGTTTTTTAACTGCAGCATATGAAGTTATCTCTGTATGCTGATAGAAACAGGGTGAAGAACTGCGAGCAGGAAGCATGACCCTGGAGAAAGTTGAATTGTTCTGCCACACTGGTGCCTGCCAGTCAAACACATGAGCATTCAAGCATGGGCATCTTGTTGGCACAGGCACAAAAGATGTGTCATACTTTCCTGTTTGCCTCTCCTTTTCTTTGGTACTATATCTTATTAGCACGTATGGACTTTGTGCACATGACCACCTCTGGTCTACTGTACTTCCTGCCCTCACACCAACCCCTATAACCATTTCACCTTCCTTTTCATCTTAAATTTCCCCTTTTTAGGGATTGGTGTTGTTCTTAATGATACTTCTTTTGTAACAACTTTATAAAATCAATTTTAACTAGAAGAAAATTATATGACATCATGGCATTTTTACACAGAGCAGTTTCATAGCATAAAAAATATAACGCTATTTCACACAATGTGACTTTTAGTTTCAACTCAAATTTATGTTTCAGCACCGTGGCATTTTTCCGCTCAAAGCAGTTTTTGAAGATGTTTTGATGTTAAAATCTCAGCTGGACTCCGTTTTTCAGGATGACACCGACCCACCTTCCATCCTCTTTACCCTGCAGCGGCCTTGGGGCGCCAGGAGGCTGGGCATTTTACCGCACATACACCCGACCTCCTAGGAGGGGACTGCAGGCTGCGGAGGAGAAAATAAAATATATAAATAAACAATATAAAACTCCCTAAGAGCTGAGTGTGGGAGCTGGGTCCGGCTCGGTAATGTTAGGCAGACATGAATGCTGGCAGGAAGATAGTTGTGGTTGAACATGGAACTTTCTTCTCTTAAATTTGTTCCATTTACGTTCAAGTATTTCATTAAATTTGTCTGCAACAATGTCCTTTTTGCATAAAATGCATGACACGCTCTAGGCAGTCAGTCTGATAAAATGGAGCCCCATTTTTATTTTTCCTCAGGTAGGCTTTACTCCTTAGATATCAAAATTTGATACCGTATGATCAGACATTTTTCAAATCCCCATAATTTTTCAGTCGTCGCCTCAAAGGTATCGAAGCTAGGTACCCAGCCCTACCCCTTTTCCACTGATTCCCTCTCTGTGGGTGTCTGAAACATTTATCTGTCTACCCTGTTGTATTTCTGCTCAGGATGCCTCACATAAGCATCAGCATTTCTTATTTATGTCTAACATTTGCAACTTGTTTTCTTCCAGTAGGGATCCACTCCAAGTTATCAGCTTCACTAAGCTCATAAATTAGACAATAATTTGTCATTTCATTTCTAAATGATTGCAATCAAATTATCACGTTATATCTTTTAATCTTATTTTACTGCGTCTCCAAATGTTTGGTTGTGTTTTTCTCTGTGTGGACTGTCAGCTTTAAGCCATTAGTTAGATTATACAGAGTCATCAAATTTGCATTCTTGATACACTGGTGGATGTTGTTTTCGCCATGGGGCTCTTGGCTTTTGGAAACATTTGGGAGCTACCTATTTTCCCTCGCCTGACTACCCCTCTTATTACATGCCTCAAGCTAAGTTGAGAGCGCTATAATGATGACTAATGACAAGAGAGGATCCCAGGCCGAAAATGCGGGGACGCTAAAGTAAAGCAGGGCGAGAGAATAAATGAGCTGTGCCCCCCGAACTCCCCTCCTGTGTTAAATTTGACAATTTTGTGAAAAGTCATTTGGAGTGTTATCTCTTTTCTGAGAGATCTGTCTTTACCTAAGGCTAGAGGTTTGGCTGCTCTCAGTTACACTCCGTCATGGCACTTCATCAAGTTACAGTGAGTGAACAAAGCCAGCAGCAGCAGCAGCAAAGAGATAGTCTATGTAAACTATTTCCACCTTTGAAATGTGTCCTTATGGGTATGGCTTTGTTGAGGCTCCTTTATCTGGGCCAAAAGTGACTGTGTTATAGATTCAGACAAGAAAATGGACACCACCCATACCTGGTAATGATCTGGGTGTGCCTGTTTCATGATTCACTTTTATTAGTTCCTGATAACAAAATCAAATATAGCCATAAATCTCAATTGCACTTGTCAAGGTTATAGAGGTATTACCAATAACATAAACATGGAAATGGTTGTTATTATAAAGGTTGTCAGTGTTTCCATTATCTGGAAGATATTTCTGTGTTTATGTTCCCCTTCACTGCCTTATATTTTGTGCTTGTTGAAGTAATGGGACCTCACATGTGCCAGTTATCCAAATAACGTAGTGTTGTTTCATTATCAGCAGCTCATTTTTCTCAGTTTTTACCCTCTGGGGATTTTACTTGTGTTTTTGTCCCTACTGTTTTAAAACAAAAGGAAAAGTGTACCAAAATGTTCTCCGTATAGCGTCAATCAGTTTGTTTACAGTGATTGCAGTGAATAACCAATCAAGGTAACTGCTATATAATGGCTCCCACATGCCGCACAGTTAATTGATTTCCCTACTTTATGCTTTTGTTTGATAGACAGACATGATGTGTTTTAGCCATCAGACACGTAACAACAGGAGCGACTTTGTTGTGACGGTGATGGAAATTGATGAAGACTGATGTTAATGTGCGCATTCATCCGTTTTTATTTTCAACTCAAAAGTGACAGCGTAACCACTGTTTGTTTGTGGAAACAATGCATCAGGTTCATGTTGTGACATTTGTGCTCATATAGAGTAAATACAGAAACCTTAGTCTGGTTATATTTGAATGATTTGTTCGCAGTGGTGGAAGAAGTACTCAGATATTTTGCTCAGGTAAATTAGCAATATTACAGCATAGAAATACTGTTACAAATAAAGGTCCTGCATTCACCTTGTTTATTCATAATAATAATAATAATAATATATTTTACTTTTATTTTCTTGTTAAACTTTTTTGTCAATGAAACAAAAAAAATTAAAATTGAAAAAAAAAATGACGTATAATGTTTGGTATTATTGGATTTATTTATTGATGACATCACTAATGCTACAGCTGGTAAAGGTGGAGCTCATTTTAATTACTTAACATCGTGCTGGGCAGCTTATTGTATAAGAATATGTCAATAATATGTTACGAGTTGATTTATATTTTGTATTAATAATGTGATTATGCAACATTGCTGTAAACCTTAAGAAGTTCTTACACTCTCCAACTGTAAAAACATGTAGTCGATACACTAAATAAGAAAAATGTTCATCATACTTCTGTTGCATCTATAGAACCTTTTCTTCTAAATTTTACCAAACCTCAGTAGCAGTAGCCAGTCTTGAGTCTCCCTAGCTAGGCTAGCTCTGTATTCCAAATCCAAAAAGAAAACCCTTGGAGTAAAATAGAGCTTTTAATAGGGTGTGGTGAGGTTTTTTGGCTTTTATCACCAACCCTGCAAAGTTAAAGTACCTAATAATCATGAGCAGCCACCTTGTGGTAATACATATTAACGAATGCTCTTTTAGACCCATTAGTAATGTTGATAGGCCAATTTAGACGTGATAGGCTGTGTTAGCTTCATATAAAGCTCAAAATATAGATTTTTAAAAATTATTTTGGTCAAAAATGCCTCTTTCGATAGAAAAGGTTGCCGACTCCTGACCTTTAAGGAAGCTTACACCCACAGATACACACTTATCCCTTTCCTACAGCTCAGATGTACCTACAGAGCACCTGGTGAGTGCTCGTAAGTGGACTTGGGTGGGGATGAAAAGCACTAAAGCAAATTAACTCCTGTGAACTTTGCTGTTAGCTTCTCCTCAGAACGATCAGAAAGAGCATTCAGACTGCTCGGCAGTTTCAGTCATTCAGACATCTGAACCACTGTTGACAGATGTCACGTTTACAGGTCAAGCAGGGATATCTGTAACCAACAGAACTGTAATGTTTTTACAGTAAACCAGTTACATAGCATAGTATGACATTCAAATCTGCCTTGTTGATACAAAACTTGCGCCTCGGGTTTTTTGCCTCAGTGCATTGGGACGTATTTACACTAAACACCCTTGTGCTATTTAACCATAACTGCATTCAGACTTTTTTATACTTTGAGTCAGTCTAAAATTTTTTATATATCCCCCTTGGTTCTTTCAGATTGCCACATGCACCCATTCTCCACTCTTCTATTAACCTTTGTCAACTTATACAACTCACAGGCCTCTGAAAGCTCTTTTGTTTGCTCAGCTGAAGGCTGCAGCCCCCACATGGCAGTAAAAAAAACTTCCCTGCCAGTTAATGTAAACAGGAGAGCACTGACTGGTTGTTGTTAATATACCACCTTGACACGTTTCAGTCAAGTTGCCTTCAGCAAACCCCTATACCCGCTTGTTCAGCTGGCGCTCAAGCTTCTGTTCTCTTCACTGCTAGAAATCGATCTCAGAGATCAGTGATAGTGCAGGCAGTGATGTGAGGCTCATGGCATGTAAAACTGTTCCATGACATGATGCAGGCTAAAGAGTTTGTTTATGTCTTTCTCATCTCTCAGGTATTATCAGAACACAAGAACTGCTGGATCATGAGACCACACCTCACTACTGGCTCACAGTTTATGCGATGGATCGCGGCGTGGTGCCGCTCTCTGCCTTTGTCGAGGTCTACATCGAAGTGCAGGACGTCAACGACAATGCGCCGCAAACCTCAGAACCTGTCTACTACCCTTCTGTCATGGAGAACTCCCCTAAAGATGTGTCAATCATCCAGATCAATGCAGTCGATCCAGATGCCAGGGCCAGTGACAAACTCACCTACAGGATCACCAGCGGCAATCCCCAGGGTTTCTTTGCCGTGAACGCCAGGACAGGTAAGACTG
Source organism: Cephalopholis sonnerati (assembly GCA_019142605.1). Taxonomy (NCBI): domain Eukaryota; kingdom Metazoa; phylum Chordata; class Actinopteri; order Perciformes; family Serranidae; genus Cephalopholis; species Cephalopholis sonnerati. The sequence continues at coordinate 24,570,812 of JAGQAX010000003.1, read as the reverse complement.
CTGTTCCTGTGATGGAAATTTATGTCTCTATAAATTGCTTCCTCAGAGCAGGAAGTCCCTGCTCTGAGTTATGAGATTATATTGTATTCCAGGACAAATTGTAACCTTGAATATGGCTGCTATCTTCAGAAAGAAACTTTTTACAACTACAGTGAAATCAGCTCAAAGGGTAACAGTTGCTCCTTTTCCGGGACTGTTTATCTAACCAATGTCTGAATTATGAAATATAACAACAATAGCTTGTTGTACAGTCTCACATTGTGAAGGTCAGATCTTATTCTTTGCATGTAAGCAGGGATCAGTTGGGATATCTTAACTGACTGATACATATACGCAAACTTAACATGAAATGCCACGTGTGTCGGCCTCATCTAAAGCCAGCCGCTACCTCAAAGGTCATGAATGTGGCAAATGTATATAAACACTTGTACTACATATTAAATGATCCTAAATGAGACTACAGAAAGTCATCATGCCGTGCCACACTGAACATGGCTTTTCAGTCTTGTTATGGTGGTGACATGTTGGTCATGCAACCGTAGTGTAGCTCGTTGATGGCCTAATGTTAGCTTTTTACTTCTGGTGTTAGCATTTAGGCTTCAATAATCACCAGAGTGGTGTTCATTTGTGAAGATTATCTTGCTGAACAAAACATCCAAGTATCACAAACATTTGTTTGACTCAACGCTTATTTTTGGCAATCATCCAGAATCTGATGGCAAAATTCCATCTGCTTTTTGACGATGCTAACTTCCGCGTCGGCCTACAGAAAGACATCATCCCTGGAGCACTCTGTTGCATGGCTGACAAGCTGATGAGCTTTTGTGAGGTCTCTGTTCCTTTTCTTGTGAAAAGGAAAAGCAGTGTGAACACAATATTTTAACCCAGGACAGGAGTGGGTTGAGCCTACAGGGGTTTTTCCACTCTAACACTCTAAAGTGTGTTCTCATATGGTCCTCTGCAAATGGTGTGATGATTAATATTTCATTTGGTCCTTTTAAAGTTGCAGGAGCCAGCTATGTTTAGTTGAATTGCAGAGAAAATACTTGTAATAGGTGCAGAGTGAAGCTCCATGTACAATCAGGTCCTCCCTGTAAATGACAGATTGTATCTTGTGTATAAACCCACTCAGAGCCACTACGTTTACCTCAGTCAGTGTTAAAGATATAAAACAAACCAAGGACATCAGTTAGTGTAAATTTAAATGACTTCCATCTTGACTAACATAAATCAGAGTAGCAAAATGAGACTTTAAACTCTGCATCTGAAAGTGCCAATTACTGAATTTGTTATTCTTCCTTAACTAGCTTACACACAGGTGTCTCAGTGCTTTGAATGCTAGTGCTCATTAAACTGAAATGAGGAACGGGCAGTGGAGCAGTTGCTCCAGTTCGTCCTCACTGACGTGTGTGGTCCTGTTTCCCAAGGTTGTCACATCAACAAACTGGAGTTATTTTTGTTGGAAGTGGCAACGTGAATTTTCTGACCAAATAAGGATTCATCATGTAGCATGCCTCCCAGACAAGCCTCACAGTAATGCTGGGCACTCCCTGATGGACAGGAAAAGGGAAAAAATAAATGATAAAGCGGGATCCTTAGGTATGCGGACACATAAGGTTAGTGTTGCGTCTGCATGCATGACAAGATCAGCTTACATATGCTGATAAGAACTCTGGGAGGCTGAAAAAGGAAAGTGCCGGGAAATCGAATATTTATCTTCCTACAACAGAGTCATACATAACGCTGTTTTAACAATATATGCAGACCTTGAGCTGTGAAGAAAACATCTTTGCAATCACGAGTCTTCCAGATATATTCTTCTTTTTTTTTTACCCTTCTATGGACGAGTAACCTGTGATAATATGGGACCGTAGCTGGAAAGGAATGTTTACTATGAAGCAGCTGATCTTGAACTGAAAGCCATTGCTTTTTGGTGTTTTCCACACAAGACTGTGTATTTATGTGTTTTCCCATTGAAGAAGATGCATTCATAGAAAAATATTCTTTGAATTTGTCATATACATAGTTTTCCTGATCCATTGTCTCTAGATTTTGGTAAACATCACTCACTTATTCAGCAGTTGAGAGTCTTCTTAGCCCACATATCTGAAATAATTATGTCCCACTCGTAGGATTACAGAGTTTTTATGAAGCTTGTGGTCAAGCCGCCTGTGGGCAGAACCTCTTTACAGTAGAATTGGCTGTATCTTTGCGTAGCTCTTTTTTTAAGAAAAAGTGTCAGAAAAGCTCTAAAAAAAACAACTGGTTTTCAGAGGACACTGAAGCATAAGGATAAGACCCATTCATGCATATCAAAGCATGTTAAAACTTTTATCAGTGGGACACCAGAGCCCCTTGCGTCAGGTTCAACAAAGAGTGGTTTGGACAAAGAAAACTTCATTAAATCACTGCTATTTTGCTTTGATTTTCTTTCTTCTTTGTTTTTGAAGATTGCAGCCGAGAGTGGAGGTAGACAGGTGGGTGGGGAGAGAAAAAAAAACAAGAGAAAACAGGGAGCCGAGTGTAGCTGCCTACTGGAGAAGACAGTGATTTATGCAGAGCGCCAGTAAAAATGACAGCAACATGTTTAACTAGCCAGTGTTTTTAGCTCAGAATTGGATTGAATGTCTTGAGGAACGATTACAAATTCTATTTTATTTTCTATATCTGTGGTATTAAATGAGATGAAAATAGGCCTGATATCTCTCCACATTATCAACTCAATATGGCATTCTCACCGCATATTACAGGTTTTTGAAAATGTTTAAATTTACAACATGTAAGTCTCTGTAATTACATGTTCTAAAATTGCATTGGAAGCATAGGCCCTTGGCATATCTACAAAGATCCACAAAGGGGTGGGAAAAAGGAAAAGACGTTAAGGCCTATGTTTTGTGTGTGGGTTTTGGACCGTGCATGTGTTCCACGCTAACTAGCTAGCCTCCTATCATAGGCTATAGCCCTGTGCAGCTTTCCAAGCAGCCTGTCAAGCTTCAAACACATATGAAGGCTTCACTTTGACGCCTTGGGTGGCGTTGGGTGCCCTTTTTCTGTGCAGACCCACATTGGCTCAGTAAAGCCCAGGATGAAAGGCTTAGGCCTACTTTATTTCTGCCAAGTAAACAAGTCCTGCTGTTTTGGCTGTTCTCTGACTTTAGTTTGTCATTAAAGTGCAAGGCCAGCTCTTCTCTCTAGCAGACACTACTGCAATCCCAACGTCTGAGAGCTTAGAACTCAACGTTTTGATATAGCCTTGCTTTTGAGGGGATTGGAGCAGCGAGAGAGAGAAAAGCAGGCAGAGCCGCGTGGGGTGAGAATTGTGCCAGTCAGCTGGATATAAATTATGTGTTCTAAATCAGTATGAGATCAGTGAATTTGAATAATGCTGTTTGGGGCTGAAATTTTTAAAAGATGGACCAGTGCTCAGTTTGTGATGGCACAGATCTCATCCCACCCACAGACATGACCACGGTTGTTCCAGGCCTTGATTTGGCAGCTGAGGAGAATTGTATTCCCTGGATAAAGACTCACAGGCTTGTTGTCAACAGAACACAACAGGATATGAGCTGCATGAGACAATCAGATAGATGTGAAGTGTGCAGATCAAATGTTGTTTATTACTTGTTTCAAAAGTCATATTACTGATTACTTCCTGCCAGCAGTCGTTACACTATTTTTACTTTTTAGTTACACATCACAAAATTGGTGGTATTCTTTCTCCTCTAATGTTATGCTTCTCATGTGCGCCTCCGTGTGAATGTCAGGGTAATCTCCAGTAGGCACAGCCAAGGCTAAATAGCTTCTTAATTATTTTTTACCTGTGGGTCCTCTGTTGCCTATGACTGGTATTTTCTTAAAAATATGTCTGAAAGATGGAGAGTCAGTCACGGAGATAGGAACATTTCATCCACCAAACATCCAGTCCCAAGCTTCACTAATTCTTTCCCACTTGTAACCTGCAGCTGTCCACCATTAAAATCAAATGTTGGTTGCTAAGCCAGCGTAGGGCTACAGCCAACTTCAGCGGCCAAGGAGGGCTCACCTTTGGTCGGGTGTATTTCCTGGAGCTTCACAACGTTGTTGTACTGTCGTAGGAGGTGTTTCAGACCAGAGGTTTGAGGTCATGTTTTTCACAGTGGAAAGAGTCTTAGTACCATTGACATTAACTGAAACAACTATGTACTTTCCATCTTTCTTCCTGACAAAATCAAAGTAATGGGAATATTTAGCTTAAGCTTAAGGTTAGCGTTTCCATCTTCCAAACTAGCTTGCTGCTTTTTGACGTGCAGGCGCAGTGCGATAATCACAAAAATGAATCCACTGATGTGATGTTGTATTTAAAGTCAGTAGTGGGGTGACAACAAAAGTAATGTTGAAACGAGTTATTTGGTTTTTGGGGTCACTGTATTATTGGTACTGAAATTTTACTAGTAATTCACAGGGCTCCCCGCGTCTATGAATATTCTTAGTTGACCAGTAGTCACCATTTAGGGCCATTAGTTGACTAGTTGCCCACATGTTTACCACATTAATTGAATTATTAAATTATACTACTTACATGTTTCAGATGATACGTCATGTTTGTAGTCGACAAATGATAGGTAAATGTTTGCCTGCAGAGTTTACAGATCACCTTGGGTTCATCCTTCACCTTCTAAAAAATGATCCCACACTTTGGATTTCCTGCCCGACACGTTATTAACTAGCCTGTGTAATAACCACAGGTACAAGCCCTGTAAATTAATGTGACTCCTGTCTGACTGCTGAGCGTGGCCACTTCCTGTCTATCCTTTCAAATGAAATGCCCACATGGTCCAGTCATATAGGTTTTGATTTATTTTGACAAGGCGCAGCTCCAAATAGAGTTTTGCAACCAATGAAATCTTGCCGACTAATGCCCCAGTATAATGGGGCAGCCCTAATAATTTGTTACACTACTCATCACAGGAAAAAAAAAATACTATCACTGTAACTCATTACTAGTCACACGTTAGTGCCCAGTGCTGCATGGCTGCAAAATAGAATTGGGATGGTTTGTCCACACATACAGCACTTGAGACAGCCAGCCCACTTATTTTCCCTTCATAACGGAGTTGTCAGAGCTCTGAGCTAGTTCATCTAAGGTTGACATGAGTGCCCACCTTTTCTGTGGGAGAGTGAACAGTGTTCATTACCTGGTGAATCACTCTCTCTCCTCTCTGAAACGCTGTTACCGTGCTACGACTTGCTGGACTTTGAACAGAGCTCTTATGCCAGAACACGCATGTGTTAGGAAAGGTCAATCAAGCAGAACATGTAGTCAGAACACACACACACACACACACACACACACACACACACACACACACACACACACACACACACACACACACACACACACACACACACACACACACACACACACTCACAAACACACACAGGAAGTTTTTAATATCTTAGCAAAGGGGAGAGAGAGCTGGAGCAAAGATCACTACGATAGCTATCTTATCTTGCTGAATGCTCATTACTCTACTTCCCTTTGTACCGATTCTCCCTTTCTGTGTGTAGTATTAGTACTTTCTAAAGTTTCTCTAATTGTCCCAGTGTTGTCCATTGACTTTTTAGAACACGATATCACTAATCTGTGGTGATCTGATGTATGAGATTTGTGCTCAGAGCACCTAAAGCCTGTAGAAAACTCCACCCTATAATGATGGCGCCTATCTGTCTTCGTCAGCAGATGATGGTGTAGTTATATTGGACAAGAGCATGCCTTTAATGAGATATAGCTGTCTCTACCTGATTGTGTCTGCCCTTTAATGGCAGCTTTCATTCCAGTGGTTTAATCCAAATAAAGGCAGATACACCCAGGTGAATTCTCGTATTGAACAATTTTGGCCCATCCTTTTTCTTCGCCTGCAGCCGGCAACTCATTGTCATCAATTGAAAAGGAGTGCCGTGGGTAGCTCTTTGCCAAGCTTGTCTACCTTCGACAGGTTTTATGTGCATTTGTCATCCCCAGGGTTGAATGAAAAGGTAAGGGAAAACAGCCACTGGGACTGCCGCTGCGAATCATCTGCTCTTTGTGGTGCTCATATCAACTTTCAGTAACGCCTTCTCTGTTTGAGGGAGAAAACACACACCGGTGTTATCAGTGGGTTACCGAAGCCCCACCACTATCAGGGGAAGTGAGATAGGAAATGGATACTTCCAACAACTTCCTGATGTTTCCGGTGATTTGGGAGCCAAACAATTGTTACAGCTCTCAAGAGAGATTGGGAGAAGAACATGTGGAAATGAAAAATGGCTGATTGTCCTCTTAAAACTTCTGAGTGGTCATGGTGGCTTAGTTGGCTTAGATTCAGTTTAAATATCTTTAGAACACATCTAACCTGAGACCTTTGCAGCATGATACCTTTTTGAAAATGTGTCATTGATTCTTCAAAAAGTGAAGAATGCCACGTCTTGGCGTTGTGGGCGTCCAAAGTTTAAATTGAATCTTGAGTGATTTCTATGAACATAGAGCTGAAATTTTTCTCGAAGATTTTCCTGAAATTCCCACAAAAAGGAGGGATATGCAAACATTTACTCAACTCTAAAATTTATAAAAGCTCCGTAGGAGAACTGTGATTTATTCAGTGCAAAGTGAAGCCAAACCATTATGTACAGGGTGACCTACCTCATGACCTAAAAGCAAGAAAAAAACCTGACCTAGTAGGCTTGTTCTTTCCGTGTGAAACGAAGCACAGTACCTGTGACAACAGTTTGTGCCATCAACACAGATCAAGAGACACATTTTAATTAGACTTTTGATTGGCTGATTTGCTGGCATTTTTATTTGACAAGGACAAACCTGTGCGGGCGCGCAGAGGCTGTCGTCAAGACGCTGTAGTGACAGCGATCTGTCACAACACTGTCACTGTTACAAGTAGGTTGAGTGAGGTAAACCAGAGCTTACAGATTAAACACTGTTGCTGACATTACAGTATCACTGCACAGGCAAGTGAGAATGTGCAGTGTTTTAGTTTGAAGGTTTTAAATTTGTTCCTGCTCAAGGGTTAATGTGGAAGCGCTCTAAGACACCGGTGGTAATGGACCTGGTTGCTCTTGCTGGTGCACATCATAATGCCTCACCTACTCAAGTGAACAATAAACATAATCACTTTAAATGTGGAAGGTGTAAAAGTGCAAAGCTACAATGTGTAGGCAGCAGTGTAGACAGTAACACATCTGACTGTTTTTTGTTTTCTTAGTACACTGTTGCCTGTAGGTCCCATTCATATGAGAATATGTCATACCTTGTAGACACCTGGTCAAATCTTTCGTTTGCACAGTAAGTGTTATTTCTGCATTCTCTTGAGATATTTGGTTCTTAAAGTTCAGTGATGTTTTGACTTCAGTGTTTTCCACATAATTAGAATCCATGTTTGGCGGTAGCTGAAGACAGCTGTGTCCCTCGGTGATTGTTCTGTGTGTTCTTCATCATTCTGCATCCCTTCTCTGAATTCAGCGGTTTTTGTGGGTCCATGAACGCAGCACAAGCAGAACTCTATGACTTTTTTCCACAGCAACAGTTTGGTGAATTAGAGTCGTGGGACCCAGTGCAGGACCGCAGATTAAAATGCTGGACAACACAAAAATGAGAGAGCTGTTGTGTGTTGCACTCTAAAGCAGTTCGGCTGCTCCGTCTGTGTCCAGAGTGCGCTCTAGACTCCAAACGCATGTGGTGCTCTGAACAACTAAACGGGATAAATATTCCAACCGCGCTTTTAATGACTCCAAAAATAGAAAATCAATATGTAGTGGCACATGCTGATATTGTGGTGGGCCACCATAAATAAATGAATGTGTGGGAAACCCTGGACGTCATGCAAGGCTAGATGGTTAACAGCTGTAGCTGGCAAGCAAACTACTAACACGCTAATGAGCCAGGAACATACTAGCGTTAGTCAGTCACAGTATCTCTCCAAGCTTCTTTGTATTTTCTCGACAATAAGGTTTACTCCCCCAGGGCGTTTTCTTTTGGGGTTGAACATCATTATATTCAATAAAGAGTGTTATTGAAAGGGAAGTTAAGCTGTCGCAGCTAACAAGCTCTGTAACTGTCAGTTAGCAGGTCTGTCAGCTGGAGGACAATAAGTTATTTCTAAACACGTAGTTGAACCATTGACTGTCTTCAAACCATTCCTTTTGTTTGTGTAGCACTTAGAAGTCCGAACAGAGCTGATTAAGCACAAGTTGATGGTGCAACGCAGCCAATAAGCTGCAATAACATCTCCAGCTCTCCCTTCCCTCAGATGTCAGCACCATCAAGACACATCGCTTATGTTCAAGAGAAAGTTTTTTACTTAATGTGAAAAAAAATTGTGCAGATTTACTTCGCCTTAGAGAGCAAATCTGCCTGACGATCGGAATAAATTTCGCCACAAATTGTAACTCCCAGCCTTAATGCTTCCAGGACCATTCAGGCTTTAAAATAAACAAAATCCAAGTGTGTGTTTTTCAAGGAGCGCTAGGCATTATTATATAAACACACATATACGTCAAAAACCATTTGCCAAAGGACTCACCCAGTGAAAATTGTGCATGTGTGGTCTCTGTGCATGTGAGCTCTGCAGATCTTTGCCAAGGATTACATTTTGTATCAATTACCTGCCCTTGCAGATCTAACTAGTTCAAACCTGAACATGTTATACTCACTGGTGAGTACTTGATTGACAAGTGGTCAACAATCTAAATGGCCTTGCAGGTTTATTCTTAAGACATGACTGTAGCTTTACTACTTTAGTAGTTTTACAGTTTAATTTGACAGATGTCTAAAGACCAAAGTGAAATCCACAGTCTTAAAAAGAGAAAGAAAAGTCATTCAGTCAAACAAGATATGTAAAAATATGTATTAAAACCAAATAATCTGCCTGTGCTGTCAACATGCATAGTTCTCTCCCCACACAGTGTCTTACTGTTACTGTCTGTAATGCTGTGTCTTTAATACCTCCCATGTTTCATGTGTACATATCAGACCTGACATAAGTCAAACTACCAGCGAGCACTATGGTACCTCAGCTGCTCCACTGCTTCTAAGCATCTCATACATTTACACAACTCCCCATTACATTCACTTTCACCAGCACTTGGGAACCTGAATACCCACAGCTCCAAGTCTTCCATGACGTGCTTGTCTTTTTCAGATTACAAATAAGCCTCGCAGCTGTGAGGTGCTGAGATATCTCGATCCTAATGCAAGCAGCGCTTCCCCACTAAATGCCTTTTACTCATTTTCACAAAGACTGTCTGTATGTGTGAATGTGTTTGCAATAGCTTACATGGCCTCTCTTTATTGCATTTGTCAAATTCTGTGTGTTTCTGGACAGCAGAATTGGACGTTATGCTGCCATTTAAATGGCATGCCGAGCATTGCTTTCCTTCTCAATAAAAGAGAACAGTCAGTGGCTCTTGTTCAACACTATTTTGAAGACTCGGTTGTAAAGAAAGCGACAAACAGCTCCTACTTTAAGGCACCAATCCCTTCTTAAACTCCCACAGTCGCTTTGGATGTTGGTCTCCCACAGTTTTCATTTGAGAGTATAGATGGCATCATGAGCAGTGAGAAGCGATACTTCTCACAGTGTTGTTTTAGGCTCGGTTGGCAGACACTTAACTCATAATAAGGCTGCGAATATTGATATAGCTGTCTGGGGTTGAACGTAGGGTTTCGGGATAAGAAATGTTGCAGTGTAGTCATTATTTTCCTCACGAGAGAAAAATAGCAAGCATTTAAATAATGAGTTTTCACAGCATAGTGTCAGTCCATAAACAACAATACTAAATATCTCAAGGACTTAAAAACTGCACAACAAGTCCAGCCACTGCAGACACCCAGCACATTCCCGATTGTCTGGAGTTACAGCTAAATGTGTGTGACATAAATATGTGTGTCACTCTAAAGACTGCTAATCACAGCAGCAATGCCCGGGTCTGAACCGGCCCAACAATGTCCTGGACTCCTTAACTCCCTCCAGGCCTCCATTTTGGAGCAGTGGTTGTAGCGCTCAAGGACATGGTTGAGAGTGCCACCGCTGCTTTGCTGTTGTTTTTCTCCCCCTCTCAAAACAGCATGGCTATAATTACTGTCGGCCCAGCTCAGCCCACGCCTGAGGATGGCTTTTGTGAGTGTGTGTGTGTGTGTTGTGACAAAGGCTGCGGGTTGGAAGTGCAGACTTCTCTGGTGAGCTCTGGCTTACCAAGCAATCATTTTACAGTTCCTTAACGTTTAGGTAGAGACAGAGAGGTATGAACCTTTATTGGCTGCAACACCAGCGCCAGGAAAGCTCCTCTCTGAGTGATCGAACCTGCAGGATGAGTTTAAATAGAGTTGCGTTTTTAATAGTTTAGATTTTTTAGAAACAAGTTGTTTCCAAAAGTGAGATCAGTGCTTGGATATTAGAGTGGGCGGCAAGTCCTGTGGTCAGAGATCTGGCAGCGAGCTGGCAGCGTGTCAGACGAAAATGGAACAGAAGCAAACAAAAGCAGTTTAAGCCACAACACAACATGCATCAAAATAAAAAAAAATAGCTTTACTCATCCACAGTGGATGCAGTGCTTTTTTTCTTTTTCTTGTATGCATTTCAGATGATTCTACCCCAGACATCTCTACATCTTGAAGTGGATGTTGGTTTAATGCTCCATTAAAATTCTAAAATAGTTAAAAAATGTGAGAGAGCAGTACAATTGAGTTTGTGGTTCAAACTATTTCACCAAGAGGCTGTGCCCCAAAACCACTTAGCTATTATAGAGCTGAAAAAGTTAGTGCATTAATCAGTCAGCTTATCGACTGACAAATATCTGCAGCTATTTTGAGAGTTGGTCAAACGTTTAAAGCCATCTTACCAGAGAAAAATGCAAGACAATAACTAGTTCTAGTTTCCTCTTTGAACAGTAGCTGCTTTTCTATTTCTAACATGGGAGTAAACTGAATAGAAGTCCTTATTGGGTTTCAGGTCATTTTTATCACTTTTCTGGTGTTTTATAGACCAAAACATCGATCTGTTAATTGGGAAAACAAGATTGATCAATAATTAAAATCATTACTAGTTCCCAGAGCATGTGAGCGGAGTGTGAGTGGAAGGAATTTGGATGAATTGCAGAGTGGATTCTTTAAAAAGTTGGAGTGTCTCCAGTTATCTTCCAGCTCCATCCCGTTCTAATTTCCTTCTGGTACCACTCACACCATGAGTTCGAAGATGCCCAGCCTAGAAGTTCAAAGTATCTTTATTGCTCCTTTCAGGGAAATTGGTCTGCAGCTAGGATTCATACAAAACACACCAAATACCCAACACTGATTGACAACAACAAACAGTACATAGAGTGGTTCAGTAGGAGGCTCTACAGCATCCAGGACAAAGAAGTCTTCAGACAAAAGACCTTTTATTTCGAGGTCCTTATAACATGCATATTTGAAATGTACACTATTTTCTGTCAAAAACTGACAGCTGCAAGCTCGACAGTGGAGTTTACAAGAGTTGGGTGCAGAGCAATATTGATCAGAGTGGCTTTGAGTCGAGGAGGGAAGGGCACGAACAGCTTCGTGAACTAGGACCTGATATTCTCACCGCTTCTCTCCGCTAACACGCTCCGCTAGCTGCAGCTCTGGACCACTGAGTACACCTGTGGGACAGACTTTATGCGATTGGAAAGAGGAACCTGGGACAGATCATAGGATTAAAGGCAGATGCTCACAACATGATGGATGGTCTGTTGTGGTTGAGATGTGTATAAAGAATACACAGTTTGGCAGAAAATGATGCTGTCCTGCTGTGAAGGGGTTGGCACTCTGCTGCTCTGCCAGATTCACAACTGTATCTGGAGGAAGTCCCATATTTATCAAACATGCTTGATATTTATGACACATTGCCAATTGTGTTGCTTCTCTGGACAATGAAATTCCAGCAGGATGTAGTACATGAAATCTGAGCGTGCTCACTACCTCAGGTCTGCTGTTGCTATTTTTACTTAAGCAAGAAACAACAGTGAAATAAGGACCAGATAACTTTTCACTTCCTGTTTAGCTTAATTTTCCCTTTTGCCTGTGCACTCTCTCCAAATTTATGATCCCTGGTTTCAGCAGGCAGCAGTGCTAATTTGTGTACAAGATTTTTGCCCACAAACAAAAGGCATCCAGTGATCATCTCCCGGTGAGCCTGCTGTTGCAGTGACAAGGTGTAAATTATAATTGCAAAATGGGACTTCTCTACAATCTTTAGGGAGGCAAAACTAAAAACAAAACACATTCATATTTTACAGAGTGGGCTTAAGGCCAGTTTTGGGATTTCATTAGTTTTGCTAATGTAACAGCACTGTGCTTCCACACTGAGAGTATACTGTCTACATTACAAACGCTGAATCTGTTGTGATACCTGGCCAGGCTTTGATTAGGCAGCTGATTTGCAGAGGAATTATAAATCAGAGACGGAGACTCAGTGTAGGTTAATGCTGTCATCTGTATTCTGCTCTATAATACATGTACAAAGAGAGGAGTTACCTAACACAGCACACAGGGGAGCTTAAAAACATTATCATCCATCAGCTCCAGCCTTGCTAAAGCACATGAATAATTAGTCAGCGCGGTCTGTTTTGATGTGGCACAGCAGAACTATTAGCTTTGACGGTAATAATCTACAGCTCACTAACTCATGTAACCCATGCTGATCCTCTGCAAACTTTCTTGCAGACACTATGCAACACTACAAAGAATAATTCCTGCAGGTCGTGTGAATTTACTAAACTTAATTTGAGTTGTCAGTATCACCTCTTTCTTCCTAAGAGGGTGTATTCAATGGTGTTAAGAATGACAGAAGTGGCAGATTTTCTCTTTGTGCTAAATTTTTTTTTATATCAGCACATGCAAAAGGTGAGATTTTTTATGAATGTTAATTAACATTTGAATTATTTGCCCATCAATTCCAAGCCATGTTTAGTAGGCAGTACAAAAAAATGAGTCGCACCTACAGGAAATGCTTGGTGTTTTCTATTTTTTCCAACTGAATATCAGCAGACGTGTGTCTTTGCAGCTCACTGTGAAGATTAAATAAAGCCTAAGAAGGAGAGGATAAAAAAGGGGGAGCAAAAGCGCCTCGCTCATGTGCCTCAATTGCAGTGCTGAGGGAGGGCTATTTCAGGACCTGTAAGTTGTGGCCTGCTATTCTCGTTGCAGGCATATGTGCCATTGATGGGTTTGGGTTTCGGAAATCCTTTGCTTTATGCTAATCAGGCGCAGTGTGGCAAGCAGACAGCTCTGGTGCGGTTGAAGTTGGCATGTCTACTCTACACTCAGCGTCTCTGCAAAGTTGCAATTACATTGGTAGTGAGAACAGAACGCTGCTTATAACATAGCCATGTAGCGTTATCCTTCCCCCCTTTGCTCCTACCGTCTTCCCTTGTTTGTGAATTTGATTCAGAATTGGATTAGCCATGAACTCAAGTCTCAAACTTGTTTTATTTTTACTTTTGTCAAAGCCTGGTTTAAGTCCTCTGTGTGACTGACGTCACAAGACATCGATCGTCCTACTTTAAATGGAAGCTGAGCTCAAAAAGAAACATTTTAACTAGCAGCAGGATCTTTTCTGAAGTTGCCTTTTCTCTGTTTCAAAGAGCGCTAAGGACTGGGGGCAATGTCTGACTGGTTCTCTATTTATTCAGCTTGTGGAAGGATTAAAAGCAGAGTGTCAAGGCTATGCTGCTGTTTGCAGACCTTTGTGATATTTCACATGTATAAGGCAGTGTGGTGGGCTGTCTGCCAACTGGTTTAACCAAAAACAGGGAAGACCTACTGGGAGAGCACTCCTCCAGATGCAAACTCTTAACTCATGGGTGATGAGATAAACAGGAGGGTTCAGATTATGTCACCCGGCAGTGAGTAGAAGAGTTGGTATTTTAGAGTTTTAGTAACTGAGTATTGTTTCACTGCACCAGTGTTTTCTGAAAAGAAGGCCTACTTATACCTGATATTTGATGTCAGTATCAATATTTGACAGTTCAGAAGAAGTCAAATATATCTCAACAAACAATGTATTGGTCAATATGATTTTTTCCATTAACATATAACATAAACATTTCCAACAAGGATCCCGAAAGTTGGTTGATAAAGAATCATGAGCAAGATTTGTGCTGAGTGGAACATTTTACAGGTGAAAAACTTTTCAGTGCTACCCGAGAGACAAACTGTGAGATGGTTTATTGGCTGACATATACACTGATACAGATATATCTTCAATAAGCTAATATCGGCGCATCCACTTATATGTCGGCCACTGGTCCAGCATTTTCAGCAATATCAAGTTAATGATGAAAAAATGATTTCTTTGGTTGGTGCTTTATTTTAATAAGATAATAATTATTATAATTATTATTTATTTTATTTTAATTTTCTATCTGTACAATTAATATTATTATTGATGTCTCCAACAGGTCTGGTTACAACTACTTCAAGAAAACTGGACAGGGAGCAGCAAGACGAGCACATTCTTGAGGTAAGCACTTCATTTTGTCAAATTTTAACTTTAAACAAATGTTGGAGACAGGTTGGTGTCAGCCACTTTTATTCATGTATAAAACAGTGAACAACATGATCATCTGAAACCTTTAAAAACAGTAGATTTTCTATCTCTGGTGTTTGGCATTTCTTGCCAACACTGGCTGACTTCCACATGCTGCCAACAAAAACAAGTCTTGTACATTCAAGAAGGGTCCTTTCGGAATAATTTCACCTTGTACTGATTTCCGGACGAGGTCGGAAGGAGAGGTGGGAGGCCTGTGGGAGATCTTGGTGACTGTTCCCTTTGTTCTTTCCCACTGTTCCGTCTCGTGGATGGAGCAAGCTGGGACAGGAAGCTGTTGTCAGACCAAAAGGCCAATGTCTAAACTTGTGGGTTTTAATTGAGCTGGGCTCTGTTCTCTCCTGATGCTTCGCTCCCTCTTCCTCGCCGCAGAACAGAGGTTGATAATAGCTGCTTTAATTGTGTTTCCGGTGCTGACAGGCAGCAGATTGGACGCCTTTTAATTATTGTTAGAAGTTACACAATTCAGTGATCACTGGGTGACGGTTAATGCTGGTGCATCTGGTGCCAGAGCAGTGTTGTATTTCATACTCTGATTGTACATTCCACTGCACTAATTGCATTATGGGACTGAGAGTAAATGATAGGGATGAAAGTGGGGAAGGAGGGCAGACTGTGTTCCTTTAAGGAAATGTTTTGCTGATGAGTGAAATTAAACAAAAAGGCTGATAGAGAAAAACAGTAAAATGTAATGTTTTGTACTACACCTGTTGACTTTGTGAAGAACACTGAATATCAAGGTCAGACAAAGGTTTCCATGCAAATCTGAAGCTCCTCTCTCTGGTGGTTTGCTGTAGACGTAGAATTGCTACCTCCAACATGTGGTTGAAAGCTGTTGAATTACTAGGTTGGAACTGGTGTCTCATTCAAAGTCTCTGTGTCGCTGAGAAAAAAGCAAAAAAAAAAAAAAAGCAAATTCCCGCCTGAGTTTTGTTAATGTGTCTCATTTGACGAAATGCCTCCAGACAGACATTTAATAACCACATTAAACACAGTTTAAACTCTGGTTGGCTTTAATGTTACGCCAAATTCAACACGCTTCCTCTCTTCATGCTAATATTCTTGCTTTTCTTTATAACGTTTATTGCTTGAGCTTTCGATAATATCAGACACTGTAAATCCAGAGCACAAAGAACATTTTTTTGAAAAATAACTAATAAAAAGCCGCTCTTGCACAGTCCTGTTTAATTTGAATATGAGTTGGAGGGATAATTTAAAGCAAGTAACTTTTGACCTAAATAGGTAGAAAGCGGCTGAGTGAACACAGGCTGCAAAGAGCTGTGTAACCATGGCAACTTAAGAAGTTTGTGTGTGTTGGTCAGTGGTTATTGGGAATCCAGCAGGAAACTCTTTATTGGGCCAAACATTCATGGAGCAGCACAGATCCCTTAACCCTACAATTTGCCCTCTCCACACCCACACACACACCTCAGTGTGTCCTCGAGGCAGCTAATCGAGGGATAATCATGACTCAGAAGAATATATATCTGTGCGCACACGCCTTTGTGTGTGAGCTGCGTGCTGGCAGAACAATTCAAATTGAAGTTCTACCCAGTGTTGAAGTTTTTGTGCGAGCTTGTTGTAGGAGAAGAAACGAAACATGTGGGGCCATGTGGAACATGTGGAGCAATTAGGGTGGGGGCTGTGTCAGCATTGTTTGCACCAAATGCCAAGAGGAGGTGGAGGGAGCACAGGGGGCCTTCAGCTTTTATGATGAGAAGGATGGGGGTTGGTAGTCGTCGTGTGCCTGTGTGAGAAAGCAGGAGAGAGAGCTAAAGGCAGAAAGGCAGTGGGGGAATTTCAGAGAAGGCAAAGCTGCTCCTGATGGTCTGAGTGTGGGCTCTAGCGGCAGGATGAGAGGCCTCCGTCCCAGGAAGGAGGGGGCTGGGTAAATAGCAAAAGTGGGACATGCCAGGACATGCTTAGGATTCAGGCCTGGGAATGTGGAGAGAGAACATTTTTAATGGAAACGCAAAGGTGAATGGGCTGTTCACATCTGTTGTCTGGAGCCTATCCCAGCATGCAGCTGGCGAGACACAGGGTAACTGGACAGGCCACCAGTCTGGCCTATTTGACTTGGAGTCCTGATCAATCATTTATTTTATAAAATCATAAAACAAACTAACAAGCAAACAAATGAAAAAAACAAAACAAGCATTATGAATTAGATTGTTTGCTTTGTGCGACCAGCACTCCAAAACCCAAACATATTCACTGAACAGTGATACAACAGTCACACATGAGAAGCTGTAACCAGTGAGTGTTCAGCATTTTTTTAAGATATGACTGATCATTAATCAGCTGACACAACATTCAACCACAAAACAGTGTAGATATAATTACATTTTTGATCAAGATCAGGTTTAATGTACTGTTTGTTTTGACTCGTAGCTCTAGACACTGTGAAGCTGAAGGGACGACACTAACAAGTACAGTAGGAACTAAAATTCCCCTTTGAGCCTTCCTGTTTGGGTCTCCACTGCATCTGAAGAACTGTGAGAACTAAGAAAAATTAAAACACTTGATTCAGCTCCTGACCAACATGAGTTCCTCTTAAGATTTTTGGTCCCCTGGGAAAGTTCCTGCAGTGGAGACTAGGCTTGGGCGATATCCAACCTCCTTCATACTCATTATAAACAAAATAAAACTAACCCAAACCATCTTGGTTACTCTTGTTTGTCATCTGGGTAGTTAGCCCATTGTTCTAACAGTCACCCGCAAAAAATGTCTCTACCAATGCTGGCCTGCTGTTTACAGTCCTGTATGTTATCCCTCCCTCCCTCGCAGTGTCTGTTAGTTCAGCTGTCTGTCCACCAGTAGAGTCCGTAGACTGACCTCTGGTGCTGCGTGATGTGCACTACATACAATAAGTTTAAAAGAAAGAGGAGCGGATTTATTTATGACGTTATTGAAATCAGCTAACTAGTCATACATCATACTGTCTTTATCCTGTCAGTTCCACAAAAGTACAAAGTACATAATGTGCGATTGAGCCCATATGTGAATAGAGCAAGAAATTGTCCAGAGAATTTACAGTGAGTGAGTTGGTGTGTTGATGACGTTTCTGTCGTGTGGCTTGTGAAACCAGAGGAAAAAAACATCCTAGGGTGAAGAAGAAGTTTCATAGTGCCCCAGGGATGGTCTTTTTCTGTAGGCCGGGGCAGAAGTTAGCATCACACTGGTTGCCTTGTCAAAAAGTCTGCGGGAGTTTTCCTTTTGATTTCAGTTTTTTTCTGAAAATAAGCTCTGTGGCAAACAAATGTTTATGATACTTACATGTTTTGTTCAGCAAGATAATCTTAACAAATGAACATTATTTTATGATTACTGAAGCCTGAATGCAACCGCCACAAGTAAAAAGCTAATGTTTGGCTATAAACGAACTACACTATGGTCCCATGACCTAACGTCACCACAGTATCAAGGCTTTAGCAACTTGTTAGCAATCACCTTTTGTAAGGAACGTTGAAGCTTTAAAGTTCACGAGTGGGGTATTTACTGACGCATTTTATATTGTAGAACAAAATGTGAAAGTCTGTTAAACTTGTGTTAACGAGGGAACCATGAGTGGTACCCGACTCATTTCCGGGTTTTAGGACTTAGTCCTGGGGCAATCTGTTTACACTAAGACGGCAACACAAATGTCTAACTGGAGAGATGATCTGTTGGTAACAGCAAGAGACTAATGTATATGACCAAATTACGATTGGCTTTGTGTAATGTGCTACCCCTCGCCTTAACTAAATGGCATATTTGAGTGAGCTTGTCCCGACTCCCAGTGTTTTTTAATTATTATTGAATGCATTAAAACAACAGTGCTTCCATATGGTCGGTCAGACAAAGCTAAAAGTTTTGCAATAGATAATCAGAACATAATGGGTTGGCTCACTTCACTTTACTTCACAGCAGTGCTATACTGATGCACTGAGACACCCTCCCTCTGGTGTAACTTCTCTGTCTTTTGTGTGGTTTGCCTAATTATCAAACAAAGGCTTTTGATGAAAATGTTCCAAAGAGACGTGTGTGGTGATGAATAGCTGGGTAGCTATAGTGTTCATGCACACAGTTACACACACACACTGCAGTTATGTTGGGATGCTGTGCTGGGACATTTCATTTCAATACTTGATGTGTCGTTCCATAAAAAGAGAGCCTCATCAAAGTATATTATATAATCAGTGATATGACTACACCTTCATACAGGAGGCTAAAACCCATGTGATCATAATGGAAATGTTCATTAAGCAGCACAGGATGGGCACCGTATCCAACGTAACATATCCTCCCTGAGAGAGATATTCACACTGAGTTTCTTGTAATTCCATTTCATTAATTCTGCTCGTACGAGTACTACGGACAGCTGCAGACACTGCGAGAAAAACAAAAACACATTACTTTAGTAATTGAAACTATAGCACCAAATGGTGTGTTCCTGGCCCTGGACTCCTGACTGTTTTTAGTGAAGCACTTAGCAGATGGTTTTAAATGACTGTGGCATTTGTTCTGCCTTTCTACAGTATTTTACAGCTTGAAGCTAGAAATGCTCACATCTCTGCCAGCGCCCAGTCTGCAGCACTTTTTCTGGGACTTGATGAAAATTGTGTTTGTTTAGGTCAGCCTGTGGCTCTTTGCTTTTGATTAAACTCCTCAAACTGTGCTCTCAAATGTCCGAAGACACGGCAGAGTGTTAAACCGTGGCACAAATTACAAAGTGTTAGCATGCCACCAGTAATGCTTGATGTCATGATTTAAATTAGGGCCCCATTAACGATGCAGTTGTGCGACATCGTCTTTTATACCGAGCACGTCTGGGGTTTTAAAAAAGCCCCCGGCCTTTAGTGGAGTGCAGTAAGACTTAATGTTTATTAGCAGTGCAAAATCTTTGTTTGCAAGTTTGACACACGGCAGTGGAGTCAGTGCAGCTGGTGCTACCGTGAAGAGGTGCAGCTAATTAAAAATAATTAGCTCTGGTGGGTTGTTGGTGTAGCAGCCATACAAGCTACTGTTATCATGATCACAGGCAAACGTATTAAACGTTATTTCAGATTAGCAAACTTTTGAGTTCACCATAACAGCTTCCAGTTGAGACAAAGCATGTTTACCTGAATACACCAACCCTAGCTTGTGACTCCCCAGGGGCAACAGTGGATTTAGTATTATATAAGAGAATAAGAAAATCTCTCTTGCTAATTTGGCTCTTATTGTTGTATTCCCAAGGTGATCTGTTAGTTACATCACCGTGTGCATTAGAGCTGAAACTAAAATATGGCCTAAAATACCCTTAAATTGTGACAGTGTACCTTCATACATAAAATTAGATTACTAATTCTCAATTATTTGGCTAAAGCAGGAGCCCAGGAGTCTGAAAGGCCCAGCGGTGTAATTCTGCTCCTTACAGACAAAAGTGGTTCCAACAGAACAGTCACACAACCAAGGGACCACAATTGCTGCTATTAAAGTCCCTCTCTCTCTCTCTCTCTCTCCCCCTCTCTCTCTCTAGTAGGGATAAAAAATATATTTAAAATCCAATTTAGTCTTGCATTTCCCTGCTGGAGAATTTTGCCTTACAAGACTCAGAGATTTGTATTTGTAGATCTGAAAAAGTCCCCCTTTTTACAACATCAAGACAGTTTCAGTCAGGGAGGAAGCACGCTCTGTGGAGCACTTTATGACTAAGTATTTGACGGGATTCATTCATTATACTGTGAAGATTAGAGTGTTAGGTTATTAGGTAATGGCCTGATGTGTACTTGTGTTTTTAAGCAAATAATGTGTATTAAAAAAAAACAAAAAAACTTGCAGATCTCAGAAGGAGTTGCCTTTGAGTTTGGCTGCTAGTGTAGTCGCTGAGAGAGAAGTGGAATGAAAGAATGATGAAGGGAAAGGGATGCTAACCCTTTTTCCTCTCTTCTTTGGTTTATTTGAGGCTTTTAAACGATGAGTTTTAACACAGCTGTCTTGGTCTTGATAGTTTCACATAATGCTGAGTGACTTTGCTGGAATTAAACCTTTTACTCGCTTCTTGTTCCAGAACTTGTAACACAATAACTATTAAAGGGGTTCAGGTCTTTATGTGTTTATGTAAAAAATAGAAGGGGATGATTCAGAGCAGTGGTTGCCAACTGGTGGGTTGTGGTCCAAAAGTGGGTCACGGTCACTTTATTTTGGAGTACAGTGAATTTCTGATATAGAGCCTGTTATTTTGAAGTGCTGTTTCCTGCTGCAGAATGAGTGAGAGGACGGACAGCTACTCGACAGAGACAGCAAACTACCTCAACGACATGGCTAAATACATATAAACAGTGCTGACCTTGAACTAATGACAAAGGAACAATGTGGACCCTGTTTAGTTCATTGCTTTAGGTATTTGCTTCCTTGCTGTCAGCACCAAGCCTTTGAGTCCATGTTCTTGTTCTGAAGTTTTTATTCTTTCTCCTCAGATCACAGTCACCGACCACGGCGTTCCTGCCAAATCCACCACCGTCCGCGTCATCGTCCGAGTCCTCGATGAGAACGACAACAGGCCCATGTTCCTGGAGAAGATCTACAAGATCAAGCTCCCGGAGCGGGAGAGGCCAGAGAGAGAAAGAGCCACCAAGAGAGACCCAGTGTATCGGGTCATTGCATCAGACCGTGACGAGGGACCCAACGCCGAGATCTCTTACAGCATTGAAGAGGGAGATGAAAACGGGAAGTTCTTCATCGAGCCCAAAACCGGCCTGGTGTCCTCAAAGAAGTTCTCTTCTGCTGGAGAATACGACATCCTTACAGTGAGTATCTATCCCAGGGCCTCACCCTGTCCTCTGCCTGATAGTCTCTCAGTGAGCTGTAAATGTTTACAACAGATGCTTGTTTATTGTTTTACTGTTGTGTTCTCGTTTTCCTCTCAAGTTTTCTTACCTCCTTTGTTTCTCTAGCCTACTTTTTTTTAAGTTTTGTGTTAAAAATGCAGTAAAGGACGTCTCTGTTACAGAGACAAAAAGATAATTGGTCCAAACACATCATGTTGGTCCACAAGTGGAGAAGGAAATTACTTGCAAAGAGATTCTACTTTAAATTATAGGGAGCACATTTCAACCACCAGCCCACACTATCCAATTAGGATGTCATTGTTACAAGGAGGTACAGTATGTTTGCTTTATTACCGGAGACTTATTATGCTGCATTTCCACTGCGTGGAACGGCACGGCGCTGCTGAACTAGACTTGATCTTTTTTAATTTTCCATTAGCAAAGTTGTGGATAGTGCCTGCTAGTGGTTTAAGTACCAACTTGGTCAAGTTTAAAAGTGAGAGTTTAAACACTGTAGACCACTGAATCCTCACTAGTATTGTCGCCTGTGCAACATTGGAAGTCCTGCATAACCCGCCGTATTTAAATAGCTGACAGACTGTCAATTTTTTTTTACTTGCCTCAGATTTTGAAAAATGGCAGCCCATAAAGTGACGGCATACGCTGCGTACAGTACGGCATGCAGTGATGAAGTGCAGACGTTCCTCTCTTGGGTTGCAGATGAAAAGATTCAGTGTATTTCAGGTTGAAGATTGAGGATGTTGTCTTAGCAGTTTTATGCAGCGTAGCTATAGCAGCTGAAGCAGTCGGCTGCAGAACGGAGCGTTTCAGGAGATCCTTCATCCCCACGGCACCTCCTGAATCCAGTCACACACACACACACTCACACACATCACAATAGCCACAACTGGACTGTGGAATGAGCAATTTTAATTTAATTTAACTTCAGTTAGAGTTTTAATTTCTATTTATGCGCTTATTTTAACTTATTTTATTTTATGTCTATTTTAATACCACTGTGTTGTTGTTGATGAGAGGAAGTGTGCTTGTTGTTTTTTGTCTTTAATGAGCCATCCATAGTGGAAAACCGGTACCAAAAGTTGGTCGAGTCGAGTTGAGCAGTAAGGTGCAATGAAAATGCAGCATTAGTGCGATGCCGTTGTCATCAAAAGCCTGATCAGTCGATCAATAATGTGACTCGTTATTGGCAATTTACAGACATAATTACGGTTCACAGCACTCAAAAACATTCTTCTCATCATGGCAGCTGTTAAGCGTATCTTCGATTTACTGAGGAATAAATGTGTTGTATGTGTGAAAAAAATGAATGTTATCTGTCAGTGTTCCACCTGGGAGACAAAAAAGCAATAATTTGTCTCTAGTTTAGTCATCACAGTTGGCTGTGATTAACTGCTGAGGTGTTAACTTGATGCTAGTCTTTTTTTGGTGTAAAGATTTTCACTTAGATTTTATGTCCTCATATACACCAATGCTGTGTCTCCTGCTGCGAGAAGACGCTGCTCACCACAGTATACAGTAATTGAAGTCCTCACAAAAGGTTAAATCACAAAAGAATACCACACAAAAGGTGTTTTGTTATTCAAAACACACGGACAGCTCGGAGGACAGAAAAGCTTTAACAACTGAAATACAACTGTGGATTTGTGCCACATATTAGTGGTTCATCTTGTGTAAGATTTATTGGTGTATTTTGTTTGCAAGCATTAACAAGCAAGAATCAAAACTCCCTGCATGTGTGCTTCTGAAGAGTTTCAGGCAGAGAATCCACCAAAGAGATGTACAGAAACTCAGTTGCAACAAAATGTTACATAACGTGTAACCTCTTTCATTCCGCCTCTCTCTCAGATTAAAGCCGTCGACAATGGACGCCCTCAGAAATCCTCCACTTGTCGTCTGCACATCGAGTGGATTCCCAAACCGGAATTGCCGGCCGATGCGGCTCCTCTGCTTTTCGAGGAGTCCCCCTTCACCTTCTCTGTAATGGAAAGCGACCCTGTGGCGCACATGGTGGGGGTCGTGGCCACAGAGTCCTCTGATGTTCCTGTGTGGTTTGAAATCACAGGTAATGCCTCCTTCTCGTGCATCTCTGTCGTGTGTGTGTGCATGTATACTGTAGAAATGCTCCATGTTATAGAAATGCATCGAAGGTAGAAGAACTCTAACATAGTGTTTGTGTGTGAAAGGACAAATTTTGTTTGTAGAAACCTGCATGTTTAGCTCCTATGTAGAGTTTATAGCAGTTACTCTATACAAGTTTTTAATTAACCTAAACATGGATAAATTGAAGAGAAGGCCAGTGCTAAATATGAGCAGTTTGTTAGCCAGCTTCAAAACATTAAACCATATTCCTCATTTTCACTTTTTCCATATTACTGCTCTCTGCCTTCGTAGAGCAGATTAGATAACAGAACTGTACGGTAAATTAGTGGCTCACAAACAATAAATATTGATAGTTTTTCTGGCTGCCCCGAGTGAGCCCACAGAGATGAAGTATATTCCCTCAGAATTTTAATTGACGACTCCATTTTAAAGTGTTAAAACTTAATTTGTCTTCTCTTGAATGTGTTTTTTTTAACTTGTGATAGGCACTGTATGCATGAGAAGACTTAAATTGACTGCTTTCAAAATGCCTGCCTCTTCCTTCTTCCTCCCAGCCTGTCCTCCCTCTAATCAATGTCTGACTGACACGTCTCTTTTCTTCTCCTCTCTCTTTTCTGTGCTCTGCTTACCGCTTTCCTCTTTTCTCTGGAATGTTCTGTTTGGTTGGATTTTTGCAAGACGGCATAGAGGATACTGAGATGTTTTACATCCTTCAGATGGCTTGTGACCACAACTGTACAGCAGAAGGTAGCTGCTGGGATCTCCTAATAGGCTGTGTCATATTAAGAGATCATCCTACACTGTGTGTTGGTGCTGCCTGTTGGCTGTGGTTGGATTGTGTTGTACTGCTGGATTGATGTTCTGCCACGTTTTCCCCCCCTAAACCTGTGACCTGATTAAGAGTCTCAAGAGAAAATGGAAAACCTCCTCTCCTCTCATTGTGTGAATTACAGCTTCATTTTATATCCACTGTTGTGTGGTTGAGCCTTCACAGTTCAGCATTCAGTGTGTAAATAAATATGTTGTGTAGTTACTGCTCATCACCTGTCTGTGCCCGTCCTTTTCATGTGAGGGTGAATTGCATGAAATAGCTATTATGTGAATTATTTTTAGATAAACAAGAAATCTCTACTGATAGCAATATCAGCATAAGTGTATCTGTTCATTATTATTTTCTAAATCAGCAGAGTCGATGTTTGTATGCCCATCTCAGCGCCCTCATTTCCTGTTTGCGTAACCTTGCTACATGCACACAACTAAATGACAATTTGTCACTAATCTTTTGTCCTTCCTTGTTTGTACGAAAAAAAAATGATTCCACAGGTGGTAATTATGACAGCCGCTTTGACGTGGGCAAGGCCAGTGGAACCTTGATTGTTGCGCGGCCCCTGGACGCCGAGCAGAAATCAAATTACAACCTGACGGTGGAAGCCACAGATGGGACACGAACTGTCAGCACCCAGGTAATTGAAACACTAATGAAACGGTTGGAAGCTGATGAGGCAGTTGTCATGGTTCTGTTTTTCTCATGTTAGAAATAGCAGGAGGAATGGGACGGGTAATGAGTGAAGCATTGGCCAAACTGTCCTGTTTGTTATGATATGTTTTTGTTGTGATGCTATCATCGCTCTCAACTGGCTCGGGAAAATTGGCCGTTTACAGGTTTGAGTGTCTTTACATCTAACATGACCTGACTTCTAACTCCATAATGTGACTTTGCAAAAAGTGGACAGGTAATACAAAAAATATGGGATATGATACGGTAAGGCCGTGCTGTTGGAAGAGATCTTCTCATATTGTCTGCTGCTGCCTGTGGGGTGTGGTTGAATTGTGTTTTATCACTAGATTTACTGCTGTTTTTTCATTATCAGCTCACCAGATAGCGAGACAGATCTTTTGATTATAAAAAAATAGTTTGACATTTGGAGAAATATGCTTATTCACTTTCTCAGCAAGGTTTAGATAATAGCTCTCTCATATCTGTCTGCCTAATATAAGGCTACAACCAGCAGTGGGTAAGTTAAGCTTAAAATTAAGAGTAGGCATGCCCCCCCCCTGAAACCTGGCTCAAAATGGGAAATAGGTTCTAAATGATTAAAAACCCAGTATTGCTAAGGTTCGGAGTTTTAGGTTTTGCTATTGGTACTTCAGGGAGTCTGATTTCCATAGCTGAAAATAAGGTTATCAAGCAATTAATGTCAGTTCTCTCTTTCTCTCTGTGCCTGTATTTGCATGAAGGGCCAGTTTGTGCTCTTACAAACACTCACACACTGACTCGAGCTTCCAACACTCATCGTAGCTGAGAAAGTAAAACGATCAAAAGTGTTGCTACATTTTACTCAAGTAGATGTTGATAATGCTTGTCACAAATGTTATAAAACCCTGACAAGTAGGGGAGTTTATATTAGCAGTTTATCAAAATATTTGGCAAACAAGCAGAAATTAAACTGCAGAAATGCTCAGTTTTTGACTGTTCGGCAAGCAGCTCTCTATCCTTGTTTACTGCAGATAATGTTAGCTATAGCCCTGATTCCACAGAGCAGTACAGTACGGTTCAGTTCAGTTCAGTTGCGCTTCTTTTCCCGTTTCCACTGTGAAAAGTTGTGGATGGTACCAATGGAACCTGTTCTGTACCATCCCCATCTTTGGTCCCCCCTCTGTTGGGGTACCTAGCACACAGATCTGGTACTAAAAGGTGGAGCTGTGAACACTGCAGTCTGATTGGTCAGTAGAGGACGGTCACTCTGCTCAGGGCTGAGCTGTGGCTGGTTTTGAGGCTCATGTAACCACTGTTCATACTGTGGAGAGTTTTATTACTGTAACTATTAAATGAAAGGATGTTTTGCTGCCTCTTGGAGCAGCTGTAGTCGGAGAAGAAAATGAATGCCTTGTAATGTTACTCAGTGCTCGAGTTGACAACGTGAATCAATCAACACACCTCAAATTTCACTTTATCAACTTCGACCATTTCTTAAGTGTTTATTTGACATACACTTTCAGTAATGAGTGGATCTTCAAGCGTTTATACATATTCATTTTGGCCAAGAAATGTGAATTGCGTATGTTGTAATACACACTTGGGGGGAAAAAAAGTGTCGTGGAGCGTTGTTCCTGTGGGCTCCAGCAACACTAAACCCCTGAGCTTGCCTAATAAGTTATAACGAAGAGTAGGCCATAAATGAAAGCTAATAGCTTTGCCTTGTTTAGCTATGAATGCAGCCCCTCTATGACGGGAGCATCGGAAAAATGCTGATTTTTAATGAGACATTGCTTTTATTCAGTGTTTATACTGGTTTAAATCATCTGTTCTGTTTGTTCTGGAGAGAAAGAAACCTCTGTGGATAATTCAACCTCCTGAACAATGAACACTGAAGAGCTTAAAACTGGGAGAAGTTCCAGCTGGTTGTAATCTACAGTCCTCACCAATAGATGCCACTAAATTCCCTAAATCGTACACACTGTTCCGTTAAGTCAGGCCTAAGTTATCTGAAATTGAATAATCAGTTATGTTTTTCTGAAAAGAAAGAACAAAATATATTGTAGTATGCACTTAATGAAGACTCTTTTGTTGAACAAGTTTTTAAACCTCGATATGAGCAGTCAGTTTTCCCCCTCCTCTGTTCTCTGCCATCTCAGTTGAGCATTAAACTCCAGGAATCTTCCATTGTCTCATTCCCGACGCAGAGCTGCTGTGATGTTGGTGCCGTCTAGCCAGAGGGGTTTTTTTAAGTATACATTCTTGAGCCCCCTCCACTCCTCCCTCTGCTGCGTCTCTCTCTCTGAACCTGTGAACCTTCTCTCACTCTTCTCCGAGAGGAACAGATTGCCTCAGTCTTTTCTGAATGGACTCAAAATAACTAAATATATTACACTCATACATATACAAGTGTGCTCATGCTACCGTCTGGAAACTACAAAATCAACTGAAAAGATGCTTTTATGCAGAAGAAGAAAAGTATTAGTCACCATAAGACCCTCTGTGAACCATTTTGATGAGAGATGAAACCAAAAGTTGCTTCTAAAGAAACTTCCAAAGCAGTTGCATACTTGCATTTTAATATATTATTATGCTAATTTAATCCTTCTTGCATATATCGTGCTCCCCAGCTGATAGCAGAGCTGAACCGCCATGATAAAAGCTTTTAAACATGCAAGTTGTCTTCGCTTTTTGTTCGGATGGTCATGCCTTGTCCATGAGATTTCGAAGGTTTGTACATGGTAGTTTTGGGTCATATGGGATGGTGGCATTCAAAATGTTTTGTCCTTTGTCCTCAAAGGGGAGCTTCAGAGAACTGTAGCTGGAAAAGAATCTATTTGTTGTCACTCCGTATGAATAAAGCCTTTCATCATCTGGCTGCTGTGCTCCACTGAGCCTTGGATGAAGCGCCGCCTTCACTGGCATTTTGCAGCTCATCCGAGGAAGCAGCACGTCCTTTAGTTTAGTGCAGAACCGTTAAAAACAGACACAGAGTACCTATTTTCTCAGCCATGATTTTTCTCGCCACATAAAGCACTTTTTTAAAAGCCCTGGCAACAGACACTTATTTAAAAGCCCCTCAGTAATACTGCATGCAGTGACATTTTAAGTCAAATTAATCACATTCAAAGGTTAACCTATTCAAAAGGTCTAATTCTCAGCAGAGCTCAACTCTCAGTGGGACTGACTGTACCAGGAACCCTTTCACATTACAGGGAATGATTTAATTCAGTCTTCATATAAATATACAGGGTCACTGATTAGACGTCAGAGCTTTATTTAATTTTATTTAGTTCACACAGAAAAGCAAAGAAATGGTATCAAATACTGCAATGATGTTATGACACTTCATCTACACCAAAGCATCAAGACTGTCTGATATACAAGGCTTGAGCACGGTTTGGAGTGTGAAGTGAAAACATTTCAAAAAACTTGACTTTGGCAGAAAAAGTAGATTTCCTGATAATAACCTATCTTCAAAATGTACAGTATATCACGCTCTATTATTTACCTCAAATGTTCCTACCGTGACGGAAAGTTTTACTGTATGCACTACTCCATAATCAGCTTTATCAATCCCATCTCTCCCAGTCATCACAGCTCAACAGAACCATCACACAAGAAATGGGTCAAAGAATAATCACTCCTACAGTATATCAGATGAAGCTTCCTGCCTGCAACAGTGCACTCTTTCGCACTGCCTGCAGATTTCAAATGTGCATATTTTTGAATGTATTATTGGAGCCGTAGCTCTCCTGTAGATGAGCGCTAGTAGCTAGTGTGTAAGATGCAGTCCTGCAGACCCAGCTGACCGCTGTAGGTCAGCTGTTTTCCACAGAGGGAACGGATTTAGTGAATTTGTATGCTCTATAAACCACACTTGTGATGTGATTTAGGCCAGTTGCCTGGGATGTGCTGAGAGCCAAATAGGTGACTGAAAAAGGCATACAGAGGCTGAAGCAATTACCCAAATTTGGTGGGTTAGTAATAAATATATCAAAGTGTTATTTTTGCAATCAGAATATAGGTGAGAAAGAACCATGTATCTTTAGTATTGTAGCCTGCAGATTTAATATATCACATACAGTATTAGTCAGTCGGCTTGTTCACATTTTTGGGAGAGCCTTAATGTCCCAAGGATTCAACATACTGAGTGCTTCATGTTTCAGGAAAGCCATCTGAGTGTTTTGGCTACTAACTTGTTTATCCAATAACATTGTTGAGCATTGACAGTATTTGCTTTGTCAGCGGGGGTTTTAACAGAAACTGTAAATGCACCTCTTGTTGCTTGCTGAGAAGTACATGTTTTCTGTAACAGTGAGTAACCAGCGGGGCTGTGGTTTTGAAAAGGTTGTGTCAAACCACAGTGAAATGTATCACTGTCATTTTTGAGGTAGGTTTACTCTGTCTTTTCAAGGCATATTAACCCCTTAGTTAATCAACCAATTACACAGTATTAGGAAGAAGAAATACTCTAATCTGTAGATGATTACATAAAGACAGATGTTGAGTCATCAGTTTTCTCTATCTCTGTTCTTGCAGCATAACACGAATCCAAGAAGAGATCTTTTCAATAGGTCATCATAGGTTAAAGAGTTGTTAATTGTTTGTTATCCAGTATTCTTTATCCGTTATTCTTTGGTGACAGCATTTCTTTACCTTTAAACAAGTCACACTGAAGTTCACTGCAAATTAGATCTACCCAACCCGATCACACACGAGCAGCGCACCTCGTGAAAGCTCAAAGTTAGACTTATCTATTCCTCAAATCAAAGTCATGTGGAAGCTGTGTTGCCAGACAGGCTGGCCTATTTTCTCTCTCCTTGGAATGTTTTTTTTTTCCCCCCTTTTTGTTCTCCCTCTCTTTCCTTCTCCCTCTTTGTCTTTCTTACTGATTTTCTCCCTCTCCGTTTTTCAAAAAGCTCCACATTTATTGGCCAGGCATGCAGGGATGATAATTATTCTGTTTGGGTAGAATAAAACGCAAACAAGAGCACTGGACCTCTGTGGGTAGTGGGCTGTGTTAATCCTGTTTTGGGAACATGCTGGAGTGCTTGGTGCCAGTGCCCTGCCTTTGCCCAGAACCTGCCACCTGGCAGGAGGGCTTCCTCTCCTACGCATGGCGCAGGGGGACAATGAGCACAATGAAAGCCCCCATGTGTCCTTTCCTGGATACACAAAACCCAAAAGGTGTTTCGTTATTCAGAAGGCTCTTTTTTTTTGTGATCTCATAAGCACACTTTTGTTTTTCAATGTCTATTTTAGTTTCAAATGACTGAATTGGAAATTATGTTTAATCCAACCTGCCTGCAGCTCCAGTGGTGATATCAGTATGAAGCTCATGGCCTGTGGGAGGTCTATGGGAAACAGTCGGCCCTTCTGTTCTGTGCTTTCCATTTGGCCATTGTAGTTGTATGAAGGCGTCTCTGAAGGATCAGCTGATGTAGACGAGGGGTGCTGCATTCTAGCTCGGGCACCTCATAGCCAAGAGCTGCGCCAACAAGGCAGCCTCGGCATGCAGCCCAGCCTCCCTTCCCCCATCTCCAGCTATATGACATCCTCCCTTGGCCGTGCAAGCACCTCAAGCTGTTCTGCTCACAATCTGTTCCTGGTCTCCTGTTTCTTGTGTTATCTCAGTCCACATTACAAAGACTGTCTTTATGTCTCGCTCAAAGGTTCACCTTATTCACTCATACTCCCATGTTTTCTTGCCTTCAGTATCAAAGCTGACTATTATATCTTTTTTTGTATACTTTTTTTTTATTTGTATTTTATTCTCAGCCTCATCTTTTTCTGTGTGTGTGTATTTCTGTCATTCCCTCCCACACCCTGTGTTTTCTAAATTTGACCATTTCCCTTAGCTTTCTTTGGTTTTTCTCCGTCACTATTCTTTCATACTCTCTTCTCACCCTCACAGCACTTTTTTTTCTTTAGTATCTCCATCTGTCACGTCTGTGTCTCTGTCTCAATCTTGTTCCTCTCCAGCATTCCCAGAGGAAGCCATATACAAAGACTAGAGAGTTTTCTTCTACACCAGCATTTCTGCTGCAGTCAGGCTGTATCATGCTGCTTTGTGATGTTTGGGGGCAAAGTTCCTTTGAAGTGTTGTAGAGCCTCCTTGCAAAAGGGAAAGGCAAGTTTGTGTGCATATGGAGACTGAATAGCCTTTTGTTTGCTTTCTAAACCACCTGAAATAGTACATTGTGGATAGATGTGGATACTACTGACCGGGTTCTATTCCTTTCTGCTTCTTGACAGTACTATCAGCTCTTGCCACCTTCCTCACTATTCACAAGACGTGTTATCTGACGCTGGCCAGATTGAGACACATTGGGCAGCCTCTTTTTGTGGATGTATGTGTGCAAGTGCGCATTTTATGAGCCTGTGTGTGTGGGTGCACGCATGTGCATCAGTGTGTGTAAAAGGTGGATTGTGAGACATCGCGGATGTGGTGGTATATGGTGTCTGGCATGACATGAGAAGACATGCTTGGAATGAGATAGCTTGTCAGCCTGCTGAAACATACAGTAGAGGCCCAGTTCCATACGCCTTTGCAGGGTTAATTCCTCATTAGAAAATAGTATTTATTTTACATTACGCATACTGATTAGCAGTGTGACATGGGTCGCTCATGACACATGACTTGTGGCAATCAGCCAGTTTACAGCACCTGACAGACAGCGTGCAGCCCAACGCTCCCCCTGCAAGATGACATCTGTGAGCTTCAGCAGCATTGCCAACATCACAGCACACAGCAGATTGTAAATGTTATCAGTGCTGTCGGATTGGGTCTATATTTGTCTCTGATGTAGGCTCTCAGCGCTCAACAAACAGTATTATGCCCAAAAAACAACAGTGGGCAGTTGTGCTGACCAGAGATGTGACAAATCCTGGTCAGCTAGTAAGCTGTCATCTGGTCAGGGCTTTTGTTACTAAAGTCTCCTTCACTGTACCTACACCCAGCAGCTCGGCTTTGCCTGGTTCCTTACGGGACATCACCCCCTGGTGTTTGGTATGCAGGTGTCTAATCTGGGCTGATCCCTTTGTTCCCCATGTTTGGCAACGGTAGAAGCCCCTCGCTGGTCTGGGAAGCAGAGATGGCATTCCAGCAGCTCTCCATAATCCTCTGTCGGAAGTCCACTAGACGAGTGGCTGGTGTTGATAAAACATGCTCCCAGTGGAATTTTACAGTTTGGGGATGTTAGATTCTTTGTTGTGTGTGTGGCAAAAGAAACACAGCGACTGCACTTTTTGCTGTCCCAAGCAAGAAGCACACGTGTAGAGATTTCTCTCATGGATTTTGAGTCTGAACAGTGTTGAATATATTAGCAGAATATTGAATCTGCAGAACAGTAACACTAAAACATGTTTAACCATCCTAAAAGTTACTTAGTACTTTTAGACATGTCATATAATGTTAAAACCCCTGGAGAGAACTGCGGACTTTCCACACTTGGCAGCTCACTGTCAAATGGTTTATCACACATGTACTCTGAGTTTAATCACCTGCTCCTGTACGTAGCTCACAGTTCATTTAGATGCATTGTGGTTTTTCAGCATTGATTTCTTGTTTCCACTGTTAGCAGTATCAAGTGGCCATTCAGTTAAAATATTGCTTTTGCCATCATATGTATCGATCTGGTCTATATTTACACAACACTGCCTTTTACTTTTAGAAGGACTGCAGAACTTGTGTGTGTGTGTGTGTGTGTGTGTGTGTGTGTGTGTGAGAACCTGAAATAAAAAAAGAGGGTCATTAACACATCTTTTACCGTTTGAGTGTACTGGACATTTATTGTTTGTGAATTATTATTCTGTTTAAAACCATTAGGTACATTTATTACTGGCTGTCTTGTCTGCATATGTAACCCTAACCCTTAAAGAAACTGAACCCAGGATGTGGACCACTGCTTTAGAATTACTCTCTGTATGCCTTTTATCAAATAAATGCTCAACAGTAACTTGTAACGCTGAATCTTTTGGATAGATTCGGCCATACAGTTATCCTGTGTACACGATGACAAAATCAGGAAAGCATCAGATATAACAATCAGATTATTTTCACGTGTTTGATTTGGGAGATGACCCAACTTCTGTTCTAACTTTTCTCCTCCAGGTGCTTATCCGTGTCATTGACACCAACAACCACCGGCCGCAGTTCTCTCAGCAGGTCTATGAGGTGAATGTCCCCGAAGACAAGCCAGCAGGGACCGAGGTCCTGCAGATCAGCGCTGTGGACAGAGACGAGAAGAACAAACTGACCTTTACGCTCCTGAGCAGCACTGATCCCTTCAGCCTGAGGAAGTTCCGACTAGACCCAGGAACGGGCACTTTGTACACAGCTGAGCGACTGGACCATGAAACTATGCATCGTCACATCCTCACCGTCATGGTATGAATCAGTGAACACTGGCAATTTAACAATAGTTTGATAAATTTTGAGAAGTTCCTAAGTGTGGTTTAAGGGAGTTTATTTTGGAATTGTTCACTTCATTGGAAAATTAAACATCCATGAAATTAAGATAAGCTTGTTTTTGCTATGCTTTTCAAAAATATGAATAATTTGCTGTTTTATTATGTTGCTGTTGAAGAATGAATTATTCCTTGAGGGCTCTAACGCTCTTGTCTGTCATTGTTGTGCCTTCTCCTCCTCCCTCCTCTGTCTGTGTCTCTTCTGAAATTTCCCTCCTTCAGGTTCGAGACCAGGACATTCCAGTCAAGAGGAACCTTGTTCGTGTTATTGTCAACGTAGATGACACCAATGACAATGCACCCTGGTTTATAGGCACACCTTACTCCGGCCGTGTGTTTGAATCCGCAGCCATCGGCTCGGCCGTGCTCCAGGTCACGGCTCTTGACAAAGACAAGGGCAATAATGCAGAGATTGTGTACAGCATCGAATCAGGTAAATACACACAAAATTGCCACTCTGTTAAGCCACGCTTATCCTAGTTTTTTTTTTTTCTCTCATAGCAGAAAGCTTTCATTGTAAATTCATGCAAATGAAATCAGCTCGTAAAAGATGCATGAGTCATCTTGAGTCCTTCTGCCCACTGGATCTTGATCATGAATGGAATACTTTACAAAAAGAAGGAGAATATTGAAGACTTTGTCTAGAGGATCTCCAAATACGTGGGAGATGGGCAGATCCCCCCTCAGAATTTCCCACGATGGTTTTCCCCTACAATAAGCTGTTGTATGAGAACAAGAAACATGTGGCTAATAGATTTTTGTTGAATACATGCATATTTGACATAGCTAAGATGACTTAATGCAACTGAATTGCTTTGTTTTGAGTAAAACTGAGGGTTTAGAATGACGATGATGGCTAGGAAAATTTCTGACATTACAAAGCTTTTCAACCACATCTTCCGGTACAACACGCAGCAAAATTCTTCTTATTATTATTTTTTTCACATTTGTTTTGCATTAATTTTGCAGGCACATTTCACAGGTTAGACTGAAATAACATTTCTATTTCAACCACATAAATTAATTCTCATTCCGTTGTCTCTGTCTCACAGGAAATGTTGCAAACTCATTTGCCATGGACCCTGTTCTTGGGACAATTACAGTAGCCAAAGAGCTTGACCGCAACAGCAAGACCGCGTTTGAACTCACAGTTAAGGCATCAGATAGTGGAATACCTCCTCTGTCAACTACAACCACTGTACAAATCTTGGTAACAGTTTCTGACAATGCAGCCCCCAGATTCACCGAAAAGGAGTACTCTGCAGAAGTCAGCGAATCAGTCCATCCAGGGAGTTTTGTGAGCTTGGTCACAGCCGACAGCCAGTCGTCTGTTTTCTATCAGATAAAAAGTGGCAACATCAACAATGCCTTTGATATAAACCCAAACTCAGGGGTAGTTGTGACCCAGAAAGCTTTAGATTATGAGACAACCTCTCAATACAAGCTCATCATACAGGGCACGAACATGGCGGGACTCTCCAGCAACGCCACACTTACGATTCACCTAAAGGATGAAAATGACAATGCTCCAGTTTTTCTCCAGAGGGAATTCAAAGGAGTAATCAGCGAGTCAGCCTCTGTCAACAGTGTTGTTCTGACCCGTGAAAACACTCCCTTTGTCATCCGTGCCTCTGATGCTGATTGCGACCAGAATGCCATGCTCATCTATCAAATTGTTGAACCTTTTGCACATAACTATTTCGCCATTGACTCGAGCACCGGAGCCATCAGAATCACAACAGCCTTGGATTATGAACAGAGGAGTGCTTTCCGCTTCACAGTCCAGGTCCATGATCTAGGAATGCCACGCTTGTTTGCAGAAACGGCGGCCAACGTGACCATTGAAGTAATTGATGTTAATGACTGTCCACCAGTTTTTAGCCAAGAACTGTATGAGACAACTGTCATAGTGCCAACCTACAAAGGGGTGGAAGTCATTAAAGTCAACGCTACAGACTCAGACTCTGGGCCGAACTCCAAACTTCTCTTCTCCATCTCTGAGGGAAATATTGGCGATAAATTTAAAATTGATCCAATTACAGGCGTAATCTCTATTCAGAATGTCACACAGCTCAGGAGCAGATATGAATTAAAGGTTAGGGTTTCAGATGGTAGATTTGCTGCTGTTGCTACAGTTAAGATAAATGTGAGGGAAAACAAGGAGAGTAAGCTGAAGTTCACGAGGGAGTCCTACAAAGCCTTCGTCCAGGAAAACTCTTCTGAGAAGAAGACACTGGCAGTCATTGCCGCTGTCGGAAACCAGGTGAACGAGCCTCTGTTTTACAAAATTTTGAACCCTGACAGCAGGTTTGAAATCAGCCGCACATCTGGGGTAATCTCAACCACTGGGATTCCATTTGATCGCGAGACACAGGACACGTTTGATATAGTTGTTGAGGTCACCAGAGAGGAGACGTCTGAAGAAGTGGCTCATGTTCTAGTAACTGTGACAGTGGAAGATGTGAACGACAACAAGCCTATGTTTGTGAACCTTCCCTATCATGCCCTGGTCCAGATGGACGCAGATGAAGGCCAGGTCATCCGGCAGGTCACAGCAGTTGACAAAGACAAGGGCCCAAATGCAGAAATACTTTACCACCTGAAGGAACACCAGGAGCACTTTCAAATAACCCCGTCTGGTGAAATCTCCCTTAAAAAGAAATTTGAGAAGGATTCACTTAACACAGACTTTGTCATTGTTGTTATTGCAAAGGATAATGGAGAGGTAGCACTCTCAGCCGAAGTAGAAGTGCCAATAACAGTGGTGAACAAAGCAATGCCTGTGTTTGAGAAGCCTTTTTACAGCATTGAAATCCCTGAAAACATTCAGTTACACACACCTGTGCTTCACGTACAGGCCAATGATTCTGAAGGCCCTCGTATTGTGTACACCATCTCTGAAGGGGATCCTTTCAAACAATTCTCAATTGATTTCAACACAGGGGTAATTCATGTGATTCAGCCTCTGGACTTTGAAACGCATCCAGCTTATAAGTTAAATGTAAGAGCCACCGATTCTCTGACTGGAGCTCACTCTGAAGTGTTTGTTGATATCATATTGGAGGATGTAAATGACAATGCCCCTGTGTTCCTGTCAAAGGCCTATTATGCCAATATTTCAGAGGCCTCTGTCATCGGTACCTCCATTTTGCAAGTTGATGCCAAAGATTCTGATACTGGTAATAACCAAGAAGTATTCTTTCAGCTGGTGGAGGAAAAGGGGAAGAGTTCAGATTATTTCACCATTGGCAGAGACACAGGAATAATCTCTACAGCTCAAGTTCTCGATCATGAGGAGATCCAGCAGCACAAGCTGAGAGTCCGTGTTGTGGACGGGGGAGTTCCAGCCCTATCTAGTGATGTCATTGTGACGATAGACGTTACGGACCTGAATGACAATGCTCCAGTATTTACAGAGCACACTTACATAACTACTATTAGCGAGTTAGCCCCACGTGGATACTTCATCATCCAAGTCCAGGCATCCGATGCTGATAGCTCAGACACCAATAAGTTGGAGTTCTCAATCATATCCGGCAATGAGGATCAGAACTTTTCCATCGACAAACACACAGGCGCCATTGCCATTTCCAACCACCGTAGGCCACATATGCAGCCTCTTTACAACCTGAATGTATCGGTATCAGACGGTGTATTCAGAAGCTCAGCCCTTGTTATGGTAACAGTTACTGGCGCCAACTTCCACAACCCCACCTTCTCTCAGGTGGACTATGTGGTAGAGCTTGTTGAAAACTCACCTGTTGGTACCTTGGTAGCAGAAGCAAAGGCAACAGATGATGATGAAGGCATTTATGGGCAAATAACATACCAGATTGTCAATGACTTTGCAAAGGACAAGTTCTCTGTCAATGAAAATGGAGAGATTTTCACTCTTGAGATCCTTGATCGTGAAAATACCATTGAAAAGGTTATTCCTATTTCACTCATAGCTAAAGATGGAGGTGGAAAAGTAGGCTTTTCTATAGTCAATGTCATTCTCACAGATGTCAATGATAATGCCCCGCAATTTAGAGCAGCTGAGTACAAAGCCACTATTGCATCAGATGTCCCAAGGGGAACCTCTGTGGTCAAAATTGCTGCTTCAGACATGGATGAGGGAAGCAACGCTGATATTGAATATTCAATTGAAGCAGATGTTGAAAACGTCGGGGAGAACTTTGAAATCCACCCAACCTCTGGGGTCATTACAACCAAAGAGAGTCTCATCGGACTTGAAAATGAGCTCTATGCATTCTTTGTGAGGGCGAAGGATACTGGGAATCCACCCAAACATTCTGTTGTACAGGTTTACATCAGGATTGTTTCACCAGAGACACCAATTCCCAAATTTGCTGAACCACATTACCGCTACACAATTGCTGAAGACCTTCCCATTGGCACAGAGATCGATGTAATTCAGGCTGAGAGTGAGCAACCAGTTGTTTACAGCCTTGTGAGGGGAAACACTCCTGAGAGCAATGGAGATGAGGTGTTTGTTGTAGACAGAGACAGTGGAGCTTTAAAGCTTCAGAAAAGCCTCGACCATGAGACGACCAAATGGTACCAGCTCACTTTGCTTTCCCAAACCAAACATGAGACTTATGACATAGTGGCATCTGTAAATGTGAACATCCAAGTGAAAGACCTCAATGACAACAAACCTGTCTTTGAGTCCGACCCTTACGAGGCTGTCATTGTGGAAAACCTTCCGAGTGGAACTCAGGTGATCCAAGTCAAAGCCAACGACCAAGACTCTGGAACCAATGGCCATGTTGTTTACAGCCTCGACCCTAAGCAGAACTCACCGGAGATCTCAGAGCTGTTCGCAGTTAACAGTGAAACTGGATGGGTGACCACCTTAAAAGAGCTAGACCGCGAAAAGATGAACAAATACACAATCGCCGTCCTCGCCACAGACCAAGGCGACAAAGTCCAGCATGTTAATGGCACCAGAGTGGAGGTCACAGTCG
Source organism: Cephalopholis sonnerati (assembly GCA_019142605.1). Lineage (NCBI taxonomy): Eukaryota > Metazoa > Chordata > Actinopteri > Perciformes > Serranidae > Cephalopholis > Cephalopholis sonnerati. The sequence continues at coordinate 24,532,390 of JAGQAX010000003.1, read as the reverse complement.
CCGATGTAAACGACAACCCGCCCCGCTTCACCGCTGAGATCTACAAAGGCACAGTCAGTGAAGATGACCCTCCTCCCAGTGGGGTGATCGCCATCCTCAGCACCACAGATGATGACTCGGAGGACATCAATAAACAAGTGAACTACTTCATCACAGGTGGGTGTTTATTATTTTGCGAAACACATAATTAGTAAGCCCAGAGAGTTTACTCCCCACTCCTTTGTGTAACGGTTTTCATAAACAGAGCTTAGGGGGGATCATCCGTTTATGCCACTTAATATGATGATAATATCTCATCTTTGAAACATTACACAGTCCTATTATCTGTTAGGAGTCTGAGTTATCGCCTAATCTGCCGAAGCTCAAGGCAAATATTAAGGTCATCATAATACAGAAATGTATAATTATCTGAATAATGCTTTGAAATAGACTGGGGAAAAATACTTCCTCTGGTGCTAATTAGCAAGTGTGAATAAGTATGCCAAGTCTGGGAATATCAAGAAGAATCCGAATCCAGCGTTAGTTCATGTTCATTTTCTGGTGTTTGTTTGTGTAGCAAACATATTTGATTTAGAAACAAGAATTTGCTTTGTGAAGTAGTGATGAATAGTTAAAAGATGATTTTAGGAATTATTGATGGATACTTAGTGGAATGCAGTTTAAAATTCAGGACAGATCCTTATCCTTGTGTCTTTTTAATGACTCCGGCTGCTTCCCTGCCTGTGAGTTGTTGATCATTCTGAAGTGGTATATTTCTTTTTAACGCCAAACAGGAGGGGACCCACTTGGCCAATTTGCCATCGAACACATTCAGAATGAATGGAAGGTCTCTGTCAGGAAGCCCTTGGACCGTGAAGAGAAGGACAATTATCTCCTTAACATTACTGCCAGTGATGGCATCTTCACTGCCAAAGCCGTTGTGGAGGTCAAGGTGCTGGATGCCAATGACAACAGCCCAGTGTGTGAAAAGGTAAAGTACTTTTTTTTTTTTTTAAATTTACTGTGTTGTAATTCCAGCACTTAATTTGCTGCGCCCTTTTCTTCTCAGAATTCACTTTAATTTCCTCCCGTTTTTCATCTTCTCTCTGTTATGTCCCGCAGTCCCTGTACAGTGAGAGCGTCCCAGAGGACTCCCCTGCCGGCAGGCTCGTCCTGCAGGTCTCTGCCACAGATGCTGACATCCGCTCAAACGCCCAAATCTCTTATGAGCTCCAGGGAGTTGGGTCTGAATTGTTCATCATTGACTCTGATTCAGGTACCTGCAATGAATACAGATGCTCATGCGTATGAAGAAGAGGGTTGATTTTGGGATGTTTTGTGGTCTGCGTAAAATAGTAATTTTTTCTAAATGATTACCATGTTTCTCCTTTCTTTGTTTGTGAAGCCTTTTTTTGTCAACAGTCATCAAGTTAGATTGCGTTCCAGCTGTGTTGCAGGTTACTCTGAATATTAGGAAGCAGTATGTGGGACACGCACGTTTAAGTCTCTCATGAAACACCATTGGCCCTCTGCTTCCAGCCACAAACTAAAAAAAAGCAGCTCAGCGTGACAGCAGTCTGATATTCTGCACTCTTAAGATTTGAGAATTGTGATTCCTCTGCAAAATGTTAGTCTTTCTTTTCTTTTTTTATTTGTGTTTCTGTATGTGTGTGAATCATTATCAGCAACAGAAGAGCCAAGCGTGTTTTCTTGTGCCCAGTTGTTATTTACTTATTCATTTTTAAAAGAGCAGAGAACATTTCCCCACGGGGCAACTGAAAGACCCGCAGTGGCACTAAAACACAGAGTTGCACACTTAAATTGAATTTATGACTGCTATACTTCTTGCCTGCAAATAATTTCTTCTGGGAGACCCTTTAAATCAGAGATTCCATCTGGCTGCTGGGATGAAAAGAAGAAAGACGGGGGGAAAAAAGAAAGGAAAACAATGCCAGTTAATCACCGCCAACCTGTTTTTAAAATAAATGCAAAGTTAAAGCACAAACAGACAAAACAAACTAAGCCAGTAGATTTAGACAGCTATACAACACGTCTGCTGCTGCATACAATCCCGAAATAATAGTGAAATTTAGCTTTAATACGCTGAGAGACGAAAACCGAGGCAACAATACCATCCAGCTGCCTTTTGGCAACCCTCGGTATTGAGTTTCCAGCAGCAGCGCTACTGTTATGGAGAGGGGATGTTATTTTTTTTTTCAGTGCAGACAAGTAGGATTATTGCAGATGAGGACCGCCAAGAGGCTCCGGAGTTTTCCAGAGAGGTTGTGGTAATGTTGGCTGCCTCACATCCCAGGACACTTCCAAGCTGCTCTTAGCTGCCAACTCTGATGGTTTCCTTCTTCTCCCCCCCTCCACACTCTCTTTGCCATTTTCTCCCCCCTCTCACACTTCAATTACTTATTTATCCCCCTCTTCTCTCTCTTGAAAGCCATCAGTTGTTTGGATTTTTTTTTTTTTTTACTTGGTTAGTCGACAGCTGACAAGAGGGTCACAGTGTTTCAGAGCAAACATGATTTATCTTCTTATACATAAACTCAGTCTATTGATTCTTGATCTCTTGTGCTTACACACATTTTTATGTCTTTGAGTATTTGTTTTTATGTGTTTTTATTTTTGCTCTAAATTCCTCTGTCTCACCTTCAGGGGAGTTGAAGACACTACAGCCCCTGGACCGAGAGGAGCAGGACGAGCACAGGTTCAAAATGCGGGCAGGTGGACGGAGGAGGCCGGTACTGCGAGGCCGACATCCACATCACTGTTGAGGATGTAAACGACAACCCGCCGCAGTTCTCATCAGATCCCTACACCTTCACAGTCTTTGAGAACACAGAGATGGGGACGTATGTGGCAAAACTCCAGGCAAACGATATCGATACTGGTGAGTTTGACAGGCCTGCCGTACCTGGTTACAGTCACTAAGCTATGTTTTGACAGTTAGAGGCAGCGGTTTAGTGAACAATTGATTAACAAAGGATTCAGATTTTTCTTAATTCTATCACTTGTCAAGTGCCCTATTAGGATATTTAAAAATTTAATGTTGAAGATTTTGTTTGAAAAGAGAAAAGTTCTACACAGCGTCTAACCTCTTATTGCTTATTATTGCTGTCAGTGAGAGTAAGTTCAGTTGTAGAACGTGTATACCAAGACACATGTCTCACTGACAATTAACAAATCCATATTTTGATGAGTATGTTAGGGTTAAATCTTGAGCCCTTAAAGGGGATTTATACTTGTGCGGCAGATCCTATGCACGTGGCCTACGCCATTGTGAGCATTTATACTTGTGCGGTGGTGTGTCTGTGTCACTTTGCAGTTACACCTCCAAAACACTAGTCAGTAGTAGAGGTTTCTGCGAAGTGCTGTAAAGTTTGGCTGATGTTTGGCTAATTCAAAACACACCCAAAACACACATTAACACACATTAAACATGGCTTAATAGAGAAAATTTCAAACACAAGTACACAAATCAGCTTCACTATAACTCGCAGCATTCACAGACAAACACTTGTCTTCATCTGGACACATTTTCCCCACAAATACAACATGCTAATGTTTTTAGCACAAGCCTATGGCATTTTACATTGTATAAATTAGCCTCTCAACTCACGTTAAGCAAGGGACAACAGCAACATCTAACAAAGGTAACAGTACAAAATTCGGCTCCATTACAACTCACAAGGTTCACAGACGTTATAAGCACAGCCTATGGCATTTTACGTTGTATAAATGACGAGTGGAGATTTCCTCTGCTCATATGAAACCTGGATACATCCCAAAGTATAAATCCCTGAAGGATAAATCACACACGACTTAAAATGCTATTTTTGTGGAGGCTTATTGTCTTCACAATTTATTGTTTCTTATCTGTGCAATTAAAGTAAATAAAAGCTTTGTTTCCACTGAGGGAAATGGTTTCAGCTTACAGAAACAGACAGGAGGTCTGCGCGGCACATAGTAGCATTTCTTGGGAGGTGCACGGCTCCATGTCAACACAGAGCTTACGGTGTTGTCGTTTCGAAGCAGAAGTATCAATTCCCCCATTGAAGTAAGATGAACCTGCGACACGCATGCAAAATATAGCTAGAAATGTACATTTTTAAAGGCATACTATGCAGGATTGTCTGTTACTGTTTGTAACAGCCTCACCCTCACCAGCGAAAGTGAAGGAAAAACCAACCCCAGATTCACTCTCATTTGGTGTTTCGCCGGTGTTTTCTCTGCAGAAAAATACACCACGACACACATCTAGTGGGTCATAAGTGATGATTGAGAGGGGTTACTTCTGTATGAGTGTATACATTGTTTTTTTGTTTTTTTTAGGAAAATCCTGCATAATGTATCTTTTAAAAAAGGCCATTTGATGTCTTTCAGTAGGAGGTGCTGTAACACTTTTGCCACAGTGCAGTGAATGAATAATAAAATGTTAAACTATGATTTAGGTCACTTACGAGAGCTCTGAGTGAGGCAATAGAAAGCTAATTGCAATTAATGGCAAACAAAGGCATTACTCAAGGTCACAATAAATCCAAGAATATTTTAAGCACCACGCTGTAAAGAATGCATATGTGTCGTGGCTAAATGCTGACTCACAATCCACAGGTCATTATCTTCCCTTTATGCAACTGCATTACACTAAATGGCAAGAGGGAAGGATAACAAATGTGGAATTTCATGAATGATCAACCCCTCAAATTAAAAGCTCCATTACACTCTAATGAAATTCCTCTCTCTTCAAGCTGAATTCTCAAAAGGGCTGATTGCAATTTTCCATTTGCCTGGTGCAAAGCCACAGGGCCACATATTTATCTCCACCGTCTTCACCTTTCAGCAGGCATTGCCAGCCACTGAGAAGCTAACACGTGGGTAAGACAGAGAACTTAAGCCATGCAGTTAAACAGTCATTTAAGCTCCTGGAGACTTTTATCCAGGAAACTATTGGACCTGCCGTTCCAGATTACACCTTTAGTTTACTGGAGCAGGAACCATCCCGGCCCGTTCACTGTCAGAGAATCGACGCCCTCTCTTTCTATTTCCCCTTTTTCAGTCCCTCGTTTTGGGTGGACTGACAGCTTGACAGAATGAAAGGGATGCTAGAATTGGGTCCCTCAGAGAGAAACCTTAAATGGTGAATGGAAAGCGCTGGTATTAAGACATTTCTTCCCTGAGGCTTTGCTGGCACAAAATATGCTTCACATTTTGAATATCAAGGATAAGGGTACTTGAAGGAAGGGTGGAGGAAAAAAAGGTGCTTCCTGCAGTTTAGCCAGGGGCAATAATTATTTAGAGTTACACTGAGTGAAGGCAGAGGAGGATTTGATTAGTATTTCTCTCATGTGTGGGTATGGCACACACCGGGAGTTCTTTTTTAGCGTGTTTGACTAGTGTTTTTTGATTTAGGTGCAAGCTTGAAGCACAACTGGCAAGTCCCAAGGAACATGTAGAGTGTACAAGAAGAACAGGCATTGTAGCTTTGACCCAGTTCACTCAGGCTTCAGTCAACTGTCTTTGCAGGCAACCATCAAAATATGAAGCCTAATGTATCCCTCATCCGAAAAGAAAGGAGATGCTTTATCCTCTATCGATATTTGACTCTGCATGTCTCTGCGAGGACTCATTCTTGGCACTGGCCGCTGTGTGCCACTGCCTCCATGATCCGTCTGCCCATTTGGCTGGAAGATGTTTGATACTTACCCACATTGCTGCTGCTCGGTTCAGCCTGCTGTTACAATCTCTGAAAGGCAGCACTTATCAGTGCAGAATGGTTATGAAGCAGACAGACAAACAGATCCAGACTGGTGGCCTTGATCTGTGATAAACTAAAGTTATGCGAGCGCACATTCCTTCTTTGATTCTACTTTATCCTTTATCACTCAGCCTGGATCCGAGTGTCTTCCCTTGCTCTGTGCCCTGCCTTGCTGTTGTCATTTTCTTCATTCGATTTCTTATGTTGCTCCATTGTGGAGGAATTTAATCATGTGCTGCTTGGTCCATTGTGGAGCTGCACCAGACAGCACCAGCACATATTCTTGACCATCTTGCCTCCAATACTGTAGAGTGCGAGCTGACCTCAAAATTAAATGTGGTTGTTGCTTGAAAGATCATTGTGCAATTCACGTTTACTTTTAGCAATATTACAGAGATTTCTATGAATAAAAGTGCAATATTGTCTCAAATAAAGGGCTGCAGCTAAGAACGATTTTGATCGATTGATTGCTTGTTTTTTTTTTTTTTCTATTAAAAAAATTCAGCAAAAAATTGTTGACAGCCCAAAAAATTGTATTTAAATTTTATTTTTTTTATTCAAACACCAGTCCAGAACCCAGCTGACATTGGGCAAGAGGCGGGGTACACCCTGGACAGGTCACCAGACTATCACAGGGCTGACACATAGAGACAGACAACCATTCACTCTCACATTTACACCTACGGCCAATTTAGAGTCACCAGTTAACCTGACATGCATGTCTTTGGACTGTGGGAGGAAGCTGGAGTACTCCAGAAAACCCACACTGACACGGGGAGAACATGCAAACAGAACAGAAGGGCTCCCCCACCCTGTGTTCGAATCAGGAACCCTCTTGGTGTGAGGTGACAGTGCTAACCACTGCGACAACACTTACAGTATCATGATTTTTCAATTATAAGTGCGATACCTAGTCTCATATCATGATATCAATATGATATTGACATATATCCCCAGCCCTAATTCAGCTTTACATTGGTATTAAACATTCCAGCCACGGGACTAAGATCATACACCGTCATAAACATACGCATTTTAGGCAATATAGCCATTTGAGATGAGGCACAATTCACTTAATCACCATTAAGCAGTTGTCTCAAAGATGATCAGACCTGATAAAAGTGATGGGAAACCATATAAGCAGGGCTCCCCATGGTAGTCTCTCCAGCACCGTAATGAGATCCACAGAGGACGGGGGCACTTACCTGATAAATGGGAATATAATAGCGTATTCCAAATGGGGGCCACCTGCAGAAAGGCATTATGATTATTATTGTGATCCGTCTCTGTCTTGTTGCTGGGAGCATCTTGCTAGTGGGAGGACGTGAGTTATGAGGATGGCATGGATTAGACGTTTACAGCTTCTGTTTATCAGAGGCTGCGTCAAAGATGGATGTTTCGGAACGAGAACAGAGGGTGACGATTTTAATCATTCAAGAATCAATACATCAATATAAGAATCAATTTGCTTGTTACGTCCTGTACGCACAGGAGTGTTTCTCTTGACGTAGCTTTCAGTCTTATTGATGAGGATAACATTTTACTCAGCATTTAAATTGCTGAGATGTGGGAAGCAACATGAGCAGACAGACAGCCTGACAGGCTGTAAGCTGAGCGGTTCCACATCTTAACGATCAGAAAAGATTGCCCACACTATGAAAATAAGTTGCAAGGTGCAAAAAAAAACAAACTGAATTGTCCTTTTTCTGTCATTCCAGGTCTCAACAGCGACATCGTCTACTCACTGGCCGATTCCATAGATGGATTTTTCTCAATCGATGAGCACACCGGTGTAATAAGCCTGGAGCGTCCCCTAGACCGCGAGCTGCAGTTGACATATGAGCTGAAGGCCCGCGCCAGTGACCAGGGCTCCCCACGTCTGTCCTCACTGTGCCAGGTGGTGATCTCCGTCCTAGACATCAACGACAACCCGCCAGTGTTCGAACACCGAGAATACACTGCCACTGTGTCTGAGGATGTGGCGGTGGGCACACAGGTGCTCAGAGTGCAGGCAGCCAGCCGGGACACGGACGCTAACGGAGAGATCTCATACAGCATCATCAGTGGGAATGAGCACGGAATGTTCAGCGTGGACCCACGAACTGGTATGTGGAGCATGAAAGAGATGACTTTTCTTTTATGTGTTCTTTCAGCTTAGCTTTACTGTGCTCTTAGCTTTTCATTTATGGTGGTGAAACAAAAAATGTAGTATGACTTCCAATTCATTTATAGTTTTTACTGAATTAAGAAAGAACTTTTGATAACTTTAGTAAATTAAATTACATTTTCACAGTCACCACAATGGGTTAATGGTACCCAGGGGAGTTTTTGACCACTAGTAGCGCTGTAGAGCATAGTTTGATGAGCGGATTCCTGTTTGTTTATCTTGTGTACACACACAAGGAAGTGCATTCCTGCCCTGATTTCACGCTGTTTCACTGATAAACAGTCGGTGTGTGTTGTGTGCAAAGAAGCATAGCAGTGTGCCAACAAAGGCTGTGATGAGGCAGACCGCTAGCATGAATGTAAACTAAAATTAGGAATGCACAATATTCAATTTTTTGCCAAACATATGACAATATGTTCCAACAAATTTTCGCCCCATTGACAACTGCCGATACCAATATATGCACAAATTTTTTACTCTTATTGTGATGGCCAACTGGTAGATGCAGACATTAAGTGTAATTTTTTAAAAATGCACACATTCACTGGACAAAAAAAGAACACTACTTCAACTTACGCTACCTATAAAACATGTCATATTTATTTTATGTTACATTTTGAAACAAAACATTAAAATTTATCCAACTTTAAAAGGCTTCCTACTTTAATTTGACCAATTTCAAATAATTAAAGTCACATAATCACTGCGTCATCTCTCATCGGCAGAAATGTTTCGGGCCGATGCATGACATGCTGATATTAATGTGCATCCCTTATTTAAATGATCAAGAATATGATTTTTTGCAAGTGTTTTACGAGGAAGGAAATACATTTGTCAGGTTTGTGAGGCTTTAAGGATACACACAATACACAGCGCAGGACAGCAGCAGTCAAAACATCAACAGCTTCATCGCACATGCCATCTAATTGTTGTTGTGTCTACACAGTCTGCATTCCTGTCTTAACATTATCATGACATCATGCTAAATTGCCATGGGGACAAACAGCTGAGTAATGGCAGTGTCATTCAGCAATCCCAAACACCTCATCCTGCGTGTGAATTTTTACAAATGAAACACGTGGTAATGAAGCTCACTGCAAACAGTGTTCAGCCGTCACTGAACGTCACTCAGGTTGAGCTGTGATTGGGAAGTTTTGTCCGTGCAACGCGACACCACAGGAAAACAAAAATTTGATACTTTCCTGTTGTCTCGCTGCAGGCAGTAATTCAAGTTAGAGCAGCTGAGCCAAGCATAACTTTTGAATTTCAAATGAGAGTCAGTGATGGATGACTATTTGACTTCTGGTTTGCAGTGCATTTCAGCTGAAAATGTTTGCAAGTAGAGTTACAAACCAGCTGAAAAAATGTATGACAGGAGCAAAGGAAGGAAAGACTCTCAGCAGGTTACCCCCTCTGCAAATACTGCTGCGAATACAATACATAAAAATAAAGAAGCACAGCGTTTGGCACCAAAATGATTCATGTTTTTCAATGTATTGTGGTTTGATAGTGTTTTTTTTTACATTGAGATATCATACTGGCACTGAAGTGTGTATTCCAACATGACACCAGGTCTCTCTACCTCTCTGACTTTGTGCTGTCTCTTTGTCCTCAGGTGACATCTTTGTGATTGAGCCGTTGGACTACGAGGTCTCCCATGAATACTACATCACCATTGAGGCTACAGATGGTGGCTCACCACCGCTCAGTGACATGGCTACTGTGAACATCAACCTGACTGATGTCAACGACAATAGGCCCGTTTTCAGCCAGGACATCTACACAGCCGTCGTCAGCGAGGATACTGAGCTGGGAAAGACTGTGATGGCGGTAAAAATACACATACTATCTTGAGGGACAGAAGGTGCTTGTGGGAAAATATGAAAAGAAAAAACTGCATGCAGGGTGGAAGACAATTTTAATCCCCCTCTCTGAACTTTTCTACAGCCAGATCTGCCAGTTCTCTCACCTTTGTTCATTTACTCCCCTCTCAGCCTCGCGCCTCTCTGCCCATTACTCACTGCATACACTATCACATATCTGCACCTGTGGCAAATCACCATCTGGTGGCACAGCTAAATTAGCACCAGTGCTCTTCATGCTCACTGCACCCCTGTTCTCATGCATTATCTGACACACATGCTCAAACAGTCTAATTGAAAGGCATTTGACTCATTAAGCTCCTCTCCTAGATAAAGCATCCCCTAGCTTTAGCATGTTCAATTTTTTTCTCCATCTATTTCTGTCTCTCCCCGCTGCCCTCCTCTCCTCCCTCCCCTCATAAAAGACCTCTGCTTATGGCCATTTATCTGTGTGTCTAATGTACCTGAATATAAATTACCCATCTGAAAATTAGATTTTAATACCTGCCATTGTCTCAGACTTGTAAATCTTCACTGTCTGCTGATTTCCCCGGGGATCCCTTTCAATATGTGACGCTTGGTGGGTTTTAGGACTGTGTGTGTTTTAGAGGAGGGTGCACAGGAGAAAGAATTGATTGTAGGCATCTATATGATGGAACGGCTGAAAGTAGTGATAATTTTTATTAACGATTAATCAGCTGATTATTTGTTGGATAAATAATTAGTCTTGTCTATAAAATATCAGAAAACGAGGAAAAAAGGTCCAAGGTGACGTCTTCAGGTATCTTAATTTGTTCGACCAACAGTCCAACACCCAAACAGAAAATCTGAGACATCTGAGAAACTGGAAAGAAGAAAATGTTTATCATTTTGCTTTAAAAATTACTCAGACGATCAATTATCAAAATAGTTGCTGCTTCATTTCTGGAGAATGACTCATCGATTAACCGGCTAATGGTCTCTGCTTTACAGTAGAGCTTTAAAGCTCCTGAAAACTTGATTTCAAATCTAAATTATTTCTCTCTAACAATAAATATTCATAAACAAACAACAATTAATGATACATTTGAGAATAATAATCGTTAGTTACTGTTCACTAAAGCTTAGTTCAGACCAAAGATTCACAACAAAACGAGTTGTAACAGGCAACTACTTGCGCTGTTCTGCAACGTTCTAAGAACCTGCTGGTTCACGCCAATGCAACTAGATGAGATGCTGTATCATCTGTATGCAACAACTCTCTGTACTGCCGTTCTGATTTCCAGCTTTTCTGGCTGATTTTGTGGCTGAATATAATTTGTAGCTTCTTAAAACATGAATGAGGATAGTGATAGTGAGATACTGGCTACAGTTGCATTTGTAATAGTGAAAAACAAAAACCCACCACTCGACACTGGCACACCATGAGGATGGAAACAGGGCTCGGTGGGGGCAGAGCCCCTGTCACAGCAAGCAAACACACTGTCTGTGGTCATTCTGACTTGAGCAGTGGACTTCACTACAAGCCGACTGGCTGTTGAAACAGGCGACGAGCTTTACGTTCTAAAACCAGCTGTTGGCGATTGGTCTCATCTCGTCACCATTCTTTGGTCTGAACTGGGCTTAAGAGATCAACACTGAAAATACCTGGTTTCTTTGCTTCATCAGAACTGTTTGCCTGATTTTCAACAATCCATCAGTAGTCATCAATCAAATTCTGATTGGTGCGTGGAGTCCCGCCCACACTAACAAATGGAAAGCACAGACACACAAATGTAGAAATCACTTGTATGGAATTAGATGCCTTCTACAATTTGCAGGTAATTGTGTGTTCATGTAGACACCCCATCAATCATCAGCTGATTGAGAAAATAGGTTTTATTGCCTTCAATATCACGTGATATAATTTGTTGAAACAATATGAGCTCCGTAAATTATTCATTCCATAGTATCGAAAATACCAAAGCTTTATTAAAAAAAAAAAAAAAAGAAACAGACGTACGATTAGATTTTCAACAAATGAAACAACAGGGGAGAAAATCCTCTGGTCATCAGTCTGTGGCTGTTAAAAATTCTCTCCAGCAACAAACCCATCACGTGACTGGAGTCGTGTTTTCAGTGACTTTTTATGTACCAGCAAAGGGCAGGTTGGTAATGAGAAAAAAAAAAGAAGAAAATCCTATTCTGTGTGCCGAGGACTGTTTTCTTTTTAAATTGGCATCAAAAGAAGTATCACGTATCCCTTTTTATTCTGGTATTGTGTTGAAGTTCAACATTCTTGTATCCTAGTTAACACATGTGCAAGCAGAATCATTACATTGCCATGTAAAGCCACATTCACAGATTGTTGATTGATCTTTTCTTTGTTTGATCGACCCAAAGGTGATGGCCGAGGATCTCGACGGTCCCTCTTACGATCACGTGCGGTACTCCATCGTGGACGGTAACCAAGGCAGCCCCTTCACCATCGATCCGCTCAGAGGAGAGCTTAAAGTTGCTCGCCAGCTGGACAGAGAAAGAGTAAGAGAAGCAGCAGATACAATGCTGACTGTACACATAGAGTTTAATCCACTGAGGAACTAATTGCTCTCTATGCAGAATCCAATCAGAGTCATGTCAGGCCTAATAGGGAAGCTTGTTTACTGATCTCTGCTGCATTATTGCTTACAAAAGCAGCTTTGCCTTTGTATGGTAATTCTCTCCCTCTCTGTCTCAGACTTCAGGGTACACTCTGACGGTGGTAGCCTCAGACAATGGGGTGCCCCCTCTTTCCAGCAGCGCCATGATCAACATAGACATCTCCGACGTCAATGACAACCCGCCGCTATTCTCCCAGGCCAACTACAGCCTTATCATCCAGGTGAGAGGGGGAGAGGGGTCAGTGTAGATGGCTGATTAGAGGTGGAGAGGATGAGATTGAGGTAGATGGAAAGGGAGAAAGCGAGGGGGAGGAGCAGGGGGGGGTAGCAGTGGACACAGAGAAAGGGATTAACAAGGAGGAATAATGGGAGACTGTGCGACTAGAATGTCAAGAAGCAAGTAGGAGGTTGGAGCAAGAACAGAGGTAAGGACAGGGGAGGGAGAAGGGGGGCGAGGGAATTAAAAGACAGAGGCTGCATCTTAAGTATAGGAATTCAGATAAGAGATGGAAGGGAACGGCTGTAAGGCAGTGGGAATGTGCAAGATACTGAGCTGATAATGGATGCTCGTATGAAGTAAAGGAAAAATGTACGAGAATGAGGAGAATGAAAGGAGATGAATCTGTATTCCAGTTTGGGAGATAAAAAATAATAATAATTCCAAAGGTCGGATGGAAGATGATTTCGTTTCCAATTTTCCTGTCTGTTTAGAAAACTGAAAAAAGCAATTTAAAAGATACTGTAGGGAGGCTCAGCACATATTGTACACAGCTCCAGCACTTCAGGATGAAACATTGTTTTGCCTCTGAAAAAATCCTGACTGGCTTTATTTTACTTACTATGGATCCTTGATCAAAGTGAAGCACAAAATCACACTACAACAGAACAATAAAGAAACACAGGGCACACACTGCGCGTATGATCAGGAATATCAAGAGTCTTTTAACACTTGAGAATAAAAGTGAGTTTTAAGTCAGGACTTGAAAGTGTCAACATAAGAGACAGATCAGAAGCACATTCAGGGACACAAAACTTTAAAGACAAAGACTTAATTTCAACATTACCTTTTACTAATCAGAAGGTGAGCCACAACATTGTGGACCAGCTGTTGTGTTAGTAACAGAAGAATTAGGTCATCCGTAACTGAAGCAAAGTTAATCAATATTATTATATTAGCAATGAGTCAAATGACTGTATGTGATGGCGATCAGTTTTTAAGTTAAAGGAATACTTAACCCAAAAAATGACCATTTGTATAGCGATTACTCACCATACAGCAAAACTACATCAAAACATCCGATAACAAACTCCCACACAACTTGTGATGTGTAATCCAAGTCTCATATATCAGGTCCTATGCTCAGTACTTCCCAAACACACATGCTCACTAAAACCTTACTGTTTACAACATTTCTGCATAAACAGTGTCAGGCACAGACGAGTATTGCTCCCAAGCAAGTGTGTGCATTTGAACTCATCTCAATGTTATGCACAAGAAGAGTTAAGACAGACAAACTTGCCTGTCCATGAGCGAAAGTGATTTTAATAGTAAGGTTTTAGCAGAGAAAAAACTCATGTTTGGGAACTACTAAGCAAGACTAGATAAATGAGACTTGGAATTACAGAGAAATGGAATTTAGTACAAGTCGAGTTTCTATGAGTTTGTAAATGGATATTTAGATATAGTTCTGCCGTCATTAAAAACGGCCCTGCTTTACTTCAATTCATCAAGAACATTCTTTGTTTTTGGACTCTTTGTTCTCCACTGAGACATGCAAGAAAAACATAATTTTTTTTAACGAATTCAACGTAACACTGGGTGAGTAATTGACAAACAAATGGTGATTTTGTAGGTGAAGTATTCCTTTAAAATGAAAAGGAAAGCTCTGTTTTTTCAGTTTTCAATTTTAATTGAAATTGTAATTGAATTGAGCCTGGTATTAACGTGCATGTTGGGTAATCTGATCACAAGTGGACAGTGATATATACAAGCGTAAATGACCACCAAAACACATTATGATCCAGCCATTCAAACCACTTTCCAAGGTGGTCTGGGACACATTGGACCATGAATCTCTTGTGGTGTAAACACTAATTTGCCCAGATGCATTCCAACAAGGGTTACGTCATCATTGCAGGACGTGGTGGTTGTTAGGGTGACAGCACACTAACACTGAATAACTTAGCCGTCTCACAATGAATTGGATGAAGTGTTACATGGCTGTGCATTGTTTTGTCCTATGGAAGGAGACGAGTTGAATTCTGCTGATGGCGATATCTTCAGTTGTACTGACACAACTGCCAACGTGACTAGCCAGTGTGGACATAATAACTGTGAGCAGGTTATCATAAGTACTTTATCGTAGGCAACTGGACTTGCTTTAGATTCTTGAAGACATCTCGCCTCTCATTCAAGAGGCTTCTTCAGTTCTAACAGACTGGTGCGGAGTCGCAGGCTTTAAACTCTGTGTGGGTGTGAACCCTTGCAGAGTCGTTGAGGTCACATGTGAGTCGTTGACCCACCCGCCATCTTGTGTGTCATTAGGGTTAGATGGGTCCAGGTGACAATGGGTGTTGAGTCGTCTGGAAAGGGTATTCCAAGACTGTATTGTAAGCGAATGATAAGTGGTGTTGTAGGACACCTCCTCTGTTTAACGATGGTCAGACTGTGACCTGGGCCTTTTGACCCTGCGGTGCAAGTGACGTAGTCTGTAATGAAATCGGAAACACAAATGGTGTGCTCAAGATGCATGATAGACACAGGTGTGAATGTCAATGTGTCGGCTGTCCTCTTGTGTTCGGATCACCAGAACACACATTAATAGCAGGTTTAAACGGACTCTAAAAGACCGTTCCAGACAGTCACATCAGCAACGGTCTGTGGGTGCATCTCTTATCTTTTGGAAAACATTATAGAGCCAAAGAGCATCAGGAGAACCGCGTCCTCTCATCAGAAATATTAAACATACCTCTCTTGCATCCCACAGGAGAATCGACCCAAAGGCACAAGTGTTCTTCAACTCACCGTAACCGATCGGGACGCTTCCCACAACGGCCCACCTTTCGCCTTTGCCATCGTGGATGGGAACGAGGGCAATGCTTTCCACATCAATCAGCAGGGAGCTCTAGTGGCCTGTGGGAGCGCTGAATAGGAAAAGTAAAGAACACTACCTACTTCAAGCTCAGGTGAGTCACAGCGCTGAGAAGAAACCACAGTGGAGAGGATGTATTGATTTAGCCGTCATGCCACAGCAACCCGATCTATTTGTCTTCCCTCTTTTCCCTCTCTGTGCCTTCTCTCCATCATGCTATCTCTTATCACCCCCCCCCAACCAGTCAGTGTTCATCTCTCCATCTTTGAAACCTTTGAACATATTCTAACAACAAACAAGTGTCTATAAGAATTGAAAGAGGCATACAGTAAAGCTGCTGCATCAGAGAGCATCTCACGGGAGAATCATAAATCAAAGACATTTGCTTTGAGTTGGCATGATGGTGTGTGTTGCTGGGTGTTGATGTGTCACCTTAGAGGATAGAACACAGGGAAAAAAACGAGTGGGCAGGCGGGATATGAAATGTAAGTGCGATGTCTTGTTACACACAAGATGTACACTCAGGTTTGAGTCATGGTTGTTTTTTCGTTTTTTTTTTACTGCAGAGCTGATGACCATTAGTGTAAGAGTGTGAATGTTAAAATGCATGGTCTGTAGATGTTGTGTTGGCTTTAATATCCAGTGAACCTACAGTATGTAGATGTTGTAAGCTTAAGGATATCACTGTAGAGCTTGATTGCCCTCTGCTGTTGGAAATATAAAACTTACAGTGCACATCATCTCCATATGTCTCCTTCTTCTCTGTCATGTTCAGGTGTCAGACAGCGGCAAACCCCAGCTCTTTTCCACCGCTTTCATCAGTGTACGCATAATTGAGGAGAGCGTCTACCCTCCCGCCATTCTCCCACTGGACATCTTTGTGACCACCGCCAGCGATGAATACCCCGGAGGTGTCCTGGGCAAGATCCACGCCACAGACCAAGACATCTATGACACTCTCACCTACAGCCTCGCCCCCTCTTCCTCAGATGAGAGTGGTGCCTTGTTTTCAGTTTCTGCCTCAGATGGTAAAGTTATCGCCGTACGACCACTGGACGTGGGCCACTACTCTCTCAATGTGACGGTGACCGATGGACGCTTCACCACAGCAGCTGATGTCACCGTGCACGTTAGGCAAGCAACTCGTCAGGCTCTGGACAACTCTATCGCAGTGCGCTTTGCAAATATCGCCCCCGAGGAGTTTATCGGGGACTACTGGCGCAACTTCCAGCGGGCTCTGAGGAACATCGCCGGAGTCAGGAGGAGTGAGGTCCAGTTAGTGAGCCTGCAGCCATCAGAGCAGGGAGATCTGGATGTGCTGCTGGCTCTTGAGAGATCTGGGAGCCCGTACCAGTCTCAGGAGGTAAGAGTGGCCAAGATTATTTTTTGTCTCTATTGGTTTATTTATAGCAGATGGTACCAAAGTGTTATTTTGTTTGCTGCATCTCAGGACCATCAAAGGATTAGGCTATAAAACATCAGAAAAGTGTCATTGCAATTTCTTAAGCCCAGCATGAAGTCTTCAAATTACTTAATCTCCAAATCCCAAAGATATTTTGTCTGTGACGGCGAAAAGCTGATCTTCATGTTTTATTTGTCTTTAGGTCGTCTTCCGTAAGCTGAACTCCTCGGCAGCTGTGATCGAGGAGATGACGGGTGTTCGGATCGTGCGGGTGGTGCAGAAGCTCTGTGCAGGGTCTGGACTGCCCTCTAAGCTTCTGCGATGAGGTCATCTCCCTGGACAAGACCGCTATGTCCACTTACAGCACGGCTCGCCTGAGCTTTGTCACCCCGCGACACCTGAGAACTGCAACCTGCCAGTGTGAAGGTAGACTGGTTACACAACACACACACACTCACAGATGCGCATGTACACATCTCCTGTCTGTTAGAAACACCCTTTTCCTGAGTGGAAGTGTGTTGTCATTTAGGTGGCAGATGTCCAGTGTTGAACAACCTGTGTGAGAACAGCCCCTGTCCTGAGGGGATGGAGTGTGTGGCAGATCCGAGAGATACTGTGTACAGCTGTGTGTGTCCAGAGGGCAAAAAGGGCAAATGCTCCGGTAAGACATCCCACCTCTTTTTAATCTGTCTTCCCATATATCTCTTTGTCCTTCACTCGTCTGTAGCACCTTCTACCTGTAGCAACGATGAAAAGACACCAATCAGCCGACACATTAAAACTACTGACAGATGAAGTGAATAATATTGATCATGTTACGATTTAATGTGCTGCTGGGAAACCTTGCGTCCTTAAATTCATTTGGATGCTACTTAACACGCACCACGCACCCAAACACTGGGGGTCCACTGCCTTTGGAGAGTGCCGTTGCCATGAGGAAGTGTACTCGGTCTGTAACGGTGTTTGGTTGGGTGGTGTCTATTTTTCTTCCCCCACCCCTTTTATTAATACATGTTTGTTATTTCTTATCAGATGGCCACTCACTGACGTTCAGCGGCAGCGGCTATGTGAAGTACCTCCTGATGGAGAATGAGAACAAGGAGCTGATGAAACTTTCACTGAGACTCAGGACCTTCTCCAGCCATGCTACTGTCATGTATGCCAAAGGAACCGACTACAGCATCCTTGAGGTGTGTATGTGTGTGTGAACGTATTTGTCCAGCCTTATTACTCAGCCGTAACCGTGCATTTATTCCTTCAGCTTCTTAAAAACCAAAACGATAACCTTCGCTTATCATAATTAAGTCTAGACTGACAGTCCCT
The DNA here is from genome assembly GCA_019142605.1 of Cephalopholis sonnerati. Taxonomy (NCBI): domain Eukaryota; kingdom Metazoa; phylum Chordata; class Actinopteri; order Perciformes; family Serranidae; genus Cephalopholis; species Cephalopholis sonnerati. The sequence goes on along the minus strand of JAGQAX010000003.1, from coordinate 24,514,183 downwards.
CTGCATTTCTTAGCTAGCCTCTGTATTACTGCCCAGCATTTCCATATCAGAAGGGCTTAATAAACACATAACTGACCCGCCCTCCCATGAGACCATCCAGCCATGTGTACCAATCAACTATGCTGAAGGGTTCAAAAAGCCATTTTAAAACCCCTTTCACTTGAGGGACTATGGGAATGTGATGGTGGGATGAAAAAAAAAATCTCACACACAAGAGCTATTTTAGTGCTGGGAGGGGAACAGAAAGCAGTTTTCCACACATTCCTTTCAGAGTCTGTCTGCTGTAGCAGTCTGCATGCCAGACTTTAGGCTAAAACCTGGCTGGCTTAGAAGCAGTGATTGTTTATCAGGCTTTTAATATCTCCTAACTGTTTGGAGAAGTGCTTGTTTTGTTTAGGGGCACCAACACAAGGTACATGTTGTGTAAAGACCTCCTGCAAAGCTTGTGTAGCTACTTGATATTAGTTTGCTCTATATCAAGATGAGAGTCAAAATTATTTCATGGCATTGGTGAACACTGTATTTTCTGATAGAGAGTGATTTGTGGTGATTCATGACTGTGTCAGACATTGATTTATAACTGTGACTTGATGATATGATCATGATTTCTCAACCCAAGTTGAATCAAAAAGCACAATTGACAAGATAAAAACCTTAAGTCTGCTTACTGCTGGATTTTATCATGTTCTAACTCCTTTTTTTCTGACTCTGACAGATCGTGAACGGCCGTCTGCAGTACAAGTTCGACTGCGGCAGCGGCCCCGGCCTCGTGTCAGTCCACAGCGCTCAGGTTAACGACGGGGAGTGGCACACTCTCACACTAGAGGTGGACGGTAACTACGCTAAGCTGGTGCTTGACCGGGTGCACGCCGCCTCGGGCACAGCACCGGGCACCCTGCGAACCCTCAACCTTGACAACAGCATTTATTTCGGTGGTCACGTACGCCAGCTCGCCTCGGCTCGCCACGGACGCAGCCTGCCCGTCACCAATGGGCTCCGCGGCTGCATGGAGGCCATCACTCTGAACGGCCAGGAGCTGCCTCTCAACACCAAAGCTCACCGGGCCCACGCTGTGCTGGAGGACATAGTGGATGTCACCCCAGGCTGTGCGCTCGCACCCGCCGAGAGTTGCTCCAGCAACCCCTGCACCAACGGAGGCAGCTGCACCTCGCTGCCTAATGGAGGTACATTAATGTCCTGCTCAGCTCATTGCACTCAGATTTTCCCTGGTGTAGCTGTAGGTAAACTTAAAGCTGTCCTTTTAGCATGCTTTACGACCTCAGTATCTGAACATTATGTTAGGTCTCAGCCAGTTGAAGAGGAGTTTTAATTGTGCTCTAAATTCCTTACCTAATCATGTATTGCTGCCTTAACTGCAAATCAAGCATAGTTTCCTTTCTGCTACATGCTACTGAAACAGATTAAACCTCTTCTTTTATTCAAGACAGGCTATTAGAGTCAGGCATCTCTTAGCATAGCTGTGCAGGACCTCTCACTGTTTTCTGATGTGTTCCTGTTGCTCTGTTAATTTGCATTTAGTGCTGTTTGCTGTTATTGCAAACTCAACACTTCTGCATCTGTTTCACATTAAAAACCTGCCAGCAGTTCAGGGGGCATAATCCCTCGCCATCGCTGGAAGGCTTTTTGTAAAACATCTGCAGGATGTGTTAAATTTCAGTAACATCAGCTCAATTTAAAAAAAGATCACACTCCAACCAGTGTGCTAAGCTCATCATTGTACTACTGGAATTAATATGATTATGCAGAATTTAACAAGTGAACCATTAGGGTAAAAGTTCCAGTACATTTTGTTGTTTTTGTCCCCTCCTGGCCCCGATACGTGGCTGAACTGAGCTGTTTAAAGAGGAAAGTCACCTCCTGACTTAGCTTTGAGAATTACAGAAGTTTAAAAATGTCATTGTCTTGTTCGTGAATTCTCCAGGCTACTTCTGTAAGTGTCCCGCCTCTTTCATGGGCACCCACTGTGAGATTGGCATAAGCCCTTGTGCCTCCAACCCCTGCCTGTACGGGGGCACCTGTGTACCTCGGGCAGAGGACTTCTACTGCCAGTGCAGAGGGCAGTACTCAGGACAAAGGTACGACAACCTTTCTCTGTTTGGTTTCAGTTTTAAATAGGAGCAAACTTTAAAAAGTGAGCAATTTCCACTAGCTCATAGCACTGATACAATGTTGGTATGATGTTGTAATTCTAATATTAAAGTAAATACTTAATACTAACATTAAATGTTGAGAAGTAGTTTGAGTTTGAACCTGCATTTTCATGTCTGGGGGAAATTATTGATCTGTATTCATAAATGATAGCGTATCCATTGCTTTACACCGTCCTGTATCCTGCAGCAACATAAACGTTTGCAAAAACACGTCTCAGAAATGGAGTCTTCATATATTTTTTAGGTTTCTTAAGTGAGCTTGTTTTGAATGCAGGTGCCAGTTGGGGCCGTACTGCAGAGACAACCCCTGTAAAAACAGTGGAAAGTGCATTGACAGTCTGGATGGTCCAGTGTGTGAGTGTGAAGCAGGCTTCCAGGGCGACAGGTATGTGTTCAAAATTCAAAACCGAATGCATTAAATTATTAAATATCTTCACCTTGACATCTCTTGCATCAGTGGTTTCTAACACCTCACTAAATTCCAATGTTGTGTCCAGGTGCCTGAGCGACGTCGATGAGTGCATCAAGAACCCCTGTGCCAACGGAGGCCAGTGCCAGAACACCTACGGCTCCTATAAGTGCAACTGCTCGCTGGGTTTCAACGGACAGATGTGTGAACTCCGCGCTGAGGTCCGCAACGAATTCATCTCCACCTCCTGGAACATCGGCCTAGAGGAGGTGATTGGCATTGTGGTCTTCGTGTCCAGCATCTTCATCCTGGTCCTCCTCTTCATCATCATCCGCAAGAAAGCTTGTCGCAGGAAGTCAAAGACCAACAATGACGATAAACATCTCGGCAGTTCAACGGCGCCTCACTCCTTCCTCCAGAGACCTTACTTTGACTCCAAACTCAACAAGAACATCTACTCTGACATCCCGCCTCAGGTCCCCGTGAGGCCCATCTCCTACACTCCCAGCATTCCAAGTGACTCAAGAAACAACCTGGACAGGAATTCATTTGAGGGCTCAGCCATCCCGGAGCATCCGGAGTTCAGCACCTTCAACCCTGACTCTGTGCACGGACACCGCAAGACTGTGGCTGTGTGCAGTGTGGCACCTAATCTCCCTCCTCCCCCTCCCTCCAACTCTGTCTCAGACAGCGACTCCATCCAGAAGCCAAACTGGGACTATGATTATGATGGTAAGTCCTCACCAGCTTTACTTACCTGTGCCCAGGCAGGAGGTCCAAATTGCTGCTATTATGACTTGTATTGCATTTAAAGCGAACGATTCAAAGTATCATTGAGTTTCAGTGCAATCCTATCATGATGATGTTTAGTTATAATTCTGGGTAGCACTATTTTATGGGTCTGTATTTCCCTAATCATTGTCTTGTGGATTTCCTGGAAAGGACAATGTAATGTAGTACTAATTATGGGAAAAATAAAGGCAATGCTGAATTGGAACACTTCAGGTAATTACTAGTTTAACTTTGTCTCTATTTCCTTTATAATTGCGTATCAAATTATGTAGCTCTAGCCAGGAAACATGCTACTAAATTCTGTTGTTCAGCTTCATCCCAAATTAAATTTTAAATAAATGGTGTTGGTTTTAAATGTGATAATGAGAGTGGTGCCTTATGCACAACAGTGGAGCAGAAATTCATTGACCATAAAACACATATTATGAGGTTTTGTAGATATTCTCTGTATTGCCATATATGGACTTGGTAAATGGACTTTTGTAGTGCCTTTCTACCTGACATTTCCCAACATGTCACGTTCATGAACTAATGGCAGACTGCCATGCAATGTGCCAATCTGTCATCAAGATCTCATCTGATCTTACCACACACACACATTCACATACTGACGGACCAGCCTCCAGGAGCAATGTGGGAGCAATCTTGCCCTCATGTGGACTCCAGGAGTCAAGGACCAGATCACTGAGTGCTTTCAGACCTAGAGTTGTCTTGCTTTGGTCTGAATCAGGGATTCATCGTGTTACAAAGATGAGTAATTGCCCAGAGTTGGTTCGTGTTCTCACGGCAGCATTTACATGTGTACCAGATCAAATGTGTTGCACAATGGAGGGACAACTACACGGGTTGATTTTAGCGCTGGTCATCATGTACTTTATTGCTTGCACTGTCATTTTAGGGTGCTTTCACACCTGCCCTGCTAGGTTCGGTTCAATCAAACTCAAGTTCGTTTGCCCCCTTAATGTGGTTCGTTTGGGCAGGTGTGAACACAGCAATCACACTTGGGTGCGCACCAAACAACCAGACTGAGACCTTCTTGAAGAGGTGGTCTCAGTCTGGTCACATACAAACTCTGGTGCAGTTTGTTTGTGGTGAGAACGTGTTCTGACCTCGATCTGAACCAACTGCAGTCACATGGCACATTGTTTGGGTTAAACATGAGCATGTTACAGTCCTGGAGGATTATTAATGTGCGCCTCCTCCTGTACTGCCTTAATATGCACATTCAGCACATCCAATGCATCAAAACATTGTTTTCTAGTTGGAGCCGCGCCTCGTTTTCAAACTGTATGCTTTGACTCAAATGATCAACGACGGCAATATAGTCCACGATGACCAGCGCTAACCTATATTGGATGTTGTTACGTCTCATCTACGTGTGTAGGTTTCCACTAAAGTCAAACTGTCCTGTCTCCTCCAGCTAAAGTGGTGGACTTGGACCCGTGCCTGACCAAGAAGCCAGTGGAGGACAACGTCTGTCACCCCTACAACACCAGGGGCAGCATGTCTGAGGTCCAGTCCCTCAGCTCCTTCCAGTCAGAGTCCTGCGATGATAACGGTATGCTGCCTCTTAGCATGTTCAATCCATCTCTCTAAGTCCCTCAAAGAAAAACTAACAAGCCAGCCTAGTTTGAAAAATGCCATGTTTTTATAACATGTACATGTATGAGATGTCATTTTGCACTTGGGATGAGTTATTGCTGTCTCTTTTTGTTTTTCCTTTGTGTGATCAGCCTGCAGGGTTTTGCAACAGTTACCTTTTGTCTTGTTGATTTTGATGCTAACTCGTGTTTCTCTGCATGCTCAGAATGGATGACCCAAATGGTGGCTCTGGGGTCACGTGTTCTTTTCTCTTTCTTTTTGCTGCGGGGCTTCAGCTCCCATATGGATCAAATCAGTCCACAGATCCAGAACAAGGTTTTAAATAGGGGGGTCCAGCCTGTAAGTCCTCAATCACTGCCGGTACAGACGGAAGCAATCACAACAACTTGTACTGTGTAATTCTCCCGGGATGATATACAGAAATATATTTATATTTAAGCCAAAAAAACCAAAAACATTTCGACCCTGTTGTCTAATCTGTCAGCTCTCTGTTAACCGTGTTTAAAAGGAGTTTGATGACTTACTCACGAAGCAGTTATGTTGTGTTTGAAAATCACTCACAGGGTCATTGACTTTGACAGATGTCTGCCTTTCTTTCTTTTTTTTTAATTCACAAGCATGCCTTTTTGTTTTGTTTGTGTCTTCTTTTTTTCCTCCGAAGTGTAGCTACAAGCGGATGTTTAAAGCAAACATCAAGGAACATATCACAAGGGTATACACACATACGTTATGTTCTCCTGTTATTTCCTCCTCATATCTCACTTATTACCCTGTCATTACCGGGATATCACGATGGGGACCGTGCTGCTCATAAGTCATCAAAACCTTCATTTCTTACCTCGAAAAAACGCAAATGAATCCTAAATTGAATTAGACAGAATATTTCCTCTCTGTTTCCTCATTTCCTGGGTTTGTTTTCTAAACACACACACAGGCTTTTCTCTGTGTTAGGGTTGGAAATGTGTTTCTATCTCCGGGGAATTTCACTGATTCTTCCATCTGTACTGTCAATGGCACCCCGTAGCATCTCAGTATGTTGTTGTTGTGTGTTATCTTGCACAAACAAATCCAGACCCCCCCCCTCCCCCTCCTCGCCCACTGTGTCACCTTCCACCATTGTCTTGTGCCCAGCCATGAAACGCCACCCCCCTCCCTCCCAAACATTCAGTGTTGATACAGAAAAGAAAAACCTGTCCAGCAACAAGGACATCGACGCTCGTGGGAAGTGTCGCTTGTGTTGGCACCACTCCCACCACCATGCACTCCATATGTGTTTTTCTTTTCTTTTTAAATTATAAAAGCATTTGTACTAATGCTAGATCTCTTCCACCCACTCTCCCCTCTCCTGCCTCTCACAAGCCTCCATAGTGACTGTAATCCACCTTGTCAACTCTGCTGTTGACACGGTGGAAGGAGAAGGTACTCTTTTATTGCTTCCATCTGCCAGTAGTTTTGTCCTTGGTGTTGGGATGTGAAGTGCAGGTTATAGAGCTGCCATTATCTTACACTGACAAACCTCATCCAACCCTGACGTCTTCCTTTCTCCATTCAGCCGCTAATTAAAAAGATATGCAAATAAACCAAATTAAACAGGCGCAGAAGTGTTGCCTTCAAGTCCCAGTATTGATCTCTGCCAACTTTTGATTACACACCTCAAGTCTGTTTAAGAAAATGGCAGACCTGTTGTCCATTAATTAACCTGTTGCTCTCTTTTATCATCATCGTGTCTCTCAGTGTTTCATTGTCCACATTTTCATTCATGTTCTCAGCCAATTGTTTCTTCCTCTCAGGATTTAAAGTGACTTGTTCTTTCTCTCTTTCTCCTCCTCCTTGCCTCGTATAAAGAGTCTTTTTTGGCTCATGATCTCAAGAACCCAAGAGGTGACTTTTTACATCTTTGTTTGCGTGGTGTTCACTGGTGTCCCCCCCCTCTAACTCTTAACCACTAACCCCAGAGCTTAATGAGGAGAGGGTTAAGGCCAAGCTGCTGTGACACTGAGCGCTCTCTGCATCACGTGTGACTCTGTAAGAGTGTTTATCGGCCTGAAAACATTCCCATGCATGACTCTGATGCTGTGACGTTAAAGATAATGTTTATCTGATTATTATATGATCAAGGGTTTGCTCAGTAAATAATTTTTAAATTTAACAGACTGGATGGAAGTCGTTTGTGTGTGTGTTGTGTATGTGTGCCTGTGTTAAGAGCTTGTCACAGCATTTACAGTAACTATTTTCAAAACACTTAAAACCCTAAAATTAACAGTATGTTAAAGTGGTTTAGTCCCGTTATACTTCAATCATATGTAATATGATTTGTTTGTGGTGGAGGGAACGACAGTTGTGTCTTTAAGTCACAGTGAAACAGAAGTTTTGGCGTCTTTATCTGCTGTAATTTGTCATATTTCCATGTGAACAAATCACAGTTTTATATGTTGGACAGGGTTAGCTTGTCACCACAAGTCACATCTGATTTGATAAATGTATGTATACGCCGTGTTTGAGATGAAGAATCAAACATATTTTACAGGAAGAAAACAGAAATTTTGCTAAAAAAAATGTTTGTTTTTTTTTTAATGTTTTTGGCACATAAGAGATAATTAAACAAATAACATTAAGACAAAAATAGATGTTAATAAATGTATTTTTATGTCACTGTGTCTTTAAGTCTGAATGTGTATGCGGTGTGTTAAAACGTTGCTCTCACAAAGTGGTGTGTTTATTAATGACAGACTCATCGTGTTGGTGTGACGTGTTGTGTTTCTGTCGCATGGCGTGGGGTTTTAACATTAACATGATGTCATTTGGTTAACGGTACTAATTGTCATGTTAGCGTTGGTGCAGAGTACTAACGAGTGTGTTTGGGCTCTTCCTTATCAAACAGGATATCACTGGGACACATCTGATTGGATGCCAAGTGTTCAACTTCCTGGAATCCAGGAGTTTCCACAGTATGAGGTTGTGGAGTCGCCCGCCCCTCTGTACAGTGACCCGAGTGCCATCGACACCGACTACTATCCCGGCGGCTTCGACATTGAGAGCGACTTCCCTCCGCCGCCGGAGGACTTCCCCGCAAACGACGACCTGCCCCCACCACCTTTGCCGGAGTACGCCGACCGCTGCGACACACTGCGGCCCAGAGATTTCGACCCTCCTGTGACTGGCCCAGGCGGCCCGGCTGGGGTCCGCCAGCGCCCGGCCCTGCCCCAGCTCTACAGCCTTAACCAGTACTTACCACAGCACTCCTATCCAAGCGACGGGGGCGACACCGAGGGCCAAGGTGCGACTTCCACCTCGGGCGCCACCACCCCAGCTTCCACCATGGGCACCGGTGGCTACAGAGGGGGCTACCCTTTAGGTTGTAGTCGGGACTTTGACTCCTCAGCTCTGGACAACATGTCCATGTCTCTGTACACGTCCACAGCCTCCTGCTCGGACATGTCGGCGTGCTGCGAGGAGTCCGAGGTGATGATAAGCGACTACGAGAGCGGCGATGAGGGCCACTTTGAGCGGCTGGCCATCCCGATGCTGGACTCCCAACAGCACACTGAAGTCTGACACTGGATCCAAACAAAAGTGCCTGAACCCACAGCTACACCTTATGTTACCCCTCACACACCACCCACACCAAACATGCACAGTATGTGTACACAGAAAACACAAACACACACACACACACACACTCATACATACACACACACACACACACACACGATGAATTGAGTCTAAACACAGGGGTTGTTGAGACTGGTTGTGACGGCCAATCGGCTGAGAAGATCTCATGAAGCTATGGGAGAGACTCTGTAGCATCTCAACATCTGCTCAGTCCAACTCCTGCCAATCTGAGTTGGCAGCGCCATCGCTTTAACTGTCATCATACACAGGAAGTGGATTGTTGAAGGGTCAACATTTCAATGTGCAACAGGAAAAGCATCATGAGAAAAAAAAAAGAATATTTCACGACAATATCTTTGTTTCTATAAATAAAACCAAGCAAAATGTTTTTATACAAGTCCTCATTTTCAATGTAAATTTAAATGTACAGTTTTGATTTCAAAGTTTACTAGGTTTTGTAGATATTCTATGCTTTTATTTTCAACAAAAAAGAGTTCAATGGTGTGACATTATCAGCCTTACTGTGCTTACATTCACAAAAAAAAGAGGAAACGTTTAAAAAAAAAAAAGAGAGAAGAAAAGAGCGTGGCTTTTCCAACACAGTGTACTCGTAACGTTTATTGTCTCCTGCTCATTTCAAAAAGGGTCTTCAATGAACGACTGCATATTCTTGTGTTGTTTTTTTTATTTGTTTGTTTGTAAATTTTGACTTTGGAACCTCTTTATTTTTCCACCAAGAAAATGGGACCCAATATATTTATAGTGCAGAGTTATCCATGGACACGTGACTTTTTCAGGTGTCTATGTGTGTGTGAGCAATGCTATGGTCTTGTTAAGGTTTTTATTGAATACTGCCACAAGCTCACGCTTTCCTACTGGCAATAAATTATTCCTAAAAAATATCCTCTGCTGTCTGCGTGCAGTTATTTACGTATTTATTACTGATGAAGAGAACCAAGTTGTTTTAGAAAGTAATAATGTGGTTAAAACAGGTTTGCTGTTGCTGGTATTGTTTGTGCATTTTTATTTTATTTTCATCAGAGCAACACAAGTGTAAATTTTACCAAGCAGCAACCAACTGATGGGTCCATCATTACAAACACCTGGCATGCAGCCAAACTCTGTTACAACACTCAAAACTTGATTTTTAACTCCTGTGGAGATCCCAAATCTCTCACACATTTTAAACATGTCATGTTGATGTGTATAAAATGATACAGATACCATTTAATATTTTCAGTTTGATGGAACGCTACAGTAATATAATACATGCAGTCTTGGTGTCAAGATTATAGTTAAATAAAATGTTTCTTTCACACCTAGTTTTAGTTTTTAGTTTAGAAAAAATGAAAACTAAAACAGGCGCAGAAGTGTATGTATTTTGTATGTTGTCAGGTAGTAAATCATTTCTAGTTTGGTACATGACTTGGGTCTTTTTAAATTCCCCAGATCCATACATTTCATTTCAGGTTATCAAATACAAAAATACCATCTGCTTAGTGTTAAAATGATTAAGCTTCAATGAAGCCTTTGAACAAGCACATCCAGAGTGCATTCAGAAAGTTTGTAGATCCAAAGTGAAAACAGGATTTTAGACATCGTTGCAAATAATTAAAAAAATAACACACTGAGAAGTGTTAAAATCTTTTGCTTTGGCACTCTAAATTTAGCTCAGGTGCCTCTCATTGCTCCTGATCATGTCTGAGATGTTTCTACACCTTAATGGGACTCCACCTGTGGTCAATTCAGCTGATTGGAGGTGATTTGTAAAGGCACACACCTCTCTGTGTGAGGTCTCACAGCTGACAATGAGCAAATACCAATCAGAGGAAACTGCCTGCAGAGCTCAGAGACAGAACTTTGTCGAGGCACAGATCTGTGAGAAACAAGATTCTCTGGTCTGATGAAACTGAGATTGAACTGTTTGGTCTCACTTCTAAGTGTCATATCTGGAGGAAACCAGGCACCGCTCACCACCCGCACAATACCATCCCAGCAGTGAAGCAGGGTGGCGGCAGCGTCATGCCGGAGGGTGTTTTTCAGTGGCAGGGACTGGGGGTCAGGTCAGGATGGAGGGAAAGCTGAACAAAGTCCAGAGATGTCTTTAATAAAAAACCAGTCCAGAGCACTTCACATGGGGCTGAAGGTCCGTCCTCCGACAGGACAATGACCCTGACACACAGTCAGGACAACACAGCAGTGGCTGAGGGACGACTCAGCAAACCAGGCTACAACACAACTACATGTTTGATGAGTGACGGGGTCTGAGTGCTGTCTGAATGCACTGCCAAAAAGTGTGGCGTATTAAGGGGAAACTAACGACAGAGATAAAACCCTGAACTCTGGAGGCCACCCTGCCGTCTGACAGCTCTGTGTTGCCTCCCTCCTCTGACTCCCTGCGGCTGCTTGTATCAATAAACCCTGGTTGTCTCACACCAGGATGATAAACTAACATGACCTCGATACCTCTGGGCCTGCTGCAGCGCTCCAGTCAGTCTGAGCTCTGTGTTTGGCTCTCTGCACTGCGCTGACCTGGTCACGGCTCCTCACTGGACTGACCGTTCTTCCTCCTGGGCTCTGCGGTGGAGGGTGACCTTTTGACCTCCAGTCAGGACCGCAGAGTCACTCCACGTCTGCTGTTATTGGCTGACTATTGTCAAGATGTATTTCTCCTCAGACTCTCTCTAATGGATCACACCAACATCATGACTGAAACACTGAATCAGATCTCAGCAACACTATCATGAGACGTACAATAAGTTTCTCAGTCACTAGTGGCTTTTGTAATCATATTGACTAATGAAGTCACGCCTATAACATTAAGGGCAACTTTTGGGTTGCCATATTACTGTAGCAGCTCCTCATGTGTTGCTACCTGCTGTCATTTCCTCTTTCCCAGTACATTTAAGCTGAATGCAATGGAATTATTATTGAAATCTGAAAAATTGAAAATGACGACACCTTAAAGACAGGCTTAAGACAGGTGGGGAACTGCACATCCTCAATCTAATGTGGACCTCTTATTAGCAGATATTGTCGCTTCCTAGTACAAAGAGCTGCTCCTAGTGACACAATTCTAAGAATTCTAACAATTTCCCTTAAAGTTAAGACTAGGTCCTAGTAAAGATAAGTTATTCCTAAGGTGAAAAACTGTTAGGAGCAGGGAGGAGGACTTTTAAGAGTTTCTAAGCAGAGGAGAAAATGGAGGAAACACAAAGAGGTCAGAGAAATATATATATGCTGGGTGACAGTAAATAAAATGCTACAGATTAGATTATGCAGGGATAATAATGTGGTCAGTCTCATTAGGGATATGCACACATTTCCCACCCAACGCAATGACGCTATAGCGCCAGTAATCAAATGATCACAGCAGTAAGATCATTGGAACAATGCAGCAGTGCAGCAGTGATGACTTGGGTCTGTCTCAACCTTCCATCAGCACAGTGATCACACTGACAATGACGACACTGTTTATCTCATATAGTGATGCAGTTCATTTCATGTCCACTGGGTGTCCACACCTTGCAGGCTCAGAAAGCTGTGTCTGTGACAAGCAATCACATCTGTTAAAATCATGCATCACACTTAGCGTCGAGGTCAACCACACCTCCACACTGAGGTAAGAGTTTCTGTCCCATCCTTGCTCAGAGTTGCTCTGAGAACAGGACTCCTTACTAAATGTTCAGGCTGAGCTAACACAGTATAACCCCTAACCTCATATATAAACGTCTTGATTATTATTGAAGGGACATTTGTTTATTCTTATTAACGAGGCATTTTTTCATTGTGAAGGCTCTCTCAAGTAAATATTTTGTCTATAACATGGTTGGGACCTGGTCCTCAGGCTCCTTCCAGACCAGCTGAAATCAGAGGACTCAGTACAGTACACTGCAGAGGCTTCAGCAGCTGACTTGATGGATTACTGACTTGCTCACTTTATAATAAGCCTTTAATCTGCAGTTATAAATCTTCGCAGGACATTAATAAAGTGTCTCTAATTAGCTGTCAGGACTGCAGTTAGAATATTTAAAGGAATAGTTCAAAGTTTGGGGAAATATGCTTTGTCACTTCCTCGTGTGGGACCAGTTGGCCGGATACCAACAGGCATCCCAGAAGTTACTGGTCTGGGTCAAAATACAAAATAAACAAATGAAGTTTAACATGTTAATGAACTTGTTTTAGAGGTGTTGGGAGGCAGATTTTGTTACCTTTGGACCTAACCCTAACCCAGGTGAGTTGTTTCCCCTGTTCCAGGGTCTCATAGATCACTGGTTCCCAACCTGGGAGGTCCTGACTCATCAGGGAGTGTTCACTATTTGGGTTAACTGTACAGTTTATGAATTGTTCTGTATTTTTATGAAATGAATATACTATTAAATACTCCTAAAATGTAAGTAAGGGGTCATCGGTTTACTCAATGACAGGAAAAAGGTCCCTTAAGAGGAAAGGTTGGGAACCACTGCTCTAGATCCAGCTACATATTAACTGTTAGAATAGTATCAGTCTTTACTCCTTCTTCATACATTTGGGTATTCCTAATTCAATTAAGAGCTGGTTAAAAAGCAACTTGTGCTGGAGGAGGATAAACACAAGGCAAATTAAGTTTTCACAGGCTGGTAACCCTACAGATGTCACGCCTACTGATCTATGGAGCTTTAATAAATGACTTATTAACCAAAAACAGAGCCATACGTTATTTAAATCCTTTATAAAGACTCATTAGAGAGTGGTCATACAGGCATTAAATTATGACTTCCTCATCACTGCTTAGGTGTGTCCATTCTTACTAAACCACATTCAGATCTTGTTAAGTCATGGCTCCAGATTTATTGACCCTTCAGTATATTTAATTAGGCTGAATCTAATTTGGAATAAGTCACATGAAAGGTGCAGCATCACTTAGAGTCACACAGAAAATGTGCTCTGTACTTCTTCAACTGCTTTCCCATACGTTGCTTCTGTGAGCATCAGAGTGCAGATAACATTCCTCAGTTTTGAAGCTTGGGTCCATCTATGCATTTTTCAGCCTAAATGGAGGCTGTTGCTGAGAGCGGGACTGGGAACGGACGATTCTTTCTCAGCAGGGTTGCAGAATGAAAAACATTTTTTTTAGAAACTCAGGTTTGGCGTGTGGAACGAAACAGCTCCACAGTCTCATTAAAGAGAGGTATAATGTGAAGAAGAACGTATATCCCAAACTCTAGCAGCGGTTGGTAATCAAATCACTCTGCAGCCACTCATGTGCTGCTTAATCTCATGCTTGATGGATCCAATTAACTGTGGAAATGGCACCAGATGTTCTTCCATTAAATAAATTAAGATTTTCATACCTTTTTAATGCATTATTCATACTATGGAATCACAAAGGCAGTGCTGTGGGAAAGGAGGTGTTCTGCTTCAGGGGATGTGGTTATTAGCTCACACACGGGAGGCTGCGAGAGTGTAATACTGTAGGACTGCCACAAGATGGCTGCATATGACAACACTGAATAACAGGAGGAGGAGAGGATGGGTCTGAGATTCAGAGGCAGCAGAGCAACCCGCTGAGAGACACGTGGAGGCTCATCAAATGATTTCACTCAGCGGATCCTTCTGGATGAACGCAGGAACACAAATCAGACAAATAAGCCGATTCATGGATCAGTTGGTATAAAAATCTGCACAGTGATTACGTGATCATTCAGACTCTGTGTTATTTCCCCCATGCTGCTCTGTCTACCAGTCACAACACACTCTCTTTTCCTTTCAAGCCAATTAAACACATTTTTTAAATGAAAAACACCTCCATTTATCTTTTTTATTCATGCAGTTCACGCACTTCGTAAAACTTTTTCTCACAGGAAGTCAAAACAGTCAGAGTTTCAGAGTTTTTGACAGCAAGATTAGTTTTTCATCAATCACACCTCAAGCTATGATTTGCTGTTTGCACAGAGTGTGTGCACAAGACTGTTTATAAATGCAAGTTGAGTTTCCTCAGACAAAGCGCAAATATTAAAATACCTCAAATATCAAGTCAGATCAAACAATGTCTGAGAGAGACGCAGAGGGTGATTAACAAGAGGCTAGCGTGTTGTTTAAACATGTCTACACAGCACTGAGCGTCTGAGGAGAAAAATCTGCCCAGTCATTCAGAAGAATTTTGCCGAGAGCCCCCCTCAGACCCAAAAATGTCTGATCTATACAGAGAGACCCAGAGCTGATATTAACATCGACCCACCTCGGCTGTCTGCCCCAACATTTTTCTCCTCAGACGACGCAAACAGGGAGCAACCCTGGGCTGCTGCAGGAAAACAAAGACAAAGTCACAACAAAAGCAGAAGGCAGAAAAACTCAGGTGGAGATTCCTGTCATGTCAATTTGAGCTGCATCAAACATCTTGATGACGTGCTTCACTGTGGAGCTGAGCAGAGCTGTGTTTGCTAACAATAACCAGTGACTCAGTCTGCAAGAATAATTACTATATTCCCAAGTCAATCACCAGAGTAACTGTTGGCATCTAAACTAGATATTTCTTTACATTTCAGCAACACTGTGGTTAATGTGTGGTTAATTTTAGGCACATAAACCACTTGGTTACTGTAAGGAAAAGATCATGTTTTGGCTTAATGGTGCTTTCAGGCCTAGAGTTGTCTTGCTTTGGTCTGAATCAGGGTCTAATTTTGTTACAAAGTTGTATAATTGCCTAGAGTTGGTTCGTGTTCTCACAGCAGCATTTACAAGCCGGCCAGATCAAATGCATTGGGCAAGAACGCTGCTCTTGATTGGTCAGAATTTCCATGTGGGAAAAATCCAGGAAGTAAACAAAATGTTGAAGAAGAGTACACTTGCAAGATAAATGTGACACTTTCTAATGTCACAATGGAGGGACAACTACACAGGTTGATTTTAGCGCTGCTCATCGTGGACTATATTGCTGTCATTGTTCATTTTAGGCAAACTATACAGTTTGAAAACGAGGCGCGGCTCCAACTAGAAAACAATGTTTTGATGCATTGGATGTGCTGAATGTGCATATTAAGGCAGTACAGGAGGAGGCGCACATTAATAATCCTCCAGGACTGTAACATGCTCATGTTTAACCCAAACAATGTGTCATGTGACTGCAGTTGGTTCGGATCCAGGTCGGAACACGTTTTCACCACAAACAAACCACACCAGAGTTTTATTTGTAAGCGGACCCAGACCACCTCTTTAAGAAGGTCTTGGTTCGGTTGTTTTAGGGCGCATTCACACTGACGCTATTTGGTCCACTTTAAATGAACCCTGGTCCATTTCCATGGATAGCTCGGTTCGTTTGGAGTGGTGTGAATGCTCATTTGAACTCTGTGGACCAAACTAGTGAACTCTGGTCCGTTTGAAAACTGGGGGTCTCGGTTCACTTGCAAGTGAACCCTGGTGCGGTTCGCTTACAGTGGGAAATGCAAACGGACGATCATATGTATAATTTACAGACATATATGTGATCTGAAAACTTTTAAATCCTTGCAAAACCTCGCTCGGCGTCTGTTTAACCACAGCAGGACGTTGTAGTCTCTCGCTCTCCGCCGTCTTTTTCGGTACTGCTGCATTAGTCTCATGTGCAGAGCAACATGCTGGATACGAAATGGAAGGGGATGGATTTCCTTTTTCGGTCCTGGCCAATTAATGAGCCGGGTTTTCTTCCTCCTCATGCTTTTTCTTGCTGGTCAGTGGTCATTTCGGGCAACACCGCCTCCAAACAAGCAGCTGTTGTAACTGCGTGACGTTGTCCAGGCAGTTTGGTCTGCTTTAAAAAGTGCAGTGTGAAAGTGAACCAAACCAAATAAAGGTGTGAAGGCATTCCCCGCCCAATCGAACCGAGTCTCCTGGACTATCCTGGTGTGAATGCGCCCTTGGTGCGCACACGAGTGGGATTCCTGTGTTCACACCTGCCCAAACGAACCACACCGAAAACGGATTTGAGTTCGATAGAACCGAACCAAACAGGGCAGGTGTGACAGCACCCTAAACTACCTGGTTTCAGGCTGGAAATGCCGCCAATGACGCACTAAAAAAACCAAGAAGTTTTGGTGTTTGTTGGCCTCAGACAGAAGCAGCTTTTTTGCCCAGGTGTCACATCATCCACCACCCCCTCCACTTCCTGATGACAAAGTCAGCTCATATACATGTAATCAGAGCTACATCACTTTAGAAACGTTTATGATACGTATATAATATATCCGATGACTGTTGAATCAGTGTGAGAAGTGTGTGAATGGTTACTGAGTAGCAGGTGGCAACATGCATGGTAGCCTCAGTCACGAGTGTGTGAATGTGTTTGTGAACAGGTGAATGTGACATGTAGTGCAAAAAGTGCTTTGAGTGGCTGGAAGACTAGACAGGCACTATACGAGAACAAGTACTGCAGGTCCATTTACCATTTACATCATAAGAGGTCACTGGCTTGGGCAGGAGACCAGCGTTGCCAGTTTAGCCATTTCAGATTTGACAACTTGTAAGACCCCTTCAGCAACGTTTTTACAAGTTCCACTTGCTAATATTTCTGAGTGAATTGATTATGTTCAGTGACCTGGAGAGAGCAGCAGCCAGACACTGAATGTGTCTGCCAGTGCTCCCAATGACCAAACACTAATCTCCTTGTTAACTTGCTCTAGTTGAAATAACCAATTACTTCACTTGGTTTCCTTCCTTTTTAAAACTTGGTTGACTTAGTTTCTTATTCTTAATTTACAAGAGCTACATAGAGTTCTGTACGAGGCCAGTTGCTAGATTAAAATGTTGGCATTTGCCTTTCTGCAAAAACCATGCATATGTTACATTCATGATACATTTTAATGTTGTGTATGCATGACGTAGTTCACATTACATATATATGAGCTGAGTTTCTCATTAAGAGAAGGAAGGGATGATGGATTGCATGACACCAAGGCGAGACAGCTGCCAGGCAGCAGACAGCAGCAGACCTGTTTGAGACTAACAAAAGCAGGTGTTTTTAAAGATGGTTCGGGACATGTCTGGCCATGTTTGTTGAGACAAAAGCCAGTTTCTTAAGCTGAAACACTGTCTTTTCTTTACCTGTGCCAAGTGATTGTTGTACCTAAACTTAACCACCTTAACCACAGCTTTGTCGCAACATATGTGTGTGTTTTATATGTTTATCAAGCAACTTTTGGAGCAGGCTAGGATCCTGTCCAATGACAATAGTTGACAACACTGTTATTAATGTTCTGTAACTGCTTATCCTGTTCGAGGTGGCGGGGGGCTGGAGCCTATCCTAGCTGACACTGGAAGAGGCAGGGTACACCCTGGACAGGTCACCAGACTATCACAGGGCTGACACATAGAGACAGACAACCATTCACACTCACATTCACACCTACGGCCAATTTAGAGTCACCAATTAACCTGCATGTCTTTGGACTGTGGGAGGAAGCTGGAGTACCCAGAGAAAACCCACACTGACATGGGGAGAACAGAAGGGCTCCCCTACCCTGTAAATATTCTTAAATAATGACAAATATTAATCAATATGAACCTAAAAAAACTATAAAATATACTGTTAATCAGTGGAAAATAAATTCTTTAGCGTAAAGCCATGAAGTTATCCATTAAGAGAATCCATTAAACAATGAATAACAACAAACAGTCCGGCTCCATTCAGGTTAAAGCAGTTACTGTATTGTTATGTGTTTGTGCATAATCATATGCCGTGAGAAAGCATGTGTGTATGTGCGTGAGAGAGAGAGAGAGACGCACACACGCAGAGACCACTGACCCCAATAATCCTCTTTCTACCAGCATACACATCTCTGTCCTGGGTGGAGCTCCGCTGTTGTCATGGCAACCGGCCGGGTGGAGGAGGAGGAGGAGGGAGCGACGGCAGATAAAAGCAAACACTCTTGTTTCTCTGTGGGATGTAGTGATGACCAGTGAAGCAGCAGAGACATGCCGGGGCTGTGTCGAGACCGCACTCATTACATTACTTCTGTCTCCTCTCCTTCATTTTGCTGACAGCTCTCTCAAATGAGAGACGCGGGCAGGAGTGTGTGTGTGTGTGTGTGTGTGTGTGTGTGTGTGTGTGTGTGTGTGTGTGTGTGTGTGTGTGTGTGTGTGCGCGTGCATAAGGGGGGTACTCTCGGCACCCTCCTGGCCCCATCACGGGTGCATTTGCCCTTTCCCTCCCCCACAAACAGCACTTCTCTCCCACTCTCCTTTTCCCACTTTCACCCTTCCCCTTTTCATCCCCTCCTCCTTCCCCCACAAAACTCCTAACAGCTCTCTTCAACCTGTTTCTCTGTAAGGTGCGATGAAATCATACTGTACATCTCTTCCCTCCATCTCACTGCCTTTTTAATTGTCTCTTTTAATTTCGCCAATTAAGTGAAGACGCTTCTGTGGAAGCACTTTTAAGAAGATCAGTTACTCTTTTTTTCTGCTCTGTCAGTTCAGTTCACTTTAAACTCAGAGGTGCTAAACTGGCATGAAATACAAGAAGTACTTCTGTCTCATCTCTTACTCCTCATGTTCCTCTAAAGACTAAAGAAGGAAATGACAAGGTGGCATAAAACATGCATTCATAGGTGCGTCCTGTGCTACAGCATTATCCCGTTTACTCTTAAAGAGCATTTTAGTGAAAGTCAACCCTTGTAGCAGCACTGTGCTTTCCTAAAAGCACCAGAGTCAAAACAAAACACAGTATCCCGCAGATATGTCTCTCTCCC
Organism: Cephalopholis sonnerati; assembly: GCA_019142605.1. Lineage (NCBI taxonomy): Eukaryota > Metazoa > Chordata > Actinopteri > Perciformes > Serranidae > Cephalopholis > Cephalopholis sonnerati. The sequence continues at coordinate 24,494,894 of JAGQAX010000003.1, read as the reverse complement.
TCTCAGATGCCTGTTCATTACTTGTCTTGGGATGGGTTACACGCTCTTTGCTTGCTCCTCTACTGCAGAAATGACTGATTTATAAACCGCTTCAATTATCCATTAGATAAAAGTCTCATTGCTCTGGATGCTTATAAAGGCACAGCAGGGAAAACAGTGAATCATGCGCCTCAATGAGGAACAAATGGTATTTTGAAAAGGAGAAACATTTTGGCATGCATGATTAAAGGAAATCAGTATATGTATTCTTGGTTTGGTTTGACTGTTGCACTTATTTATACCGTCAGAATGTTTTCTCAAAAGGAATACATTTAAGTTTGATTTATTTTTTTGCTGTGATAATGCATTACACAGCAAAAGGACATTAGTACTCTGCTGAGAAGGCTGGCACTAATTTGATTGATGAAATCTCTGTGTGGGCAGGCACTAAGAAAAGTCCTCTGCTAACACTAGCTAAACTCCCTCCTTTCAATAATGTGGGGTGAACACAACGCTGAGGGCCCTGCAGCTTTAAGATAGTGAAAGAGAGTTTGTATGCGCAGTTTAGAAGTGGTATTTCTATGAGATCACTGAAGTCAGCAAAGAAATGATAATGTTGTGATCTCTTGCTGGTGCACACTTCAATGGCTGAACAAAACAAAAACAAATTTAGTCTGTAGCCTCCCAACCACTCGGGCTCGGGCTCGCGCTCGCTCCTAATAACTTTGGAATTTGTTATTAGTGAATTTTACAACTTTTAGGACATAATGATTTAAGTAAGCCAAGACCAAGAGTTGTCTTGCTTTGGTCTGAATCAGGGACTATTTTTTTTTTCAAAGTTGCATTATTGCCCAGAGTTGGTTCATGTTCAAGCGGACCAGATCAAATGCATTGCGTGAGAAAGCTGCTCTTGATTGGTCAGAATTTCCATGTGGGAAAAATCCAGGAAGTAAACAAAACATTGAGGAAGAGTACACTTGCAAGAACACTTTCTAATCTAGGTTGAGTTTAGCGCTGGTCATCGTGTCCTATATTGGTTTCATTGTTCATTTTAGGCAAACCATACAGTTTGGATGCAGCATTGGATGCGCCGAATGTGCATATTAAGGCAGTACAGGAGGAGGTGCATATTAATAATCCTCCGCTCATGCTCGTTTAACCCAAACAATGCGTAATGCGACTGCAATTGGTTCGGATCGAACGAACTCCACCAGAGTTCGGTTGTAGCCGGACCTTGGTTACAGCTAAACTCTGGATTTCGGTTCGGTTGTTTTGGTGCGCACCTGAGTGCGATTGCTGCGTTCACACCTGCCCAAACAAACTGCACTTAAGGGGCAAACGACTATGGGCTCGATTGAACCGAGACAAACAGGGCAGGTGTGAGAGCACCCTAAAAAAACAGTTTTTTGGCTGGAAATGACGCCAATGTCTCCCTAAAAAACAACCAATTTTGTTGTTTGTTGGTCTTGGACAAAGGTCTGCTGCTTGGCACCCTGAGGGTCTTTTTGGGTCTTTTGGCATCACGTGACGAACGCTGAACGTGACATGCCAAAGCCTGGTGTGTTCCTGGGGTCTTAGGGCACATTCACACCTTGAAGTGGAAGATACCGGCAGTTAACTCAGCTTTCTAGCTTTTACTTTCTGAGTGGCATACAAACTTTTAAAGCATAATGGTTCCTTTGAATGTCGTAAAGAACCGGATGTCTCAAATTGCTGACAGAACGTGATAAAAGCTTTGTGGGCTTTTTGAGAAAGGAGAAGGAAAAGTGTGTTGTATCAATGTTCGTAGGCTACAGGGCTATGACGTGCTCCAGTCCCTAGTGCACCGAAGGTTGTGAGCTGTCAATGACTCAGCAGGTGCTGAAATAACATGAATGAAAAGTAGTGTCTAGTGGGAATCAAATTTAAGTCTACAGGGCTATGATGTGCCCCGGTCAGTAGTGCACGTGTTGGGTTGACAAGTGTGTCTCCTAGCAATGCTGGCCCTAAAATATCAGTCAACTGCTGCCATGGGAACTGTCTGCCCAGAGGCCGGAAGCTTAGATGCTGTTTCTACAGATATGTCCAAAAAAGGTTTCATCCTCCTTTGAAAAACTGAAGAAATATGCACTATAGCTGCACTGTCATTATAGCTTATGTTTCCTTATGTAAAAAACTGAAGATAAAATAAAGTTAAAGCTGAAATTGCATCAACTGTGAGATGTGAGTTTGCTCATTTGAAATAACAGGAGTCTCTCTTAATGAGTCACGGGTGGGTATAGATGTGCAACGGTTGAGACTGAGTTTAATTGCAGCAAATAACATTTCTTGGTAGCTCGTAAAATATTCTCATCCTGTTAATTTCCAGTAAAAGCAGAGCAACACTTTTACCATAAGATATAGATGTGGAATCATGGGCAATTTATTTGCAGCCCTGATGAAGTAGCTGAAAACGTACCATTTGTTCTGCTGATGCTGCTAAAGCTTCTTTTATCACCAGGCATAATGGAAATGATTGAACATCAGCAAATGACACAGAGATTTGGTCTGTCCTGTCCTATCTTTTACTGTTCCTTACAACATGTCTGCTGTCTCACTAACTGCTATAATTATTCAAAATCTGCCTTCGCTGCTTTTTTCCTCCCTCCACTTTATTTTGATATATAGTGGGGCTTTTGTAATGTGCTTTTTTTTCAGTGCACTAAAGACGTGTTCTGAACAATGTCTGCTAGAGGAGCAGTTCAGAAGAATGGGCAGAGCGCAAATGTGATATAGACAGACGAACTGGGAGAGATAATGATCATATTTTGCATGAACGCAATTCACAAATATCTAATAATAATGAGCTGTTTGTATTGTAAAATGATGTGACACAAGGCAATGAGATGGAGGATAGAGCAAGATCAAAAGGCGGCCCGGGATTATTATTGCTAATAATTTTGGGATGTTGTTGTAACATAATAATGTTGTGATGGGCAGAATGATGAGTGTCCTCAGTATAACAAAGTCAGGGCTTGATCACTGTATTATACTGCACTTGCAGATCAGTGAAACAGGCACAAACAACAGAGAGAACTGAATGACAGCCACACAGACGTATCCTCATGAGCTTAAAAAATGAGCTGTCGATTTCGTAGTTCAGTTTCAGGTCATTTATTTATTAAAAAAATTTGTTTCATAAAGCAAAATAGGTCAGAGCTTTTCACAATAGACGTGTTCGGCTCTCAACAAGTCGAGCTTAGCATTAGCAGCTGTGGGCGTCTTAGTGAATAATGTAACAAGGCTTTTTTTCAGTGACAGTCAAGGACACAGACAACACATAACAACCGCTACTGAAATGAGCATCATAAGACTTTACAGTTTGGTTTGTTTACTTTCATGTCGTGACTGCAGAGTGAGTGATTAATTGATTTAGTATTGTTGTAAATCAGCTTTAAGGAGTGATAATCTATAACTTACTGGTGTATGACAGTACAGGCACTCACACACTGTGACCTTACACTGGAACAAGGTTTGCATCATGCTGTCACAAAACACAAGTATACAAGTAAAATAGGGCACAAATTGATCGAGGATGAGTAAAGAGACGATGCCAATACAATATATCAAGACAATAACAGAATAGGAAACCACCTGCTATACTTTTTTTTCAGATGTTTCTCTAATCTTTGCTGTTTTCTTGTAAATTACAAAAAATACATAGTTAGAAGTGCCTCATTAATGCTTCTTTGGGAACTCGTCATTTTCATTGCACACACAGGAAATTAGTGGTGCAACTAACGATTATTCTCGGCATCAATTAATCTGTTGATTCATTTCTCGATTAATTGATTAGTTGTTTGGTCTATGAGACGTCAGAAAATAGTGAAAACTGTCGATCAGTGTTTCACAACACAATGTTCTCAAATGTTTTTTGTCTACAACCCAAAGATAATCACTTTACTGTCACAGAAGTATAAAGTAACTAGAAAATATTCACATTTAAGAAGCGGAAATCAGAGGATTTGGATTTTTTTTTCTTTAAAAATGTCCCAAACTGATTCATCAATTATCAAATTAGTTGGCAATTAATGTAAAATTTGGCAACTAATCAATTACAGTGTAGTTTAGTTTAGTTTATGTGCACATACATGTATAGAAAATACAGGAAAAAGAAATTAAAAGTTAAAACCAGAAGCAAAAAATGGCTTATAAAGATACCTCCCCTATTAAATAACAATCATATCTACATATAAAGAAAATGATAAAAAACAAGACTGCAAAATTGAATAAGAGTTCCACAGAAGAAGTGATACAATTTTGTTAAATATGTGCAATTTACAAAAAAAAAACATACACAAATTACAACTGAATCAATAAAGTGTTAAGAGTCTTTGCAAATTAGAGTCCTTTTCAGGTGTTTTTTGAATAACGATAATGTAGATGATGATTGGAGAGATATAAACACACATACAAATGCATCAGTTGCAGAGAAACGCTGGAGTGATGGAGTTGCTAACACTCCGAACAGTTAGACGTCCACTGTCTTGCTCAAGGTCACCTCAGCACCATTACAGTTTACCTCCGGTTCCACGCCAAGTCGCTACTGTCTGAGCTACTGCCCCCTTTTTCTAACAATACATCCTTTTTAAACCTTTCAAAAACTTGTCAAATAATCACTTTTTGGCTGACTTGCAACTACAACCCACTGTACTTTGCAGTCGATTTTTTGCAATTTCACATTGCTTTATTTTTAAGAAAAGACAAGCCAAAAATGTTGAGAACCACTGCTGTATACCCCTAACAACACAGAGACTCATACAGAGGCCTTGACGACGGAGGTGGTGGGCTGATAGACACAGTGCATCAGTCACAGTCTTTCTCAAACATGATGTTCTTCATGAGCTACTCTCACATCTGCAGAAGGAAATACACCTTTAAACGACAGTTTTCACATTTTATAATGGCACACTGTCAGTTTCTGAGACAAGAATGGGCTGCAGAAGTGTTCGTGTGTGTGTGTAAATGGGGGTGGCTGACCCATTTATTGTGAACATCATCAACTAACAATAGCATAATGGTGTCCATTCTCAGGGATGCTGAACAATACTACTTTATTAGTGCTTCGGTGATTAGAAGTCTGCACAGTGGGAGGGTCAGGGCTTCACTGAAGCCAGATTAAAATCAGTGTTAAATTATATTTAAGAGGCATTTACAGTGGAAATGTGTGTGCAAAGTCACTTTAGACCCATAACCAGTGTGTTTATATGAAGTTTAAATGTGGATAATTCAAAGACTGACTCACCTTAAATCACCAGCATGCTTTATCATTTATCATGTGTGCTAAAATGAGACAGTTTCCTGTTGTCTTACAGGCGCCGTCAGTAAGTGTGCTGTTTTTCTGAAACAGATAAAACATGAATGATTCCTCTGAATGATAATGAATGGGCTGCTGAGATAAAGCAAAGCCATGAATGAACACGCATCCGGTAAATGGAAAGAAGTAGGACGCTTTCCCGAGCCATTAACCTGCAGTTCCTGCTGTCGGCCAGCAGGCGACAGTGTTCCTCACTCAAAATAAAAGCGGAGCTCTCCGGGCTGTGTGATCACATGCTGGGAAGGTTTGAAGTTGCGGCTTCATGTCACACATGCGTACCGACAAAGTGAATGGCACACGGGCGCAGAAGTGACACCGAGGCGAGCAGAGTGAGGGGGAGACTACCAGAGCTGATCCACGGCAGCTGGGTCAAGTCCACGAAGAGGAGAGAAGAAGGAGGAGGAGGAGGAGGAGGAGGAGAAGCGCGCGTGGAGAGGATGAAGATGAAAGCCGCGGGAGGCTTTAGTATCCCACCACCGGCGTCTCCGAAACCCAGGCTTTAGGACACACGCGCGCGCGCGGGGGAGTCACGGCGCGTTGAATTTGGCCAAGTTGAGAAAGTTCCGCGACTGTATACAATGGTTATAAATGGGTCCCACCTGAACAGCTCCTCGCCAGACCCCACTGACACCGTCCTGAACCGCCCGCCGTGGGTTACCACAACTTTGGGCTGCTTCCTCATCTTCACTATCATTGTCGACATCCTGGGCAACCTGCTGGTCATCTTCTCCGTGTACCGGAACAAGAAGCTCAGGAACGCAGGTGAGTTAAAGTCAGGAGGAGAGGGGGGAAAGTGAGCGTGCGTGCCGCGTTAGAAACAAAACAAAAAGTCTGTGACATTGTTAAAGTGACAACACGGTGAGACAAGTGCAGCTTTATTAGTTAAAACACGTCTCTAGTGTGACATATTCTCTTACAGAGGCGCTGCGTTTGTGTGAATGAGGGAAACATTTAATTTTATCTCGTTGTTAAGGCTTGTCCATCTTTGCCGGTGAGCTGGTCATTAAAAATCCGAGACGACATGAAGGTGCGTGTGCTCACGGTGCAACCTTGTCAACACACGACACTACCTTCTAATAATGGAGGTGTTTGCTTTATTTTCCTTCCTCTTTATCACTTAAATATCACTACTAACATTCATACTTTTGCCTTGAAATGTATTCTGTGGTTACTGGGCAGCACGGCTGATTATAATGGGCAGTTCAAATCGACCCCGACTTGCCATAGCCTACTTTTGAAGCAGATATAATGTCCCTGACCTACACCAAGTGCGCGGGCAGCTGAGCAGAGCAAAGCGAGGAGAAACACTATAGCAATTATTGACAGTCTGAAGCCACGGGGAAAGCCCAGCACTGCTTACACTAATGCTTCCCCGGGCTTTTCCACTATCGATGTTACTCCAGCCAGCAGATTTAATTTAATAATGATAATGACAACATAATTTTTTGATGTATTACCCGGTCGACGATGAAACGTGTGCTGTGTGTGTGTGTCTGTGTGTGTATGTGTGCTTTTTTATATGTGCACCACTTCAGCATGAATTTAATTAAGATATGGGCTGTGGATTAAATTGTGCGCCCCCGAGTTTGTACAAGATTGACACAACAGTGTTTGTCTTGCTCAGTGAAGGTGGTAAAACGCTCATAATGTAATAGTCCGGGGCTGCTGGGAAAACCCAAGAGGTCTGCACACGCTGACTGGCAGCTACACATATCATAGCTGTCATCATTTGGAGGCTATAGTAGGATGATTTGCTAAATACACTCCTGACATTACCATTTCACTCAGTGCAGAAATGTTAGGGTCAGAATAGATTTCCATCATGTGGATAGCGAGTGGAGAGCCCCAGTGAGGAATATTAAGTGTTATCTAGGATGTACAGGGATATGATTGCCTCTTACTGAGATTTCCCTGCAAGCTCCCACTGCTTCACGATTATCAGCATTTGATAAAGCGCACATGCAAGTCTGCTCTAGTCGGCCCGGATTTGTGAATTTAAACAGAACAGGCCGTCTTGAAATAGATCGTCTGTGAAGCTGAAACTGTATCTGTGTGGTTTTCTAAGTCATTGTATTACGTGTAAACAAGTACAGGACAAGAGGAGAGATAAATCTATGAAACATCACCTTTGAAGTTGTTCCATTAATTATGAGTAATCACATGTAAGGAGGTCATAATGCAGCAGAGGCAGGAATGTAATCAAGCATGTGGTTAACTCATATTATCTGCATATTCATCACTTTAATGTTGTATATTGTTGAGAATTAGCAGCAAGAATTACCATTTATTTATTCAGCTCATTGGACAATTCAATTTTCTTTATGCCACGCTGAATTCCAGCCCAGCATCCTGAGGAAATATCCAACGTTTGAGGATCAAAAGGAGCTGATGAAAAAAAAAAAAAAACCCTCGGCTTAATTGTGTTTCACAAAACTGTCCGTGAATACTAACAAGTGCTGCGCCACAGACTGATGACGTGGTTCCTCAGGTTCATGCCTTTGAAGCGTATTTGCTACTTTCCATTCAACTTCTGAAGATGTGCATGCCTAACTTAAGGCTCTTACAATTTTCACTTCAACAAGCCATTGGCAAATTGTATGCGAGTTGGCAGACCTATTGATTGATAGAAAAACTTTTCCATTCATACTTTCATCACTGCTGGAATGTTTTGATGACGGGCGGGCCGTGACTGTTTGTTTCACTGGCCCTTATCTGTGGGAATCTGATGCCACAGATGATTGTTTGACATGCAGCCACAAATCTGCCCTGGACTGAGCCCAAATCTAAACTTCCAGGAGTGGGCTATAACTGCCACATTTTCTGTCCACAAAGAAATCAATTTCCTGTTGCTGAATAGATGGAATCTCCCCCATGGAAATACAAGTGGGCATAAATTTTCTTGGCATGAACTGAACATTGTTAGAGATTGCACAGCAGTCGAACAACAAGGGGATAAATTAAATAACGAGTAATGAAATATACTCAGTGGAGAACCTGGCAGGCGTTGTGGTCACATATTGCAGGCGGCAGCAGCACTGCTGTCTCTGCGCGGCCAAACCCTACGTCAGTGCACGAAATGGCCAGTGAGCGAGTGAGCGTGAAGCCAACAACACATGGTGAGCAGTTTGAGCTGCATGGTTGGATACAGAATCAGTGCTGTGAGCTCCACTGAGTGCCAATAAATCATATTAAATGTACCTGTTCTGTTGTAGATAAAAGTCTTTAAATTCATGCTGAAGAATAAATCGAAGATGCCAACAAGGAGCGGCCCCATCTGACTGTTTTGACCAGCTGTTTAGCCAGAGTGAGACGTAACGCGAGATGGGTTTATGTTGCTTTTCTTATGACAACAGAACAGAAAACCAAACCTGGTGGGAATTCTGACACAATCTCTTTTCATCCTGTAGATTCTGTCGATATCTATTTTAGTACCGCACTCTTAGCCTCTCTGCTGTTTTATATATTACATGTCAAACAAGACAATGCGCTGATGTGACATGCTAAAAAAAGGGGTTAACATATAAATTTTTAAGCTTAGTGGCAAAGTGGAAAATCTGAGCAGTCCTTGATGGCCAGTGTAGTGTCCCTGCAGGATTAGGTGTCAGCAGCCTTCACAGGACAACAATGGCATCACTTTCTTTCCCACTTATGTGTTGTCAGCTTGAGTCAGTGAATGAGAGCCAAAGAGAGGTGCGAGATGTCTGTATGAAATCAGAAACGTCTTATTTGTGTCACATCCTCTCTGTTTTCTTCTTACTGATTGTTCTCAAGGCAGGAAGCTTTACACGTTCAACAGCAGAGGAAGTTTAAACTTGCCTACTGTACCATTCACACTCTGAAGTGACAGACAGAGACGAGCCTCAGTGTGCTGAGGGTTCGGGTAGAGCTCCACGGTGCAGAGGGGCTGTCTGTTTTTTGAGTGTGACACAGAGTTTATCCCATTTTTCAGCGCGACTTGGCAGCGTGCCGGCACGATGTTATTTCCGATCGTTCATTACACCTCTTGTATCAGTTACAGCATTATTACTGTGAGTGTAATGAATATTTTGAGGCATTAATGCAGAATTAAGTGGCATTTGCGTGTGTCTCCAATTAAAATGAGTGTTTTAGGTTTCTAAATATCCATTGGCTTTGTTGGGAGATTCTAAAAGGAAATTGGCTCAGCGCTGCGGAGCTTAATAAAGAGACGACTGTGAAAAGAAAACAAATCCTCTTCTGTCGATGTCGTGCGTACTGTAGTAGTAGATGTTGATTTTCGCAGCATCCTGTTTTATTTTCGTCATGAGGGCAGCCATTTGAGAGACTTGTTTTGTGAGAAGCTGTAATCCTTTAGACCAGGCTTTATCAGGGCCTCACGTATCTGTGTCCAGATTGCACGAGCGTGATTAAAGCGGGGAACAGCATGTTTCTTGGTTTGTGATGCCAGAATGGAGAGGAAAGAATGTACATGTGTCTTACAGATAAATGCTTTTTCATTTGATTGAATAAGTTGGTTTAAGGTCACTTTCCTGAGGTATAATTGAGTGGTAAGGTATTTTTAATGTTTCAGTTGCATCTGTTATCCTTTTCTCCTACAAATCCTCAGTTTAGCTCTCAGACAGTATCAGTTTCTCAATTCCTGCTGTGCGCAGGGACCATCTGCACCACCGCCCGCTTGGATGGCTCTGTTTACTACTTATTTTACTCTCTGAAACTCTGTGTTCCCTGCATGACCAAACACCAGTTCAAAAAACTTTTATCATAAAGTTTAGATGAAGACTGCAGCAACACTGAGAAGACACGTCTTTAAAAAGTCAGCAGGCATTGTTGAGCTACACTGCGTAATGTATCCTCTGCCAGCAGTATCGATATCTGGTGGCTGTATCATGTGTTTCTACCTCTGATGACAAGGCTGCCTCTTTGTGAACCCTGCTGTGCCCCCCCGCCTCGCCTCCGCCCCTTTGGCTCACAGCGCTACAGTTTCACCCACAGTGACTGAGGGACAGGAGCACTGGGTGCATACCAACTGTGCCTGGGAAGCTGAGCTGCTCATACTTTTTAAGAGCCAAATTAATTTGACTGTTGCAGCTTATTTGCCACGTTGTGATCGTTTTTTAAAGTGTTGCCTTAAGTAGTAAACGTGTTGGGTGTTTGAGCTTCTCTGTGCAGCATGATTCATGCGCAGAGTTTAACACTAGAATGCTGTTTTCACATTCATCTTCTGAAGAGGGGGTGTTGTGTCTCTGTGCCCACCTCAAAGTTGTAATCCTTAAGATTTCAGTCCTGGTTGATTTGGTGCCAGTTGGAGCTTTTAATGTGAAGCAGCAGTAGTGGGATGATCCATTTGCATTAGCAGTAACTTAAAACAGCTCTGACTCAGAGAGAAAAGTAGAGTGAACAGTAAAGAACAAATGTTGACCATAAATGGTCTCAAAAACTGGGTTTCATGAAAACAACTTTAAATCTGAGTGAACATGTGTATGTCAAACATGATTATGTGACCTCACAAGTAGTTTGGAAGTCAACCGTGGTCCAATATGCAACTTACAGGAGTGTGATGTGGAAACTTGAGACCTGTAGTGCGTAGATTTCATTTCAACACTTGGGGGCCACATATGAAACAGGGGTTTGAAGGTCCTTTGCCAGAAGCATCAAACACTTTTTTATGCACCAGTTTATGCCTTGTCTTCATCAGTTTATGGTAGAAATGTCCATAATTTTGTCAAAATAAAAGTCCGCTGCTACTTTCATGATTTTATTACGGGGGTACAAATGCACATGTTCTGTCCCCTGCGTCCCCTCCCCCTGAAACCTACACTCCAAGAGCTGACTTTACATTGCAGTACGAGACATATTGTGTGCAGCAGTTAAACCTCTGAAATAAGAAATATTGCATGAGGGAGAATTTCACTAAAGCCATATTAAAAGAATTTATCATTCAAAGCAGAGTATCTTTATATGTCGTTAGACTTTTTTTTTTCCTTCCTGATCCTGAATCCGATACCTGAACTTGTGTATCAGCTGATACCGAGTACTGATTAAATGAAAAGGTGTGCACCACTGACCCTGTAAGGATGTGAAGTGATTCCTATCATTGTTGTGCAGCGTGGCTCAGGTTAGACTAAAATATAAACAAATGCACACAGAGAATAAATGCCATAGAAATGACCAAATTGCTGGCATTTTGCTAACTTTACACCGTTTACGGGGAATGAATTCTTTGCCGCTCTAAAACAGTAGTTTCCAGAAAGAATATTCTGAGTCAACCAATAGTCGTCATTTAGGGCCATTAGTCGACTAGCTGCCGGCATGTTTATAACATTTATTTAATTATTAAATTATATATTTTGGGCGGGGCAACACGATGGTTTGAGTTGAAGGTGTGAGAAAGAATAGTATCAGTAACATTGTTAACACTGTGCTACATTACAGAGAAATACAAAACCGTACTAATGAACCTTCATTAATATAGGCCTATATTTTATCTACAAGTGCGCGTCACACACTGAGCGAGCCACCTGTTAATGACGTGTCAGCAAAGCAGTAATGATTGTACTAAGTGGCTAATGGGCATGTAGCTACCTACATGTTTCAGATGATACGTCATGTTTGTAGTCGACCAATGAAGATGAGTTTACATATCACCTTGGGTTCGTCCTTCGCCTTCTCAAAATGATCCCACACTTTGGATTCCTTCCTGACATGCTATTAACTAGCCTGTGAAATAACCGCAGGTATCAGCCCTGTAAATTAGGGGCCGTACGCATTCAGCATTTTGAACCACCTGAAAAAATGCAAGGTCAGGCGCTATGTGCTACTCTTGTGCCTTTTTTTGGGCCAGCTTTCAAGAACACAGCGACAGGTTACGTCTAAGGTTTCTAAGCAACCTTAACAAGCACTAACATGATCAACCTCTTTGTTTTAATCACAGACCGATATTTACAGAAGAAGGGAAAGATATCTGTCGGCTGTGATTGGTTGGTAACATGACTCCTGTTTGGTTGCACTTCCTGTGTCTGTCCTTTCAAATTTAAGTCCCACATGGTCCAGTCATATAGGTTTTGATTTATTTTGAGAAGGCACAGCTTCTAATAGAGTTTCATGTTTGTTTGTTTTGTTTTTTGTTTTTTTTCTGCAACTAAGCGACCAATGAAATCTTGCAGAGTAATGATCATTCTATTCGACTAACGTTTGGTCGACTGTTAGGGGGCAGCCCTACAACACAGCACGACTTGCTGTGTAGGTCTAGTATTAGAGCAGCAAAAAAAATGCTGACTTAAATACTGACTGATGGTATCGGTATCGGAACAACTCTGTTCATAAAAGACATATATCTCCTCTGTGTGTGAGACAGATTCAGCTTTTCTATAAAGTGTAACTGTATTTTGCAGGAGTTCAAGTGGGCCTCAGAGCTTGAGTTATTAAAGGGGCCCTCAATAACTGAAAAGGCCATAGGTTGGAGAGTGCGCCTATATGCTGAAGTTGACATAAGCGGTACTGTACTGTATCTACTGTGTGCCAAGACATTATGAGATTATATCCTGTATAAAATAAACACAGTGTCAGAGCATATTTGGTGCTTTTCATCTTGATTGAAATGTTGGATTCGAATTCGATACCATCCAAAGTGTTTCTCCTGAAGTCTGTTATAATTTGAAGTAACACAAGAGGTAATGCAAACAGTAACATAAGAGACAACTTTATTTAATTAAAGCCCGTATCTGGCTGACGGCTTCCTATCATTCCTACTGTTTTCTAACAGATACGCGAAGGCGCGGGAGTCATAGCTGCTCACTGGGTTTGTCAGTTTCTGCGGTGATTGCTGTGATAAGCATCAGAGCGGCACAGTATGGTGGAGCAGCTTAACAGTATCAGGACAGAAAGAAAAGGGCTCAGTGGGTGAAAAACACGGACTAATTGGGGACCCACAACAGCCAGCAGGTCATGACTTTGCAATTAATTTATAGTTTGCCCAAGCTGAATAAATGAACATTGAGTGGGAGAGGATAAAGATCTCCTTCTTTTACTCACGAGGCACTTAACTCCCAGCTATAGATTAGTTAATGCCCCTGCTGTCAGCCAGGACACGAAAAAAAAAAAGGCGCCCGCTATTGCACCTCGAGGCTGCTTTGCACCTGATAACTCATAGTCAGCATTAACTGTTTCTTTTGGTGCTCCTGTGTGTCCTAAAACATGTAAAAGACTTTATACGTTTTAATTACGCCTGGCTTGCAGATCTACTTTGTACAGATTTCCTGTCAGAGGGCTTTTTGGCTCTCTGCGAGGATTAAAACTCAAACATTAGATCACACACAGATCTAATTAGGTAGCAGATATATGCAGGGCTGTGGCTCCGCTGCTGGGATTGCGTGCATGATGTTATCGTTGTTTGTGTTGCCAACCTTATCCAGCTTGTTTGCTGCTGCCTTTCACTCTTAGACGCAGCAAGGGAGGGAGAGAGGGAGGGAGGAAGGTTCACAACAGAACATGATAGTGGAGATAAAGACAAGAAAAGGGAGGCAGCAGATTGGTGCGAGCCTGTCATACAAAGCAGACATACAGTGAAGGGGACGGAGGCTCACATTTTCATTCAGAGAGAGAGACACGGAATCGCCGTCTCGGTCACGGTGGCTTGTTGCTTCCGCCATGGGCGACTGGGCTTCTGTTTTTGTAACATTAATATCAACAATCATGGGAAAATTGCCCTGCAAATAACAGTCTGTTTTTCTCTATTTGACTGCACTATTTCAGTCTTGGCAGGTGCCACCTCATCCTGCTGGGTTCGGGCCTCTTTCCAGGGTCACCTGAGAAAGAAAAATTGACCCAGCAAGCACTCATTTGACTCCATGCACGCTTTACAAGGTGCCTCAGCTTCTAGACGATTTCCTGATTTTCTAATATTTGCAGGATTATCTGCACACACAAAGCCCGCCTGCGGTAATCCATTCTGTATATATGCGTCTGCTGTATGATAAGAATGTAGGCTGTGCCTTTCCACATTTCTCCTCTGAGAAAACACCTTTCTGTGTCTTTTCTTTTTCTGGTCTTACAGTCTGCGTAGCGTTTTCGCATTCCCTCTCGCCAAGTTTGCGCCTCATCTCAGTCTCCCACCTTCTTTGTACTCCTCCTCCTCCTCCCAAGCTTACTCACCCTAACACGCACACTCAAATTTTTTTTTTCTTTTCACTTAAATTTGACCTTCCAGGCTTCATATTCCATGACACCCTGTCTGTTTGCATCACTCTGATCCAACACCCCCACCGTTCTCTACGGACGTTATGTTGTCAGACCACATACCTGTAGAGGAATTCTGCCAATAGCGCTTTGCATCAAGGCAGTCAGGCAACAAGACGGTTATCACACAAGCCCCGTGGATTCCAGATTATATAATGGCCAAGTGGGCAAAATGAATTAAGCTTGTTATTTTGATAAGTGTTAAAGAGCGACCAGCCTGACATCCGAATTTAACAAGAGCGGGCGTCTGGCATCTGGTCTTCTCTGTCGCGACCCCGTGTGCGTGTTTCCTTTCTCTTGCTCTCTTTCTGTCTCTGTCTCACACCCTCGCAGAGGAGAGCATGTTTTTAACTTCAAAAGGAAGACACAATAATAAGTCTATAAATACTTATACATACAAGAGAGCATATTTGCAAGCCATTTAAGATTCCATCCCCACCACTCCAGCCCCCACCCCCCCTCCTCTTTCCATGCTTCCCTGTGCTATTTTTAATCATTTACAATATTATACAGTGAAAACTTCTTTCTGCATGATAGGAGCTTGGGATGACGCACATGGGAAGCTCAGGGCAGTGAGATCAAGTAAAACCTAATGCTCATCCAAGGGGAACTGTGCATAACACATGCATACTGTAGAGTGCTTACTGTAGAGCTGTAACTGTTTGATTACACACACACACACTCACACACACACACATACATGGCAGGAGCTCAAAGGTTAGAGATGCAGGCTGGTGATGAGGAGGGGTGCCAGTTTGAATCCCAGTCGAGAGAATCAGAACAGGGAAGCGAGAAACGCTGTCCTCTGTGAGCAAGGTGCCCTTGAATGAAGCACTTAGTCCACCATTGCTACTCAGTGGCCAACAGTGGAAGATTGTGGTTGGACTCAGCAGCTTCCAGCTGTGAATGCGTCAGATTGTATGACTGTTAAAGCAAGGCACAGATGAAAAAACAGGAAAACATGCAGGGTCAGTCAATCCTCCTCTGATAGTTTTGAAAAAAGGGACACACACACACACACACACAAACTGACTTCCTTTTTTTTCCCCAGATGTCTCCCTTATCTCTGTCATTTCTGTTATTTTGTTATTAAAGGTAATGGATCTAAAAATATGGCATGGCTCACCCAGTGGACTAACGAGAAAACAGCTCAATCAGAAAGCTTCGTCACTCCCTATGAGCCAGCAGTCTGATTCAGTTGAATGGCATGTAATGATGATTATTATGGCAGACACATGAATGCCATTTGATGTAACCCTGTGAACACTGTCCCATTCAGCCTTATCAGGCCAGCGTCTCTGGGTTCAGCGGTGGTTTTTTATCACTCAGACGCAGCACTGTTCTGCGTTCACACTCCAGATGACTGCACCGTTACAAAAATAACAGTTTTAGCGACTACAAAGCAAAGGAGTGAGGGTACAACGTTCTAATAATAATCCCGAGGTTAGATAGATTCATGTTGTCATTGTAAAATTAGTAGCTAGATTTCAACAAAGGCAAGTTTAAAATAGGCAAACAACAAGTCTTTTGTTTGATATGATCTCCTAATTTAGGTAACATGTGCGAGCTCTGTCGGAGAATGAAAACAGGATGTATAAATGGCAAGAGACAGTATTGTTGTTAAGAGATAGCGAATAAGGACTGAGTCTGACCATTAAAATCTGTATTTCTCTGAGACATTCACAGAGACACACATTTGTTCCTTCAGTCTGCACAAGACAAGATTCATCCTGAATTTCCTCTGAAACCTTCGGTGAACTTTAGCGTTATGTAATAACCAGTAGCAAGAAATGTTTTCTGTGAGATTCACTGTGGAGCAGACTGAAACAAAGTATCCCCGCTAATGCTTATCAGAAAGGGGACTCTTTGATCAGCCCACAAAAAGTAAAGTACAAGATGTTACTCGGGTCAGCAGAAGCTCAAGCAATCTTCAGTAAGAAACAATTTGCAATTTGCTTTGTTATCTTGAAAGATAAATCTGTTTACACTGGAGCTGTTAATTTACTTAAGATTTTTTTTCCTCATTTTCATTTTCTCCATTTTATTTCCAGTTTTTAATTGCTCAGGCTTGCCTTCTGAAATGAAATAAACTGAAGAGTGAGAGAGTTTAAAAAGAAATGAGCAGACATTTTGGGCAATATTTAGTCATTTTTATGAAGATCTTGTAAATTGGAGGATTAAAGTCGCCCTAATAAACATTTTTATATGGATCAAATGAAAGTGTGTATTGTAGGGCCGGGGGGTTTTGGCTACCAATTATTATAAAAAATAAGTTAATCAAGACAAAACTTGTGCTTATTGTGCTGCATTTCCGTTTTGCAATGATGCTCTTTTTTGTCTTGTGTTATGAATTCAGCGCACGCCTTTCTTTTACAGTGGTGCACTCTGTGTTTGAGTGTTCCTAAAAAGCGGCAAGAGAAACTTTTTGACTTATTCAAACCATCAGCAAAAATGCGAGAAGATAGACAACCATTGCCACACACTGGGCAATTTAAAATCACCAGTTGAACTAACCTGCCTGTCTTTCTTTGGACTGTGGGAGGAAGCCAGGGAACCCAGAGGAAACCCACACTAACACTGTGAGAGTAGCTCCAAACAGAGGGGCCCCAGTCAGCCAGCGTGTTTAAAGCCATTAGCTCTTGCTGTGATGCGATAGTGCTAACCACAGCACCACTGTGCCACCCCTTGATATGCCTCCGCGCCGATGATACCATTTTTTTTTTCGGGTTGTCTGTCATCCCATTCTTGAAGAACTCATCATGAGAATTTCTTCAAATTTGGCACAAATGTCCACATGGAATCAACAATGAGCCAATGTGATATGGTGGTCATAGGTCAAAGGTCAAGGTCACTGTGTCCTTGCATCCGTCTCATTCTCGTGAATGTGATTTCTCAAGAAAACCTTGAGGGAATTTTCATCAACTTTGGCACAAATGTTCACTTGGAGTTAACAATGAACTGATCAGACTTTGGTGGTCAAAGCTCACTGTGAGCTTGCGTTCATCTCATTTTCATCAATGTGATATCTCAAGAAGGCCTACAGGGAGTTTCCTCAAAGTTAGCACAAATGTTCACGTGAACTCAAGAATGAACTGATTAGAATTTGATGGTGGAAGGTCAAAGCTCACTGTGACCTCACAAAACATGTTTTGACCATAAATTAGTAATTCATATGTAATTATGGCAAAGTTTCACATGGATGTCTAAGAGAAATATAAGGATGAAATGAAGGTCAAAGATCACTCTCACTGTGACATCATAATACTCTGCCTAAAACACTTTGCGATTATTCAACATCATTATTCAGAAACATATGGGAAGACATCTTGGGTGCCCACCTTGAAACTGTGCTGATTGTATAGATCGTCTGTGCTGCTGGTGGGAAGATGTGTGTGAAGCATCCATGTTTTCACAGACATGGATGTGAACTGTAAGTGCAACTTGACTGGTGTGTGAGGGCATACAACCACAAGGCGGTCACTCTACTTTATTCTTTTAATAAATAAATATTCATTTCATTTATCTCATTAATTTTTAGGGATGGGAATCACCAGAGGACCCATGATACAATATTATCGTGATATTGCGATATGCTGATACAATATGTCGCAATATATTGCGATATCTTACCTTTTTTTCCAACTGCATCAAAGGAAAACTGTATCTGACTGTATCCAAGTCCTTCTTTCCTTCCATGTTAAAAGAAATCCCAAATAAGTCCAGGTGTTTCATTTAAACGCTGGCGGCGCATTTCTGATTTCTTAATCCGGTGCCTCCATCTTTGTTTTTAATGGACTTCCTGTCAAATGCCGCTGACTGAGACCTCTGCTGACCTCATCCGGAAAGAAACATCAGCACCATCTAGTGGACCGGAAAAGCAATTGATTTTAGTATTCTAGTTCCAACAATTTTATTAAAATGTGTATTTTCAGAAATTAATATTGTATATAATAAATGATCGATACTTGGTGTACATGTATTGACACAATACTGCCACGCAAAATATTGTGATACTATGCTGTACTGATTATTTGCCCCCTATTAATTTCCTATCAGTTTCTATTTGTTTTTCAGTTGAATTACATATGAAGTTCAAGAAAATCCACAGTTTAAAAGACATTTTAATTTCAGTAAATGCATGATGTTTCAAATTCAGTTGTATTCAATAATTGTGATCCTAATGCTGACCAAAATAAACGTGATTCAGATTTCTGCCATAGTGGGCAGCCTGAGTGTAATGTGAAAGATGTCATCTGTAGCGACAAACCCAGAGAGAGATATCAACTGCCTCAAAAGTTCACTTTTGCCCCATATAACTTTACAGCTGCAACTTTGCTGTTTTGATTTACGCCCACCACTCTCATCAGCGTTGTTTCCAGCAGCTGAGTCTTCAGTGTAAAAGGCTCTGATAAACCCACTGCACACTACCTGCTCAGCACCAGACGACAGACGGACAAAGTTAACGACTACCTGGTGTACTGTATATAGTGGAGCATTTAGCTGCTAACGAGACAGATATTTCCCTCAGGCACTCAAAGCGAACATTGGACCTACATTCTTCAGGTGGGCGCAAATGAAAGCTAATGTGGCTCTGTATTATCTGTATGTCAGTGTGTATATGGGCAATTGTGCGCTAACAGCCAATCCTATCACTAACTGCTTGTTTGAGAAAACAGCCATTCATCCATTTAATTCAGTCTAATCACCAATGAATATTTCCATTATTAGATCTCAATTATGCAGCCTGCATCCAATTTAATTTTTCTTTGTCTCTATTTTGCATCGCTTAAGACCACTTAGTTCAATATCCACTTTATATAACTGACTGTGTCATAAAGACTTGTATTGTTAAGGGCTCTTGTTGTGGATACAGGAGTGTCAGTGGCTCATACGCTTTGTTTTACCAGCAGAGTTATGAGAGAACAGTGATTTTTAAATAGCTTTTCAACAGCCTTTTTCAGCTACAACAAGTCACGCTTAGCAGTGCAGAGGTGTACACAAATTCTCAAGAGGCAGATTATGACACATTCTTCGTGGTCTGTCACGTTTGTAAAGTAATTAGTCGAGTCCTACGCCTTCCTCTAATGAGCTAGACCTTAGTGTGTGAGATTTCCTCATCACAGTATGCTTTCCTTTAATGACCCATAAACATGCTCTCTGTGATTATTGTCAAAATGAGTGTCTTTTGTCACACTTGCAGACACACTCACACATCGCTTGGGTTCATTCCAGCATTCTTTGGGTGCTGTCCAAGAGCAATAGGAAATTATGCAGTAGGAAGTTAGACGTTCAGTGCTCAGTGACCTAGTCGAAGCCTCCGTTTCTCCGATAATATGATAATTAACTCATGTGGCATGTAGTGTTATGAAGAAATAATCTGATGTATTTTATGGAAAATATTGCGCTGTGATAAAACTGTAGATGTGAGTGGATGTGGATGATATCATAGCTGCTCGGGGACATTTATTAAAACACTCTTTGCTGACTCTGCTGCCACAGTCGACCTAATATCTCATGAAATCAAATTTCAACTAGAAGCACTGTGTGTGATTCAGTGCCAGATTAGACTTTTTTTGTTTTGCTGTGGTTGCTGTTCACTGACATAAGTAGAGGAAGATGAGGCAAGTGGGGGTGGGGAGGTATTTGATCACATCAAGATAGTCAGTGATGGCAAATCACTGTTAAAATGATTTTTTAAATCTGTTTATATGTACTTATGAATAAGGGGTACTTATGAATAAGGGGTGACATTTGTGCATCGCAGGAGGGTCCTCTGTATCTGCTCTGAGCTCTAATGAAAGGATGGGAGGATTTGTTGATAGTGGTGCACAATGAGAGCATGTAAGGATGAGGTCATTAAGGATGGGATTTGAGAATTTATTTCCATTTAGAACTGGTCCCAAATTGTCTGGTTCCTCAGAGTGATTTAGCTCTGATGCTATCAGCCCCTCTATCAAGGCCTGTTCATCGCCCAAAATGACTTAAACTTGTATTAAGGGATCTTTATTCTGGATCTCCACAAAACAGAGCACAGAAAGACAGCAACGCCTGAGATAATCATGTTAGCATGTAACTGCTTACTTAAACATCCAGCAGACAGAGCAATATTATCATTTATCTAATTGGAGTTGTGTTTCTGATTCCAGATGGATCAAAGTGCAATATTTATCTTTTAGCTCTGTTTGGTCCACCAACCTGAGGGGGATTTATACTTGTGTGGCAGACCCTACGCCATAGCCTACGGTGTTGTGAACAGTGGTGGTGGAGGTTTCTGTGACGTGCTGTAAAGTTTAGGTGATTCAAAACACACCCAAAACACACATTAAACATGGCTTAACAGTGACAATTTCAAACACAAGTACACAAATCAGCTTCACTATAACTCACAGCATTCACAGACAAACACTTGTCTTTTGTTGGACACATTTTCCCCACAAATACAACATGCTAATGTTATTAGCACAAGCCTATGGCATTTTACATTGTATAAGTTAGCCTAGCGGTGAGCAGACTTTTCTCTACTCATATGAAACCAGGGACAACAGCAACATTTAACAAAGGTATCATTACAAAGTTCAGCTCCATTACAGCTCACAAGGTTCACTGACAAAACAACTGTCTCTTACTAAACACGTTTTCCAAACAAGTAGGAGATGCTAATGTTATTAGCACAAGCCTATGGCATTTTACATTGTATAAATTAGCCTAGCGACAAGTGGAGATTTCCTCCTCCTCAGCCAGGATAAATCACCCACATGACTTAAAATGCTATTTTTTGGAGGCTTTATTGTCCTTACAATTTATTATTTCTTATCTGTGAAATTTTGTTTCCACTGAGGGAAGTGGTTTCAGCTTACGAAAATAGACAGGAGGTCTGCATCGCCATGACGTGTTGTTACATTTCTGGGGAGGTGCATAGGGTACGGCGTAGGCTTCATGTGGACACAGAGCTTACGGCGTACGGACGGCATCGATTTGATGCAGATTTATAAATTCCGCCATAGTCTGTATCTTGCTAGATTTTTCAGTTTATCTAAGGGCCGGTTGTTAATTCAGCTGTGGCCAAAGTGCTGTAAAGCTGTGTTGATTCTCAGTGGGTTTGGTAGTACTAGCAACATGTACCTTTTATACAGTCATAGTTTGGTTCATTGCTCATATCAGATATCTAGATACCTTTAAACCAGGAAAAAACAACACGAGATAAACAAGATTTTCAAACATCCAAAATCTAAGATGAAGACTGTGCCCACCCTAACTGGAGAAAAACATAAAAATGCAGTGTTTTCCAGTATACCATTGCTATGCTTTGACATGTTGTGGTTTTGTACTCCATCCACCGTAGGGAGTGAAAGTGAAGGGATCGTGATTTAAGTGTCTCAAAGGAGTCACAAGACAACCTCTCCAGGCCAATGGTGGCGACAAGGATCACAGCAAGTGAGAACTGACTGTTCCAGATTGGGACAAAGATTTATATTGTAACATTAGTATTAACAGTGTTAACAATAAAGGCTAACTTTGATGAAGCTTGGAAGATAAAGTGGTTTAAAGGCTTTAACCATTGATTATATTCTCAATGAACAATAAATCAGCTGGGACTTTTTTCTGGTTTTTGATATGAAGAAGAAAAAGAACCAAATCCTGATATATATAAATTGCTCGAACAAATAAACATATGGCATTTTATTTTGATGAATTTTTAATTTAGAATCAAATTCGTGACAGCCCTAATGTTGATCCTGATCAGATCAGCTTCATAAAGCAAGTTAGTCTGAACTGGCAGCCATATCATGAGATCATCACAATACATCTGGAGTGGTGAGATAAGTGTGAGGCAAGCTGTTAAGTTGGCATTTTCACAACAACATACAATTACCTCTGACCCATGACCTTTTAGGGTCAAGGTTGTGTTAAAAAATCCTCTGCTAGATTTAATGTAACCAAAGTGGAGACTTCTGTGACACCAAATGGTTACGTCAGAACAGATTTCTCTTTTTCAGTCATCTTGGTATGTAGAAAGTTGGAAAGTTAACATGAACTGGTGTGGAGAGATGCATTGTGGGCCTTCAGGGAGATGGCGATGATGCTGCCAGACAATGTGAACATTTTTTCCTGCTGAGGGTGAAAAATGTTTGGAGAGCTATGCGTCAAATTGTGATGAAAGCAGAGTGTAAGAACCTGTCCTCCCCTTCTTTTGTAATTCAATTAGGCTTCAGAACGGGCCGCAGCAGATGCTGTCAATAATTCTGTGCCGAGGCTTAAATACAGTATCAGATCCAAAATGAGTAATTGATCATTCATTCATCATCTGCGTCCATTAATCCCACATGAGCTAAATCATCCTGTCAAGAGTCCAAATTACTGCCCTGCACTGTAATTGTAGGCCAGGTGTGTGTGTGCGTGTGTCTGCATGTGTGCCTGTCCCTGTCCCTGTAAGGACCCATTTGATATTCAGACTGAGGACATTTTTGCTAAATGAGGTCATTTTGACCGAGCCTCACTTCTTCACAATTGAGGGTAGACTAATATAATATGAATAAGAAGTTTAACTTTGGGTGAAGGGTTGAGGTTAGACATGTAGGGCTCGGGGTTCAGGGTGGGATTAGGGGCTAAAGAATGAACACAGTCAAGTCCCTGTGTGTGTGTCTGTGTGTCGTCTACGCATACACTTATGAATGCACTCTCAATAATTAGTCAGAAAAATGAGCCTTGTTATATGTATAACCTATGTAACCTGTATTAAATGATTTTATATGCCACTTGAAGGCATCACAACAAGCTGTAAATGCAACTTATAGAGGTGATATGGCAAAAATGTTTGCAAACACCCCCACTATTTACACACCCAACAGACGTCTTGTCTCTGGCCAAATATGGTTCTGGTTGGACGCCAGAAACTGCAACACAGTGATGAGGAAGACAGCCAGATGGTGACATTGTTTCCATGTCTAATAATGGTCCATTCAGACCCTCTGTAGGAAATGTTCATCATGTTATTAGCCACGAGAAAAGCAAATACGCAAATCTTTTTTAAATCTGACATTTTATTGGCAGTTTATTTGTTTGGTTGTCGAATAGCTGTGATCAGACGGCCACACTGTGACGTCTACTCCCAATCAAAGACAAGTATCAGGGTTCCCACGGTCATGAAAAACCTAGAAAAGTCATGGAGTTTCTAAAAAACATGGAAAGTTGTTGTAGAAGAATCATGGAATTTTGTTGCGGGCAATGAAATTGTTACAGTAACGTTCCATTGATAACCTTCCACGTAATGTAACAAAACAGGAAATTTGTTTTCTTTAGCTAACGACGGTAAGGTAATATGCACCATGTGTGATGTTATGTTTACCATCCCACATTTCTTCATTTTCTCCTCATGTTCCGTCCGTCTTTTCATGTATGCCAGGAAGCTAAAGCTAGCTTTGACTAGAGTTTGAATCTGATATGCTTGAAAAATGTGGGAATAGAGTGGGGCAAGAAAAAAGTATGAATATGGATGCTTGAAAAGCCATGGAAAAGATTTCAAATTTTGTCCATGAACATATGTGGGAACCCTGTAGTATTACTCGATGCCCATTTTTTAAATATAGAAAAGACATATGTGCCATTTATGTGTATCTACAACTAAATTATGTCATTGTGTGTCATTGTTTTAAGTCTGTGGTGTTTGTAAGAGCCAGAGTCTTTATCAAAGCTGCACATGGGAGAGGTGGCCATCAGGGCGTTTTGCCAGGAAATCAGGTGATGCAGTATTAAGAAAGAAAGTCATAGTAGATGAATAGGTAAAGAATAGGAATTTGATTCAGGAGACTGTGGTTCAACTCCCATGTGGTACACTATTTCTTACTATTTGATTGTATTTTGACGTTAAAACCAAAACAATAATCTAGGGCTGGGAGATATTTACCTCGATTGCAATTAATGAACAATTCTTTTGCTTTTGGTTTTTGCCGTCATAGTTCACTGACAAGGTGTGTACTGTAAATATGCTCAACTATTAAAGCGGGGATTTTTTTTTTTTTACAATGAAAGACTGCAAATGTTATCTTTTTGATTTTAAAATAATTGAAGTAAACGCACGGTGGTGCAGTGGTTAGCATTGTGAACTCACAGCAAAAGGATTCCCAGTTCGAATCTAGGGTGCGGGGTTTGAACTCAGGGTGAGGGAGGCCCTTCTGTGTGGAGTTTGCATGTTCTCCCTGTGTCAGCGTGGGTTTACTCCAGCTTCCTCCCACAGTCCAAAGACATGCAGGTTAATTGGTAACTAAATTACCCGTAGGTGTGAATGTGAGTGTGAATGGTTGTCTGTCTCTATGTGTCAGCCCTGTGATAGCCTGGACGACCTGTCCAGAGTGTACCCTGCCTCTCACCCAGTGTCAGTGTCTGGGATAGGCTCCAGCCCCCCATGACCCCTAACATGATAAGTGGTTTCGGAAAATAAATGAATGAATGAATGAATGAAGGACATGCACACAGATGAACTATTTTCTTGAATCTTTGTGTAGCTTCTGTAAATGCTTGTGTTCTCGAGAGCTGCTTTGTGGAGGCACTTGTTGCTGGGCGCTTGTCAGTCTCTTCCTTTTTGCTTTTTGAGTCATGCACTGTTCATATTTCGGTTACGTGATTGTGCTCCAAGTTCTGAAACAGATTGGTGGTATTACCTTTGGACGCTGAAGCTGTTTTTTCCGCAGTGTTTACATTTGATTTCTTTCTGTTCGGTATCGTCTTCACATAAAGCCAAAATGTGTCCGAAACGACAGGACATGACATTTCTCTTTGGTACAAGCTGCTCAAGTTGGAGTCGGTGTTTGAGTCTGCTCCATTTTGCTTACTGGATGGGGTGGAGTCACGTGACTACACACCCAGTAGTGCGTTTTTAAGGGGACAGTAAATAAACACACACAGAGGGGAAAGTATTAACAGAATTTTAAAAAAAAATAGTATTAGATTACATTGGTTAGAGGTTCTGAATGTCAGTTTTGATTAACTGTCCAGCCCTACAGTAATCTGTGGGTTCATCCCTGTCAGCATCCCCTTTACTACACATCAGTTGATCCACTGTGAATAGCCTGTAGCAATCTTGACTAATGCAGCTTGAAAATCTTCTATCAAGCAAAATTGCAACATTCTATAAGCCTCTCAAATATACAGGTTTTGTTGCCTGTCTTTTTTTTAAATATTACTATAAATTGAATAACTTTGGACTGTTGGTCAGACAAAAGAAGTTATTTGCAGACAACACTTTGGGCTCTGGGAACACCTGAGAGGTATTTTCACTGTTTTCTGACATTGTATAGACCAAACAATTACTTGCTTTATTGACCCTTTCATTGCTAGGGCAACAGCATGGTTCCTGTGGATGTCCTGTCAGCTAGCACTGCATTCACAAACATTCCAACGGGAAACACAAAGGATCCCATTTAAGATGTTTATGTTGTCAAGTTTGAAAAGGTCTATTGAAAAAAAGATACAGAGAGATTATTTTATCATGAAAATATGGATTAGTTGCAGTCCTGCTTATTTTTTCCACCAAATCCTTCAGCTTTAGCTCCCCAGCAAACACAACAACAGCATCAAACAGAGAGAATCTCAGATTCTTCAGGCCTGAAACAAATGGACCCTGAAGCATCTGACAGAAGTATAAAGTTGTACATACAGGGAGCGATGTCTCATGATAGCATTGGGCTTGTCTAGGTCCTCCTTTCTACCACCAGCTTGTTGATGTCATTGTTGCAGAACATGATGTCTATATGTGAGTCGTCACAGACTGAAAGAGAGACGGGTTTGTATGACAAGCGTGGGCGGGTGATTGATGTGTGTCTCCAGCTGCTCTACATGTTTACACATGATGCTTATTTTTCTGTGTAGTTACTGTGGGGTCCATGACACGTCTTTCCACATGCACATACAGTTTCTGTGTGCTTATGGTAGTGAGACTGTATATAGTCGCGCGCTGTATGTTTAAGTGAACTTTCGATCTTGTCAGTGTAATTATGATGGGAATGGCTGCACAGGATGTGATGCCGAGGTTGAGAGACACATGAATGTGGAAAATACGAGTGATGCAAAAAAAAGATAGTGGGTTTTTAATAGGGGGATTAGTGAGAATATGACAGTCTGGCTGCTCTGTATGTGACTTTGAAGCAGAGCTGTTACATGCAGTAAATAGGAAATTAGAGACTGTGTCCAAAGCTTATGCTCTGAGTGACACTCTGAAAAAAAAAATGGTAAGATAAGCCGTTAACCACAGCAATAAAATACGGCTCATCTGTTCAAAGCCCTCAAATTTATGGTATGTAAGTCTGAAAACACAGTCAAAAGATGACATTCAAAAAATGCAGGAAGAATTCCAACTATGGTATAAGGAGATTACATTGAGCTCTTTCAGGTCAATTGGGGTCAGATAGGATGAGGGAAATAACTGCTGCACAAACCAATCATATATAATAAAGCTCAACAGATGCTGAAGCTCTGGTATGACCTCAATTTTCCATGGGAACAGCAACAGTATATCAAAATATACAAAGGATTGTTGGCTTTAGGACAGTTACATAACTCATTGCATTACATATTCATCATCTAAAACTATCATACAATCCTCTCTCTTGCATATTATTCTGACAACCAGCACAGCAGTGGAGAATTTTATCATGGATATTAATTGCCGCTTCAGTTGTACTGCGACTATCGGTGCAGCTCACTGCATGGTAACCAGTATAGCTATTAATGTAGGCAGTGTCACTGATAGGTCAAGAGACACTTGTGAGCATGCTCTTCCCTTTTATGTGAAATGAAATGCACATTTACATTCTAAGAAAATCTCAGTGAAGTAATACACATCGTTACAGAGGCAAGACCAAATGATGGATAAAGCTGACGGAGCAGTCGCGGAGCTTCATGGTCAGCTACCCTGCTTTGGGGTTTTTCCATCTCCTGTCTGAAGTTGACCTGGCAGCTCTGCAGAGCTCTTAAAGCTCCGTGGCTGGCCTCTGGGCACATCACAGCATTTCTGCCTTTTGTCTAAACCCAGCGTTCTTATCCAGGTACCGAACTTTGGCACAGATCGATTAACATAAATCTGTGCTCAGTAGTCCTCACATAATTTGGTCGGTACCCTTTAAAGTACAGAGTTCAGTACCCAACCCTACTGGGAAGGCAGCAGAACAAGCCGTAAACACAACATTGATTTGTTATCCTACAGCCATTAAAGCTCAATTATTTGGCTATACGTTTTTTGCAGGCTAGTGCAGGCACCTCTTGCGCATGCAGGCATATTACTGCGGCAGATTATGCGTGGAATGTAATTTTACATATGCATGTTGGGAATGGAGCTGTCCACAAATCCTACCTTCTGGCTTTGATGTCCAGTCAAACTTCTGCAGCATCTGCGGTGCCTGGCACATAGTCCCATTTTTTCAGGGGGTGCGCAGGACATCTCTGCAGCTCTCTGCAAGCCTCGCAAACTGTCTCTCATTCTGGGCAAACTTTTCCGCAGAACTATAAACTACGCATGAGATCGTTGTCATGAAGGTGTTAGAGAACAGTTGCCATTTTCAACGAGCTAGTGCACAGACAGAAACTTAGCTCCGCTGTGTGATTAGAAATTGGGGAGCAGGATCACTTGTTGACTGTAGCTTATCCACCTTGTTCCTAGCCCCCTTGATCCCTTGCGCGAATTATGTGCGTGACTTCCGGTGTTGAACTAAAAACAGGCGATTTCCAAGTGGTAACAGTTTGTTGGCAGTCCCCAATTTTCTTTCAAAGAGCATTTAGGAAATAAAACTTGGAGCACACCACCTGTTATAGCTCAAACGGGATTATGTGATCACACCTCTGCCATCTCTGCTAGCCATCTGAAAGCATTTGTTTTTTTTTCCTTTTCAACAGAGTACGCTAGCAATTAGCTCGCCTTGCTCTGTTGAAATCTTGTTAACTTTAACCTGGCCCGAGCTAGCTTAAGGTAAACATCTGCTCCTCTAAAGACGATTTCTGATTTCTGATGACTTATTAAGAGATACTAACACATTCGGGAAACATTTAACATAATTCAGTATTAACTGGAGCTCTATGTAAAGTGACTTAATGTGATGTTTCCCAGCTAATCCTCCACTCATATGTGTTAACAACACAGTTTACATGTTTGTTTTTTTTAACTTCTTATTTATTAAAAACTGTTCTGAGCAAAACGTGATGCTGAATTTAGCAGCGGACTTCAGTAATAGTAATATAAAGTGGTAGTCAACTGTACTACAGTTGACTGCATGTCATCTACAGTGACTGCTGTGAGAAACAAGGTTGATGAAAACAGCGAGACAGCAACCAAAACAACAGACTGAAAGATGCTGAAAACGCTCCGCAGAGCTTAGGGAAAGGTTTGGGTTTGGGTGATAATTCTCTGTGGGTTTGTCACTACAAGCATCACCTTTTCAGAGCATATTGATTAGTGCAGTTTTGAGGCCCAAAAAAAAAAATGAAAGCTTGTCATCATGGTGGCTATCCAAGCTGTGGCGACAGATGGCTCTGAGGTGCTGGTGAAAACACTGGATTCATGGTTTCTAATATCAAGCTGCAAGTCTTTCACCCAAAACAAGATCCTGAAATTGTACAGCAGCTGTCGTGAGAAAGTGGAGCAAGCGGCAAACACACACACACACACACACGCAGACACACACACACACACACACACACACACAGATACACACACAGCATCAGCTGTGCAGTGTGATAAGCTCTGAACTTCCACCATGTATCAGACTTTCCCCCACGACCAATATAAAGTATATTAATAGTTAACTGAAAATAACTTGAACTCCTACCATAAATATTTACTATTACTGTATTTAAATCACATTTCATGGTGATATATTGTATATAATTACTCAAATATACAGAATATATGACTGTATAAATTCTGATCATACTTTCCAGTCTGATATGCAGCTGTTCTGCAGTGGTGTTTTTTATGACGTGAACAAGTTCACTGTCAGTTCAGGAAGTACTGTGAGGTTCAGTTGGAACAGTGAACAATAAGGGTGTGGAGGTCATCGAGGTTGATGGGCGTTCATAAGCTGTACAAATGTTTGGTCTTTGATATCTGTGCAGGTTCTCTTCCCGTCTCTTACCAGTACTTAATTTAATTATGACCATTTTTCCCCCATTTCAGGAAGCAATTCAGGGAGACTCCCCTCTCTTTATAATTTCATGTTCATTTTATTTCTAATTAACCGAATTATATTAAGATAATGCTTTAATTTAGTTGTCAGTGCTTTTAAAGTGAGTCCAACAAGAGAACCACCCTTTGATTAAAGCCACTGTGAATGTTAAGACATGGAGGGAAAAGGACATGTTTCTTTAGCATGCAACACAATTTGGCTTTGGATATAAAGAAAACAAAAAAAAAGAAAACAAGTATTTCACATCTTATGGCTTATGTTAATTTGGTAGCTGTTGAAATTTTGTTCATCATTTCTGTGAGCGCTAGAGTTAAGATGAGTTAAGACCATTTAAAATCTACAGTACAGTACATAATGTTGGAATTTTTAACAGAAACATTCTGCGTGGATTTTACTGTAGCTTAGTTTGGCTTTTTATTGTAAAATAACCTCAGTAACCTTGACGCATGATGAGTGTGCTCATTTCATAATGAGTGGCAGTAACTCCTCATTAAATACTTGCTTTCCAGGGACCTAAATGACTTAAATGGGATCAATCCAATCTTCTGACAGGATCAAGCTGCTTGGTAATTGCAAATGGGAATCCAAGCCACCCTGTAATTGGTTGCTGCGAATTCATGTGTATGTGTGTGTGTGTGTGTGAGAGAGAGAGACTGTAATAATGTGAGTGGTTGAAGGAGGCCGTGTGCCAATATGACCTGTTCACTTAGTTTTTTAACACTCTTGACAAACATCTATTGATTTCAGTCACAACAGTCATTTGATTGTCAGTTTCAGTCGACTTTTACTTGAAACATTGTATAGGATTTAATATAGTTTTGTGTTGTTGTGCCTTAACACTTTCACTGCTGGCTTGGATACATTTATGTCATTTTATGCAATGAGAGAAAGATGAAGTGACTCAGTGCCTGGATGGCGAGATATTTCACCAGATTGTCACAGTAAATAAAAATGCAACACAGTAACAAGACATTTCATACACTGCACACACATACTGCGGAACTTTAATTGCACTTTCAGCCTGTGCTGGACTGTTCTAATGAGTCAGCTGTCCCATCACTCTGTCGCTGTGAGTACAGACCTCCGTCTGCAGTGTGGTTCATACACTTCACTGATGAAGCAGATAATTACACAGTAACATTGGACCTCATGAGCAAAGAAAGTACTTATATTGCATCAAACCTTAACCCCCACCACTAAAAACCCCCCGGGCTGCTACCACCATAAATAGAATCAAATTCTAAAACACTGCAATCCAGAGAACAACATGCCAGGGGGAAGTTAACAGCACAGTGGTGAAAAAAATAGAAGCTCAGAGAGCTATTGTGACAGTAGCAGTGGTACCTTACTAGTATGTTCGCCATCAGCTCACAAGCTCTAGGCTAGCACTTCCATCACCAAGGCTGTGTCTGCAATCACTCACTCATTCACTACTCCCTACTCACTATAGAGGGAGATCTATAAGACTATTGAGCTCACCCACAACATGAAATTAATTATGTCATTGCTTTTGCACAATTGAAACACATTGACAGTGGCTGGTGAAGTATCCGTAACAAATACTGACTTGTGTATTTGTAATAAAAATATGAAATAATACTGAGCATATTTTCCCAAATTTAATAAATACCGCTCACATTAAACATATTAGTAACGTTACACTATCAGACAGACAAAGGCAGAGAGAGCAACGCGATTGCAACCTGTCCTACCAATGCAAGTTATTTTCCGTGTAATCTCCGTTGTATTGAAGTTTGTTTTACCGGTCAGTCATGTAATAACTTGTGAACTGAATGTATAACGTTATGCATTATGCCATTGCAGCACAAACCAGAGCTAGTAGCGACCTAGCTTGCTAACATTAGCAAGCATTGTTAGCCCTACTCTGTACAGTAAGCACTTGAGAAGATCAGTAGCTGATTTATTTTTATCTCTTCAGGGAGCAACAACTGTATGTTTAATTGACAGTTTATTACATGGCAAAGAAAGTGTTAAAATAAACTTTAGCATATCATTATAAGTTAAACATGTATAGCAAGTTGGCAATTTTCCTTTGGGTTAGGGTTAGGGTTCCCTTTGGCAATGCATGATGGGATATTGCTTGGTGAGAGACCATTGTTGCACACTACTTTTCAGGGCGCATGGTGGGATACTTTGAGTTCACTATATACAATAATTCCCACTATACGTTTGGACAGCACTACAAAATGGCGAACTCAGTGTATAGTAATAGTAGTAGTGAGGGATTTCGGACACAGCCCAAGACTCTAGCACCACCTATTTTTTCTGAAGGCACATGAATGAATGTTGCTGTATCACTTTCTGGTACGACAGGGGTCAAGGCTACCACAGTCATCATCTTTGCTGTGAACTGTTACTATGGCAACAAGAAAGTTATCCACCTGTATGCAGTGTTTACAGCTGACTGAACATTTGTCCAGTTTTGTCACAGTTAGCTATGAAATTGTTTTATTTTCTATACTGGAACACATTTAGTTGCTGTTCCCTTTCATAAAGTATCTCCCTTTAAACTATTAATGTGTGTTTTGACTTAACTGTAAACGTGTCAGGTCACATGGCCGCAAACTAGATCAGATATACTGTACCACAATAGTGTCAGGCTTCAGGTTATCATTTCAGCCATCAAACATGACTCTGTGTAATATTATAAGTCTTGAGGCTCTTTGTTGTCCTACACAAACCTGCTGGAGTCCCAGCACAACTACGACTATAATCGGATGTTTCGACACCCTCCATGTGACCGTTGGCAGACAGTACCTCTGTTCATGCATACAGTAGCCCTCTGTCCGCAGAGCTGAATGTGTATACGCTTGCGTAACTGACATGACTTTTGTTGTCTTTCTCACCAATTTTCACTTTGTCTTTGGGAAATGAAGCAATATCTGGAAATGAAGACTCAGACGAGGTTTGCGTTTTGTATCAGTCCCCGGTTGAGTTGAAGATTAAATCTGCTGAAGCATACATTAGGAAAACAATTACTGTGGCAAGCAGGCAAATAATCAGCGCTGCAAATTTGGGCTGTGCTGCTGTATGAACTGTAGATTAAATTGTCACAGGGGATTGTAGCTTTTTTTTTCAAAGAGGCAGGTAAAGCACAATCAATGCTTTTGTGTGTGGAGAGCTACAGATAGAAAAAGAAGCAGTTGTCACCAAAACACTGTACTCAACCATCTCCTTTGTGTCCTAGTTGAACTTTAAGTCTGTCTCCCCCTATCTGGGTCAGTCCATCAGCCCCCTGCCACGCTGCGCACTGGTCTGCCTTTCAGACAGATACTACTACTCAGACTTGAATCACCTGTGGAACACTGCGGCAGGATGGAGGGGAGATTTTTGTGAGTAGGACAGGTGGGATAAGAAAAGCTTCAAAAATCTGTTTTCAGCAGATAGTTTGTCTGTATTTTGTTCAATCATGCACTGCCTTCATCTTGCTCTTTGTGTGTTTGAAGGGATTTTCACACAGGAAATTCATACACAACTGCTTGCCTTTATTTAGGTGATAGAAACGTGTGCATGCTTCTGTATTTGTCCGACTTTCAACAATGACGCTTTTACAATTTTCAAACACAATTTAGTTTTGAGAAATGGTGCTATGTGAAGGAAACGTGCTTTCAAGGTTAAGCCAGGCTTCACAAAACAGTATCGTGACTGTATGTGTCATTGCACAAAAAAATGTTAGAAAAATGGAGAAAGTCTAAAATCATGGATTTACTGCAGCATGGTAAGAATACAGTGTTTCTGATGCCCTAGTTATTGTCGTAATTCCCTGCAATCAGCTAACGCAAGTGCTGTAAGGTTATCAAAAAGTTTAAATTAATTATATTAACAACTAATTAACAAATGAAGTATAAGGTTAATTTGTTCAAACGAAATCCACTGAGCCCAATCCTAAACTACTAATTAATGTTGTTTGATTATCAGCAGTTCCTCCATCTGTGGTGTTCAATCCAAAATGCCTCCTCACATTACTTATTAGATGGCTTGTTTGGTGTCATGATTAGCTGTTTAGCATTTTGCAATAGCTGAATAACTCTTTCAATACCACAAGGAAAAACTGTCAATGAGAAATGAATGAGAAAATTTGTATCAAGAAAAGTGTAACAAAGCTATAACATGACAGCAATGACTAATTTATTTAAATATTTCTTTCAAATATATACTTATTTATTTATTTTTCCCGCAGTCAGACTCCATAGACAGCCCTGAACACGTCAAAGCATTTTAAAATTACAGTTAACATTTACCTTGCATGCCAAGATAGAGAATATTTATCTTTCCTTGACCTTTTAACCAGAAAGAATTACATTGTCATTTGTCATTTTTAGTCATGTAGGATTATGATTTTGAGATGACAATGTCGTTCTGACGGTCCATCACCTATGATCTAAACTGAAATATCTTAGATGGATTGTCATGAGACATTCATGGTCTCCAGAGGACGATTCCTTATGACTTGATGATCCCCTGACTTTTCCCTTAGCTCCACCAACAGGTCAAAGTTTTCACTTATCCTTTTAAATAATCTGAACATCTATGAATTGGCACAGAATTCAGCACAGACATTCATGGTTCCCTGATAATAAATCCATATGACTTTGGCAATCAAGCTTTTTCGTAGCGTCACAATTAGCTTGACATTTGTGATTTTGAGTGAAATATTTCAACGACCATTGGATGGGTTGTCATTAAACTTAGTTCAGATATTCATGTTCGCCTCAGGATGATTTTCTGGTGATGCCTTGACTTTTCGTCCAGTGCAGCCATCAGGTCAAAGTTCCCTTTTGTCCAACACTTTGGTTTAAGAACAAATAACTGCAAAACTACTAACTCTCTCATCAGCCTCATCTTGCTTTGTTTGTATTGCTAATTAGCAGATGCGAATGCAAGACAGTGAACATGCTTATACCAGCTTAACATCAACATGTTAGCATTGTCACTGTGAGCATGTTAGCACGCTGACATTGGCATTTAGCTTAAAGCACAGCCTCTTAGCATGCTGCTGTCATGGCTGTACTCTTCATCTTGCTGACAAATTACTTAAGGCAATTTTTGCTTTCAGCATATTTTGCTTTATTTTTTTTAATCAGCTAATATAAATAATCAAAACCTTGATTCGTTAAGGAATCATTTAGTTTATTAAAATGTCAGAAAATAGTGAAACTGTCTTATCACAAGTTCCAAGAACCCTGGCGTCGAATTCAAATGTCTTTTTTGTCTGAGCAACAGTCCAAACCCTTAGGATTTTTATGTTATTATTCTTGAAGCCTATGAAAAACAGAAAAAAACTAACATTTAAGAAGCTTGACAATTTGCCATATCTTCTCCAAGAATTAGTTAAGCAACCAGTGGATTAATTGACCAATTGTTTCAGCACTAATAAGAACAGTAACCAAAAGGCAGAATCAATAAACTGTAAAGAAAACCCAAACCTATTGATTTTGCCACCAATTGATCCCAAGCCCTCAGTCACATTGTTCACCAACATTAGAACATAATTACCTGCCCTAGGAGGACTGGAAAATCAAAAATCTCCCTGAAGTAATGGTGTTTTTACCTTTTACAGGATATTAAGAAGCATGTAGATCAAATATACTGAACCTGTCAGTCTCACCAGAGTGATGATCATTTAAGTGCGCAAGAGATTGTGCAGCAAAATGGCATTTATTTGATAACCATAACTAAAACATCACAGTGTCTCTGAACAATGATTACTCTGATGAATCTGCTACAGCAGTCTCATGTACTGCAAATGGGCTAAAACGTGACTTCAGAGGACCCGCGTCATTCACATGTCCTCGGTATGCAAGGGGTTAAAGTCACTCTGGAGAGTAGCGTCAGCAAAATAACCCGCACCTGCCACATTAGCGACAGAACTCAGCAGAAAAACCTTTATTCAAACAGCACTTAGCTTCAGATGGGTGTTTCTGCAGGCATTGTCCTACTTTATGTCCTCTGTTTGTAATCTTGGATGGTAAAAAGAAGACAGAATATGCTACACTGCATACAAATGGATTTTAGTTTTTCTCTACTTCACAACAGATGCTGTAGCTGAACCACAGAGTGTGGCTCACTGGGGAGCAGCTGGAGTACTGTAAATCTTAGCAGCACCAGCAGCTACACGAGCTGTGGCCACATGGTTCACCCTACCCACAGCTCCTCAGGGGATCTAAAGTACAGTATATCCCAACGCATTGACCTGATGTTCATCAAGATCAGTGTGATGGAAAGAATGTTTGTACATATATGACAATACTGGTGTTCAGCACAGATATCCGAGCTGCAAATGTTAATTTTCATGCCTGGCCTGACAAACAGGTTAATTTTTGATATCTTGTTTTGCCACTAGTTCATGACACATGAAGACTGTGTAATCAGATTGACAACATGACATTGGACAACTTGTCTAGGGGGCTTTATCTGGAAGACGTGACTGGACCTGTCAGGCTGTGTCAGGCCACCAGCTGTGGGGGCCTGGCTGACATCCAGTGTGACACCACCCGTGGTGTTTTGTCATCTCTGCTCCCTGACCAGAGAAAGTAAGTGTGGCGGACAGGTATTTTCACAACACATGATCCTCAAAATTGCAGCGGTGGCTGTAAGAAAGAAGCCCAGCAATTTGAGATTGAGACCGCTTAGTTAGGTTTTTTAAGGTACGTCGACAAGGTTGGCTAGTTAGGCAGTAAAACCTCACTGGATCTGAGATGTTGTGAAAATCTCACTCAAGTTGCTTCCCAGTGCTAACACCCACAGGACATCACAACACTGCCAATTAGATGAGGAGCTCATTAATCTTTCCTTAAATAAAGCAAAGACAAAATATTAAGTTGAGATCTGAATTGTGTAGCTGTTAACTGCCTTTGTCATTGGTGACAGACAATGCATGACTGTTTCAAAACTTGTAATGGATGAAAGACATTGTGTGCTAACCCAGTGTTGAGCGGTCTTGATCCCAAGACCATTCTCAAGACCAGTTCTTTAAGGTCTTGGGAATGGTACTTTTACTTGATCTTGTCTTGATCTCAGACGAAGAGGACTCAGGATTTTCAAGACCAGTCAAGATCACAACTATGAGGAAAAAAAGGACTGTTGAGTAAAAATATTTACACTGATTTCAGCTCTTTAGTGTTTGTTTGTATTTGTTTGCTTATAGAAAGCAAAGGGACATTTCCATACATAAATCAATCTCTGCATTGCCTTTTGATTATTTTATGAAGACATTTCTCACGGTACACTTACATATACACAAATACTGTGTGTGTGACGATAAAAGAGGCAAGTGAAGAGGCATTTACATTTGTTTTCAGTGGTTATTGTTATGGGAATGTGGATCTTTTAGAATAATTTAAGTCTGTGGTATGCACGTTCCCTTTTTTATATGTGTTATGCATTATTGGACTCACACTGGTGTAGTTTTGGTCTTGATTTGGTCTCAATACACTGTGGTCTTGGTCATGACTTGAGCCCTGTTTCCACCAAACATTTTCGGTATGGTACCTTGAGGAACCACAAGTTAGCCCTCAGACGAAGTACCTAGACCCTAGCGTTTCCACTGCAAACAATAGTCTTAAATGTGGGCAGCGTTGTTGTCACTCACTGCTCCGTCAGCACTCACTGTATTTCCTTATCACCGGTGACACGGATGGAAGTCTGTACCTCGTTTATCGTCCACAGAACGAGGCTGCACGCTGACATTTTCAGAACAAAATAAAACAGGCTGCAGTGAAAGTCTGTCTAGATGAGATATTTTTTAAAAAAATCAGGCTTGTGCATTAAGGCCTTTTAAGGCAAGCTCGGGGGTTTAGTGTTGCCGGAGCCCACAGGAACAACGCTCTGCAACACTTTTTTTTTCCTCTGAGTGAGGATTAGAATATATGCCGTTCACATAACCTGGCAGAAATTAATATATAAATAAAAGCTTGAAGATCCACTCATTACTAAACGTGTATGTCATATAAAAACTAAAGTGATGGTCAAAGTTATTAGAGTGAAATTTAAGGTGTGTTGATTGATTCACGTCGTCAACTCATTCATTGAGTAGCAAAACAAGTTCATGTTGTACCTTAAAAGTCGCCAGCAGTCGGCCCAGTGAATTAAGTATTTTTAACTCCGACTACAGTTGCTGCAAGAGGCGGAAAAACATCCTTTCATTTTATAGTTACAATAATAAAACTCGGTGGTTACATAAGCCTCAAAACCAGCCACAACTCAGCCCTGAGCAGAGTGACCGTCCGCTATTGACCAATCAACAGACTGCAGTGTTCACAGCTCCACCTTTTAGTACCAGATCTGTGTGCTAGGTACCCCAACAGAGGGATGACCAAACATAGGGATGGTATGGAACAGTTACATTGGTACCATCCACAACTTTTCACAGTGGGAAAAAAAGCGTACCGAACTGAACTGTACTGTACTGCTCAGTGGAAACACGGCTTTTGTCTCTGTTTAGGTGGTCTTGACTACAACACTGGTGAGAGTACCTCAGAGGAATCTCCTACCCAATGGAAAAACTACATCTGTCTGATAAGAGAATCACATAGTGATTAACATGTCATGAGTCAGGAACCTTCAGTTCAAACACAGTCCTTCTTTAGCATCAGCAACAGCCGCTGTTTGTTTTAACTCTTGTGATTAAAAACAAGATTCTGACATTTAAATAATCTTCAGGCTACTTGCGCCTGGCTGCTTTATGAAACAGCCGTGGTGCTTGTTGGCGAACTGGAATCATGTTCGCATTGCATAATGCTGCTTTCCACTCTGCTGTTTCTGGTTGGTGCTTCCCTAGGAGAGAGGGCACTTGAGGTCAGTTTGTAAATCCCTTCTTTCCTTTGCCACACCAGGGTAGGAATAAACCACTTCTACCTAAATCCATGTCAAAAGTGCTTTCTTTTTTTTTTTTTACTATTTTCTCAGCAGCTGAAAATAAAATTCTCTATACAGTAATGGAGAGGGCTATTGACAGATTTTGTCTTCTAGCAAACATGTTTTATTATTAATGTACTGTATGCTCTGTGTGTTTGTGTACTCATCCTAGACTCTTGAAATAGCTTCTGTAAGAGAAGTGAGGAGATTAAACCTGCAGAGAGTCTCATCATCCACGCCTGTCACTGGCTTCATTCATAAACACAATATCCACAAATCCAATAGTGACCCAGGGACATAATCACTCAGCTTCTTCATCGGGCTGCCTCCATCTCTCTCTCTCTCTCTCTCTCTCTCTCTCTCTCTCTCTCTCTCTCTCTCTCTCTCTCTGTGTTTTTGTTCCACCCTCCCGTTCTCTACCTCTTCCTCTTTGGATTATTATTAATGCAGTTCAAGTAAAGTCCCAACATCACTGTTGTTGTTTTGTGTGCGTTTTGTCACATTTCTGTCTGCACACCCGGGAGCCGGCACGATAATCCGTTTGTTTTTTTTTTTTCTGTCATAGTGGTAGCTGGGAGATATTTTGAGCAAATTCCACAAGACCTCACTAAATGCCCCAACACTCAGTCCCAGACACACACAAGAAACACTTCATATCCTCTCATTCATCAAGGACTCATCTTTATTCAAGACTTTCGAATTTGTTGGCACAGTTAGTGATCACTGAATCATGTATGAGCACCTCAGTAATGATGACAGAAAATTCACAAGAATTATTTCTTAAAAGGGAAGAAAAGGTGCAGAAAGGTAAATCATTGAGGGCTCTGTGTTAACATCGCACTGGCAAAGATCAAAACAAAAGTAATTCTGGGTAATGGTGGCAAGGTCAACAAATATGTATCAGTGTATCTGTTCAACAAAGTGGACTAAAAGTTGGAAGGGTGTGCTCACAGTCCCTGTGTCATACTATCACCAAATGGAGATACTCGTCCAACTTGGAAAATGATTTTGTTCTTTGAGGTCCAGAGTGACAAGATGTAGCATCAGAAAACGTCTATTTTATGTTAGTGGAGATATTTACGAACATTCAGAGACTGATTATGTTTTAGATCCTTTCAGTTATATTTGTTTGTTCATCTGTGTGTCAAGTTTTCTGCTCGTAACATTGATACTTTTTTATTTTCAACAAAGTAATATTCGTAAAAACTGTCATGTTCAAATGCTGACTCTCTTGTAGGCTAAATTGAAAATTTGTAAAATAAAAGAGGAAGGAAGAGAGGAAGGGGACCAGAATGAGAAAGGAGTGAGTTACTAATTGTCTCAAGATTTTTCACTATGTGACCGGTGTGGCGTCACTCAGGATTGTTATAGAATTACATAAGGAGTACATTACCCAAGAGGATAACAGGTTAAACATTTGGATGTGTACCATACCTTTTTGTGCAGCAGTGTTTGTAGTTGATTTAACAAAAAAAAACTAAAAAAAAAAGTGCATTACCATGTGCAATACATACCAATATCAGTACTGGAAAAAAATCTCAGATACTGCCTAAAATGCTGGATTGGGTATTGGCGAGTATGTCAGTCTATGCACCTATTTGATACCATCCATTCATTATCGTAACCACTTATCCTCTTGGGGGTTGCGGGGGGGCTGGAGCCTATCCTAGCTGACTTTGGGGCGAGAGGGGGTACACCCTGGACAGGTCGCAAGACTATCGCAGGGCTGACACATAGAGACAGACAACCATTCATGCTCACATTCACAATTTAGAGTCACCAAATAACCTATCCCCAACTTGCAATCTCTTTGGACTGTGGCATGGGATTGAACCAGGAACACCTCTTGCTGTGAGGCAACAGTCCTAACCACTACACCACTATGCAGCCCCTATTTGATACCATGTAATTTAACAGTAAATGTCAGTTAACCCCTGAGGTCGGTTTCTTATTACTATTTTTAAAATACCTCCAGAGTGCTGTGGTCTAGAAGCTTACTTTAAATTGTCTTCTGTTTGTCTTCCGTTTTTATTAAGCTTCTTGACATGGAAGTAGATTTTTCTTTTTAACACACTTGCATTGGATCTTTACTTGGTATCGGCAGATTTGCCAGTTCCGGTATTGGTAATTGTATATGGAGGGGAAAAATGGTACTGGAACTTCTCTTGCACTTCACAATGGCACTTTGAAATTCCCGCCTGTTGGTTGTAGAGATTGGTTGTAGAGATTGGATCAACTTTAGGGGAGGTCTTTCATATTGCCTAAAAGCACTAACCGACAATATTGCTATAGTTGCATTAAACTTGTAGTTTTGTTGTGGCTCTAAAAGTATCCTTGGGTTAGAGAGTGTGCAATGAAAAGCTATACTTATCAGTCTTTTGTAGCTGGTGTTTTTTTCTGCCAAACATTCCATTTGCACCTACTGGGGAATCACCAAATCAATATCTAACTGTGGTTGCACTAAAAACAGACCTGAGTTTTGAGCACAAAAACACTTTTCAGCAAAATATAAACACCTCGTGCTTGGAACTGCCATCCCTTTATACTATATCTTCCATCTTGTGCAGAGCATTGGGTATGAAATACCAAAGCAACATTTCAGTACATCTCAAGGTCAGGAAAATACCCGCGTGACTTGTAGTACAGCTTGCACCAGATTTCGCACTGACATGAAAGTAGAGCTGTTTAGAATTGAAATTCATAGAATGAGATATGCATTTGACTCTACATGTAGTGTCATGTAATTAAAATTTACATATTCCTGACATATTGAAATGTATTCATATTCCTGGGATGGTTTTCCACACATTAACATACATTAAATTGTGCGTTCTGCAGATTGCTCTGCCAAGGGCGGCTTACTAAAAGCCTTACGTGCGCTTTCTGCACGTTCACACTGACCTCAGTAACTTTCCCCGAAAAGGTATGCAGTTAGACTTGACTTTTGACTGTGGGTAATGAAATGCCTAGTTCATTAGTGCAGTCAGGACATAAGGGCACAGTGGGTCGAGGCTGACGTATTCAGACTTGCTCCACCTGCTGCTGACCTTCAGCATATGCACAAAATAACTAATATGGAGCCTTAGAATCTTACAGGGGTGTGATGGATGGTGAAAGCGTGCATACACTCTATAACAGCTGCTCAAAATCTAAACTCAATGCCAACTTTGTCTCCACTGTTCAGATATTATCAGCGCTTGTTTCTGCCACTTTAAGAGGAATCAAATTCATGCAAAAAAAGTCATTAGTGTAACAGCAGCTTGCACCAGTTGGTAGACAGTTGTCTGCACAGATTGCCGGTAGGTGGATGTCTTAAAGGGATAAATTTTGCCAGAAATAAGCCAATAAGGCGTTCATGAGATGTTTAGTTAGGTCCATAATCAGATTAAAGTTTCAAAGTGATTTGCTGAGGGTTGACTTGCTGTTTTGAGAAATACATATTTTTTTAGACGACTTTGCAGGAAGAAAGTAATTCAAAACACAGTATGTAGACAAGGTTTGTTGAGTTTATTATTTCTAGGCTCGCACACAAGATCTGGATGATTATTCTGATCAAATAAATAAATAATGTTATTGATTTATTTATTTATACATATATGTTTTGTAGGAAAGTGGAATGTGAAAAAAATGTCCTCTGGCATAAATTCTATAGGAATAGCAATGATAATAGTCGATGATAAAAGAAGTCAGACACCAAATAGATCTGTGGTGAGATACAAAACAACTTATGTGTTGAGATTTCAAGAAAAATAGACCATACTTCAACAGTAAATGAACATTTTTTTGAGTAAAAACATCAATCATGAGGCTAACATATTCTATAGTGAGTATACTATATACCAAACTGAACAGCTGGGCAATGAGGGCCTCAGTCAGAGAGGTGACAAAGAATCCAAGGACCACTGACAGAAGTACAGAGTTTGTTGAGACAGCACATTTTGAATGACAACAGTCAGAGCAGCACTTGCTGGTCGACGTGTCAGAGTACTGAGAGACGTCACTGCCTGAAAAAGCAGCATGACTCTGAGAGCAAAACATTCGTCTGATACAATGAAAAATGTAACTCTGCAGCTTTAATCCGAAGGAGTCTGGAGGAAACAGACAGCTCACCACCAGTCTAACAACATCCCTGCCGTAAAGCGTGAAGGTGGCAGTCTCATGCTGTGGGTGCTCTTTTCAGCGCAGAGGGACACGGGACTTGTGAGGTCGGAGGAAGAGAGGCAGCCAAATGTGAAGCCCTGTGTTATAGTGACAGTTTGTGTTCCCACAGGACGGATACACAGTCAAGAGTCACTATGTTTATGGGTCCAAAGTCTCACTGATTAAATAAAGATCAGCTCTTGGCTTAGACTTAATTTGAGGTTAATGCACAATTTTGGGGAATAACCGTATAATTGTTTAGCTCTGTAGCTTGGCCAGTGTTTGTGTTGTGAGATGGAAGTGCAGGGGCAGCTGATTGGAGAGAGTAAAATACACACTGATTAGTGAGTGGCTTTAGAGTGGATATAATGAGT
The DNA here is from genome assembly GCA_019142605.1 of Cephalopholis sonnerati. Lineage (NCBI taxonomy): Eukaryota > Metazoa > Chordata > Actinopteri > Perciformes > Serranidae > Cephalopholis > Cephalopholis sonnerati. The sequence goes on along the minus strand of JAGQAX010000003.1, from coordinate 24,451,806 downwards.
GGAAAGTATTCATTTTATTTGACTGGAGGATGTGAACCTAGAGAGAGTAGCCTCTTGAATATTTCCCTGAGTTGATTTTTAAAATTTGTGAATGGTGAAGAGCCAAGAGGTGGAGCTTAAATAATTAGATGAAAGTAGTCAATGAACAAGAAGAAGCAGCAGATTTAAGAATAAAATAGTCTCCCCTGACTGCACTTACGCTAAGCTCCATATCAAATCACAGCCCTTCCATATCACTGCAGTGGCTTCAGGACAAGAAAGTGACAGTCCTGGTATGACCTAGTAAAAGCCAGGTCTTAAATCCCTTTGGAAAATCTGTGGAAAGACTTCAATATAGCTGCTCACAGACGCATCACTTTCAGCTTGACTGAACCGAAGTAACTGTGCTCTGAAAAAATGGGACCAAATCCTAATTCAGATGCTCCAGGCTGATACAGACTCAGAGGTGTTATTACTGCCAAAATTAATTTTCAAACGAGAGACTTGGGTGGTTCAAGCTAATATGGATGTGATGTCTGCATTTTATTTTAAGTACGTCTTAAAAAGCAAGTCAAAAAACATTTTTGTGATAGTCTCTCTAAACAAAATCACCATATTCCATTTAAGAGATTATTATGCTGCAACACCATAAACAGTGGAAAAAGTTGAGCTGGCTGGATACTGTCCAAATGCACTGTATATCTTTTCAGCCTGCCACTGAGTGTGTCAAAATTCATTGGGAACTACAGTGGGAGAAATGCTCAGATGGGCTTCACTTGTGGCTTAATCCTAACAGAAATTGGTTGAAAGTGTGGGATTGCAGAAATGGAAAAGGGACACAGCACCAGGCCATATCTCTCCTCGGGCCAAATGAAAACTCAGAGTGATGCGTCAATCACAGGACTAGTCACAGTGACAGAGACAGTGAGGGAGAGAGTCCAACAGCCAAAAGAGCCAGCTGCCTGTAGGCCTTTCATGACATGACCTTGTCAAGGTCAAGGCTGTTAATACTGAGTGACTTGAGTTTAAAATCCTGTAACAGGGTTGTTACAGTAAAGGAAAGCCAAGGGATGGAATAGGGGGGCACTTAATGATGACTGTTTGCGTTGTGTCAACACCTTTTTGAACATGGAAAATATGCTCTCATTTGGCAGTATGCATGAAGCTTCACTTACTGTAGCCAGCCATCATCTCTACACACACACACACACATACTCACTCACGGGGACTGTGCACTGACTTACATTCACTTCCTGGAGACTTAGTCAAACCTTTACTAGTTTATCTCAGGGTGTTTAACTTTTTGTCCACAAATGATAGTTGTGTCCCCATATTGTCACTAAGAGCTCACGGTCCCCACAATAGCATTAAGACAAGAAGACACATAAACACTTTTGCAAATTTATTCTAACCTTAAACCTGTGTTAATCAGGCAGCAACGTTCTCGCCAAAAACTGATTAAATGATTATTTGCAATGTGAAAAGGGCTCACTCGTGGTGACACAGCACAATAAATTACCACATGATGCAGCAGGTATCTTCAGCTCTTCTTTTAGCTCATTGTGTTGGTTGGTCTGCTATTTTATTGTTTTTGTTCCCTGGCACCTTTCTCAACAACATTGTTTCCAGTTACAGTAGGCAGCAAAAATAACCTGTTAAACCCACTGTATGCTACCTGCCCAGCCCAAAATATCAGATAGACAAAGTTAGCAACTAGCAGGTGAGCATAGTGGAGCATGCAGCTGCTAAAGTGCTAGATACTTTCCTTTGAAGTTGGTGGAGACAAAAAAACACAGCTAAAAGGAGAGTGAATATTGGACTTACACCAATTAGGTGTGATAAAAATACATCTCCAGTGAATGTTATTGTCCTCTGTGTCTGTTGGATGTGCAAGCAAGCAGCTAGTTGCTAACACGTGTTTGCTACAACAACCTTGTAAGGGGGTAATATGTAGGTGTTTACAGCTTGTTATGCTGCCTCCAGTTGGCCACAAAATAAACTATTGCTGCTTCATCACAACTAGGTAATTAAGTCCAACACTTACAGGCTATTAACCTTAATATTTTGTTTATGTCTTGTGCTTTACTACCTCACACATTGATCTACATGCACGCATGTGTACACGGAAGCCAAGAAAACACCGCAGGTTATGCTTAACTCTGAAATCGCCCCTGCAGCTGCACATTTTGGAAGAATGTCCTTACTTTCCTTACTCTCAAGGTCCTCACAAAGATAAATATGAAAGCGTGCACACACACTCAGTCACACAGATGCATAAAGTAAAGCTCTCTAGCTGTCACGGGATCTTGTGTCAACAGCAGGTGCACCTAATTCCCTATAGAGGGCAGCTGAATGACAGATATAAAAGGACAAAACTTAATTAATAGCCACACGTGATCCCTGGCAGTAGAATGGCTGGTATGTTGTATGGGAGATAACAGGCCACCGGGCTGATCAGCAGCGAGCTTCTAATGTTCAGGTGAGACTGACAGGTCCGCCTGCAGGTTGGGGGAGTGTGTCTGATACTGACAGACCAAATGTCAGCGCAAAAATGAAATTGCCTCTTGCACTGCGGTGATTGTAGAGATATACGATGCGCTTAGTTCCCATCTGACATGCAGTAAATGCATCTTGTCATCTGTGACAGGGTGTTGTCACATAGGCAACTGGATCTGGACTTGTCATTAGGCTCGTAATATGGTACTCACTACTATACATACAACACATTCCACTAATATATAAGTGACAGCTGTGAAAATGCTGTGTGGCTAGATGTTAGGATCCTCCAGCATCCACATGACAGGCCACTCAACGGTAAATAATGCTAAGATGCAGAGGTCTGTGTTATTAATTAAAACTGGGGACACAAAGCAGTGTGTCGCTACATTCACGAGAGGCTTTTCCCACAGAGAGTAATAAGACATTTGCTCTTTTGTCTCTTTCAAGTGCATGTCGTGTATTTCACTTGAAAGAGGTTGAGGATCACAGCCGCCGTCTGCCACCTCTCAGTGTGCAACAGTGTGTTCTCCAACAAGCCATGTCTAATTTTCGCCATCAGATTTGGAACAAAGAATACACTTGCGTGTCCTTGATTGCTGGTTGGCCCGTAGATCATGTCCTTGCCGGCAATTAGAAATATGCATTATTTAGTGACAGGGAGCCCCTCCTTTTCATTATTCACCAACATCAAAAGGTGACAATTGAATGCAAGTTGAAGTTCACGCACGCCAAATCACCGGGGGAAACTACCAAATGTGTTTATGCATTCACACGAGCGCATACACATAATACAAATTTTGCAGATGCATTCACTCTCAACATCTAGCCTTGAGGCCCTTTCCCTGTGGCTTATGTAATGAAGTAGCAACAAAAACAAATGAATGTCTCTAAAGGATTGTGCTGCTATTTTTTTTTTTGCATGTTTTAGCATATTTTCAAATCATTTATAGCCTACTTAAATTACTGCCAGCCTTTTTTCATTACCATAGCTTTTTGGATTTTCAAAAGGACTGTCCTTCCTGCCAGGCAGTTTTTGCTTTGCTCTTAAATGTCAGTGCTTTTTCAAAATGAAGAACCTTGAACCTTGATTTAGATCATCACATCAGTGTGATAGTTTTACATTTGTCAGAGTTATTGCTCTGTGACAAAGCAGTTAGCATCCACTTCATTGCCCAAATTAGATGTTTCTGGCTTAAAGATGAAGATGGCAGTAAACCTTAACCCAAGCTTGAAATTGTACCTTCAGAAAACACCTGGGTGACATTACATTGCAGATGGGTTTTTCTTGATATCCATGTTTTCTACTATGTCCTCTGTAGATTTTATAGCTTTCTCCATACTGAAACAAATGATTGCCAGAAAGGTGGGAAAAAGAAAATATGCTAGAACAAGCAAAATAGTGACACAGTCATTTTTTGAGGCAGATAATTCCAGAATCCTTCTGAATGAATAATTTGGCATTCCCTCAGCACAATCACTTACGCTCTCTTTGTCTTGTGTATTTGGATGACCAATCTGCTCTGCTTCTGTTGTCAATGACTCATGTGTCTTCCCTTGTCTCTCCTGTGGGTGTTCGTTTTGTCTGCAGGGAACATCTTTGTGGTGAGCCTGGCAGTGGCAGACCTTGTGGTGGCCATCTACCCGTACCCTCTGGTCCTCACCTCCATCTTCCACAATGGCTGGAACCTTGGTTACGTTCACTGCCAGATCAGCGGCTTCCTCATGGGCGTCAGCGTCATCGGCTCCATCTTCAACATCACCGGCATTGCCATCAATCGATACTGTTATATCTGCCACAGCCTCAAGTATGATAAACTGTACAGTGACAAAAACTCTGTCTGCTATGTGATGCTAATCTGGGCGCTGACTGTGGTCGCCATCGTGCCCAACCTGTTTGTGGGTTCGCTCCAGTACGACCCACGGGTTTATTCCTGCACCTTTGAACAGTCAGCCAGCTCAGCGTACACTATCGCAGTGGTTTTCTTTCACTTCATTTTACCCATCATGATTGTCACATACTGCTACCTGCGCATTTGGATACTGGTCATCCAGGTGAGGAGAAGGGTGAAGCCAGACAACCGGCCCAAGCTAACACCGCATGATGTAAGAAACTTTGTCACCATGTTTGTGGTGTTTGTGCTCTTTGCCGTTTGCTGGGCGCCGCTCAACTTCATCGGTCTGGCCGTAGCGATCAAACCAGAGGTGGTGATTCCCCTCATCCCTGAGTGGTTATTTGTGGCCAGCTACTTCATGGCCTACTTCAACAGCTGCCTTAATGCCATTGTGTATGGTGTGCTGAACCAGAACTTCCGGAGGGAGTACAAGCGCATTGTAGTGTCAGTGTGCACGGCGCGCATCTTCTTCCAGGACAGCTCCAACGATGCAGGGGAGAGGCTAAAGAGTAAACCGTCACCACTCATGACCAACAATAACCAGGTCAAGGTGGACTCTGTCTGATCCAGACCTCAGAGGAACCCTGAGCAGACATGAACAGATATGCTGTGACTGAGAGTAAAAAAAAAAAAAAAAGAAAAAACAAAAAGGCATAGTGAGAAAAATACCAAATATAAATATAAAACAGCTTGTATCCTCTGAGCTGTCCACAGACTGTCACATGGTGCTATCTGACCTCTGAACAATCACAGTAAAAACAGGGGTGCATATTATCTTTGTCTTTTATCAAGCACTTTTGTTTGACTCTGCAGTACCTGTAGTACAGTAAATATATGATGTCTGTTTTGTTTTCATGTTTACAGTGATGATATAAATGTATCATGCATTATATAAGTATTTATTTTGTATGAAATGTCATGTAGATATATAGTAAGATATATCAGGTTCCAGTTACATGAAGACAAAATTTTATCAGGCCAATAAAAAAAAAAAAATCTACAAAACTTGGGTTGAAAATATAACCAGAAGTTTTTAAATGACATTAACCGATTTTAGTAACCTCATTTGTGAGACTGTAACACTAAATGAGTGCAAGCAATGTGGGTTGCTGCTGTCTTATTATACCCTGCAATACAGTAGGTGGAATATATATTTTAGTCTTTCTCTCTATCTCTTACTCTCTTTCTGTCTCTCTCTTTCTCTCTCCACCCTGTGAGCTCATTATAATGTATGCATGGATATGCAGGAATTGTTCATATGCAAAATAAAATCTATATTGATGGAGGATCTGCTTTAGTCTCGTCTCCAGTTTACTCACAAATGAAAGTTTTATTGCAATTCTGTAAATGTATTCAGTAAATCTGGTTTATAACTTTGGACTTTATGCATCCTGGCTGGCGACAGCTGTGGCTGGAGGCATTATGTTTACGTGTTGTTCATTCCATTCTTGTTAACAGGCTATCTCAAGAACGCCTGACTAAACTTATCAGATTTTGGCGGGCAAAGATCAAGGTCAGTGTGATCTTGCACCTGTCTCATTCTTGTACACTTAATATCTCATGACCGCCCTGATGGCTTTTTTTTTTTTTTTTAATTTGGCAACAACACTCACTTGGACTCAACAATGAACTGATAAGATTTTGGTGGTCAAAGGTTAAGGTCACTGTGACCTTGCAACAATCTCATTCTTGTAAATGCATATCCCAAGAGCACCTTGAGGGAATTTCTTCAAATTTAGCACAGGCATTTACTCAGACTGAAGAATAAACTGATTAGAATTTGGTGGTCAAAGGTCAAGGTCACTGTGACCTCACAAAACATGTTTTTGGCCTTAACTCGAGACTTATTATGCTAATTATAACAAATTTTAATGCAAGTGTCTGATAGGATATAATGATAAAGGGATGACATTTTATATCCAAAACTTCAATGGTTAACCTTACTGTGACATCACCATGTTTTGCATAAAACACCTCTCTGGCCGTTACGCAACATCATATCAAGGGAGACATTTGGTCAGATGCTGAATTAGTGACACTAATCTTGAGTGTCCACCTTGAAACTGTGCTGATTGTATGGATCGTCTGTGCTGCTGGGTGGAAGATGTCTGTGAAGCATCTATGTTTTCACAGACATGGATGTAAACTGTAAGAGAAAAGTGACTGGTGCTACAACCATGGGGCAGTATTTCCAGTTAAAGCATCATTCCTGTTTATTATTATAGGAATGTACTCCCCTAAAGATATTGCTGAGAACTCGATACACATATTGCAGAGGAACACTGTATGTGCGAACAACAACAGCAAGTACATTAGGTCAACATGAAACCACGGTGACGGCTTCTAAACTGTGTTGGAGGTTTACAAAGCACAGCTTAGATAATAACTTTACTCTTCACCTTTGTTTTTCTCCTCTAAATATGTTTGGCTAACATTTCGATTTGTTTAAATACCTGTATGATTGTTTGATTGCTTGTGTTTTGTGTCCCATCTGATCAATTTTTGGCAATGGTGCCATGTTCCCAGAACTTCCCAGAACTGATAGGAATGAAAGCCCAAATTATGAAAATAAGACCCAAATTGTAACTATTTTGGAATCATCCTTTAATCAGTGTGGGTTGTTTTCAAAAAATGTATCACGATTTTGTACAAATACCCTGAAATGTATGCTCAGTCACCAGTTTGCTGGTTACACCGAGCCAAAAGTAATGCAGCAAGAGGTGTTTTTACTGTTCAGTCTAACCTCATTGCAACCCTGTCTCCTAGAAATGACTTTTGTATGTTACTAAACTGCATTGGTAATTACGTTGTTGTGGGAACCAGCTCTAGATTTGTATTTTGGCCCAAGATCAACTATAAGAGTCTTGCTAAAAAATGCTTGAGTGATGTGACTTTATCCTAAGATGAACACAACAAAAATATGATAAGGCTTTGTACTGTATGTCAGGCATTTTTTTCCTCTGTATCTCGTGTGTGTGGTAGTTCTGATGCTATCAAGTTCTGTCTGTAAACATATTTCAAGGTGATCATATACAATGTGTTAGTAGGCATCGGTGTCCTTCACACTGTGAAGGACTCTGCAATGCATAAGAGGCAGGCACTGTATAGCCTACTGTACACAATTGCTTGCATGTGTGTCGCATAGCGTGCGTGGGCAACCCGGTTAGTGGAACACAGACAAAGGCATCTGGCATCACAGAGGAGAATGGCTCAACTATGCATTTGAAATCCACTTGGCTTACATAACGGCCGCTGACCATCATCCTCAAAGCAAAAGCTGAAAGAGCCAGCTCCCAGCAGACTCCCTGCCCCCTTCTCTATCTGTTTAATCCCAAGAGCTGTGTGTGGTAGGAGCAGACTGAATGGGTTGTGGATGAGCAAATGTAAAAAATCCCAGGGATTTACACTGGCCTCAAACAGAGTTATACTGTAATCTGGGCCCAAAGATTTTTATAGCCCAGGATGTACAACAATAAAGAAGAGAAAAGCCAGGTGTTACATGACCAATGGCACTGATTTAGGCCCATCTTCCATTACTGATCCAATACCAAGGAAGGAAGATAGAACGTGTCCTTTACTGTAACAAGGCCATAGATCAAAGCTCGAGCAGAGCATATCTTCCAAAAAGCAGGACACGGTAAAGCCCACACTGGCCTCAGTAAAGCTCTGCTATCTGTGAGAACTTTGACAGGAAAGAGCTCAATTTCTTGAAAAATGTTGTTGTTGGCAGAAAAAATATATATTTTATACACTGAACACATGTAGTCAGTATACACTCACCACTTTAATCCGCCAAGTAAACGTCTCCCCATGACTGGTACTAATGAACTATAAGAAACCTCCTGAATTTATTATTAAAGGGTCAGTTCACGTAAAACACAAAAAGAACACAAAACATGTTCTACATGTCTGTCCCCTAACGTTTGGCAGTCATACTTCTAAAAAAAAACAAAACAAAACAAAAAAAACGGTGAGGTTTGATTGACCAGGACATTGTTTCATGACAACATAACACAAGAGAGAATGGGAAAATATGTTCATTTGAACTCCTAGATTTACTCTCAACTTTGAGAACACATACAGTGATGACATTTTCTTAACTCAAGGTTTACCCACTTGCTACTGAGGGTGACAACCCCTTTGTAATCTCCAACCATACACAACCGCCTCTTAATACATGGCAAAAGTTATGTACAAAAGTCACCTACTGAAACCTGAGGAAGTCCCATTTGCTGAAGAAAGTCATTGGATGCAGTCAAACGTTCTGGAACATGCTTGTATGTAAACCATGGAGTGTTTCATATTTTTAGGGCCTGAGCACAAAAGTTCATTCATTTCCTTAACCACTTATCCTTTTGGGGGCAGCTGACATTGGTTGAGAGGCAGGGTACACCCTGGACAGGTCGCCAGACTATCACAGGGCTGACACACATAGAGACAGACAACCATTCACACTCATATTCACACTTGCAACCAATTTAGAGTCAACAATTAGCCTAAAATGCATGTCTCTGGATTGTGGGAGGAAACCGGAGCACCCGGAGAAAACCCAGGTTTGAGCCAGGAACCCTCTTGCTGTGAGGCCACAATTTTAACCACAGCATCACCGTGCCACCCTGAACACAGAAGTGCTAGCGTCCAATTGGAACTTGTTGTTTTTGTAAAGATTATTGTTATTTTTGCCCACGCACATATGCATTTTTAAGGGGCTTGTTTGGCTTGAAAACTCACGGAAAATTGGCACACACTTCAGAACTGTCAAAAATGACAGTTTTTTTACACACTTACCGACTCAGCACAATGAAGATAGATATTTTATTCTTAATATCTTAAGTACTGATGTTAACATTATAGTATAATGCACATTTTATTGTATTTTATTACTTTATATTTCTTCTATTTTGTACTCCTATTCTTACTTCTAATAATTCTTTCTTAATTCTTTACATCGGAGCGACTGTAACAAATCACAATTTCCCCTCAGGGATCAATTAAGTATTTCTGAGTCTAATTCTGTAATGATTGGACTTGAGCATCGCCAACAGGCACCATAGCAACCCCAAATGCACACCAGGGTTGGGATTAAGTTCTTTTGATGTTCATGAAATTTTAGTGGATCATTGCTCTCATCTTCAAGAATATATACAATTTTTTTTTTCTCCGGACAGGAAGTCAGTCATCTTTGATTTCATGTGTTAATTTTCTTTATTTTACAAACACGTTTGAGGACTTTGAGGACAAACTTTGCACCCATGGAAAAACAAATAATTATTCCAAATTGGTGGTGCAGTTTGGTTTGGGCGTGGCATCTCCACGCTACAGTGCCCCCAGCCTACTTATTGCCTTTAAATGCCATTTTTTACCCCCTTAATATACAGCAGCATGCATGAGTTTGGGCAGCCCTGGCCAAATTTCTTTTACTGTGAATAGTTAACTAAGTAGAAGATGAACTATTTCCCAAAAGACATTAAGTTAAAGATGAAACATGCTTTCCAAAATTTTAAGCAAGATTGCTGTATTATGTTTGTTTTGTTTGGAGTGAAAAAAAAGGAAATGAGCACCATGTAAAAGTTTGGGCACCCCACGACATTTGAACTCTCAGACAACTTTTACCAGAGTCTCATGCCTTAATTAGCTTGTTAGGGCTCTGGCTTGTTCACAATCATCGTTAGGAAAAGCCAGGTGATGCAAATTTCAAAGCTTCATAATTACTCCTCCTGAAACCTTTCACTGTCAATCATCAGCCTCTAAACAGCTGCCTGCACTCTGACAACTAAAATAATTGATGCCCCCCAACAGAAGTGCCAGGGACCCAGCCGCAAGGCAATGAGGAAAACAGGAGTTTGTTGGAAAAAGTAGGGTTTGTGTTTACCCAAAAGCTGCAAAAACAATACAAACCAAGAACTTAATAACTAGGCCTAAAAAAGAGGTCAACAAAATAGAACAACACTCAGAATAACAGCAACAAAACAAGGTGTTACCTGAACAAACTGACCTAATCAAATGAAACATGAGGGAACATTGGTGGCTTGGCAAAACCATCTAACACAAAAAGGGGAAAACAAAATGGACGTTTAATTTTAACTATACAAAGGAAAAAACTAAACCCAAACTGACCCTTTGACATGACAGTAGATGGTTTTGCCTGATGAGCTGGCCACAGGATTAATGCTGTGATCCATTTACGTTGCCACGAGCGCTGAGACTCAAGGTGATGTCGTAAAATGTCGTAACTTCCTGTTTAAATTGGCGGTATGCGTCCCAGTTTGTGTTTGTACCATTTACAACCTAAATGTAAACAAAGATCGATGCCTCCATGAAAGCAGTCTTCGCTATTGCAGTAGCTACTCAAATGTTGGCAGACAGTTTGCTTTCACCTCGAACATAGCAAGCCTTTATTATTAGCAACACTGCTAGCTACTTTCACCAACACCAGCGGATAAACAAGACATACACGACATTCCACGCACAACAACACATCATAAAGCATTCCTATAAGGTATTATAATGTGTACGAGTAATTAAAATGAAAACTCAAATTTGCTAAACAGTAAAAATAATAGTAAGGAGCACAGCCACTAGGGCGAAGCCATCTTTGCTTTCGTCAGTCTTTCGAAACTAGTGGTCTTCTGAGTTCGTACGAGACTGCTACTGGTAGAACCGCCTCGGCGTGTCATGATGTGTCGCTGCATAATTTTGAGCAGCTTCCTGTCTTTCCTACGGTCTTACTAGCAGTAAGATCTATATAGAACGGCCCATTAGCAGCCCTCTGCGCATGGCCACGCCTTTTGCTTCTCCAGGAAGAGACCTCCCACCAGCATGGTAATTCAAATAAAGAGGAGAAAATGTGTGCACTCCATTCAAAGAGTGTATGGCTAAAAGTAAATAATAAGATTATAAATGAAATAAACTGTGTAGTGTGGATTTTTTTTTGGATATGAATTGTTTGAGCTGGGGTTGCCTGCAAATAAAATTAACTGGTGTACTTAGCAAAGTAGTGAGGTGACTGTGTGAACAATATTACCACTTCTGACTTTTACTTTGTGCGGCCTTGGCCATCACAAGAAGGCTATAAGAAGATAGCAAAATGTTCTCAGGTAACTGTTTCCTCAGTTCGTAATGTTATTAGAAAATGGCAGTTAACAGGAACTATGGAGGTCAAGTTGAGGTCTGGAAAACAAGAAAACTTTCCGAGAGGGCTGCTCATAGGATTGCTAGCAGGGCAATCGACTGTTTAACCGCAAAAGACCTGCAGGAAGATTCATGAGACTGTGGAGAGGAAGAGTCATCAGAAGAAAACCTTTTCTGAATCTTCACCACATATTTAAGCATCAGAAGTTTGTAAAGGAACATCTAAACATCGAAAGTTGAAAGAATCAATGACGAATGAAGGAGGAAAAGCTCTCTTAACTCTTATCTAACCAGTGAGAAGTAAAAGGAATTAGCTTGAGGTAAATGTATATGTGAGCTACTGAGGCAGATGCAGCAAATTTTTTAACCGTGTTTAACCATGCTGCTGCAAATATTTTAACATGTAAATATTTAAATAATAATTGCAAACATAAATGTGCAAATACTTGACTGGAGAAACACTGTTCACAACAGTTTAGTGGCATTATTAACTGGCAAATCAAAGTTAAGATTGAGGTTTGTGAGATATGGAGTCCAGGTTTTTAAAGAAGGGTGACATTTGTGTTCTGAGTTTGTGTGTGTTCTGTGGAGGATTTTGTACTGGATCAACTACAGGTTTGTATTCTTGGTAATTTCAGATGAACTTCTACAGACGTGTATCCAGAGGCTGGTGTCGGAGGGGAGAGATAGATCTTTTTTCTATTTAGCAGATGGTAAGTGGATGTTACACTGGAGATTAATTTAAGGTTTAAATTAGAGGTCTGAAAGAATTTTGGCAGATGCAGAGTATTTCATAATCTTTTCTGCTGGGTAAGGTGGTTAGAGAGAATCACTTATTATATTGATTTTATTTTTTATGACTGATTTAACTTGTAGATATTGGAGAAGGTTCCCCCTCTGGCTGCGGCTGTATTATATAGTGAACGGCTCCTCAAAACTGAGCTTTTGTAGAACTGTGAAAAGAGAAATTCAGTTAACTTTACCAAATAATGAGCCAGTTTGGTCATCACGGATAACAGATGGAAGCACTGTTTCTAATCAGGATGTTAGTGTCTTGGAAATAATTTTAATATCTGTGTTGACTAATATGGAGCGATAACTAGAGGGAAAAGTTGGGTCCTTTTGGTTTATAGAGCTCATAGAACTCTATGTAAGCTCATAGAGTTCATCTGTCTCTTATTTCTGTCAACATCTTAAAGGAAAGTGAATTTAGTTAGCTTTCTGCCAGAAATGTTTAATGAATTCAGCAGGATATTCATCCGGCTCGGATGCTTTGTTATGAGGCATTGTGTAGAAAGTGCCGGAACAAAAACACTCAGGCTGACGACTGCGCAGTCTCAGCAGGCGAGGGTGATGCAAGGGTTTTCTACCCGTTAGTTTCTGTAAATGAACATTGTAATTTAGTCTATACAATACATGTTTGTAGCTTTGTACAGATAAATCAGCACAGCTTTTCAACAAACAATGCAGGGTTAAACATGTATGCATTCATGACACTGTGAAGTGCTTTTGATGAATGTGTGCTCTAAACAGCATGTGCTTTTCACTGTTCACTTATTTTATAACCCATTTATAAGAGCACTTATGTTGTATTGTTTACATTTTTAGCACTAATGATACCGACCTTATACAACATCCAACATTTACATTTCTATAACACAGCACCTAAAACCTAAAGCTGCATGTGATATTTTTGTCCTACAAAAACTACAAAACAAAGTCACATCTATGAACCTTTAGTAGACCTCAAGTGGCTGCAGTATGACAGTAACTGTACGTACACACCAAGAGCTGCAAAAGCTGTAAAGGCGACCAATTCAATTCATTTTCAATGGGCACCGCACTGCAAAGCATCCCCGTTTCGGCGACCAGAGTGTCAGATGAAAGTTGTGGAGTTGTGAACTTTACGCAAATTAGCTATGACGCATTTCAGCTGCAAATGACCATCCACCAACCAAAAAAGCAGATGTCCATCGCTTGCGTGGAACCCAGAGAACACGTTCCTACTCCACGTTCTTACTTCAAAATGAGAGATAAGCTAATCACTGCTGTAGCTGCCGTTCAGAGTGACAGCAGCATTCACTTAACATAGTAAACAAGCTAACCGGTTGACGATGGATTGGAAACGTACAGCAACATTTTTTGCTGACACTAAATATCAAACAAAAGCCAGAGACTGTGTCATTTTAAGCTGCTGTGAGCTGTGCATTCACCACTTTTAAATATGAGAGAGGACAGAGTTATTTTAGAGACCTATGGTGCCATTGCATTGTGTCCGCAGCTGACTGTACCAAAAAGTATTGCAAAGGACAAGAGCGCTCACTCTGCAGCAAGATCTGGGGACCAAAACATCCCCAGAAGTACACTGACTATCAAAAAAAAAAAAAAAAAGGAAGGACAGAAATATGAATATAGGTGATAAACCCACCTTATGCTACCTGTTTAGCACCAAAAGGCGGACAAAATGAGCAACTAGCTGGTTAACACAGTGGAGCATTTAGAAGCTAAGAAGCCAAATATTTCTTTAAGGGGCTGCATCGGTGTGCATTTGCCACTAACTTGTGGGGAATGATCGGATCGTTGAAATTCAGTGGGTATGGCTATGGGATAGTACAAGTTTATTTATGATCCCATGAGCTCAGAGGCAGAGTTGTCCTAAAGAAAACCTGAGGAGGAGCTGTACCTGAGGCCTGTCTCACTAAGCTGGATTACTAACTTCAGCGGTCAATTCCTCACCTGGAGGCCTCTGAAATCTGCAACATGGACTGAAGTCAAACTTTTCCTTGTTCATTCAAAAAAAAGTCACCTGGTTCATTCAACATTCCAGTTTAAATATCCACCCAATTTCATACTGAACCCTCCGGCTCATATTTCATGTTAAATTAATCAGAGTTTTTGTTATCACCCACAGTCATATTTTGCATTGTAAAATGTCATCATTTAACAAACACAAGATTTTTGCTGATGAATTTTATGGGCAATTTCCTCAAGCAAAGTCTGTGTGTTTGCACATTTAGTCAAAGTGTGTATAAAGCATGTGAGAGGGCCCTCAAGTCACAGAGTAATAATTTGATGTCAGTCTCTTGTCAGGAAAAAAGTAAGGCCAGTTGTGGCTATGCTTTAACCTGAGCAGTCTGCCCTGTGTCTCTCTGCACAATGTGAATTTATGAGATATTTAATTTCCCTGTCTCTTGAAATTTCAATGTATAGCTAATGTAACTGGAGATTGTGGCTTCAGGACCTGGGCAGAGGGCTTATTGTGTTTGTTTTTCTTTCTTATACAAAGTTGTAGGTATTTGTTGCAGAATGTATTGTGTCACTAGTATTTATGTTTGGCTACTAGTGTTTCTTTTAGTTTGAGAGGCAGAATTAGTGCGGCGAGGTAGGTTAGTTTAACTCTATTTTTCAAACCCAGTCTCACAACGAAGTTGTTGAAATACGACGCTTGGGCAGTGACTTGCTGCGTCAGACACTGATAAAAAAGCCGTCTTTTCACACTCTTACTTGGCCGGTCGCCGCTATAGTTTGATGCCACTTGGCGGCGTCAAGGGGAAACGCAGTGTGACACGAACAAAAGTTAAGTCGATGAAAGTCCGAGTTGGGCGGACGGAAAGGGTGGTGGATGGGTCCAACAAATAACAACTCTCACCCAGAAGAGCGATGTTCGCGTCCCGTAAGATTTTAAAGCCAAACCCTGTTCTTTTTTTCCTAAACCCAACCATGTGTGTTAGTTGTTGAAGGTAAAAAAAATGTGTGCTTGACGTAGTTTTTACTAGTCTTTATATGTAGACAGCATAATTGAATTCCTGAAATTCAGATATGGCTTTTGGTTATGGTGTGCCATCTGGTCACGCTACAATGTTCACATTTAATGATTAATCGTAGACTATTTTACTTCCAGATGGTACATTTTGACTCTGATATGATTTCAGTATGAGCTACAGTTACACTGGAGAGCTCAGAATATCGTACATCTATGCAGATCTCAAAGGAGATCAAATATTGTAGCAAAAATTACTTTGAGGGAGGATAGGTTTCAGATTGGAGCCACATTAGTGTAGGAGTAGTTGACATTAAGCAAGCTTCATCTTTTTTATTCGTATGAGTGCGTACAATGCTGTGTGTGAGCACTGGATTATTTCATCAGAGGATGCTGCCAGGGGAGGCGAGAATATGACTCATATTGAGGAACTGGATTTTAGTTGGCTCTCAGACAATACTGACTATTTTTGTAGCCCTCGTGCTTTTTTATTACAACCGGTGCAGTACATGTGGACACTGTGTCATTGAGCATGAATTGGGTCCTCCAGTCATGCGTGCATGTGACTGTGTGCCACAGCCACCTTTAGTGTTCTTGAAGAACACTTGCCAGGGGAGTGTGAGGCTGATATCCTGATGGAGTGAGGTGAGATGTAGTGCCCTAATTAACGTGATACTACTTTTACTTTGTGAGATAATTAGATTTTATTTAAAATCACTTTGCAGGTGATGTCATTATCTGCCATGAAACACTGACCTTGGTGCAACGCTTACACACACACACAGACACACACACACACACACACACAGTTTATGCCGTGTATATTTGTATGTATACAGTAACAGAATTACACTTGTTTTTGCAACTGTTTTTCACAAGTTTAAATTAAAGATCTAAGATTATGCACAAAAAGACTTATTACTCTCAAGTTTTGGTGGCAAATTTGTTAAAATCCATGTTGAGCACCTCTACAGCACCACTTCCACTGAGCAGTACAGTTCAGTTCAGTTTAGTCAATTTTTTTCCGTTTCCACTGTAAAAAGTTGTGGATGATACCAGTGGAACTGTACCGCACCGTCCCCATTTTTGGTCCCCCCTCTGTTGGGGTATCTAGCACACAGATCTGGTACTAAAAGGTGGAGCTGTGAACACTGCAGTCCATTGATTGGTCAATAGAGGACGGTCACTCTGCTCAGGGCTGAGCTGTGGCTGGTTTTATGGGTCATGTAACCACTGTTCATACATGGAGAGTTTTATTAGCAGACTGTAACTATAAAATAAAGGATGTTCTGCTGCCTCTTGCAGCAGCTGTAAACTGAGAAAAAATAACTTTTTTCATTGGGCCGACTGCTGGAAACTTTAAAGGTGGAACATCTACTTGTAAAGTTACTCAGTGCATGAGCTGACAACGTGAATCAATCAGCACACCTTAAGTTTCACTGTGACAACTTCGACCATCACTTTAGTTTTTATATGACATACTCTTTTAGCAATGAGTGGATCTTCAAGCATTTATACTGTGACAGCCCTCTTACCTTCCTGCTTGGGCTGTCCTTTCCCTTTAAGGAGAGAAGCAGGGAGCACATCACTACTTAACTAATATCAGGTGTGCTGCTGCTCCTCAGCTATATAAGCTGCTGGAGTCAGTCAGTCAGTCAGTCTCTCTCACCCTGGGCATATGGTTTGTTGTTTGTTTTGGGTTGTTCTCTTTTGTGTTTATTTCCTTTGTTCATTACACTTCACCTTACACTCAAACAACACACACTACTGAAGTTACTGATTTACATACTTCCTCTTTGTCCCTCCCTTGAGCCGGGCTGTGACAATATCTATAAATTATTCTCGATCGGATTATGTGAACTGCATATAACCCAGTCGTCACTTAGTGGAAAAAAAAGCATTGCGAAGCATCGTTCCTGTGGGTTCCAGCAACACTAAACCCCTGAGGTTGCCTGAGAAGGACTAAATGCACAAATCCAGTATTTTTAAAATACCATGGAGAGACTCTCACTGCAGCCTGTTCTATTTTATTTAGAAAATATCGGTATGCAGCTTCGTTCTGTGGATGATAAACGAGGTGTAGACCTCCATCTGTGTCACTGGTAATGATGAAATACAGTGAGTGCTGGACAGAGCAGTGAGTGACAACAACCCCGCCCACATTTAAAAGTACTGTTAGCAGTGGAAACACTAGGGTCTAGGTAACATGTCTGAAGAGTTACTTTGGCTCCAAAGGTACCATACAGAAAGTGTTTGGTGGAAAGGGGGTCTACTACTCCAAGATAATCCATCCAACTGACAGTGTCAAATCAGTTCAGGAAGGGCCCAAATGCTGAGCAGCAGCAGGTCGAAGTTTTAACCAAAGGCGAGCTTTAATAAAGCTGATACAAAACATCCAGAACAGGCAGTCGAAATGACAGAGGAACCAAAACTAACTGAAAACCAACCAGGATAGTACGATGAACCCAGGTAAAAAATGCAAACAGAACATGACACATAAGGCAGGAAATGGAGCAGGGAATGACACCAAAAACACAGGCATGAAACAGTGACAAGGAACAAAGGGAAACACAAAGGTGTATATACACACAGAAAACTAATAAAAAGAATGAGACACAGCTGGAGTAGGAGGACACGGGCAAAAGGGGAGAAATGAGGACTGGCTTACAACAAGGATGTGATGGGGAACACCAGGGTGGAGCAAACAAGACTAATACAGAACAGGTGTGATAGGAATGGGCTGGGAGACACACAAAGACAGGAAGTAAAACCAGACATGATGCTTGAGGAGAGAATCTACAAAATAAAACAGGAAACAGATTAAACATGAATAAATAATGTAAAACAAGGAAGAACACAAACAGAAAACTCCAAAACAAAGTCCATAGGATAACAGATAGATCATGACAGACAGGTGTGGCTTATCAAGATGCTGATTAAACAGCATCAACACTACACACATGTGCCCTGGGATAATCACAATAAAAGGCCACTCTATAATGTGCAGATTTGTCTTGATGTTGGCTCACCTCACTTCAATGGCTGTGTGAAGTTGCTGTCATACACACCATTCTACAACATCCCAAACCTGCTCCATGGCTGACATGTCTGGTTAGTGTGTAGGCCATGCAAATACTGGGATATTTTCAGCCTCCAGGAAATATATACAGATCCTTGCAACATGGAGCAGTGTGTTATCATGCTGCAACATGAGGTCATGGCGGCGGCCACCGCTTGCCCACATGAAGCCATCTGCCCGGTACAGTGAAAACTAGGATTCATCCATGAAGTTAACATTCCTCCAAAGTGCCAGACGCCATGGACGATGTTACAGTTGCCCACTCAAGTCAAATATAACTTCAAACTGCTGTCAGGTCAAGACCCTGGTGAGAAGACAAGTATGCAGATGAGCTTCTCTGAGATGGTTTCTGACGGTTTGTGCAGATATTCTTTGATTGTGTTTATAAATTGTTGCACAGATGTCCAAGTGACTGGTCTCAGATGATCTTGCAGGTGGATGTGAAGTTCCTGGGCTGGTTTGGTCACATGTGATCTGTGTTTGAGAGGTCAGCTGGATGTACTGCCAAATTTATAGAAATGACATTAGAGATTATGGTAGTGAAATAAACATTCAGTTCACAGGAAAGGGCTCTGGTGAACATTCCTGCAGTCAGAAGGCTGATCATTAGTTGTGACCCGCCCATAGCACACCTGTGTAAGTAGTGATGCCGTTTAATCAGCATCTTGATATGCTACACCTGCCAGGTAGATGGAGTATCTTGGATTTTAACAAATTGGTGACCATAAGTTGAGAGAAATGAGTCTTAGTGTGTATTAAAAAGTCTTAGATCTTTAATTTTAACCTGTGAAAAATGGGAGAGAAACAAAAGTGTTGCATTCATATTTATAGTATATATTTAGATACTGGCAGATGCGTCTAGCGGAATAGGCCTGGGTCGTACCAATCACAACTGTTTATCTAATATGGGGCATATTTAATATAACTTGCAGAGCCTTCAGGCTTAATGCAAAATACGTAACGATATCTTTTCTGCCCTGCATACTGTAACCTCGAGCTGGGAACACTACAGGGAGTATAGCCCTGGCTTAGTAAACAGGAGCGCCTTTGATGCATTTTTGAAAGCAACCAACATGGCTGCAGCTGAACTGTCTATTGAAGGAATATCTTCAAATTCTAATGGAAAAATGGCAACAGTCATTCACCAACATACATATGCTACACCATCACAGCTAGTCTCTGCATGTTGTAGTCTGTTTACATTTGACCATCAGTCAGTGCTTCATCACGTTTTGTTGTTTTCATCTACAGTCGTTGATAGCGCCTGATTGAAATTAAAAAAAAAAAGAAAGGTTTAATTCACATTTACAAATTGGTCTGGCAATTCCAGGAAAACATCCCATTAGATCTCATCCCAGTTTAGAAATATGTTATGTAATTGCTGTGTTTAGTGTGTTCCTCTGTATGACAAGGTAGCCTATTAAATGCAATATAGGCTATCTGTGATCATCATGACAGCTGGAACATGCTGGAAGATGCACATAAGCATCCCGGAGAAGCATGTTCCAGTTAACACAGTAGGAGGGCTTCACATGCTGTTAATGGAGTTGACAGACCCTTATAGCTCCTAACTCATTATGCTCCTTTTGGTTGAATGAACCCTGTATGCATGCAGTTAACGGGTCAACATCATGACACACAAATGATGCATGACTGAGGTGGTGTAGATAAAAATAACTATCAATGAAATTATTCCAGATGTGTTTGTGTTTTAGATTCCTTTTAATACTGCTGAGATTCAGTCCCATGATAGTATGGGGCTCTGAACACGACTACACCAGACTACCTCAGCACAGTGTACATATACAGTATATACATGTAAGCATTTATGGCACTCCTTTATTCCTGGATTACAGGGATGTTTTTCTTTTGCCATTTCCTACAACCCTTTTCTTAAAAAGGTCTCTGCTATTTTGCAACAAGTACTGTATTGTGTGTTCTTCATCTCATCATATCCAAATGGAAAGAGACCTCTAAAAACACTGCTTACTTTTTTTGATTTGGTTGATCTTAATTTAACAACGCTGAAGGCAGTGTTTCAGAACGTCATTACTTATCTGTGTCCACATAGCCTTTTTTTTTTCAGAACATTGGTGTCTTTTTTCAGATGTTCTCAATGAGGAGAGAGTGTAAGTGTCACACCCAGCATCTTTTTCACCTTTTTTGCAAGCGAGCAATCACATAGTGAAGTTTGCAGATGGCATGGCTGTGGTTGAACTGATCTTTAACAACGAGTCTGTGTGCAGGCAGGAGGTGTAAGAACTTGTGGACCGGTGCAGAGCAAACAATTTCTCCATCAGTGTGGGGAAGACTAAGGAAATGGTTGTGGACTTTCGGCGGAGAGGCCACACCTCCCCTCCCCTCTTCATCCGAGGAGTAGTTACGGAGGTGGTGTCCAACTTCAAATACCTGGGTCTGCACATCTTCGACGACCTCACGTGTGCCACCAACACAGCCAGCATCATCAGGAGGGCCCACCAACGCCTATACTTTTTCAGGAGGCTGAAGCGAGCCGGCCTCAGCCCTGTTGTCCTTACCTCGTTTTACCGGTGTATAGTGGAGAGCACACCGACATCCTCCATCACTGTTTGGTACGGGAACTGCTCTGCAGCTGACAGGAAGGCGCTGCAATGAGTGGTTAAAGCTGCTCAAAAAACAACCAGCAGCAGCTTCCCTTTCTTGGAGGACATTTATGTCAGCAAGTGCAGAAGCAGAGCGTCACGTATCGTGAAGGACTCCACCCATGTGTTGAACTATAAGGGGGGTGCCCCAGTAGCGTAACTCATGGAGCATGTACCCCATGTACCAAGCTTATGTCCTCACCACAGCAGCTTGTTTCCAGCCCTTTGTTGCATGTCGTCCCCTCTATCTTTCTTCCCCTGTCACGCTTCACCTACACTATACAATGCTGCATGTTATTTTATACTTTGTAAGGTGACCTTGGGTGTTTTAAAAGGCGCCTTTTAAATAAAATGTGTTATTATTATTCATTAATACAAAAGGCAAAACGCCAAAAAAAAAAAAAGATACTGAACTACAGAAGCTACAGTGCTTTGTTTCTGCAGCGTTTCCAAAAATAGGTACCTTTATTTTCACTTTAAAAGTGGGTGAATCGTGTATTTTTCTACTAAACTGTTAAATACTCTGTACAACAATCAAAACATTTTTTTTTTTAAACAAAATGTGTTCATGCCATGGTCACGTTTTGTTTTTCATAGTTTTTACAACACTAAAACCATACTGACATCAGTGAAGCAAATGGAAATAAATAAATTTAGCACATGGCTGTGAATGCACGAACAGCATACTGTAGTAGTGTAGATGTCTGTGTCTTTAACCACTCATTGCATTATTTATATTGAAGAGCAGTCATATTTCATTTAATGTTAGCGGCTATTTTTAGAGTACAGAAGGAAGTGTAGGCACGAAAGGTTATCTAGGTCACATGTAAGTCCATGTAGGTTTGTGTGTGTGTGTGTGTGTGTGTGTGTGTGTGTGTGTGTGTGTGTGTGTGTCACTGTTTGCATGAGGCAGAAAAAGCTAACAGTTTCAGCAACCTATGGTTTACAGATATTACTGAAGGACAGTTGAGAGAACATGCAAGTACAATATAAACTGAAACGGAAAAAATATCCTTTTTTTTCTCAGTGAAGTTCTGTCAATGTCAGAGGAACTTGCTGAGATGAATTAATGTTTGTAGTCCACATGGTTACATGGATAATACACTAAATCATGTCAGGACCAGTGGGTTCCTTTGAAATTGCAAAGTCAGGAGTTTCCCTCCCTGCCATATGTGCTTAGGCTGTGTCCCAATTCAGAGGCTAGATCCTCATAAGTCCCCAATTCTAGACCGAATACATCATATCGGGCCGACAAGGACTGTCCCATTTCAGTCCCATGTCCTCCAAAGGCGACCAGGAAATGCATAAATGCTTATTTTGCAGAAATGGTGTATCCCTCAGTCCCATATATAAACCACTGTGCAGGGTCCGTTGTAAAGGCTTGTAAACATTCAAGCAATCATCATGATCTAAGGTCAGAAAATATCATTTGACCACATTGTATTGAAAAGGTCATCAGTCACCAGTAAATGGAAAAAAAAACCCTGCAGGGTGTAAACGATGGAGGCCAGAAAATTTTGATTTATACAGCCACATTTACCGAGCACTCTAACATGTGTTAAAATGAGAAACACAGTTGAATGCTGGTCTTATTTCAAAGCCTTTGTATTCTGTCTTTGACTGTCCCTCTATTGAACATACCTGAAGTGTAAGTTCAGCTGAGTGCAGGCAGGCATTGCTGCCTGGATAGGTTTTGTTGGTTGGGTGCACCCAGGAGTATGTTTATGTGACGGTTGGTTGGAGCTGACACTGTCTTACTGCAGTGCAAGTGAATGAATGAGATAGTACAGTTGCTCTGATTAAACAGGTCAGTGATCATCAAGCGAGAGGCTAGTGGACTCAAATAAAGGCCATGAAACTACTAAAAACACACTCAGAGTGCAGCGGTGAATACTACTGTGGGTCCAAACACTACAGAGACACAACTGTATTTGCTCCTGTAACCTTCAGTAAATAGAAGAACTGTAATCAACAAATCAAAGGATACACTGACCACAGTGAACACACTTGGTTCACACTGTGGCTCTGTGCCATAGAATTACACCCACTCATTGCCTTTGAATCAATGGCAATGATTTTTAGTAAAAAATGTAAACCAACAACAAATCATAAATAGATATTAAATAAAAGCACTACATTATTTTTAACAGTGTACCACCCAGCCTGAAAACTTAAACACCTTCTTGTCAACCTTACTGCAGCTCTAGTTAGCTGCACTCTGCCTTTCCAGAGCAGTGGGAGACTAATGAGGGAATGGAAGGCAGGTGTGCAGATAGGTGTTAGACTCAGGTGACTGGTATTGGTGGGGACACAGTCAGGACACTGAACTGATGTTGTTAAACTTCAATAATAATTAAGCAACGCAAATTAAATGCTGTTCTTCTTCCATTTTTAATATATGTACACGTAAAGTCTCTTTCAAAGGGTAACACTGAAGTTTTTTCCCCAACAGTTAGGATCACTGTAAATACTTCTGTCATCAAGTTATGTAAGTTTTAACACACTGAAATAAAAGGTTTTTTTGTTTTTTTTTCTTCATTCATTTTCCATAACCGCTTATCCCAGCTGACATTGGGTGAGAGGTGGGGTACACCCTGGATAGGTCGGCAGACTATCACAGGCCTAACATATACCCCCGTTACACCTTGCATTAACATGCGTTTTTTGCGATCGGATTGCCATCTGATCGCAAAAAACGCATGTTAATGCAAGGTGTAAAAGGGGTAGTAGAGACAGACAACCATTCACACTCACATTCACACCTACGGCCAATTTAGAGTCACCAATTAACCTGCATGTCTTTGGACTGTGGGAGGAAGCTGGAGTATCCGGAGAAAACCCACGCTAACACAGGGAGAATGTGCAAACTCTGCATAGACGGGATCCCCCACCCTGGGTTCCAGCACCCCACCTCGGGTTCAAATCAGGCGACGCACCACTGTACTGCCTATTTTTCTTACACTTGCCTGAATATTTTCTTGAAAAAAGATGCTACAGATGACCAGAACTAGGAAACTTAGCCAGAAAACATAATGGTTTTACATATTTCTTTCGAAGGATTTTTTTTAAAGAGGGTAAAACAATGTAGTGAATATGTGAAAATTAGTGAAAAACGCATCAACACAGATGGTAAGGTCTAATTAGGAGCCCACTGTATATAAAAACACTTAATGAAAACCTAAATTGATGAGAAATACTGTTTTTTTTCCCCCCTTAAGACCACAGAGGAGCCATTTTTTCATAAAGCCTTTACTGAACCTGCTTGTATCTTGCAATGGTGAGCACTGATAGAACTGCAAGGGGGGTAGCTTTCTCACAATATGTTGTATGAGTAAACCACTAACAACAACAAATACAGCTGTTGTTTACATATCATAATCATTAAAACACCTTGGATTGGCTGTCATATTTCTAACAGGTTTTAATAAACGTGTTCTGTCAAATAAACAAATAATAAACCAGCCAACAAACCAACAAATAAACAAATTCTGTGCAACCTTGTCCTTTTCTGTTTGTTCTTCATCAGACTACTGCTGCTGCTGGTCAACAAGCTGTGCCTGGGAGTCACATACACACAGTGACAGGGCTAACTATTAGCATCAGGCAGCTAACATAAGCCAATGGTTACTGAAGAGTTTCATGATAAAGCCGAGTCATTGCAGTCCTGGTGTGAGATTGTTGGGACCATTTAACAGCTCGGTGTCCAGTGTTAGCTGCTGCTGCTGTGTTAGCTCGTGCTAACTGAGCAGAGAGCAGGGGGAGAGCGGTTCACAGAGACAGTCATTCAGTGCTGCTTCGAATGGCATCAACAGCTGATCATAGGCGATCGGTTGTCAGGCCCCTACAATCACAGATAGAGTGTAACTCTGTTGGAAACTTAATGCTCATAACAATAGGCTCAGAGTCCAAGACGGCACTGAAACTATTTAAGCAATTTTCACTTGCTCCCAAAGTTTCATTGCAAAAAAATGTCTAAAAACACTGTGACATGAATTTTAACTGATAAATAAATCAGGCTGTACTTATACGCTGTACGTATACATATGAAATGTGATGCAATACATGTGTATATAACCCATGGAATCATGAACAAGTACTTTGTGTATAAGCCACGTTATCTGGGAGGGTGTGGTAACATGACAATAACAACACAATGCACTGACGGCACCAAAGAAGGAAGTAATGTACAGAGCAAAAGAGGCAGATTTGGATGGTGGATAGGTCAAAAATCACAGGCCTTTCCCCAGGAGAGCAGCGTTCAGAACCGTGTGAAACCAAGTCAGCTTTTTTTTAACCAACAACATCACCACGTTCCTTTTCCTAAACTTCACCTATGTTTCTTTACAATGCCCAACCATTACTAAACTTAACATTAAGTTACATACCTAAAGGAAAGTTATGTAGGTTGAGTGCATAATGTGATGGTGCCATCTGTGGGGTGCTAATTCATTAGGTGACATACAAACTGTTGAATATGTATTTTCATATATGTGAGGATATGCTGAATAACTTAACAATGCACTTGGTGTGTAAAAATAACATGGCTGGAATAATTATTTCCCATATTATTACCAAAACATCCATATAGCATGCATAAAGAAATAATATTACCCAAAACTACCAAACTGAAGTAACTTTAATATCTTCACCCATGCCTTTTGAAAACCCTGTGCTACTGTTCAACGTGTAGCACATCGGTCTTGGTGGGATCATACCCTCATGTTGTATGCTGAATTTATGCCTGTTCAGTAGCTGAAATAGGGCATTCATTTTTCAAGGCTATTTAACAGTGATGTTTTCATAATATTAAAATTACTCAGACATAGTGCCAGACTGCCAGTGCACGCCTGAAAGCCAACTGAACGGCAAAGGTCAACATCACACTGCAGCCAAAAATACAATTACTGCTATTAGATCATAAAGAGGGTCATTCAGGCAAAATTAAAGCTATTTAGATACAAACACACAGTCCACAGTACACGCACACACACACACACACACATGCACATACTCTCTCGCCCTCTCTGTAGATCTGAAAACAAGAAATAAAAAAATATGTTTGTGTATATTATTTCAGATGATCTTTCTACTGTAACTGAGTCGGAGTGCTAGTTAAAACGCATCATATATATATATATATATGCAAGGCAGTGTTTGCTGCTTTGTTTACTACTACTGTGACTTTTAGGTTTTTTGTAACTCCAAAGGACGCTAGGAATATTTTTATGCCTCTGCACTGGCGATAGCCATGGCCTTAGGCATGGGTTGTCTGTCTGTTCATCCCATTCTTTTGAATGAAATATTTCTTGAAATATTTGTTAATATTGAGGTAACTCTTTAAAATTTGGCACAAATGTCTCCTTGGTTTTAACAATGAACTAATTAGTTTTTGGTGGTCAAAGGTCAAGGTCACTGTGACCTTGTCTATCTCATTCTTGTGAACGTGATATCTCAAAAACAGCCTGAGGGAATGAATTCAAATGAACCACAAATGTCCACTGGGACTAAACTATAAACTTGTTAGGTTTTTTTTTGGTCAGAGGTCAAAGGTCAAGATTACTTTTCTATCTCATTCTCGTGAACTAGATGTCTCAAGAACACCTTGTGGAAATTTCTTCAAATTTGGCACAAACGTTTACCTTGACACAACAATAAACTGATTTCGGTGGTCATAGGTTAGGGTCAAGGTCTATGTGATCTGTCTCCTTCTTGTAAACATGATATCAAGATTACCTTGAGGGAATTTCTTCAAATTTGGCACAAACGTTCACTTGGACACAACAGTGAACTGATTTCGGTGGTCAAAGGTCAAGGTCGTTGTAACCTTGCATGTGTCTCATTCTCGTGAATGTGATATCTCAAGAGCACCTTGAGGGAATTTCTTTAAATTTGGCACAAGCCTTCACTTGGACTCAACGATGAAGTGATTGTTTTTTTCTTGGTCATAAGTCAAAGGTCAAGGTCTATGTGACCTTATCTGTCTCTTTCTTGTGAACGTGATATCTCAAGAATACCTAGAGGGAATTTCTTCAAATCTGACACAAATGTGCACTTGAACTCAAGCACGAAACTGATTAGAACTTTTGTTATTAAAGGTCAAGGTCACTGTGACCTCACAAAATATGTTTTTGGCCATAACTCAAGAATTCATATGCTAATTATCACAGAACTTCACACAAATGTCTAAAGGATCATTTCTGGCAATTACTAAATGTCATATCTCGGGAACAGAAGGGGAGACATTTGGTCAGATACTGAATTGGTGGCACTAATCTTGGGTGCTTAGCTTGAAACTGCACTGATTGTGTAGATCTTGTGTGCTGTCAGGGGAAAAATGTGTGTGAAGCATCCATGTTTACACAGATATGGATGTAACTGACTTGTGCGCAAAGGCATACAACCCCAGGGGTGGTAATATTAGTTTTGTATATGCTTTAGAAAATGTGCTGTTGTGCAATATTGAGTTGTAATATTGATATCACAGATATCTATTTGATATCCATAGGTATATTCTGCATGAAAGCAAATTGTCCCTTTGCGTTATTCGTGCAAATTTGACCACTGGTTGGTGCAGTCTGTAGCACTGTATATACTGTAAGATAGCTAGAATTGTACATGCTGATCACATAGGACTGTCTGTGTGTGACTGTGTGGCAGTTTAGCCTCTGACTAATCTCACCTGTGCTTTCAGATATTTCCCTTTAGACTCGCCCTTTTTTTTCCCACAAGTTAAACATTAGTGAATTTGTGTCTATTCATATTTTTCATGCAATCACTCCATCTAAAAAAATAGTGTTGTGACATTGTATAGTTTGTTTAACTCTCACACAAACGAAAAGAAAGGTAATTTATAGTTTCGAGGGGAGCTGCGTGTTTCGTGACAAACAGCAGTTGTCATTGTGACAACCTAGAGTCTCATCTTGTCCGGTGCAGTCTGCAGTCACTCACATGGAAGTTCTAGTCAGATGGATACACTGTTTGTCAAGAAAAGGTATTGTTTATGCTGAGCTAATGCTGTGTTCACATGGAATCAGGCAGACGGTAGACGGCAGATGGAATGCACCTTCTGGACGGCACGGGAAAAAACAAACAGCCCGACGGAATGGCAGGATGGTGAATGAAACATGCATGACGATATGTTGCGATTGTGATGCCATACTGTTTACAAATAATAGGATGGACTATTAAATAGGATGATTTCATATTGATCATTTTAAGTAATTTTTCTAGTTATGTCAGTACTTGTCCAGACTGCCTTGTGTAAAGGAGCTATGGATGGCAAAAAGTCAAACTGTGACGTCTACTGTTGTCACTACCGGTACTCTCTACCAGCCTTAACTAATATTACCGTCCTACTCTCACCCACTAAAATGATATCCACTTTGGCATTTACTCTCTGCCTGAATCCATGTGAATGCAGCATATGTTATCTGACTCCTAGTGGTATCAGTCTTCTAATTTAATGCTTGAAAAGAAAGTAAACAACCGTATTTCCCAAACTGTTGAATTATTTGTGTTAAGATAAAATAAGTCCAAATCAAATATAGTTCATCATACTCTTCATGCAGCCACTGAAGAATTACATCATGCTTCATACATCTTTAATAATTATAATGAGTCCTATATAGACGGACTGCTTATATAAAGAAGCCTCCCATTATCTGAATTATTGCACAATCACTGATCATATTAAACCTATGGCATCTAATGCTTAAGTCTTTTTGTATTTTTTTTTAAGTACTACTTTATTGAAACTATAGTTAATGCATGTGGAAGTTTTATTTCATTAGTAATGCTGACATGATTTCACCACCAGTCCATCTCCTCCCACATGTCTGCAGACCCCACATTAAACAGACAGATACTGTACAAGTGCATTGACATCTCAAAGAGAATTAAGGAAGTCTTGATGGTTTTTCAAACGGATAAATCGCTGTATTAAAAATGAGTGGAGAGTTTATTTTTAGCCCTTTTCATTATAAAGTGGCATATTCAGACCGTCCAATCTATCCCTTCGACGGAGGGATGATGGCGTCTGAATGTGGAATTAGCGAATGCCTCCACAGCGTCTTTGTAAGATTTTTTACTTTTAATGACTGCACTAATTAAGAAGTCCTCCTCGGGTCCTGGGTAAAACAGGAAGAGCAATGATGGACGGGTTTAGAGACAAAGAAAGAAAAGGGGGTCGACAGAGAGAGAGAGAGAGAGACAGAGAGACAGACAGAGGAAGACGCTCAGGGGCGGTCCCAGTAGGAGATAGTGGTCTGCTCTGTTTCAGTTCACAGCCGGGGTCCCTTTTAGCAAAGGTCCAGGCAGTGACACTTTCTCCTAATGAGGGAGCGAGACAGCTTTTGGACATGCTGGGAAGCCATTAATAGTGTTAACTGGGCTAGCTGGAGGAGAATATATCCTCTGTGACAGCATGTCTCTCTTTCTCCCTTTGTGGAAGTCTAGCATACAGACGTTTATACTGTACATACCTCAACAGCCCAACCTTTCATTTCTCTTTCAGTTCAGTTTTATTTTGAAATATCAGACAGTGAAAATGAATACAAGCAGATGTGTGTTCATTTCATCACCTTGATGTAACAATGTCAATAACTGTCATGGTGAACAGAAGCTGCTGTACGGATATGGAATTACAAGCTGTTAGATACAGCCGCTGAGTATAATTAAAGACACTTAAGGTCATTATGTCTTTATTGGCAGTCATTATGTTGTCCTAGGCAGTAATGTAACTTGTAATTTTAGTGAGAGTGAAAAGTGTAAATGTGTTATATCAGTATTAGCATAAATATAAACTTAATTTTTAAGTCTTGTTAATAAAATACATCCAACCTTTTATGGTTAAACATTTTAACGTTTTATCATTGTTATTATTATTATTATTATTGGTGTGTTGTTTAAACTGTAGTTTACCATACTAAAACCTACTTCACAGTGAGATGTAGTTCAACTACACCTTCACGACTTCACAGAAAATGATCACAGTCTGGGTCTGGAAACTCATATTTTCATATAGAGCTAAAACTGAACTGACCTTAAGTTAAGTGTATGTTTGACTTAGGAACTGCGGTAGGCCAGTCCACATAGGCAGACTGAGGGTGCATTTTTAAAGGGCAACACCACCTAAATTAAAAATTCCAATTTATTTCCACGGCCCGAAAAAGTTCAATCAATATTTGTGAAAGTGAGCTACTCTCTCTCAAAGCCAGAAACCAGAGAAGTAAGTCTCAAACTTCTGACATCATAGGGTATAAAGTCTTGAGCTGCTTCATAGACAATAAATGGGAGCTGCATTTTGAGAACCCACAAAATGTTTATTTTCTTTTTCTTGTAATGTTCTCAGTTCTAAAACAGAAAATGCACCCACTTACTCAGAACAACCCCCTGGGTGCTCTCAGTGTCATCTAGAACATTGATTCCCAACTGGTCCAGCCACTGATCCAGATTTCTCCTTAGTCTTAGGGCACATTCACACCAGGATAGTCCGGAGACTCAGTTCGATTGGGCAGGGAATGCTGAAAAATTTCACACTTCCATTTAGTTTGGTTCACTTTCACATTGCACTTTTTAAAATGGACCAAACCACCTGGACAACGTCACGCAGTTACAACAGCTGCTCTTTTGGGGGCAGTATTCCTCAAAATGACCAATGACCAGGAAGAAAAAAGCATGAGGAAGAAGAAAACCCGGCTCATTGATTGGCCAGGACCAAAAACGGAAATCCATCCCCCTCAGTCATGGACCTTAATTGCTGTTGCAGTATTTTTACCTTGATGTGACATTGATCCGTCGACAGACTAAATCCGTGTGCCGCCATCCTCTCACTAAACAATTTAAAAACTGCTTCTCCCGGTTCACGCTGTTGGCTTTGTTTATTTCTACCCAAAATGCACTGCACTCTACATCACATCCTCTTTTTGGTTCAATTCCTCTCTTTGGTCCACTGGATAGTCCGTTTGCATTTCCCACCGTAAGCGAACCACAGCAGGGTTCACTTGCAAGTGAACCGAGACCCCCAGTTTTCAAGCAGACAAGGGTTCACTCGTTTGGTCCACACCAGAGTTCGAATGACCGTTCACACCACTCCAAACGAACCAAACTATCCGTAGAAGCGGTCCAGGGTTCGTTTGAAGTGGACCAAATAGCGCCAGAATGCGTCCATAGAAATTACATTTATGAATTTTGAAAATGGGCGTGGTCCTGCTTTAGGCAGAATTCGAAAATGCACCCTCCTCCTACAGCTCTCCCCTCTCTGCCCTAAGTCCCAGATGACCACAGGCATATCCACACTCTTCAAACAGTAACAGTGTTTCCCACACTTAAATTTATTTAATCTTATTTCACTGTAGCAGTATGTGCAGCACATTAGCTGAGCCCCCCCTTTGCCACATTCTCTCTCTTTCTCTGTTTATCAACCACAAATGAGGCTAGCTCGTTAGCCATCCCATGATCTCTCTGCCTTGCTTCAGCAGCTGCCAGTTCATGGCTGTAGCAGCTTGAATTCACCCAGAGCCAACCCCCCAGTGCCAGGCCTAACCTGTCAGCTCATCCGGTAAGCAGTCGGGGCTGTCTGGTTCCCCGGAGTTGGGTTTGATCAACATTAATAGGCTATACACAACTATAATGAGCTACATTTGGAAGTTGATAGCATCTAATTATAGTTTAGATTTCCTTGCCTGCCACAGTGAGGACATCCAAATTTCAGTTTGACTTTAAACAACTTTTGTGGCTCATTCCTGTTTGTCATTAAATTTACTGTCAATGGAAATGTTAAATAGAAATCTGTGTGGTGTGAACAACAATTTGGAATCACAAATATGACAGACTAAACTTCTGAGCCACCAAAATTTAAATTGTAATACCTAAAACCAATTTCTACTCTTCTCTTGAGTAACCTCCAGACAGTCACCCTAGGGACCACATGGCACATGAACATGCTCTACAATCAATTACAGGACAATTAAGGAAAGTGACTCACACAGCCAAAGTAGGCAAAGACAAATTACAACAATTGACCACACATCTGTTCAAATAAGACGTCAAGGAAACAAAAAAAGGTGTTGTACCCATGCCAGGCTCACATACTCCACAGTCACATACAGGGGCATTTCTCATGGGGGCAGAATACAGTATGCAGCTGCCAAATCTAAAGTCACCTTGTCTCAACCTGGCTGGATCTAATGTGTTACACTGTTTTGTGACGAGACTTCAAATGCCTTCAAATCTATGTTGGTGCTCCTATATCCGCTGCTCAAACTGCTCCCTGATTATCTGTCACGCTCAAGAAGAAGAAATTATTCTGTGCCATTTAATTCCTCTCTGTCGAACTCATATCAGTGCATCCACTCTCTCCCGGTCACTCTATTACCTGACACTGATCTTAATGGAAATAATATGCCTTAAAGATCTCATCTGTGAATGTGAATTGAATTTCTTTGCAGCTTTTGCGGTTCAACATTTGAAAATCATGATGACATTTGACCCAGCTTCTCTTGTCAGAATCTTAACAACTTTGTCTAAATCTTGTGAATGTTAATGCGCCAAATCCTGCTATAATAACCAGTCAGCGACAAAATCCATGGATATAATAGGGGCTTAGATTCTTGTCACTTTAGCTGAAAGGATATTTGCCAACATGGAGCTCAGACTTTGGTTTATGTACCTCAAAGTAAAGATGCAAATATTTTGGTGTTACAAGACTGATTATTTTGGAGTTTTACTGAGATCAGTTGTTCTGTATAATGTAATAGGCACTGGTCTGTTCAATGTTTGGCTTTACAGAAAATGATTAGTCCCTATTGTGAAGTTATTTTCAAGGGTAAACACCTGGTGTTGTGAGACCTTCTGCTGCAGGTGACTGACAGAATTTCCTCAGAGTTTCATTGTGCGTGATGTGGAGTTCTGCACAGACCTAAAATGGAGACCTGAACCCAGTGTGTCTTAAAGACTGTACGCATTTCATATATTATAGTCTGTTAGCTCTGGAGGCCAATACAACCATTGGCTACACCCTTTGGTTATACACGGCAGGAGCTCGAAGTGGGCCGATACTCAACAGTACGCACTATCAACACTTCTACATTACATTACTCTACATTACTCTTTGGTGTGCTAGGACTTTTTCTTGCACAGCAGGACTTCTCACAAACTGCTGAAACTCTTCTCTGTTCTCTCCATATTAGGCTCTCTGGATGATTGGCAACGGTCCTAAATAAAAGTACCCAGGAAGCACTGGACGCAATACATACCCTGGAGGCACTATGTGACGCTCACCTGTTCCTGTTCTTGCCTACCTGCTTTTGTCTGTCAGCATCTAGTGTAAGAAATGTTGCAATAACGTTGGCCTGGCTTCAAAAAGGTAGCACAACAGAATCAGAAGATGATACAACAGAGCTTCGGAAGTCAAATCCTATGTTACTAAATGCAGACTGGGAGCAACAAGCAAAAGTTAGTGTGACTCCTCGCAGCTAAGAGTATGTTGATGTAACGTTGCCGTCAGCAAAACCACTTGCAGCTACCGCCATAGCTTGTAATGAGAAGATCGAACCAAAAATCTACTTGTTTTGGTTAACCCATACACATGCTGACATGAGAATAAAGGTGCACTACACTGCAGCCATGTAGATAAGTTAATTCAAGAGTGCTTCAGTGCACCGTGACATTAGCGTGAAATAGAATTGAAAACCTTCAGCTAGAGAGTGACAATGCTTTTCAGCCTGTGTTACCTTTTATATTCTTACATTTGGAAATAACCAATCCTGAGCTCGACATACAACAAAATGACCCAATTTGTGACCTTTCCTTTATCATCACACATAAATAACTTCAAATCAGCATCATAAAGATGGTCATACACTCCCATTGTACCACTAAGGTATATTGAAATTGAGACTGCTGATGATCAAATTATTTTGTGGCTGGCGTTGTGTTTTCACCTTGAAGTCCTTTGAAGAGGAATCATTCTACTAAAATGATTACCTCATATCAGCTCATAAATATAGATAAATGCCATCAAAAGAATGTGAATAAACCACTTTATGATACATTATGCATCATTCTATGTTTAAAATATAACTTAATTTATGTCACATTTTTTCCAGAAAAAGAGTGACACATTCCCTCAAAGTAATATTCTTATATTACAATCAACCCAATGGTCACACTGTGACAGTTGGTCGCCATAATAATTTTCTCATTATGAACTGTAGTACTTCCACAGACAGCTAATATCATGACAAACTACATTAAAACCAACATGTAAATGTTTGATTAGACTCTTTTCTCTTTTATACCTCTGTGCCGGCAACAGCCGTGGCCAGACGCATTATGTTTTCGGTTTGTCTGTCTGTCCGTACTTATGTCCCATTCTCATGAACGTGATAACTCAAAAATGCCTTGAAGGAATTTCCTCAAATTTGGCACAAACATCTGCTTGGAGTCAAGGATGAACTGAATATAATTTGGTGGCTAAGGGTCACTGTGACCTTATGTCCATCTTATTCTTGTGAATGCAATATCTCAAGAGCGCATTGAGGGATTTTCCTTAAATTTGGCACAAACATCCACTTGAACTTAATGATAAACTGATTAGAATTTGATGGTCCAAGGTCAAGGTCACTGTGACCTCACAAAACATGTTTTAGGCTATACCTCAAGAATTTATATGCTAATTATGACATTTTGTACAAATGTCTGATAGGATAAAATAATGAAGTGATGACATTTTATATCCAAGAGGTTAAAGGTCGCCATTGTGATGTCATAATGTTCTGCAAAAACACCTGTAGGACCATTATTGAACGCCAAAATTTAGGAACAAAAGGGGAAACATTTGGTTCAACACATTCACACTCCGACCTCGTCACATATCAGTGTTTGGTCATGGACTTTCCATGTCCAGATATGATGTAAGAGGTACCCTCGGCGCATTGGTTTTTCATGCTCTGGGACACCGTGTCAAGTTATATCTGTTACATGCATTGTCTTCTTCAAAAAAATACATTCTCACAGGAAATTGACCATTTACGTGCAGTCTCTTTCAAAATAAATGCACCATGTCGGTAAAACACCATGCATTGGAATTTTTTTCTTTCAACAACAAACGCAAATGGTTGGGTTTAGGCAGCAAACCACATTTATAGGTTAAGGAAAAAAGGGTTTCATGAACACTGCTCTCCTAGGTGAGAGTCAATGTTTATTGGACCCATCAACCACCTACTTGACTTTCGTTGCCCTTAACTTTCGTTTGTTTCGTTTGCCCTTCCCCCGCCTAGCCGAGTGCCATTAAACTTTAAGAGAGAAAGGGTGTGTATAATGCCAACGTTTAAGGACAGCTTTTTGTGTCTGACGCTGCAAGTCACTGCCCAAGCACCAACTTTCGATGACTTGGACTGAGACCGGTTTGTTTGGTTGGATATGGAATTGGTGACACTAATCTTGGGTGTCCACCTTGCAACTGTGTACAGATCTTCTGTGCTGCCTGCGGAAAGGTGTGTGAAGCATCCACATTTTAGAATATGTAGCTTCTTTGCAGCAACATCCATATTTGAAGCATTGTCTATTGCCTCGGCTAAATATGAGTCCAGATAGACATGGATGTAAACTGTAACTGCAACTTGAGTGGTCTGAGGACAACCACTAGGCGCTAATTAAATAGTTGTGTCTGTTGTGTTCATTTTTCAAAAGCAACACCTCATCATAAAAATAATCCTGGTAGAATGCATGACAGAGTGTAGAGTTAAAACTGGGTGTCAGAGGGTAAATGACAGTTTGTGTAATAAAAATATTGCTTTAATAATTGAACCTGATCTTCCCTTACCCAATCTGGATTTTCTTTACACATGTATCATCTTAAGATATCAGCTCATGATTTGCTTCACATCCTCTAGGGATAAAAGAGAAGCAGCTTGTTAATTGGCGCAGACATAACTTTACTCTACTGCTGCACTGTACAGTGCTGGTATGTAGTGTACTGCTCTGAGGGTGACATATGGGGTTAATGAACTGTGTTGTACAGGACATATGTCCTCTCTTGCTTGGTAGAGAAAAGCTCCTCCTTTATTCCAGGTGGCTCTATCTGCCAGAATATCCCACTGTGACTGGTGACACTCCAAAGGTCAGTTTGTTATGTTCTTATGTGTGCATATTCCAGTGTGTGTTAATGTCTGCGAACCACACTAAGCAACAGCTAAGTTTTGTGGGTAACTTTAATGACTCCGCTGTGTCAAATGGGTTTGAGAAGGTCGTAGCCATATTGAGGACAGTGACTAAATGACAAGAAAAGCATTATGTTTAACACGTGTCTGACAGAGCCCACTTTGCCAGCCATAATATGTGAGCAGAGCTCTGGGTTTAATAATTTGGGCTGGTCTGGTATGATGGAAATGGTCATGACTCCTTCCATATTTAATGGCAGTAGATTAGCACCACTGTCAGGGGAGCAAGTACACTCAGTTGAGAGCACCAGTCAGCACATTTAAGTAGTCTTTTAGACAAAGAGGCCCAGTGGTTTGAATAAGTGTTCAAGTGTGACAAAGTGGGACACAGGGCGAGCTAACTTGATATTATAGCTCATTATTTAGCCACAGGGTGAGCTAATTAATGTTTGTGTCTGGGATTTCACTGAAATGGTGCAACGGGGTAAAATTAGCTTGTCTGACCATGAGAACAAGATAAACGTGGAGTTAAAGAATGCTATCAATGCAAGCTAATTTCTCTCAAATAGATACGTGTACAGTTCTTGATCAGGAGCATGTCAGCCACGCTGTCTGCACTGATTAATATATTCTGGGAGACAGTGACATTTTCAGTTACAAGAATGTAAGCTTTCCAGTCTATTATTAACTGTACCATTTTCATTGTGTACCAGACTAGCACTCTGTTTTCTACACACACATCCCTCTAGAACTGTGATATGGCATGTGGCTTCAACACACACATATCTTTCAACAGAGTTAATAGCAAAGTATATTCTGTGCCTGTATTGTGTCTCAGACTGTCCTTTTGTGTTGCAAGCCCATGTTGTCCTTGCACAATGTACCCTCTGTGCAACATTCTTTTAACTGTCAATACATCTCTGCAGAAATGGAAAGAACACGATACTCCTATATATTTACCGCAGTGGGCGAAAAGTCTGAGTCTCATTTGTTCTCTGTCTCTTCACAGCCTCGTTGCAGCTGTACCTCAGGCTCAGACAAACAGCCCTGTCTGGCTGCCCCTCACATAACTGGGAGAGAAAGAAAAACAGAGACTGTGAATTATCTTCAATATAAAGCACTCTGTTGCTTTTTATTTGCTTTTTTCACAAGATGGCTATGTACAACATGTTGTGTTGTGTAAGTATAAACAATATTCAAAGACTGTTTCTTTCCCTGAGACATAGAAATCCTGCCTGCCTCTACAGCAATCACATGCCCCTTGTATTGTTTTTCTTTGGAGCATTTTTCATGTGGTTAATCACGTCTGCGTACCCTGAGCTAGAAATTTAGCTCATGCCCCCCAAATTCAGCTTATTTAGTACAATTATGCCTTTATGAACATTTGTAATATTTTGTAATATTTGAAATATTAAGCAATTTCCATTATCTTTTTTTTAAACATATGAACGAAGGAATATTCAAACATTCCACTCTTTGAGTGTTGTAATACTTAAAGCTACTGCGTATTCAAACTTCACACAGGTTACCCCTCTATGCACTATCTTTACTTTAATTCAGCTTTTTTAAGAAAGGAAAGATAGACAGAAAAGAGGAAGAGAGAGAAAAGACGACGTGCAGCAAAGGGCCATGGGTTGCAGTCAAACTCTGTCTGCTGCTAAGGACTGAGCCTTTAATATGCGGTATATGCCCAACTAGATTAGCTACTGGGATCCCTTGATTCAGCTTTTAGATATCTCAGATATATTTTATATTCAGAAATTGCAGTTTTTTTTGCACACAAACAAATGATTACACTCTCACCAGATGTCTTGAATGCATTTTCTCTGTCATAAAACATCTGCAAAGGCAGTTGCTTAGATATTTTAAATTGTGCAAAGTGAAAATCCATGTTTGCTTGATAGTCATCTTCTTCTTCATCACCTTTGTTGACACATTGCTGTGTTTGCTCCAGGTTTACTAGTGGTCAAACTCTCCACAAGGATGAGTCCTGCATGGGTCTGGTTTTTTAGGATCTGCTCCCAAACTGGAACCGTGACGTGCAATAGCGTACCTGCCTTGTCACCCGAACATATAACCAAGTAGTTCCTCAACCCGACCTGACCTGTCAACACAAGATCTGTGGCCTGACCTAAAAGATAAATCCAATATAGTTCCTCTAGGATTGTGCAAGCTGTTTTTGGGATTGACGCAACCTGAAATATCTAAGCTGGAATCAATCCTGTGATGTTTATAGGCATATTTTGCAATGAAATTGCAGGGGCAAGTGAAAATTGCAAAAATAGCTGTGAGGCCAACCTGGTCTCCCTCTGAAGTCGTTGAGTACTGGTACTTGGGCGGTGGCTTCTGGCGTCAGATACTGACGATAAAGGCTGTCCTTTCATGTTAGCATGATATGCAGCTGGTTGCCATTATTGTGTAACAGTGTCTAGCGCTGATTACCACCAATCAGCTGCTAATGTTGTTCAATGCAGCCCTGAAGGACCGTCCCTGTGAGAGGCCCTGCCCATGCTCTTTCTGCCTGATTAGCACAAGAAAAAGCAGCACATGATCTCATCCCTGCTCATCATATTTTGCTACTTGGGCAGAAGCCCTGCATCATCTGTTAACATCTGACACCGAGCGGATAATCTTACACTGAGACAGTTCTACTCTGTCGTTAAACCTGTTAATAAACTTTGGATAACATTAGCTTTGCAATGCTAACAGTTAGCCCTGTTGTTGTGTGTGTGTGACTGTTCCAGGTGCAGAGTTCTGGCCCCGCGGCAGCATGAAAAACAGAAAGAGAGAGCAGCACTATAATGAAATAAGATTTTACCCCTTTAGTCAGAAAATTGCACGGTCACTTAGCTGAATTTGCGTTAATTGTTGTCATAGTAACATCGCAAAATCCTGGATGGACTGTATAACCATGCGCTTTTTGAAGAATTTGGTCAGGCAGCATGTTTTCAGTAATTTTTCCGGAAATTTCATACATATGATACTAAGATATTACATTTTAAAACTGCCCGTTAATGTGCCTGTAATAACGTCCCTGCGAATCACCTTTTTTGCAGGTCACCTGTCAGGTACTTGCCACAATGCAGGACTCTGCCACAGGGTACCTTAAAACTCACTTCTTTATAAATAGCTGTAGATTCTAAGAGTGCTCTCAGTCCCACTTTTTTTTTCCACTTTTCCCAGACACATTATGCATCATGATGTTCCCACAAGCCACTGCTGTCTTGAATTGAAACAAATAAAAGCTATGTTTTTGCAGTTATGACCCCAGCTGATGCTCTTTTTAGAGCTGATCAAATCATAACATTTTGCTATCAGCAATCACATGCATTTTTTCAGTAAATACACTTCTATAGCCTCTCTTTTATTTCTCTACTCATAAATTATCACTCAGCACTGATTCAGTCTCCAGCTGTCATATTTTATGAGATTCACTTAAACATGTTAAACAGCTCAGTGGTCAGACCTTTACCCCATGAGATCATGAGAACAAACCATACTGTAGGACATTGTTTAACGTTTTAGATGTCTTCACCTAAAGCCATTTTAGCAAAGTTAATACAGTAATATAATGTAACCAGGTTGAAGTTGCATTATCTCTTTTCCCAACCTGTTCTCATCACAGGTTGTCAAATACTGGTGAATTGTCACACCTCTCAGCGTCTCATAGCACAGCTGAAAAGCACTGTAACATGTTAATATTGTGAAACGGTTACGGTCAGGTTAAGGCAACAAAACTATTAAGGTTCAGAAAGAAAAGATGATGTTTTGCATTAAAATAAGTATATACATCACATAAATACATCCTGTGAGTGAAGTCAGTGCGTGACAGTCATATGTTAATTCAACCCAGTCTCACTCTGAAGTCACTGAAATCTGGTGCTTGGGCATCAGACACTGACGAAAAACGGCATGAGATGCATAATTTGGTTGTGTGTGGTTGGAGATTCAGGTGTGTTATGCTAGTAGCTGCTTGCCTCAAGGCAGAGATGATGAGCAGGTACAGAGCTCACCCCCAGAGTTCTATTCATACTTAAAAAAAATACTGTAAAGCTCTTGTACTTAATTGCTAGAAAGTGCTCCAACACTTTTAAATGGAGGACTTAGAAAACGCACTCATGCACTCTTTTGTACACACTGATACAGTGTGTTTTGTCAGATTATCTTGTTTGAGTAATCAAGCAGGACAGGCTGGTTATTTACAGATGGAGATAAAGAGAGAGAGATGGGATTACAGCGTATTGAAAGAAGAAAGATCAACTCAGATGGGAGGTAAAGACGGAGTGATATAAAGAGTTGGAGTGTGCGTGCGTGTGTGCAGTTGGCTTGCTTGCTGCATGGTTGGCATATTCTCAGTTGGATGAGAGGACATTTATGTGATGTCAGCACGCATTAACCTCTCTGAAAATACATCGGAAACAAACAGGGACACATATGCCCAGATCCCACCAGCTCTAAGTAACAAGCCTCTGGAAGGAAAGGCTATGCTGGACAACACAGAACAGATCCAAAAATAGAAATGGGAAGATGAAAGTGGAAGGCTTCTTGGTTGGAGAGAAAACATGGGCTTTCTAAGATTCTTGACAAATGGTGGATGAAATTTGGAATTTATGATAAGAGCCCGCTTCATTTAATTCTGTTAAAAATTGAAAATTACAACCAAAAGATGCTGTCAGACCATACTGGCCTGAGATCACTCTGCAGATCCAGAGGCATATCCTGCCCATGGGTAACTTTAAAAAGTGGTGGCATGGCAGTGCAGGGATTCTTGTAGCTCCTTGTTGGGGTAAATATGCACCTGTCCTTGTGTCCTAAGCGGGAATTATATTTCTGCACTGAATCAACGCCACACCTACAGCATAGCCTGAAGTGCACCTTCTCAGAAATGTAACTACATGTCATGGCGACACACACCTCCTGTCTATTTTTGTAATTCCACAGATAAAAAACAATAAATTGTGAAGACAATAAAGCCTTCACAAAAACAACATTTTAAGTCTTGTGTGTGATTTATCCTGACCTCATATGAGCAAAGGAAATCTCTGCTAGTTGCTAGACTAATTACAACAATGTAAAATGCCATAGTCTGGTGCTAATAACATTAGCATGTTATATTTGTTTGGACAACATGTTTAGTATAAGTGAGTTGTTTTGTCAGTGAACCTTGTGAGTTGTAAGGGAATCAAATTTTGTAACCTTTGTTACGTTTATTAAATGTTGCTGTTGTCCCTGGCTTTATATGAGTAGAGGAAAAGTCTGTTAGCCGCTAGGCTAATTCATAGAATGTAAAATGCCATAGGCTTGTGCTAAATACATTAGCATGTTGTATTTGTGGGGGAAATGTGTCCAGCAAAAGACAAGTGTTTGTCTGTGAATACTGGGAGTTATGGTGAAGCTGATTTGTGTACTTGTGTTTGAAATTGTCTCTGTTAAGCCATGTTTAATGTGTGTTTTGGGTGTGTTTTGAATCAACTAAACTTTACAGCACTTCACAGAAACCCTGCCACTGACTAGTGTTTTTGAGATGTAACCGCAGAGTGACACAGACACACTACCACACAAGTTAAAATGCTCACAACGGCATAGACAGTGTGCTTAGGCTACAGCTTAGGGTCTACACAGAGCTGACCCACAAGTATAGATCCCGCTTTAGAGGCGATCTGGCATGGCTGTGCAACAACTTAGAATATAAATAGTCCCTTGTGTCCCACTGTGTCTTTGGCCAACATGTACAGTTTCTATGGCACTGATTAGCTCACTTTGTCATGATTACACTGTAAATATGAGAAGATGAGAAACCCAAACAGCATGGACCAGATGCCCTGTTAAATCACCACTGGTTAATTGGTCTAGGACACTAATTA
The DNA here is from genome assembly GCA_019142605.1 of Cephalopholis sonnerati. Taxonomy (NCBI): domain Eukaryota; kingdom Metazoa; phylum Chordata; class Actinopteri; order Perciformes; family Serranidae; genus Cephalopholis; species Cephalopholis sonnerati. The sequence continues at coordinate 24,409,820 of JAGQAX010000003.1, read as the reverse complement.
TAGAGGTCTGAGTGTGAGGCCGTCACATATCTAGCATGCTAGTGTCAATGAAGGGTTACAGTATTAACCACAACAGCTTTCCCCGCTTGCATATATAGAGCCTAATTAAATCCAACTGTGGCTACACAAAGCCTTCCATTCTTCAGTGTAGATGGAAAAACATCATGATGGACATTTACCAGCTGCTTTTTCTGGACCTTTTTACTATATCTCATGGCCCTTTTCCAATAAATGGATCTTGCTCAAGCATCATCTACAGCAGTCTCTCAATTTTTTTTTTTGTCCAGCATACCGTCACAAATGGGCTTAGGTACCCCATCATCATACCTCTTTCAAAGATGGGGTGGACTTGGGATCTTTGTGTTTTGAGTGGTTGTCAGACTAGAAAGACAATACACAAATGCAAGTCCATTTACCATTTGGGCTCGGAACTGGTTGCTAATATTTCACTGTGGAGAAAACACATTGGCCGTGGCTGCACATGTGAAGCTGCTTTCACACATGCACTGCAAATCTGAAATTTACTAGACATTACCCGGAGGAGCTGTATGTGAGAACACACATGTCTAAATCAGTTGGATCGGGCATTAAATGGGCTTTACCCTGCCAGCTGCCTAGTACACAGTCCATGTAATGTCTGATTGAACCGATGTGTGAATAGAGCTGGTAATTGTCTGAAGAATTCCCGGCAAGTGAGTGGGTGTGTTGATGACGTTTCTATCACGAGGCTCATGCAAAACCTCAAGAGATCAAACATCCGAGGGTCAGAAAGAAGGGTCATTTACACAAAGACGGCAACATAAATGTCTAAGGTAATGTCCAAAGCCAAAATCTTTAGATGAATTCAACACCAGGAGACTGTAATCTGCATCATGTCCTGCCTCCTGCACACTCTACACAGGCCCCACACCTCTCCTAAACTAAACAGAGCACTTCCAGCAGGTGAAAACACTTCTGACACAATCTCCTGTTGTGTGTCACATGTGTGAAAAAGAAACTCTGAACAATGTCCAGAGCTGATTCTGCGGATATTGGAATTTACAAGAAAGAACAGCTATAGTGATTGGGTGAAACTGTAGATGTTTGTGTTGCTCAGTGCGTTCATTCCTGACTGCATCTGTACCATTACCACCTGGGATGGCAGAGGCTTGAGCCATTTATCCATTACTTTGAGGGTTTCAGGAATGATCATAATCACACCACATTTTGGTATAAAAATGCTAAAACTAACTCGGATAAGCTGTGCCATGTGCAGTTGGCATGTCTCACTGGTTATTGTTGTTATTGTAATACACATCTACATCAAAATTGTTCACGAGTGAGAATGGAGTGTGAGATGGATCAGCAGTTTGGTGCGGGGCATGCAGTGATGCGTGTGCTGTGCCAGACCATTGTGGTGAAGAGGGAGGCAAAGCTTTCGATTTACTGGTCCATCTACGTCCCAACCCTCACCTGTGGTCATGAGCTCTAAGTAGTGACCGAAAGAGTGAGATCATGGATACCGGGTGGCTGGGCTCAGCCTTAGAAATAGAGTCAGGAGCAAAGACATCTGTAGGGAGCTTGGAGTAGAGCCGCTGCTCTTTCACGTCGAAAGGGGTCAATTGAGGTGGTTCCAGCATCTGATCAGGATGCCTCCTGCGCACCTCCCCTTAGAGGTGATCCAGGCATGTCCCACTGGTAGGAGGCCCAAGGGTAGACCTAGAACACACTGGAGGGATTACATATCTTGTCTGGCCTGGAAAAGCCTTGGGGTCCCTTAGGAGGAGCTGGAAAGCGTTGCTGGGGAGAGGGACGTCTGGGGTGCTTTCCTCGCGACACGGCCAGGGATAAGCAGGTGAAAATGGAAAGATGGATAAGTATTTTGATATATAGTTATTTCCTACTAAAATCAGAAGGGCAGAATGAACATGCTAGTTGGCTGTTGGCTCTAGTCTTTGGGCTGAGACACAAGCGACTTGAGGTGCTGCAATAGTTGGCCTTTGTCAAAATAAGTTGTTTAATATCAGTTTGGTGTGTCTGGCCTTTACACTGACTGTAAATAAACACTGGCTGCACCGGCCAAACCATTGATTAATGTATGTGACTTGTTATAGTAAGCAGTCAGTTTAATTGCTGTTGATTACTCTTCTTTTTAACTAATTTGAAAGAAGAAAAAAACATCGGAAATCCCCTCTTGTAATATTGGATTCAAAGCCCAATTCCTCCTATTTCTGCTCTGACGCACTAATAATATGAATAATTCATGTGCATAATTGATGATGCTTATGTGCATATGCATAATTAGAAAGCTGGGCTTTCTGAATAATTGAAAGGACCTCAAGCATGTTCAATGGATGTGATTGGCTTTCGTACTAATTTCACTGTTTCCCATGCTGTGTTAAATCCATTTTGACTACACAGACATGCCTGGGAGCGAATGTGTGGGTTTGAATGGCTGTTAGGGTACTTAGGTGTGCTTTTTCTCACATTAAGTAATCAACTCAACTCTGCTCTTCTTTAATTGTTACCACCACCCTCCAGAACTATTTGGGAGAGCACCCTGCTTTCTCCCTTTCTCCACAGTGATGAAACTGTCCACCTACTCTTCTTATCTCTCCCACTCACTCTCTAAAACCTCGAACCAAAGGCAGTGAGGGCTGCTCTGGCCCTCTGGGCTTTGTCAGCCAGCTCCTGGCTCCCACGTTACAGACAGTCCAGTGTTTTCCTAGTACTGCCCTGTGGGCAGAGATGCTAATTTGAAGTGTTGCTGGATGAGACAGCTCTGCGAGAATATAAGCCGGAGTCCACAGAGAAGGACTTATAATGCCTCCATGCTTTAATGCTCTTCTATCACAAGCACAAACGTGAGAGCTGGTTTTAGAAACCTAAATTACCCTGGCAGCCTGTGCTACCCAGGGAAAGGTAGCTTTTGTGGGTTGTGGCTCCTAAAAATAGTTTCACAAGGCATTGACTCCGTAAATTTTTAATGCCTGCGCGGTCTGTAATGGGAAGCCAAATAAACAAGTCCAACAACATAAATGAAGCAGAGTTTTACATGCCAAAATTAGACAAACTGTGTAACCTGAGGGATTCACAGAAATCACGAGCTGAAAAGAACTGTCTTCAAGCCTGTTGATCAACTCTGGATAACAGTTTAAAGGTTACTTCTACTGTAACTGATATTCATCCTGGAGCTATGGAAGGTCCAATCATAAAATTGCTCGTCTTACACAGTCTCAAAGTTTGAAATACTATAAGGAAATATTTTAGATGAATACATTGCTCTTTAAGTCCAAGCAGACAACTTTTCAACCCTCCACCCCTATGTGTTTCCAAATGGTATTGTTGGCGTTGCTGTCACAAAAACAACCAGATCACTTTCCGTTTTCCTCAGAGTCTAGCAGATACCACAGTTTCCACAGTTACCTTGGTGATTCCACTGTCCGCCATTTACACTACTGTGGATCATTACTGCAAAGAACTTACAGTGATACTCTTTAACTGAGGATAGCTACCGATAGCTACCAGGGGAAACAAAAGCGCTATAGTCTTCCTGCTTTGGTTGAAACACATTCTTTGTGCTGTAAATTTAGCCTTCATTTTCCCAGGAGATTGTACCCAGTGGCAGACAGAATTGACCATGTGATCAAAGTGCGGCTTAAGTCATCTTTCCAGCATCACTTAAAATTGCACTTGTCAGGCCCCTCCTGAAAAAAAAATCAGTTACAGGGATATCTCAAATCATAAGCAAGATTATTGAGAAAGCAGTTTTAATCAAATCAGTAATTCCTTGCAAACAAATGTCCTTGATAGCTTTTCACAGGTTTCTGCCCACATCAGCGTACTGAAACTGGTCTCATGAAGATTTTGAATGACATTCACCTGAATGATGATTTAGGTAGTCTAACAGTCCTGATGTCATTGGATCTTACCCCCCCAAAAATCCTAACATTCGTCCTCTTGTTCAAATTCTCCATGACTATAACGCTGCTTTTTATAGCTATGCAGATGACACACAAATCTATCTAGCACGCCAGGCAGATGACTATGCTCCTTTGCTTTGTTTATGCCTTGAGAAAGAAAACAATTGGATGCCTTCAGTTCCTTTAATTAGACAAAAATAAGTCTGAAATAAATCTCTTTGGCAATAAAAAAAAAAGGGAGGCTGGCACCTGTAGTGCCTACTTTGCTTCTAGAGGACTAAGAGCTAAAACTCATGTCAAGAACAAGATTAAAATTTTGGTGACCACATTAGAAATGTAACAAAATCATCATTCTGCCATCTGAAAAATACAACTAAAATAAGACACTTTGTCTCCAAGTATGATTTTGAAAAGCTCATTCATGTTTGTATTTCATGGAGGGTAGACTATTGTAACACAGCTCCCCTTGGACCTAAGATATGTCCCAACTGAAGACATTTTTTTTAAAACAAAGCTGTCCCACAGTTTTTTAATAATCAGTTTTTATGGTACTTTGATTTATTTTATCAGTTTGCTTTTAAACTTGTCTGTGCTTTTCTTAAACTCACCTGTCCTTTTATTACCTTATTTCATTCTCCTTTTAAAAAAATCTTCTTTATCTTTTGCCTATAAAGCACTTTGAATAACCTTTCTTTATTATATGATAAGGTGCTATATAAATATACCTGTCTTGCTCATAGTGAACCAATGTAAACATCTGGTGTCATGATTCTATAATACTCCGTGCTTTGGGGTCATTACGGTAACATTACTTTTGCATAGTGAAGATACTTGTCAAAAACGTTGGCATCAGTTTTATGTTATAGGTTTCCTCTTGGGTGTTGAAACCATGACCTGTACCGCAACGTCTGCCATCAATAAAATTACAGCTGAGGCATGAAAATGTGTGTTTGGTCTCCCTGAAAAAAGTTTAATACAGTTGCTTGCTGTTGTTTGCTGTGGGGCCATTCTGACTCTTAAACCGTAGAGAAACAGACTGGAAACATGGAGAAAGACAGAGAAGACCAGAATTCCCCACCGGTGTCATTTTCATTGCAGGAAATTTTCAAATTGTTTTCTCTGTGTATTTACATGTTTGCTTATTGTGTGCCCACTAGTTTCACCTTGCAGAGCAAACTTAATCTTTAAAATCTCAGCAACCACTTCACAGATTCCTTGGGAATTAGGTAAAGATATTTATGGTTCTAAAAGCAAGGATTTTGGTGATCCCTTAACCTGCCTTTTGGCATTACCATCACATCAGAAGTTCCTTTTGTACAACAGTACATACAGTATAGTACACACTGTTCATTTTGGTATTCTCCTTTCCTCTGGTGCAAAAAACAGGCCAAATTTTTCAGTTGTACTGAGGAATATCAACATTTTATGGGCATGTTTTATGAAACTGACTCAATACAATGTTTAAAAACTTATTGTTATAACTTATTTGTGGCTTTTTAATGACCTGTTTGTCTTTTATTTCTTCTACTAAAAGTGAAAATTCACAGATATTTAACATTGTGTGTTTTGGTATGATCAAAACATTTTCATTTTATCATCTCCCACAAAACTAAAGTAAATTTGACCTCATTTACAATGTAATAAATAAAATCAAAGTATTGTTTAAACACTTGCTGCATTGCCAGCATACCCAAACAATTCAACACAAAGACTTCTGATACATTTACTTCTCAGTTTCAGTTATTTTTGTTTGCTGTGCCGGTCTACAAAGCCAAAAACCATTCTTTGTGGATAGGAAGTGATAAACAGGATTATCTCCTTGCCTTTTTCAATTATTACTCGACAAAAGAAGAGAACTGTTTCTTCTACTTGGAGGGACACCATGTTGTGAGATAAGTGCACCATTTTGTCCTGTTTACAGGTGCTGAGTCGGCCAAATGGAAAAGCGTCTGCAGATGTTGCAGTCATATCTCACACCATGTCTCCTGCTGAGTCCTCGGTAGTAATGAGGACAGTATAACATCCTGTACTCTATCTGTAAAGGGACAAAGCAATGTCATGCAAAATGCAACGTAAAGAGAAAAAATAAATGTGGTAAAGCCTACAATGTAAAACAAACAAACAAAACAATTATATCAGAATTTAGTTTTATTTTTAATGAAAAAATTCCTAATATAATTAGTTTTTATATGTAATTAGTGTATACGCTAGAGAGTAATAATATAATAATAATAATAATAATAATAAAATTGTGTTTATTTATAAAGCCCTTTTCAAAACAGAGTTTTTATGTAATTAAAACAGAGAAGACATGAAAACAACAACTTTAAAAAATAACTGATAAAAACAGAGGAAATAAAAGACAGTTTAAATCTCAAGTAAAATCTGGAAAGGCTCTCTGATAAAAGTAGGTTTAAAGAAGGGACTTAAAAGAGATCACTGACTCGGCCCGATCTGATTTCCTGATTTCACTTTAGTTTTTGACCGTGCCTCCGGAATAGACAAAAGACCTCTGCTGGAGGACCTCAAAGTACGTCCTGGCGTGTACGGCACTAAGAGGTTGGACATATAGCTAGGAGCAAGACCATGAAGAACCTTAAAAGTAATCAAGAAAATCTTAAAATGGATTTAAACCATACTGGGAGCCAGTGTAAAGAGGCTAAAACTGGAGTGATCATGTCTCTTGGTTCTGGTTAAAGCCTGGCAGCTGAATTCTGTACAGTCTGGAATTGATTAGTAGATTTTAGGGCTTATATTTTCACCAAATAAGATAAACTACTGGTTGTAAAAAAAATTACATATCTTTAACTTTACCGCGTTTTGTTGTCATTGCAGGTTTGTATCATGTTGTGTTCTCCATCTGAGCTACCCTCTGCCGTTACAAAAACATACACACAAGCTGTATTTCCATTGCATCGTCACTTTAATGGTTTGTGACAAAACAAATCAATGATCAAACTCAATCAAGTCGGATTTCAAAGGCAATCAGCTGATTTATAGCTAGCACATAGGACTGTGGCAGTATCTCATATGATAAACTCTTATGGCTGTTCTGCCTATAGAAGTGAGGAATGGCACGTCCTGTTTGCCCCAGTTTGCTCAAAGCATAGCTTTGTTCCAGACAGGGAAGAATATGTTCTCTCTACTAACCATATGCAATAAAGTGACAATACACGCTAATATGAGTAATGCTGTCGTCATCCGTTAGTTCTTTTCAGCAACGTGAGGAGAAAATACTGTAACATGCTAAAAGCACAACATGCTTTTTCAACACTATGATTCCGTAACCTACAGATGAAGCAATCAAGATATAATATGATGTGTGAGCTTAAGAGCTGCTTTGAGTGGATTTTGTTACCTCTGAACCAAGCCAGGCTTGCTCTTTTCTTTATGCTAAGCTAAGCTAACCAACTGCTGGAACAACCCATTCTCATTCCCAGGGCATCAAATACAGCTGCATGGTCAGTGGCTTTCACATGTGATACCGACACACAAGGCTTTCTTTAGCATAGGACATGAAGTGCATGGGCTTCCAGCTACCTCCAGTCTAAACCCATGTGTGGCAATAATGTAGTATGAAAAGCGAGAAAGTCTGTGTGGGGAGGGAGACGTGGTGGATGAGTCATACACATGACTTGTGCCTGGGAAACTGCTGTTGATGTCCTGTCTGAAATCAAGTCATTGGTTTTTTTTTTTTTTAAACGCGTAACATAGTCAATGTCACGTGGCATACATCACATGCTTCTTAAGGGTCCAGTGTGTAGGAACGGATTTGTGTGTAAACTGTTTGCAGAAGGAAATGAACGTGTATTTTGACATTCATTAATATGCTAGTAGCCCCGACCTTTACGTAGGGATTAATAAATCTTCATCTGCTTCTGACTGCTTGTTGTGTAAATAAGATATTGCACATAGATGTTACTTGTCATTATTAGACATTTTAATTTGTATTGTGCTCTGCTATGTTCTCAATACGCAGTAAATGCCTTTTAAACATGTTAATTAAAAATGAATCTGGCAGAAAGGTGGAGGGAGACAGTATGGTTTTACGCCCGAATATCTTACTTGTTGTTAAGCTCAACAGCAGGTCATTGCCTACATCACATTGCCTTAATTAAGATGATTTCATAGTGGTTGAATTTTACAACCATGACAAACAATGCTGAGGCTTGGGGCAAACTGACAGAGACGGATGCAAGCGATGAGCTTGTCTGCAGCAGAGAGCTGTGACTGGGAAGAGCCTCCTGTAGCTGCTGTGTTTTTTTGTGTGTGTACTTGTGTGTTTTTTTGCATCAAGTTTCATGTCGAACTATTTCGTTTAACTTTTTGGATTGCTCTTATAACAGAGGACACAGACTTAACAGCACCTGTTACCTCCTTCCAAGCCTTTGATTTACCTGTCGCTGTCACTTTACTAATAACAGAAGAAAATAAAATGTTTTTCTCACCCCACTTCACCCTAAATAACTTCAATCTCAGCGTCAGACAAGTTTTTCTTTTGCTCTCTTTCTGTTTCTTTGTTTGCCCCATGTTGGCAGGTCAACAGGATGCACCTGCTCATAGTAATTATCACCTCCATATATGGTGGTCATTGACTATTCATGGGCGGAGATATAAGCTAATTGCTGACAAGCCGGAGCGCACTATTAATTTACAATTGATTGACGTCCATGAGCATATACATGTGCCTCGCAACGTTCATGAATACAGAGTAGGTTTTTAGTACGAAGGTTTTTTATATGCAAATCTACTCACAGATTTACTAACATTTCATTAATGAGACCCACTGTGTTTTTGTTACCTTAGAATGAGCTGTTTATATCTACACAGGGAGCAAGTCCTCATCTGTGGAGATCGACATGTTGCACCACCATCTCTTACAGTTGCCCAGAACAGTCAAACAAAACAGCAGCTCTAGATAGGACCATTTGTATTTTCACATTTTTGCATCAGCCACTGTGGTTAGCAGTGAGGACCGTTGGAAAAACACAAATTTTGTACCTTGAAACTGCTTTTTTCAGTGTTTTTAACCAGTTTAAATCACCGGCTCTGTCTGTTTTGTAGAGGAAGAGACACCTGTAGATAATTCGGCTCCTGGTAAAGACCTCCTGAACATCTGAGTCTTAAATGATCAGAGAAGAAAAGGTGAGCACACATTAGAAGGTGCGGTGCATTATTGAATGTAATGAGAATAAACTGACATGCTGTCCCTTAGCATCCAAAACTAATGCCAAAGGGGTAACTAGAGCGTCACAGTTTGAAGCATAGGGCCACTGACCAAGCTGCCATATTTGATGAGATGGGAGTTAAAACATGTTGGCTGGATGTAGCTTCATATTTTTAGCACTCAGATATAAGAGTGGCATTTATACTGTCGTCTAACTCTGAGCTAGAAAGTGAATATTTCCCAAACTGTCATACTCCTATGGCAGCAGACACTTTCAACAAGGTAAGTCAGTTTATCTAAGTTGTTCAACTCTGCAAGCCCAGCATTTGTTCTTATCCCCTTTAAAGATTAGCACCCACAGTAGTAGTTGATAACAACCAAAGAGCAAATAAACGAGCAGGGATTTGGAAACACGAGACAAGACTTCCAATTAAACCCTATCTGTTAAAGCAGCACATACTGTAGCCCTCAGTGGGACTAACTGCTGTGGATAAAAGTCTACAACCCTAACTTGAGCCTATATGACACAAAGTCAGTCCAGTCAACCACTAACCACTCAGGTTCCTGCTAATAAATGATGGGAATCTGAGGAGGTCAGAAGTACTGGAACTGCTGGTCATCAGTTACAGTTTCTCCCTCCTGGATTCATTTTGCTCGAGAGCACTTTGTGAGGCTTTTTTCTGCCTTGGCGTTTGGTGGTGCTGCCGTGCTCTCTTATAAGATACACCAGCACTATTATTAGTTTTATCTTCAGCCTATAGAGCGAGGAGACCACCATGCGCTGTCGGTCCGCAGCTCCTGTGCTGCTGAGTTATCTCCTGACGGATATCCAAGGTCATATCATGCCCACTGTGCGATATCCACCTTGTGTCTCCAGCTCTCGTTTGAGAACCTGGATACGCTTCTCCGTTTTTGTGCTCCAGAACAGCAGAGGAGGCAGAATACCTTGTGTGCTCTTTGCGCACATATTTGGCACAGACATAGGTTTTTTTCACTCATGTAATCATTTGTTTGTAAGCTTTGCCAGCTCAGCTCAGGGCAAGCTGTTGTCATGGCAACACCTGTCCCTTCGGATTATAGAGGCTGCCACTGGAGCCAATTCAGCACAGGGATTTTAGCTGCCTGGTAACATTTGCGCCTATTTTTCCGCATCCTCCTGGTAAATCATGACAAGGAGATTGATGAAGAAAGTCTACAGCTACAGACTGTTAGTCCCTGTGAAATATGTGTATGAAGTTTGGGCGGATCTGCCAGCATGTTCTGTGGCATATGCTGCCCAGTCTGTGGGGTCACGAGTGATGACCCACATTTAAATTAGTGGCACCTGCACAGATCATTAGAGGTATATGAGCACAGTGTAATGAGAAAAAGCGGCAGAGGAACATTTTCCCCCCTGACGCCCTTCAGAGAGCTCTGTGACACGCACAGAAAATGTGGGTGTGTATCGCCTGAAGGGTGAGTGTGCAACCTTTGACGTTCAGTCACTCAAACCATGATTAAAAGATTTAACGGTGTGAGTCTGACAGCTGCAGACAGAGGCTGCACCTCCTTTCCTGCGTTTAGGAGATCAAATAATCTATCCTTTCAATTAAATCATCTGATTGGGTAATTGCAGCAACCGGCGATGGACTAATTAGCATTTCCAAGAAAACACAAGGAACAGACAGAAATTAGAGGGTGCATGCTTGTATTTATGAACGGCGAGGGATATTTACAGTGGAGATGTTAAACATTTCTCTGTGTAGTAGTAATCACGACACACATCACATCTGCTGTGGCACTATTCACGTGTCAATCAGTCAGCCATTATTCATCTGTATCGAACTGGAAAAACAACGGCTTCGGAAGGCTGGGTGCAGTGAGTTGATGAATTTAAAAACAATGCTCGTCACTCAATAAACAGTGGCGTCTAGAGTACTTAATCTCATGCATATTCAATGAGGAGATATTAAAAACGTGCTCACTCATATTGGGCACACTGAGCTGTGTGCTGTTTCTATTTTTAGATCCTCCTTCGACTGTTTCTGGCTCCGCACGTGAGGCTTTGGGAATGTCAACAGAAGGCTGCAGATAACAAGATGGAAAATGGGAAATGTCAGAGATGACAGAGCTGCTGTGAGTATCTGTGTGCATTTTTTTCTAAATATTGTCACCATGATTAGCGTCAGGCTTAGAGGTGAAACATTGGCCTTTTGCCTGTCAGGCAAAGGCATGGTTATTTAGGTTTAACGCTCCTTTTCCCCCAGTGAGAAGATGATTTGGGGGAACGCTGCTGCTATTTATAGTATAGTATAGTCATGTGTGGAGAGAGGGAGATAAAAAGAGACACCGAGACTGAGACACAGAGAGAGTGATGGGGGATATGAGCGCCCAAGTGCATTAGGTAGATGTAAAACTTTGGTGGGTATATGGGGGTCAAATAGTCTCCATATGTCTCGCCTTCCCTTTATGGTCAATAATTTATTTTTACCGTGGCAGAGTGGGACTCACTTTCAGCCCAGGAGTGAAATGCTGCTTCAATCTTGAGTGTTTACAATAAAAAAAAACTTAAAGTCTTAAAATTATATTATTTTTTTTACGTCAAAGGAGTCTGCAAATGAGATGAGATCAGTTCTCTTGTGCCTAACTTAGCAGGATATCTCAAAATCTACTTAAAACTGCATTAATCAATATTTAATTAAATTATCACAAATTATCACAGACGCCGCAGTTCCCCTCAGCTATCCACAGTGTTTATGGCATCTTTCAGCTCATTAGCTTAGTTGTAATTACGCAATGGCTGTCTGCCATCATTAAAATCCTGGAGTCAGATGTACCTGTTTGTTTAGTATGAACGCTGCTATTGTAACTGAGGTGATTTCAGGTTATCATTTGATTTGTCTGACTGATGAAATCTGATCCAGTATGTGGAGCAAGTAACTTTGGTTAAGTAGCTGCTATCCTGATAAATACAACATGGCAGCCAAGCTCCTTTAGATGACAGTAATGATCAAACATTTGTGTAGCAATCAAGTTTCACTTATCATATCAGTCTATCAGACTCCCAACATTTAAACAGACTGATTTCCTACCTTCAAGGAAGCCACAGGTGTCCAATCAGTTCACTGCACCTGACTTCCTTAACTCGCAGTTCATCTCAGTACACATTTCATGGCCTTTATTTTTCTTGTCAGACTTGCGTTTAACTAAGGGTGCTTTCAGACCAGAGGCCGCTTGCTTTGGTCCAAATTTTGTTATAAAGTTGCATAATTGCCTAGAGTTGGTTCATGTTCTCACAGCAACATTTACAAGCGGACCAGATCAAATGCCTTGTGCGAGAAAGCTGCTCTTGATTGGTCAGAATTTCCATGTGGGAAAAATCCAGGAAGTAAACAAAACATTAAAGAAGAGTACATTTGCAAGATAAATGTGACACTTTCTAATGTCACAATGGAGGGACAACTACGCAGGTTGATTTTAGCGCTGGTCATCGTGGACTATATTGCTGTCATTGTTCATTTGAGTCAAAGCATACAGTTTGAAAACGAGGCGCAGCTCCAACTAGAAAACAATGTTTTGATGCATTGGATGTGCTGAATGTGCATATTAAGGCAGTACAGGAGGAGGCGCACATTAATAATCCTCCAGGACTGTAACATGCTCATGTTTAACCCAAACAATGCGTAATGCCCCTGCAATAGTCTGCCAACCTGTCCAGGGTGTACCCCACCTCTTGCCCACTCTCAGCTGGGATAGGTTCCAGACCTCCCGTGACCCTCAACAGGATAAGTGGTTACGAAAAATGAATGAATAAATGAATGTGTAATGTGACTGCAGTTGGTTCGGATTGCGGTTGGAACACATTTTAACAACAAATGACCCGCACCAGAGTTTGTTTGTAACCGGACTGAGACCACCTCTTAAAGAAGGTCTTGGTCCGGTTTTTGTGGTGCACATCTGAGTGCAATTGCTGTGTTCACACCTGTCCAAACAAACCGCACTTAGGGGGCAAACAAACTTGAGTTTGATTGAACCAAACCAAACAGGGCAGGTGTGAAAGCACCCTAAAATGGAAGGAGTCCAACCTTTCATCCGATCAACTTCACACTTTGCGGGTGGTTTGCTGAGGACCCAAGGAAATGCAGTGTGAGCTCTCAAGATCCACGGGACATTTTTATTAGTAGTATGTTACTACTGTCAGAGGTGCGTGCTGTGTGGTGTATTGACAGGGGACCACTATTAGATTTCTGATTGGCACTCTGGGTACAACTTGCTCTCCATCACTCGCCATGGTACATTCAAGAAGGGATGCAGAAAGGCAGACTAGAGAGACAGAAAGTGTTAGATCCTATCAAACCTAAAAATTTCAAGCATTATCAATGTAACTTCAGGAGTGAATGCTTTCATTCCCAAAAATAGTCAGGCTTTGACTTCAGTGAGATCATAAAATGTCTGCATAAGCTTTTGTATCCACATGACGGGTATATTCTAACATTGGAAAAAGGTTGCAACTATGTCATGGCAGGTTGATTGCTCAGGACCCAAGGAGGTGCAGTGTCCAGGGTGAAGTTGTTTGAATGAGCAGTTCTCAAGAAAGCTACAAGCAGAAATACCAAATGCTGAGCAATCGGCCCCTTAACTGCAGTTAAGGTCGAAAGCAAATGCAAAAACACCTCACAAGTTCACAATGACATCTGAGAACTGAGAGACAGTTATTCAGAGATACAGAAAAGTGAACAAAGGAATGAAATCCTGTGACTTCAGATGTTCTGGCATCTTTTCTTCTGCTTTGTAACTGACTGTGTTGGAGCGACAGTCTATACTGGCACGTCCAATACCACATGACAGTAAAGCAACAAAATATAAAGTTGACGAGCTATAGTTATCTCAAGTATGTTTCAAGCCTGCTCATGTTCATACAGTCAGTAAAGTGAATAGAAATCATTAACTGCCTCAGTAGTGAAAAACACTGAACATGTATGTAAAGACTGCACATCTAATCCAAAGTGTGTTAGAGCAGCCAGGAGCAAAAATAAAAACAGAAAATTAAAAAAAAAAAGTGTATGTGGTTGGTTATGTATTTGTTTAAATAACTGCTAACACATAAGCGTGTAGGCAGATCGTCATGCTGACAATGTACATTATTTCTCAATAAGATATGGATGAAAATGTCTTTTGGTCTTTTTCACCTTCCAATCAGCCTGCCTCGATGTGATGTGATGTGATGTGATGTGATGTGAAATGAAATCGACTGAGCAGTGATGTCATGATTAGTGTGTGGAAATCAGCTCAGCCTGTCAATCATCTTGCCATCACAGCACCCATCAAAGCCCCGGAGAAATGAAAGCCAAGGGAACAGCGATAAGACTGACAGAGGGGGAAAAAAAGATGGAGGGGGGGAAATGGAAGGCTTAGGAGAGGCTGGAATTTATGAGGAGAATAGGAAAACAGCCATTCATGAATATAAGTAGAAACAATATATATGGTATACAAAGACAGACAACATTAAAGAAAAGAAAAAAAATGAATAAATGTTTACACTAATGGCAAATGGAAAGACACGGTGATTAAAATATTCATAATCCTTCAGGCTTATTATACTGTCAGTCACACTGGGCTGTGGCTCCTAATCTGATCCCAAATAGAACCCTAAATCCAGCCATCTTTATTCCTCTGCTCACTCACTAATGTAGGCCACTAAGGACCGGCGTACATACTGCTGGCACAAATCTTAAGCACTGATCGCTGACGTCCACTTAAGCTCGTTCCTCAGCTGGAAGCACAGTGTACCTGTCAGAGGGGTAATTTGAAGGGCATGTGATGAAACAAAAGATCTGCTGTAACACACGTACCGAGTGTATGTATTTTGCCCCAGGTGCCATGTGCTTCCCTGGGCGCATGCTATTTCTTACATGGGCGGCCGCAGCGGGAGACAAACACCTAACTCAGCATTAGCTCCATGCTCTGAATGCAAGGTGACACAAGCATCAAGTGAGATGACACAATGTGACACTGCACTCCCAACTGGTTGGAAGCACTGGGAGTAATGTTGTGCGTAAGAGGAGGCGTCTAAATGTGTCGATGTGTATACGCTGCTTTGTGTCTCCTTTTAATGCGTTACAGCAGAGCAAATTGAATCGCCTTGTCGTCAAAGATTGCTAAATTATCGCTGATTCTTCTTGAACTGTTGGTGTAAAATGTGCCACAATGTTTTATGTATCAGGCAGACCTTGTGGTTATACAGATTACCCTGTCTTGATCTCAGGTTTCAGTCCAATTTCACAGAGGCTACACCATAATGCTTGACCGCTCTGCTGTGTACAGCAGCGCACTGAAAATTTGCATTTATTTGCCTGGCCAATCATAAGAGGCCTAGCTTTTCCCCACAGAGGAAAACCCAATATGAGGGACACCTTGGCACTTGGCATGCACTTTCATTCAGCGGCCAAAAAAAGCAATGCAACATTTAGACAAGGACTCATACAGTCATGACCCTCATCTCAGGCCTCTTCTCTCTGTCCTGACTGTTAAATCTCAAAGCTGATCTCCATCCGTTTAGCTGCCTGCGGCGTGCTCTTGTCTACTTCCCCACTGGGCAGCTGTGAAGTGAAAGCCATGTGTGAGTTCTCTCTCCCCTACTCTTGACTTCTGTAGGTCAGAATGATAGGCAGGCCGGACCTCTAATTTGGCAGGAAGCCTTCTCAGAAACAATTTCCAGCTGGTGGTCACTGTAACATGAAGCAGAGCTTTCCCTCATTTATTTAAAAAGAGGTCCTTGCAGCTACAGTAGCTATTTTCACCCGAGATTGGACCACAGTACGGAGGTGCATTAATAAACAAACAAACAGTATTGCTATCTAGCTAGTGTGGCTAAGGTTGCTTGGCTGTATAAAAGATATAATGCCAACAAGAGAGCCTCCTTAGGCCCCGATCCTATAGAATGCATTTTGGTAGCCTGGGGCGGCTTTTTGTAATGGTTTTCAATGAGAGTGAAACGTTTTTCTAGCTGCTTTTATGTTACAGAGCATCTTGCATTTTTCTGCTTTATGCGCCTCACGTTTTTGCAGGAGTGCCTGAATGCCTCAAGCTGAAAAAATGTCAGCTCAGAATGGAAAAAGCACCTGAATGTTTGGCATTTTTTATTGTCCTTTCAGATGCATTGAGAGCCAAGCCTTCTGTTGTAGCATTGACAACAAACGGTAGTGTACAGTGTGAAGCTAACATTAGCTAACTTTAACAGTTGCCCTAAATAAGCTGCAAGACAGATTAAACAAACTGTAGCCTCAACTACTTTCTAATGTTTTACCAACGTTACTCAGGTCCAGTCTAGTCACTAAGTGCCCTCCGCATGTCCATTTTTTATGCAGATTTTAAGGCACAAATTTGTGAGCGTACTTCACAGCAAAATAGTGGTTAAGCTAAGGAAAGGTAATTTGATTCGTTGGTTGCATTTTGCACAGAGGCAAATGGATGGGCCCATTGCACGCTATTATGATGGGCCCTAGTGAGCCCTGATTACTAGTTATGATGCACACACAGAGAGAGTTTTAGGCTTATATATATATATGTTTACCAACAGTGTGTCTCTCTGTCGCTATTATAATCTATCTGCTTTCAGATGTGCCCAGCTTGTCAGTCTTGAGAGGCTTTGCGCTAAAACTGTAATCATACCGTCTCGTTACATAATTAAACAGAGACATAAAATTGAACATCATCAACATATATATTACCCAACAATCATAATTACATATCTGTATATGACAAAAACTACCTGCACTGCCTGTATTTACGCCTCTGGTTTTGCAGATTGTCTGATCTGGGCCTAAGCCTGGTTCCATACCTCTGAATTGATGCCCACATCTCAGATTTGGTAAATGATTTTAAAGAGGTCTGGTGTTGTGGCTCGTTTTAGAGAAACAACTGACCAATCGAGATCTTATTAGGAGGCATGATGAAGTTTCATTTTCCTACTAAGCAAGCTATCCACCTAGCTGGCTACATTTATGAAGTGACAAAAATGGTGACAAATGTGAATGACATCAACACAGCTGAGCAAGTTGTTGGAGGTCGACTTACAGAAATAACAACTCTTAATGATCAGTGTGAAAAATGTTAACTGCTCCTAACAATCACCGCCTCAGCCTCTATGTCAGCTGAATGACATTGTTGGGACAGATACTCCGCTCACTGCAAAAAATATACAATGTCAAACTAAATGAACGGAGTGAGACAAAACAGCAATCCATTCTCCTTATCTGACAAAGCCTCCTTCACTAAATCAAGTGCAGGGCATAGTGTGGTTAATGCGAGACGCCTGCATGCCTGTTGGGAAAGATGACTTTTCATGAGTCCATTGACTGAAGATAAGCACTACTTTCAATACGTATTTTATATTCAGATGTGTTAATGCTATGATCACCAGATATTATTGTATATCCTCCTGCCTGTAGCTCATCTCTAAATGTCTTTCTTATTATCTAACTTAATTAACTGAAATAGCGACGCATGTGGTGAACCTTTGCGTGAGTGTGTTTGTGGGGCCAGACCAGTGAAAGACAAGACATTTAGATTGTGTGTGTATTTCATATGTTGGGGGAAGGGTCAGGAGTAACAGTGCGTAGCGTTAGTGCATTCTCTGGAGCATGTTGTGGCCTGCACAATATCGCTATGGGTCATAGATAAGACACTGACGTCACAGGACAAAAAGCAGCGCAGATGCAGGTGCCATATGAAAGAGATGGAGGAGATACACTCAGCACATAAGAGCAGAGGGACCTGCAGCCAGAGCTGGCAGGCACATACACGCCTCAAAATCAGAACTTTTTTATTTGTATGCAAAAGATAAACCTTTATTGATCCCTTGAGGAGAAATTTGGAAACATGCATTGGCTTGAAAATAATGATAATGAGAACATTCTGGCTAGCCTTACATTTTCATGATATATCAAGATCACATTTGAAAACAGGCCAAAATGTCATGGTTCATTTAAGTCTTTGACCTTTCATGGCTCACTTGTTCTCCTTTACACCTCCTACATAGGGCTTCTTTAATAGACTGTACTATTGCTATAAATGACATATTAACTGGAGGTTGTGCACATGAGGATACAGTTGTTTGGGTACTCTGCAGCCTCTGCCAGCCATTTTACATTTTCACTTATGGTGAACATCCCTGTGTGTATTACACTGCTCATCTTAATGAGAAAGGTAAAGCACCACCCTTCTCAGACAGGTCATGTGTCTGTCGATCATCTCAGACCCACCTTGCCAGAGGTCGGGAGGGGCTGATGGCTATTATCCCTTCAGTGCCACACTCCTCCTCTGTCTTTAACCTCTGCGTCCTTGATGTGGATGTGACGCTGGTCGGCTCCTTAGAGGAATTGCTTTGTATTCAAATTGACAAACTACAGAGCAATAATTTCCTTACAAATTAAGCTTATTATCCTTGCTTTTCTATGATTTAATGTCTTCCTTTTACACATTTAAAGTTACATTAAATTTCTATGAAAACCTCATTCTCTAAAGAGACAAGTCCATCAATGTAATGAAAAACATATGGCATTTGGAATTGCCCTCCAAAACAGCACATGTAAGCGATTTCTGATCTAAAATCTATGAACCATATTAAGGTTAGGTCAAACAATAATTAGAGTTCATAAAGATTAAGGCTTTGGTTAAATTAATTACTTGCTTGAGCTCAGGGAATCGTCATGGTCACGGTTAAAATATGCCAGTGTAGAGTGCCGTGGGAAACAAGAATCAAACCACAGTCTCTCATGGCAAAGTCATGCATTTTGTTGACCCATCTATTCCCCTGACCTCTAAGGGACTTAGTGGCTTATAAAAACGTCACCTGACTTTATAATCTGCTCTTGATGGACAAGAGTCATGATTATTGCGACCGCAAGAGGTCTTTGCCACTTGAACGTAAACATATGTCGTTATTGGGCATTTGCTGAAGCGACTAATGTCATTTTCTCTGGAGGCCAGTCTTGTCTAAACACAGCTGTGAAAGTGCAGCAGGTCCATACAGTTTCCCAGTTCTATTAAAACATCACAAAAAAGACAGATTGTCTGTTACATGCAAAAAAGTCCACTGGCACCAGTTTGTGTATCAGCACTGTTCTGTGAAAGTGTGAGAGTATTACTGTATAGCTCTGTAGAGCAAGGTTTTACCAAAATACCGTTTATATCGATATAGGGTCAAGTTGCGTCACATAACGCATACCAGTGTTCATCTCTTCTCTCTCATACTGTCTGCACAGCTCTGTCCCACTCACTCACTCACAGTTTCTCCATCAACACGAAGACAGCCAAGAGCTGCTCCTCTGTTTAATCTCTCTCTTAATTAGTCTGCAGTGCAACATCGATCTATATGTTGCACAAGCTCCGCCAAATCATTCTGTGAGCTGAATGAAGTTACTGCAGTAGCACACATACAATACTGTGACCCTTTTCCTCTGTAACTTTTAGCGGTGTCCAGTCAAGCCATGCTTTCCCCGTTTGTGTTTCTGTTAACAGCTTAGACGTGCCGTGCCATGCCAAGCTAAGCACCTACTTCTTCTGCGGAGTAGGTCCAAAAGCTAAGTCAAAGTTGACTTTTGGATTCACAAGGGACACAAACGGCAGTCTCCTGGGTCAAAGGTCTGTGTTTGTTTGAGCCAAGCACCACCAGATCACCTCCCTTCATGGTTGCTTTGTCACTCTTTCAGCCCATCCTCATTCTGAAGTTGTCAGATACCACTGCTTTGTCAGTGATTTTAGTGTGTAACACCTGATGCTAAAAGCCATCATTTGCCACGGTATGATACACTGGGTGGCGATTGTAACGGAGACAGACCGAATCTTTGGCAGTATTATGATATGCAACTGGCTGGCCAGATGGCACCTGTACCAGCAGTATGATACGCCACTGGAGGATGTCAGGTTAAAATGTGTCAGTACCGACATAATATAAGGAGCTGGACAGTCCCTATAGGGTGGCTGGGAGGGGTGGTGGATGGGTTCAACAAACCCTGGGCTTTCACCAGGGAGCCCTGTGTTCGCTTCCTATATAAATGTAGAGCCAAACCATTATGTTTAGTTCTGTACATAACCACGTGCTTTGTTGATGTCCTGGCATTGGTTGAGGCCTCACGGAATGTCAGCTGCAGATGCAGAATACCACTGACACTGACATGTCACATAATGCCACTGACAAAGTGGCGCTATGTGACAACTTATGCTGTTAACCCATGTTGGCTCTTTTTACTAACGTAACTTCAGCCTTTACTTACCTAAGTATAAAATGAATGATTAAAACAAAACAACAACAAATAAAACAATCAAAATAGCCTCCATGTTTACAGCTCGCTAAAAAATTGGTCTAAAACAGCACAGAAAGAACATCAACAGCGCAGCAACACCACCACCACTAACAATGACATCAACATCAACAATGCTGCTGCTTTGGCTGAAAGGCACACTTAATAACAAACTTATTGTTCACCAAAATGTGGCCTAAGTGAAAGACAAACTGTAATGAACAAATGTGATGCAGTGCTGGCCTCGGTAAAGGTTGTTTTCTTGAGTTTATAGTGGCAACACAGAGGGACATGTGTGTGGTGAGTGGCAATTAGGTTTGATCATTGACTCTGAAAACCTGCAGGTCATACACCCCTCCATTTGTGAACTGAAGGTGGGCCTCAAGAGATTCATAATCTCTGAAATGCTTAAAGTTGAAAGCGCGAAATGTTACATTCTGTAGCTAGTTGAGGCCTTTGCTCTTTTCATAATTACTACAGCCATTTGAGGTCACCTGAACAACAAACATGGCCATTTTAATGGGCTGTTAACGACATTCTGAACCTACCAGTAGATGCAGCAGGCCTCATATTAATGAGGCTGATAAGCACTGATATAATCCATTCAGTCAAGTTTAACATGTGAAGCAGGTGACACATCACCAGAAACTGCTTGTAAAGTCTGTTGGCAAACTCTCATTATGTCTTACATCTTTGGGAAAAAATCTGCAGCACTTAAAGTATCTTACCCACATTAAAAGACAGCTCCTGGACGAGGATCATTAGCCTTCACACAGGTAACTCCAACAGCAGGAAATGTCTAGTGAAAGAGACATGCAAATAGCAAAGAGAAATCCCATAATCTTCTGCACTGGCTCAGAGGATTTCAGTCGGGTAGGTACAAAAAAGGTTTAATTCTTTGTGAAGCCTGCAGTTCCAACAAAAACACGTTTGTCCTGCGGTTACCTTTAAAACAGAAACAAAATATTTTACCATCATATTCCTCGTTTTGTGCATTTAGAGATGTTGGCAGTCTTGAAAAAGACTACCTAGAGATAGTTCAGTGTGCTAATCAAAAGATTAATTTAGATAAAGTATAATTTAAACATGAAAGGTTATCATTCATCTTCTACTTTTGCCTCATTGTGAGTGCATATGCATGTTAAACGTCATTACCAGCAGCCACACTAATCAAATAATGATTGTAAGAGTTATGCAATGTTATAAATGTTACATGAAAATATACTTTTAATTAGAGGTATAATGAGCTGTAATCATTATTCATAAATAGATGACTGTCACTCATGGGACCATTTGTTCTAACGTGAATGTATGTGAGATGAACGTCAAAGACATTCAGTTCATCTTCTTCATATGCACATAATTTAAGTTATGAGGGTCATTCATATTGTACTGTAAAAGCATCACTGTGTCTTCTCACATTTGTGTCTGAATTTTGAGTGAATTAATAATATGAGTGTTGTTTATTTGTCTATTTCCTTCTTTTTTTCTAAATACCAGGGATAACAGTGAAATATGACTTCCTTATGACTGTGTGGTCAGATGATGTAACACAGTGGAAACTGCTTATGGTAATGACATCTGTCTGGGTCAAATTGATAACTATACGCAGATGATAATTATAACCAGTTTTTTTTTCTTTTTCTTTATTTCTCACGCTGCTGACTTTCTAACTGACATATGATAATTATTGGCCACATTAATATATAGTGATAGATAGCTTCACTATTTACTGAATTTTATTGTCTGTTTCAAATTACAGCACGACTGTTTCATTACCGGAGCATTACATGACCGGGCATTATCAATCTACATGACAAAGGCAGCGTCAACCACAGGTGCTGTTACCATGCACATTTGTTTTCAGTCTCTCCAGCAGCCATAACCTTTAAGTAGACTATGATTTCAATGTGCATGCAGCATCAGCTTCGGGTAACCAGCTGGAAGCAGATAGTAGGGATGAGCAAGTACACCATTATCTGTATCTGTGTCTGTAATTGACCCTTCGCTAAGCCCTGTGCCCTTGTGATGGTCCCACAAGCTGTGGGAGTAAGCATGGAGCCCACACTGTAACTAACTGCACTCCCTGAAGAAGTATTATCATATTTTTGGGAAAATGAAACAGTGATTCCAGAGAGAAGCAGACAGAGGGGTCTACAGTCTGTGTTTGAAGGATATATCCAGGATGTCAAACTGACTCAGCAGCAACAACAGGTTCAAAAGACAAAGATAGTTAGAAGCTAAAGCCCAACTATAGGCTACAGATCACAGTGTAAAAGTGAACCACCACATCACTGCTGATCAACACAGAAGACAATGGATATAAAGGGAAACTTTGCTGATATTGAACCAGCTGTGTGGCATCACAGTGTGTGCAGATGAACAGTGATTGGTTTTGCCCTGTGTCGCAGCCAGCACCCAGACCTCTGCTGCCTCGCAGGTAGGGATCTCCAGACAAACAACGTTCATCTGCACACGATGTGATGTCACACAGCTGGTTGAACATCAGCAAAGTGTCCCTGCTTCCCTTCACTGGTTCCTGTACAGCAGGGTCGGTCTTTGTTTCACTGTTATAATCATTAAAAAGCAAAAGCAGCATGTGCACACATTCAGTAGGCTATATCTTCAGTAGCTAGCTAGCTAACCCTACACTTTTCAGGGTTTGATTTTGGTTTTGGAACAGGGAAGAAACGTATATCTTTTTCCAACCTCTCCAGATAACGAGTATCATTAATACACGGCGTGCCCCAGGCACAACATTTAGCTCCAAATCCACAAAACCAGCCTGAAAATGAAGGAAATCTGAAATTATTACATTAGAGTCAATGGTGCACAGCTGTGTTGTTGTCGGACCCTGGTCTGAGCCGGCCTGATGCTACATTATGATTGGCCATTCTGCATCCAGGGGCGGGACTTAGCGAAGGGTCAACTGTTTAACCAACTAATTTATCTGTATCTGTACTCGAAATGGGCGGTGTTTACACCAGAAGTGGGTGGGGTTTAAATTGAAACTGGGTGGGACCTCATCGGAAGTTGCTATTTAAAGCCTGATATTGATATGGGTCGATCAGAAGGTGCTATATTTATTATTTATTAGTTGTATTGTATTTGTATTTACATACAACAATTTCAGGATTGAGCTTATGGTCATTTTTGATCAAAAGAGGAAGTGATTAAACCAAAATGAGGATTTCCCCTTATCACGAGTACAGATATTGACACATTTACTCGTATAGTACATATTCATTTATAGTATGCTATCTGTACCGGATACTCATTTAAACCGAGTATTTGGCGCAACCCTATCAGATAGTTTACTGCGAGGCAAAGTATCATCGAAGTAAAGTCTATAGCATGAACTTCAGGATTGTTCCAGGGTGTCAACCTGACTCAGCAGCGAAAAGGAGTGAAAGAGATTAAGATTGATGCTACAGCCCAAAGATCACAGAGTAAAAGTGAATCACCACATCACCTGGAGGTTAGTAAAGAAGACAGTAAAATTAAAGAGCAACATTGCTCCTGTTAAGCAGAGTAGCTCTTTATTCACTGTTCCAATCACTGAAAAGCAAGAGCAGCATGTGTACACATTCACTCTCCATGCCTTATAGCTGTCAGACTCTGGTCGCAGCTGGCCAATGCTACACAATGATTGTCCAGTCTGCATTCGTGACTTAACAAATGGTCCATTACTAAAGCCTTTTTATCACAGTGTGATAAAACTAAAGTGTCTGTGCAGATAACTACCACCCAATGCGTGCAATTAGCCAAAGTGAACAAATTAAACATTTGTTTTTTAGCGGCTGGAAGTAAAGGTAGGCAGCGGAGGTTTGTTTGAAAAGCTGGATGTTGAAGTATCTCAGTGTTTGTTTCAGGGAGATGAAAAGAAGAGTGGGAGAGAAAGAGATAAAGATGTATTAAGGATTTAGATCCAAGCGCTGAGCCCAGTTCATTATCCCAAACAGCAAAGCCACAAAGAAGAAAATACAAATGCTGTGATCCACCATATTACAATGTGTGTGTGATTGTGCATGAATTCATCTGTTTACCATTTCTCTATTTTCATTTCCTCTAAAATGTCTACTCAAGTTAGATATCTCATTGTTGTTATGCTAAAATGATTTCGTTCATTTTCCCCCTCATCAGTCTACACTCAGTACCCATAATGACAAAGAGAAAACAGGATTTCAGTTTTGTTTTGTTTTCACAAAGTTGTTAAAAACTGAAATTTCACATTGACAGTCAGTTGCATCCCAATGCTATTGATCATCTTTGTGTTTCTACACCTTGATTGGAGTTCATCTGTGATGAATTCAAATAACTGGACATGATTTGGAAAGGCACACATCTGTCTATATAAGGTCTCACAGCTGACAGCGCATATTCCAGCAGAATCCAAGCACAAGGAGCTACTCCCAGAGCTCAGAGACAGGTCTGTGTTAAGGCGCAGACCTGGGAAAGGTTATGAAAACAGTCTGCTGCAGTGAAGGTCAAGAGCACAGTGACCTCCATAACTCACAAATGGAGGAAGTTTGAAAGAACTAGCAC
Source organism: Cephalopholis sonnerati (assembly GCA_019142605.1). Lineage (NCBI taxonomy): Eukaryota > Metazoa > Chordata > Actinopteri > Perciformes > Serranidae > Cephalopholis > Cephalopholis sonnerati. The sequence continues at coordinate 24,384,924 of JAGQAX010000003.1, read as the reverse complement.
TCTTCCTGGAGCTGGCTGCCCAGCCAAACTGAGCAACTGGGAGAGGAGGGTCTCGGTAGCTCTGACTGAGCTGCAAAGATCCTGTGTTCTCATTATCGAGAACAATTAAAGATATGTAGAAAAAGTGTTAAATATTACGATTGATTTTAGTTTTCAGGTCCTGTATTTGGGAAGGACACCACAGCAGCTCACTGGACTCTCCAGTGTGTATATTTTCAGAATAATGCTGGTTGCTTGGCAAAAAGCAATAATGAAAAAATGGTTAAATCAAGAACCTCCCACCTTAATTGACGGCTTAATGTGATGCATGAAATTTTTATGATGGAAAAATTAACCTTTGATCTGAGACTCAAGACAGCTGCATTTGAAAAAAAAAATGGAAAGGATGGATTGAATATATTAAGCCATATAGAACAGACTTCAAATTAAACTTGGTGCTGGCCACTGGCTACCGAATGGTGATGCATTCAATGGGCAATTCAATGTAAAACGCCCAAAAGAGAGAGGTGTTGTGATGCACTGTGATACTGCCAAAATGCAGTTGTTCGATCCCACCGCCCAGCACTACAGTAACTACACCTGGTGACCTGCTACACTTGGCCTTAGGGTCCTTTCTTTTGATTACTATTACTTATTTATTTTGTCTTATTTTGTTTGTTTGTTTGTGTAAATGGTTGTGTTTAATTATTTATTTGTCGATTTATCAGAATGCATGTGTTGTTTTGTCAGTTACAAAAAAGGTGTATTGTGCGAGTGGATTTGTACCTGATGATTTCTTTTTTTGAATTAAAATAAAAAGAAAATTTCAAATACATAGCACATTTTGTTTGGATATTCTGAATAGGCCTTTTTCTAAATGAAGCATTTTCACATTAAGACATATAGCGCATTTGGAATATATGTCTCCGTTTGGGTTTTTTACCACAGGTTGTGACCACAGCCACTTGACTGTTCACAATCAGCTCTGTTTGTGTTGTCATGGATGCGCATTACACCAATCAACTGGTCAACAGTTTGCAATGCTGAGGTAGAGATCTATGCCCAGAAGTAAAGCCCATATTTCTGGTAGGAAGGAGAAGCACACCTACTTTTAACAGGTTTCTGGATTTGCACAAATATCACAGCGTTGACCTTTTAAAGAAGGTGGGTAAAGGCATGAAAGAGGGAGGCTGTGTTTGCACAGTAGAACAAGTCCCTCGCTGGTGGAAAACTTACAGAAAATCCTATTTTTATGTGAAGAAGCTAAATAGCACAAGCAGCTCAAGGCGTTCCACTTTTCCATATTTTGATGTGATAAACGACATGTTAGGGCACATTAACTGGAGTATGCATGGATGCATGTAAACGAGAACATTAGTGGAATATTCATATTCATTAGCCATGTAAACAGCTTAGTAGGAATATTATCTTTATCGCAATAGGCCCAAAAAACAGAATATGTTGAGCATGAGCATGAATGTCAGTGACACACACATGAAAACCTGATTGGAGTTTGCAAGAAAAAAAACACACTCTCAGACAGTGAGAAACACGATAGCCTCAATTCTAAGCATCATATCAGGAGGAAACCAGGCACAGCTCATCACCTGTGCAATACCATCCTGACGGTGAAGCATGGTGGTGGCAGCATCATGCTGTGGGGGTGTTTTTTCTGTGGCAAATACTGTGGGACTGACTAGTCTAGATATCCTGAATGAAAACTAAAGGTTCACTTTCCAGCAGGACAATGGAAAGACGCAGAAGTGGCTTAGAAACAGCTCTGTAAATGTCCTTAAGTGGCCCAGCAAGAGCCCCGACTTGAACCCAATCAAACATCTCTGGACCTAAAAATGGCTGTCCACCGACGGTTGTTATCCAACCTGACAGCGCTTGAGAGGATCTGCAGAGAACACTGACAGCAAATCCCCAAATCCAGGTGTGCAAAGCTTGAGCAAGAAGACTTGAGGCAGTAATCGCTGCCAAAGGTGTGCTGCGTTAAGGGTCTGAATACTTATGTCAATGTGATTTTTCTTTTTTTTCCGAATAAATCTGCAAAATATTCTAAAATCCTGTTTTTGCTTTGTCATTATGAGGTATGAAGTGTACACCAGTGAGGAGAAAAATTTAATTTAAATTTTGAATAATTTTAAGTCAAGATGCAACATACCAAAAATAGTCAGAATACTGAGTGAATTGTTTGTGTGGTTGATGTGCTTTTGTGTGTTTACATGGATGGTATGCCACCTATTGAGTCTCTACAGTGTGCTCAGTATTACATTAGCACTCCAGCTCTTGTTAGCATCCACCTCCCATCCAGTCTTTTGTTGAAATGAAGACAGAACAAATGTCAATCAATCCCTTATTTACACAGCACCTTTTCATATGAGAGAAGCTCACAGTGCTTGACGACCACTTAGCTTGTTGAGACTCTTATTTATGGGTCTCATTTCTGTGTGTTCATTTCTACAATACAGATACATCTGCAAATCAATATGATACTGAATGGAGCTGGACCAGAACTGAACTACATGCATAGTGATGAGAACACATGATCAAAGGTGTAAATGCAATGAGTCACCAAAAAATTTTTGTCAAAGGAAATTGTATGTACTAGGACATCATTAGTTTTTTGTTAAAATGCCTGTTACGACCTACATCTACTTGACACAAACCTTTTCGTGAACTCTAGTCAGTCAGAAACAAAGCTGGAAGATGTGTGACGTTACAAAAGGAAAACCCCATTCAAAAAGAGGCTGTGGTGAACGCGGTTGCCGATAAAGCTTTAGTTTGGAACATGCTTTGTTTTTCCTTTCAGCAGTCAGTGTTCATTTCTTTTATCCATGACCACAGTTGTTTTCTTACCTTAACAATGTTGTTTTCAACCCAAACCAGAGCCATCTTCCAACATTAACCAAGTCGTGTCTGTGCCAGTGCGTATTTGGAGGGCAATGACAATGTTTCAGTGAGATTAGATTTTGTGCACAGGCTCTGCTGGTTGAGGAAGTTCTCTGCTGAACTAACCACATAAACAATACCAACAGTAGAAAGCAAAAGTGTGTTTGTATTTTCTGAGTTAACTGGCATGTTGGCGTCATTTCTAAAGGGCCAGTTTTTGACGTTTTTTTTTTTCCTTTTTTTTTTTGCTGTGCTCTCTATGTAATTACATTCAAATATCACTAAATAGCATTCAAAGTTACGTGGTGACAACATATCACTGCCTGGACTATGTACAAGGACAATGTTTCTTTGAGAGAATGAAACACTACATTCATGCACAGCAATGGATTTGCAGGGAGTTGGTTGTAGTGGATGGCAGACATACAAACGCAGGTGTGTGACTAAAGAATTCCCAGTTTGCATCCAGACTTTTGTCTCTTAAAGGTAAAAACAAGGAATTGATGTTTATAATCACAACTTGTTCTTTGGCTGCTATTTAAAGTCTGGGTAAAGTCAAATTAGAATTCTTTCTAAACACACAATATATCCTCCTATATCCTCCTTTTGTATATTACTAAGCTACTGCATTAGCTGCTAACAAGAGTCTGATGCTTCGCAGTGCTCAGCGGCTTTAGCGGACACACCCCCAGTGTCTCAGAGCAGAAAATACTGCCTATTTTTTTTACAATAACTTTGAAACCTAATTTCATATATTTTGTAATCATTCACATTTTGTTAATTGGTTGGTGACACGTTGTTTTCTGTGGTGACAAACTCATAACATATTTATTTTTGCTTTACCTGCATGCCCTGAAAAGATCGACATATAATTACATGTGCAAGAGGCTTAAACATTTCCACCCATGGAGGTGACCGAGGTGATTTTCCCCCTCCCCCACACAATATAGAGCGCTGGGATACTGTTTAAGTGGCACATGGTTCCCCAGTGATTTATTCTTACCTGTTTGCTCACAACACCAACACTCATAACAACCTTTTGTTCTGTGTAAAGTTAATTAGCGCTGACATATTCAGTCCATGCAGTCATGAACGTAGTGTTCATTTCCATTCTTACTTTTAGTGATCTTGACATTGCTCTAAGCAGCACTGCAGACATGTTCTCTCTCTGGCCGGTGGATTATTGCCTGAATTAAATTACACTCCTGTCACTGTTTTAGTAGCTCTATTTACAGTTGCCTGTCTCTGTGTTCTCGTTGCCATGAACACTACCCAAGAGTTCATGTTGAAAGATCCGTGTGCGTGTATGTGTGAAAGACACGGGCGGACACGCACAGACAGTGTTGTTCATTCTGGGGCGTGCATGCACACAAGTGGATGTTCCTGTCACTTCATCTTCTTTTTGATTGTCACTGTGATGTCTCAGAGCTGTCCATCAAGAAAACATGGGCGATCACATGAGGGACATAGTCCACAGCAATGCTGCAGACCACTGAGATGCCAAAGGCTTTTTGCATAATGTTTTATTAAGTGTCATCTTATATAGTCTCCCCCTGATTGAAAAGGAAGGTCATTTTATCCTAAGTGTTGAAATCTTACGCAAACAAACTAAATCGGGTAAAATATGCATGAGAGCAGGAACGCTGCCCGGCATGTTTGTTTCTGTTTACCACTGGAAACATAAAAAGGGCAAAGGATTATCAAATACAAACGTACAAGGCCCCAAGGAGAAAAATAAGATCCTTGTATCATTTATGTGACATCTTACCTTTGCAGAGATGATGTCTGTCTGTAGAAGGCAGATGAAATATACTTAGCATAAACAGTAAATATTTAAAGCATGGGAGCTCCATGCGACTTAACTTTGGCATACTTTTTAAAAATAGCCCCATGTCTGCAAACAATGAATAATTCAATAACATATTTAAAAGCATACATGCATGTTTTAGCGTTTGAGGTCTAATGCAAGTTCTCATACAACATTCTGTGGTTTAGTGTGTTAGTCACCGGCAACTGGCGGCTTAGGACAGTTTATTTAGAGTAGTGTTATGGAGTATGACTGCTCACAGAAATAGGATGGAGGCCATAAAACCATTAATACGGTGTAAAACTTCCCTTTTCCTTGCATCATATAGCTTCACATTCTTTCTTGCGTCTACAGGCAATCAAATGTGCACCTTTTTGTGCAAAGCACTTTCTGAAATTCAGTTTTTAATAAGTGTGTCCACCAGCTTGATATGTGTATCTGTTGTTGGCGCAGAACACAATGACATTCCCTCTGTATGCATAATCACAACTGAATTTAAAGTAAGCCGGTAGACATTGGCCTCAGTAGTGAGACATTTATGTTCAGCTCTTCCACGTGAATGGGAGAGTTATTATAAAAGCTCAGTCTTGTTGCAGGCAAATTATCAGTCAATTCAAACAGGGGCAGAGGCACGCAACTGCCTTTATTACTCTGAAATGAAGTTGAAATTACAGCAAGAAATTGTTCCTGTTAGGAGAGGCATGAGATAGGGCTGTCCAATTTCTGGACAGTTCTACTCGTCAGTAATTGAACGTTTGTTATGCAGATATTGCGACAGATTAGTTGGGCCTGCCTTGCTAGGTTTTTCGGAGTTTGCAGGTGGTGCTTTCTGCTTATGCAGATGATGTCACTGTTTTTATAATCACAATGAGGACGGTGTATGTTAAAGAGGACTGTTAAGTACACTAGGACAAAAGTGAGGCCTTGCTATTGGAGCAGTGGACAATGGGGTTAGTCTCCAAGTCTTCACTGCAAAAGTAGGAATATGTTGTCTTTTAATTTCGTAAAACTATATGTCCTTTAGCTTGTGGTCTTCCCTGAGGAGTGTAGCTTGATGGACAGTAGACATCTGCTTTGAGACTGCTGCATAGGTTGGTGTAGACGGTTTGTGCTTCCCTGTCAGGACCCTGAAGCATACTCTGCCTGTCAGGACTGTCTCTCCTGCTGTAGGAAAAGCTGGGGGCAGTTTTGGCCCCATTTAAAAAAGAAAAGCTCAGTACAAAGTGTCTGTACCTGTTTAAGAGTCAAACTGGTGCTCTTTGACAGGTGTGAACGTGTCGAGGTGAACTGAGCTTTTAGGTCCACTTTCTTTTTTTAACATTTGAACTATGTTACCAACTCTGGATACATCTCTGTGTGTTTTATAATTCAATGTAACACAGACGCACTTTACTTTTAATGTCTGGAGCACTCATCTCTTCCAGAGACGGACTCTGCCTCCTCTTCTATACGGAGATCAAGGTGATGATGTTATTTTGCCCCCCCTCTTTCAGATAGGAGTGACCTCATAGTCAACATCCATCACTTGGTGTATGACTACCACGTATCATTGCAATTTATACAGTAATTTGTAACCGGAGGATGAAAGCAATGCAAGTACTTTATCTCCTGGTGACAACTGCCTCCGGTAAGCCCCTCAGTTATACAGGGACAGTTGATGTTCTCTGGCCTGAAGCAAATAATATACTGAAATCCATTTTCCTTGTCCTTGGACCTGCCCTCTGGCTTTTGAGAACCCACAACTGTCATCATTTGCTAAAAAGCAAAATGCAGCCCATGTAGAATATTAGAGGCATGAATAGTTAGGACCAAGGAGTAACCAGAGCTGGGTTAGCTTGTTGTTTTAGTTCCTCTGTATGCATGGTTTGGGTAGATGCCACATGAAACAGTACCTGCTGCTGCACAGCTGCCTGGGCTTTCTACATCTGGGCGGTGTCCTGCGGTGACTGCATCTGTTCATGTTGATTGTCTGAGCTGACTAACATTAGGTACAAATTAACATACATAATGAGTTAGGACACATACAGTTATTCATTTATTTAACAAATAGATTCAAAGTTACATGTTCGGCAGGGGTTCCTTCCAACCAGTCCTCTCCTGCACTTTTAAAGCTTGGCAACTATGTGATTGCATAACTCATTTACAACATGAAATGGATCTCATGCTGTATTCATGGTGAAACAGATTCTTTGAATGCCAGGCGGCAACCCCCAGGGCTGAAAAATGAAGCCAATGCAGAAGTGCCATAAACTGCAGTTCTCTGAATGGCCACTTGAGGCTGGCCCTGGAAGTGAGTCAATCTCCATCTACATCCATGTTAAAATGCTCAACTTTACAGCCAGAATAAACATGTTTACAGCCTGGTTCAAAATATGACTTGGGCTCTACAGAGTCCCCTGTTCACAACAACTGTATGGGGGTGTATTTTTATATAACACATCTGTTTACATATTTATTAAGGCTTAAAATGATGCATAATTAAGTGCGGGGCCACTTGATTGACAGACTGTTTGTGAGGCATTGCCACAGTCTAAGTGTGACACCGCCACAAAGGTGAGAGGAGAGACATGTACAGGATTGTTAGAGGATTTTAAAAAAGAACAGCCTTCGAATATAATCTCAATGTGTCTTGCAGTGTCTCCCTCTCACCCCTGCCCTGTGTTGTTGCCACCTGTGAGTTAACTGGCTTCAGGTGTGCTGCTGCACACAGGTGAAGGGGTGTGGCTGTGAAGGGAGGGTGTATTGATTTTGTTGGCCAAAGAGGAAAGCAGAACTGTGGTGGAGACCACACAGCCTGTTTTGAAAGGAAAATGATCTTCAATGGACTCTTGCTTTTGGTGATTCCGCAACCAGATGTGTGCGGAGGACCATTAAGGAACTGAGCCAACTACCAAGTAGGACCTGAGTTGCTTTTCTTTTATTCTTTTATTTTTTCAATTTAAGTAGGGGACATTGGGCATTTCTTTGTCACTGGGATTACTTTGTCACTTTATTAAAGGGGACATTTCTCCAATTACCTTTTTTTAGTTTTTTTTCTTCTGCATTTGTCAGAAGAAGTCAGGCCCCTTATTTTGTCTACTCCCTCTTACCAAGACTAAGTAATAACAGTAGCTTTCAAATTTAACTCACAACAAGGTGAGCTTGTCAGAGCCACCCCTTGCTCCTCGACAGCTTCACCCTCTCGACTAAAAATGGTCTTTTCTTGCTTTTCTCAAGTATCAGGTTGTATCTTGCTAATTATGCATCTTTCCTACTTGCTCCTGTATCCATCAGGCAGCGAGATGAAAATCAATCAAGGATTATCATCTTGAAGAATCTGACCATTCCCTCAAATAGGATAAAGGGAGTACAAAGAGTGCAGTGACAGAAGGTCTCCTCAGAGGGAGGGTACACAAGAGCATCTAATGCAAGTCGTTCATTGCACTGACATATCCCGTCATTGGAAAACTCTTAGCAATTCGATTTTGCAGTTTGACTGCGGGCTGCGTCTGATGAGACTTAAATGGCAGACTGCCCAAAACTAGAAGCCTGGGGCATTTCCACAGAGACTGCCAGCTAAAAAAAACAGGAGTGACATGACTAATAAACCATGTGTAAGAAAGCTAAGGAATCTAAGAACATATGAGATACAGAAAACTGCTCACTGTTGTGGCTTCAATTAGAGTGTAAGAGGCCGTTATAAGTGGAAATGGTGCCTTTTTAAGTGACACTTTGAGATTTGTATTCAAATGTAAAGTGCGTTATAAATAAAATCTATTATTATTATTATTATTATACTAAATGGAGCGTCTGATTTATAAAAGAGGAGACACGTTTTTAGACACACTGTCTGCTTTTGGACTTCCTGTGTCTGAAACATTCATGCAGATTGTGATCTCATCTTCTCCTAAACAAAAAGTACTCTGCAGAGGTCAAAGTACGACATGCATTATAGAACTGCATATGAAAAATTAAAAACTATAGATCCTCATTGGTCACATAATTAAAGCCGTCTTTTATCCCACCCCCCTCTCTGGGACAGTCACCAGTCTGTGACCACAAAGTGACGCTTCATAAATCATAATATGTGATTTAATTAACTAACTATCATCTCAAATCTTTCTCTACTCACTGCTTTGCACATTCTTACTGTGAAAACAGCTCTGGCAAGACCTGGGACTGTTATGCTGTTTAGGCTCACAGACTTGTGCATAGTGTGAAATGTTTGCAAATTACAAGGACGGTGGATACGAGACAGTGTGCTATCTTTCTTCATCTCACACACTCTCTCTGCTCTAGAGAAGATGGATGTCACTCCACCAGCTGCTTCCAAGAGGGTCGATGATGCCCGCTTAATACCCTAATCCACTGGCTAATGCTGATTCTCTTGATGGCTCTTGAGAATGATAAATACCAGCAGACTTTTAGTTTATCATGTTGCCTGTGTTTTATTTAATAAATATATTTTAAAATGTGATTATTTTAGAGATGTGCTTTATTTTGTACTGATTTACTACCTACATGTATAATTCTCTTGACTTTAAAAAGCCCAAAGAAACAGATGTTATTTATAACAGTATAGAGCCACCATGTTGGATTGCATAAGGTGTTATGATGTAAAGTCCACTGCATATAATTAAAGGGATATTTTGCCAATTTTCAAGCACATTTGAATCATAACAATGGGTAGTATGTGTAAATGAACTATGCTAAACTTCCTTACATCTTACCAGTGCCCAGATCTCCCTGCAAACCACCAGCAGGAGCATTTATTGGTCTGGTGCAGCACAGTGCATTCTGGTAGTTGTAGGTGTTCTGACTCTTGAGCAAAAGCAAATGCTATGGCCCTTTTTCTCTGTTTTCTCTGGTCATGTAGCACCAATTTCAAAATTATTTGCATCTGTGTACCACATATATGGCCTGCTTCTATGAAAAGACCGTCGTTCCAGCAGTAAAGCTTCTGATTTTTCTAACTACCAGCCAGTTTTATATTCACTGTTGTAAGTAAGTGTATACTCTGCACATTCAGTATCTCTCCTTGATTTGGATATCTGACTTTTGCCACCTCTCTCTCTTTCCCTTTCCTCCCTCTGGGCTTATGTCGACTCAGTCTCTCTCTTTATTCCTCTTCATTAGGATATCTCTCATTTCTTTTCTTTGACCCCTATTTCTCCTCTGTCCTGCAAACTTGTTTCTCCTAAAGCAATTTTAGCAAACTCATGCAGGGTCAGAGTCCGACACTAATGGTCAAAACAGTGTAGCTGATGTTTCTTACCAGCCCATTCTTATTTCCAGGCCGTCAAACACTGACATTTTGTCACACCCCTTGACGTACGATATCCACACCAAAAGCACCCTTTGGTGTCTTTATGAGATGCCATCTGTGACAGCAGGTGACGTTTAGAGCAGCTGCCATAATATAAAGAGTTTGAAAATGTATGTAGGGCAGGTGGATGGGTCAAACACAATTGGACTTTCACCCAGGTGAGCACTGTTAGTGTCCCATGTGAAACCAAAAGTCAGTGTTGTTTTAATGTAACAATGCTTTATTTAATTGTTTATGTCACCCAAAACATTATCTTCTTTCGAAACTTAACTAAGTTGTTTTGTTGCCTAAACCTAACCTCAACCATTTCACAACATTCATCATGTATTACAATGTGTTTCAGCAGTGCATCACATACACTCTCAAGGGTGCCCTATGCGCCAATGTCAGATGCTGAGGGGCATGACAAAGCATCGATATTGACAACCTGGGAATGAGAATGGTATGTTCTTACCTCTAGACAGCTGACTGAAGAAATGAGTGACATGACTGTAAGATACTAGGAATCTTGGACTGTGTGTGGGTGTCTTAATTTCAACTAACAGATTGCTGCAAAATCATTCTCAGCCAACAGTGGCAATCACATAAGGACATGTAACTAAATATGTGTCCTCTTTACACCCTGCCTTGTGTTGGACATGAAGTGTCAGTGCATCTAGGGCTGTCTGGCCCATGCCATTAAATCAACTGTTACTGAGCGTGTTTCAAAGTGAATGTTTTAAGTTGCAAGAAAAAAAAAAGTCAGAGATTGGCTAACAAGACAACATTTTCTAACCAAGTCATGTAAATTAGGAAACTAGTTTATTTTTTCTGACAATTACAACAAAAACATGGGTGTTTTAGGCTGTACAAAGTCAGAAATATTAAGAAGGCAAGCATTGGAATTTGAACTTTTTTTGGTTGGTAGTCCAGGACAAACCACTCCTAAATTTGTGACTGGACCACCAAAACTTTTTCTTCTAAACAGTCTTAATTGCTGTGTTCAGGTCTGCCCAGACATCAAGGCTGCAGTTTTCCAGTCCAATCTCTGTGTCCAATCTCAACACCACTTTTCCTGAAGTCTTGCACTTGTCTTGGTCTTGCACCTTGTTGAATTCGGAATTGTCTCAGCTATTTAGAATTGGTCAAGTTGCTCCTGGGTGCTAATTCAGGATCAGTTGTACAGAATGTTGCCAGGTTTTACCAACATGATGCGTGAAAAAATACCCCTCTTTCCACCTCTTCCTCTCTGGCATTGTGCCATTTTTGCAAGCAATGGCAGCTCTCAGCTTAGCACAAGCCACCACAATCTGCAAACATGCTTGTTTTATTTTTCTCCCAAGCACAACAATGAATTTGAGGGATTTTCATTAATGAACCTGTAGAAACCTTTAATGGTCTGCTAATTTTTTTTATTGATTAGTTTGATGTCGGAGGATAGATCAGTCTTTTTTTGTAGATAGATTAAAGGAGAAGTCCAGTATTTTGTACTTTGAGCCCCATTCCTGGTTGTTTATGATGAAATAGAGTGGTTAAGACCAAAATCTTGACGATTGCTCCTTCTCTGAGAATTTGAGAGAATTTGGCTTTCCCCTGCCTGGCTTAACAATGCTGTCTATGGCCATGCGTATATCTGTCCTAAAACCACCTTAAACATTCGTTTTCAAAGCCATGAAACTCACCAAGTGGTCAGTGGTGTTCGCTGATGTTCCGACATAAAAATCGTAGCAAACTGTGGTTTCCGTGATGATTTATTTGACATTTGACAAGGTTGTAGTCATTGTTGTCTTTTAGCTCAGTGAAAGTGCCGGCTCGACAGTGCTGTGTGCGCTCCTCCTCTTTGGAGGAGGAGCGCACATTCTCCTGTAGGAATTCTCCTGTAGTCGCTGACCACACAAAACTTGCCCATTAATACTCGCTTGTAAACAACCTTCGCAGTACGATGCCTTTGAACACAATGCCAGCCTTCTTCTTCTGCTTCTTTCTGTGTCCCATTACATTGCAATGGTTTCCTGCCGGTTGGCGACACTCACGTAAAGGAGCATTATCACCATCAAGTGGGCTGGAGTGTATAACGAACGAGTGTCAAACAAACGATCAAGCGGAAGTTTACACACGGGTGTGAGGCAGCTGAAAAAATAGTTCAGATTTACACATGGCCATAGACAGCATTGTTAAGCCAGGCAGGGGAAAGCCAAATTCTCTCAAATTGTCAGAGAAGGAGCAATCATCAAGATTTTGGTCTTAACCACTCTATTTCATCATAAACAACCAGGAATGGGGCTCAAAGTGCAAAATACTGGACTTCTCCTTTAACTCTACTCATAATCACTTGTGGTGGAAAGACACTCATGCCTATTGGACTCAGTATGCCCTGGACTCGTTCTTGACTTGGTCACTTGGATTGGACTCAATTAAGTTGGATGACAGGCCTTCCAAACATATTGTGCCAATTGAGAAAAATCAACACTCACATGATCTAAAGAACAAAGGTTAGAAAACACCCTTAGGTCTTATTGATGCTACTTGAAAGTTATATTTGTGTAGTTCAGTAGTTTAGCAAATACTGTAGTTACCTCACAGTGCTGGTTTCATTAGCAGTTCTATAGAGCTCAAACTCCTCTGCCGAGCAACGCATTGACATTTATATAATTAGTTGAGTCACTGAGGATGAGTCAATGTTTAGCTATCAAAAATCACAGCTGCATCAATCTGCAACTGTGGAGCAGCACACTGAGCACATCAGGGTTTCCCTGTATTCATAGAGCCGGGGTTACAATGCATAACCTTCTGTCTGTTTCACACAAGCTGACACTGACACAATTTTTCCAGGTTGACTTGTGCCTTGTGTGTCACTAACAGCCACACTCCGAGCAGTTATTGACCGCAGTAAATGAGGGAATTGAGCTACTAACACCCCACTGCACCCTTTCACACTGTGAAAATTGCGTGTGTGTGTCAGAGTGTAAACCCAGAAAGACACACACATACACACCTCAGAGCCATTTTAGATGGAACAGGCTTGGGGCAAGCCCAGGGAGGAACAACAGACCAGCACAGAAAAACAGACCCATCCTTATTGCCAAGGGAAAGTAGTGGACACTGTGACAGTGAAAGGTGAGCACGTGGTGACATCACACAACCCTGTTCACAACATCGAATCCCTCAGAGATAAAACCTGCACTAAAGGGCAGGGCACAGACCAGGACATTTTGACTGGCCTCATCATTTTGCCCCCATAGTAGAGATCACAGCTGTATTGCAACAGGTAGAAAACATTTAGATAGAACTCTTCCTTTAGGTGTAGTGCTTGTAAAGCTGGACACTCTGCTACACACTGGAGGATGTGTTACAGCTGTTTTCACAGATTACCAATCAAAGAAAAAGGTGAACAGAATTCAATGCAAGATCAGATTTATATATATGTTTTTTAATTGAGCAAGTTTTTCAAAAGTCTCTGTGGGAGGAAATCAATTTAGAAAATGGAAAATAGAATTAACTAAAGTGGCAAAACACTGTAATGCAAAATTAATTACCTATCACAAAAACTGCATAAACAAAAACTTTTTCAATATTCAAAATTCTACTGCAGTTGCAGTGCATCAGTACTAAACCATACTGACTGCATGGAAGTTGAACCTTAAAACAGTGGTTTGACTTTTCAGAAATATGCTGAGAGTTAGATGAGGATATTGATATACTCTCATGTTAGCTTAGCTTAGCACAAAGACCGGAAATAGGGGCTGGCCTGGCTCTGTTTGAGGGTAACAAAATCTTCAATTTGATATGTTGTGAAAATGTAAGAGACTTAAAAAGTCTGCACTTTGTATATATAATCCTTGTAATCCTTCAACGTATCCTCATACAGCAGTTCATATGGTATCCTATGACAATGCACACGCAACAGATCATTTCATATCCTCTGCAGCAGTGCCCCACGAATGACGTTATGTAGTTAATGTAAAGTTACGTTGTTAGGTTTAGGCAAGTAAAGTTATTGTGGTTTAAGACAAGAAACATGGTAAGGAATCCTGATTTCAAATGTTGATAAAACATAGATTGGCATTCATTTCCACAGTGACGATGAGTTTTGATTTAACTGAAGGAGGTTTTGAGTTAGCCAATAATTTTTCTTCATGAAGGCAGACCTGGGAATCATCTGCGCCCCATGCCTCCAGCCACGAAAATACCAGATGTACTGCTACTTCCTCTGAGCACAGTGCACTTGACTACGCTTTACACCCTGCACATTGAATTAGTGCCCATAGTGTCACTCACAAAAAAGCAGGTCATGCCAGATGCTAGAATTTAATAAGATCCTTGATCCAAAGAAATCACCCCCCGGGGCAATTCTGGACCAAATCAGTGCATAGAAAATTCCAATTGTATTATTTCTAAAACTAGTGCTAATGGTTTTGAACTTGCTGTTGTTTTTAATAACTCATCCTTAGCAACTAAAAACTTGTGAAGCTTTGAGTTGCTTCTGGTCAAAGTCCTGTTGCTCTGACTCTAATTATCCTACCTCAAAGTATAATGCTATATTTGATCTACATTATCAGTTGCTACAAGACACGGTGGTGATTTCACCACCACTAATGATGTGTTGAATGGTAGCTAAATTTTCTGGTCTTTTAATTTCAAACGGACTGTCTCTGAGCCTTTTTCCTTCTTAATTTAGCTCTTACCCTTGAACTGAATGTTCGCTGTTTTTGTCTTGGAAGATTTGAGTGCGAGTGATCACAGATGCATTGTGTTTAAATCTACATTTCAAGGAAAAATCTTTTTGCTCACACATCTTTGAAGGTCTAAGTGCCCAAACATTTACCTCTTCCAGGTACTGCTTGGTCTCAGTCTTACTGCATAAATGACTTGTTGAATAGGTGTGTTGATCTGTGCTCCTTAACCTGTCAGCACAGAGAAACCAGTTGAGAAATAAAAGCATTGGTAGCATCAAGTCTATATTTGGGAATGAGTGTGGGCAAAAGGGCACCAAACTTCTATCCATTCATTCATCTATCCATTTTCGTCCACTTATCTGGGGCCTGCTTGCAGGAGCAGCAAAGCAAAGCACCCCAGACGTCCCTCTCCCCAGCAACGTTTTTCAGCTCCTCCTTGGGGACCACAGGGTGCTCCCAGGCCAGATGAGATATGTAATCCCTCCAGCGTGTTCTGGGTCTGCTCCGGGGCCTCCTACCAGTGGGATGTGCCCAGAACCCCTCTAATGGGAGGTGCCCAGGAGGCATCCTAATCAGATGCCCGAACTACCTCAACTGACCCCTTTCGACGTGCAGGAGCAGCGGCTGTACTCCAAGCTCCCTCTGGATGTCCGAGCTCCTCACCCTATCTCTAAGGCTGAGCCCAGCCACCCCACGGAGGAGACTCATTTCGTCCACTTGCATCCGCGATTTCATTCTTTCAGTCACTACCCAGAGCTCATGACCATAGGTGAGGGTTGGGACGTAGATGGACCAGTAAATAGAAAGCTTCACTTTCTGGCTCAGCTCCCTCTTCACCACAATAGTCCAGCGCAGCGCCCACATCACTGCAGATGCCGCATCAGACCTCCAATCCATCTCACGCTCCATTCAACCCTCACTCATGAACAAGAGCCCCAGATACTTGAACTCACTTGCTTGAGGCAGTAACTCTCTCCCAACCCGGAGGGGACAATCAACCGACGTATATCCACTATGTGCAAAATAAAAACATTAAAATCAAAATGTCTTCTCCAGTTGTGAACTCCAGGGTTCACAGAAATGGCCCACTTGGACATCATTATCATCATCCTTTTCTTACGAAACATAAATGATCATGCCATCAATGGGTAATGCTGAGCAAGATGGCTGGTTGCAAACACTGTTTAAACATTTTCAAACGTAGCAAGGCATCCTATAGGATAATCACATCATTGGTTATCAAGTCATCATCTGTGCAGGTGATACAGATGATGAAAATGTTTTGCAGCAACACTCATGTTTGGCCCATGATGGAGGGGAATGTTAAAATGTTTTTTATTTAGCACCATTCTGTTGAAATAAAAAGAAAGAGAATGATGAAACATACTAGTCAGTGTGCGACCCTCCTCCTTCAACCAGTTAGAGTTCCAAGGCTATCAGTGCCAGCACAAATTTGAGGAGGTTGAGGTATTGCTTTATCTGACAAGAATGTTGAAAACTTGTTCCAAGGCAAAAAATTTGTCTTTTTTACACAACTTTCTCAGGAGATAATATGCTCAGATCCCTTCCATCTATTTAATTATGGACCCTTGTAACCTTCACAGTCAATCTTTGGTTGAAGTTTCCCTTCAGATAGAATCAGGTAGACCACGCAAATTGCCCAAATTCCTTTTTTAATCCTCTTGAGCATCAAATTGGCCATTTTTTTTAATTTACTGGATTATATTTGTTTTTTTTAATGCACTTACACTATTAGACTTGCTGAGCTTGGGCTGGTGAAGTTTATTGTTAAAATTATTGATGTTACTGAATTCTCAAATGGAGAGCTTAGGACATTAATAACATACTTTTGAGATAAAGGTAATGGCTTCGGGTAATTAGTCCCTGCCCTACATCATTTACTGAGGGTACATGCTGTTTTTAAAATATATTTAATAAATATGATACCATCTTTTTAATATTTTACAGACAAAGTTTTTCTTCAGAAAAATAAGATGGCATTTCAGACTCATCGCATTCATGTCTGCTCCTCCTGAATATTTTAAGGCTGTATGCCACACTAAGAAAGCCAAGATAAAGATTCTTCTGATCTAATCAACAGATGATTGAATACTGATGCTGGTGAGGATACTCTGTTAAGTGCCTCTTGACCTTTGTGCAGCTTTTTGCCCACAGCGTCCTTACTGACAGATTTAGGTGGTGGGTTGCTATGTCAGCAACTGCACTACTGTTTTTACTCCTGTTTGAGGAAAGGGCCCTCAGAGTTTGTCTCCTAATGATCATTAATTAAGCGTAAAGTGCCTCAAGGCTCAGTCCTTGGACCAATTTCTTTCTATGTATATGCACCTCTGGGTCACAGGAGACATGATATTTCCTTACTTACACAGATTAATGTCAAAGAGTCAGGGAAATGGTCAGTGACAGCATTCATTTGTAAAACCATTTGCATGTGTAACTTGATTTTGTTCTCATTTAGCTTGCAGAGCAGCTTTTTCACTGATTTGGACAAATTGTGATTAAGCAGTGTTTTTCTGAATTACGTGAAATTGGATTTTTTTTTTCTTCCTCCTAACACATTTTGACAAAGAACCAACTAAAATCTCATCAGAGCCCAGAATCCAAAAGTTGGCACACAGCTGAATTTTCGACATTTAGGCTCCATTATGGTTCCATCTTGTGCTGTATTTGGAGCAGAGGAGCTTCATCAAAACACTGTGTCGTCTCATTACTGTGGGCTTTGTAGTTTGTAACACAGATTTTGATGCTCAGGCTGTTGGATGATTTTCTGGAACACTTAATCAGTTAAAAAAAGAAGCTTTGGATTCACTCAACACCTCCAAAGCCTCGATGACAATGTGTCTTGGTAGTCTGTAATTCTCCTTGATGAATATGACAGGAACACATGACGCATGAAACTATATCTGTCTCACCATTTCTCATCTCAGACGTTCCTCACCTGAAAAACTATAATTAGCTGTTTGTTCAAATGATGTCAGTGACTTGTGTTTACATTTTCCAGACAAGAAATGTCTAGTTTTCATGCATGTCTGACATTAAAACAGGAGATGGTAGTTCACATCCCTGCATGCTGCTAAGAATTAATCAGCACCACCACAATCTTGCCCTACCCAAAGCTAAACCCATCAAAAACTGTCAGTGTTGTACGTTTTTGCAAACCAAGAATATGTTCTATTTTTACATTACTTTGTAGCAGATACCATGAAACTTTACATTTCTAAACAATGCTGTAGTGAAAAATAACTTTGCCATGGTTAGGAAAGATGTTTGGGCTTGAAATGCTCATATTTGGTGGCTTAAATGCTTCAATGGGAAACACAACGATGTGACAGTGAAAACCAGTGTTGTTTGTTTCAAACAGTGGTCTG
This sequence comes from Cephalopholis sonnerati, assembly GCA_019142605.1. Lineage (NCBI taxonomy): Eukaryota > Metazoa > Chordata > Actinopteri > Perciformes > Serranidae > Cephalopholis > Cephalopholis sonnerati. Next base: position 24,366,897 of record JAGQAX010000003.1, on the reverse strand, counting down.
CAGCTTTGGAGGCATGTTGCCTAAATGTCACACCAGCCAGCATCCCCTCCACCTCCTAATGACAAAAGTCTGCTTATATTTTATGTCACTTTACGTGTTTTTTTTTTTTCAACCTGTTCTCATCCCCAGACCATCAGCTTGGTCAGTGGCACTCGGCGTGCGACACAAAGCATGTGATGCACTGAGCTTCAACTAACTTCAGTGTATACCCATCTGTGGCAATGAAGCACTGTAAAGACCGAGGAGGTCTGCGCTGGGTAGGAGGGAGACTCACACCCAGGCCAGTGTATCCTCATACAACACTTTGTATGATATCTAATGAATTACACCCCACAAATGACGTTACGTACTTAACGTTAAGTTACATAGGCTAGATTTAGGAAAAAAAAAACATTGTCATGTACGTTAAAATAACTCAAAGTTCACTTGGTTTCACGTGGTTCCGAACACCAGTCTCCTAGGGGAGAGTCCTGTGTTTGTTTGACACATCTGCCACCCCAGCCTGCCTCCTTATGCGGACTTTCGGTCTTCGTACTACTTCTTTTCTTGACTCCTATCAGTGCAATGGTCATGTGATCGCAGCCTTTCTACAACAGTTACTGTCTCATGATCACATTATATATTACACATTACATACAAAGCTGACACAAGAGGTGTACCCAGGTGTCATAGTTTGAAGTGTAGGGCCACTGACCAAGCTGCTATATTCGAGAGTAAGTAAGTTGTTTTTTAGATGATTTAGTTGGGAATGTTTTTCTGGAAATCTAATATGAATTGACACTGCACAGCTGGACTATGTGGCAGAGGAAGTCAAAAGAGTATTTATGGATATTTTGGGATCACTGAACCATTTCTTGGTGACTATTTCTTTGTCTGAAGATAGTTTAAATGAAAACACTGAAGTCTGTGGATAACTACCATGTGATATATTGTGTCTTGAAATTGGATTTCTTCAGATTTTGAGCACCTAAAATGAAGTTCTGTTCCCCTCCATTGCATTGGGATGGTGATATTTCAAAACCTGGGCAAAAAAATGCTATAAGTCTTTGCTAGACAGTCCCAACGGATAAGTAACAGGGTAAACAATACATGTATTTGTATTTAACCACTCAGTACACATGCATTACAAACCCAAGGATACATTGAACTATACATTTGGGAAAAGATATATACAGCTTAAACTGTGTTAAACATAATGTTATTAGGTCCACTGGCTCAACAAGGCAGCCCACACAACTAAGAGGCAACACGCTGTCTGCCCCACCCAAACTAAAACATTCTACTCTAGTGAGACACACCAGGAAGCACGCTATGCTAAACTTACTCGTTTCAAGATGGTAAGTAATGCCATATACCAGAAATAGAGGATCCTCCCATGTCCTACAGGTCAGGCGTTTGGATCCACTTTGGTTTTGCTGTGAATTATGAGGACAGTGGCAAGAGACTGGTGGATAAAAAACAACAGTATGTCCCATCTACTATGTGACAGTAGGTTACATCAGTGGGAATACTTCAAACGTGTCAACTCATTTACGACATTTATGAGCTGACATCATCCCAGTGTGTCAATCGGTGGAACTAGGAGCAACATAAACGCTATTATCTTACGTTATTCCCACAGCATTTAGGCAGCTGTTTCCAACTGATTCAGACAGAGCAAAAGAAATCACCACTGCCACTGGTGCAGACCCTACTAAAAGGAAAACACAGGCTTTAAGATTGAGCTCGATGTATTCAAGCCCTGTTACAATATTTAATTATGAGCTCATTTTAGCCTAGCAAGAAAAAACAAAACCCAAATGATGATTTAGTTTTAACACATTCATTCATTCATTTTCTTCAACTGCTTATCCTGTTAAGGGTCACAGGGGGCTGGAGCCTATCACAGCTGACATTGGGCGAGAGGCAGAGTACACCCTGGACAGGTCGCCAGACTATCACAGGGCTGACACATAGAGACAGACAACCATCCATGCTCAAATCCACACCTACAAGCACAAGTCACCAATAATTCTGCATGTCTTTGGACTGTGGGAGAAAACTGGAGTACCTGGAGAAAACCCATGCTGACACGGGGAGAACATGCAACACAGAAGGGCTCCCCCACCCCAGGGTTTTAACCCTGGGTTCAAACCAGCAAACCTCTTGCTGTGAAGCAACAATGCTAACCACTGCACCAGCGTGCTGCCAGTTTTCTACAAAGACATTCCTCTAGAATTTCAGAAACAGATGTGTTTCTCTGTTTGTGTTTGTTTACAGATACAATACTACATTTCATATATTATAAGGAGCTGTTTCTGTTTTATATGCTGCTAAGAAGACACCTCTGAAGATGGGTCACTAAGGTAGCGCTCCGTCATTGTTTAAAGTCAGAAAAGATCATGCTGTACGATGTTAGTTTTAATGAAAAAATGGATTAAAATAACATAAAAAAATCAAATAATTTAAAAGTCAAGGATATTTCTTCGGCATATCTGCTGTTTTGCTGTATCAAAAACTTACCGACCGTGGCACCATTGTGTCATATCAAACAGGACCATGAATTTTGTGAGCTGTTAACACCCTTCGTGAGCAAGATATTGTTGTGTGTGTTTTCTTTGTAATGCAGGTATATTTTCAGTGTGTTCTTCCATTGATTCCTATCATAAGTTAGTGCTTACCTTGTGCTGCCCTTCCTGCAAACAATAAACCTGTGAAGGGGAAAGTCAAAACTGAAAAAGCAATTTAAACATGCCCCGTCAACGTAATATTATTCACCCTAAGGTTGCACATCTTCACATACATGCTTCAGTGATGGTGTTGTGGGATGCGGGAGTGTAAAAGAAAACACAGCATGAAAGCTAGAAACCTAATCTGTCTAAGTCATCTTTGAATTATTTTTTATTAAGGTAGATTATTAGAGATATGAAATAGATTTAATATACTGTGGCCATTCTGTCCTTCAGAGAAAAAATCAGACCAGTGTCTATTTATATGCATTCTATTTTTAGCCACAATGGTGCCACGGAAATTGACAAATTGAAAAGCGCCGCACGTGACAGACTTAGCCTCTGCAGTTCACTGCCTCCTCTGCATTGGATACATCTGTCTTTTTTTCTTCCTTCCTCCGTCTCATTGAAGTTTGTTTGTTGTTTTTCTCCTCTCTCTCCCTTTCATTATGTCGAACTCATTTTCCTCCCCCATTCTTCTTTTACCTGCTCGCTCATTCAAATCCTTCTCCATCTCTCCCTCTCCCCTCCTCTCCATTCAGTCGTGAAGCACTGACTACACGGTCACGTTTTGCTTCATACTTTCACAAACCCCTGAAGGCAAGCCATTTCAGGATATTTCACAGCAGAGCAACACACCAACTCTGTCACTCTCATAGAGACGTGGGCACACAAGCCAGCTCACAGACACGCACACCCAAACACACACATACTTCTTTTTGCTTCACACGTGTGTCCTTAACCTGCCACAACTGATAGGGTTTTACCATACCAAGACGTTTTGTGTGCCGATTGCAAATAAGCCAAGCAGCAACAAAAGCAAGGATGGGATTTGCTGGAGGCAAGAAACAGCGCAATTCATATATAGATTCATAAATGTATGAATGCAGCAGAGCTAAAAATAAAACTAGCTTTATTTCTTTATTTTCTCCAACCCCCCCTCCACACTCCCAAAATCATTCAGCTCATGCCTCTGCGTTGCTCTCTGAGGAGATGTGCTAAAAATAGAGGTGTTTCCCGTGCACGTTTCAGAATTATTTCCCTCAGTCTCTAACCCTCTCCCCCCCTCCCTCCCTGTCTCTCCTTCTGGCACGCAATCTCCATTCTCTTGCAGTCCTCTGTCAGCCAGATACACACACAACACGCAGTCATTTAAGTTGGCTACTTAATTTATTCTGCTGCATGGGCAGGGAGTAGTGTTCCTTATCTGAATGCACACACACACACACACACACACACACACACGAATAAAATCAATTCAATTTGCCTTTTGTTAATAGCAATTTGTGTTCCAGATCCAGAATTAAGTTGGCTCAAAAACATATACTGTATTAGCCGTTTGTTCATTTAGTGAGATGGATAAACAGAAGACGGGAGCTTTTTCAGGGAAAATGCAATATCAAGCCTGTCTCCTAGATGTTCTCTTAATATATATGATAATTAGTCTCACCACTTACATTTTTAGGTAAACATAATGCCAGGTTTATGTTTAGTTGTAACATTATTTTCATTTAACAAAGTGTTTTTACCACACAGAAGTCAGAGGGTACGCTGTTCTCATGCACTGTTTGTACGTATACTTATGAAACGTAATGCACCACAATTAGTATTTAACACACGTAATCATGAGGCAGTAATTCTTGTATAACCAATATAAGCGGGAAGGCTGCAATCATGTGACCAATGTGCTGATGGGAGTAAAGAAGGAAGTAGTATGAAGACCAAAAGTCATATGGAGGCAGGTTGGGGTGACGGATGTGTCAAACAAACACAGGGCTTTCCCCAAGGAGATCGGTGTTCGGAACCATGTGAAACCAAGTGAACTTTGAGGTATTTTAAAGTACATCGCCATGTTTTTTTTTCCCTAAATATAACCTACCTCACTACATTAGGTGTGTCACATGACAATACTATTGGTTAGATATCATAGGAACTGTTGTATGAGAATATGTTGCAGAGGGACATAGTTGGGCTGGATGGTGAGTATTCAAAGTGCAGAATTTGGCACTTGAGACTGGGGTTCAAGTATTGAATTTAGTTAGGCTTAATAAACAAAAGCCTTCGGTTAAAAGTTCCTCTCTCTGGGCATTGGTTAAGCCCCTAAAAAAAATCAGCATATTATTTTTTTCCCATGAAAACAATCTCTTCATGTCTTAAAATGACATAGATGTAACTCTACGCCTTTGCCTCATTTAGTATGCACAAATCTAATAATTTCCAAATTAGTTCCGCTCTTCAGCCGCTCACCTGCAGCTCGAGTGTAGCTGCTCGCCTTGAACTCTGCTTATCAAACAGACAAACCCCTGCTTGTAAACAGTAATAGATAACACAAGCTTTCAACTTGACTATGTCTTCAAACAGCTAATAATGTGTTGCTAATATTAGATGCACCTTGTTCCCAGTCGCCAGCTGTGACAAGTTACAGTGAAAGTGAACCTTGGGGTGCTTTCAGACCTCGAGTTTGCTGCTTTTGTCTGAATCAGGGACGAATTTTCTTACAAAGTTGCATAACTGCCTAGAGTTGGTTCATGTTCTTACGGCAGCATTGACGAGCAGACCAGATCAAATGCCTTGTGTGAGAAAGCTGCTCTTGATTGGTCAGAATTTCCATGCAGGAGAAATCCAGGATGTAAACAGAACGTTGAAGAAGAGTACATTTGCAAGATAAATGTGACACTTTCTAATGTCACAATGGAGGGACAACTACGCAGGCTGATTTTAGCGCTGCTCATCGTGGACTATATTGCTGTCATTGTTCACTTGAGTCAAACCATACAGTTTGAAAACGAGGCGCGGCTCCAACTAGAAAACAATGTTTTGATGCATTGGATGTGCTGAATGTTCATATTAAGGCAGTACAGGAGGAGGCGCACATTGATAATCCTCCAGGACTGTAACATGCTCATGTTTAACCCAAACAATGTGTCATGTGACTGCAGTTGGACCACCTCTTCAAGAGGGTCTTCAGCTGGTTGTTTTGGCGTACACCCGAGTACGATTGCTGTGATGTAACAAACCGTGAAAGTCTGAATCTGTTTTTAAGACTGTCATCGGTACGCTGCAGCTCCAAGGGGGAAATGTTCAGCCATGGCACTGACTGCTTGTTTTGCTCATGATATGTCTTGAAGCATGTTAATATGGTTAAAAATTTGACTTTCACTGGAGGGAGTAGTTCCAGGAGAATAAAGTTCGAAAAACACTCTTGTGATTCAAGTTGAGGTTGGCTCAATTATAATAATATTGAGACCATAGTCTGTTCCTACCCTAGCCAAGAGTTCTGAGTGCCTAAACATAACCATAGAAAAGTTTAATCATGTATTCAGTAGCTATGAGTCAATGTATTCTGTCAATTTGCTGTCAAGCAGCCTCAATTTAAGCCACCAAATTCAAACCGACACAACAGACACAATATTGTGTCAAATGTTGATTTGTATTGTTTGTGTCAGGCTATTATGCAAAACAATAAACTATTTTTTATTAGGTTTTCGTTCCATGTTTGTGTGTAGCCTACAGAAGCATAAATGTAAGACTACTCTGACTTAATAGCATGTCTTTCTGAATTATTTGAAATACTGCAAAACAGTGAACAGTGTCTAAACACAGGACTAAGTTAGCGCCCGCAGACTCTATCCACAGGAGCAAACTATATTCACACTACACACTAAGGATTTTGTTGGGCTGGCTATCACATATGAAACACCTTATCAACACAGCACCTGCAAGCACCTGGTCAGCCTACAGGGAGCCAATGAGTTGTCCACAAGTCATGTTCTGTCAATAATGCGGTCAAACTAGACGTCACTTGCATCTCTGTGGTCAAATCAGCCACCGCTACAGTACAACCATGTACTGACACTCATGATAAAAGTGTTCAAATAGCCCAGATCTTGCTAACACGGAGAGCTAGCAATGGGCCTGGCTAAGTTAGCTTGAGGATACATGTGTCTCTACGTCTGGGTTTTCAAAATAAGGTGTGAACACAGGATATGTAATGGCAGGGTTGGGAAAAAGACTGTCTGGGAAAATTCTGCATGCTTTAAGCCATGTTTTGGCTGAAAACAGGATTGTTTCTCATTTTCGTTTCGCTGTACACATGGATCTGCAATAGTGACAAAAAATGCTGTAGTATACATGCCAGGCCAGTAGTTGGCAGTGTGACTTTGTAATGAAACAACACACACCTGCGCACATAGCACTTCCTTCTACAGAGCGGTGATGTATAAAGAAACACAATGGCAACCGCACAAATGCTTGTCTGGACAGACGATAAGGTGAAGCTGCTACAGTAAATCTACACTTTGCTGGAGAAGCGTTGATAAATTCAACAGGGTGAGCAGCACAAACAGAGCTCGGGAGTCTGGCATTGTTGTTGTGATGGTCGACTTTCTCACGCATGCCAAGTGACTGGAACCGTAATGTGCATGTGTGAAAACTCTCCATTTTCAGAGGAACTGCATATTGCAAGTTTACATGACAACGGAGACGGTGAGAAAAACATTTCTCTTTACATCATCTCCGTATCTTTAAACTCTTAAAAACAGATGAAATGAGCAGTAAACAAAACTTGCTGTGAAACTTAAACATTCAGTTAAAAGTTCAGCTCACAGCTCATCATCACAGTGACACAGCACACTTTCTGACACGTGTGTTTCCCAGGTGCATGGCGGTTAAAAATACATCAGAGCAGTGACGGGAAAAATTGTCACTCTAAACAGAGCTATGAGAAACACTGATGCATCTCAGTCCTCAGCACAGACAAAAAGAACTAAAGTCAGACTTTATAATAAAAGATATGTACGTCACTTGCCATGAAAGGCCATGAAAAGAAAAAGTTATTATAAACTGGATTCTTGTTTTAAAAACGTCTAGAAACCTGTGGTTTAGGACACTGTTGCACTGTCACATACAGTATTGATAAATTCAGGAATAATAGAGTCTAATAGAAATCCGAGGCACTGTGTTTGTGGATGTTATTTATATTGTAGCAAACTGGGAAAAATTAAACATCTGTATGTATTTCTGAATCAACAGAACTGAACAATGACAATTTGAGATAAGTGGGAACAGATTTACAGGACATATTAAAGGGCAGTGCAGATAGGGGCCTTTCATTCTATTTGCAGTTGCAATCTGTGTGAAATTAGCATCTGATTTACTGAGGCAGGGGCTGATTACACAGACAGTTACCGCAGCTGTGTCTGTATGTATAAAAAGGTTTGTTAAACTAAATAGATGGGAGTCATTAAATCTATGAGGGAATAATAATAATAAAAAAAAAGATATAGGAAGACATAAAAAGGCTGCTTATAAAAAAAAAATTAGAAGCCACAGGAGTGCAGCGGCCATTGTGCATTAGCAGGTCAAACTCAAACTTAATGACCAGAAAGCCACATCTTCCCATTGGCTCTTTGTTATGTGGTATAAAATAGTCACTTTTTGTCTTGCGTTATTATTACAGCTCTCTTTATTATTACTGCTCTTCCCTTCTTCCTAAAAAAGCTGTTATTTCATATTTGAACTAATTCAGTGCAGATCTACTGCATATATTTTTTATGATGTGCTCGCCCTTTTTTCTGCTGTCATGTTGATTTCTATTGAATAGGTTAATTAAATTTTCCCTTTCCGACCACAACCATCCTTGAAAATACCTATGCAAATGTGCTGCTGTTCCTCAGAACCACAGATTTTTCAGTGCAAAAACCGACCCTCTTAAATTGCATGAAGCTTAATAAATCCAGTAAAGCAGCAAAATGTGCACTCCCCCAAACTTATCCACTCTTCTTGGTATTTGTATGATCCCTTAAATGCATATGCAATAAGGAGAGAGGTGCACTCAACTGATTACTCTCATAATGTGCTCTACATGTGAGGAAGTACACAACTCCACAAGTAGCAAATTACAATACCCAGATTATGTACTGCAAACGGATGGGGGGGATGCCTGTACTGCACAAGCATGACATTTCTTAAAAATAAAAATTTGAAGATGACCTTGTGTTTAGACTGGTTGCTCAAAGTTCACATGACAGCGGAGCTTGATTTGAGGGCAGCTGCAAAGGAATGCTGTTACCCCAAATTCAACATGCTGTAGAGGCCTTGTAGCCCGTATTGTCCCATTAGTTAGGCTGTGCCAAACTGAGCTATGATCACATGCTTTTTCAAGCGATATCTGTGCTGATCTGCACTATTGAGGTTCTGCTCAACTCCTTATACAACTGTTCGTATGATATCTAACATATTAGTGCCCCACGAATGATGTTATGTACTTACCATGAAGTTACATAGGTAGGTTCAAAGTGGAATTTGCAACTCTGCGTTGAATCTACGCCATACCTACAGCGTAGGCTCTGCGTCGACGTAGAACCTACGCTGTACCCTTCGCTATACTCCGACGCGCACCTGCCCAAAAATGTAACTACATGTTGCGGCGACGCAGACCTCCTGTCTACTTTTGCAAACTAAAACCATTTCCCTCATTGGAAATGAAGCTTTAATTGACTTTAATTTCACAGATGAGAAACAATAAATTGTGAAGACAATAAAGCCTCCACAAAAATAGCATTTTAAGTCGTGCGTGATTTATCCTGGCTTCATATGAGCAGAGGAAATCTCTGCTCATCGCTAGGCTAATTTATACAATGTAAAATACCATAGGCTTGTGCTAATAACATTAGCATGTTCTATTTGTTTGGAAAACGTGTTTCGTATAAGACAGTTGTTTTGTCTGTGAACCTTGTGAGCTGTAATGGTGGATGGAGAAGAATTTTGTAAAGTTACCTTTGTTAAATGTTGCTGTTATCCCTTGCTTCATATAAGTAGACAAAAAGTCAGGTAGCTGCTAGGGCTAATTTATACATTGTCATAGGCTTGTGCTAAAAACATTACTTGCATCCTGCAAGTTATAATAAAGCTGATTTATGTATTTGTGTTAAAATAGTTGCTATTAAACCATGTTTAATGTGTTTTGAATTAAATAAACTTTACAGCACTTCACAGAAACCCCGCCGCCAACTAGTGTTTGGAGGTGTAACTGCAGAGCGACACAGACACACCACCACACAAGTATAAATGCTAGCGATGGCGTAAGCCACATGCGTAGGCTCTGCATAGAGCTGATGCACAAGAGAATAACATTACATAGGTTAGGTTTAGGTGAAGAAACATGGTGATGACATACCTAAAAATAACTCAACATTTGCTTGGTTTCACACGGGACACAAACACAGGTCTCCTGGATAAAAGTCCTGTATTGTTTCACCCCTTCACCACCCCAACATGTCCCCTCACTCAGACTTTGGTCTTTCTATTACTTCCTTGCTTACTCTCATCAGCACATTGGTCACATGATCACAGCCTTCCCAATTACATGAATTATACACAAATCACTAGCCCATGATTATGTGGGTTATATATGAATTGTAGCACATTACTTTTCATAGGTGTACATACAAACAGTGCATAAGAGCAGCTTGTTCTGCTTGGTAGCAAGGCCATCACACAGTCACCTCCTCTGTTAGCCAAGCATTCCCTCAATGCAAGTGATCAGGCTGGCGACTAGAGAGAAGCAACATGCAGCCCTAAGTACCATTGTAGTGTATAAATGGGCCCCTGTGGTTTGGAGTTTTCTTCCACTCCTGTCCTCCTGTTCATAATTTCATCTAACAGACATGTGGCTCACTGTTAACTGATTGCTTTCCCACAACTGTATCAGCGAGGCTTTCCTTCCAAGAACAGCAACAACATCAGTCATTTCGGCAAGTGCCCCAAAATGGCACATTTATGGGGGTAGTAATTCTGTCAGAGCAAAGTGGAGGGTGAGTTGAAGTTGTTACAGAGTGACAAAGTCTGCATTGGGAGGAGGTTTGGATGGAAAGATGGATCAATAAAGCATCAGACTTTAACTTGGAAGACTGTAATTTGTTTGCAGGTTTCTAAACGACCACAGTGTTTCTCCTTAATTTTAACCTAAACGATGATCTTACCCTTAACCTAACTAAGTCATTATTGTTATTTATTTGTACCTAAACCCCAGCCATGGCATTAAATCATGACACAGATTTATTTTTCAGTTTACTAGTATCAGGACTAGTATTTTTCTGTGTTATTTTAGTGCTTCTTCCCGCTGCTGCCTGCTCAAATCGAAAGCTTTCCATTTACAAACTCGTGAGGGTCTTTTATTGTGAAGCAGCTAAAGGAAATTCAATGAATTTGTCACAGAGATTAGCAGTGCAATTTCACCATTGTTGTCTGTGTAAGAATTTATACAGGAAAGATAAGTGTACAAGTACACAGAAAATTACAGGGCACATCCCTCCCTTCTGTTTGCAGGTTCTACTTGCGTGGGTCAATGGGGGTTTTCTCCAGGTGCTCCGGCTTCCTCCCACAGTCCAAAGACAGCCACCGGCTGCTGGACTTCACATCCGATCCCTGTAGGACTCCATTCAATCTGGTCTCGAGAAGGTTCATGGGTTGATTGCCGTTTGACAGGCAGGTAGGAGGCTCGGTTGTCTGTGAGTGTAGCTGTGCTGTCAGTAAACAGTCTGAACTCAGCAGAGTTTTCTCTGACAGCTCAAAGTTTAGTTTTAATCACCAACTCTGTGAGAGGACACGAGTTTCAACCTCCAGGCTGTCACGTTGCAGATTAAGACAGAATTAAGGCTTTTAATTAACTTATGTCTCTGCTTTACAACAGTAAGTGTGAGTGTCAAAGTTTTTGAGACTATAAATAGATGTTTAGGTTTTCAAATGATGATCAGTAAGTGTGTGCTTGTACATCCCTTTAACCTGTCAAAAACTGCTGGAGAAATGACAGTTTGTAAATGTGTGGAAATTATTTGTAATTGTAGAGACAAATTGTCTAGATGAAATTTGCATACAACCTGTCACCATGACTCTAATTTCTGACACATGAATTAGCTTAACAGGATTAGTTTAATGAGTAACAAACATATAGAAAAAAAAAGTAGACTAAACTGTCGTGAATTTTTGACAACTAAAATATTTTGAATTTTCGTCGACTAAAATTATTAAGAATGAAATTGGCTAATAAATGACTAAATCTAATAAGCGTTTTCATCTCAAGACTACGGCTAAATCTCAGATAGCTGTCAAAGTGAACACTGCTTTTACATCATCACCCCTGTGCTATAGCTTCAGAGGTGCTGGACCTTTAGCTGCCCATATGAAGAGCAGAGGAAACTCCAGTTGCTGTCAGTGCCCTGTAAGTGTGTTAAGACATGTTTGGTGCTGGTAGCAAAGTAGCAACACAGTAACCTGACAACAGTGTTAGCTTGCAGCTAATGGAAAGTCTGTGTCATTGCCAAGCTGATGCCCATGAGAAGAAATTAGGTGTGGTGAAAGATGGGAATGCATGAGCAGAAAATGGGAGTTGATGTGTTTTACATCAATATACATTCTGCCTGGTGCACCCCAGGTGGTCATTGAGTTCTTTTATCTGATCCGGGGCTTCTTGACTAAAAGCTGTATCGCCATGGGGCATTTTGGACAACTGTTGTCTTAGTCACTGTAACAGTATGTCTCTCGCTGTTATTACTGCTGGTAGTAATAATAGTAACACTTTTAATGTATACACTAATCAAGTTAAAAGTTACAGTCATTTTTCCAGTAAAATCATTCATTCTTCTTCTTCTTCTTCCTCTAGATCCATGTACTGTTAAGAAACGAAATGACATTTTTATGGTAAGCTAACGTTAACTTATGTGCTAAAAAGGAGAAATCCAATATTCCTCTTAATACCTCTCCAATTTCTGATCAGGGGAACATGATAACCCTAAAAAAAACATAACGTTATTCATCCCCACAACAGGAAATGCTTTTTCCCTGATCTAATATGTGTGCGCTGCACATGTGAGCATTTTTGATAATCCTTTGTCTTCGTTTTTGTTGACAGGCAGTAGGCTGGTATGCAATAAAATTTAAGTTTTAAGCCACAACTCCTTTTATTGTGGCTCCTAATACACAACAAGACAACATTTAAAGACTCTCTGACTATGTAGCTTACAGCCCTGTGGTGCCAATTAGTAATAGCATTATACCCGAATCACAACAAAGGCCATCTCAGTGACTTTTCTAAAAGTAGGCAGGTGCACATCAGTCCACAGTATAATATCAGTTTAGATAACAAGTATAAGTACCAATACAAATATGTCCCACAAGTTGTGCATTTAAATCCTAATTAAGTAAAAGTACAAAAGCCTTTATTGGCAAAATGTTCTTTAAGTATTAAAAGTGAAAGCACTTGTTTTACAGAAAAATGTCCTCTGAAACTGACATGTTATCATATTTTACATCAGATTATTAATGGTAGTAGTATCTAAAACATTATTCTAACATGTAATGTAATTAGTTATGAGCTGTCAAGTTCATCTAGTGAAGTAAAAAGCACTTCAACTTTTTCCTTAAGTACAGTACTTGAGTAAATGTTCTGTGGATCCACCACTTGTTAATGATGTAAAGATGCATAAAAGATCAATAAAAATGTAATGGAATCCTTTCATAAATATAAAACAGAGTCATCTTACCAAAAGATGTAAGGTATATTCAATTAATGAAGGCTAATCTCTACATTATCTTATTTTATAATAGACTGTTTATGTTAAGCACACATAAATCCTTCAGTTTGCGTGCCAGAGATCGTTTTACAAGTCATTTCAGGTCAGCGCACTGTTCTTTGCGGTGTTGTGCTTGTCAAACAGCATCAAGTTAGTTGAGGTAGACTTGTTCAAACTGTTGCCAGGCTACATTCTGATGTGGGGCTGAATATAGACATGCTGAGATCGGTAACAGAGTGGAAAATGAAGACTTAACTTTTTATGCAACCCCCTCCAACCATCCCTAAAATCGAGCAGTGAAGCTGGTCTTAGCACAACAAGCCGAGTCTCTTTGGTGGATGCTGAAGGTGTTTAGTGGCTGTGCCTTATTCCCGCACAGTGCTACAGCAGCACCTTGGGTCCTGTTTTATGCCATTAGCCAGTAGACTGTATATTTACTGCACAAATGGTATCTGGCTCGGCAGGACAGGAGGATGTTAAGGGATTATGGGAACAGAGGTCTAGCAAGTGCATTACATCTTTCACAAATACCGACATGGCACAGAGAAATAGAAAGCGCTCAGCAAGAGCATAGAAGATCAATGAACACATTCTGAGTATAGCTTTACCAAGCCTTCCCATATAAAGGTCGTCTGTCATCTTACAGGCTGACTGAGGCTGGACTCAACAAGCTCAGGTGGACCAGATGTTGCCACAGTTTGTGTTTACCAAATACACCTTCTCTTAATTGCTGAAAGGGGAAAAAAACCTCCTGCTTAAATGTTTTGCAGGGTTGAAAGAACATGGACTATTGGGCCATTACTCATGAGTGAAAGGCAGTTTATGTTTGTGTCTCTGTTATTTATGATACCTGTCTTCTGCTACTACTAGTGGATGATGACATTAAACCATAAACTGACTTGACAGATTTTATAGCAAGGATTTTTTCATCAGTAACTTTACTTTAGCATCACTCATTTAAAACCAAAGAAGTGTTTCAAAGCCCAATTTAGTGATATTTTTTATATTATTATTAAATAAAGTGAATGAACATATAATGTAAACACACTGCTTGTGCAACCAATTCCCCTGTAACACCATATTATGCAGCTCTTCGTGGTTGGTTGAATTTGAACCTTGTCTCCAACAAAAAACATTGATATTAGAGAATTCTGCAAAACCTTCTATTGTTTTTTGAATGTCAAATGCATTTTTATAAAGTACTTTTCTTTGGTACAATATATATGGTCATGTTGGAGAAACACGGGCAGCATGGTGGTGCAGTGGTTAGCATTGTCGCCTCACAGCAAGAGGGTTCCTGGTTTGAAGGTTGGAACCCAGGGTGGGGGAGCCTCTCTCTGCGCATGTCAGTGTGGGTTTTCTACGGGTACTCCAGCTTCCTCCCACAGTCCGAAACCATGCAGGTTAATTGGTGTGAATGGTTGTCTGTTTCTATGTGTTGTGGTGTACCCTGTCTCCAGCCCCCCCTGCGACCCCCAACAGGATGAATGAAAAATCGTGATTATGGCAAATAGGATTCACTATAGTGTTAGTTCAGGCAGGACATGATGTCAAGCTCAGCTCACATCCCAGCTACATCAGCTGATCTCAAACAGCCCAATCAGCTGATGGAGCAGCATCACATGATTCCTTTCTATGCAACTATTGGGGAATCTCATTCAGGGCGCCCTATTTAAACTGTTCTGGTCTGCCTACTGTTGCTGCTTCCTCTGCAAGCTGCTTTGCAACCTGCCTCCACCCCAGCTCCTCCTTTTCATGTTGTATCTGACTTATCAATGTCATTTCTGTTTGTCAGTGATGCTGCTCTGTTCTGTTCCCCGGGAGGTCATTGCTGCTGTTCATGTAGTCACATGGAAGGGCAGGGGGGTTTGCTCTCTCTGTCTTAGGCTTTCCTCATTTGCATGTGGAAGGGCAGAGAAGTGTGCTCCCTCCACCTTAAAGCTTTCACATAGGCGTGTAGAAGGGCAGAGAGGTGTGCTCTCTCCAGCTTAGGCTTTCCACATAGGCGAGTGTAAGAGTCTCTCTGCGTATGCCTGAGGAAAGGCAGAGAGGCCCCAGAACAGAGCCATACTGCCAAATTTAATACCGCAAATGGAAATAAAGTTTTCTTTGACTAAAGTGTTCCTGGCTGAACTATGGTTAAGGTATGCTTGACAAAGTATTTCACTGGGCTGTCTATGCAATAGAAAGACACAGATACTTTTGACATAGGTGCTACATGACTAGAGAAAATTGAGGAAAAGGGCTGTGGCATTTGCTTTGGCTAGAGAGGTAGAAAAGCTACAACTACCAGATTGCACTGTGCTGCACCAGATTAATAAATGCTCTCTCTGTGGGTTGATCTAATGTGAGCTTGGCCATTTTTCCACGTGAAATAGTATGGTGGCCACTTCATATTCACAATCTCTTGTATTAAAGCCAAACAGTGCACTGAAATATATTTCTGAAACCATTTTAGGTGAGAAATAGACATAGGGTCTCTCTTGGTCCTCTTATATACTCTTTGTGTCTTGGTGGTGGGCATACAAAAATGTGGAAGTACAGTCTGTAGTTCGAGCAGCAGCCCCAAAGCCAGTGGGAATCCACATCATCCAGCAGATTTGAGCTGGTCAAATGAGCAGGGAGCTAAGGGCAATGATAAGATGGAGGCAAGTTTACCACAGTTCATTTCCAAATACTACCCAAACTATTATGATACAAAGCTGGTTGAAAATTAGCTAAGTATCACTTTAAGATTGAGCAACTCAGCTCTCCTGCATAAAGCGAAGATGCAGGTACCAGGTTACTTTTTGTTACTTTGCTACATAAAGGCAATGTCACACTACTTCCTGCATTGACACTAATTGTTTACTGAGCGTAAATCATGCACAGCAGATCAATATGAATGCGGGGACACTTGGCTGTGCTCTTGACTGATGTGACTGAGGCTGATCGACCTCCCATCCTGTTAAATTTGTGTTCCAGTTGCATTTGGTGTTATTTTTACCAGCAGGTTTCCCCCTATGGCGCCTCGGACTTACTCATTAGCATGCATTTCAGTTAAAGCCACACTAGACCTGGTTAATACACTCTCTGATAAAAGCAACAATAACATCCTTGGCTTTTGACCCTTTTTGTTGCTCTACACAATCTATTATTCACTGTTCTATTTTTTTTTACTCCGACTCATTAGTGTCAGACGATGAGATGAAGTAGGGATATACTGTAGAGGACACTTGTGATTCTAAGATGGACTAGCTGATCCCCTTATATTGGATAACAAATTAGTTTTTATACTTTATGTGCCCTACTTGTTTGATGTTGCGTGTCTATTAAACCCCTTGAGAAGTATTAGAAGTTAACTTAGATAAATAGCAATGGCCCACAAAAAAAATCACAAGTGAAAACGATGAAAAATTAGATCTTAAGTGCTTTCCAGTAGGAGGTATTATAGGAACATGATATGAATGCCATGTAGGACATTGAAAACAACTGTTATACACACATTTGCTATAAGTGTCATCTTATTTAAAGTGTTACTGATCCACATTGATTTCTGACTAAATGCTTATGATGTTTCAAACTGCGTAAACATCAGATTTACAGTGATTACTGAAAATGAATATTGATTGATTACATGTATGTGTTGTGAAAAAGGTGACTACTATTGAGTTGTTTGTTGATTTGATATTGAAAAGTAGAAGGATAACAACCTCATTATTGTGTTTTCCATATTTATCATTGTGCCCTCATATTTTTCTAAACTGAGATGGAATCCCCTTTACATTGATGTCCAGCTGTCCCCATACTAATGCTTTTGGCCTGCTGTTTTCATCATGGGAAATATTTTTTACTTGTATGAGCAGGTTGATTTCAACCTTTTATCCATTTGTCCAGTATTTCTTTGCAGCATCTCTGCTGGTTGCCTGGCAACCTCAATTCACTGAATCCAGCTGTTGTTCACCTAAAAAGGATTACAGCATGTAACCCCCACAAACCCACATTCTGTGTGTGCTCAGATTTGTGTTTAGAATAAGTAAAAAAATTTTAAATTAAAGTAATAATAATGTTATAAAAAAAAATGTATTTTTTAAGTGCCTTTCAGGAGACCCAAGGTCGTTTACACAGAGGCAGGAGACAGAGCAAGTAACACAAGAACATAAAATAATGGTAGCATTGTTTCCCAGGGATAACAGTTAACCTAGACCATGGGCCTTTGTAAACAGGCAAGTTTTAAGTAGTTTGTGTGTGTGTCCAAATATGCAGCATTTTTTTTTTTTATTTCTACTGGGAAAGTGTTCCAAAGGGTGGAGGCTGCCACACTTAAGGCTCTGTCCCCAAAAGTCTGCAGGCTGGTGTGGGGAGAGTGCAGACCTGTCTCCACCACTAAAGAGTGGATCAGAAAAGAACAGTGGGTCGAGGGCACGCAGTGATTTGTCAGTGAAGAGGAATATCAGACAGAATTGTCAACTCGTTACACTCTGTTTTTATCTTCAGTCTTCACATTTGGTCCTTTTCAGTCCTCTAAACGCGCTGAGAGCAGTGACTCAGCATTTTTTTTGCACAAATGTCAACACTCCAAGAGAACTCAAACCCCTGTGAAGAACTCAGACCGCCTCCGGAAGTGGTCTGAGTTCGGTTCCCTTCACAGGGGTTTGCTTCGAATCTGTGGTGCGGTTCACTTAACCTGTGCCTTGTGAACACAAAGCGCTCCAGGTTCGCTTTGCTCTTTGCAATTGCCAACCTGTAACGATTGTGAAGGACGCAGGACAAGGAGTAGTTTGGTCCAAAGAATATACTGCACGTCTCCAGATGTGGAATGTAGAACACATCAAGCGCCAACAGTCTACAGCACAGAAACACTATGGTTTTCGCAGTCGATACTGAAAACACATGCTGTCTGTGTTAAATAAATTTCTTAATGAAGGGGGTCATATCAGATGCAAATGCTTACTTGCTGTTTGGTTGCTGTTTAGTTAGACAAAATCCATTCTTTTATGTTATGTGGACGGTTGACAAGGGACTTAGGAGAGAGCTGAGTGGATGGTTTTGTGCTGAGGTATAGTTGTGTGTTGTCAGCATAGCAGTGGAAGCTTGGGCCTTGATGGCAGATGATCGGACCAAAAGGGAAGCTTGTTACGGTTGATAATGGCTGGCTGTTTCCCCCTGCTTATAGTCTTTATGCTAAGCTAGACTAATAACCCCCTGGCTCTAGCTCCAGAGTTCATGCCCAGACATGACGGTGGCATCCATCTTCTCATTTAGGAAAAAATGCATGTTGGAATGGTCCTTTAATAAGACGCTGCAAAGCATTGAGACACTTCTTCTGGTTGAAACCTTCAGGTCTACTGAACTGCAGATCACACAGCATCACTGAAGAAGAATTCTCAGCTCTGTGTTCAGGTTTTGCTTTTTTTTTTAATTAGTCAGATCAGATTCATGGTAATTTTTTTTTTCAATGTGGTTAAAAGAAAATGATCCCAGATATCACAAGAAAAGTGCGATAACAAAAAATAGAATTAACAACGTGGAGCAATTTCACCAACTCTGTGCCTTCATTCTTTGCCTCTATGAACATGTTTTTGTTTTTGATCTTTATTTTATTGTTCCTATTTCAAAGGTTCCTACCTGGAAATGAGCAGCTAGTGTAAACATAAGCCCACCAGTTAGACATTTATAGCTCATCAAAACGGCCTTCTGTAAAAGCCGCATGTGCATGCTGTGCCGGGTGCTGCTTTGGAGGACTATTCTAATTCAAGCACGGCTGTAAATCACTTTATAATTTCTGTTCAATGAAGTGCTCTATAAATAAAATGTATGATTATCATTTGTGGGTCAACACATCAGATCATGAATCTCACTAAAAAAAAAGTAGCTTCAAAAGATTACGACCAAACAGCTTACGTCTGATGAAAGCCAATTGTGCTCCAGTTCTGTGCACATGCACACGCACACAGACTATAACCTAGATATCCTCACATTGAGGTAAACGTAGGCTTAAGAATAATATGCCTCGCCTGACAATGTTCACCAGAATGATAATGGATTCGTCAAGCTACTGTCGGATTAAGGAAGCCACCTGCCTATGTTTTCTTTGATTTTTCTGTGAACCTGTCAGGCTGAGCTCGCCTGCCTGTTGTACTAATCTACCAGCAATCACTCCATTGATCGGCCACCCCTTGTGAAACTATACGGTTGTTAACGCCTAAATTAAAAACATGCTTTCAGTGCAGAAAGAGAGATTTGAGGTGAATTTGGCACAAAGATAACTGAACACACGTCTCATTTGAAGAGGTACAAAAGCCCAGACCTGACTTATTAGGAGATGAAGAAGTTATTCAATACAATTGTAAAATAATATGAGAAAGAAAGCCTGTTACAATAATCAGGTATGGAGGACCACACCTGAATAAATAAATGAATGAATGAATGAATAAACAAATGCAACAATAATGACAACATTAACCAGATTACTATAAATGGAGGCAGCCCAGTAGCCCAAAAAATGCTGGTATTGAATATTTCTGCAAACCACAGGTCTGTTGCAGGATGAAGCTAAAAACTGATTGTAGCGTCAAAACAAACAAAAAAAAAAGAACCCTAAGCAAATATTCCCAAAGTTCAAGTCAATGGGTAATAAACAAAGTCATCACACAATAAACTTAGATTAACTAAACACACGGCAGTTGAAGACTGTAACCTTATGGCATCTTCCACACTCATTTCAGCACACCTGCCTTTAATTAGATGTTACTGAGATGCCAGGTCATGTGATGCATTAAAGTGACTCAAAAAAAAAAAAATCTAGATGGGCTTGCTAGAAATGACTCTAACAGTTACGTAAATCAAATCACAGGTTTCTTATCAGGATGACAATGGAATGGTGGATGGCATGAGACCTAAGCAAGATGGCTAACAAAGCAGCAGATCACTGCTCGAGACCAGTGACACTTCCAGGCGTGTGTGTGGCGACCAAACCAGGTATTTCAAGTCAAAACATGATGTTTTCCTAACCATGACCAAGTGGTTTTTGTGCTTTATCCTAACCATGCGTTAACCACAGCCTTGTCATGCAAAGCGTTCTCATCCAAACTCATCAAATACTGACACTTAGTCAGGTGACCTACACGTCAAAATCTGACACGCTAGGTACTGTCATGTTGGTGAAGATTCTCAGTCATCCAGGTCATGGAAATCATAAGTGTTATATTGTAGGCAACTGGAATTGCTTGAGTTTCTTGAGGGACCCTCCTGCGTCAGTTTGGACATTCAGAAATGGCGTGTCAATTTACCCTTGTTACATGCATTGTGTCTTATTAAAATACACCTCTGTTTTCACAGAAATGTATAGTTTCTGCTGGTTACATGAATACAGTATTTTTTTTTTAAATAAACATACTACCTGCCTTCAATTAGGCAACAAAAGCATGTGGTCAGGTAAAAAAAAAAAAAAAAAAAAAGCATCATTGTTTGGCTTAAAATTAGTGTGCTTGTTACTTATGTCATGTAACATCATGTGACATATGCCACTACCATAGCATGCTGCACAGACTAGCACAAAACATTGTTAATAAAATAAGTCCATTTTTGTTTCACACGGTAATCGAACAGCAGACTCCCGGGTGAAAGTCCAGACTTTGTTTGACCCTACCAATGGTCTTTCCTCCACTTTCTCACTTTTTATACTATGGTAGTTGACAGTGGAGTTACAAACTGCACTGACAAACACAAAGGTGTTTGATGAATTGGGGGTGAGAACGGGCTGTGCCACAATGTTAAATTGCAAATTGCAACATAAAGTTTCAACATATCCCCCACCTGACATGTAGAAATATAAAATATGAAACTTAAATATGTAACATATCCCTGGTTTTCACAGTGCCAACATTTATTCTGTAAATCTAAGCGATAGTTTTATCAGAAGATAAATAAGTTAATGAACAAAGCAATCAAATGACATCAGAAATATAGTCAATAATATTAAGATCACTTAAGGCGTGGCAGCTTTGACATACAGTACATTGCATTTTATTTACTTTCATTAATTACTAAGAATTAAGTACTAAAATTAACCACAACTTGGGTTTTAACACATGCATTAGTAAATTCGGATAACTAATTCAATTTTACACTCTACATCGTGTTGTTTAAGATAGAGTTTTGCACATAAAGTTTGTTAAAACAGTTGCCACCAAGTGCCACGGAAAAAGCCTGTGCTCTTATGATTGCAGCAGTTCTCAAAGCAAATTGACTGTGACGACTCTCCTTAAAAAGAATACATTTTGACAAAATGAAAATGTCTTACCAGAAGCTTATTTGGCTACCAACTGGTTGCACTGAGCCTTTTTATACTCAAATATAAGGAGGTGAAAATTTGCATATGTACTGCAGAGAATGCACAATGACTTCAGAGGCGCAGTCAATGTATTATCATTGTCTTCCAGATTAGATTTCTGTGCTTTGCCATTTTGGGAGTAATCCAGTGCTCGTCTCGTCCATCCCCAGTGAGATGCTTTTGTGAGTTTCAGTTGTGAGCAGCACGAGGCAGATGAGAAGCTGCTCCCCGTAACTGCCTGCTGTGAGCCTCCAAAGGCCAAGATCAGCAATCAGAAACCATTTTCATGTACAGGAAGAAAATGGGGTGAAGAAATGGGTCAAATCCAGCACGATAGATTGGAAATTACACCATTATTGAGGTTGAAGAGCTCACTTTTACTTATAAGGGTATTTAAGGTTGAGGTTTTTTTTAGGGCCAAACAGTGGAATGCTCTTGACTGGGCGAGTCAATCACCTGACCTCG
This sequence comes from Cephalopholis sonnerati, assembly GCA_019142605.1. Lineage (NCBI taxonomy): Eukaryota > Metazoa > Chordata > Actinopteri > Perciformes > Serranidae > Cephalopholis > Cephalopholis sonnerati. Next base: position 24,344,839 of record JAGQAX010000003.1, on the reverse strand, counting down.
AGACAACTGAGAATCTGAGTAAAGAAAAAATGAAAACAAGAAGGAAGTAAGGGTGGCTGTGGTACAGGCCTGGCAGAGCACCACCAAGAAAGAAACAAATTGTGTGCTGATATCTTTGTGTAGTTTTCAAGCAGTTATTAACTGTAAAAGTCTAATTAACAAATTTTAAATGATTAATGTCAATTTACCCAGTTCATTTTTCTTCGTTAAACTGTTAGGCACAAAAGTGCTACAACACCAACATGCTCAATCTGATGTGGATGTAAACACATTCAAATTAGAAGATCAGTTCAACATATGATACTGCTCTGATATCTGTACATCGTGGAGCTGGTGCCAGGGGACATTTAGGTTTTTAGCATAGACTCAGTGCAGAAGACCCCACAACCTCTTCTTTATTGGAGCAAGACACAGACTCATTGTAGTCTTTGTCCTTGATTGGTACATATTAATTTGAGCGAGAATTTGTAGGTGAAGGCCAGGGGGTCCTTGACACTTTGGGCCCCTGGGTGTGTGCATGCGGACTAAATACTATAAGCAGGTAGAAAGAGCTAGCTTTAACCCCTGAACACACTGCCTATGTGAGCAGTGCCTGATGCCAACCTCGCTGAACTGCTTTGGCTCACACTGATGCAGTGTTCACACAGATAGCGTTGCTGCTGCAGCACTGCTGCAGAGCTGCATGCTGCTGTAACTAACTGTATTTCCACAATTAAAAGCTGATACTCCACTCATATATGGACCTATGCAAGCCACAACATTATCAACGACACAGTTTTGCAAATATTTCACAATAAAAAGCTTTGTGTTAACAAATGGAGGGATTCTGTCCCCAGAAACACTGTCAGAGGGCATATATTTTGAAATGGAGGCAGGAAGTGCTGAGTTGAAAAGTAAAAATGCTAGTTACTGCTATACCTTTTTCTTAATAAACAACAGCCAACAAGACTGTGGACAGTTTTACATTTCTTTTTACATTTGAATTAATCAAATAAGACACAATATGTGACTTTGAGAGGGTGTTTGGTATCAGCATATTTTTTAACTTTGGAGCCATGCTGTTCGCTATCGCTTCCAGACTTTCTGCTGAACTAAGCAAAGTGAATCGCCTCCTGGCTCGGGCTCTCTAATGCAGACTCATAAATTTGGTATTGATCCCAACATGTGAACATTTTCCTTTAAAGCTTAAATTTGACATTCATGACCCTCTGGTTCTGCCTCCCTGGGAGGCACAGAGTCTTTTGTGCCGTAATGCACTGCAGTGATGATGCTGCAAACCCTGTTACATGCTTTGGTGCACCTCTCTAAGGAAAACATTAAATCTTCTTAACTGTCCAAGTCCCTATTCAATTCTTTTTCATTTGTCTGCCACACAGCCTCTGAAAAATCACAGATCTCATGGAGACAGCTCGATGTTTAATTTACCTCTGCAGTGTTGAGACAGTTGGCCCTCAGATGAACATTTATCTGTTCTGTCAAAAATTACATGAAGACCCCAAATCTCATCAGAATTAATTAGAGTATTAATTTGTATTAGATTTTATCTTTTCTAATTAAGACAATCACCAGCAATCTGCCAGTCATTTCTAGGGATGTCATTTATTACAAAGTGGCACCCCAGATGGACATAGTTGTGCTCAAATTAATTATAATTCTCTCACTGGGTATCTCTGAAGCATGACCATAGCTAGGCCATTTGGACACAACCTTAAGGTTTACGTAGGCTGTGTATTTAAATGAAGAAAAATAGTTAGGAGTAATAATAATAATGAAATAATAATATAAAAAACTAAAAATTAATTTTTAGAGCCCCACTCAAGTAAAAGTAAAAAGTACCTGGTTAGCTGATACTAAAAGTACAAGTTATTTTCTATTTTAATAGAAAATAATGGGAAAAAGTAAAAGCCTAACAGACCACAGCAACATGATAAGCTAATGTCATTATCAATACACCAAATAACATAGCACCTGAAAAATTAACATAGCTAATGTTAGCAAGCTGATTGCATATTTACCAACAGTATGTGCATCTTACTTCAATGTACTCGTGGAGGTTAGAAGAGGAGTTTAAAAGCTGAGATCTCAGTGTTTTGGGAAGGAACAGCAAACACTTCATCATGTAGATGATGTTTTTTTTTTTTTTTTAAGATTTCTGGTATAAAAAGTGTAGCCAGGGATTGAAGCTGGAGGCTGCCTCTTGTTCTGGATTTTGCTGGGTCATCATTAGATCGTGGTCAAAAGACAGGTTTTTCCAGGCAACTAGCAACTTGGCATGTCAGCGCTCTCCCCCCTACAGTCAATCCCTACATTTAGAGCAGGCGAGTTGTAACAACGGTACAAATGTCAAATGTATTGAAGTAAAAAGAAGATTACACATTCCTTCAAAAACTACCTGCTTGCTCAGGTGTGTTACTTGCAATGCGTTACTACCAACCCCTGGCCATAGCTAATATATGTCTTATTAAAAATGTAACTGATCATCAGGTCTGTGATCACTATGGAAATACTAAGCGGAGTTTGCAAGAACTTTGGTCAACTCAGGCTACTTGTGTTTTCTGATGCTGGTGTATTGTTGATGATATAGAAAACATCGTGACAACGTTGAAGCAAAGCTTTGCCTTCTCACTAACACAATCATGCAATGGTATTCTAATTCAGTTAAGAGACAAGTCAAAATAAAAGTTACTAGGATGTAACGCTAGTTCTATATATGTACATGTGGGTGAAAGGTCTAGTATGAACCCTGCTACAGAACCAGTGACTGTCAAACCATATAACTAGCTTGGGCCCAGTGGGTGAAACACATTTGGTCACATTTAGCCAATGTCATATTACCTAATGATAAAAGCAAATGTATTAGAAGGAAATATCACAAGAGGGGAGGCAAATCCGCGTCTTCATTAGGACAATACTGCTCATCGTCATGGTGGTGGAAAATTGGAGACAACAAAGAATTGCAAACAAAGAAAACTGAAATCAACAGAGCAAACTGAAATCAAAGTGATTCAGTTCACACCTAATTTCTCACAAGGGATTAAGGGGAATTCTGAGAAAGACCCATTTGTTGGCGTAATAACAATGGTTTCTTTGAATACTCGGGTCTTTTTCGAGAGTCTGAGTTTGGTGTCATGTGGTTGTAATTAAATGCCTGACTGGATTTTTTCCTCGGTTCCTCTTTTTTCTTTCTATTTTGTCAGTACTTTGATGATGATCGTAATTCTTAGGTCTTGTAAAAGACCATTTATTGAAAAAATGCAATTAGTGACCTCTCACCTTACAAAAATAGTGGTGATAGCTACTGCATGCCTGTGCTTATGGTAGGCGCAAAGCTCTGTTAGATATAAATCTGCAGATTACTGTATGTCTCAGGTGCCCCTGTACACTCCCCCTCTGAGTTGTTAAAAACTCCAGGCACCCCACAGAGTGGATTAAGACAGAATCACGGAGCTCTAGCCCATTGAAACATGTAATTGTTATGACTTGGTCCATGAGAGATCTTTCTTTTTTTAAGAAGGAGACACTTCAAATGAAAACCGAAAGTGTCAAGATTTCTACTCTTGCCGAGCATTACACAGTTTACAATTAGAATGGGGGCAGACCAACCCTGGAAATTCTTTGTTATTTTTGAAACAGTCCTTGATTTCGGATGTAGACGGACAAAAGCAGGCTTTTTATATATAGCTAGTGACTATAAATTTTGTCAGTTGAATGACACTTTTGTTTGCAGACTTTAGAACATTAGCTTAATGGATTGGATATAAAAAAAAAGCCATCTGTGGCTGACTTCTTGTTAAGCTAGAACCATGGTGTAAAATGATTAGAATATGAACTTAATAGCTACAGCGTAACCTGGAACCCTAGAAAATAAATATATGAAATGCCTCTGTCCTAATGTATGTGTTCTTTATGATTAGTAGCAAGTACTGTTAATGTTTACAGGTTGGAGTATGCAAAGCAGCTGTTTAATTGTATTTTGCTATACCCCAAAGCACACTGCTTCAACCTGCAGAGAAAGCTTGTTGTGCCTTGTTAGGGCTAGCTAAGTTCAGTGAAATGATAAAAAAAAATAAGTTAGAAGTAATACAAAAGAAAATCAATATTAGCTTGTTATCTCAGCAAAAGGAAAAGAAATTGAGGGCCACATTTTACATTCATTGCTTTTCTCTAGTCTGATAATATATGAGACATATCCATCAAATGAGGGGATTTATAGAATGAAAATCAGTCTTAGCTGCAAGCAGAATGACCCAAGAATGCATCAGAGGAGGTCATCTGTTCAGGTAAGCACACACACACACACACACACACACACAAGCCTTAAACACCAATTCCATCAATGTTTCACCCTCAACCTGACTTAACTATTAAAGGGCTGTTCCCATGAGAAGTCCTGCAGGAGGTCAAGGTTTTAACTGCCGGTAATCTCCCAGGACAGAAATGATACAATTCCAGTTAACTGTCTCCCACCAGTAATGACATAGGAAAGGCCTTCTTTGTCCTTTCAATGTGGTCACTGTGGCGTGACACTGTGAGGTGATATGATTCAGTCATAGGCAAGGGAAAAATATGTAGTCAATTTCTGTCTTGAAGAACCTTTAATAAAGGTTCCATGTGGGACCCTTTCTGAGGGTTTCATCTAGAGCACAGATGGACTCAGGTGTGGCATGTCACATATATGGCTCAGGCAACACTATGGGTATTCAAGATGGTGACTTTCTGTTATGTATCAGAAGTCTGAGGAAAAGCCATGTGGCTCGAAATGTCACTCTGATGGTCGTATGGTTTCTTCCAGAACCCTCTCTGCAGGTTCTATCAAGAACCTTTTCACCTTCTCAGGGTGCTAACAGGAACTCGTTTATATCCCAATAGTTTCATCCAGAACCCAGCCAGGGGTTTCTAACAAGAACTCTTTTAAGCCCTGTTTCCACCAAAATCTTTCAATATAGCACCTTTAGTAATCCCTACCTAGAACCTGGATCAGTTTAGCGTTTCCACCGCAGATAGTACTCTTACATGTGGGCTGGGTTGCTGTCATTCACTGCTCTGTCCAGCACTTGCTGTATTTTCTCCTCACCAGTGACACAGAGGATCATCTGCACCTCCACTATCGTCCACAGACCACATGCCAACCTGTTCAGAACAAACAGTTGTGCTGGTACCATCCACAACGTTTCACAGTGGAAACAGGGAAAAAAAAAATTGTACCAAACTAAACTGAACTGCACTGGACTGCTTGGTGAAAATGGGGCATTATATTCCAAGGGGTTCACATAGAACCCACCCAAGAGACTTTACCAGGAACCTTTTTATATTCCAAACGTTTCTTCTAGAATCCAACCAGGGGGCTCTAACAAAGAGACCTTTTTTGAGGGTTTCACCTATAACCCTCTTGTCTTCTGAGGGTTCTACAAAGAAACATGCTGTATTCTACAGATGAGGCAGAAAATTACTGAATCCCATATACTGAGTGTTGTGGTCATTCATCATTTAACAATTTGTGTTACAACTATCAATGTTTAAACTTAGAAAACATTCAAACTGTTTTTTAATAAGCGAAAAAGTGAATTTAAAGATCTTGGAATGATGAAGGACAAGGAGAGGAGGCTCTGAGGATAAGCTAATAGAACAGGAAAGGCTGTCAAGGTCCTGTGTGAACAGGTCAAAAGTGAGCATAGTCCAGTGCAGGTCAGTCTAGTTTGGTACAATTTTTTTTCCGTTTCCATTGTGAAATGTTGTGGATGGTACCAGCGGAACTGTTTGTTCTGAAAAGGTTGGCATGCAGTCTGTGGACAGTAGTTGAGGTGCAGATGATCATCTGTGTCACTGGTGAAGAGAAAATACAGCAAGTGCTGGACAGAGCAGTGGATGACAACAACCCAGCCCACATTTAAGAGTGGAATCAGACACGACAGATAGGACAGAAGGTGAACTCGTGTTGTTTCTAGCATTAGTGACATAGCAAAGAGGGAAAAGCAAATGACAGGAGTATTATGCCGAGGTCCACTTACTACACCAGATGAATCATAAGCCATTTACAAACAACAGCGTCCAGCATGGACACATAATAGTGGTGACAGTGTAAAGGTTGAATAAGCCTGTCTTCCAATTCCTGTTCTAAGAGCATCCACTGCCAAACAATCAGGTGAAAGTGAGGGAACCCCACAAAGTTTTCACAGTCACATTCAACAACAAAATTGGTTCAGCTTTGATGATACAATTCAGGATGCTGTAGCTAGTGCTTTTGTGTTCTGGTTTTCTGGGTTATACCATCATACCAAACCCTTATGTCCAAGCACCTGGCACATCTCATTTTTTGTCCAGGCTGTATGGGTCATGTCTACAAAAAACACAAGAAACAACTGCCAGCATAAAAACAGTCCACCTTCCACCATTAAACTCATTAGCAAGCTTGCTAAAATAAGATATTAACACATTTACACATCATGATTCTCTGAACTCTCTGATTTTCTGTCACTTCAGTCTAGCTTCTAGTATCAATTCATACACAGATAGGCAGGTTATCACACTTTTAGACAGCTGATCATATAATGTGTGAACAGAGTGAAGGGGTGTGAACAAACTCCTGACCAAGCATAGGTAGTCAAATTGTAGAGACACCAGTGTAATCACAAAAATGTGACACCAGTTTTGTAGATGAAGATGTGTCATGGCCTCAGTGTTACTCCTAGAAACACTCTCTGTTGTTGTGGGTCAGTAGCAGTGAGGGTAATGGTCATGTTGCTAATCTGGGAAAGAAGGTCTTGCCTGTACTTGCTCCTATTTGTATCCAATGTACACAGACCTCACACAAAGTCTGTACATGAGCACGTCTGGTAAAAACGGTAAAACACTTAGTACACGTGGAAGCGTTTTGACAAGCAAAACAATGATAACCTGGTCGCTTCACAACAACATAGTTTTGTGTGTGTGTGTGTGTGTGTTTTGTGCCCTCTTGTCCTCCACAGCGATTGTGCGCTTGCTAATAGGGTGAGTTGGATATTGATGGAGGTCACATTAAGACGATAAAGTGGTTTGTCACAGTCAGAACCCACAGGGAAAGAGAAACACTAAAAGGAAGTGAGACTGCTCCAGCTGCTCATCCGTTTGTACACAGGCTCTAAATCAAGCTAGTGGGTTTCTGTATCAGGCCACTATAGATAAACAGAGACAGTGTCACTTGAAGTGCTTATCTGTATAGTTACAGGCTTTCACAGGTCACCCATGTTGGTGGTTACAGAATGGCTTTCATGACCATGCATTTCATTTACTGGCAATACTCAGTATATTGTTATTTTATGAGTGAGAAAAATAAAAAGGGGAAGTTTGTTCAATCTGCAGATAAGAAGAAAGAAGAAAACAGTTGACTTCCTGTTCAAAAATGGGACCCTTTAGATTTTCCACGAGATAGGCATGACAAAACACTTATGATATTGCCAGTGACAACAACAACAGAAATGAATTTTGTCTTCCCTCACTTACAGTGAAGTCGCTCTCAGAGGGGATTTCTTTGTGGTCAGATTTTGTCAGGAGATTACAGCAAACAAAATCTCTCAATCTTGTAATGTTTTGTGACAGACTTGGAAAACGCACAGCACTCAATAAGTCCTAACACTGAAGCCGCAGGGTTCAGATACTGTCCAACTCTGAACAGCAAGAGGTGGTTTCTGAATGTTGTCCATCACTGGTGTTTCACATTAGCGAATTAGCAAGAAGACACACATATACATAGGTACCTTTGTCCTCGAAATTGTGGGAGAAAAAAATGACCTGCTGCTTGTGACCCCTATTAATGTTGGGACAGCCCATCTGATTACAGGTTACAGTGTCCCAAAATTGTAAATAGGCTACCTATAATGTAGGGCAGGTGCAGTGGTATCGACCATCACCACCTCCTCAAGTGGACCCATCCATGTAATATCAAAGGTCAAGTGGGAATAATCAAATGGCACTGAGAAAAAGAGAGCAGAGTTTGAATTGCAAATACAAATAAAATGCATAAAGGACTGAAAATGTGAAAAGGTGGAGCAGAAAAGGTCAGATAGAAAAGGAAAAAAAAGAATTCTTGAGGCTGTTGCAGAAAAATGATTTAAGTTAGCTTGTTATTATTCAAAAATGAAGTTACAGATGTCAGTGCCACGCAAAATCCTCCAAGCTGAAGTAACAGTGCACCAGCACCAAAGAAAGTTGAGAGGGAAGGAGTCTGGACCGATAAGCAGTGGGGGGCTGATTCCAGTAGAGAACAAGGACAAGAAGAGGAGGCAGCTGCTAAGGACAAGCAACATGACAACTTCCCAGCGGGTGATACTGCCAGTGGTAGGCTGGCTCATGTAGTGACTAACTGGTTAGCAGCAGCACTGCCGATGCTGTACCACTCAGGTGGCTTACACTTACCTGTTATTTGTGGTTGAGAGCAGCATGATTTGTGTGTATGAAATTGGCTTGAATTGAGTACCTGCGCCATTAATCCTGTGTTGCTGAGACACAGCTGAATTTTTACAGAAGTTATTGTGCTCTTAGCTTTCAGTGTTTATAAATTCTGCTTTGAGACAGGCAAATGTAGACAGGGTACAAATTAAAGAAAAAAAACTGTATAAAAGAGTGGAGGAACATATCAAATGCAGATGCTTCCACGCAGCAAGGCTCACTGAATGGTTTGGTGAATATAGAAATGGTGTCAATTAATTGGTGGTCATTGTGTGTATGTGCTCTGTAAATTCTGTTGAGATACAGGTGGATTTTAGGTGTTGTACTGCTAGCTGCAGGTCAGTGTGCCTGCCCCACCACACTCTACAATTTACTAAGTTTCTCAGGTACAGCCACTCCCTCCAGCCCTGCAGTAACACTTACCTCATCATGTAACCCCACCCACATACTCACCTGCTTCCCATTTCTCTAATCAGCCTTGCAGGATATATCCCAATCCAACTCAACTCAGTGTCTGCCTTGCTTTCCATCCTTTGTTCTGTCTGCCTCCTTGGATAGGTTTGACTGTTGTAACATACTGTCTGGTTTCAAACCCTGCCTGTTTCATTAACTGCAGTAATGGGGAACATTAATTGCAACCCACCCACCTGTGGGTTGTGCTTTTGGGTTCAAGCTTGCAGTTTTTCTGAGCCATTACAATCAGTCTCCTGGTAAATAGCAAACTATCTGACCCTTCAAATGTCTGAGTAACAGTTATATGCCTTTGCTGTTAGCTCACTCCTCTTCTATCAGACAATTGTACCAAACACAACAGGAGTTAAAGTTTTTATTTATTTTATCTTATTATATTTAGCCTTTGTTTAACCAGGTTTGTTCCAGTGAGATCAAATATTTCTTTTACACAGGAGACTTTTTATTTATTTTATCTTATTATATTTAGCCTTTGTTTAACCAGGTTTGTTCCAATGAGATCAAATATTTATTTTACACAGGAGACTTGGCTGAGGACAGCAGCAACACAGAGTTTTAACATTTAACATAAAATCACATATGCAGAATGTACAGTCAGTGATCAGATAAGTGAACAGATGAAATATGTTTACACAGAAAGCCTGGACACAGTAGATTTTAACATAATTTTAAACTCATTCATGGGTACAGTGTGTCAACGCTTAAACTCATGCAGAAAGCCATGAAAGCCTTCTTTTCCTGTTAATTTCTGACTTTGGAGAAAGAGAATACGAACAGTCCTGGGAACAGAGACTGTAACAGTCATGTAAACTTAAGCTAGACTATGACTTCTCCAGAGATACCCAACTGTCTCTGCAAACCCATTCACAGATGGTTGTTACAGTGTGTATGTCGCAGTTGGCTTGTAAAGGAGCCAACCAAGCAGGTTGATTGCAAGTTGGGAAGCAAGTTTGAAATGGAGATAAAACAAATGTATACGTACTAAACTAAGCACGAAAAGTAAGGAAATTTGTGTTTGAAAGATTTTTTCTTTGTTGTAACGATGCTTCTTGGCAATTAATCTTATACCGTTGGAAAGCCTGTTTATTTCCCTCTTAAATGGTGCCACATTTGTAAGGAACATGAATTTGTGGGATGAGCAGCAGAGCTGAGGATGTGGGTTGCGCCCATGAAAAATTTGCCAAATCCTCTCTACCAATGCCAAACAGCTTTTAATTTTTTTTTTTGTTGCTCAAAACAGTCAATAACTCTTGTTTTGAGCTTCAGCTACCCCCAGGTGCTGACAATTGGGTCGGCCGCTTTCCTTACTTTTTGTGCTCAGTTTACATGAGTAGAAAAAAAAAACAAACCTATCTGACTGGAGAAGCATAAGGGCACAGTCATACATAAGGAAATGCACGCAGCAACAATGGCTTGCCAAGACGATACTTGTGCTGTATGTGGGTGGTGCCTGTTGTGACAGGTGTGGAAAGCTAGCTTGCTAATGTTAGCTGGTTTGCTAATAAATGCCACAAAATATGATGCCATTGGTTCACTTTCCATTTTCCTACATTCCATGCTCGTGTTCTAACACACTGCCAGCCAGGCGGCATCTCTCATCTCTCATGTGGGGCAGTTTGTATTTTCATGGCCAATATCATACAATATCTGCTGGTTAAACACAGCAACAATCAGTGTCTCATTCACACATACTTCTTTGCTGTTGGTTGAGGCTGCAACTTTGTCAGTCAGAGCTCACCAAAGTTGAACTCCATGTGGTGCTAAGATGCAAATTTGCTTTTCTTATTCACCTCTCTGCCCACACTGAATGGAAGTGAACGGGAGGCAAATATTTGCTGGTGTTAATTTTGCTCATGAGTGGCACATTCATTGAGCATAGTGTTAGTTCAGGCATGACCCAATGTCAAGCTCAGTTCACATCCCAGCTACGTCAGTTGATCTCAAACTGCTGTCGCTGCTTCCTCTGCAAGCCACTTTGCAACCCACCTCCACCCCAGCTCCTCCTTTTCATGTTGTGTCTAACTTATCAATGTCATTTCTGTCTGTCATTGATGCTGCTCTGTTCTGTTCCCGGGGAGTCTTTGCTGCTGCTCTTCCTGCCTTGGCTTTCCATGTAGGCGCATGGAAGGGCAGGGAGGTTTGCTCTCTCTGCCTCAGGCTTTCCTTATTTGCACATGGAAGGGCGGAGAGATGCGCTCTTTTTCTGCCTTAAGGCTTTCCATGTAAGTGTGTGGAAGGGCAGAGAGGTGTGCTATCTCTGCCTTAGGCTTTTCACGTAGCCATGTGGAAGAGGCTTTCTGTGTCAGCCCAAGGACAGACAGAGAGGCCCCAGAACAGAGCCATACTGCCAAATATAATACTATAAATGGAAATAAAGTTTTCTTTGACTAAAGTGTTCCTGACTGATCTACAGGTAGTAATGCATTACTGACACTGGTTATGATTTACAGTATTTTGGTTTTAGTAAAAAAGCAGCCTATTTAAACAAAAAGAGACTTACTGTTGAAAATAAAAATCTTGTTCATTGGAATAAAGCATCCTTCTGTTTGCACTTCTTCCTCACATCTTCGTGCCGTGTGCGCGCTGCAGAAAAAAATCCTTACAAACGGGGCAAGAGTATTTCAAGGTCAAGAAAATAGCAATTCATGTAGCGCTCCTTCTGACAGTCTTTGAACTGCTATGAAACTAGAACCCATAATCTCATTACAGCTGATGTAAAGCAGCGATGCATAGCAAGCATGCATACAACCTTGTAAACACATGCTCATACATGTAGACACACACACACACACACACACACACACACACACACACACACATTCAGAGTAAACCCAGTTACTGTGATTAATGTGACATTGGTCAGGTATTATTAATGTTTGCTAGGAATCCCTTTTAATTATCATCATAACGTTCTATGTTTGGACATTGAGCTCATGATTACAGTGATAGATTGCACACAAGAAAGATAATGAAACTGGTAATCATACACAAGTAAATTATATAGCGAGGAGCTCGTCGCAGGTCATGAATGGTGACTGAAGTGTTTATGCTATTGTTCTCATTCAACCCCTGATTATTATGTGCATACTTGAAGATAGTTGTGTGGATGTTCACTTTTACTGTGAGAATTATCTTTTATCATGCCAGTTGGAAAAGAAGAGGCTGTACTTATGAGGTTTGGGTAGTGGAACAGTTTTCCTTTCATCTGTCAGCAGCCATTAAGCACCACCAGAACACTGACTAGCTAAACAAGGTTGGCTCTCAGTACTCCCTTCTCGCTCTATGCAAATTGGTCCCTTTGATGTTGAACCAACAGCACAGGGAAGGACAGAGTGAGGAAGAGAAGACGGGAGAGGGAGGGGGAATAAGAGGATGACGAGATGAGCTTGTTTTTAATCAGCAACTGGTTCTAATGAGGACCTGTGTCAGCAAAACAACACGGCCACGCTGCTGACTGACCCGAGCGGAATTTCAAATATTATTCATAACCCGGGAATTTTATATAAATGGCTGCTAGACTTTGTTGTTGTTGCCGTTGTTATTCTTGCTGTTACGTTGTTTTGGGTTTTGGCTGAAAATCAGACAAGGGCCACAGTTAAGGGGGGCTTTAGAGGAAGAACAGGAAGCTTTTATTCCCTAAACTGGGGAATATTTCCACAAACCTCAGACCATGTAATGAGCTGACTTGAAAGTTTGGTAACTAATCTGTTTTTTGTCAAGAGAAGGAGGTAAGAAATGCTATTACACTTTACAATTACGGGTCTTGCAGTAGATTAAATTTTCTTCAACCAATTCTGTTTCTCCCTAAGTTCCTTCCTCCTTTCGGGGGGGTTATGCATTTTATAAAAATGGCACTAAATGGAGTCTATAAGGTTACTTGTGTATATTATTAAATAGTGTTTCCATTAGACAGCCATTATTGTAATGGCAAGGGGGAAAATGACTCCATACAGACACACGCACACATCCATACAGAGTCTGAATCTCTGTTGCACATGCGTACGCACTTACACACACACTATCGTCTTACCCTATCAGGTAATAGTTGCCGGTAGTTTTTTTTTTAATTAAAACTCAGAATGGCTTGAATGAAAGCTGCTACTGTGGATGCAACTGATACGCTGTGAGTTATTACATTTTAATTGAAGATTTAATGAAAGGAGAACTCAATTTTCTCCTGGTTAAGTGCTGTGCAGCTGCAGGAAAGTGGTATACGGCACCCATACATATCTGTCGTTAGGGAGATAGAAGAATATGTGACAGGCTGGGAGAAAACAGCTGGAGAATATTCATGACATACGCCATACATCTGATGTCAATTCCCCCCAGTAAATTAAACACTATTACTACAACAGACATGATGAATCGTGCAACAATCAGGTGGAACTGATGTCTACCAGAATATGTCATATTACATTACATAGATACACCTTGTTAGTACAGCACGGTGACATGCTGAGATCAAAATCACATTTGTATAATTTTGATCTGAGTTGAATTCAGATCAAATTAATGCACTCTGTTGTCACTGATTGTCTGAGGAGAGCATTCAGACAGTTGCACTCATTTCATGCTCATCAGCTTTTATGGAGGCACCCAATTACATAAATGGATTGAGTGAATTTAAAACAAATGAGAAAACATCTTAGAAGTTCAATTATTGGCTGCTCCGGCTTGCATGTCAACCCATTTAAGACATATGAACCGTATAAATGTGTTACTCGCCATCACCTTTAAATGCAAATCACAGAACAGTTATGTAATTGCCGAGAAGTCGTCTGAGGAAATGGAACAAAGTCTGTAATTAGTATTATGATAAAAAACTAAAACATAGCACTTAGAAAGTGCTAATTAAACAATCAGGAACTGAGTCATCATTACAAGGCATAATAAACATACTCAGCAGTGCCAATGTAGTCTGGGGTCCAGGTTCAACAGAGAGACTGGGAGTCTGAGGATAATGGAGACAATTTCGGAGACATGCCTGACGTTACATTTCTTAGACATTACAGAATGCCTGAGAGATTCCGAGACGCTGCAATTTCAGAAAACACAAGAAAATGAAAATAACATATTCACCAATTTGACAAGATTTAGTCTACTTTGCCTTCAGAAAGAAACTCTAAATACAGCACTGCTGCAATATGCATGCAATACAAAGTCACAAATTGGAAATATTTCAAGGGACACAAATGATTGAACACAAAAAAAGTTATACATAGTCAATCTCAAATCGTAAAAATCTCTATCATGCCATCTAAATTTATATGACTCACAGATAAGCTCATTAAAGCTGGTTCCATCATACAGACTCAAAGCAGCATGCTCTTTCTTTCCTGTCACCAGCCTAAAGCTTATAGACGTGTTTAGCGTTCAATACTCGGTCATACAACCTCTCAATTCCCTTATATTTCACAGGGCATTGGGAGGCTATTGACCACGATGGACAGCTTTTCCTTCATATTGTTGGAAGTACTTCAAGGTTGTTCAATTGGAGTAGGAAACAGTTGAGCATGATTGGTGTAGTCTTAAGGTAGTCACCCTGGTGTGTTAAATGACAAACTTGGGACGTCAGTGGTTAACCATTAATCGGTTAACCACCAAAAATATTTTTGAACAGTTACACATGTCAGTCTATAGGTTAATTTTGCTACCCTTCAGTTTACTGCAGTGTACTGCTAGCAGCACCGCTCATTCGGCAATTACCAACGCTGTCCCGACGAAACATGGTGGCTACCCTCTGGTCTCCCCCAAAGTCGCCCTAGTGATCATATGAAGCATGAATCATATAAAGCATCATTAATTAGGCTATCACTGTTGGCTCTGTTAGTGCCGTTAGCAGTGTCAGCATAGCTAGGGGTGTTAACATAGTTATTAACAGTGCTTAAAATAAAGCCGCTTGCTCAAGGTTCACCTGGAGGAAGACCGAAAGGGTGCCCACCATGTTAGCATAGCAACAACCCACCACCAGTAAGCGTTACTAGTGGTAATCGATGGATGAGCTGTGCCGCTAGCTAACTCCGACCAGACTTGGATGGTGCATAGTGCAGAGCGGCCGAGGCTAACATTAGCCAACCAGTGGAGACTGAAGGGTGGGCAGTGGGCTCTATGTTTCTGCATGTTACCACACATGGATCTCAGCAAAAGCCAATAGGAAATAAAATAAACTTTAAAATTTAAAAATTTAATTCACAAAACATTCAATTTTAACACCTTTTAAATGGATAACACTTTGAAATGCGTGCAAAAGCAGTGTCAATGCAGTGCTAGACTAAAAGGAAAGGCCTCTAGTAGGTTAATCGTTGGTTAATTATCGGTTAATGGGTGCCAGGCTATCGAAACTTAAATTAAGTGAAACTGCCATCTCCAGGATAAACCTCTTTTAACTTCCCTAAGTCACTCTGTTGGATGACCAGTGATTCTTTAGTCATGGTGGGCTCCAGCATGTTTTAGGTTCAATTCACAGTAGTCTGTGTATAAAAGGAGGATGACATTGATCTACATTTGAAGCCTGTGTATTTTGGTGGCAAGGATTTTGTACTGGCAGGTGTTTGTGGCTTCTCTCTACTTTGCTTGTGACAGTCTGACCTGTATATGACTGTCTGCCTGTCTTCTGCTATTCATCATTTTCCAGCGTTGCCAATTCCTTTTTATAGAACATTTCTCCTCCATCTTAAAAAGTCTTCATCATGAGCAAATCTGTATGCATATCACCATATTTTCTGGTTCGTGCTCTCACCACAGGGTAATGATGTATTATCCCCCATCTTTGGCTCATAGACAGAAAAGCGGAGCAAATCAGCATCAACAGGACAGGACAGAATTTTGGCCAAAACCAAAATGTCAGCAATTTGTTGATATTCACCAGTGTGGTTTAAAAAGTTGCTGAATTGATTGGCAAATTTATCAAGCAACTGCTAGCTGTCTCATTTTGGCTGTTTTCCCACAGGCAGGTCAGACATTTGTGTGCTCTATTGGCTGGAGCTGTCACAAAGTCAAAGCCATAGCAGCTGCAGATTGTCTGTGGTTTATCTCTGGGCAGGAACTCTCAACAGACATTATTGAGTTATATCAGGAGAGACTTAATTTAAAAGTAGTCAAATTAATTAATTTGACATGGTGCGCAATGAAGTTTAAAAATGTGAAGACCACACTGTGAGGTAAATTTTCTTAAAAGGTATACTATGCAGGAGCTGTCGGTTTATGTTTGTAGACTCAACTTTCAAACTTGACCCCCTTCTATAAGCTACCATACTATTGTAGGGATGTCACATTGTTGTAATTGAAAAGCCAATACTTTAGCAAGCTAACTGAGCTTAATGCTGGTACCTACCTGTCAAGCAGATAACAGGCCAGCTCTGAGTTTTCCCCATTCTCTCCTTTAGTGCTTGTCAGCGAAAGTGAAAATGAAAAGCAGCTTCAGATGTATTTGTGTTTTTTCAGTGCTGTGTCCACAATTTTCATAGCTTCCTCTTGGATGCATGCTGGTAATGTACTGACACCTAATTGCTACCTTTTTGTAAAGTCCAGACCTCACCTGCACACTGTTATTGGCTGGGGGCTATACCACTGCCGAAAGATTGCTGCCCAAAAATGTCCCGTGGCAAAATAAGAAAATACAGGCAGAGGGCAGGGTCTTTGCAGATAAATACACCGCACACATCTAGTGCATGATAAGTGACAATTAAGAGGGATTACTTTTGCATGAGTCTATACTCACGGGGGGATCCTACCTTATCAGGCAGCAGGTAACATAAATGATTTGAATACATTTTAAGATAAATTACAATTATTATTAATATTATTATTTTGGATGAGGTTCTCCCTCTGTTGGTGAGACAGGCAACTGCTTAATTGGACTGTGGTGTATTTGTGCTTCCAATACTTGCCCCAGACATAGCATTAAAACAGAAATGGGCTAATTCTTATACAGCACTGAAGACAAATCAAGCGGAAGTTATGGTTGAGGAAGTGAAGACCCTTACCTGAAATCCCAGAGAAAGACCTGTGTAGAGGTGGTCTACAAACGATTATAGTCAGAATTCCTTGAACTAAACCAGCTCTCCTGCTGTGAAGAAAAATTACCAGTGTCCATGCACCGTGTGGACTAGGCTGTTAAAGGTCAGGAATCAAAGTGTGAACTCCTCTTTGGATAGAAGGACCAGATCACATTACACCAGATATCAAAGGCTACTAGAAACCGACAAATGGATAAGTCTCTGTTTAACAGCCGCTCTGCTGACTTGATCATTGTGATGTATGTGTTTACCTTTGTCGGATTGTAGACCAAGTGGATGTATTGGCTGCTTGAGGGATGTATGGCCCACCTAGTGAGTACCTATCTTCATATGCATCAGCTGAGAGGGTGTCGATGGAGATGGAGCAATCATTTTACATAGTGATAGGGGCATCCCCAGCTCTGCACACTCTGAATGTGGCACATTTGCAGTCAGAGGAATGGGATCAAATAAAGGCGATTACTCCCAGTCTTTAAAAACCTCCTGAATACTGACCTCATCCTAAAAGACATCAGTAACAAATTCTATTATTCAGATTGCATCTAGAACACGTCCTTGAAATGTAGGTGAAACAGTTGCCCTTTGTCAGCAACGCTGTTGTTTATTTCCTTTTAAAATTCATTTTCATATAATATGACTGAGATGAGTTTCCTTCTAAGATGTCTGAACTCACCACTGAGACAGAGTGGGAAGCTTGGATGTCTGAGAGGAGCCGAGGATACAACTGCTGCTACTTTGCAGTGAAAGGGGCAAGTTGAGGTGGTTTCGGGCATCTGATTAAAATGCCCCCCAAAAGCCTCCCTGTGGCAGGCATGTCTAACTGGAAGAAGAACCTGGGGCAAAACCAGAACATGCTGGAGGGATTATGTATCCCATCTGGCCTGAAAACGTCTCAGGATGCCCCTGGTGCCCATGGTACACCCAAGGGTAGCCTATGTTTCCAGGGTTCTATTTTACCCAGCTCAATATCCTCTTAATATGACACGCTAAGGAGATTTTTCAAAGGGGTTTATGTTCTCAGCAATGTTTTCTCCAGGGTCGAACATTCAGTGTGTTTCCCTAGGTCAGTATGTTGAAATGACCCACCTACAGCTGACAGCCTGGAGATGTTAAACTCCTTGAAACATACACTCTCAAATCTTACAAGTAAATGTTCAGTGTAGCTGGCCTAATTGTCTACCAAGATAGAGAACCGCCTCTTTGAGTGATTGGAATATACAGTGTATGGAACATATATTCCTTAATGAGCACTGACTGCCACGAGGTGTCCAATAGCAACAACCATTAAACACAGGGGAACAAAAAGCGTGGGCTACTTGAAGACAGAAACAGATTAAATTACATTGTACAGAGGCATATCTTCAAGAAGAATAATTTTGAACCAATAATGACATTTTAATGCCTCTGCGGAGGCGGCAGCGATGGCGGGAGTCATTTTGTTTTCAAGTTGTCCGTCCATCTTCCATTCTCATGACAGCAATATCTTGAGAATGCCTTGAAGGAATATTTTCAAATTTGGAGCATATGTCCACTTGGACTCAGTGATGAAGTGATTAGATTTTGGTGGTCAAAGTCAAGGTCACCATGACCTTGCTTCCATCTCCTCATGTGAATACTATTTCTCAAGAGGACCTTGGGGGAATTTCTTAAAATTTGGCACAAACGTCTACTTGTCACGACAATGAACTGATTTGATTTCGGTTGTCAAAGGTCTCTGTGGCCTCACAAACCATGTTTTTGGCCATAACTCTACAGTTCATACACACACTTTGACAAAATTAGATGCAAATGTCTAAAAAATGAGATAAGTTAATAAAGAGATTTTTCATTTTAAATCTAAAGATCAATGGTCACTTTTACTGTCACGTCACAGTGTTCTGCAAAAACTCAGGAATAGAAGGGGAGACATTTGGTCACATGCTGAAATGGTGACTCTAATCTTGGGTGTGTGAAGTATCTACATTTTAAAATATGTAGCTTTTTGCAGTGAGGTCCATATTTGAAGAATTGTCACTGTCATTGCTACATATGAGTCTAGAAAAACAGACTGCAAACTGCAACTGCAACTTGACTGGCTCACAGAGACGCACAATTGTGAGGCAGTAACTTAAGTCTTGATAATATTTGTAAATCTTTAAAATCACAAGGAAGACAGGTGTAAAGCTTGTCTTCTGTGTTATATTAAGGGAATGTAGAGCTGAGGGACATTAGGACCATGGAAGTGACCCTCTATCGGGGCTGTGAACTGCACCGCACTGCGGGGTTCACAAAAATGTTAACATCTGTATCCTCTTTATTTAAATTAGTTTCTGCTGTCCAAAACAAACAATAACTGAGGGATTATTATCAGTAGAAGAAACATACTCAACCTCAAAATAAATCAAACGTGTATGGCTTCTAATCCTGACCCATAAAGAATAAAAGTATGGCAGTTAAATCACAGAGCAATCCTACCAAAGAACCAAAGAATAACCAGCTGATTTAAATCAAGTGCAGAATATTCAGTCGCTTATCCCATCTACAGATTTCACTCTCTCCTCCCACTGGTTCCAAACAACAGCCTCAGGCTAAGAAACACATCTGAGTTCATATTCAAACAGAACAGAGGCCAAACACAAGCTATCAGCCATCAGCTTTCTGCCACTGATGAGGGCTCCACTCGCTGTGCCATGTTTGAACACAGAGCCCAGTGATACGAGCAGCCAAAATTCAAACTCCGCTGTGGCTGAAATAATAGGGTGTGGTAGTATCCTGGGGCTCTTTAGGGAGCAGATTGGTGTTGATTACCTCTGCTAAATAATTAAAACAAACACGTTTACAGCATTTGAAGGGAACTTAAATGGAAACTGAAAGTGCCCTATACTCAATCATCAAAGTAATGTATTAACCACATAGAAGCTGTTGTTCCTGCGACGCTTACTGTAGAGAAAAATATGCATAGCTTTAATGAGCACTCCACAAAACCATGTGTAAAGATTTTCATAAGCCATCTACCACAGCAGAGCTCTTCCACAGCTGTGAGGTGGATACAAAACCGTCTTTGAAGCTCTCAGCCGTCTGCTCACTGAAGACACTTCTTAGTCTTACTGCACAATCTGTACTAGTCTTCACACCTGTTTCAGCATAAGTTTTATATCCCCTATCTGTTCTGTGAAAACCAGACACACAAGGCATCATAACAATGCAGCTCACCAAAGTTATAAACATAAGCGAGGAGCTGTAAATACACACATACACATTTTTTGACTCAAGATGGGTTGGATGTTTATACTGATGGTTGCCAATTATCTCAGTGTGTCACAGAGGAAAGCTCACACCTACACAACACAGTCCACTAGCCTTCATATTAGCAGTTGGATGTGGGATGTGATAGGAAAATAACATCAAAATGTCTCATGGAAATGTTAATGTGAGGAGTTAGTACAAAAACACAAAAGACAAGTAAAAAGAAGAGCGAGCAAAGCAGAGACAGAGATCGTTTGCCTATGTGCTTAAAAAAGAGTAAAAGAAAAGAGCTTTGTCACGACATATGGTTTCTTTATTCTATCAGCATCTGTCACTGCAGTAATAATGCCTGTTATCTTTAGTTTCTAGAGGGACGTCGCTCCAAAAGAATAGTCCAAACATCACATGCAAATCATTACCCTAGTTGCAAAAAAAGTTTCCTCTCTAATTTCTCAAAAACCATGCATATCAAATAAGAGAAACTTTTGCTGACGCACAGAACAGCAGACAGCCACCATGCTGTACTTTCAGATCATTCAGCAGTGCTTTGAATCCACATGAATCACAATAGTCAATATTCAAAACAAGAACATGCTCCCCCTTCCTTACCTCCCACGGGCTTTGCCTTTGATGTGCGATTGACAGGTTCATTAATTAGCTAGTTAGAATAGCGACTTGCTGGCCTCTGTGTGATGCTGAGCAGCGCTCCACCAGAAACCGTGCAGGAGAAGCCTGCCTGCTTGAACGAAGATTTTAATATGAAAATTCAAAGCTAATGACCAGTGGTGTGCAAAGTCTGTATTCAGGGCAGAGTCATAACAAAAGGGTGGGTACCACTACACTGCACAAGGTGGGGGTGTTGTTGGTTCAGGGTACATTTTGAAGGTACAATCACATTTGAGTGACTTTTAAACAAACCAGAGGGGCAACTGTGCAGATCAGAGGGTCAACTGGGGTAACTGGGCAAAGATAAACACAAGTAACATGAGTAATGTAATTAATGTAATTGTACTTTACACTCCACTATATTTCGGAGGCAAAGAGTGTACTATCTGCATTTATTTAAAAGCAACATTATAATAACTAGCAGTGTAAGCTTTTGTTTAAGTGCTACCCAAGGCTAAACTTGAAAAAAAAGCAAGCCAACCCACCACCACCAAACCTGCCAAACTGTGGGGATAACAATTTTATTATGTATTACCCCAAATATGCTTTGCAGGTGGTCGGCAACAATTAGCTGCACAGAAGGATAGAAAGACATCTGCACAATAGAATCTCACTCCCAATTCTCCACATGGACATGACAATTTAGAAAAATGTTTTGTGGTCTTTTGCCGGTATTAAAACCACTCAGATGTGCTTTTAAATATTTTATGTGTTTGTGTTCAGGCACAATATTTGTATTTTTATTTTTAATTAGTTTATCTTTTTGTTTCTCTGGGTTGCCATCGCTGCCTATACCACTGGGTGAAGATTATATGAAAGAAAGTAGAATTACCACCCCACAGCTGTATGCCTCCACAAACCTGTCAAGTCACAGTTATAGTTTCCCCCCTATGTCTGTGAAAACATGGATGCTTCACACACATCTTTACTACAGCAGCACAAAGGATCTTTACAAGCAGCATGGTATCAAGGTTGACACCCAAAATTAGTGTCACCAATCCAGTGTCTGACTAAATGTCTCCCCTCCTGTTCCTGAGCTTATGACATTGAGTAATGGCCAGAAAAGTCTTTTTGCAGAACATCATGATGTCACAGTGAAACCTACCTTTGACCTTTGGATTTAAAATGTCCTGCATATATTATTTTATTTTATTAGACATTTGTGTAAAAGTTTGTTAGAATTAGTGTATGAATTCTTGAGTTATGGCCAAAAAACCTAATCAGTTCGTCATTGAGAAGTTTGTGCAAAATTTAAAGAAATTCCTCCAAGGCCCTCTTGAAAAATCGCATTCACATGAATAAGACAGACGCAAGGTCATGGTGACCTTGGCCTTTGACCCCCCCAAATCTAATCAGTTCATTATTAAGTCCAAGTGGACATTTGTGCCAAATTGAAATTGAAAGTATGAATTCTACTTGTAACAGAGTTATTTTTACTTAATCACATCATGTTATGCAATTATTATTGTAACCCAGAAGATGATGTTCTTTCTAACTCTAACCATGTAGGTTTGTTGCCAGTGATTTTCACAGAAGACGGCTGTGCATCACATTCAGATACTAAAGGATGCGTCTCATAGACTCGGCAAAGGGTGCTTTCAGCATCGGTAAAAAAAAAAAGCGTTGTGTTTGATACCCTGGGATGAGAACATGTTGGGTATTACCACATTTACTTTTTTTAAAAGATCTAATTATTTCTGCCACCGCTGAAGGGCAGGTGCATTGCTCTTGCTCTTGCATCATGGTCATCATGGGATGTAATGTTGGCATTTGTGGAGTTTAGCATCAGGTGTGTTTCTCCTAATTAATTATAAGTTGGCAGTGATGGTACATTTGTTTTAGTTAATTAGACAACATTTTACTTTTAAAACCATAGCCATGGGCAGGCTTCATGCTAAGTAGCTTGGTGGCATTGCATATTTCCATTTGCTGTTCCTCAAAGACACACATACACAAACACACACACACAATACACAAAAATTTAGATATAACGGACTTATGGGGACATACCAAGAAACGGCGGACTTGATAAGTGTCTCTACAGTGTTTGACTTGTGAGGACATGGGCACTGTCCTCGCAAGTCAGTGGTGTCCTCATAAGGTAGTGCGAATACCACTGAAATGTCGTCATATAGGTTGCACAGATGCATGCACACACACACACACACACACACACACACACACACACACACACACACACACGTTTTACCTGCATCCATTATCTATCCATATTTACATAACATTATGACTGTATAATCATATTGTATCCTACAGATACACATTTTGTAAATACGTAGTGCAGTTACTATTGCAGAGCGAGGAGTGCACAGGAACCATAAACCATCCTGTCACCATCACCACCACTACCCGTATATTTCCACTTCCAATAGTGATGTTGAACAAGATACGCCATCTTCCATCTCCTGCATGCTGAGAGTTGGTTCAATCTGCTGCTGCAAAGATCATCTAAACACTGACTAACCTGCTTTAAACTATGTCATTTTGGCAGTAATTTAAGGCAAAACAATGGACCCATTACCGCCTTTGTTCACTGGGCTAAGGGTATAATATCACAACAATCACAGTCTCTGACATGTCATATGTTTGTAAGTCAAGGGCAACTCATGATCATATTGCAGCTGTTAACTCATCCGCTCAGTCCCGGCCAGCAGAGTGTGTGTGGTTTATATGTACTGTGGCCCCTGAATTCTCACCTCATCCCCACTGGTTCATGTTGCACTTCACGCCATGACAGTTGTAACGACCACTTACCCTTCCCAAAGTCATCGATGTTATGAGTCAGCAAACCAATGTCACCGTGGATGAGCGGGCGACTGCAACAGAAGCATGCTGATTTTTAAAAGCATGATGGTCTAGGCAAGGGCAAGCCACAGGGTTAGGAAACTGTAAGGTAAGCATGTCAATAATTGTCACGTGTGCATGGCCATGTTTGGCTGTGCTGACATTGAGTGTTTCGCATCCTTTATTTCTGTGTCCATCTCAGGGCACGGAAGGACATCAGTGTCAGTAACATTTACAGGTTTCAAATGTGTGACAACCTATCTATTGATATCGCTTGACATTATTCTGTCATACAGCGCATTAAATGGAAATGACCAACAGGATACTCTGCTTAACTCAGCTCTCTCTATTCTGTGTATACTCCGCTTTTAAATAAAGCATCACAATTTATCACATAAATGAATAATTTGCACTCATTTCAGAGTTTCCGTTTCAGAGTCAGTTGAGCCAAATTAACTGGCTAATATATACAAACAAATTCTAGGCACAAGATATCTCATGGCTCCAGGGCTCTGGCACAGGACTTGGTATGGATCTACTTCTGAGAGGATGTCCTTGTGCTTGAGTGTCTATGTGTACTGTATGTGTGTGCATGGGCATGCATGTGCATACAATGGACCAGAGTGAAGCCCAGAACAGATAGAAACTTGGCTTCAGTTCTGTGCCCTGGTGTGCTGGACTCAGAGGTCCGTAAAGAGCTTTTATCTTAGCAGATCAAAGCTATAGTTTTCTGTGCTGTCAATTACACTTGTAAATACAATACAAGCTAGTTTTTTACATTAATGGCTAACATTACTGCTGGACTGTTCTGCAATGACATATATGGCTTCCTATGTATGAAAGGTGATATAGGAAAGCAGTCTTTTCTTGACATAAAAGGAAACATGGATTCTGAAGATTCAAGCTTAACAAAAAGAAAATCCAATCCAATCTCACTCCCAACTCATCAAATGCCGATGCCGAGAGAGTCCACATGGGCTGAGTATGAGGGAGATGGATGAATTTACTCTGGACTGTCACCATGTGTAGCAACGATGCTTGTGACCTATGTCACGTGACATTACATTAAGTTAGCAGCAAACATACCGATTTAACCATGATTTTTTTTTTAACCTAACCTAATTTTTAAAAAACACAATGCATGTAATGAATGTAAATTGACACGTTGGAGAGGTACCTAGGGGCGTAAAAGTTTGACTTGTATGTCCACTGACCAAGCGTTGGTATTTGAGTGTTTGGAGTGAGAATGTGTGACATTTGAATCATCTTTTTTTTTCCACTTAAAAACATACTTTTTCAAAGGAGACGGTTATTCTTTTAAATGTATCTATTTCAGGAAAATAATTTTACTTGGTAGTGGATCTATTGTCTAGAATAGATATATTCATATTTTCTAGGAATATAATTCAATGTAGAATATTGTGAAAGAATGAAAAGTGATTCTAAAAAGATGTACTACATTTAAAACTGTGCTACTGCACATTACATATCTAACTCTGGACAGTCAGGCTGGCTTCACTGTGTGCTGTTGTTGTGCAAGGTGCAGTATTTCAGCTGTGTGATAAAACAGGGCAATGATTCTTATTCAACGTCATGGTTAAACTGTTATGCATCTGTCATTATTTTATATGGGGCCCAAGCCACATAGCTTGAAATCATAGACCAGGATGACTTTAGTTACGATACTTTAGAAAATCATATAAGAAAAAAAAAAACAGTAGATCTCTGTGAGTGATTCCAAAGGCAGCAGAGGTAAACATTAAAGGGATACCTCACCTAAACTATATCCTTTTAGCCCTATAGACTTAAAAGGTTGACAGTTTAACAGGTGGTGGTTTCATCCTTCACAGAGAACAGCTGCCATGGTCAGCCTGAATTTATGTTGGTCCCAATGGTAACACACACACACACACCTACACTTACACCTACACACACACACACACACACACACAAGGATCAAAATGTCCAAAAAAAACCCCACTAAAAACCATTCCCACAGGAGCCTGTCGCTGCCCATATATATGCTCAGTATGGTCCAAATCCTCCAAGGACATGTGCCTTGTATAAGGTTTAGTCCTTGTACATTTGTACGGTTTTCTCTGATTAGTACATTTTTATTACTACATAAAATTTATAAAAAATCACTAATATTGATTTACTTATCTCTTCACTTGTCAAATCATTCCAATATAACATCAATCTGAATGAGTATTATCAGCACCATTTCCCCAAAATATATTACTCTGAAGGCCTATAACACATCTTCTACCTCTCCTGGAGAGGTGTTTATTGGTTTCTCCTGTAAGACATATTTAAAGTGCCGATGTGTCTCAACTACACAACCTCTGTGTCTGACTGCAACCTTGATGTGCAATTGTGTGATTGGCAAGAGGAGTAATCACCAAAAATCTTGAACAACAACCAAAGCCATCTCTATTAAGCTTTGTAAGCAGTTGCTTTGGGCCCCTGGCCTCTGGTGACCAGCGAGAAAAGATTTGTTTTTTAATAAACACGAGACACCATCACTTCAGGAAGTAGGGATGCTTGGGGTACATTAATTAAATTTCATTTAAATTCACTGGAAACCTTAATAACAGTAACAGCAAGCCATTAACCTCTGAGGTTGGTGATGTCATATACCACAGGAAAGTTTACTACTTTTAGATTATCTCCACAACACTGCAGTCTAAAATTGTACTTTAAATAGCGTGCACTTTGTCACTCTTGTGCAATCACATCCCCTCTAGAAGCTTTATAATCCAGCATGGAATGGCAGTGTTTTTTTAGAGACTTTAAAACAAACAAATCTAACAATGAATGTGTTCTGTGATTACTTATCCATTAAAAGGAGTTGTTGCTGTTGTTGTTGTTGTTGTTGTTGTTGTATTTTATGAAAAATTCTTCACAGAGAGGCTAAAAATATTAAATGTGCAACTTCCAACAATACGAAAAACAAATTTGGGCTGAATTTTATTTGCTCTTTGCTTACTTAAGAAGAAAAAACAATTATTCGAAAGGCATACGGCCATTGCATTGTTTACTGTTGCCATGATGTTCAGCACCACAGATAGTGCACAAGAACCCTTACTTAGTTTAGCATTTAGTATTCTTCCCAGTCAGGATACATTCCTACGGTTATGCGACACAATAGCAATAGAAAAATTTTACTTCTTAAAAGTAACATAACAAAAACTATCAACATTTTGTGCCATTTTTGGAAACAAATAGTGACAAACAATAAGCTCAGACAATGGGAAAATGGACAAGTTAGGGAGGCTAATTAAGTAATGTTGCCCCCATCAAAACAAGAACTCCCAAGATTCTGTGATTTAAAAAAAGAAGCAAAAAAAAAAACATTTTGCAGTTGTAATACCCATGAAAAGTTAAACAAAATTAATGAGATCAGATCAAAACAACAATGAGGGTCAACGCCCAACAGTTACAGTACTGCAGTCCATAATTTAAGTTAAAGAAATTACATTTGGAGGTCAGTTTTAAAAAAGTGGTATCATTCTTGTCATATTGCAACAGTCATATGTTATGTCCCTATGTGGCTGCATGTTGGATGCTTCAACCAGTTTGGAACTTACTGTCTCATTCCAAATGATCATAATTCTTCTTAAGAAATCATCAGGAATAGCACAAATGTGCTTTAAATCCTAGCAAAGGACATTGTAATAAATCAAAAAGGTGAAAAAAATTGAATAAAATATGACTAAATGTACTTATGGGCGGCACAGTGGTACACAGCAAAAAGGTTCCTGATTTGAATCTAGGGTGGGGAAGCCCCTCTGTGCGTGGGTTTTCTCCAGGTGCTCCAGTTTTCTCCTACAGTCCAAAGACATGCAGGTTAATTGTTGATTCTTAGTGAGCCGTAGGTGTGAATGTGAGTGTGAATGGTTGTCTGTCTCTATGTGTCAGCCCTGTGATAGTCTGGTGACCTGCCCCGCGCTCCTTTTTTCTTTCTGATTTGATCACTACAGCAGATTTTGCACAATAGTTACCTTGTGCATCATTATGTTCTCAATGTTGCTGCAAATAGGCCCCACTCTACTCTTTACATGCTTTTTTGTCCACCACGTGTGCTTAAACTAACACTTACAATACAGAAGTTGGTTCAGTACTGTATGAAGTGGTAACACTTTACAAACCAAATCCAATTTAGGGCCCCTAAATGTCTAGGGCCAACCCTGGCAGCAACCATATTTTCAGAAAGCTTTTAGGCATTGCCTTTAAAATGATAGATGTTTCCTGACTTACCCAGAGGTGAGAAACAATTTCAATCAGAGAGGGTAATTTAACAGCACACGGGCTTTCACGGGTCATTCAGGCACATGGCTGGATGTCAACTGTGTAGAAGCTGCAAAACTGATGTGCCATGAGTCAAGCCCTCTTAAAAACAATTCTGTCACTACGGCCAGGAGATCATCATTCAGGCATTATGATAAGAAATCACTTTAAGTCATTAGCCATTCATACAAGTTGAGAGCTCCCGGTGAGATTTACAAACTGGTCAAACACCTGCCTTATGCTGTGCTTGCAAGTCATAATATTGGCTGCCTGTTGTGGTGTTGAAATTGTCTAATTTTTCACTCTGGACACACACACCCACACACACACACTTGTGTAACACAGCTACTAAGTAGACATAAAAAGCCTGGCTCCTCCATCTTTGATGTATGCAACACTAAAAGCAGAGTAGACATAAGTTGACATTCACTCCTAACTCCTATAATGAGGCAGCGAACAGATGTTGTAGCAAGAACAGCTTGACAAGGAATCGGCTGAAAAAGATCGAAGAGGTGAGTGGCAGTATCAAGGGTGATTTTGTGCTGGGAAGGTGAGGTACTCACACTACATTATAAAGATTAAAGCTGATAACTGCAAAATGAAACGAGGCTCTTGTCAGTGTTAAAGATATAAATACACACACTTAGTCCTGGCTGCAAATTGCTGTACGTACACAACAATGTAATTATTGGATTTTATCTTTTTTTTTTTTTTTTTTTAAAGACAGGATTTAGCTGGTTACACATAAATTAGACTGTCTATTTCTGTGTACTATTTTACGTTACTGTCTGAAATTCTGTTCTTCTTTGTGCTGTTATGTTGCAGGGCAGGTTTCTTATATCAAGTTCCTCCTGTAGAAGTTGAACAGAAAAATCACACAAAAAGTGTTGGCTGTGAAAGTGTGTGGAAACAGCTCAGTGTGTTCTACCTGAAAGGCAAACTAAGCCATGCTCCTTCAGGTGGCTAAAAACGTTAAATAACAGAATCCACATATGTCAAACATTACTGCATAAATTACAGAAAATATCCCCAAATATCCGACCACCATATAGAAAAGAAGAGTTCTGGGACTTTGTCCATATGGAGGCAGTGAAGTGAGGATTAAAGTGTGAACATTGGTCAAGCACTTAAAATGGCAGAATGCATCTCAAATCAAACATATGCTCTCTGTTAGATCAGCCTTAGGAATTATGTTTGTGTTGGATGATTCAGCAGCACATAATGTATGTCCAGTGCCAACACTCAGTGCCAGTGCAGGAAGCACCTTTATGCAGTGGGGTGGAAAGTCAGGGCATGGAGGTCGGCGTGGTGGAGGGGTGAGTGGAACGTCCAACTGTCATGCCAGAGGATGCAGTTGGTGTCCTGGCACAAACAAACAGCTCATCCTTTGATTTGTCCATCATGCAGCTCTGCTCATACTGACGTGTGTCTGACATCTGACATACTTTTGTGTATTATTTCACATATGTCCTGTCTTATTTGTTTAGTGCTATTTTGTCATTAAATATATATTTTAATAGTGACTTGTCAAGAGACTTCAGATGAAAATTAGCTTTAAGCTAACCATGGAACAATACTGTATAAAAGAGTTTAACATTTACTTTTACATATAGATATTATATAATATTAATATCAGCAATTAATATTATGCTGATGACAAACAACTATGTATACAACCCCAGTTCTTGAAAGTCTCTTTTAACCTGTCTTACTGATATTAGCATTTGGATGAGTAAAAAAATTTAAACTAATCAGTAGAAAACAGAAATTCTTCTTGTGGGAGTGATTTTAGTCATTTAAGGGGGTTGCAAAAATAGCATTTTTTTTTCATCTGAGTAACATTGCCAGAATTCTACCTTTTTTTTTACTCAGAACAATGCTGAAATGCTGATGCATGCTTTTATCACAAGTTGCTTAGATTATTGCAACTCTCTTTTTACTAGTCAGGCTAAAAATTATTTTTTTTAAAATGGAGTAAAAAAAAAAAAAAAAGGAATTGAGAACCTATCTTTTTTCATTTGGCTTTTAATATCCAGTACATTTACTAATATCACTGTCAAAGTTTTGTTTTATTGTAACCAAATTGTTTTTGTTTGTTTTTCCTCTAACTTATTGCTGTAACTATGTTTTTTATTGTCACTGTTTATTTTTATCTGATCCTGTCTTGTTAAGCACTTTGGACTGTATCTCTGCATTAAATGTGCTATATTACATATAAAGCTAATATTACTACTAATATTATTATCATTGTTATTATCATTATTATTATTATTTTTATTATTACAAGAGTGGTATCAATCTTCTCATCAAACTCTCCACATGAAAGCAAATAAGAGTATAAACCCTACATCAGTACAACCCTGCATAATGACGTCTTTTGTCCGTCTACCACAAATTCACATGGTTACATTTGCCAACACACACGTGGTTGAATTTAGGCAGCAAAAACATTTGGTTGGGTTTAGGAAAAAAGAGTTTGGCATTTCAACCTTATGGGAAGCAAACACCGGCCTCCCAGGTGAAAGTTGATAGTTGTTACACCCATACACCACCCCTCCTGTCCACCCGTATCAGACTTCAGCTGCTTTAACTTGTGTTCTTGTCCCACATGTTTCCCCCTGACGCCACTCGGCATCAGTAAACTATAACGGCGACCAGCCACATATCATGCTGATGTAAAAGGATGGGTTTTTGCATCAGAGTCTGATGCTAGAAGTCACTGCCCAAGCGCTGGATTTTGATGACTTTGGAGTGAGGCTGGGTTGGCATATAACAGAATCCAGTCTTCCAATCGTAGCCTTCGGTCTGGTGAGTAGGATAGTTAGTCCTGTGTTAGAAAACCTCTTTTTTTTTAACATATCTATGCTAAATCATATTGACACCAATGGTGAACCAGCATCTTGCAGGAAGGTTGATACTGGTCAGATACTGTGGGGCAGCACCAGTGCACATGGTTACTCTATGTAACTCTGTGGTTGGAGTTCAGAATACATTAAGCTCTATAACTGCACAGGCTCATTATGCAGAGCTAAAGACAACATTTCCCTGAGCCACAGTAACAACCTTCTCTCATCTGTGCCTGTTTTATACTTTTTTTCTTACACTGTGAGCCAAAGTAGAGGAGAGGCTATTGGTGGGTGTATCACGGTTGTGTAAGCAGAATAATTACTAGCGATGTTCAGTTTGTGCACCTGTGTAAAAGACTCACTGACAAATTATTGCTTTGCTGAGAGTTTAACCTAAGTATTTGTACATGTAGACATAGCAACATTAATAATCACTGAGCACCTTTTGATTATTTAATTTCATGTATTCTAATATTAATTGTGGTTGTTGTGTGGATAATTGCATTTTACTGCTTCAACAAACTTAAAAAAAAAAACTGCAATTACAGACTTATCAGTGTTTGACTGAATATGAACACTAATTATAAGCTCTACTAAGTCGTTTCATAAACTGGCTGATGAACAACATGGCTGACTGCTGCTCAGTGTTCTGCTATGGCAGAATTTTCGCTATTTGCTCCCAGTAACATGCGCACACCATTCATGGACTGGCTGGAAAATGTTCTGCAATCTGCTGCTGTGTGGCTGCATGATATCAGGGTTGTGTTGCTTTTGGCTCACCAGCCAACACTTCAGATGTGACCTGCTCAGGTCTGCTTTTATGTACTGCAGCAGGATATAATTTACTTCTTCCTGTGCCCTGCGCACATCTCTGTGTACTGAAGGTAAAGCACATCAATTTACAGATGAATCCAGGTTATATTGCCATGTCATCTTGTTCCATGAACGCTTGAAATTAAAAATGTTGACATAGCGTCTTTCTCCATGTACATCTTAAGTACACAGTACATCTTCGGTCTTTTAAAACCTGCACAATAAACTTAATTGAACTGCACAGTAGTGTCATAGATTAAGATGAATGTGGCTTATGTTACTCGTGAATAGTGCTATTATGTATGAAAGAGCAGCTCACTGCACACCAGTAATAAAGTAATATCTCTAATGTATTAACGGATATAATGCATCAGGTTTAGCAGCGAAACATCTGCCACACTTCCACTGCTTGCCCTGATTGCGATCGTCTGCTGTCCATCACACACACACACACACACACACACACACACACACACACACACACACACACACACACACCTAACAGCAACCATTGCATAATGTGTTAGGTAACAAGCACTGCCAAGCTTCTTTTTTCCATTATCGGTCTCTGCCAATTTAACCAAATCACCCCGTGGCTGTTATCTTAATTTGACGTATTGAAATGAACGGCTCTTTTGTACACAAAATGCAATATCCAGTTATCTGAACCTCACCTTGTACAAATTACACAGTCTAAACTAATCTGCGACAATCTTACTGGGAGGCTGTGGCAGATGCGGTAAGCCAGGTGGATACGCTGCCTCCCATTCATTTTCGATGAGGAGCGGGGAATCACTGAAGCAGATCATGATGGGATTTTCTGTGGTACAGTTGGGTGGGGCAGAAGGAAATGTTTAATTCAATAAACTGTGACCCCTGGGAAAAATGCAGCATGGTAACCAATTACACCCGAGATCTGACATGTATTTTAATGCTTCGCTGAGGAACATTGGTTGTAGCTCCATTATGTGTCGCCATGCAGAGGGACCTGATGACAATCTAAATCATTTTCAGAATGTATTTCAATATTTCAGAGTGGCAAATTAGTCATTAGGTTTAAAATATTCCTAAGCATACAGTATAGTAAATGTTTCCTTGGTAAAGAAGCAAGAAAAGCACAGGAAAAACAATAATATAGCAGGGGACTGTTCTTTCTCCGTTCCTGTTTACACTGCATCCATTCATTCATTTGGAGCCTATCCCAGCTGACATTGGGTGAGAGGCAGGGTACAACCTGGACAGGTCCCCAGACTATCACAGGGCTGACACATAGAGACAGACAACCATTCACACTCACATTCACACCTACGGGCAATTTAGAGTCACCACTTAACCTGCATGTCTTTGGACTGTGGGAGGAAGCCGGAGTACCCGGACTAAACCCACGCTGACACAGGGAGAACATGCAAACTCCGCACAGATGGGCTCCCCCACCCTGGGTTTGAACCAGGAACTCTCAGCTGACATTGGGTGAGAGGCAGGGTACAACCTGGACAGGTCCCCAGACTATCACAGGGCTGACACATAGAGACAGACAACCATTCACACTCACATTCACACCTACGGGCAATTTAGAGTCACCACTTAACCTGCATGTCTTTGGACTGTGGGAGGAAGCCGGAGTACCCGGACTAAACCCACGCTGACACAGGGAGAACATGCAAACTCCGCACAGATGGGCTCCCCCACCCTGGGTTTGAACCAGGAACTCTCTTGCTGTGAGGCAACTGCTAACCACTGTACCCATCAGACTGAAAATGCCAGCCTGAGTCCTGCCATGTCCAGAAATACCCTGATGACACAGCTATTGTGGCGTGTATCAGGGAGGGGTAGGAAGTAGAATACAAGGAGCTTGTGAGGGCCTTCAGTGACTGGAGTGAGAGGAACTGTCTTCTTTTACACTCCTCCAAGATAAACGAGATGGTTATGGATTTGTACAAGTCAAAGCCTTCCTTACTCCAGCCAGTCAACATCCAAGGGGAGGGCACTGAGGTGGTACAAACACAAAAATACCTGGATGTGCACTTGTACAGTAAGCTGGACTGATCAGCAAATACGGAGGCCCTCTACTGGGAGGGACAGAGCCGGCTCTTCTTTCTCTGGAATCTAAGGTCTGTAATGTGTATGGAGACATTTTGCATATGTTTAACCAATCGGTGGTGGCAAGTGCACTCTTGTAGGCCGCAGTCTGCTGAGGAGGCAGCATGACGGACAAGAGCAAGAAACGTCTGGACAAGCTGATTAAGAAGGCGGGCTCTTGCTTGGCAGGAGCTTGGATTCAGTGGGAACTGTGGTGGAGAGACATGGAGCAAGGTGCAGGCCATCGTCTGGAACTGCAACCACCATTTCCATAACATCATGGCAGGACAGAGAAGCGGCCGCAGTGATTGGCTTATTTCCTCGCGTTGCAGGACAGAACACTTCACGAGATCCTTCGTCACCACAGCCATCAGTCTGTATAACACATTAGTTAGTGGAAGTGGCTCATGATCTCTCAGGGACTTTTTACTTTATTTATTTCTCCTAGCACCTTATTTATTGCTGATCTTGATGTGGATAGTTTTGTTTTGCACTTTAATAAATATAATATAATATAATGTCATCTGCTAACAGTTAGATTACTTTAGCTGCAAACTTTTAGCATACAATCTTAAGGTTATTGTGTTTGACTGTGAACATATGTATCACGAATGAAAAAAACATAATCCCATAATTATATGATAAGTAAAATATTAAAAAAAGAACTGCAGCCAATCAAACCATTTCCATGTAAATGAAATAGATCAAATGTCCCACAAAGGGTTTTTACAGTCTGAAGAGAAGGCCGTAGTTCAAATACAGCTAATCAAAGTTTGATCTTAATTACCAATAGGTAAGCCCATTAGATTCTCCCTTGGGTATGAAATGCAAATGTAAGGCACGGAAATGTCCTGGATGCCCTCTGCGGTATTTGAGCAGGTCTTCTGTTTTACACACACACAGAGAAACACACACATTCAAATTAAAACGATGCCTGTTCCCTAAACCTAGCATTTATTTGGATCAGGGATGGGTAATAAAGCAAAAGTCATGTTGTTTTCTAATCTACATTTGATTCATTTCATGCAGCGTAGGTTTGAAAAATGTTTGAAAAATAGACAATTACAGGACAGTCTTGTAAACTGAACAGAATCTGTAACACCTTTTTCTTTGGTCCCATTTTTCACAGATTTGAGTTCAAGATCTAACACTTTTTATGCACTCAGTAGATGTTTTACTCTTAAACTGTCATCACAAATTTGTTGACATCCGTGTTGATGAGCACCTTTCATTTCTAAGATAATGCATCCACCTGACAGGTGTGCCAATGTAAAATGTGCAGTTTTATCACACAAAACAAGTTTTTAGGGAGAGTGCCATTGGCATGCTGATTGCAGAAAGCTCCACCAGAGCTTTTGCTGGTGAGCTAAATGTACCAGAAGCAGTCTCAACTGTTGTTTCTATGAATTTGGCAGTACATCCAACCAGCCTGACGACCTGACTACTTGTAACTACACCAGCCCAGGAATTCTACATCTTCACCTGCAAGATCATCTGAGATCAGCCACCTGGACAGCTGATGTAACAAACTGTTCAAACAACCGAAGAATTTCTGTACAAACCAGGGGAAGCCCATCTGTGTGCTCGTTGTTGTCATCAGGGTCTTGACCTGACAGCAGTTTGACATCATAATCAACTCGAGTGGGCAACTGCACCCTGTTGATGGTGTCTGGCACTTCGGAGAAGCGTTCTCTTCACAGATGAATTCCGGTTTTCACTGTGCCGAGCAGATGGCAGGCGGCATGTATGACAACGTGCGGATGAGCGGTTTGCTAATGTCAACATTGTGAACATAATGCTCCATGGTGGTATAGTGGGGTTATGGTATATGCTGGAATAAGCTACAGACAACAAACACAGGTGCATTTTATTGATGGCAATTTGACTGCACAGACATACATATACACCTGGGTAGGCTTTAGTTGAAGTGAGCTGTGTTTGGGATGATTTTAATTTCATTTTAAGATTTTTTTTTTTCATTCTGTTCTGAATGTGTTTATCACAGTTTGAAAACAGTGTGTTGGCATTTGTGTTCAGATGAAATAAACTGTTTTTTGCAAGAGGTGGAGTATAAATTAAAAAAAGAGTTAACAGATTTGAAAAATGTGGTCACTGAATGCACTTAATGTGAAAGCAATGAGAAATGATTCACAGTTTGGTCTGCACAGACTTCTGTTTCACCAACTATGTGAAGAGTTCTCACATTATAACTTATAACTGCATGTTAGAAATTGAAAAACAAACAATAACCCCTAAAACTAACACACCAAACACTTGGAAGTCTTCTTTAACAGGGGATTTCACACAAAACATGTTATAACAAAAATTCTTTTGAAAGCGAGAAGGACTCTGTTGAATTGACTAAATCAGAGCGCTCAGGCAGCCAAGAGTAGAGTGGGAGGCTTGTTTGGTGGTGAACCAAATTTACCCTCATCACTTATGGTGTTAGTTAGGCTGAATAATACATATTTGACTGTCAACAAAAATTAATAAGCTGCAGCCTTCATGTATCCACATGGTCCATGTATATCTGACTTGTCCATGCAGAAGATCAGTGTGCTGACAGGTGGTCATTACATGAATTTTAAGTTTTTGTCCATGTGCATACCATGTTCTATGAGATCATTGGATCATCCACTGCTTGTGAGCCCAAGGGCCTAAATACTAATGCCGCTGGTAGAATTCCAGCTGTCTAAACATGATGTCACACCTCTATGCTATGCAGTGAACACTTGGGCGCTTTCCCAAAACTGATTCCTACCCACTGACCCCTCACTACAGAGTGTTACTCTGTATGAAGTCAGACTTGCAGGTAAACTGTAGGATGAATATCAGTCACCATGGATACTGTTACACAACTTGCACAAATATCTTGGTTATTAAGTTACTTTAAATTATCTACTTAAGTATTTAAGCCTAAAATTATCCAAAACAGTTAGCGTGTGCAAGAATAGATTTACACTATTTTTTAATTGATAGGTGGATTGACTAATTATTGGTCTCGACAACAGCAGCTATATTTTATAAACGATGACATTTGTTAAACAAGTTGCAACCACAGAAACACCATGCCTTTCCTCTTCTTTAGCTTTACATCCTCTCCTTTGCTCCTGCACTTTTCAGATCCTCTCATTCCACACCAGTCGACCCATTTCCCTCTGACCCTGCTCCTGCCTGCACACCTGCTCCTTATTACCCAGTTAGCCCCACAGTGTATATCCCTGCCTGTTGACTGCAGTCACTTGCCATGGTGTCTTTGTTGTAATATGCTGATACTTTCAGCATGTGTCCTTGTTTGATTTACCTTTATCTAGCCCTCTTGTTGACCTGTTTTGGCTTACACACAAGCTGGTAACATCAGGCTAACGTTGTTGTTATGTATTTATTTCTATATCTTTATTGTCAACAATGCCAAAATGACCAGATGTTAGTCAGTTTCCTTCTGTACTTTTTTACTTCCCCACCCACTGTCTGTGGCAAACAGTATCATGTTCATTGATACTTACTGAAGATGTAAATTGTGTTTAAATACAGTTTCTGTTTTTAAAAAGGCTCAGTACTTCGGCAGTGCCCAGGAGGTGAACTAGCACCTCTCCAGCTACCAGCCCACACTTATAGCTTGGTAGGTACAGGGACTTGAGCTCACAACCCTCCGGTTCCCAAGCCAAGTCCCTGTAGACTGAGCTACTGACACCTGTACTGAGCTCCTGAAGCATCAATAAAACTGTATGGCACAGGCAAAAAATCTATATGAGACCAAAGTATCCTCATATGACAGTTTGTAAGGTGTCCTGTTAAAATGCACACACAATGGTTCGTATGATAGCCCCCTAAAAATGATGTTACATCCTTAACGTGAAGTTACTAATTAAACTAAGAGTTACAGAGGTTAGCTTTTGGCAAGTGTAGTTACTGTGGTTAGGCTTAGGAAGAGAATTTGGTGAGGACTGTACCTTAAAGTGACTAAAAGTTCACTCAGAGTTCACAAGCTTCTGAACAACAGTCTCCTGGGGAAAGCCTGGGGGAGAGTCATGTATTTTGTGAACCATCCACCTCCCCAACCTGCCTTCGCTTGGGACCATTTCTGTCTTTACTCCTGTCAGCACATTGGTCATGTGATGGGAGCCTTCCAAAATATGTGGGTTATGCACAAATAACTGGCTCATCATTACATTAGAGATGTCTGAATCTTTTTTGGGGTGGGACTCAACATATATCAACCATGTTAAACATTTTAAAGCACCTCCTTTTCTAATGATTGTGTAGAGAAAAATTCCTTTTGGGACACTGTGCGCCACATGTGAATAACATGGAAGTTGCAATGCTTTGCAGCCCACTGCCTGAGGTTATAGTCTACCTCGTCTGACTTCATGTCCTCATGAAATTAAAAATATTGATTGCTATTCATTTTCACTGGGAACTACGTCACAGTAGACTCTATAACTGCTGTTTCATGGGGACTTTAAGGCAGCCCTAAATAAGACAAACCTTCACTGCCAAACAGGCAGAGCAGATAAGACGAGTGTGTGGGCACTAGATTGGGACTGTGCTGCAGATAGTCAAATACAGTACAAAAGACAAGTGCTGTTGCTCAGAGAAACGCATATATTTACTTTTTTATTTATTTATATATAGGAACAGTCTTATTTTCCCTCCCTGAACACCTGTTAGCAGCAGGAACAGCTTGTGCAAAACAAAAAGTTTCATATTCATGTGTTGTGCAGGCTTCAAGGAACATGACATATGCAGATGTTATCAATTGTGTGGCAGAGACACAGAGTGAGTGGAATTGGTAATGCGCTCATTAGAAAACGGGTGGCAGAAATCTCATTAGTTTTGACCATTTCATAATTAGACAGGGGATTTATTATTAATCAGGCCATTAAGCATGGAGAGGCTCAGTCTTGTCCCGTGCCCCTTCCTAGTCTCCATGCCTCCTCTCCTGTTCACATGGGCTTGATTGACATTGCCAGGGGTGTGACTGTATGAAAATGAGACCTCAGCTGCTCGACCTTGGCATAAGCTGAATACTAAAAGGACACAATGCATGCATGGAAATCCAACTTCCTTTACAATGACAAAGGGGAGATTTGCTTACTACAGGAAGTTTACCTGGAGGTTACCTGCCTGTTTTCAGAGCGAACAAGCTGTCAGCTCAGTCGCAGCTTGTCATTATATTTATATTTCAACATTCGTGCAAGGACACATAAGCCAGCAGCTTTACACCAGCCTGCTTCCTCAACTCTGTTTTAGGTCTTTATCCAGAAGCCTGTGCTGTTATCCAGTTACACCGTATTATGAATTAATCCTTCTCAGCTGTCTGACCCAGAATCTTCCCTCCGCTGTGCCAGTGTGCACCATGCTTTCTGACCTCAGTCATTTGTTTAATCAGTGACCCTTATTAGCCTTAAGTGGCCTTTTACTTTGAAATAGTGAGTGATAGTTTTTCCATCCCTGCAAACATTCATCAACTGTAACTTTGCCACACTGCTGGGTCAGGAATATGTGCTCATGTAAGCAGACATGCTTCAACTCTTTGCATTGTTTGGTCCTTTAGCTTCACTAACACTCTCTCTCTCTCTCAATCCATTACCCAGGCAGTTTTTTCTATACGGTTGTACAGTTTCTGCTGCTTTTGTTACAGCTTGTCTCAGTCAAGTCAGTCCTGTTACATTTGCTAATTCAGGGCAGCTAAGACTGAATGTGAGATTCAGCACCACGCACCTCCTGTTTGCTGGAGATTACAAAGTAGCTGTCCCAGCCAGAGTCTGAAAGGTTAATTTGGTATATAGTACTTTTATATATCTGTCTTTGGGGCAAGCCTGGATGCATGGATTAATGAACGGGCCTACTGGGCACAGACCTAGAGGACCCAAAGTGCCAGGGGCTCTCCTGGCTCTTTCCCACAAAATGTCACTCAAGTTAAAACAAACTCACTAAATCGAGACTTAAAAATGACCACAAAGAGAGATAAAACGACTACAAAGGGACAAAAAGACCCCAAAGAGATCCAAAATCACTACAAAGAGATCAAAATAACCATTAAGAGACATAAAGCAACCACAAAGAGACTCAAAAATAACTACAAAGAAACATAAAATGACTACAAAGAGACAAAAAGACTACAAAGAGATCCAAAATCACTACAAAGAGATTCAAAATAATCACAGAGACAGAAAGCACCGACAAAGACACTTCGAAATGAGAGATGCAACATTACTTCAAAGAGATGGAACGTGACCTCAAAGAGACTTAAAATGACTACAAAGACACAAAAAGAGACCATAAGAGATTTACAATTACTTCAAAGAGATGCAAAACAGCTGAAAAGAGATTTCAAATTATTACAAAGATATTCAAAATGACCACAAAGAGACTCAAGATGACTACAAAGTGATACAAAATGGCTTCCAATAGATGCAAAGTGACCACAAAGAGAATTAAAATGACTACAAAGAGACAAAAAAGACCACAAAGAGATTTAAAATTACTTTAAAGAGATGCAAAACAGCTGGAAAGAGATTCAAAAGAGACAGAAAATGACCACAAAGCGACTTAAAATGTCAACAAAGAGACACAAAACAACTTCAAAGACACAGAAAGCAACTACAAAGAGATGTAGACCAACAACAAAAAGAGCAAAACAAACACAGACACAAAAACTACAAATGGACACACAATCATAGAGATGCGTAACAGACTAAGACAAAAAAGGAAAACAACAAAAAAAAGAGGCTAAACAACTACAAACTCTGTGTTGCACCAATAAAAGAGAGGTGGTGGGGCCTTCTGCATGCCTGTGCCCAGGGGCCCATTGTCTCATAATCTGTCCACAGGGGGCAAGTTATGACCATAAATCATGCAGGCAAAAAAGATTTAGCTAAGAACAAACTGTACAGAAGAAATTCACTCAGAAACAGGATTCGTTTACAGTCATTAAAATGTTCCTGGCTGTTTTCTTCATTTTCTCTCTTGCTATGTTTTTTTTTTTGATGATGTATAGAGTGCATTCATTAAAGCCGTCGTCAGGGTCACATTGTTTTTACCGATGTTTAGCAATGCAAACAGCGAGGCATCTCCCTGATTGGGTATCAGTAATCGGATGCGTCATCAACACCATTCATACAATTGAGTCCCCTTGATGAAAATTAATATTATGTGCGTGTTCGTGACTGGACAGAGTAGATCAGTGAGGCTGTGCATTTGCCGTGACTCAATCCCTGTCACAGTATCTTATGATATCACAGCTGGGAGGAGGCAGGCATCAGAGACATTTCAGTCCTACACAAAACAGCTGCAAATATATGATTTTAACATCAGTATCAAATCCATGTTGAAAACTGTAATGAAGTGAAACACTTTATTTACTTTGAGGTATAATCAGCATGTTATTTGCATTTTCTTTGTTTCCTTTCCCTTTCCATTTCATTTCCCGACGCCTTTCCTAAACTGTGCTCATCAAAACAAGATGTTGTTTTCTGTCAAAACTATGATAACCAGCCAGTACTAAAGCAGGAGAACACAGCAGTTTTAAAAATGTGTCCGTACTCATTAAATAAAAAAGAAGCTCATCCTCTCCAGCTGTTGAATTGAGATCTGAATTAGCTGCCTTTGTGATCACCAAGGCTGTTGGTTTGAAGTGTTCTGTTTTTGTTTATGCGTCAGCTTTTCAATGTATATGAAAGGACTTCAAATGACATACTGCGTTCGAGTAGTGAAAGCATTACAATGATATGTGTCAGAGGGTTACTGTGCTGTATGTACTGAACTTTGTGCTTTTATTATGTGTTTTTATTATCAGCATGCCATGTCCT
This sequence comes from Cephalopholis sonnerati, assembly GCA_019142605.1. NCBI lineage: Eukaryota > Metazoa > Chordata > Actinopteri > Perciformes > Serranidae > Cephalopholis > Cephalopholis sonnerati. The sequence goes on along the minus strand of JAGQAX010000003.1, from coordinate 24,303,391 downwards.
TTTCAGGATATATGATAAGCTGTTCTCTCATAAACATAAACATACAAAGGATCCTGGCTTTGCTGATTTTCCTCATTATGCACATCACTTCAAACAAACAGGGACATATCCATCCATGTTTGTGCATTTCAATTTGAAAACCAGATTCTTAAACAAAGGTGAGGTGGATAAGTGAACGTATATAAAAGGAGAAAAACAAAAGATGTAACAAAGGTTGACAGAGACAGATTTTTCAAATGCACCCAGGTGTCACTACCTTCTTCTTTCACTCCACCAGATAGTCTAAAACTTAAAGGGTAACTTTGGTCTTTTTTAACCTGGACCCTGTTTTCCCAGATGTTTGTGTCTAAGTGACTAATGGGGTCAATTTTTTAAAACTGGTTCAGTATTAAGTGAGAGGGCTGAAGTGGGCAGCACCAAAACAGGCTGCAATAAAATCCCTTGGGGCAATTGCGCACCCTCAATGTATGTCCACTAACAGTGTTTGTTTCTTTGCCATGGACAGGCTCATTATTATTATTAGTAGTAGTGTCTAACAACATTATGTAAAGTATCCTTACAGAGAAGACCTTTGTTGTTAACAGTAATATTGTTTTTGTTTGACTCGAAACAGCTCCAAAATTGCCATCGCCAACCTCACCAGATTCTGTTTAAATAAACAATAATTTTAGTGTGTATAGAGGCAGCATATTTTCACATATAACTGGGCGAATAAGGGGTTTGATTTAAACTAACCAAAGTTGGTGACTGTTGGAACAGTGCGGTGCACCTTGTGACGCATGTCAAGTGCTGTCCCTGGACATCATGTGATGGAGATGTCGCACTGCAGCCCATCAACAGATGACCACGCAAACTTATCACTACTTTTACTGAAAGATCTGTACCTCTTCCACCCAGTCTTTGTCACACACAAGACAGCAATAACTATATAGTTCACTTAATGCATCTGTGGTGAGGAGAGGAATCGAGCTGCCACAGGAGCAGAGACGAAGAGCTGCTACAGGAGCAGGTATGTACAAGCCGAGAGCGAGTGGGGGAGAAATTTATGTAATTCTGGGGGCAGCGAGGTTGGAAATAGGACAGTGGCGTAAAGCACCATGGGCCGACTTGTCCCCAGACTGTAGATGCGCTCCTAGCCGTTGCCAGCGTGGAGTTATACATTGAAAATAATAGGGGCATTATTTTTATATGTGGCGTATGCCACTAGTGTATTTTGGCTTTTATTTTACAGTTAATCTTAATAATTGTCTGATGTGCGTGGACTTAATACCTGCACAGTTAATATCTTGAGTTCCACAACAATCCTGTTTTAGTGTATTATGTGTTTATAAATGTTGATTTGATTTGATTTCTGTTTGGAATTTTAAAAGCACAACAGCTCAGTCTCAGTTTCATGACATTAAAAATCTCAGAAGATTACTTACAAGCATGAATAAACATGTATTTCCAAACTGGTCCTTGGTACAGACAGCAAAACCATACATAAAAATATACACATAATTGCAAACAAACAAATAACTCCATATACCTACTCATCCCCTAGCAACCCCATGCCCTCGGTTCAAAGTACCTCCATCAGAGGTGAACCATCAACCCTCCCCACAACTCCTCCTTAACTTTTGTTCTAAAAATCACTTTTGTTTGTTTAATATGCAGGGGCAGGTTGTTCCATAGGGAGATCCCAGCATAGAAAAAGGAGCTTCTTGCAATTTCACTTTGTATTGCAGGCTGCCAACCATGACAATTTGATAGTTTTACATATTCTGGGGTGCTTTGGTGAATCATATAAAACATATGGTTAAGTTTCAGTATTGAACTCAAGCTTCAACAGGTAATTATGCAACATGCTTCATTTACACAGATTCTTTATGTGTCCTGGGAGGAAAATTAAGCATGTATCTGATTACATTATTCTGTACTACGTGCAACTTGTTTTAAAGCTTTTGGAAAAGCCCATTAAACCATGTGGTGCAAGCATAGTTGAAGTGGCATTGAATTAATGAGGCAACTAACAGTTTTTTCACTTTGCCAAACACAATGGACTGTCTTTTCCATATGTAAAGAGAGTTTATTGTCAATCAAACAGTCTCTTATTAGAGACAGTTCTCTGTATTACGCTGGTGTCTTTGGCGAGTAAGGCAGAATCATCTGCATAAAGCACAATTTTATGTTAGGTGATTTTACTGTTCTTCAAATAGGCTGGTTCTTCTTTTCTGGAAAAAGACAAATATACGGCTTTAATTTGAAGGAGTACACTGACTTTAAGGAACAAAATATTTACTGCCATTAAGCCTTTTTGTGTTTAGAGGTGATTCACGGGTACCTGTAGAAACCATTTTCATTTAGATATAGTCTCACAGCAGACATAGGTTCCCATGCACGCGCATGGCATTTTTTTGTACCCTGTTTTTTTAGGGTCCTAATTGTGTCTAGTTAAAAATTTACATTCTTGCCAAGGTAAAATAAAGGCCTGTGGGGTTTGTTTGGTGGCCATTTTGAATTGATGTCTACACGAGTGGCAAAAAATGCCAGTTTTCGGAACTTCTGAACCAAACAACATACAAAGACAAATGAACCCATTTTTTTCATACAATTCTGACACCAGAAATCAAATGGACAGGTCACTGACATGGTACAACCACTGTTTGTTGGTTGAAAAAAAACACACAAAAAAAAACAGGCATATAACAATTTTTATGCTCATAACAATATAACAGCTTTTTTTTCACTAGTTGTCTGAAATAGTGAAATGAAACTTTTTTCTTTCCTATGAGTTGCAATATTAATAAATGGATGGCAATCACTCTGACATAGAAATCTGATGATAATACCAAATAAAAGTAAAAAATAAAACAGCTAATTAATAACTTGAGGTGAGAGTTCAAGAGACCCCTTTGAAAATGGCCATGTCAGTTGTTCCCTCACCAAATTTTAGCCTAACTTTAGAGCATTATTTAGCCCCCATCGAAACATGCTATCCTGATATGGTTGGTACCAATAGATGCCTCGGGTTGTCTTGTTTCAAGAGATACCATTACCTTTCTGCTAGCTTAAAAAATCTCTATCTCAATCAGAGCAAACAAAGTCATTCATGAAAAATACAAAAAAAAGGTAATTGAGATGTCATGGAATTTCAGATCATCCACTTAATAATTTCATGAAAATGATAATGACAGTTTCCTGATAGTAACTTCCTTTTCTTGAAGTTCTTGGTGCAGATGTCTGCATCCATGTGTTGATTATTAACATTCTTATTGTGGGCACCTCACCTCCAAAATACCATGACAGTTTTATCACTGTCCTCTCCAGTTTTCTCAGCCAACTAGAAAACTTTTTTTTTTTAGAATTTCCACAAGGGTTTTGTTGAGCTATTTTTGAAATGTTATCTGAAAGCACAGTGACATTTGCATCTCCAGGAGATCATCACAGAGAGAGCTCATTGTCATTGATTTATACACTTAAGGGCTCAATGGAAGCCTGAAATTAAGTACACCTAAATTAGATGAGGAGCCATCAGTGGTTAAGCCCCCTCATCACTTGATTGAGTAAACATAATCTAGGTTACCGTTGTGTGGACCATCCTCCTCCTACACACACATGCACACATATGCACACTCGCACAATAGACCACACACACTCCCACTATCTAGCAGAGCTGTCTGACGAGGATTAGTGATTGAAAGGCCGAGGCGTGGGAACCTCTTCTTCTCGCAGTGTTTTCAAGCTGAAATCAGGTCTCCTGAGGGAAATGACATCAGTGCAGTTCAAAGAATGATCGGTTTTGGAAACAAAGGATGTGCAGCTCAGGGATTTCCAGCAGGTCATTCCCTAAGCCTCGGCAGGCTGGGGGTACACAGGTCTTTACTGATGAGTGCAATGAGATAAAGTACTCAAAGAGTTTCCGATGGCCTTGTGTGTGTGTGTACTAATCCTAATCAATGATAAAGTTAAAGCCAGTTTAAATGAGTTATATATATGTCTCACTGATTTGTTTGTCTTTTGTTCTCCATTTTCACCTGGGTTGAAGGTCCCCATGCACCAAAAAGTTATGTTTAAAGGGATAGTTCAAATCTTTTAAAATGGGGTAGAGTACCGATACGGAAGCTTAGCTTAATATACTGTTGGGTGATAGCAGTGGAGGGGCCAGCAGTGAGACATAGTTTAGCCTCTTAGGAAAAGTCTCAACGTAAAGAATTAATATTGATTTAGGTGTACACTTTATTTCGAATACTGTCACTGCTTTACTTTCCAGTTAGACAGCAATTTCCAACATAGTGCATCATTACCACCACAAGTACACCCTGTGCTGTGTATTACGTGGGGCTACATCGCTCGCTACATTTCATTCAAGAACAGAAGAAGACAGAGGGACCAGAGGTGACAAATTGTAGCAAACTTAAACATTCAAACATCAGATATGTACCTTTCAGCATAAACACATTTGTTCCCAGAAACAGCCTGTTCCCAAAAAGCTAGCTGTTTTGCTGGATTCACACTACACAACATTTTTGTCCATTCCGACAGTCACTACGTCAGATTACGCAATTGTTGAGTCACAAAATTATGCCGTGACTTGGCCAACAGCCATTACAGACTACACACTGGTCCACGACCAATCATTCCTGGTCATTTTCCATAACGTGTGTGATGTCATCATGCCATTCTTGTCCTTTTTTTTTAATTATAATTACTATTGTTTTAGTCACTATGGCAGTTCATGTCCAAGCCGACCTGTTGTTGTAGTAACGTAAAAAGTGACACCAGATGGCAGGAGCTCCATTTGAAGCACCGCATGCAAACTATGCAAGTCACTGAATCCTCCATAACAAGTTCCTGCAAATGTTTCACAATAAAAGCCTGTTTAGGAAATGAAGGGATTCTCTCAACCAAAATGATCACAGACTTTTAATTTTAAACAGCTACAGGAAGTGTTGAGTTTGAAGCAGCAGATCGCTCTGTGTTTCTACTGGTCAAAGTGACGGCTGTGACTGGAGAAGTTGTGAATGACAAAAAGAAAATCAAACATGCTTGACTGTCTGTTGGAACGTCACCGAGGCGTCCCAGACGTGGGGTCAGTCGTCATCTACTATGACACACTACACAAGATGAAATGATGGATTATCGTGTACGACACTAATTGGCGTTCACGATCCGAGACAACACGGTACGACACTGCGTCGGGCTATAATCAGGCTGATATCATGTAGTGTGAACCCAGCATTAGCTAATGAAACAAATACTCTGGCACTGCTTGGGGAGGGAACTATGTAATGTGTAGGCTGCTGTTCAGGACCCAGTGAAGCACAGTGTCAAGTTTAAAATTGTTTGTATTAGTGGTTCTTGAGAAAGCTGCAAGCAGCAATACCAGAGGCCAAGGAATCATCCCGTTCCAAACAGGCACATTTTGGCACCGCACTCATTTCTTGAAAGAACAACTGCTGTGCAGAAGATCCCAGCCTTCCTGTTGTCACAGCAGGGTTGCCAGGTTGGTTGTTACTCTTATCATTGACAAAACTTGGAACTCTTTGACATATCACCTAAATAAAATAGCTAGCTAGGCTAGGCACGCCCTGGATCTATCTCAGTACTGGATAGCTGCACAGAGAAGAAATTGGTATTGATTTTTTAAAATGAGTGAGGAATTGTAGGAAACATTTCCCAAACTGTCTGACTTTTTGTTTAACTGTCTGGAAGCTTCAAATCAGAGTGCACAAAGTTCTAGGTAGTAGGGAGAAAGTGTTACAAATAAAACTTGTTCATGACCTTCCGGTCTCCTCCATCATCTCATCCATTTGTCGCAAAATCAACCTTACATTTTCAAATCTAATCTCCTGCTTTGAAACACTAGAAAGCATTTGTGTTTATATTTCTCTCCTTAGCACCCTCCACCTGCTTCTCTCTTTCTCCTGAGGATTTTGTGACCTACTTTGAGAAGGTGTCAAGGCTGTTTTAACCACCTAGCCTCTGATATAACCACTCACTATCTCCTCCTTTAACCCTACAGACTTTGACTCAATGTGTCATTCAGTGGCTGTGATGAAAAACCTTCTGTTAATTTCCCCCAGCATGGTTTCTGTCTGTTCCCTCAGCCCTCTAAGATAGTTGCCTCTGATGCTCCCACTGTTCTCTGCTTGTTGCCAAATGCACCGGTCCAACATGGCAAGCACAAGCTGTGATAAATCTTCCCACACAGTGTCAGCACGTAAATAAAATAAAACAGAAATTCCTCAAACACCTTTCTGGATGTATAACATCTTGTTAATTTGCTTTTTTTTTCCGTTGGCTTATGTGACAAACTGCCTCGGTTTGTTCAGATCTATTTCCAGGTCACTCTGGCTTTGATCCTTTTTGCCTCTAATATAAAGGAATTTAAATTTGCTCTTCTGCTGCCCTCATTACAGGTAAGTCTTGATAAGAGCAACAGATGGTAACTCTAGAGGTAAACTTAGCTTAATGTACTGGAAGAGCGCTAAAGAAACTAAGCACAGGTGTAATGTTCTTAATCAATAACCAGTGCAGTTCTCTGTTTTACTTCCTTCTTTTCTGTGGCCTTGACATCGATTTTTGCAGCACTGTCTTTCAATTACTCACACTGTCTCTTGTTTACCTTTTGAAAAGTTATTTCAACAAAGAAAAAAAGAAAGCCCTGACAAAGAAGAGCTTCAGGATAATGCTTGTAAGCTCCGCTCAATCTTGGCTTGTCACTTAGAAACGAGCCGAGGAAGGAAAACAGAGGAGGGAGGAGAAAGTGGAAACTGGGACAGGGACACAAGAGAGAACAGATCAAGACAGATATGCCACTAGAAAGAAAAATCTCTCAGAACTAGCAAAGGGTATTTGTCTGTTTTGAGTCAATCTGCCAGCATCAAGAAGACAGCAGAGAAGCAGGGAAAGCCTGACTCAAGTGTGACCTATTGATCACGCCTCGCATGCCTCCCTGGGTGGAGCTTAGCTGACCAGCTTAGGCAGAGTGAGAGGATGAGAGCAGAGAGACAGAGCATCCACCGATGGCAGACAGTGAGTCACTGGGGAAAACGTGACAACGGCTATGACTTGCAATTATGGTGGCAACCAGCCGGAGGAGTCCAGAGCTCTGAAGGCTGTTCAGAGCAGAAGAAAGAGGATGAGCGTGCATCCGCTGGTCCACCGGCAGACAGCACAGCAGCAAACTGACAGGATTATCTGGCGGACAGAAAGATGCGGAAGAGAGATTTTCCCATGTGGCACTGCACATCTGCTGTCAGCCTCATTAGTGTTAATGACACGTATGAGTGCGGCGCTATTTGTGCTGCTATGTGATGATGTATTTTGGATGCACTGATTAGCTTTATTATTATGACAGCAGAGGTTACAATATTTCATCATATAGCACTGAATACTAATGCTCTGGGAACTGCGCCCATGTGTTTTAGTAATGGCTGTGGCACTTAAAATACTGCAAACAGTATAGATTGTTGGTTTATTGCTCCAAGCTCTCACTTAATCTAAAGTAACCCATAGAGTTATCACTTAGGAGGACGGGAGTGTGACATTTTCAGTGGTTATTCAAAGTCAATTACTTAAAAGTCCTACTCTCCTTAAAAATGTGTTTTTTCTTTGTTTATGTCCCCTTAAATGTCTTTACTATGCAACAGAGTTTGCATACAGCCCCCAAAAACCTAAAAATGGCCCTGCTAACTGGTGTGTGTGATGCACCTGTCATGAGGAGAGGTGCAGCATGCTGCCAAGGAAAATAAATGTGATGGAGAGATTTCATAACAGCCTTATGCCCCAGAGAGATGAAGAAGAGCAAGTGAGTACGTAAGTGGTTAATCGTAGTGACGTGATTTGTTGTGGAGCTTTGACTCCTCACTGTTAGTGTAACATAAATGTATCATCAGCGTACTCACTGTAAATGCAAACATTGGCTGCTGACTCGTTAACTGTAACATTACTGTCAACATCAAACAGGTCTAATGTTAGCTAACTGGTAACATTAACATTCATATCAAGCTCATCTCACCGACTTAGGTTGAATTCCTTGCTGCAGCTGTGGCTGTCATGAACTCAGAGGCTGGCGGCTCTGTGCTGTGTGTGCATGTGTGCATGTGTGTGTGTGTGTGTGTGCATGTGTGTGTGTGTGTGTGTACAATCAATTTAATTTTTATCATCGTTCATTGTAACATGTTTTCTTTTACTTTCTAGGCTACTGTAGTTGAAAAAACATCTGACAAATATGATATAACCGTTTACAGCAGACTAGTTGTAACAAAGGTATAAATGGCAAATGTAGTGAAGTAGAAAGTAGATTACTGGCTCATAAATATGCACAATTAAAGAGGAGACTGACTTAAACCCTTGTGCTCCTTGGGGAGCAGAGCTCTTTCACGAACTTTCTCCAGCTGGTTCAATGTTGGAGCGATCTTCTCTGTTTCCCTCCAGGATGTTCTTGATTCCTTGAGTTCTGCCTCGACAGACCTTCTCCAGGTGTTCTTTAGTCTTCCTGGCTTTCTTTTCCCCTGTGGGTTCCAGGATGAGGACTGTCTGGTCGTGTTGGAGGGAGGTTTCCTCAAGCTGTGCCCAATCCAGCCCCATTCCCTGCATTTGACTTGTGCTTCAAGTGGCTCTTGTTGTGTGGTTTGCCAGAGCTCTTCAGTTGTTATTGTATTTGGCCACTATATTCCCAGGATGTGTCTTAAGCATCTGTTTAGAAAGGCTTGCAGTTTGTTGGTTGTGACAGTTCCCAGAGTTGAAAGAGAAGAGGCACAGCTTTAAAAAAAGGAACCTGAAAAGTACTTGTTCCTTAAAAAATACACTTATTTATTTACGTGCCTTACTTGTAATGCATTACTGCCCACCCTGAGATTAGTCACATCACTAATCAACATATTCTCATACAACAGTTAGTATGATACATTAACACACAACAGGTCATGTTATATCCAATGAATTAGCACCCCACAAATGATGTTATGGCCGCAACATAAAGTTAACATAAGTTATAAAAATAATATATAAAGTGATTAATTAGGTTGTAAAAAGAACAGTAAAATGAGCTTTATATGAGACAGCGCAATAAACAATGACACACAACAAGGTTGTAGGTTAAATACCAACATAAAGGGTGAGTTGGGGGGATTTACTTTCAGGTCTGTTATTTACTGACACGTTGGGGTGTATTTTTTACCACAGGAGAAAAAAAAAAAAAGCTCATCATTAACTGGTATGTTGCATCACAAGCAGCAGTGTTGTCTCCATGTTTTCTTTAAGTTCAAGAGATCTGTGCCCCAATTTAGAGCAGTGATTTACCGTAAGCTCCTAGTTACCCAACTGGGCTGTGATATCATTTTTTTTGTCAGACTTGCAGGTCAAGTGATGCACACTGGCCAAAAAATACTTTTTTCTCCATACAAATAGACTCACTCCACAGGCTAACAGCTGGAAACTATAAATACAACTTTCTGAGTCTCATTAACAACCCTGAATGACTCATTGTGTTATCAAACTTTTAGCAGTTAGTTCCCAAAAAAGTGCCAAAAATCTGCAGCAGTAAATAATTTTCATGCCATATATGTGTGTGAGGAGCCGACAGGAAGTCTCTCGTCTGTCTAATCTATGGGCTCAAAAACTCAAAAGTCTCAGAAATCCTGAAAAACGTTAATGTATGTGCATTTAAGCAACTTAAACCGGCATAAATGCAGCACCATGTGGGAATATTCACTTCCCTGAAGACATCTATGTGTTGACCAGATTGTTGGAGCGTCCTGTGGTTTTAATGAACATCTTCCAGCCAATCAGGAACAAGTATTGGTACTGGCCACGATATAATAATCTTAACAGTCTCTAATAGTCTTCAAACAATGAATATGTTTATTGAACAAGATAAATTTTTCAACAGGATCTAAAATTTTTGTCAAAAATACTTGTCTTTGTATTATATTCCACCGTACAATGCATTTGTTTCCTCCTTTGTTGTTTACAGTTTCAATTTCATCCAATAATTACAACAGTGAAACTAATGAATATGCTTAAAGGCATGTGTAATTTGGATGCAGCATGAGTCTGCCATCTAGATGGAGGGATAATCCTCAGATGATAGCAGCTCAGTCTGAAATTATGTCTTCATCATTTTCCAATAATACTATGTTATTGGTGGCTGATTCTTAAATTGAGGCTCCTGAGACATTTTGACCTCAGTACAGTTGAATCAACTACAATACAGTATCAAGAAGAATATGACTTAGGCCTGTTTTTTTAATGTTACTGTTTTAAGCTTGTTAACAGAATCTAAATTGTGTGCACACAGTAGATAAAATATCTATTGTTGTAAACAAAATGGACCATCTTTATGCACAGGTGATTTTAAGCTTCCTGTTCGACAACCATGTCTACTGACTGACCTGTGCAAACATAATCCAACCTAACTGCCAGACAAAATGTTTATAGATATGTTACATTATCACAACATTATGTAGGGGATACAAAAAACTTAAGTTAAGGCACAAAAAACACTCAGTTATGGTTCGGAAAAGACCTCATTTTTGGCTTAAATGCCCCCCAGCTATGGGGGCATAATCTCTGCAGGAAATGCAGCGATATCTCCGTAAACTAGAATTACCACCTCATGGTTGTATGCTCTGTTGCAAGTTGCAGCTACAGTTTACATCCATGTCTGTCCAGACGCATCTGTAGCCATGACAGAAGACAGTGCTTCAAATATGGATTCTGCTGCAAAGAAGATACATATCTTAAAACACAGATGCTTCACACACGTCCTCAACCTGGTGGCACAGAAGATCTACACAGTTTCAAAACAGTTTCAAAATTAGTGTCACCAGTCTCCCTTAGATTTCTTGGTTATGACATTGAATAATGGCTAGAACAGTGTTTTTGCAGAACAATCTCATGTCACATTGAAGCTGACCTTTGACCTTTTGGACATAAAATGTCATCACTTTGTAATTTTATTATATTAGATATTTGTGTGGAATTTCGTCAGAATTAGTTTATGAATTCTTGAGTTATTGCCAAAAACATGTTTTATGAGGTCATGGTGACTTTGACCTTTGATCACCAAATTCTAATCAGTTCATTTTTGAGTTCAGGTGGAAGTTTGTGTCTAATTTGAGAAAAGTCCCTCAAGACATTTTTTTAATATTATGTTCACAAGAATGACATGGACACAAGGTCACAGTTACCTTTGACCTTTGACCGTAAAAAGCCTACTGATTAATCACTGAGTCCAAGTGGACGTTTGTGGCAAATATGAAGAACTTCCCTCAAGGTGTTCTTGAGATATTGCATTTATGAGAATGAGACGGACACAAGGTCATAGCAACCTTTAACCACCAAAGCGGTGCCAAATTTGAAGTCCCTTAAGGCACTCTTCAGATATCGTGTTCAGAAGAATGGGTTGAACAGATGAACAACCCAAAAACACAATGCCTCCAGCAATGGCTGTTGCCAGTGCGGCAGCATAAAAACAAAAGCTTTTCAGGAAGCGCAGCCACGTCTCTGTAAAAAACAGCTGCTTTTCTTGGCACTATCCCCAGTAGAAAAAGAACAATGGGTTGCTACAAAACTCCCACATTGGGTGCCTAAAAAGCTGATGGAGAAACAGCAATGACTTAAATCAAAAGTGGTTTTGTTGTTTGTTGGCCTTGAAGAGTGGTTTGCAGCTTGACAGGCATTTTGCCAATGCGCCCTACACCTCCTGATGGCAAACTCAGCTCTACTAATTCACTTTAGAAATGCTGATATGATACATATGAAACATGCTAAGTTAACATTCAGTATTCATGGTTTCCAGAATTTCCTGAGTAATAATTTGTCAGTCAATACACAGTTGATTATACCGAATTCTCTGACAAGCTGCCCTCTGGATTGAAACAAAAACATTACAGTCAGTCACAAGCAGAAGAAATTCACCTCCATCAGTACTATGTACAATGGCGTTAAAGTACATACTTTACAGTCTCTCATATAAGACATCATTCATGTTCATCTGGTTTCATAGCATCAGTACTATCCTGTGAAGCCAAATGTAATGAGCCGTGAAATGTGAAACATCTCCAGGACATCCTTGATCCACATCACTGTGTTAAGTGCCTTGGAAGTGAAAAGGTAAAGAGATGAGTGGATGGCGGTTGAATTTGAGGGGCAGTGTATTCCCCTCTTAATAACCTGTGTCAGACCTCATATCAGACACAGTGTCATGGGCTAATCCTCTTCACTTGGCTCATAAAGAAACTCAATGAATATAACCTTCCCAATTCGACTCCGTTACACATGTCCCCTTGTCCATGTGTGTATTATAAATCCCAGAAGCAACTGTGACATTTAGATAGCAACTGCAATTATCAAGTCATCCCACCACTGGGGGAAATGGGAGCAAAAGGAGAAAATATGCCCTGGTCCCTGTTTCCCAAAAGCATCTTAAGCTTGAGATGATCTAAGTCCAAAGGGATAAGATCATCTCAGCCTTAAGATGCTTTTGGGAAGGAGGGCCCCAGTCAGCACGGGAAAGGTGTCAGAGTCAGACAGGTTGGCTTGCAGGGTTGGATCAAGACCACACAGGGCTTAGCATCAAGTTAAAGTGTTGTTGCCTGACTCAGCAGCAATTGCACTGCAGCAGAAAAAACTCCAAGCTATGATGCTCAGAGTTCAAACTTTTCAAATTTGGCGATGGCCTTTCAAAAGGCAACCAATCACAGTATCACTGGTTATGGCAAATGTTTTAGCAAGCAGTTGCCTGTTTCCACATCTAGCAACAGCAGCAATTACCTGGAGTTGTGTTTTTGATCACACAAAACACAAGGCATACTGCACTGCATTTTTTTTAATTGAATGCCACCAGTAAAAAGAATTAAAGTTTGTTGCACCTTTTTATGTTGTCTGGCAACCACCCCATCACTTCCTTACAACTAACCTTCCCGTGTAACTCTACCATTTTTTCCCCAGTAATTAGTATCTAGTTCCTGGACAGGAAGAGGGTACTTGCTGTAGTTCTGATTGAGAGTGAGAGACTGTCAGCAAATAGTGTGTTGGTACATGAGACCTTAAAAAGAGCATCGAGCACTGGGAGTACTACCTGTTGGTCCAGGAGCTTCGCCTCTGATGATGGCTGTTTCGAGGCATATTTTAGGATGACTCAGGGGCAGTTTGACAACCTGCTGTCCATTGTGGGGCCGTATAACACTGGGTATCCAGCAACCGCTACCACCAGTTTCTCATCCATTGTTTACCAACTGTAAACCTGTTGTCGTGGCTACCACAGAGGACCTGCCGCCTCTCAAATCATCCGATTGGACAACGAGAAAAAAAATAATGCAAAAAAGAAAGATGACGCGGGGCATTTTGCCGTTCTGAATTGAAGTTTTTCCAACTTGAGGAGTTCAGAGTGCTCTGGCAAAAACACCAAGTGACCAGAAGGAGAAACGCGAGGCGTGTCACAATGCAAAATCAGCACAAAAAAAGCTTCATTCTCATTTTAAGAAATTATAACAAGGCACCTCCAGCTGCTAAAATGCTTTCTGTCTGATCAGGGAGTAAGGATTTTTCTTGAAGGTTCTTTTCGATTGGGTGAAAAAAGACAGTGGATTACCAAGATGCAATGACTGACAGTAAAGGTGGATGTACTGGTATAATTTATCAATAAATGAAGGCCACAGCTGCTACCACCGCATTATTCTGTCTGTCCTGAATATCTCTTCTCGTCTGGCTTTTTCCACTTTAATGTTCCATCCACCCACCTTTATTTCCTTTTGGTTCCTCTTCCCACACCTTTGGGTCCTGCAGATACATCTCATGTCCATTTGGTTAAAAACAAGGTCTTTCATAAAAAGGTAGAGCTCAAGCTGGTGCAGGTATTTACTGGCAAATAGGTCACAGTGTCCAGAAAGTAAAACATGCATTAAAACAAGCAGCAGGTATTCCAAACTAAAAGCATGCAAAAAAAAAAAACAAAACAAAAGCAGACATAAAAGCCATCGAAAACACAATAAAGGGAGTTTGGTTGGAAAAACCTTGTGGGATTCATTAACACCCCTAGACTAGCATTACTGTGAACAGGCCTACGGAGCCAGGGCTTTTGTTGGAGGCAATGCGGAACCCCACTGGAGAATCATTATCATGTTTTCTGGGCATGCCCAAAAATATAACCATATTGGCAAGAGATTGCAGCTGATATTCATAACATAATTGGGATGGGTTTAGTTTACTCATTTGTTACATTATACTTAGGAAAAATACATGAAACTGTTCCACACAAAGATAAATATTTATTAAAGATATGTTTGGCAAGCTGTACAGCAGCCTACTAAAACCAAAACATGAGCTGAAAGACACTAAAAAGGTCTGGGAATAATTCTTTGTGAGTTCATCAACATATCTGACACATCTTTCATCCACTGCTTCTAAAAGAAGTAATGGTAAAACACCATTAACCTTGTCAACACTTTAAAACCGAGAGACATCTTGGCTTTCAAAAATGTTTCCACAGCCTCCGCCCCTTGTTTTGTTCTGTTTTTTTTTTCCCTTACTGAAAATGCATGGCATACTTGATGGTTGAAATATTTATTCAAATGCCTGATGATAAAAGAAATGCATTCTTAAAGCTCTCTGAAATGGTTCCCACTAAATTAGGGCTGAAGACTGCATTTGCATGCATCTATGTGAATACAGACAGCCTTTCATGTTTGAGGATGCAAGAATTGTGCTCATGTCAATTTCCATACTGATTGTCTGTGTTATTCATTAGGTAGAGGACGATCGCCTATATTTCTGCAAGATCACATTCCCCAGTGGTGAAAATGAAGTCACATCATAAAGGCTGATGCTGTTTTGACAAGATGAAAATAAATGTGGTACTAGTTTTTACCACAATAGGATGTTTTGTTTTTGTATCTTTTTGTGCTTGTGTGAGGTTTTGTCCTCACAACTATTCATATTCTAATGCAGTCTAATCAGTTTTTGTAAAATGAGTCTCATTTCTGAAATACAATATTTGTTGTGGGTGCAAATGTGTTTATTTATTGTCTTATTTGACAGCCCGCATTAATAAACATTTCTGTAAATGTGCCAGTGAGCCAAAAGGCTATTTTTCGTCTGTAGTCTCTGGATGAATGTCACAAAGTCATCTCCTTTTTCACTCTAGCATTGGAATTGGGACTTCATGAATTTAACGTTCTACCATTGCATTTTGGATTCTATGACATAAGCACAAATTATGCATTTTCATTTCTTTACTAAAAACCATCAACTCAGAAAATAGTATCAAATCAAGTAAAAATAAAACAACTGGTTGTTAAAGAACTCAAAAGATGCCACAAAAAGACAACCTACAGTAGCCTACATATACATCGCCATGCAGAGATTCACCATGCTCAGTAGAGGCATTGTGTTTGGTGCTTGATGCTACAACATCAGTCTGTGTGGTAATGACAGCATTAGTCTTATAAAGTTTAAGTGCTGGACAGCTTCAGGCCTTGAGACAGGTGTTTCTCCATCTGAGGAATTTAAAAAGGGAGCGCAAGGAATGTGATGGATCACCAATCACTTTGTGCATCTCATTTTTGGACAAAGTGTCATGGGGGGAAGGGCCCATGATCTTAGATGTCGTGCTTTCAGCTATGTCCAACTGCTTTTCTCTCCTGAGTGGTTAAGTTGCCAAAACACACTGTAACTGAGAAGGTGAGAAAAAGTCTTCATCACTGATCCGTTTAAGTGCCCCATCCAGTTGCTCCAAATGTATTAGCTGATGCATTAATAAGTGTCCACTGTACTTAAATATTCAAATATGAAGCACAATGTCGCACTTGTTAGGAAATATAAACATGTGCACAAGCGCAGCTTCTAAGGATGTGTTAAGGATGAAATGAAAACGGAGCATATTTTATATATGACCTGACTGCATACAAAGTGAATAAAAAGACACTAGTGGACACAAATAGCTGCAAGTTTGAGACATGTCCTGTGAGGTAAAATGTTTGAGCTACTAATTTGCTCATAGCCTGATACACCATTCACCCTCAGAAATGCATATAATTCCTTCAAATCATACAATAACGTTAGCACTGTGATGATTCTGTTTTAGTTTTGGTTTTCGGTGTTTGTATAGCTAAAATAAGAGAGTTTCGGCATACTCGGCACAAATTCAAACATGTTCTTGGCCTCCGCCAGGGTTGTCCCTTGTCTCTGATTCTGTTTGTGATATTCACCGACGGGATCTAAGGCACAGCCAGGGAGAGGAAGGGGTCCGGATTTTGGGACCTTAGAATTGCATCTCTGCTTTTTGCAGATGATGTGGTTCTGTTGGCTTCATCCCACTGTGACCTCCAGCATGCACTGGGGTGAAGCAATCAGAATGAGAGTCAACTCCTCCAAGTCTGAGGCCATGGTTCTCTGCCGGAAAAGGGTGGATTGCCCCCTCAGGTTTGGGAGTGAGTTACTGCTTCAAGCAAGAGAGTTCAAGTATCTCAGGGTCCTGTTCACGATTGAGGGTAGAATAGAGTGTAGATGGATCAGCCATTTGGCAGTGATGTAAAGCAGGAGCTGAGCCAGAAGGCGAAGCTTTCAATTTACCTGTCCATCTACGTTTCAGCCCTCACCTATGGTCATGTACTATAGGTAATGACTGAAAGAAAGAGGTCATGGATACAAGCAGCCAAAATGAGTTTCCTCAGAAGGGTGGCTGGGTTCAGCCTAAGAGACATGGTCAGGAGCTCAGACATCTGGAAGGAGTAGAGCCACTGCTCTTCACGTTGAAAGGGGTCAGTTGAGATGGTTCAGGCATCTGATCAGGATGTGTCCTAAGCGCCTCCCATGAGAGGTTTTTCAGGGACGTCCGACTGGTAGAAGCCCTTGGGGCAGACCCAGAGCACGCTGAATGCATATATTGTCTGGCCTGGGAACGCCCTGGGGTCCCCCAGGAGGAGACTGAAAGTGTTGCTGGGGAGAGGGGCATCTGAAATACTTTGCTCGGCCTGCTGGCCCCGCGCCCCAAAATGGATAGATAAATGCATGGATGAGTTTACATGATTAACTATATTAATGCAAACACTCCTCTCTCACCTTAAACGAAGCAACAGTGTTGCATCTAACTTTAATACTTTTAATATTCTTTGAAGGCAGAGTAGGCAGGCACAGGGCCAAGCAATTTCAGATGACGTAGTGAGAGCTTCATTTGACTTGTTTTATGTGAACACGCACAGAAGAACCTGAGGAAGAACCTGAAGAAGAAAGCCTGGCTTAACAGAGCAAGCTGATAACCACCTTTGTGGTACTTTGTTATCTGTGACTGAGGCTTTAGGTTTTGTCGAGTCAGCTCAGGCAACGAGAGCCTGGCTCTGTTAAACTGGCGTTGTGCTTCAGCCTTCTGCAGCTGCCTCAGACCCATGATAATACTATCATATTAACCTAACTTCGATCTTCAGTGGTCCTATAGGGAGGGGTGTTGTTATTGGCATTCAGTAGCCTCACAGAGCCAACCAGAACTGATGCTGAACGGCTTCAGTTATTGCTTTTTGTGTGTAGCTCTGCTATTCTGCCGCTCCACTACATGCTGAACTACAGTGGGGTTCATATTGTCAGGCTCAAAAGAAACATATTTTGTGAAAGACGTCACACAAAACTTCACCACAACAAAAGACAGCAGAAAATTAAACCAGGATATTATAATTAAAGTATTACACTTATCAACAACAGTCTCTACTGAGGTATTTCATTCCACTTTTCTGGTCTCATTTCCTTCACATAATCCTTTCATGTTGAAGAATTTGCAAAGACATTGTGCTCATCTCACAAAACATATATTAAAGGCAGCCTCTGCTGATGAGTAAAGCTACTCACCAGTTTAACTTAAAAGGAAAGAGTGCTCCATGGCTTAAACAGTATAACTCTTTCTCGTCTCTTTATGCCCTTTTCTGGTGTCTTTATACTTTCAAAGACTTTGTTTATATAAAGTTCCTTAAACCTTATAATCAAATTACAAAGAAAAGCATATCCACGCACACACACATATGTCAGTACATCTTGAAGCCTGTATGTTGTTTGTTTGTTTAGGAAGTGTGAGGGAACTGGAGGACCAATCGGTTGTGTTGCTAATTTTAGGCTCTCCTGAAGTCTCACTTCATCAAAGCACGCAGATCAAAGCAGCCAGCTGTCTAATTCACCTTTTAGGAATACAGTGCTTCTGCATGACTCTCTTCAGAGATTATTGACATTATAAAGTGCTGAATAACAACAGTTAAATAGGTTCATAAATAGACTTTCTTAAATCTGGTATCCCATCAGGATTTACCATTGTTGAGCGGGAACATCTGTGTTTGCTTAGTCAATAGACATAAATGTTGTGTTGTGTTCTCCGTATGGGAGGGATGGCTGACCTTGAAGCACAAACTCTCTGACTGACTGTGGAGATGCGTATCACGTATGGATTTCTGTGAGGCCCTGCAGTCTTATTGGAAAGTGAGCTCATCCTCAGTAAAGAGCGTCTGCTTCATCATAACTTTAGGCATGAGTTCTCATGCGGTAAATCAGATATGGGCTCATACATTCAACCCTGAAGTGATCAATGGGTCATGTGACAACAGCTCGTGCCTCACCTCTTCCAAAAAACTGCATATAAAATACACCCAGCACAGGATATTATGCACACATCAGTAGATTTTAATTTAAGGTGCAAATGTGTAATCATTTTACCAGCCTCCTTTCACTTAATACTTTATATTCTGTCCCTAGGTCCTCTCTCATTGCAAATGAACCCAGCTTTGCCTCGCAGATTTTGGAAACAGCTCTAGAATATGGCCCACACTATACAGCATCATTCTTCCCAATGTACAGTGTGATTGTTTGTACTAACTAACATTTTCAAAAGTCTTGGGATGGTGTCATCTGTACCCTTTTGACACCCCCCTGACAACAGGCATGCGTACAGATAGCTCCAAGGGAACATAATGTGATGTTTGGGCATAAGTAAATTCTGTAATCTAACACATTCTCACTCCAACCTCTTCACATACCGATGATTTGTTCATGGACTTTCCACGTCCACATACAATGTGCAAGGTACCCTGGGTGCATTGGTTGTTGATGTTCTCGGACATCTTGTCAAGTTCTCTTCTTTCGAAATAAACACACTATGTCGGTACAACACTACAAATTGACTTTTTTTTTTTCCTTAAACAACAAACACACATGGTTAGGTTTAGAAAAAAAGAACAGGATTTGGCTTTAGAATCTTACTGGACGCTAACACCGCTCTCTCGGGTGAAAGTCAGTGTTTGTTGAACCATCTACCACCACTCCCACCCACCCCATTCGAATTTTTGCCGCCTTAACTTTCGTCCTTGTCCCGCCACGTGTCCCCCTGATGCCGCAAGGTGCTGTTAAAATATAACGGCAATCGGCCGCATATCATGCCGACGTTAAAGGACACCTTTTTTCATTGGTTTCTGACGCCACAAGTCACTGCCAAAGCGCCAGATTTCGATGACTTCAGAGTGAGACCAGGCTCCTGTAATCACATATCTGTGTACTGTATGCAGAATCTGTAGGCAGCGAGACAAGATTTTGTTCTCAGAGGCATTTTGGTTTCCTTCAGTGGCAGGTAAACACTGTGTGTGGAGAGGTCTAACATACTGGCCAAAATGCAGCTATCGTCTGATGACAATTTAGCTGTATATTATATTTTGGTTTTTTGTTTTTTGTTTTTCTAATATCAGCATTCATAAGCAGATATCTGTTAAGAGATTAGCCAAAAAAGCCAGCGTACTTAAGGGGAGGTCTAGACCCAGATATTCAGTTCACTGCACCAGACCTCCAGAGACACTGGCCTTTGCCCCCTGACGCTTATCATCATCAGACGGCTAGCTGAGGGGTTCCGAGATTGAGGAGTAAGGAGTAACAATCCTCTAACAGGTACCTATTCTGTTACTTCATTGCAAGGGACAGTATGATCGTTACTGAGCAACAAGGATGAAAGCAAAACCAGAAAACACAACCAAATACAGAAACTCTACGACACACTTCTTGTCCCACCAAAACAACACCACCACTTACAGATAACTGACTTTCATAACTTCCCCTGTACATCACTTTTTAGTGTCCCATAGAAACAGTTCGCATTTGTTTTCTGTTCTCCTTGCAGAGTTTCTGTATTTGGTTGTGTTTTGCAGTGTATTGAGCTCTCAAAGCCACATTATTGTAGCTGGAATTCTCCCTTTAACATCATATGCCAACAAGAGTCTCTGTGGTCACGAAAAAATATGTTTAGATACATAGATATATAAACTTTATTGTCCACCTCAGTGGAAATTATCTTTGGCTTCTCTCACACAGCAAAGACAGATTCAAACACATAACACAATACACCATTAAAATATACAAATATACAGTATGCAGCAGAGAAAATGGGTAGCATTTTAGTTCCTCAGTAGGGAAGCTCAGTTGCCGTGGTTACAATAATAAACACATGGTGAAGGTTATGGAGTGACCGTGTTCATGCTTGAAAAACGTGTCTGTGTGAGACAGCGTGAGAGAGAATGCTCGCGTGTGAGAGTGAAAAGAGGATAAAGTCGTTTGTATCGGTCTCCTCTTTCCAGACCCTATAAGACAAGACCTAGTCTTATAGGGGCAAGAGCTTAGACCTGAGATTCCCAGTCTTTTTGGCTCCTGACCCCTGAGATGAAATAATGTCTACCTTTTGAACAATTTCTTTGGAATAAATTCTGTGGGGCTGAAAAGGTCAAAGTAACGAGAGTTAACACAATAATAATAATTAAAGAACATGACTGATGATACCCAATATTTTTGTTATTGTCAACACATCCCATGAAAAGACCAAAGCTAACTATGTGTCAGTTCATGCCCTGAGGACATTTGTTCCTCCAAAGATGTGAATCTTTAAAACAGGGTCACCAAAATATAATTTAATTCCCGAAAAGGCCATGCAATTTAAAATAGCTGAGCATACATTATACAAGAAGGAATGAATTGTTCATTTGTTGGCGACTAGCTTCAGCCATGGATTAATGCACATTTCTGTGCTCTTGTTCAACAGGATTGAACTGTAGTAGCCATGGTCATGGTGATGAAAGAGGTCTTCAGCACAAAAGAATAAGCTTTGTCAGGCTTTGAAAACACAGCCAGTACTTGCCAGGTGAATCACTTCATTGTCTGGTTGGTTTTTTTTCATGGGATTCATTGATGCAATGAAAATATAGGATATAATACAGAATAATATGTCCTAAAGATAAAACAGGTAAATAGGTTCTTCTTTACTTATTAAACATTTCATGACTCCTTAGATTTATCTCGTGATCCAACTAGGGGATCTGAGACATTGACTAGTCAAACCTAAAGTAAATGCCAACCCCAGATTCACTCTCATTTGGCAGATTCACTCTTGTTTGGCATTTTGCCTCGCTGTAATTGCATTCATTTCAGTGCTGTGTCTCTTGGATGCCTACTAGTCTGGTCATTACTTTTTTATAAAGCCCCGACCACACCCTAGCACTGTCAGGATACACACAAATTAACATCCCAGACACAGAAAATAAGAAGAAAATATGAAAATTCAGACAGAGGGCAGAGTCTCTGCAGAAAAATACATCGCCACACACTTCTACTGGGTCATAAGTGATGCCTGAGATGGATTACTTCTGTGTGAGTCTACATAATGTGTCTTAGGAAAATCCTGCATAGTATATCTTATAAGGATCCAACCTCTGAACACTGGTTTGAACTTAAAACTTTTCATGCCTCTGTGCTGGCGATAGCTGTAGCCAGAGGCATTATGTTGTCAGGTTGTCTGTCAGTCCAGTCTTCTGTATATACGTCCATCCATCCAATCCTTGTGAACACAATATCTCAAGTACACCTTGAAGGAATTATTTAAATCTGGCACAAACGTCCATTTAGACTGAGAATAAACTGATTAGATTTTTATGGTCAGAGGTCAAGGTCGCTGTGACCTTGTCTGTCTCATTCTTGTGAATGTGATATCTCAAGCACACCATGAGGGATCTTTTTAAAATCAGGCACAAATGTCCACTTGGACTCAACAATTCACTAATTTGATTTTTATGGTCAGAGGTCAAGGTTGCTGTGACCTCGTCTGTCTCATTCTTGTAAATGCAATATCTCAAGTACACCATGAGGGATCTTTTTTAAAAATTTGGCACAAACGTCCACTTGGACTAAACAATGAACTGGTTTGATTTTTGTGGTCAAAGGTCAAGGTCGCTGTGACCTCATATGTCTGAACACCATAAGGGATTATTATTATTTTTTTATTTTTTAAATTTGGCTCAAACGTCTTCTTGGACTCAACAATAAACTGATAGGAATTTGGTGGTCAAAAGTCAAAGGTCACTGTGACCTCACCAAACATGTTTATGAAGATAACTGAAGAATTTATATGCTAATTGTCACGAAATTAATAATAGTTCTAATAGTAACAATTCTGTTTTACAATGTGTCTTGACAGTGGACATTTATGTAGAAAACTGTAGCTTTTTTATATTTTATTTTCCTTTAACTAAATGGTATCAACCAAAAATAAAAGAGTATGATACAGCATCATGCTGCTGTTACTTTTAAAAAAATTGTGACTTCAGTACTGTAACAATGACCATAAACGATGAGTCAGACTAAAAGGTGTAAAGTATCATGTAGATACATCTACAGGTATGTGTCAGTGTGATCCAGTGAATCACAAGTCTTCTGCTGTGTAATTTACAAGTGCACAGGTCGACTGTGACAGCTGTTTTTCAGCGAGGAGCGATCTGAGTGTGGGTGTTTGTCTCCTCTGATGTTTTGATTGGTGTCACGTTGAATCGTGCAAGTTCCTGTGAGATCAGAAGTTCTGACGTCAGAGGAGTCAGCAGGATAATCTCAGTTATTATGTGTGAAAGCCCATCTTTGCCTAATCTTCTGCTGTGAGCATATTTATAACTGGGAGACATAATCAGTCAGATCCACTGTGTGTGTGTGTGTGTGTGTGTGTGTGTGTGTGTGTGTGTGTGTGTGTGTGTGTGTGTGTGTGTGATAAAGTGCTGTTCACATTCAAAATAGGTTAGCATTGTAACACTGCTAACCCCCATGGATTCATAGTTTATAATTACAAATGCATGTTGTGTAGCCATGCACACGACCTCAGAGCTTCAGTTTAAATTCTAGTCAGGAGTCCAAGGTTTGCAAAGATACAACACGTGGGATTCTAAAACCTTAATGCAAAAGCATCTAAATGAGAACAACACATTAATAAAACTTTAGGGGGGAAATGGCGGACATTTCTTAATTCAAATTTTCAGGAAAAGTTGCTGGTGATGAGACTAAATGCATAAAAAATCAATTAAATATCTTTAATCAAGGCAACAGCAAGAGCTTAAGCTAAAAATCTGTTAAAATACTGACATTGCATGATAATTAAATGGTGTCTTTATTTGAAGCAGCAGAAGGGCATTAAGAGATCGTGCAATAGGATGGCCAAAAAAAAAGAATCAATAGAAAAAACATATATATGGACATATTTAAGTCATATAAAACATAGTCAGGGTGATAATGAAATTTAAAATAAGGGTAGCTCACCATGAAGCCGCACTCAGATATATTTAGAAAACACAATTAATAGGACTAAATGAGCTTAATGTGGCTTAACATGCATGAATCAGTCAGAATTGAATTTTATTAATATCAGGATATAATATGAGGTCAGCGTGAGGCTATGCTGTGATGATTACAGCATGTGTAAGGCGTAACAAGAAAAAGGCTCTGGAAAATGGTGGAAAAAAAACTTTCAGCTTATGACACCCTCATCATATTGGAGCAAGTAGTCTCTCGTGTTCGTCACACACCCTTGTTGCCGGAGTCTTTTAGTGGTTCTCTTTCTGCTGCCACTTTATCAGTCATGAGTGGCATCTTATTCAGAGGTGAGTTCAATCACCACTGCTCTCTCTTTATAGAAGACCACATCAAACCGAGGACAGCTCCAGAGGAAGCAAGAGGGTTGAGGGCGAGTTTCAGGACAAGGCTTTGGTCTTCCTGATAGACTCCTTGTGGGAGTTCACTGGTGGGTACTTTTTAATCGAGTGACATTGCAAGCACAGACACAAATGCTTATGTTGCTCTGTATCTATAAAAAGAAAATAGGCGGTGCATTTCCGGAAACCCTTAAGTAGCATTTTGTGGCTTTTATGTTTGAGTCAATTTATCCGTTAAGGCAGAAAAGCACTACGTAAATACAGTCAATTTACTATATTTCTGTCACAAAAGAACAGCTTTCAAATGTCACACATTTCAAGGAAACGACTGTAAATCTAACTGTTTTATTAAAACCTTTATTTGTACTGAAAGGGGCACACTGAGAGCAGGGTCTCCTGTTATCCGTTTGTTTTCAGTACAGGGCCGACAAATGATCAGTCACACCGTGGTGGTTGTTGAAAGATTGGTCTGACATTTCGGGAAATGCACTTATTCACTTTCTTGCTGAGAGTTACGTGAGAAGATAAATACCGCTCTCCTGTCTGTATGGGAAATATAAAGCAAATATGCCATTTCCTGAATGTCCAGCTGTTCCTTTAAAGGTATACTATGCAGGATTTTCCTAAAAAACAATGTAGCCTATAGAATAAAGTATCACATATGCCCTCTGCCTGTGTTTCCTTTTCTTCCTTTTTTGCTGTATTTGGGACGTTTCCATTTAGCCCCCAGCCACTAACAGCACACAGGTGAGGTCAGGACATTATAAAAAGTTTGCGACTGGACCGTAAGCAGCATACATCCAAGAGGAAGCTGCAAAAGTTGTGGACACAGCAGTGAAAAACTGCAAATATAGCAAGGTGAAACTTGATGACAAAACTACTTCCAAAAGAAAAGTGAATCCGGGGTTGGCTTTAACTTTAACTTTTGCTGGCGAGCACTGAAGAAGAGGATAAAGAGCAATGCTGAGTTGGTTTCAAAGTTGAGTTGGCCCAAAATTCCAAAGCCCCATTAGTCAAAAACATGTCCCAGTGGACCAACAGCCCATTCCTCTGACAGCCCATTATCCCAAAAAGAGATGACCATTGCTTCGAAGTCCAGAAAATCTCCAGAAAAATCTTTGCATTGCACATTTCTGTAAACCATGAATGCATTATATTTGTCAACAACAATGTGGTAAATGCGTGCTTAGGTTTGTCATGAAAACCATTTCAATCAGGAGAGACTCGCTCTTTATAATAGAAAGAATATTTATGAACATGTGCACAAGTCTCTGGCAATTAGACCCCGTAGAAATGGTATGATTTAAGGAGGGTGATGAGTCCATAGTCGAATAGGGAACCCCCCCGGGGTCTGGACGCTGGTGGTGGTAGAGGAGGTGGAGATGAGAGGAAGATGGAGAAGTGCCGATGATCTGGATGAGTAGAGGAATGAGCCTTTGTTGTCCTGGACTCTGTATACAACGGCTGGAGGTGAACGGGGAGGAGGGCGCGACAATTCTGCCTAAAATGACAGCTGACAGCAGCAGAAGAGAGAGCAGATTTAAATTTTTGCAGTAGCATCCTGATTGGCTGATAGAGATCATGGCAAAGTTTGATTGGATAATTAGAAGAGTGAGCGCCCTGTAGTCAGCTGATTGGAGGAAGCAGTGGGAGTGGGATGGAGAGAAATGTGAATGGATG
Organism: Cephalopholis sonnerati; assembly: GCA_019142605.1. NCBI lineage: Eukaryota > Metazoa > Chordata > Actinopteri > Perciformes > Serranidae > Cephalopholis > Cephalopholis sonnerati. The sequence goes on along the minus strand of JAGQAX010000003.1, from coordinate 24,277,751 downwards.
AGCACAAAGAAAGTCTTCCTGATTGAACTTATGCATTTTCATTTGGTTATGATTAGGAAAGGATCATGCTGAAAACACCCATGTTTGGTGGTGCAAACATCCCTGGAAAAGCAGGAAGGGGTTGGTGGAAAACACTGAGGTTTGGTGGCTCAAACACTGCTGAGAAATGCTGCGTAGGGTCGATAAAAACACCAAGGATTGGTGGGTTAAACTCCGCTGGGAAACTGGAGCAAACTGCAGGGAGTGTGTATTTTTGGAGAAATGGGACTTTGGAGCAATGGGTGTTTGTTTTTGGGATAACAGGCCATCAGAGAAATAGGTTTTCAGTCCAATGAAACATTTTTCAGACTAATGGGGCTCCGGAGTTTTGGGTCGTCCAAACAATGCCATGGCACCGTACGTACAAGCAGTGTGGGGAGGAGGCGTCAAGTTTGAATGTTGTGTTTAAAAACAGCAACTGCTGCTTCCTGCATTGTATTCCTTTAATGTGTAAGACACTGGATATAAACATTCATTTTTTTAATATATGATTGCTTTGTTGACTTTGCCTCAGACTGTGATTCAGTATAAACCATTGCCTTTTATGGGAAGGTGATTGGAGCACTAGGGAGCTGAGATGAGAAGTGAAGATGGACACAATGTTAGGAATGTAGCGATTTAATTTCTGTAATAATTTAGTTGGCGTAATGTTTCATGTGCAGATGAGCAGACGGATATTTTTTCATCATGTAAATATATCCAATGTCATAATAATAGATATTTCCAGGCGGAGAAATTGGAAATGAGCATTACTTGGTGAGTCAAGCAGCTTCAGTTAAGGTCACTCTGATTTTGTCCGCACAAGGTGAATCTGCTTCAGTCCAAATAAACAGGGCACATTAGCTTTCCCACCATGCACAGTTAATATTTGGGCAAACATGGCTGCCAGAGTAAATATTTCATGGCAGTTTTGGTTGTTTGGTCAGGCAGTTTGACCCATTAAACGTCATCCTGCATCTCCCCCTGCCATGTGCTGTGGATGTTTTACTTCCAACATATCCTTTCAAATACAGGCAAGAAAAACAGAAGGGATACTGTGACTTAGTGGTAAGTAATATTTTATTATTGAATTATTTGTCTTCACCCAAACAGAACCTTTCCGAGGTCCCGCACAGACTGAAAATAACATAAGTAAGCTCAGCAGAGAGTGAAGAGCTGGAGGACAAGAAGCCTAACATGGGAGCCGTTTTTTTTAATTCAACCTCTGTGATTAAAGAAAAACAAATTGCTTGGCAGAAAAACAAAGTCACTGGTCACAAGTACCCTGAAGCTGAAGTTTTAATATCCATCTTTGGAGAGCATGTTCAGCTTTTGGACAAGAATGTGTTGGAGGGGAAAGGAGTGGAGTTTTTCTTTGAGATACTTGAATGATCACTTAAAGTCTTCTTCATATATGGAGCTGGAGCTGCTAAGGATTCAGTCCTGCTTTAACCTTGGTGAGGCTTTAACCTTGGTCCTCTTGTGCATGTCAGGCCCAGCTAATGATTATGCCACTTTGCTTCTCTTAACACACTCCTCTGCCCTCAAAATGGTAATCGCTCACTGCTCTCTAGTTCAGGGCAATTTTGGATGCCGCGCTATCCATTCTGCATGCAGTTCATCACTTCCTTTCCCTCTTTCTTTAGCCCACTGGGCACCCCGGGGGCTCGTGGAGAAGCCGGTCATGGAGAGTCTGATAAGGTGCAGACTTTGAGAAGCATGTAAAACCCCTCTCTTTCTCTCTGTCTGTCTGTTTCTCTCTGCCACTACAGTAGGGAGAACTCGCACAGAGGTCACTTATCAGATGTCCCTCTGTATTTGTCCTGCTCTGTATTCAGCTGCATGGCTGGGTTGACTGATAGCTACACTGACTGAGCCTTTGTGGAAATACTGGGACATTTTCAACACGGTACTGATTACTTTTTTTTTTAACCTTGAATATGAAAAACTTGGAAGGCCGTGAATTTTCTGTGCAGATTACAGATTTTATGTTCAGATAGGTGACAAATAAAGAGGAATAACCTGAATAAATAAGCAGAGAAACATGAATGTAGACACTTTTGTACAAGACATGGTTTTATGAGTATGAAAATTATCTGATTCTTATTATATGGCCTTCGTAGCAGTTAAGCAGTCTCAGGATCAGGCCGAGGCATGAAAAAAAAAATGGCACAGCATCATGTTTTCTCTACTGAAGGGCACCCTGGTGTGATGACTTTGTTTTGGTTTTGGTTTTTGGGTCGATTTTGTGTGTTCCCACTACTCTGTTTGATAATTCCCTACTATTTTCCAGTGTTGCTTCAGTAGTGATCTTTTCCTTGTGAGTTTTTCGTGCCTGGTGCATTTTTGTGCTCACTTGTACTTTTGCCCTGTTTTCCATGTGCTCAACCTTCGTATCATCTCCTGAGATCCGGCTCTCTACACTGGTGGACAACCTCCTAGCCAGCCAGCACCCTGCTTCCACTGCCTGCAATTTTGTTTTTCCTTCAGCAATAAACTCCTTTGTTTTCATACCCCTGCGTCTGTCTCTGCTTTGGGTCCAGCCAGAAACCAAAACTTCACATCTAGATCACCCACTGATTAAAGGATTGATGGTTCGATCCCTGCACCCTCCTGTCCACACGTCAAAGTGTCCTTGGACAAGACATCGAACCACAAATTGCTCCCGATGGTTGGCCAGCACCTTCCATGGTAGCCTGCTGTCATTGGTGTGTGTGTATATGTGTGTGTGTGTATACAGGTGAAAGAGTGGCAAAAGGTGTAAAGTTATTTAGATAAATGTTGTCCCTCTACCATGATTGTATGATAGCATACTGTACTTGCCCAATAAACTCCTCTGAATGTTCTTACAATCCTTAAATATGTTTGTTTCAGGTTTTGTGGTTAGGCAGGTGGTTTTGTTTGCATATTTAATTCTGAGAATGCAAAAGTCAAAATAGCTGAAAACTGCACCTCATCTCCACAATTAGACGTTTCCTTTCATAAGCTTACTAGCACCCAGTCCAATCCAATCTATTATAATGTAGCCGTAAATGTAAAAGCAACAAACTTACATTTAGTTCACGTCAAAGCCATGGACCTCCACTGTCACTGTAAACTGCACATGCCATGTGAGAGTAAAAAACTCTAGAAACTAAACTGATATCAAGTAAAGACCAAGACCAGACCAGTGCGAGTCCCCCACTGCATGACACAGCTACAGTGAAGTGTGGAACATACAAACCATATGCACTCCTCAAATTGATCTGAAAGATCCACATTCCCATAAAAACATCCACAGAAATCCAATGAAGATTCTCAGTCTTTGCTTTTATTGGCATATATACTGTATATATTGATGTATGTGTAAGTGTACTGTGAGAAACATCTTGATAAACTAAGTCAATTGTCCTTTGTTTTGTACGAGCCAACAAATACACACAAACTCTAAGGAGCTGAAATCAGCTTAACCACCTTTATTAGCCTGTTTGCTTTCCTATGTCATCAAATACCGCCTCTTTGTCAGTGATTTCGGCATCAGACACCCACACAAAAAGACACCTTTTTTTCGATGGTAACAAATAAATAGGGTCCTGAAAATTTCTATAGAGCGGGCAGGAGGGGAGGTTGATGGGTTCAACAAACCCCAGACTTTCACGTGGTAAGCAAAAATTTGGGTTCCTGGGTAAATGTTGAACCAAACCATTGTGTTTTTTTCTAAACCCAACCATGGGCGTTTGTTGTATCAGGAAATAAATGTAAATTCGAGGTATCTTACATGTTCTAAGTTTATTTTGAATAAGACTGTGCATATCTTACGAGCAGATACTGCACATGTCCTGTGTCCTGTCCAGTGTATTTTGAGAAGATACAATCCATGTAACAAGCGTAAATTGACATGGCACTCCAGTACGTCAACAAGAGACGCAGGAGGATACCTAGCGCGTCATAGATAGACTTTAAAGTCCACTAACAAAACAACAAGTCTTTATTCAGCGTTCCTTTTTGCACAGGCAATTTCATATCCCTGCAGTTGTGGTCTTGACCGCTCATAAAATAACATTTGGAGTCCTCTTTATCTGAGACCAAGACAAGATCTAGCAAAAATGTGGTCGAGTCCGAGACAAGAAGAGACCTTCAGGAAGTGGTGTGGAGACCAAGACCGGTCTCAAGTTCTACAACACTGAGTAACGGTGAACAAAAGGAGCAGACCTCCCTGGAAGTGTCTTCGACTGGCCTTTGTGAAGAGGTAATACACAATATAGCCAAGAACACTCTTCTAAGTTTAAAAACAAGTCTAAAATGACTATAAAACATTGAATATCCATAAAAGCACCAACACAAATATGTATGATCTAACAAATAAGCTGATTTGAAAAAAAAAAATACAAAGAAGAAAAAGTAAAAGGAGAATTATTTGACACTCAGTTGCTCAAACGTTCCATCAAAGTGTCTGATCCTTCTCATCAGCAGCTTCTACAAATTGTTTTGACCCCAATCCACCACCTTTGTTTACCCCTGGCTACTGATAATTGAAACTTAACACGAAGCATGTCCAGAAACTCTTCTGCCTAATGAGAAATGAATGTAGAAAGATTATTTTGGAGTCAAGGTACGAGAGGGACTAAGCACTGATATATTGAGCTGTGGCTGTTTTTTAAGTCGTACCCCACTGTAGTAAAATTGGAGCCATGACCTATATTTCAAACAATTTAGCTGTGAGATTAAGTATTGGTGTACTTCAAAGGAAGTGAAGAATGCGTGGCCTCGGCGCCTTGAGCAATGCGCACCCGTCCACCTCAAAGTTTGTGGCTAACTGGCTCACACGTTTCTATGGGAACAGTAAAGATGGCAGGCAGATGGGTTTATTTTAACCCCAAGAAATCCATTCCGTGCTGCCACTGCTATATCCTCAGCTGATAGGTCAGATTATCCGGTTTGTGCGATCATTGCTTCTCACTGATCCTCATTTTCAATTTGTCCTTCAGACTTCTGCTCTCACGCTCTCACTCCGCCTGATACCTCATTTGCTTTCCTTCTGTCTAATCTCAGTCACTTCCTGTACCCCTCTTTGTTCCTCTCTCCTCCACTTTCTCCAGCCACGTCTCCCTGCCTCCTTCCATATCGGACGACACGATTGTGATTTGAGTTTGGGCTCTAATAGGGGCATTCATTTGATGTGAAAATAAACTGAATCAAGGCTGGCGGAGAAGGGAGAGCAACAGGGAGAGGGGCTAGGAACGAGTGGGTGGTTTAACTGTGAGTGGCTGGTGTTTGTGTTTGTGTGTGTGTGTGTGTGTGTGTGTGTGTGTGTGTGTGTGTGTGTGTGTGTGTGTGGGTGTGTGTGTGTGTGTGTGCGTATGCATGTGTGCAGGAGAGTGACTAAAAGCAACCAATAGAGATAGCAGTGTGTCGTGAAGCTCCAGCATGGAGCTCAGTCAGATCCAGGGATACTGTCACATCCTATCCTCCTCAACACTGGTCTCTGTGCTCTGTGGGCCGGCAAGGTCTATAAGACATCACAGAGATGTAGATATAAATACTACACCGTCCCAGCTACACCTTCCTCTAATGTCCTGAGGCAGCCGCAGCTTCAATCTACCCTATTGATCTTAAAGGCTCATTAGCAGGGGTCTGACTATTGTTTTAAGCTAACAACATCAACAATAGGAAGGTTGTGACTCACATTAATGGTTTACTGGAATATTAATGGTGACGTACAAGACTGGACTTTAAAGCACGATTTAAAAAAAAACATGAATACTATGCTGCACAAACAACACACCAATTTTTGTTTTTGTTGATTAGATGGATTATAATTTGATTTATGAATTTCATATTCCATTTAGAAATTGCCATTTTAAGATATTCATTTGTCCAATTTCCTTTTTTGTGTTTTTTTTTTCGTTTGAACATTTAATTATGGCTTAATCGCCCCTGCCAGGAAAAAAATGGATTATTTTCCTTTTTAAAGGATGAGGCTGAAGTCGTTTTTGTCAACAAATTCCATTAAAAGTTTGTGTTAACATTTTTTTTTTTACCATGTTCAAACAAAAGTTCAGTTATCTTGTTTGTAGGGCTGGCATGATGTCAGATTTTCAAAACATGATTATAGTGGCGAAAAGAGGTCACGATAATGATATTGTAGCGATATCTATAGAAAGAAAAAGCATTTACACTTACAGGACAGTAAAAAGGTAACCAGAGGGCTCTGGGGGAGGAGACAAAGCGAGAAAAGAAAGAAACAGAAGTGATTCAAAAAGTGCTGGATTATTTCATGATATTATGATGTGTGCTTTATTAACATAATATCAGCATTTCATTTTTAAATATCATGGTCATGGTGATCATCAATACTGGTACATCACAACATCTCTAATTGTCAGTAACTTCAATTGCCGGGAACTTCTGTTGGCTTTTGTTCATTCATTTATTCATTCATTCATTCATTTCCCCTAAACACTTATCGTGTTAGGGGTCGCAAGTGTGCTGACAGCTATCCCAGGTGACCCTGGACAGGTCACCAGACTATCACAGGGCTGACACATAGAGACAAACAACAATCACGCTCACATTCACACCTACGGACAATTTAGAGTCACCAATTAACCTGCATGTCTTTGGACTGTGGGAGGAAGCTGGAGTACCCAGAGAAAACCCACACTGACACGGGCAGAACATGCAAACTCTGCACAGAAGGGCCTCCCCACCTCGGGGTTCAAACCCCCCACCCTTGGTTGCGTCAGTGCTAACCGCTGCACGACTGTGCCGCTGTTGGATTTGGTTTGGTTGTGGGTAAAGTTATTCTCCATACAGATCAGGGTTCATAGAGCAAGTAGGGAAGCTCAACAGGAGCCAAACAAGAAACCCGCCAAAATGTGGCAAGCATGTAATGAAGGACACTAAAATTCGTGTGTGTACGCAGGGTTTTTAAACATAGGTAAACCCACTGAAAATAGGTGATAGACTCCTTTCCCATTGCCGGTAGACCACAGCTATGTACACGGCTCTGTAGTGGATGAGTATGCTTTACTGAGTGTGGGTTTCTTTCGATGATGGAACGATGGTTGGAAACGAACAATAGTTGTGGTGGCACGTTATTGCATCTCATCGTTCACCTGGGTGTTGTGTTGCCATCAATGCCGATTGGAGCCGGAGGTGAAAAATACCCATGACTCCTGCAGAGTCATTTGACCCTGGTGTGAATTCTGATTAAAACCTTTCCCACTGTATTAAAAAGCCAGATGTCAGCGACTGTTAGCACGTTGTTTGTGCAGTGGGAAAGGGGCTTTACTCACAATGGACTCACTTCTATAGTAAATTAAATAGTGAAAATAAACTGCTCCCCATTTTTCTGGAGACCCGTGGAGCTCCCACAAGGACCACTTGGGGTCTCTGAATCTCTGGTTGAGAACCACTGATCCAAGTGATTGCATAGAGTGATTTGTCGGCTGTGAGAAAATGAAAACTAATCTTTATGGGGGATGAGTTAATTTTGTACGGCTCTGTTCTAAACTTAACAAAACGGGGCGAGTCACTCCAGGTCAGCTTCCTCAACACGACATGAGTTTGTTTAGACAGTATGCATCCATTTGCAAATGACAGCCAGTGGGTTGCTTTTTGTTTACACTGTGTTTGTGTCGTGCTCAGATTGATCTTGTCACATGTAAATCAATGTCAATTTTAAGTTTTCTCTCAACAGGATGAGAGAATCTGTATGTGCAGTAAACGTGGTGGAATTTGAGCTGCGGCGTTCCTAAGACCGGACACGTGTTAATTAACCATTTTTAAAGGGACATTGCACATTTATCATGTGTCATTCAAGTGTCAGAGAGCTGAAAATCTGAGACTCACAGGCTATAAACTGTACACATGCTGAATACAGCTGTCACTCACATCAACACGAAGCTGCCGGGCATTGAGACAGAAAAAAACTGTAGATACATTCTGCTGTTTGTGCTGTTCTTCCACCCCCCTCACTCTCTGTCTGACACACACACACACCGTACAACACACAAGAACTCATGCATGTCCTCTCCTTCCACTCATTCAGAAAAGCATACACTGCTGCCCCTCTCTGGGCAACAGCTTGAACTGCACCTTATTTAAAAGCAACACAATTTAATGATGGTGATTTTATAATCTGCTGCTACTTAGTCTTTTGTATGTCAAGACCTTATTGTATCCTTAGAGCATATGGTTTACTTTCCCCTCTGTGGAGTCATAATCCTTTCGACAAAATTTCAATTCTGAAAATGAAATGGGAAATCTATCATCATTTGGCATTTTGAAGTGGTTTCATTCAATTTCATCACAGTGCCCAAGGGCATGTGGGTGTCTCCGATGGAACTAGCTGACATAAAAGTCTGACTGAAGCCTTTTCATGTTGTTTTTATTGTTATTTCATTGTGTTTCACATTCATCTTAAAGGAGTACAACACTTAAATGACAGAAATACATCCTTGTTAAGACTGCAACATTTTGCTGTTGAGTGATGTCTGTCGTTGCAGAGGTGTAACTACAGTTGCTACACAGAGGTCATGTCCTCTGTGTTTTTCTCCTGGGAATATGAACCTGAAGTGCAGTTTATATTTTAGAATTCAAAGCTACGCAGTCAGCTTTTAAATAGGTAGATTTCAACATCTTTTAGACTCAATGTCCTAACAGGTCCAGTGTGTAGGGTTTAGGGGGAGATACTGGCAGAAATGGAATTGATATAATTACTACTTTCATTAGTTTATAATCACCTGAAAATACAAATTGTCGTGTTTTTGTTACCTTAAAATGAACCGTTTATATCTACACAGGAATCAGGTCCTCTTCTAGAGAATCCACCATGTTGTTTCTACCAACCTAGTCTCACTCCAAGTTCATCAAATTCTGGCGATTGGGCAGTGACCTGTGGCATCAGACATTAATGAATAAAGCCCTCCTTTAATGTCAGCATGATACGCAGCCCATCACCACGTCAGGGGGAAACGCGGCGGGACAAGAGCGAAAGTTAAAACAGCAAAAGTCTGATTAGTGCTGGTGGGATTGGTGGTGGATGGGTCCAACAAACACCAACTTTAACCCAGGAGAGTGGTGTTCGCGTCCCGTAAGATTATAGAACCCAACCCATCCACGTGCTTTTGTTGCCTAAACCTGACTGCATCTTTTTTTGTTGCCTAACCCTAACTATGTGTTTTTGTTGCCTAAATGTAACCATATCCTTTGTTGCCTAAACCCAACCACATGCTTTTGTTGCCTAAACCTAATCAGGTGTTTTTGTTGCCTGAACCCAACCACGTGTTTTTGTTGCCTAAATCTAACCACGTGCTTCTGTTGCGTAAACATAACCACATGCTTTTGTTGCCTAAACCTTACCATGGGTTTGTTGCCTAAACCCAACCACGTGTTTTTGTTGCTTAAACCTAACCACGTCCTTTTGTTGCGTAAACCTAACCACACGCTTTCGTTGCCTAAACCTAACCATGTGTTTTTGGTGCCTAAACCTAACCATGGGTTTGTTGCCTAAACCCAACCACTAGTTTTTGTTGCCTAAACCTAACCATGTCCTTCTGTTGCCTTAACCTAGCCACGTCTATTTGGGAGTTCACTATTTTCACATAAGAAATTTAATTTTTTCATAATTTAAAGGTCTCTTTAAAATGATTAGGGTGAGGAGGGGTTGCTCACACTTATGACCACATACATCGACATACTACCTTTGGTTGTCAAAAAAATTCTCCATTGACTTTTGATTTGACACGCTACACAGACACTTGTCTCCTGAGTGAAAGTCGGGTGCTTGTTTGACCCATCCACCTCACCACCCTCCCACACTGAGCCTAAATTGACTTTCTTGCTCTTTTTGCTATGTCGCTTGACTTCCTTCTTTGCTCACAATATAATTACTAGGGTCACTAAAAGTCAAAACTTGTGGTTGTGTTTTTAAGGACAGTCTCAAATGTATGTAGAATTACACAAAAAAAACAAAGTTTAAAAATAAATGTCGTGCAGCAATGATATGCATGTTTTTCATTTTTTTCCATCTCCTTGTTAATCATCTCATGACGCCTCAGATTTATCTCGTGACCCCTCGTGGGGACCTGACCCTGAGGTTGCCAGTGCTCTAGTGTCTCATACAGTATCTGTTTTGGAATCTGAAACAGCACACAGACACTGTGCACAGACTTTGAACAGGCCGCTATCAAGCTTTTGCAAACTTTCCCTTGCATTCCTGCCAACTGCTAAATCTGCACTGATAAGAGTATTAATACTGCCAATCATGTAATGCCTTGAACTCATGTTATACAATTATCTTTCAATTATCTGTCTTCCTCATGTGACTGTAGAACTGTTACTACTGTACACATGGAGCTTTCTTATTATTGCCCAAATTACTGAAATGTTATTGAAATGTTATTGAAAATGATTACATAACTGCAATGGATGGTAAAATAAAACCACCAGGCATGGGAGAGTTGAGAGACCTTCAGCAGACTAATGGGATCAGTCTTGTGCACTCTCAGCTTTTTTATTTTTTTTCATTTGTTGTTTTTTACACTGAAAAACAGCACTATGAGCATTTTGGTAGCACTTGCTGTGAAGACCACATATTGAGCATAGCGTTAGTTCGGGCAGGACACGATGTCAAGCTCAGCTCACATCCCAGCTACATCAGCTGATCTCAAACAGCCCAATCAACTGATGGAGCAGCTGACTGATGAAGGGAGTCAGCTGATAGATCACATGATTCCTTTCTATGCAACCAATCAGTGAATCTCATTCAGGGCGCCCTATTTAAACTGCTCTGGCCTGCCTACTGTTGCTGCTTCCTCTGCAAGCTGTTTTGCAGCCAGCCTCCACCCCAGCTCCTCCTTTTCATGCTGTGTCTGACTTATCAATGTCATTTCTGTTTGTCATTGATGCTGCTCTGTTCTGTTCCTGGGGGGTCTTTGCTGCTGCTCTCCCTGCTTTAGGCTTTCCATGTAGGCCCATGTAGGCGCATTCAAGTAGCTGTTAGCTTACAAGTATGCTAACCTTGGTCGGGATGGGGACACTGGTTAGCTAGCTAGCAAGCTATAGCATACTCACTTTATTTTGAGGACTGCAACAATTTGCGTCCCCTTTTTTTTCCCTTGTTGAAGCTAACAATCTTGAAAATAAAGACCCTGCAAGATCCCCAGTTTTGCATAACCTTACACTGTGACTAATCACTCTGCGACTCATGACACACTGTCTTCAGGTGTGAGATGTCTGACTTAAGTCTTCTAAGTCTTTTCAAAGTATTCTACTTGAATCTTTTAAATACATGAAAAGGCAATACACTTTATTTAGTACCAACAATGTAACCTTGTGATGAAACATACATCATGACAGACACATCAATATGTACTTCACTTTCTTAACACATACAATGATAACTTAAGATACTGCATGGACTATTATAACATTCTATGAGGCCTTACTGCAGTTGATTGTTGAAGTGTGTATAGGTGAGTATAGGTATTTAGAATGCATCATAAGCACCATCAGCCAACCTCTAGTTTATAACTAGTCAAGAGCATCCATAAGACACTTATAATTCATTATCATCATCCCCGGGACACTTACAAATATTCATCATTATCATTTATCAATTCATCATTTAACAGGAAATGCTTCAAAACCATCAAATGGTCTCGCACAGTAAAAAAGAATTGTTTACAGCAGGGATACTTGCTATGCCATGGGGCAAGTACTTTATATTGATGCTACAAAGTAGAGAACTAACTAGCTTAGCACAGGCATAATGTCCTGAAATCCACCTACTGTAGCCACTGAATCTGAACAAAAGCTCCTTTATCCCAGCTATTTATTAGAGATCCTCGGATAAATGAACTCTTCCCCCCTCATTTGGAGCTCAGGCGCCTCAGCTCTATCCAGCCATTGATTAGAAATGTGTTCAATAATTCAAATAATAGCATTGGAGAAGAGCATGCAATCCGTCATCAGTCATGTCATTTTGGTGTTAGGCAATGACCCTTGCAGGCATGCCAGCTAAATCATCCTATGACATTATGGATGGGGTCATTTGTAACTGTGTCATGCTATGATTACTACTTTGTTACAATGGATCCTTCTGACCTCAATGTGATTCAGTCAGTAAAGAGCTTTCTCATTATAAGCATAAACCTGAATGAATTCTCATAAGGGTGCCTGGCAGCAGGGTGATGAGAGGTCAGGAGGTTTTTTAAGTTAAATGTGAGTAGTTTTGTTCTGGAAACTCTTCAGAAAAAGTTCAATTTTACAGTTGCATTAACGGAGTAAGCTTATGTTACGCAGTGAAAACAGTTACATAATGTCTTTCGTGGCTCTGAGGGAGCCTCATCAAGCCTGATGATGTCATAGTGGTGTCATTAGGGTTGCTACTTAAACTGGACTTCAAGTTTTTAGCAGAAAGTTGTCACAAACTGTGGGTGGGGGGTTTGAAAGATGTGGGTGTTAGCAAAGCAACTGTGAGGGGGGGCAATGAAAATTATTGTCCAGTTGCATTATGGGAAATGTAAAATCTAGTGTGTTTGGCGTTTGACCCAAAGACTGTATATAAAGATGGACTGATTGACAGCTCCCAAAAATTGAAGCTAAAACATCTCCCTCTGGTGGCTGGCTGCAGTATAGGTCTTAAACCCCACTCCCTCCATTTTAGGAGATGGGACATGAGCCAAACTAAAACCTCAAAGTTCATGTCGAATATATTTTTCCCAAAGATGGTTTCTGTCATTTTATGTAGTTCTTATCACACTAATGTGTTCAAGTTTATTTTATTGGTGAGTGGTTTTAATTAGTTATTTGATGCTCTAAAAAGGAGGTTTAACATTACGATTGATAGCTTTGTGTGTCAGTTGTTGTGCTAACAATTAATAGCGCTGCTTGCAATCAGGTCAGACTTGTATATGGGCAAGAACTCAATACTCAGCTCTACTTCATAACCACTACTGCACAGACACTTGGTGCTGCTCAGGGTGCTTTCAGACCTAGAGTTGTCTTACTTTGGTCCGAATCAGGGACTTATTTGGTTACAAAGTTGCATAATTGCCTAGAGTTGGTTCGTGTTCTCACGGCAACATTTACAAGTGGACCAGATCAAATCCCTTGCATGACAAGGCTGCTCTTGATTGGTCAGAATTTCCATGTGGGAAAAATCCAGGAAGTAAACAAAATGTTGAAGAAGAGTAAACTTGCGAGATAAATGCAACACTGTCTAATGTCACAATGGAGGGACAACTACACCGGCTGATTTTAGTGCTGCTCATCATGGACTATATTGCTGTCATTGTTTATTTTAGGTAAACCATACATTTTGAAAATAAGGTGCGGCTCCAACTAGAAAGCAATGGATTGATGCACTTGATGTGCTGAATGCATCAAAACAGGCGCACATTAATAATCCTCCAAGACTGTAACATACTCATGCTTGTTAAACCCAAACAATGCGTAATGCGACTGCGGTACGTTCGGATTAAGGTCGGAACACATTCTCACCACAAACAAACCAGGCCAGGATTTATTTGTAACCAGACCAAGACCACCTCTTTAAGAAAGTCTTCGTCCTGTTGTTTTGGTGTGTACTCGAGCGCCATTACTGTGTGCACACCTGCCCAAACAAACCGCACTTAAAGGCAAATGAACTTGAGTTTGCTTGAACTGGACCAAACAGGGCAGGTGTGAAAGCACCCCTTTAAAGTCAAGGATGCTTCCTTGGTAGGACAGGTCCTTCCAAGTTGGGTCCTACAGAGGCTAGACAACATTCCTTCCTACCATTCAGAGAACACAGATTGGAACAGGCTAGCAAGTCCCCAGGTGTGCGTCACTGAAGAGACCCCACCTTCAATTCCAACAAATTCTGAACAAAGAATTGTGGGTACTTCATGCTCGCTGAGGATATACATATACATCCTTGAAAATTCTCTAGAGGAGGGACACAGTTCTCGGTAGAATTCTAAGAATCCTTGACACTGTAACAGTACCTCAGCAGGATTTGATAATGTAGCCGCCTTGAAATTCAGCTGTTTAAGGATCGGTCCTTGACTTTTAAAAGCACCATCTGCTTCTAACTTCACCAGTGCAAGATGGCAGTGGGTGTATTCGCTGTATTTTGGCTTCATGTTTTCACAGTGGGAGTAAGTGGATATGCAGCACCCATCTTTATATACAGTCATTGGTTTGACTCAGTCTATGAACTAAATGTCAGGACACCTGCAGCATTAGTTTCACTCATTTTATTTTAAAGCAACATATTTTTATATTAACACTAAATCAAATGACTGTAATGTGAAGGGGTGACTTGCACTGCCAAGAACAGGATGAACACCCAACAACTCTGTCAGTCAACATAGATTTTGGCCTCTTTTGGCTAACTGTTTTGGCTGTGCAGCTGAGCGTTATCTTTGTAGTTGGGACTCACAGATCTTATCAACTTCCACAGATAAGAATATTAGCTGTTCTCCCGCTAACATGTTCAGACAAACAAAATGCAAAGTACGTGTCTAGCAGAAATAGCAGAAAGATGCAGGTAAAGACTATTCTGACCTGTTTTTTTTTTTGTTTTTGTTTTTTTCACAGTCCAGTGAATATAGGTATTAGATCATTCGTGTCAGGGAGAACTTTAATGGGATAATAATGCTGCTGGATGTTACAGTAAGCTGGCATTTTTGCTCACAGATCAGCCATAGCAACTTTATATAAGTCAATAGTTGTAATATTGCGGAACATGTTAACATAAATGAAAGAATTTGTTTCACACAGACTGTCAGACTTGCACACAAAAATTAAAACAAGTAAACAGATGATTTCCCAAACATACAGTAATAAACTTCAGGAGATCTAGTGAGGGGTCATACGAGGGAAAAACTGCAGTAAATGAAGGACTTACTTTGTTATGTTGTTTGTAAATGTAATAAATATCTAAGAGTTTGTTATTAATCCTTGTTCTACACTGCTAAGTGAAAGGGTTCTGGCATTTCATTACCAGCTAATAGCTAGAATATGTATTGTCTCATATTTTTCCATTCATCATACACTCTTGAAAAATGTAATCAAAAACAGACCATGTTTAGCATTTTAAATATGCTCTTATTTCCTCTAGAATTATTAGTGGCTATTAAGAGACAAAAACAGTGACAAAAGTCTCACTAAAAGGGTCATAAAATAGTTTTGTATGGGAATGTGTTCATGTAGAGTCTTATATTCTCTTAAAAAATGTGTTGTCTTGAAAAGCATGCATGACTGACTCCAGTGCAGTAGCACCATTCATCTCAATTTCACCCAATTAATAATTAATAATGTGTCGTGTTTATTCTGTTTTAGAGAGCTTTCCATGTAATTCCCACATACTATCATACAGATGCAGCCACTTCAAAATTTGTAGTGGCTGCATCTGTAGCTTAGGTTTTTATAGCATTTAATATGTCAAATGAAATAATATTTATACAGTTATTTTTCGTATTAAATGTTCTTGGGTAACAACATTGGTGCAGAGTTGTTGATATATAGAGTCCATTACATCATCATGCAGCTATTTCCTCAATACGAACCATGTATTTTTATGTCTTAGTTTTTTGTAATTATGATGACTATAAGGATGAAATAATTCTAAAATCTTAACACCAAGGTCACTACTCTCTGAGACCTCTCACACAGTATTTAGAAACCATTGCAGTGACCATCACCATTAGAAATTGGAAGGATGAACAGTAAATAAAGACCACAAAGGAATGTGAATTTAACTTTAACTTTTTGAATAAACTGGATCAGGTGCTGGTTTGATTAAGTCTGGGGTTTCCTTTTTTCCAGTTTGATCCAGATGCCCTTCTCTGGACGCAGGATCAACTCTCCTACTGGCCGCAGGTCTTCACGTTTTTGACAAGCTTCAACGTTAAACTTGCGCAGAATGGACGCCAAGATCACCTTTTCTTCCATAAGTGCGAAGCGTTGACCTGAGGAGGATAACAGTTAAACAGATAGCAGTAACTCTGAAAGGCTCACTGAGGAAAGTATGCATGGAGACAGGTATGGTAAACTACACATCAGACCCGTCCTGTTCTTACCGATACAGTTGCGGAGACCTGCGGAGAAAGGGAGGTAGGCATAAGGAGGCCTTCCCACTGAGTTCTCAGGCAGGAAGCGTTCAGGCCTGAACTCCTCAGGCTCAGGGAAGTATCGTGTGTCACGGTGGAGAGCATAGGTAATGATGACGGCAGTGGAATCTTTGGGAATCTTGAAACCATCTACAGGTACAAAAGGAACTTACTGTAGGACAAAAAATGGCAAAACATGTTTTTCTTCACATAAGATCATTATGAATTTACTGCCTCAGCTGAAGCCAATAGGAATCAATGCAGAAATAAGAGCTCAGTTCAACGATAAATCTGTGTTATTGTTGTAGTTTTAACATAATTCCTAATGCTTACCACACACTAGAAGACTTTGAAAAGACTTTTAAAACATTACAATCTGATGCCCTCTCACATCTAACGTCAACATGAACATTTAGTCACAGACCATAAGATCTTACAAAGACTGGGGGTCTTTCAGGTTCACTATTTGCAAGACTACAAACAGATTCCTTTTGAGATTATTTCCTATCATGCTGCTGGTGGAAAATATCACACCCTTACTCCTGAACTCCCTTTAAGAAATATAACATATTCTGTAACGTGTCCTTACGTGTCAGATTAATCACAGAATTCTAAAGGCACAAGATTGAAAGGTGTCATATGACGACAGTGTTCTTGTCAGTTCGGCATCAATATAATCTATAAACATAAAATTGAGCACAGCATTAGTTCAGGCAGGACACGATGTCAAGCTCAGCTCACATCCCAGCTACATCAGCTGATCTCAAACAGCCCCAATCAACTGATGGAGCAGCTGATGAAGGGAGTCAGCTGATAGATCACATGATTCCTTTCTATGCAACCAATTGGCGAATCTCATTCAGAGCGCCCTATTTAAACTGCTCTGGCCTGCCTACTGTTGCTGCTTCCTCTGCAAGCTGCTTTGCAACCTGCCTCCACCCCAGCTCCTCCTTTTCATGTTGTGTCTGACTTATCAGTGTCATTTCTGTTTGTCATTGATGCTGCTCTGTTCTGTTCTGTTCTTGAGGAGTCTTTGCTGCTGCTCTCCCTGCTTTAGGCATTCCATGTAGGCGCATGGAAGGGCAGAGAGGTGTGCTCTCTCTGCCTTAAGGCTTTCCACGCAGGTGCTTGGAAGAGGCTTTCTGCATAGGCCAAGGAAAGGCAGAGAGACCCCAGAACAGAGCCATACTGCAATGGAAATAAAGTTTTCTTTTACTAAAGTGTTCATGTATGAACTGTATTTAAACATGTGAACAAACTTTACATTTCAGACTTTGACACCTCATCTCGGATTCAGCCTCTGTGCTATTTTAGTGAGAGGGGACAGTGGGAGTGAGAGGCATATTGTTTCAAAAATTGAGTTTTTTTCCCTAAAAGAAGTGCTGGTTGGTGGATCAGATAAACGCCGAATTAAACAACTTTTGTTTACTCCACAACTCCACCAGTTTCTCCTTCTTTTCCAGTAAAAGAGAACCAAGACTTGTTACGTCCTCTTCATATTTACTATCTCGGTTTGTTCATTCAGGCTGTTCTCATGCACTGTTTGCACATTTTCCAACAAAAAGTAAAACGCCAAAACACCCGAGCGGTCCAGTTAGGATGTAGGCTGGAGTGGTGGATGGGTCACAAAACACAGGACTTTCCCTGGGAGACTGGTGTTGAGAACCGTGTGAACTTTGAGTGAACTTTGGGTCATTTTAGTTTCTTTTACTAAACCTAACCACGGTAAATTTACTTGCCTAAATCTAACATCCATAACTTTAAATTTCATAATTTTACTCTAAGGACTTGACGTCATTCATGGGTACCAATTCGGTGGATATTATATGAACTGTTGTATGGAGATCTGTTGAAATCGTTTTGGAGAGAGCAAGTGCATCTTTTGGTTGTTGACAATGTTCATGTCATTAAACTATTTGCATGGGCCAAGACTGAAAACTTAGATCATATTAAACATGTTTAATTTTATCAGAACATCAAGACAAGAAAAAGACTGACTTTAGACAGCATGAACTGAGTTTTATGACCAGTTTCTCTACCAAACTCTCGTGATTTTATTCCAGCAGTAATGCCATATTTCAGGTGTCTTAGCTTCATCAATTCTTCCATAATTCTAATGGCTATATTTTACACCCACACCAGCTTTAATCAAAGACTACCAATTTCTCTTTGCTTTCTATTACCAGACATACCATGATCATCCATCGTGAAGCACCATTCATTCTTTTACTACACAAGCTGACTATTCGCCACATGCTGCGATCCATAGGGGCCTTGTGTTATAAATTTGATGGAACCGTAAAAACTGTGGAGGAGACAGCTGCAATAACAACACACAATAAATGTCATGTGACAAAGAAACCTATTTTTCAAATGAAAATGACAGAGGAAGCCTGGCCTCCCCTGGCTTCTCATAAAAAATACCACTGCCTTGGGGGATTTGCACTCAGCAAATGAATGTTTCATTCTTGTGTCATCACTCATCTGTAACTCACTGATATGGCAGTCTTCACCGATGTTGCGGGCAAAGAAAGGCACAGAGGGAAACAGTCGCAGGGACTCCTTGATCACGCACTCAAGGTATTTGAGCTTCTTCAGGTCGTCTGTGTTAACAGGCCGGTCAGATTCACCTTTACACATTAAACAGGAAACACTGATAAACTTTTCCACACAAAATGCAGATAAACAGAGTGTGAACTACTTCTCAGGTCAGACAGTTGTTATAAAAACTGTGCTGCAGTTTCCTGCTGTTGCACTCTCCTACCTTTATATACTTGACATATTACCTACATTTCCCACCCTTTATACAGCTAGCATTGTATCATTTAGGTGACACACCCATGAATGTGCAGTGTTTAAGATAAAGAGTCAAGAGTCTTTACTGCAGTCATTTCTGTTGGTGTTATTAGCAAACAGAAACCCTACCTGAGTCAACAATTATTATCTGAACAAATTGATTATAAACCTACAAGGTAATGTGATTAATACATCTAAATTGAAAAAAAAGGTTGAGTATCACAAAATGAAAGCTTCTATGCTTGAGGACAAGTTTAGATGGTGCACACCTAGCATGTGTTATCACAAGGCCATCTAACTCACGTCATGGAAACAATGCATGGAGGCCATGGTGAATCCACACAGCAGTGAATATAATTTAATTATTCTTTATGTATTTTGGCAAGGATTTTCACAGCTATTATTTCTGTGTAAGCTCCCCTCGACTTGTAAAGAACAAATGAATCTGAGCATAGATGAGTCAAAAGGCCTTTCGGGTAGGAAAACAAATGATGTCAGGAAAGCGAGAAGGCGTGCGGTGACAGGGGAGAGGGCATGTTGCTGTTACCGAACACCTCCTGAAGCTCTTGTTGAACTTTGCGATGCACCTCAGGGTGGGAGCCCAGCAGATGTATGGCCCAGTTCATAGCGGCTGCTGTAGTATCATGTCCCTGTATAATGAGGGCAGTTAAATACAGACAAACACATTACTTACAGTTTAAAAGCTACATTAATTGATTTCTTTTCATCTCCTTTTTGGCCACTTGGGGGCAGAGGGAAAATGCAACAAACTAAACAATGACATATAAAGCTGTCATATTTTAAATACAACTTCAATTCCAAAAAAAGTTGGGATGTTGCGTAAAACATCAACAATTGAACCAACCATTGAAAATGTGTGGCGCATTATGAAGCACAAAGTGCAGCAATGGAGACCCCGGATTGTTTAGCAACTAAAGTTGTATATCAAGCAAGATTAAGAGAAAAAATTCACTCTCAAAACTTCGACAGTTGTGTCCTTAGTTTCCAAATGCTTTCTGAGTGTTGTTGAAAGAAAAGGTGGTGTTACACAGTGGTAAACATGCTCCTGTCCCAACTTTTTTGGAACTGTTGCAGACATCACATTCAGACTGAGTGTATATTTATAAAACAATTATAAAGTTCATGAGTTTGAACATTAAATATCTTGTCTTTGGACTGTATTAAATAGAATAAAGGGTCAAAAGGAATTTGCAAATTATTGCATTCTGTTTCTATTTATGTTTTAAACAAGTGTCCCAACTTTTTTGGAACAGGGGTTATAGTTAGCAAATGTTCCCCTGTTTCTGACAAACTAACAAATCAGTCTAAGTCACTCACCGTTTAGTTCTATTTTTGGTCTCCACCAACTCTTCGAAGGAAATATCCGACTCCTTAGCTGCTAAATGCTCCACTTTGTTATGGTAAAAATATTAAATAGTGAAGCTTTAAGCATCTCTTTTACTCATGCAATGTGAGTTTTAGGGCTGTAGTCAACCAAAGAAAGTCTTTGTCAGCTTAATTCTACCTACTCTTCAACCATTCGATTGGTGGATGGGAGAAAAAAAAGAAATCTGCACATTATTGTATCTCTAGAAATAAATAGAAAGAAAGAAAGAAATGAATAAAATGTGAGTTATATTTGTAAGCACCAACCCTAAACATAAAAGTGTCCACTTCCTCCTGGATGTCCTGATGACTCATCCCATTGCCATCTTCATCTGTGGTCTTCAAGAGCATGTCCAGAAATGCTCGTCTTTTCTTTGGGCCCACGTCAGAGTCGCTGTCTGATTCAGTATAGGAAATGTTCTCCACTCTTTCACATATCACCTGAAACAAAATGAAGGTCAAGGTTAAGGCTGAATGTTTATCTTTTCTCTTCTTTTCAAACCACTGGCTCTATCACTCACTTTGTATGTAAAGGAGTGCAGGACCTTGAGTGTCTTGTCATGTTCCCGGCCCGCACCAAAAAAGTAGTACACAAAATCAGGCCAAAACCAAGGTGTCCTCTGTCTGCGGCTGATAATGTCACTCATCCTAAAGACAAAAAGTTAGGAAGAGGGCAAAATAACTGATCAGATAATTATTCACTTATTATTGTCTTTATTTGGGTGATAGAAAAGGAAATTTAAAGAACTCACTTGTACACACTCTTCACATACTCCGAATCAGAATTACTCTGGGCATAGATTTTCTTTCCCATTGCAGTTTCTGAAAAGACATTATTTGTTGGACACCTTTCTTATTGCATACAGATAAGTCAGCATCTGTTATGTACAGTCATGGAAAAAAATATTAGACCACCTTTGTTTTCTTCAATTTCTTGTTCATTTTAATGCCTGGTACCACTAAAGATACATTTGTTTGAACAAATATAATGATAACAACAAAAATAGCTCATAAGAGTTTAATTTAAGAGCTGATATCTAGCCATTTTCCATGGTTTTCTTGATAATAACCAAAATCACTTAAGTTCTTACATCAATAGCTATGGCATTGTACTGCCAAAAACAGTGCTTTTCTGTCTGTTAGTCACATGATACACACAGGAGTTAGTACCTGATTGCATAACCATTGTTTTTGATGACTGCAGCCATGCGTCTTGGCATGCTCTCCACCAGCTTCTGACACTGTTCTGCGGTCACAGCAGCCCATTCCTGTTGCAAAAATTCAAACAAATTTGCTTTGTTTTTGGGCTTGTGGTTCTCCATTTTGAGTTTGATGATGTTCCACAGGTTTTTCAATTGGATTTAGATCTGGTGATTGAGCAGGCCAAGGCATGGTTCGAATGTTCTGGTTCTCTATCCAGGCTTTAACTGACCTTGCCGTGTGGCAAGGGGCATTGTCTTGTTAGAAAATCCAGTCATTCGAGGCAGGAAAGAGTTTATCACATTGGCGTAGCCACGGGTGTGCCAGGGTGTGCCAGTGCCACCCACATAGCCAGCTGGCACACCCAAAAAAAACTGAATGCATTTTTATATACGTATAGCTTTTCCTAACATGTTTGACTCACCAGTCGATCAATTTGTAAAAACTGCCACCAGGCGATGCGTTGCGACACCTGCATGGCCATGTTAACTCGATCAATCAATAAAAAATTATAATCAGGCAAAGGGGGTTGTGACACCTGCACCTGGCAACCAACCTAATGACCTGACTGTGACCCCCCGCCCAGCGAGCACTGCAGGAGCGATAAAAGTGTTAGTAGCTAGAGCGCTGCTAGCAATGAAACAGAGTTCATTGACAAATTATTTTAAAAAACCAAGACTTGACCTCCAGGAGTTAAGTTCTACAACCGAGGAGGATGTTTCCTCTCCATCGACAAGCAGGCCCACGGCAGCGGCTCCTCCAGCTCCGACACAGGCTGCAGCTAACGGCAACATGGCAGACGTTTCCATGGAAACCACCGACCTCTCTGAGGTGGACGAGCCTCCATGCCAGCCAAAACTTCAAGCTTTCCCCTGCACAGAGGCTGTCAGTGGAAAGAGGAGGAATTTTTCCGCTAAATGGTATGCCCGCTACAGTTGGTTGGAGTACAGCATTAAAATGGATGCGGTTTTTTGCAAGTCTTGTCGCCACTTCAGCACAGATATTAAGGAGGACAGATTCGGAAAAACAGGAATGAGAGACTGGGGACATCTAGGTCAGTTTTGTGTGAAACATGAAAAAAGTAAAGCTCACTCTTCTGCTGTGGCCCGGCATAAAGGTTACATAGAGATACAGCGAGCTGGAAACAGTGATATCCTACATCAGGTCACAAAGGATAAAGAAGAGCGTTTCACTGACCTTATTGAAAGAAACCGGGCACACGTAAAAGTTGTTATTGATATTTTGCTGTTTTGTGCAAAACAGGGCATTGCACTGCGTGGTCATAAGGAGGATACAGAAAGCCTGAATAGAGGAAATTTTCTCGAGTTATTCAGATTGATTTGCGATTATGACCCTGACATAAAAAAGCGCTTTGATGAGCTTCCAAACAACGCAAAAATGATGAGCCCTGACATTCAGAATGATATCCTTGAAACTGCAGCATCTCTACTCCTCCGAAAAATTAAAGCAGAGCTGCATGCACAGACAGACACATACTATGCCATTTTAGCTGACGAGTATAAGGATCTCTCAAAGAAAGAACTTGTTGCTGTCTGCTTAAGGTATGTGTATAACGGTAACCTGAGAGGGAGAGCCGTCGGTTTTGTCGCGACAGATGACATGACATCATCTGGCATCACACAAAAGATTTTGGAAGTACTGAAACCCCTGCAACTGGATCCTGCATTGTGTGTCGGTTTCAGTTTTGATGGAGCAGCAGTTATGTCCGGTGAGAAAGCTGGGGTGCAGGTGCATCTCAAAAAAACTTTTCCCCATGCAGTGTATGTACACTGCCACTCCCACCGTCTTAATCTGGTGCTTTCAACAGCTTCCAAAGTGTCTCCTACTGTGGCCACATTTTTTGATGTTTTGAATTCACTGCATCATTCCATGACCGGAGCCAACAGACATGCACGATTTCTACAAATCCAAGAAGAACTTCACCCCAACGCACCCCGTCTGGAGCTTGTGCGCTCCACGGATATTAGATGGAGTTCAAAATCCGAGTCTGTGAGTCGAGTTTTAACATTGTATGATGTCATATTAGAAACACTGAGTGAGTTTGCGGAGGGATCAGGTCAGACCAAAATAGATGCAGAGTCTCTCCTGCAACAACTACAGACCAAAAGATTCATTTTTCTTCTTGTTGCTTTTTCTAAACTGTTTGGTGCAAGTGATTTTGTGACAAAAAGCCTACAGTCCCCATCTGTGTCAGTGACTGACTGTATCCACATGATTGAGGGCCTCAAAGAAACTTTTGCTGCTTTCAGGAGTAACTTAGACGGGGAATTTGAGAGAATAGTCAGTCTAACTGATGACATCATGAAGAAAAATGATGTACAGAACTGGGATGTAGCAGGCGTATGCAACAGAAAGCTGCCTGCCAAGTTTGCTGACTCGCATGTGGTCTCTACAGTGGGCAGGTCTGCACCCATCAGGAGTGATTCTGATTTGAAGTCCTTGTGGATTATGATCCTTGACAGACAGCTGATCGAACTGAACAACCGCTTTCAGAGTGACTCTTATGGAATAATGAAAGCTTCTGCATCCCTGCTGCCTACATCAGATGTGTTTTGCCAACTGGACTTATTGCATGCACCGAGCAGGCATTATGGACTTGCTTTGGAGGACTGTGAAGTGAATGTATTTAAGAAACTGATCAAAAGGAAAGTGGACGGGGGACATCAGTTCCCATCCATCATTGAAGTCCTAGACTCTTGTGACAGAGACGTTTTCCCCAAGATGAACAGTTTGCTTCGCATTCTCATTTCACTGCCTGTTACAAGTTGCTCTGTGGAGCGCCTTTTTTCAGTTGTGAACAGGATTAAAACCAGCAGCAGAGCTACAATGCTCACTGAGAGACTTAATAGCATCTCATTGCTCATGTTTGAAAAAGAGCTTGCAGACAAACTGGACTCTGACGAAATAATAAACCTGTTCAAGGCCAAGCCACGCCGCCTTGCCTTGTGAAGCTGCAATCCGATGGTGGGAAGTTCAGATGCTTAAATAATATGTAGATGTGATAGTGCGAGTAAGAAATAAATAGGATAAGAAACAGGTTTACTTATAAATATTGCAGGAAATTCATTTGAAAATTGTTAACTCACGTAAATCGTGTTAAAAACATGTTTAAAGGTTGAAAAGTTATTATGATGTATTTCATGTATTTGAGAATGTGTTTGATTATACAAGTTAATGCCAGCCAGTGATTTTGAATGTTCTGCATTTATTAGTTTTGCCTGCAGGCCTGTAGGGCCGCTCTGCTTTATGAAACTGGCAACATTTTCCCCCTTCAGAGGGGCATTACATGCACACAGTAAAAAACAAATGTTCTATTTGTTGAGAATAAATTTGGCACACCCAGTGTTTGCTGGTGCACACCCAGTGTCTTTTTTCTGGCTACGCCACTGGTTTATCAGCTGATGGAAGAAGACTGTTTTCAAGAGCAGCCCTGTACGTGACCTGGTTCATTCACCCTTCACACAATTGCATTTGCCCTGTTCTACCCACACTGAAACAACCCCAGATAATCACCAATCCACCCCCATGTTTTACTGTAGGGGCAAGACAGTCTGGTTTGTAGGCTTTTCCAGGCTTCCTCCTAACCAGTAAGTTGGCTGGAGCGGGCATCAACTCAAAATTGGATTCATCACTGAAGAGAACCTTAGCCCAATCATCAACAGTCCAATCCTTGTGATCCCTAGCAAAGCGTAAGCGGGCCTTCCTCTGCCTTTCGTTGATGACGGGCTTCTTCCGTGCCCTGTGTGACTTCAGACCAGCTTCAAGAAGTCGGTTTCGGACTGTCCTTGCTGAACAAGTCACATTTCTCGACAGTGCCCACTCATTTTTAAGGTCCCTGGAGGTCTGACGACGATTCTTGACACAGGAACGGATGAGTGCACAGTCCTCTCGTGGGGTAGAAAGACGTTTCCTGCCTCGACCAGCTAGCAATTTGGTAGTACCATGTTCGGCTTGCTTTTTCTTGGTGTAATGAACGGCTGTCTTGGAGATCTTCAGTTTTTTGGCTACCTGTCTCTCACTCATGCCAATTTCCAGCAGTGCCAAGATGGCTGCCTTTGTGGCTTCACGTAATTCTTTTGTTTTAGGCATTATGTGAGAGCTGACAACTTCGGAGTTGTGCTACGACTTGAATGCAAGCTTGAAACCACTCTAGGCCTTTGCAAATTGAAGGCATGAAATGGCCTCTTATATACCCTGGGAATACAATTAAGCTTAAACATGTCAAATAGGACATAAAGTGTTATGGAATCAGCTGCATTTTTTGTTGTATTCATTGTATTCTTTAGGTAATATACCTTTAGTGGTACCAGGCATTAAAATGAACAAGAAATTGAAGAAAACAAGGGTGGTCTAATATTTTTTTCCATGACTGTATGTTAGGTTCATCCATACATGCACACATTCACACTCCCGTATACTCACCACAGATAATGTCCAGGGCGCACAGCGTTATATAATTGAAGCAGTTAAACGGACCTTTCCCCGCCTGCTTCTCCAGCTTCTCCAACATGATCTCTGACTGCTCGTTCATCACTTCCAAGAAGTCGGCCAGGATGGAGAAGTGGAAGGTGGGTGTCAGCATCTTGCGCCGCTGACGCCATTTACTCCCAGTGCTGATCAAAAGAATAAGACATCGAAGAGGGTTAGAGGGTAAAGGTGTGGTCAGACCAAAGGTGAAGTAAATTTTCACCTTGCATACTTCCACAAATACGGCAGCTGGAGTCTGGTTTGGAGTATTTCGCAACCTGCTAATATTTGCCCTTAACAGCCAATGGGAGTGCTCCTCAACAGTTGTGCTAACTAGCCAGGGAAAGCAGCTAATGCTAACATAAGTGCTAACTTGGTTCATAGTAAAGTAAAGTAAACTTTTTTGTTCCTTCTGTGTGGTCTACAGTACTGACATGGAGTCGCAGAGTTTCGGGTGACCACAGACGATGAGACGAGACAGCGACAACATTTCTAATTCTCTGTAACGTCAAGACATTCTCAAGGCTGATAGGCTTTTGCAACATAGCATTACTACATTTCAACTCAGCAGGTGCATGTATTTGTGTCATTTGGCATGAATTTGCCTCTGTTTTTTCTCCTTTCATGAGGGTAACCACATCCAAACAAAGCAAATGTGGGACAAAGAGTATGTTTTTGTGGGGCAATGTGGGATATGTTACCAATGCTGAAAGGTAGTCTAAAATGTTGATATTATGTCTAAAATTTGGCATTCGCTCGGGGTAAAATTAAAATACATCTGTGGCGATTTTGCAAAAAAATGCTAAGAGTCTTCTTCCACCTGTTTTATTCAGTTATACATAGTTTCGCACGCTTGTTGTAGCTGCATTTCCTTTCTTTTGCAGTAGTTTCCATCATATTCTGCCTAACTCTGCATAGTTTATGACTTTGTTGGAGTCGAAATTCTCCACATTAGGTAGCGTAGCAAAGACATCAAATGCCACCCTGTGGTAACAGACTTCCCTGCTTTCTTCACAGCCACTGAATAGAACCCAGATCTTTGAAGGGTGTCTGTCCTGTAGTGGTTTGACCCTTGAAAACTAGAGTCAGTCAAATTTTGGGGCATCATTTCAGTATGTGGGATGCGGAACAAGGGTTTAAAATGCTATGCAGCTGGTCATCCTAGCTTCCATTGTTGTCAAGGCGATGGAGAAGCAAGGCACAAAGAACGGCAGCCCCAATACCAAGGTTGTCATTGCCGACTGTGGTGAACAAAAATAGTGCAACAAAGCTGTCAGTCCAGCTTGTTCCCCTGCCAGGGCTAGAAAATAAGGCCAACACAGAAGTGATTAAAAAACTGCAGTTCTTTGAATGGCCACTTGAGGCCGGCACCAGAAGCCAGTCAATCCCCATATGCCTTTACAGCAGAAATAAACATGTTCACAGCCAAGTAAAAAAAAAAAGAAAGAAAATTAAATTAAAAAAAACTGTTTTGGTCTCCATAGCTAATTTCATTTCAACATTTTCATTTTAATGCAATTTAAATTTATAAAAGCACAAAGTTATGCATCATTAGAGGTGCAGCTGCTTTTAGTGACAGACTGTCTGCGAGGCATCACCACAGTCTTGAGTCAGCTACACCCTCTCATTTAAATATGCTCACTTCTGGCTCCAAAAATCTAACATGGTGACAGCCAAAATAATATACTCTAGGCCTCAAAACAGTAGCCCACACACCAATGGCTGCCTCCATTACTTTATATAGTCTAGGTTTCAAACCCACAGTTGCCTGAGTTTATGCTTCGATTAGGGTTCACTTTCTCTTTATTAATGCAGATTCTCAATGTTTTCATCTTTTTCTGAGCATCACTGGCAGACTTTTAATATAAAGCAGATGAGAGCAACAGGTAAATACCTGGTAAGAAGGCCAGTCCCAAGCCAAGGGTGGAGGAAATCGTATGACATGCTTTTCCCCATATGAACAGCATTAGTCACAACTGTCTAAAAATCACAATAAATAGAAAAAAAAGTTAGAAAAAATAAACAAACAGGAAAGTAGATCTCTGGAATGGTGAGCAGCAACACTTATTTAGCAGTTACAGAGACAGCAAGTTGTTTCAAATGCATGAAACACTTCAGTGTTTTGGTGTTATAGTTTATATCTGTACACTTTGACTGTAATTGCTTTACACATCATCATGAATCAAAATGAAACATCTTACTCCTGTTCATGTTACTGAGAAGACTTGTTGCATTAAAGGCATATTTCCAAGATAATTTACATATGTCACACTGAGTGTGGTGTTTTCAGTTAGTGTACCTCAACAGTTTCAGCATGATACAGAACCACAAATGGGACAGGTCCAACCCAGAGTTTAAAGAGCGGGGCATCACGGAACTCCCGAGTTAAATCCTCAATCTGACGAAAGAAATCTGAAACAAATACAAAAATGTATATAAACAGTAATGAAGCATTAAGTAGGCATTAACATAATTACTGCATGAGTCTATGTGGCCTCCTGCAGCACCATGTTGGTCGCTTCCTTACCTCCTGCATTGGTTTTGAACTGCAGTGCATTTCCAATAAAGGGATACGTCCCTTCTGCCTGCGGAACAGGCTTCAGCATAAACCATTTGCGCAGGTAATTGCTGAGCAGCTTGTAGGTGATGTAAGTCAGAGCTGCTATGAAGATGCTGATTCCAAGTAAAGGTGTCGAGTAACTGCCGAGTAAAACGGCCATCTTTCTGCTGTGTGTGTGTGCACAGCTTGTGTGTTTAAACAACAGCAGCAGACTGTCCTCCTGTGACTGAACTATTATATAGGGACTTTTGCCCCTCTGTTACCTGGGGACAACCCACAGACAGCGCACTGGGTTGAAGGTTGGGGCATTGTATAGTTCGCTAAAAAAGACAACAGGAGATTCACTGGACGTGGGTAAACATGAATTCTAGGATGTGAAAAAGAAAACAATAGATGAAGCAGGTAAAAGCTGGCACATATTATTATAGTATGCTAATTATTTACCTTGTGAAATTTGACTTGGCCCAACCGTGGCCTCTGGTAATTGTCAACATTGTGTTATGTAAGGTCTGACCTGATTGGTTAATAAGTAACAGCCTTATCTCAGTGCCAGTTATGCTTTATGAGTAAAAATGCTCCAAGAAGATGAATGTATATAATGAAACAACTTAATCTTTACCCTAAATCTCTTTTAGCTGAGACATACTGATTTAAATTCAACATTTTTTAATGAGACAAGAACATTTTATCTATTCTACAGTTAAGTTTTGCCATTTAGAAGTATTAGTTTATATGTTTGTAAATAATTTATGAGAGTAACTGTTTACTATTTATACATTCATGTGTGTGTTTTTGTCATTCTTACACATGGTAGGTATTGGGCAAGCTGTTTCCAGTATTTCTAGTACATTGTGAACTGGTCAATAAGATAATAAATAAAAGTGTCAGCTTCCCTCCCTGATGACTTTGTTCCTGGCTTTGTGGAGAAGACTTTAAGAAATCATTAAGACCTTCACGTTGGGACGTTGCTCAAAGCGTAATTGAACATTTAACTGAACTTTTTTGTGGGACTCATAATTTCAGTATTTCTAAAATCTTGACAAAATACTTAGAGTTTTGCTCTGACCTTGATCTTTCCTTTATCTATCTTTATCTATCTATCCCGACATTGCAAGGAGACCAGGAATTGGAAGATATCTGTATTGTAAATTTGAAGGTTTGCACAGTTTTGTCAATACAATTATTATTTATTTATTAAAAATTTATATAACTTTTATAATTTATAACTTTATACTGTGACTATATTATTGAATGTGTAGCCTTTTGTTTTGAATGTAGCCTACTTTTGGAGGTAACTTATTTTTGAGTACCTGAAGGTGAACAATTCAATTCAATTCAATACAACTTTATTTATCCTGAAAGAAATTCTTGTGTCAAATTAACGCTAAGTCGTTAACCACAATTTTAAAACCCATAACAACCAGACAAACAGTGGGTTCCCCTGGTCATGGTCACTTATTTGGCCCAGTTTTAGAAACAATACAGTATTAAATATCTGGCAAAATATAAAAGAGAAGAAGTGTTTTCAAGGAGCAAAAGCAAAACCAGTGCCTCATACAGTAACAACAGGAGTAAGATGAGCACAACACCACCTAAATAAAGAATTCTGGTGTTATTTCCGTGTCACACATACTTCATAACACCCCTGCTGAAGTCAGTGCCAACTTGGGTAAAACCAGCTACAGAGTCTGGACATGACACTGAGTCAGTTTGAAGCCTTAAGGAGGAAACAGAAAACACATACTTCACACAACAACAAGTTTCTCACTAATATTTACACACTAAGAAAAAAACACAACTGTAGGCTGTGTATTAATAACTGTGGATTGTGTAATGTGTATTAAACTAATTTGTCAATCAGCTATATGTCAGTCATTATCATTAAGAAACTCAGTATTAACACTGTTCTTCTTTGTATGGCCAGATCAGTGATGGTGTAGTTTCTCTCTATGACCACTAGATGTTATGATGACACAATATTTGGTCAGATTTTGAGAGATTCATTCTGTGTTCTTAAAGAAAAATAAGCCTTTCTTCCCCAAAAGTGGAAGAGTGCATCGATGGAATACTAAGAAATCTATATAAAAATAGACAGATAACTGCAACGGGACTTTTTCAGCTAACTTATACATTTAAGTCATGCTTTACCATCACATTACAAGACTGATATACTATATAATATAATTTGGGTTAATTTAGAATATTTTACAAGCCAAAACTAGAGCAAACACTTTATGAAGAAATTACATCATTAAAACTGCACTTGAAATATTTTATTTTAAATCCTAGATTTTTTACACTGTACATTGCATATACAGTAAATGACTGTTTGTATAACACATCGGAGAACATTAACACTGCTGTACACAGATGTGTTACAAATAACATCTACACAAAAAAACACAAAGAAGAAACATAATTATCATGTCATTAAATGTGCACCATTCCCTCGTTACCATTTCAGAATCAGTGTGCAGGCCTGCGTTTGCTGTGTCATAATAAACAGTTTAATATTCAAGTTGAAATACTTCAAGAACTTTACCACTAGAAAGATGAACTTTTCATAAAACTGGGCTGTCTATGCAGTAGAAAGACACAACTCCTTCTGATATTGGTGCTACGTGAACAGAGAAAATAGAGGGAAATGACTGTGGTATTCACTTTTGCTCCAGAGGTAGAAAACCTACAACCACCAGAATGCACTGCATTACACCAATAAATGCTCCCACTGGTGGGTGACATGGTCAACTGGTGGTTTTTCTACAGGAAACAATATAGCGGCCGGCTGGTAACAAACCACCTTGAATTACAGGAGGTGTATGGTTTCTGAAGATGTTTTCAGGCGAGAAACAGGCAATACAGTAACAGAATCTTGTTTTTTTTATTCAACCAACACTACTTACATACTTTTTGATCAGAGTTTGGTCTGCATAAAGCCCAGTCAAGACCAAAGATTCATGACGAGACCAGTTGAAACATGCAACAACTTGCAATAAGCATACTGCAACGTTCTAAAAAACTGCCGGTTTAGACCCATGCAACTACATGAGATGGTGTATCATCTCTATGCAACAACTCTCTGTACTTCTGTTCTGTTTCCAGCTTTTCAGGCTTGTATTGTGGCTGAATGTAATTTGTAGCTTCTTAAAATATGAATGAGGATAGTGATAGTGAGATACTGGCTACAGTTGCATTTGCAGTGGTGATGAAACAAAACCAGCATCAGATGGACTGTATTCATAATCAATATGCCACAATAATATCAGCAGCGCCAGTTAATCACTCAATGAGAATGTGTGTGTGAGGGAGCATAAGCACATACAGCGAGGAGCACTAACTCACCATCCGACACCAGCACACGTGAGGATGGAAACAGAGGGCTCAATGGGAACGAAGCACGTGCCGCAGCAAGCAAACACGCCGTCTGCAGCGTGACCGCAGATTTCACTGGCGGACTTCACTACAAGCTGATTGGTTGCAGAAACAGGTGACGTGCTTTACATTCTAAAACCAGCCACTGACAGCTGACCAGCTGAGTTGCAGGTGAGACCATCAGCCAGCTTGAGTCGGGCTCAGATCGGCCAGTTCACACCGCTGCAACGATCTTAAACGGTTTTGTCTCGTTGCGAATCATTGGTCTGAACTGAGCTTTAGAGAGTTAGACACAGGGGCAGTTCTTCTATACTCTTTGTGTCCGTGGTACAAACGAAAATGCAGAAGTAAAATCTGTAGTTGGAGTAACAGCCCTGGAGCCAGTGCAGATCTGAGCAGGGAGATCTGGGCGCTGATTAGATGGAGGGGAGTTTACCACAGTTCATTTACACATACTACTCCTGTTGTTATGATACAAAGCTGGTTGAAAATATGCAAAATATCCTTTTAAGCACAATATTTACACAGAGAGCAAATGAACTGAACATACATTATTATTATTACATGGGAAATTTCCCAGTCCTACCAATAGAACGCATTCACTCCTTTAAACGATTAGTCATGCCAAGTGCTATGAGGAGCTTCTGGCGAAAGGCTGGCACCCTCTCCTTCTGCACAGGCCAGTCCAGGACGCAGCATGGACGCAACATGCCCCGGCGGAGGAAGAGTGATTGAGATAACTTGTAGTCATGTACGTCCTGCAGGAAGACCAGAACCACAGAGTCCCTGCTGGCTTCAATGACCTGGTGAAGTGCATGATGGGCTTTAAATCTGGATAAGGAAAGAGATAAGGGTAGGAGGGCAGAGAGGGAAACTGTCAGAACTCACTTTATCACAAATATAAAACAAAAATTCCTCTATAACCCAGACAAAATATACCACACAACACAAATAAACACACTTTAATGACATATTTTTACTGAACCTGATGTATAATCTGTAATGACGTATGAATCTAGCAGTGTATGTTTGATTTACCGTCTACACCAGGGATCTCTGAGAAGCGTTTCGGTGACCACAAACAAGATTTTTCTGGACCTTCTCATATTTTCCACGATGGATTCAAGCTGTGACATGCCAGGGACCCCATCTCGATCCTCCAAACAAAACTTGCAATTGTTATTCTCTAAGGGCACCATCCTTCTCTGCACCCAGCTGCCATCTTCCTCTGCATGTATGACGTAAGCATCGTACTCAAACTCCCTGCCTTCTTCAACCGTGGCGTCGCTATATCCTAATGTGCGATTGATCAGTATGTTCCAATAAAACTGGACCCTCCAGCCGTGGAAGCGCACCATAAGCGCAGTGACAATCAGCATGATGACAACAGTGCTGCTCAGTATGTAAAGAGCCTGAAATGGGGTCATATCTTTGCAAGAGAGGGTGTCAAACTTCATGATGGAGTGGCTGAAGTAAGCCAGTGGAGTGTTGCACCGATACTGGTCCCTGAGGCCTGGCACACTGGTCATATTTGTGCTATTCAACCATGTCACAAACCACAACATGCTCTCACACGTGCAGTCAAATGGATTTTTGTCCATGACAAGCAGGCTGAGGTTGCTCATAGGTGTTTTGAACACTTCGGGCCTCACAGCTGTGATCAGATTCTTCTGTAAATTTAAAACCTGCAAAGACTTAAGATCATCGAAAATTGAGTTCTGAAGACTATTAAAGAGGTTGGAGGCCAGGCTGAGGTTACGGAGGTCAGTCAACCCTTTCAGAGCCTCTGCTGGGATCTCATCCAGCCCGTTACTTTCCATATCTAAGGTTATCAACCTTGGTGTGTTTTTAAGGAACAACACTGGCCCACCTAGGTTGGCACTCTTCCACAAACGGGCTAAGTTATTGTGTTGGAGCTTCAGCACCTTCAGGTTCACGAGCCCCTCGAACGTATTCTCTCTGATGTTAGCAATGTTGTTGTTACTGAGATCCAGGTGGGTGAGGTTCACAAGGTGATGGAATGGAGAGGGATCACAGTTCATGGCTTCTGCGATAAGACTTTTTCCCAAAGTCAGGACTCTGAGATTGGGCACATTAACAAACGAGTAAGAGCTCAGATTGACTGTCTGGTGGTTATTGGACATGTAAATCTGTTCAACTTGGTCCAGGCCTTCGAACTCTTTGCCAGTGAGATTCTGCTTGATAAAGTTGCGATCCAGCAGAAGAGTGGTGAGGTTTCCCAAAACAGAGAAGCTTCGAGGATCGATCTTTCCTATAGCTGTTCCTGTGAGATTCAGCTTCCTGAGAGGCGACCCTGCCAGTGAGATGAACGTCTTGTTGGTGATGTTTCTGAGCGATGTATAACTAGACCAGCTCATATCAAGTTCTTTAAGACTTGTTAAGCCTGTGAATGTGTGCTCTCTGATTTCACGGACTGAAGTTCTCTGTAAAATCAAACTCTCCAGGGCACTTAATGGTTGGAAGGAGAAATCATCGATATTCGGGATGGGGTGACTGCCCACTAGAGCGTTCGTCAGTTGGAGTTTTTTCAAGCTTTTGAGTCCCTGAAATGTGTCCTTGGTTAGGTGCTTGATGTTGTTGTCTACCAAAATTAGAGTCTGAAGTCTGGACAGCCACCGAAATGAGCCATCTTCAATGCTGCTCATGGTGTTACGGGACAGCTCCAGAAAGGTTAGATTTGTTTTCTGTAGCCCTGTAAAGGTTGCGTTTGTGAGCTTGACCAGATTCATCTTCCGGAGAAAAAGAGCATCAATGGCTGTCTGTGACAGCTCTGAGCAGAGCGTAGAAATAACCTGTGTGTCCATATTGCTTTTATCCATGATTAAAGTGTGCAGGCCTGAAATGGGCTGAAAGCAACCAGGCTCCAGCTGCAACAAAACATGACAAAGAGATTGTGCAGTGAGACAAAAAGGGAAACAAAACAGATAACTGAAAGCATAGTACTACAATAACTACTTTCTAAAACTAGTTACAATTTTGTCAACACAATTTCATTTCCCATTTCTAGGTAAGTTTCTTACCATTTGTAGAGACACATCTGACATGTTGAGGAATCGTAGGGAGGATGAATGGTTAAGAAACATAAAGTCATCTCTCTTTAGAGTAGTAAAGTCATTGCATGCCAGATTGAGGCTCTCGAGGTTGGGCAGCTGGGGCTGAGAGCCAAGCTTGGCTGACTTCAGTTTGTTCGAGGAAACATCAAGAACTCTCAGGCTCTGTGAGTGTGGACAGGAGAATAAAAAATACTATTTACTTCATTGTCTCATTTCTGTCATCATCACCATTATTGCACCTGAGCTCATGAGGCTTTTAATCAGTTTTCCAACTCATCAATGTATCTGACATCTGTACCTGTAGTGCAGAGAAAGGCTCTCCTTGTAGCTTTAGTTTATTGCTAGTCATAATCAGCCTTGTTAGATTAGTGCAATGGCTCAGGTCCTCCTTCTTCAGCACATACACTTCATTGTGTCCTATATTCAGGGTCTTCAGCAGAGGCAGTGTCTGGCACACACCCTGGTCAAGGCTGCTGATACTGTTGTGACTGATGTTGAGGAGGAGGAGGCCTGGGTATGGGGTTAGTGACACAGGGGGAAACTTTGTCAGTCTGTTGTGAGACATATCAAGGCTGGTGATGTTCCTGGGGAGGTCTTGAGGGACTGCGCTAAGGCTGAGGTGGCTGCAGTCAGCTTTGCCATTTTCCACTTTGCAGGAAGTCTTCTTCAGGGAAGTGACACAATTGTGCGGCCCCGTCATACAGTAACATACGATGATCACTGCTGAGAGGAGAAGGGAATGGGGGGCACGCATCGTTTCAAAAACCTTTAAAAAAAAGAGACAGAATAAAATTTGCATAAGCCTTATAAATATTTTGTGCAACAACTTATGAGGAAGCACCACAAGAACAACACTGACATTGTGTCATAGTATTAAGTTAACATGGCAAACATGTTAGCAAGCTGTTACCTGTTTACACATCCAGCAGACACAGAGCAACATCAGAAAATATTGGTGTCAAGCAGCTCCTGAGAAAAATGTCTGGCTGTTTAGCTGCTATATGCTGCACTACACTCGCCGGCCACTTCACTTGTTCAACTGCTCATTAACACAAACAGCTAATCAGCCAATCAGGTGGCAGTAACTCAGTGCATTTAGATATGTAGACGTGGTCAAGACGACCTGCTGAAGTTCAAACTGAGCATCAGAATGTGGAAGAAAGGTGATTTAAGTGACTTTGAACGTGGCATGGTTGTTGATGTCAGACAGGCTGGTCTGAGTATTTCAGAGGCTGCTGATCTACTGGGATTTTCACGCACAACCATCTCTAGGGTTTACAGAGGATGGTCCCAAAAAAGAGGGAAATATCCAGTGAGCAGCATTCTCTGAGGGAAAATGCCTTGTTGATGCCAGAGGTCAGAGGAGAATGGCCAGACTGGTTCAAGATGATAGAAAGGCAACAGTTACTGAAATAACCACTGGTTACAACCAAGGTCTGCAGAAGACCATCTCTGAACCAAAAACCCTTGAAGCAGATGGGCTACAGCAGCAGAAGACCACACTGTGTTCAACACCTGTCAGCTAACAACAGGAAACTGAGGCTACAATTCACACAGGCTCACCAAAACTGGACAACAGAAGATTTGAAAAACATTGCCTGGTCTGATGAGTCTGGATTTCTGCTGTGACATTCAGATGGTAGGGTCAGAATTTGGTGTGAACAACATGAATGTCAATATGGACCAAAATCTCTAAGGAATGTTTTCAGCAACTTGTTGACTCTAAAGCATGAAGAATTAAGGCAGTTCTGAAGGCAAAAGGGGTCCAACCTGGTACTAGCAAAGTGTACCTAATAAAGTGGCCGGTGAGTGTATGTTCATTAACTAGTTGCTGGCTTTATCTGCCTGATGTTGAACAGCAGGTTTATCAGAGCGTTTTGCTTAGAACAACTGCCTGCCTCTGCTGAGAGTGAATCAAAACAGTAAAGTTTTGGGCCATAAAACCAAAACAATGAGCTAAAAGACTGCTAAAACACTTTCTAGAGGTGAGGGGAACTGAGTTGGGTTGGGTGGAAATTTTCTATGGATTCAGCACTATGAGCAAAATCTTTTACCAGTCATTTTATCAATTGTTAATTTAAAATATTTGTAGCAGGGGGACACTAGGACGCGGGTGAAATTTAACCAATCAAGGCGAGAGCACCTGAGCTGTTAAGAGGCTCATGGAGCACAGGTGTGTGAGCCTCATCCACAGGTCTGTGAGCACTCCTGTGCATATGCTTGCCTGGGTGCTAACAGTCCAAGGAAAATGGCAGAGGAAAGGCAAAGTGCTGATTGCCGTTTATTTTATATTTTATGTTAATTGTAAATTATCTGTATTTTAGTAAACTGAACTTATTGACGTATGGGTTTATCTTTTAGTGCTGCAGCTGGTGTTGACCTCTGGACGTACAGGAGCAGCTGGTGCAGTGGGAGTTCACCTGTTGAGGTGTGGTGATATAATTCATGGTTTGGTGTGTCACTGGTGTTGGCGGCACAGTGATGCAGTGGTTGGCATTGTTGCCTCACAGCAAGAGGGTTTCTAAATTGTATATATATATTTTTTTCTCCCCATGTCAGCG
The DNA here is from genome assembly GCA_019142605.1 of Cephalopholis sonnerati. NCBI lineage: Eukaryota > Metazoa > Chordata > Actinopteri > Perciformes > Serranidae > Cephalopholis > Cephalopholis sonnerati. Next base: position 24,240,214 of record JAGQAX010000003.1, on the reverse strand, counting down.
TGGGTTTTCTTGGGGTACTCCGGCTTCCTCCCACAGTCCAAAGACATGCAGGTGACCCTAAATTACCCATAGGTGTGAATGTGAGCATGAACAGTTGTCTGTCTATGTGTCAGCCCTGTGATAGTCTGGTGACCTGTCCCTCATTAGTGAGGGGAAAGGTTAATTCTGCTTTATTTCTGACATCACAACATGTCAAAGAAATGTAAAAGCTACCTATAGAAACTTATCTTTCGAAGCATAGAACACAATCACAGCACACTCATATGAGCGTTACAAGCCTTGTATGAATCATAGCAATCATAGTGTGCCCTCAACACTCCACACACACTCAGCCTGGCTAATATTTAGGATATAATACCAGCAGAGATCTTACCAGATTTGGCCTTTGCATGTTATCTGTTGCATTCAGACTTCAGACTTGGAAACGAGGGCATTCACCTCCAGCACAAGTGTCCAGTATGTTCTTCAGGAGCTCCGACAACAGCCTTAGTGTCAGCTTATCACACACACACTGCAGCCACAAGGCAAGAAAACAAGGAAATGAGACATTGGAGAGTCCGGTTTCACTTCCACAACTTTGTCCCGAGCCACTGGATAATTTAACTGTTTCACACAGGAGGATAAACACGAGTATTGTGATGCTTGAATGAAACTCACTCTAACTTCCTACAGAGCAGACAGGATACACTGACATTAAGTAGGCCTTCTTCCGAGTATTAAACATTCACAGTGTCTGATGTAATACGGCTCGGGACATCTGTACTGGTTTGGTAAGGTGTGGTGTAAACAGGCAGAGCCGTGCGGGCACAAAATAGGACGGATACGTAGCTGAAAAGTCAACACTGCATCATTACCGTAATGTATGTGTGTGTGTGTGTGTGTGTTAAATAAGTTGATGGCGGGTTGGGATGAACACCGTAATTATACGAGTAGACGTGCAACACTAAATGTGGAGGCGCAAAGCTGGCTGTAGTGTTGCTGTGAAGAGTGTTATTTATCAGCTATAAAGCCCCTGATGCGTTTGAAATAACATGTGAATTTATTAATGTGACGCATACCTGTTAATACAGTGTGTGTGTGTGCTGTCTTATTGGCTGGTATTGTTTTTAGGCATTTTTAAACTCTTCAAGAGATGACTTCTGGTAACAGACCAGACTGTGCGCCACACCTAACTTCTTTTGTGTGTATGATTTCTATGTTTAACAAGAATAAACCTGTCTTCAATACATGATGTGTCACTCTTTTGTAAAAGACAGGAGGGCCCAGTGTTGCTCTGAAATGCCGGGCACTCAAGTCTACTTAAAGGTTATATGTTAAATAGGCCGGGAGCCAGGTCCAGGCCTCATGATGTTTCCTGCAACTTTTTGTCATTATCTCCTGTTAGCCTACAAGTTGATAACAAGCACCCCCAACCTGGGGCCATTTGGTCTCAGGGGGCCCTTTTTTGGGACGTTTCTTGTGAAATTATGTAAATGCAAATAGGGCACTACTATGGCAAAAATAGTTATGCAAAACATTTGGCAAGGTGTATCCTGATACAAAGGGGAACAAAGCAAAATAAGATTCTGGGGCTTGTTGTTATTTTATTTTATCAAAATATCACACACAACATCCCCAAAAATACAAAAAGAATACTGTCAGTTTGACAAAGTCTCAATCAAAAGGTTGACCTTTGTATCTCGGAAATTACACTTGCTTTGGCCTAAGCTGTGTCACTATACCTCAAATCAGAGAAAACAGAATATCCAGTCACTAGCCTTCCAGAGAGTCTACTCGCCAGCAAGAGAGAGAGTTCAGTTTTTGGAAGTGGGGTTGTTCTTGACAAAGCCACCAGACTCCATTGACAAAAACAATAATTTAAGCTTGCTGAACACAGGAGCTGCTGGTCTGCTGCTGCTTCGATAAGTTAGTTAGTTTGTGTTATTGTGTGACTTTGGTGAACCTGAACGAACCCTTTTAACCGCCAGTGTCACACAATAGCACAAACAAACTAACTGAACAAGGCAGCAGTAGACCTGCAGCTATTGTGTTCAGTGATGTCAAATGACTGTTTTCTCAATGGAGTCTGGCTTTGAAGAGAGCAACTGAACGGCTTCATTTCCCATTTAAGATCACTTCCATTCTCCAAACTGGGCACATGCCTACTGACATCTACTGTATGTAATATACAGTCTATGGATAAGTACAGGAACTATCCCTTTAAAGATTCCCACATATTATTTTAGACAGAATTCAACAGCATAAATGAATCTGTCTATAAACTGGACAAAAAAATATTCAGCTCTGTGTCTGCAATGACGCACATTATTTGTTTAAGGTTGCTATAATTCACCGCTCAACAGCTGCCTTATTCAGGATCAGACAGGTACAACTGTGTTATCACTTTTGTGCTATCCAAAGATCACCCTATAAGGTGACACTGACATATAATGCACTCACTTATTAAAGTCACATAGGGAGCTGCATATGAGCACCAAACCATCCAAATCTAGACCTCCTATATAGCTCAGTATCTTCTATCAGATGGAAGTGAGTGATTCTCTTACCTGTGGCATGTGTTTCCTTCTATATGCAAAGGTAAAGGAATACAGGGCCGTAGAATCCACAAATGGTGTAGACACAGAAAGCAACTGCACTTACTGAGGATTTGCAATGTGCCACTGCCAACACAGTCTCAAAGACACTTTAAAAGTTCTAAGGCAGGGTAGGTGTTACTCACTCACTTACTCCTTCAGCCATCCTCTAAGTCGAGGAGACAGAACTCTTTCTCGTCATCTGATGATGGTTTATTCTTCATAGTTACATAACCCTATGCCCTCACCCAGAACACCAGAGAAATGAAACTTAAGTGAGGTAAGCAGGGCAAAAAAACAACTGGGTTAGTTGGGAACGACCACTAGAGGGCAGTAAAATACTGTAATTGAGCCCCTCAAGACCCCAGCAATATTTACTTAAGGCTACAGTGTAAGTTTGTATCCATTGTAGTTGCAGCATGTTTCATTTATGAGAGGTTTTGTTACAATAAGATACCACAGATTAACTTGTTTTGATACTAATGTAGCATTTGATCTGTTGTTGCTCGCCTGTGACAAGTTTCCCTGTCCTTGTTTCTCTGTTGCAGCATCTCAAATTCATTCTTTTAGGTATTTAGTCTGGGTTTTGGCATTTTATGTGACGATTTCGGGACTCTTACTTTACTGGAGGAGCCACAGCTTCACCCCAGGCTGAGCACTAAATGGTCAAAGTCAGCTGTGAGCGACAAAATAAGTAATCAATGTTGTGGGGGTCTAATAATACAAGAAAATATGCCTTCATATGATGGCACACTGGAGAGACGTGACAGGAAACAAGCCCATTTGGGGTTTCCTGATGGCCGAGGGTGAGACATCCCCAATTTGGGTCCGGTTAATGACCTTTTTTTGTCATGTGTTTCCTCTTTGGGTGACTCAGAAGCAACATTTTTAAGTGTTTAGCATTCATTTTGAGCTTTTTTTCAAACTGATCCGGGACATCTAGGACTGTCTTCATTCCTTTTTTTTTGGTTTAACACAATAAGTTGGTTATTAAAATGTATGCATCTGAGATTAAACACATTTCTCTGGGATATATATTGCATGTAAATGGAGTGAAGCTACTTTATTGAACATAATAGAGATCACATCAGTTCCAGGCTACAAGTACGTGCGTTATTCAGATGGTCTAAAGACCAATAAATCTGAAGATAACCACATGGCCGAGCCCATTTTGAAAGGTCAGCAGTAATGTAAAAGCAGAAATGACCTGCTGCTCGTGCTAAATGAGACATAAATTGGAACCACAGCTGATCAGCACACTCTGCTCTACTGAAAGCAAAAGCAATTAACTTGTTGTAATTGATGGGTAAAAGATGTGTCATTTCAGCCTGTAAAGGCAGTCTTTTCAGTTTTAAGTGAATTTCACTTCAAACGGAAATACTGCCTTTTTATAATTGCTTTAATATCCTGTTGACAGTTCACTCGCTGAGCACATCTTTCTCCGGAATATCCTCAGTGTCATTTAAAATCTTTAATCATATCATACAAACAGCCACTTTGAGCCATAGTGTGTTAATTAGTTTGACATCAGCTGTCATGCAACACAGCACATGTCCCATCGTTCCCAAGTATGCCATTAATACAAACCAACTTTTATGGTTCAAAGCAGCACTCGGCTAAAATGATTGATTCATTTCACTGAATTCTACAGTGAACTTTGATAAAAGTCTTTTTTGGAGCTTTAAAATGTTGTTTAGGTTGTGTCAGATACTGAACACAGCACCATGTGAAACCTCTTTTCAGCCAAGCCAGTCGCTCTGGAAGTAGCAGTGCTGCTCTGTCTGTCCATCACTCTGGTCTAGACTTAAATATCTCAACAAATATTGGATTGATTGCCATGAAATCTGGTGAATACAGCCCTGGTCCCCAGAGGATGAATCCTTACCATGGTGATCCCATGAGTTTTCCTCTAGGCCACGGTGAGTGTGACATTTGTGGTTCAAAGGAACATATCTTCACAACTGAATGAAGTTTACAACAGATATTCAAAGTCTCAAGAGGTGGAGAGCCCCTTATTATTGTTCTAGCACTGCTGCAAGGTTTACATTAGCACTTTTTATTGAAGTATCTGGACAATGATAAGAACACATTTGCTTCTTTGTTAGTAGAAGATTTTTATTTTCTATTTTTTTTAAAGGCATAAAGATCGTTGGAGATAAATATCTCGACAAGTATGCAGTTTTGGGAAATTTGGCGCAAACATCCTTGGCCCCTGAAGAATTACAAATATTTTGATCCCCTGAACTTTCATCGACCTCCATCATCAGGTCAAAACTTTCATTTAGCTGTGAAACATCCACACGTTAGCGCGCTGATTCAAGCATTTAGCTCAAAGCACTACCATGCCTCTGTCTTGTTACAGAATGTATAAATAATGGACTAGCTGCTGTGATGCCACCCATTGGTTTGTGGACTCCTGTTTTAAAGCCTCGAGATTGGCACTTTGGCCGTCGCCATCTTGGTTTTTGGAGCTACAAGTGACCATATTTGGAGGAGAAGCTGGCGCTGTGGAGGAGCGAGAGGAGGATCTGACTGAGAACGCAAGGGCACATCAGCAGACAGCCTGTCACTCAAAATGGCCACACCCTTAAATATGTGTAACTTTAAGCCTTAATAAAATGTAAATTGGTTAATTATATTAAAAAATCACCCACCCACACAGTTGTCATACGTGTTGAAATTAGCTATAGAGACCAAAACTGTCTTTTGTACCAGGCTGTAAACATGTTTATTTCTGCCTTTAAGTTGAGCATTTTAATGAGGGGGTCTATGGGGATTGACTCGCTTTTGGAGTCAGCCTCAAGCGACCATTCAACAGATGGCTGTTTGTGGCACTTCCACATTAACTTCCTTTTTTTTAGCCCTGAAGACAACGACTACAATCAAACACACACATTGTACTTAGAATTTCCTGCACCAACAAGCTCTCTAACACGTGCCAAGATAACCAAAGGTGGCAACAATCTGCGTTTAATGTCTTGTCTCTTAAACCTTTGGGTGTAGCATGTCACCTTTGTCTCCTGTTCTCCAGCTCCTTTGCACACTCCCTTTGTCAATAGATTATTGATTATTTGTAGATTTATGGAGGGAGGATGTTGACCCTGTGACCTTTAATCAGAGCATGTTACTGGATAAACAGGTAACTAGATAAACAGTGTGCATGAGGACAGCTGTGTTGCATATCTTTGTTGGTAAGTGTACAGTGTGCAAAGCAGGCAGCATTAAACTCCCCCTGTCATCCCCCACCCACAGTCATACAGACACAGACACACCTTTCTAGCCCCTCTCTTTTCCTCTTTATCCTTTCCTCAGATTAATAAAGCAGGTCCTTCCTGGGATAGACTTCAGGCCACCTGATTGGTTTAGCCCAATGCTAAGCCGAGGCAGCTTACAGGGCTTTGTGCCAATGGCTGGATTGCTGGAGACCTGTAAAAAGTAGAGAGAGCTAGCATGGTCCGCGCTGTGGTGGTGGTCAAGTTAGTAACGTGATAAATGAACAAAGGAGATAAGATTCAGGGCTGTTCTGCAGGAAACACAGCTGTAAAATGAGCAGAGAGCAAAAGGAGAATGGAGATACAGAGGGCCGTGATGAGACCCAGAGCAAATGATGCAGCAGGGAGTTGTTGCAGCACTGTGAGCGGCTCAGGAGGGGAAGGAGGCAAACACAGGCATGAAAGCTGACAGGAATTAGATGCACATCAGATTCTCTCAGGAGAAACAACCTGGCACAGGAATGAGGGATTAAAAGTAAGGAGAAGCACCAGCACTGCACTGTGGACTGAGTGACAGGCATTACCGTATATGTTTCACTTAGCCCGACACTGGCTAGTGTGTGTCATGCGTACGTGTGATTGAACGCACTCATGCAAGAGGGATAACTATAGGGGGGGGGCAGCGGCTCCATCAATGGGAGTGTGTGTGCCACATTCTTCATCTTACCAACTCGGGTAAATCTCCTCTCCCTCATTTGCAGGCTGAATCTCTGGAGTGGTGGAATGCCTCGACACGAAAGGTGAGTGTGCCCTCTTGGCTCTTGGCTGCTACTGATGGTGGATGTTAACCTATGTTATGTAATCCTGTACATTAACTCACACAGTAACTTCATTATCATGTTCAAATCTTCACTGCACACTGATACACATGAGAATTGTACACAATCATATTGAGTGCTTGTGAGTTTATGTGTGTATTGAGCCCATAAACATCAAGAAGAGGCTAAGTGAGTTAGTTGCAGTCTCACAGCAGTGCTCTGTAACTGTCTGACGTAATGGGCATCTACTGTATATGTGCAGCTCAAGTGGGAGAAACAAAAGCTGGAGCGATGATTCCTAAAAAGCAGGGGAGCAGTGCTAATTGAAGTGTTTGTCAGCTTGACTTTGCACTTATATTTTAAGAAGAAGGGGGATAAAATCCTTGTTTATCGTCACAGGAGGCTGGCGAAGACTAAACAGGGAAAATAGGGTCAGTGAGATGAAGAGATTTTAGATGTGGAAGAGGGAAAGGGTGATGAGCATAGGATGATACAAGGAGCGCTGCAGGCAGGAGCAGCAATGTTGTAGCATGTTCTCTCTGCCCTCTGCAGAAAAAAAAGACACTGCAGTATATCTCCCCCTCCCCAGTTTGCTGACCAATGATGTTTGGAGGTCAGACGCCCAGCTCTGCTACTGGTGTCAGCCACTGTCACACAGCTTGTTCATGAACACGCTGGTTATTACACCCCAGAGGAGGGGAGGGGCTAATGGTTAAAGGTAATATATGTGCATTTTGATTTCAATCACACGCCGCAGGGAATACACAACAGGACATGGATGTGCTACTCTCAGTGTTTCATATTGGACTTTGTACTTTATTAAAGACATGAACACACACATTAGATGGACAACTGTAGAGGCTTTAATTCAATGAATGAACATCACTGAATAATATCATTTCCTCATTTCAGTGAAAACATACGCTGTCAGCTGCAACTGTTGTGCAATTATCGACACATTCATTGTACTTTTTTATCTGAGCATTAGCTGATGGTATGTGCTTCTCATCACTGGCTAGTGCCCACTAAGTGCTGACTCAGGACTTTTCTCACTATAAGTGGTCCCCAGGGGTGACAGGACATCAATACTGAACTGGAATCAGCAGCATGGATCTACTACTGTGCTGTTAACTCTCTGCAGTGCAGCTCGGTAAAATGCAAAGAGAGACAATTTAATGTGTGTGTGGGGGGTGTGACTGGAAATATGGGAGATACAATGAGAACCTTATTAGGTCTATAACTTTTTCCAGTTGTTCAATTAAACACAGCGGTGTGAAGAGGAGCCTTAAAATTCCCTTTTCTTCTTAGCAGCAGTTAAAAGAATAAAATATATTCTGCTTTTACAGTTATGTGAAACAGATAGAGGTAGTGACATCATCACATGAAGCTATATCAGCTCTTGTGTTTTGTAATGATGCAATGCATAAAACCAGAAGTGGATTTTTTTGAGAGGAAAAAATTAAAGAGATTATTATATTAGCGTTCTGAGAAAAGTTATGGGGGGAAAATTACTTGTTTTTCTCAATTCAGAAAAACAAGTAGATTTTTTAAATAAAAACCTCTCGCAGAATTCTGTGATAATAATCTTCTTAATTTCGAAAAACAGGGCAAATACTTGTACAGGCATTACATATAATATACATAGTGTGCACAGACATACACAGAAACCAGAGATTTAAACCAGCATTAACTGATTTTTTTGGGCCACCTGGGAGCAGCAGAAACAAGCTGCAAACACAAAATGAACTGTGTATCATTTCTAAAGTTGATCATTTGTCCCTAAACAGTTGACTAATTTCACATCCAGAAGATACAGCATGACATAGCATTCATTTAAAGTTTTGTTTCTGGCCATCCGGCAAGAGGAAGTTCAATACCCACTCTCCCTTGAACTCTGTTTTAGTCGCCACCAACCTCTTACAGGAGTATCTGTCTCTTTAGCTGCTAAATGCTCGCAACATGTTCTCATCCCAACTCGCTGAATAAGTTACCTCCTGCATCTGTTTTGGATATTCAGGGACAGCGTTCCAGTTTAATCTTGTAACATACAAGGGGTCAGTGAGGTGGTTCCAGCATCTGGTTAGGGTGCCCCCTGGTTGCCTCCTGTTAGAGGTGCTCCAGGCACGTCCCACTGGTAGGAGCCAAAACATGCTGGAGGGTTTACATGTCTCAACTGACCTGGGAACGCCTTGGGGTCCCCCAGGAGGAGCTGGAAAGTGTCGCTGGGGAGAGAAATGTCTGGAGTGCTTTGCTAGGCCTGCTGCCCCTTCCCCAGATGAAAATGGATGGATGTAACATGTATTATGTCGTTTCAAAAGACACTTCTGTTTTCACAGGACATGTGGCCTACAGTTTCTGCTTGTGACATGGATACACTCTTTTTCAAACTGAACTTACAGCTTAAGTTAAACACTTTGTTTTGGGGCTTATTTACTTAGCTTTAGGCAACAGAAGTACATGGTTAGGTTAACAATAATAACATCATGGTTTCGCTTACAATTCACGCAGGAAATTAACACCAGCCTCTCAGGTGAAAGTCCAGAGTTTTTTTCACGAGCCCGGTCTCACTCCATAGTCATTGTCTTGCCGCATCAGACACCAATAAAAAAAGGCGTCCTTTAATGTCTGCATGTTAAGCAACCAGTTGCTGTTATAGTTAACGCGGCGAGACAAGGATGAAAGTTAAGGCAGTGAAAGTCCAAGTGGGGTGGGTGGGTCTAACAAACACCGACATTCACCCGTGAGAGTGGTGTTCATGTCCTGTAAGATTCTAAAGCCAAACCCTGTCAATTCACAGTGTTGTACCAATGTAGTGTGTTTATTTTGAAGGAGACTGTAAATGTTAAATTTCCTCGTGAAAATGGAAGTGTATTTTGAAAGAAGGGAACTTGACACGGTGTCCCAAAAAGTCAACAACCAACGCACCCAGGGTACCTTGCACGTCATATGTGGACGTGGAGAGTCCATGACCCATCCACCCCCCACTCTTTAAATTACGCTAGCTGCAGGCAGGGCTGCAAACTGACTCCGCCCAGTGCTGCCAAAAAGGGTGCCGCTGTGCATCCCTGTCTGATGCCAACTTCCACTGACAAAGCGGCGGTATTTGACAGGTTGGGCTGATGCCCGCTGCCTCTACAACCAACACGCCCAGTGTGTATCATACCACCACAAAAGGTGCCTCTGTGCGTTAGTGTCTGATGCCAACATCACCAAAAAAGCAACGGTATTTGAACAAGATGCTTCTCTTTGTTCATCAGTTTTGTTGGCTGTTGTGTTCTGTGAGTTTTTCAGAGCTTTTTTATTGACAACAGCAGATGAAGCAGCGAACATGAACCAAAACATTGAAGCTAAAACAGGCTAAAACTGCTGCAACTGCTTGATTCTAATTCTCTGTGGCTTCATTACTACAGGTTAACATATTTTTTATGACACATAGCTCATTGCTGATATAATAATATTGATTAGAGCAGCTTTAAGGAATTATTCAAGCATGACTGTCGTAGTTAATAGCTTGTGTCATGCTAATAAATGTTAACAGGTCAATATAAATGTTGTTTTGGCCTTTGTGTATGTATGTTATGTTAGTGCGCTGGAATCATGGTCAGGCTGCAAATTGTATAATTGTGTTAACTACATTTTAGCATCTTACATTCTCTTTGAAGGGCGATGTGATGAGATCTGCGCCTGCCATTTACAGACAGTGCCTTCAGCATTTTGCAGGAACATCTTGTGTAAAGAGTTGACACTGCGAGGCTTTGACCATGTGCTAAAAGCTGTGAGACAAGTGGCCTATTCAGAGGGAGATTACACTTTTCTAACACCAAACGGGGTGCGTGGAAGGCAGGCAGAGCTTTGTGCCAGCACCTTAAGCTTTGGCTACAACAGTCTGGCAGCACCAGCAGCCTGTCAGTGATAGTTAGCAGATGGGACTTAGTGCTGTCTTGATTTAAACAGCCATATGGTTTGAGGGAGTGTTTGAGGTGTAATGGTTCCTTTGAACGTACAAATAGGATAATTAGAAGCACCACAGACAGCAAGTTTCTGTATATGGTTCAAAGTCAAGGACAGTACTTTAGCGGTTTCTCATCATCTTCATTCAGCAGTGTCATTATGTTGCAGGAAGCTCAGACATATTATTTTAATTACAACTGGCTGCAGACTTTTTTTTTAGCATTTTCTCACATGATTTGTATGTTTTGGTTAAATATCAGCGTTGCCCAACAGAGCACAGGATCCTCAAACAAAGAAACAAACCAAAAAGACAAGAAGCAAAAATGTGACCAAAGAAAATAAAGCAATAGGATCTATTATTTCAAAAGGATTTAGCGGATTTTACGAATAAATAAACATTCATGACATTTTTCTCCTGTTCACTTCTCTTTAATAAGTTCATCCCCCTTTGGCTGAATACACAAATATTTCTCCGGGTCATGTGGTCAAAACTGATTTAGCGATTTAGGTCTCTTTTGATGTGGTGGAGCAGAGCTGTTACCAAAGAAGGAAAAAGGCAGATTCATGGGTCACATTCCTCATCCTAAAACATTCTCAGCCTGGACAGATTGCTTTGCCCCAAAGATAGCAGGACAATTTGCTACTTGTACATAACTATTATTGCCATTTCCTGTGAAATGTTTGTGCTAAAAAATGTTCTGGCTGTGACACAGCCTGCTGGAACAGAGGAGTGAAAGGCCTGTGATAGCTTTGCGACTGTGACAGCAGTAATTTCCTCCTGCTCATCCTGTTTTGGAGGAAGTAAAGAGTAAATAGTGTTATTTTTCTATTTTAAACCCATTTATTCCCTTAACTTTTAAATTATTCTGTATCAATGTTTTTCTCTGACTACAAATATCTTGTCGTTTCTGCTGTTAGATCCATTTGCAGAGTCTCAGGGGGGCTGAGACAGGCTGTTTATTCATTTATACACATTTCTAAACATCATTATTTGCACCATCATGAGCACAGTGTACCACCACCATTGTATGCATTAATCTCCTCCTGTTGCCTCTTAATGAATGCCCGTGCCCTCCCCTCTGGCAATGCAGGTCTGATAGGATTAATTGAGCCATTACTTAATTACAAGCCCGAGAAGAAGCTGAAAATCTATGAAGAGGATTTAAAGCTTTAACAATAAATCAAGGACAGAATTCTGATGCAGATCTTTTCTTTTTGTTTTTTTTTCATAAATACTTTTCCTAACAGGCTCATTAGCAAGTAGGTGATGGAACGAGCTGGTAATGCGGTTGATTATGCCAGCTCTGTATAAGCAACCCCAGCTGGTTGCTCTACTGCTGAGCAGAGACGGGCAAAAAGACATCAAACTGTGTGCTAAAAAATAAATAAATCTGTTGTTAAAAAAGACAAAATGAATAGTAGTGTCAAGAAATGTGTTTAATCTTGAATCATGTATCTTAAAAACTGAAACATTGGGCGAAAGATCATTTTGGAAATGAGGTAAATGTGTTGAAGTGTATGCTAGAGTAGGCTACAACAGGAGTGTTAATAGAGTGGAAGAATCAATTGAGATGGTCCCTATGATGCCCTCTACTGGCTGACTTCAGAAGATCTTGAAACTCCATATACTTCAAGGATGTGTTTCAAAACATAACAGTGGCAAATGGTTATATATCCCAGAATCCCAGATCTTCTTACATTTTTAACACCTGAGCATCTCAAGTGAGATGTTGAGACGTTAGACGTCCAAAACTGTCAGGACTCTCTGTTATCTTCAAGACAAACAAGCACATTCCACCAGAATACAGTGATCGCAGTGTTATTCTTGTATGTTTGCTTACATTTTGGTTTGTTGTGCTGTGTGTGGACGCTACTCAGAGTGAAAGAACATCCCCACCTCTAAGTAAAATCCAACTTTGGCACTACTTCAGCCTTTTATTAGTATATTATTCAAGTAGAATTTATGTATTGTAGATTTTTCTGCTGTACCTTTTTACAGGATGAATAACATTTCAATCACAGCTTCTGCTTAATGATGCTTTAAAACCCTGTCATCGGCTACGGACCATAAATTCAGGTGAATTTAGCAGGACAGGAGATACTGGACTGGACTGTCACTGCGATTTATTAGTCATGTTCAGGGGCACTTTCTAAATACATTATGTTTTTTCATGGGATTAATGAGGCAGATACGACTAAGGACTAACAACACTTACACCATGTAATGCAATATATAGTTTGTGTGGTATTGTCGCACTGTGGTTGATTGTTTTACATGGTAGCTTTTACCTCCCTTTACTTTTCTTGTCTTAGAATAAAAACACGAGTTGAATTTGATGTTTGCTTTTCAGTTTAAACAAAGAGGAACTTTAAATATAAATAAATATTAAGTGTAGTTAAAAGGACACACAGTGAGATAATTAAATGTTAAAGCTACACATGTATTTTATAATAAGACATCGCTATGTGATAGCATCCCACCATCAAAAATCAATGAGACCCCCCAAAAAACAAACTTCTTTCCTAAGATGAGAATGTGTGTTTTCTCACAAAACACCTGATAGTGTGAGCCTGAAAGGCAGGTTCATGTGACACAGTCTGAGCCAGCTGGCATACCACTACTTGCCTGGCATCACATCCTCTTGAAGATGCTCTTACTCTCGGTCACGTCACCTCTCATTGTCCCCTGCCCACTGTTCTCCTCTGTACACACTCTCATTTCACTCCCTCACAGTCCATTGTGTTCTTTATCAATTTTCTTCTTTCCCCAGCTCTTACTCCTCACCTTTTATGTTGCCTCTATGTTGGTTGAGTCTCATCTTCCATCCTGCTCTTCTAGTGGACATTCTGGCAGACATCACATCAGCATCCAGCTATGCAACATTTCATCAGCCACGACACCACTTATCAGTCCACTCAGCAGTCACACAGGAGAGGCCTGGCTTACCAACACCAGTGAAGGGTACTGAGGTGGATGAAGTGCAGAGTAATATTAGAAATGTGTTCCAGAGAGAGTGTCTATCAGTAATTGTGTTTGGAAGACACACGTGGGAAACATGAAGAGGTATGTTGCATAACGAGTGTAAGCCGCTCTGCCTGCGCTCCATGCCCTGATAAGGAAAAGCAGAGAGATGTACGAGGCTATGAGCTCCAAGAGTCAGATTAGATGTTTCAATATCAGGGTTGCAATGGATCATACTGTCAGTGGTGTAGGCAGGTGTACGGGTATGCTGGCCGTTTACAGTATACCCACCTATCAGCCAAAGAGCTATCGCAATCCATAAGAGAGTATACCCACTTCCCCTTCAGTAAATTACCCATCTACACCCACCTCATCTACTGCACCACTACATACTCTGCAGTGGTATCACAATGATCCCAGTGCAGAAATTATTAAAATCATTACACATGCATTTGTACTTTATTATTTGGATGCCTGCTGTGCAACAGCAAGGCGACTATATATAATCCTGCACATTTCTTCTTCCTATTTTTCTTCCATACTAAAATTTCGCAGAGAAATTCATCTCGCTGCGTCTCCAGCTCAATCACAAAAGATACACCATAATGTGCAGAATGATCGGGAATGGTGTGCTATGACTTTTCTGGGAGATTCGGCCAGCCATTTTTGCGAAAATTGCAAAAAACTAAGTAAAAATTCCCATGTAAAGGAATGGAAGATTATCGAGAAAATGACATGAAAATAGCAAAAATCACTCTTCTTTGAGGCCACATGAAATCACCATACTTTGAGGTAGAAACATGATCCAAGGTTTAAATGGCTCACAAGACTCTCAACCTTATTAGACCAAATTGGCGTTTTGATATCTAGTACAGTTTTTAAGAAAATACAGTATACATTTGATGATGTTTTTTAGACGTTCCAGATCTTATAATGAGTGTCTATGGGAGAGAGCTAGAGTGGTGACATCATCGCTAGAGTGTGGAGGAGCTGGAAGATCTTTAAATTTTGTGGACAAATTGCTCTTACTGCCACAATTGTCACTCTTCATACACAATTCATATGTCAAAACGTAGGAAAATTTGTGCTGGTATGATAGTTTAGTGAGGTAGCATGCTTACTTTTGCAATTAGCAAGGAACACAAAATACAGCTAACAGTGATGATGGCAAAGTCATAGGCACATTTATGCTGCAGTTTTAGCCTTGATTATTGCAGTTATTACAGTTCACCTTACAGGGGACATGAGTGTCTAATTCAAATTTCATAGAAATCCATTCAATAACTGTCAAGACATTTCACATAAAACCTCCTAGTGGCACTAAAGGAAAAGTAATGGGATCACCAAAGTCATTAGATTTCATCCTCTGAGAACTATGAATGTCTGTACCAAATTTAATGACAATCCATTCAATATCTTATTGGATAGTTTGCTAATACCTTGGGGATGGTAAAAGCATGTGTGGCATGTTGTTAAAGATTATAGCCTATCTGGGAGACAGTAAAATGTTTGGTTATAATTATTTCATCAAGTACACTATTTGAAGTTATTGTGAGACAGATTCCATTTTAAAGAGAATTTTATTGCCATGTACGAGTCCCCGAGGCGAAATACATTTCCTGTTTGTCTTTTAGAAATCAAGTTTCATCAAGTTCCACCTACTGCAGCTTCACACTTTAGGAAATAGCAGGAGGAAGAGATAGGCAGAGAAATTAGCACTCTGATTGCCTAAAAGCATCCTCGTGTCCTGCTGCTGTAATTACAGTGTTTGACTCATTATACAACTACAGCCTCTGTTGGTGTGAGCTGCCTCTGGATGTGCGACAGCTGCTGACTCCTCATCTGAAGAGAGAAAAATAGCAAGCCGTGCCATATACTGTGCCGTGCAGATGTGCTGAACATGAAGTATTGTCATTAGTTTGAAAGTAAGTGACAGCTTGACAACTTTTAAAGGAGCGACTTCTCGTTATGGGGAACCTGAAAACCTGATTCACACAGACAATAAAGTCTGTGTCTGGATTACAGTACTGTTTGTTAGTTTTATATATCACATGCATCAAGCATCTTGACTCTGGGAGAGCATAGTGTTGTCACTGCAATAATGATTTTTGGCCACTTGAAGGCATAGAAACTCCACAACAACCTGAAAAATACATATCTCGTGCCTTTTAAAGCTCAAATGGTAACAGTCTGCTTAGCCAAAGTCACGGAGCAGCATTAGCATTCAAGTAGAGTTGTGTTTCTGTTCAATATGATGAATGAAATCCAGTTTAATCAAACTTAAGCTCTGTTTTAGTTTCCACTTGTTCCTGAGAGAAATAGCCTTTCTGTGCTTAACTTTATAGCTTTTAAACTTTATTCTACAACTAGGTGTTTTATTTGTCTGCCAATTTTTGTGTTGAAAACTGCTGCCTGTTGTGACTGGCAAGCGGGGTTTATAAGAATGGAATTTGGGAGCACTACAATCAAAACGATTAGCCATAGCTGGAGGCATTATGTTTTGGGGTTAGCTATCTGTCCCAACCTCCATACATACGTATGTCCATACATCCGTACATGTAATTCTCGTGAACGCTATATCTCAATAATGCCTTGAGGGATTTTTTTTCCAATTTGGCACAAATTTCAAGGATGAACTGATTCGATTTTGGTGGTCATAGGTCAATGGTCAAGGTCACTGTGACCTTGTCTTTCTTATTTTTCTGAACGCTCTCAGGAACATCCTGAAGAAACTTCTTTAAATTTGGCACAGACTTTCACTTGGACTCATGGATGGTATGATCAGATTTTGGTGGTCAAAGGTCAAGGTTACTGTGACCTTGCATCCATGTCATTCCTGTGAACGCTATAGCTCAAGAATGTCCTGAGGGTTTTTCTTTACAAATTTGGCACAAACATTCACTTGGACTCAAGGATGAACTGACTAGATTGTGGTGGTCAAAAGTTTAAGGTCACTGTGACCTTGCACCTGTCTCATTCTTGTGAACATGATATCTCAATAACACCTTGTGGGAATTTTCCGTAACTTTGACAAAAATGTCCACTTAGACTTAACAATGAACTGATTAGAATTTGGTGGTCAAAGGTTAAGGTCACTGTGACCTTGCATCTGTCTCATTCTCATGGACACAATATCTCAAAAGGGCTTTGAGGGAGTTTCCTAAATCTAACAGAAACGTCCACTTGGACTCAAGGATGGAGTGATTAGATTTTGGAGTCGAAGGTCAAGGTCACTGTAAACTTGCACCTATGTCATTATTGTGAATGCTATGGCTCAAGAATGCCTTGACGGTTTTTTTTCTTCAAATTTGGCACAAATGTTCACTTGGACTCAAGGATGAACTGACTAGATTTTGGTGGTTAAAAGTCGAAGGTCAAGGTCACTGTGACCATGCATCTGTCTCATTCTGGTAAATGTGATATCTCAAAAACAACCTGAGGGAATTTCTTCAACTCTGATTAGAATTTGGTGGTCAAAGGTTAAGGTCACTGTGACCTTGCATCTGTCTTATTCTCGTGAACGCAATACCTCATAAGGGCTTTGAGGGAGTTTCCTAAATCTAACACAAATGTCCACTTGGACTCAAGGATGAAGTGATTAAAATTTGGTGGTCAAAAATATAAAGGTTAAGGTCATTGTGACCTTACAAAATATGGTTTTGGCCATAATTCAAGAATTAGTACATTCATTTTGACAAAACTTCACACAAATGTCTAATAGAATAAAATGATGACGTACATTTTATAGCCAAAAAGTCAAAGGTCAGCTTCACTGTGACATAATAGTGTTCTGTATAAAACACTTTTCTGGCCATTACTCAACGTCATATTTCAGGCAACAGCAGGGGAGACATTTGATCAGATACTGATTTGATTTTAATCTTGGGTGTCCACCTTGAAACTGTGATGATTGTATTGATCTTCTGTGCTGCCGGAGGGAAAATGTGTGTGAAGCCTCCATGTTATTACAGATGTTAACTGTAAGTGCAACTCAACTGGTGCGTGGAGGCATACAACCAGGTGGCATTAATTCTAATTATTTTTATTATTCAAACAAAATTAAAAATAGGGGGAAATGGATAAAACAAACAAAATAAAAAAGAATAAATAACTATATGAAATTCTGCCCTGACCCTGCTGTTCTGACCTGCATCAGATCTCCCCCTGTGCTTCTTCATCCTTAGGGCCCAACAAGAGACGCAATCTACAAGCTTTTGGTTTTATTTTAGTTAATAATGTCCCCCATACACTCTCTCTCCCTTTTTATATCCTTTCGATCCACCTATCCACCCACGCAAACACACACTCACATTCACACACACACATACAGAAGCATCTTAACACACGTGTACTACCATAAGAAAATCTTAACCAACTTTATGTGTTTGTTTGTTAGTTTGATTGGTTGGTTGGTTTGATTTGTTTGTTTTGGTTTGGTTTGGTTTTTTCCCAGTGTGTTTGAGAGTAGTTCCCTCCTTTGTCTTGTGCTGTGTCATATGTTTTTCTGTTTTCATGTTGCCCACTTGTATAAAAAAATACATTACACACAGTCATCTGAATTATTGTTATTATGGACAATATTGGATGGAGCTTTAAAGACCATGAACACAGTCAGGCAGACCACATGTAGACCCTGTCAGGAACATCAGTGCCATTAAACCATGACTATTATGTCACCACATTTACTTGTAAGATCTGTCACAATATAGAAAAATATGTGTACCGTAAATGTTATACTCACTCCTAACTCTCCTTCCTCTGCCTCCATTACCCTTTCAAACATCCTCAGCACTAGTGGATCACCACTAATTGAAATCTATTTAAGTGGTTACCTTTGATATCTATTCAGACATTAAGTAACTGAAACATACAGTAATAGCCTGCAGAAAGTTAATAGATTATTTATCATAAGATATAAATGTATGAATCAGTCACACATCAGCAAATATTTTTCAGTCTGCAGTTGCAAAACTTTATTTAAATTTCAGTATTTTTAGTGCCAAGATAAATAGACAGAACCACATCAGCAGGATTCATCATGCTCAGGATTTCATCTCTATATACAGTAAATTACTGTGCTGTGATTATGCAGCTTTAGTCCAAGTTTATCTTCTATCAGCTGCAGCTGGTTCAGAATTATAATGTTAATGTTTAGAACTGTGCAACAGTCTGTATGTTCATTTCTAAGGATTCATTTAAGTCATAATATGCATTGTCATTGGTGGCACGGTGGTTCAGTGCAGTGGTAAGCATTGCTAACCACTGGAGTTTGCATGTTCTCCTGTGTCAGCGTGGGTTTTCTCCAGATACTCCAGCTTCCTCCCACAGTCCAAAGACATGCAGGTTAGGTTAGTTGGTAACTCTAAATTACATGTAGGTGTGAATGTGAGTGTGAATGGTTGTCTGTCTCTATGTGTCAGCCCTGTGATAGTCTGGTGACCTGTCCAGGGTGTACCTTGCATTTTGCCCAATGTCAGCTGGGGTAGACTCCAGCTCCCTGCGACCCCTAACAGGATAAGCAGTTACAGAAAATGAATGAATACTTTTAATTACTATATTGCGATTATGCAGCTAAGTTTATCTTCTATCAGCTGGTACAGTATTATAATGTTAATGTTTGAATCAGCCTGTATCTTCATTTCTAAGGATTCATTTAAGTCTTAATATGCACTGTCAAGCAGCTGAGTAATAATGTCTAGACTGGTAGCTAAAATGATGATGTCAGCTTGTATGAGCTTGAATTTAGCCTCTGACTCTTATCTCACGTCTCTGCTCCTCTACGTCCTTCACTGTGTCGCTCCTTATTCTGTTATCCTTCATTTTCTCTCTTCCACCATTTTTCTCTGTTCCCTTATGTCAGCTTCTCCACAACATCTGTCATAACAATGCAGTGCCAGCTTTTATGTACAAAATGAAGAGCTGTGAGTGACACCGGAGTTTTCACCAGGCAATGTCGTCTCTTTTTGATGGATAGAGTACAGTGGGAAGGCAGAGGCCAGGGTGAGTGTTGGGTTAGATGAGGTGTAATTTGTATTTTGGTGAATGATGTTTGGTTGACAGAATTCAGTGTTTTCTCGTCTCTATCACTAAAAACGTAGGGCTCGACCCTGTTAAAATTATAGCCGCTAATGATGCTTAATAATAATGGACGTCTGACTAGCAGCAGCTAATTACACGAAAAGGAGTCTAATAAGAAAATCTAACAATATTAAAAAATACAAGCCTACAGCTGTGAACAGGAGGTAAAGGGTTGACTTGCACTTCAGTGACACTGCTAAACAGAGAGATGAGATCAGCAGCCTCTCACAGATTTGCTTGGGCATTTCACCTGGTCAGCTCTTAGACATCAAAGCAAGTCTGGATTATAAGTGAAAGTGGCATGATGTCACTGCCAGACAATGTCCTCATGCACTCATACGCCGTCCACTCATTCAGCACCACTGTGCCACTTTAACATTGGCCAGACGAGTGCACCTCAGTATCAGCTGTTCCAAATGTGGATCTCTTTGGAAAGCATCAGTGGAAAGATGTGAGCCAGTGCCACTGCTCAGATAAAAGAGTTATTTTCTCACAAGATCCATGTGCCAGCCTGCTCTCCTTTATTGTGGGCTATTCTAAGAGAGGCCGTGAGGGGTGCGGTGGTAGCACAAGTTAGGGCTTGGATATTAGATAATGGCAGACATGATGTGGATGAGGACAGGACGCTGCAGCCATAAAAGCATGACACATGCTTGATGATGTCATGTCCTCTGAGATAACTGAGATGTTGCCATCCTTAAAGGGAAATACTATTATGGGAAGCTTTATTACACATTTGCATTTCAGTGAAGGTTTGACACATGTCCAGATACTGTGTGCGGACTGTGATGTAGTGGTTTCTTGACTGTGGTCAGCTTCAGTATATCATGTATCCAAGGCCACCTTTGTGGATTACACTCACGTCAACACTTGACTCCACATGCTGCACAATGGTGACATCTCTACTACCTTTGCTTAAAGCTCAGTCTGGACTCGCAGAGGGGGTTGGTAAAGATTCCTGTGACTATATGTAGTAACGCAGTCCAAGAGGCGCAAATATACTGGTTGTCTATTTAGCTACACTAGCAGCATAGGTCTGTTGGTTCACCACTTTGGTTTCTGACTTAAACACTTAACCTTTGTGTTGATTTATCATTACATTTTGTAAAGACACTCATGGTCCTGAGAGGATGTGGCCTACTGACTTTAATGATCCCCTGACTTTTACTTGTGCATCAAAATGAGGATAACATTTTTCTGATGTGGTGGTTAGCACTGTCACCTCACAGCAAGAGGGTTTGTGGTTCGATCCCCTCTGTGTGGAGTTTGCATGCTCTCCCTGTGTCAGCATGGGTTTTCTCCAGGTACTCCAGCTTCCTCCCACAGTCTGAAGACATGCAGATTCAGGATAGGTTAATTGGTGACTCTAAATTGCCCGTAGGTGTGAATGCGAGTGTGAATGAATGGTTGTCTGTCTCTACATGTGAGCCCTGTGATAGTCTGGTGACATGTCCAGGGTGTACCCCGCCTTTCGCCCAATGTCAACTGGGATAGGCTCCAGCCCCCCCGCTACCATCAACAGGATAAGCGGTTAGAAAATGGATGGATGTTTACGACTAAATACGTGCAAAATGAATGGCATTCTCACCTCTACTTTGTGTTTATTTTAGTTATAATTAGTTAGCATGACAACATGCCTGAATATACAGTGGTAACCATTGCGCCTGCTAATCATCAGCCTATTAGCATTCTCACTGTGAGCATTTTAGCATGTTGACATTGGTATTAAGTAGAGTCAAATCACTGCTGTGCCTAAGCACAGCAAGCCCCCAGGAACAGAGCTGGGCTGTGAGGCCAATCTGACACAGTGGCCAAACTGTGTAAATACAACTGTCACATGATGCCATGGGTATTTTTTTTAAGGTACATTAACTTCTCAGTACGAACACTTAATTAGCCATTATTGAAATCATTATGTCCTAAAAGTTCAAAAATTTAGCCAAATCCAGAGTTATTATGAACTCTTATGTGACCAAGCAGTTGAGGGACAGGGTTGAAAAAAACATCTGCACTTGCTCTTTAAGGCCAATGGATGTGGAAGATCCATAGATGTAAAATATAAACTAGATAGCAGACCCCAAAATGGCACCTATTCAGTCCAGTGGAACTGTTCGCTTGGCACACGCCAAAACATTTTTCTTTCTTCCCAGTTTGCTTCCACGGTATGCGCAAGGCTTTTCAAAAGAGACTGTGACACGCACTTTGACCCCATGGGAGCCACAGGGTATGACACATGCGCAGTGTAACTAGAGCTTTGATGTTGGAGGAGTTACAGCAGACGGTTCTAGAAATAAAGGGACGGTGTCTGCTCAGGTGCTCTTTTGGGTGCGCTGTTTTTAGCCCTCTTGGGTGCGCCTGGCCTGACAGAACTTTTTGGACCATCGAATGGATGGCAGCCGATATACAGGACAATGTTTTCATATAGAAAGCATCTGTTTTTAGTCTTTCATTAGGGATGTTTTCAATAATTGCAAAATTGTAATTCTTACCCATATCTTTCTAAATATACTTCGGACTGCAGACGCCACAGTAAGACGAATCAATCATCCTCATATTGTATGAGTGTGCCAGCTATGAAGCCCTCTGGAAAGTGCAGGTCAAATTTTACTGCGCATGTGTTGCACCTCAGTGATATGAGGCAATATGGTGCCGTGACTACTCCTCTTTTAACCTCCTTGGGCGTGCGGCCACTGAATATCCACAGTAGTGTTTCTCCAGCTGGCCCCGCCCACAAGTTCCTGCTCAGCTCATAGACTTTACATTGTGATGATGTCATGGATTTATAAATCACTTTTTCTTGGCTTGGAGACAGTTTAAGAAATATAAAACCACCATGGAGCAAACATTCATTATAGAGAGTCATAACTGACCTTGTTTGCAGTTTGAGGTGTCCTGTCAACAATCTTACAGACGTCTCTTTCACATGGTAGTCCACGGGAAAACTGCTTTTTGGGCTGCTGGGGATTTTTAACTGCAATGCTGCAAGTGGCCACTGGGAAAACTGGACACAAGGCTTGGGGCCTAGGAAGACCCTGCAAATTTTATACCCAGAAGTCAAGCTAATTTTTTTTACTTTTACGCACTACTGGAATGGGATAGAAATGGGGTCCTGCTTCCCTCGCTGTAAACATATGCATCGGGCTGTGTGTTCATGATCACTGTAGAAAATAGACTTACAGTGTAAAAATTAGTCTTGGGATTGTGGTTTCGTGCAAATATAGCGCCGGTGAAATGCAAGCTGTTATGCTGCCTATGTAGACAGCTGAATTGATTAAAATAGAAGCTTATCTGTTCTGTGTGCGAGACGGATGTCTGAAAACACGTCTGAAACACCTCCTGTGTAGACACGCCATTAGTCTTGTTCTGTAATGTGTCGCAACATCCTAGGCTCCACCCACAGTATGTCTGCATCTGTACCACCAATGGACCGCTGCATACCAGGCATAATGTAACGTCATCATCCTCCCTTGCCCCGTCAGAATGGATTGCTCAGAGTATGTCTGTGGATAACATGCCGCCTATAAAAAGGGACCTACTTGACAACAGTAAGATTCAGTAAGAGCTGCCTATACTGCACATAAGAGCTGGTGATAAAAGACCTAACCCATGCATGCGTGCGCTTACACACACACTCACAGATGTGATCTTGCTGACACTTTGGAAAGGTCAACTATCAATAACGGTCTAAATTTGTGCACCTTTAATGTTGACAGAAGAAAGGGCTCTTTATGCATGTGTGAACAACAAAATAACTCTGCAGCACTGAAATGCTTGATTCTGTTAATGTAATTTAAAGTATAACTTAAACCTAAGCTGACATGCTAATTAACCATAGTAACCATCTTGCAGAATTATACAGTAAAATAAGGTCGGAAATATTCACCCTACTAAATCACCTGACAGGAAAATCATTAGAAAGACGACATGCCTTTTACATAAACATAAAACCAGGTAATCTACAGATTAAAAGCACTGCAGTACATTTCCTTTTTTTAAGCCAACAAGGTCACTCATCAATTTTATTACGTAAAAGTGGTTTTATTATTAGGATTTACATAAAGCAGCGGCGGTCCTGCTGCTGTTTGGAGGGGGATATGAGTTAGCTTTGCATAATCACAAAGCTATTAAAAACACCATTAAGCTGAATAGGTGAACACGTAAAGTTGGCACTATTGCGTAAGCTCATAAAGGATTTGTCAGACATTTACATAAGAATGGACGCATTCCTTAAGTGACATTTTCACAAGGTAAAAGGGTCATATCTTTCCATATCAGCTCACCAGACTGTCTCTAACAGCCCTCTGAAGGTTTTAAGAATTCATGAGCAATGGAGCATTTGCTGTCTTACTCCAAGTCTGCAGATCTATGTCTGTGATGTTGCACTGAGACTCCACATTTGTAATTACTGCAAACATTAGATGGACGTACAGAGTTTGTTTGAACCTGTCGGTTTATTTGCTTCTTCAGGTACACAAAAAGAGACCCAGAAGACAGACAACTCATGCTATTTCATTTTAAACAAAAGCAAAACAATGTGGTAAATGTGTAAAGGCCATGTTTTCTGCCACGGTCACAGGATACCCAGCATTGACTATAAAGGGCTACCATCCAGTCTGTAAATAATTGAACAGCTTGGTGTGTGTGTGTGAGAGACAGAGGGAGACAGACAGACAGAGAGAGGGAGAATTCCCCAGTTAAGCCATCAAAAATCAAGACACGGTCCAGTTGCTTTGCCTAATGAAGACAGAGTTAAAACAAATACAGCTTTGTTACAGGGCAACACTTAAAGAGACCAAACCATAATTCAGCTCTGGCGTTTACCCAGCAAACGTCAGATTTAATTTAAAATGTTGTGTGTTAAAATCAACACCATGCCAGTGCTGATATAAATCCACAGCCCATCAGAGTTTAACACTCTCAGATCATTACGGGGTTTCACTGCGACAAAATGATGTCAGCACACTGTCAACAACTGAAGAATCAACACATGCAGTGTTAACACTGAAACAGTCGCTGTGTAGATGCACCTCAATGATTAATGACTGGAAGAAACTAACTACGGGAACTAATTTATCCAAAACACCTCAGAGAAATGTAGATGTAGGCTGATATAGATGTTAACATCGTCCTTGTTCTCCCTGACACAAAGCCAGTAAGATTTTTCCATTGCATTCTGCATTATGTTGTTGTTTTATTCAGCAAGAGACTCTTCACAAATTAACGCCACATTTCCTTTTTTAAATGCACCAGAAGCAAAAAGCTAACCTTAGGCTATAAAAGAACTACACTATGGTGTCATTTTTTCAACGTTGCCACCACAACAAGGCTGTAAAGCATGTTTGGTACGATGACGTTTTGTTTTCTCATTTAGAAACTGCCTTTTTAAGACATAGCGTCAAAATGCACGAGTGAGGATGTATTTTATGTCGTAGAACAAAAAAAACTATAGAGCTTGTGTTAACCACAGACCTTATTTAAGGTATCTAACCAAAAACCCACTGACCTCAATATGAAGCAAACAGGAGTGCAAAAATATTGTTTTTGGTAAAGAGTTTTCTCTTTTTCATCGTGCAGGAATGCCTTCTTTTGTCATAGCCTATTTCCTGACATTTTTAGCTTTATTGCCCAGTTTAAGACATTAGTTAGAAGAGTAAGAAAAAAGTATTTTAAATACTGACATAACTTATTACATTTTCAACAGGATAACTAGTAAACCTTAACCTATTATATCTATTAAAGTAACCTTACCAACACTGCTATTTTTTGTTTTTATTTATTTATTTTTTCATTGTATTTTTATTTTATTTTTTTTACTTATTGATTTAATTATTTATTTTATTTTTATTTTTTATTTTTGCAGATTCTGCAAGGGCAAGGCATCTAGGACAAAGTGTCTGCAAACAAAATGTCTATAATAACCCTGAGATAACGCTTGAGTACTGTACAAATATAATTGTTTAATCTATAATTAACAGTGTTGGGAAGGTTACTTTTGAAATATAATAATTATTAGTTATTAGCTACCCTGTTAAATATGTACTAAGTAATGTAACTGTCAATTATGTCATCAAAGTAATGTAACTAATTGCATTTGATTACTTGTTGACTACTTTTCTGACAAATGTTTTAAACTGGGCAATAAAGCTACACATTCCTACACACATAAGTGCATAAATGTTGCTCTCTAATTTGTGCCAATGACCTGCTTTGCCCAGAAATGTGCTAAAAGAAGGCGTTTCTGTACAGAGAAAAGATGCAAAGTAGCAGAATGAACAATACAGGCTATTCTACACATATACTTTTCAACAGAGAGAATGTTTATATGTAACCCCTTTATAATCACAAATGTTTTAAACTGGACAATAAAGCTGAAAATGTCTGGAAATAGGCTATGGCAAAAAAAGATGCAAAGCAGCAGAATGAATATCAAACTCTACACACAAACTTTTTAAAGAAAAGAATATATTTATATAGCCTCTTTATAATCACCAATATTTTGATTAGGAACTGTACTTTAATTACATACATTTTCTCAGTAACTGTAATTGATTAGATGAAATAAAGATAATAAAAGCTTGTGTGTATGCTTAGTGTGGCCCTACAGGTTTACTTGAGGTCTATGTTTTTCAGCTCTTCAGTAGAACATGTAATCCTATCCCAATAACACAAGTTAGACCCACTTCAAACAGCCCAGTAGCCTAATTCTACACGGATGTCAAGCTATAACTTACTTGTCACTTATTAATAGCCCCACATTTGCCTCGAAACAGTTTGATGACAACATGGTATGCTGCCAGGGAAACACATATACATTTTGGCACAGCTCGAGCTTTATTCCCAGCATGGGTGTGCGGCTCACTCCCTGAGCCTCGCTGTATTATTATCATGTTGTGGCCATTAACACACAGCATGGAGCCTCCATTAAACTTCCTTCTGCCTTTCTGCTGCAGATACAGGGTAAAGTGGCACTTTGCTGTTAGCACTGAGCTGCACACAGGCCTGCTCTGTGTGTGTGTGTGTGTGTGTGTGTGTGTGTGTGTCCTCTGTGAGCACTGATTGAACCGCGGGCGTTGCCATGGCTACACGCAGACCCAATGAGAAGCTCGCGGTGGACTGTTGCTGAATGAAAATAACAGAGGCCATTTTGCGCACGAAGCCACGGCATCATTCAATAATAATAAAAAGCGGAAACAGGAGGCAGGTTCAGTCCATTTGTGGACAGACGCGAGTGTCTGAGAGCCGGCGGAGTGCTGTGAGCGCTGAGAGACCGCGGTGAGACTGGCGGTGTAGTCAAACACACAAAAACACAGAGGCATGCGGTAACTACTTGTGTCGCCGCGTCGCCTCTTCCGTGGAGGTTAGTCTTGTGAGGGGGGGGGAAAGGGGACAGGACGACTTCACCGCATTGCTATCTGAGCCCTTGTGACCCCCGAGAGAGGGAGTTGTCTTTACTTAGCTGACCGACACCGGCAACATCCATGCGCGTCGAAAAACAGGTGTACGGTTTCATCACACGGACGCCGCACTAGCTCGCGAGCCGCCGCTGCAGCCCGCTGTTTGTCTGCCCCGAGTTGAGTCATTACACATGGAAGAGCCTGGTTACCTGACAATGTGCTGCGGGATTAGTGGAGCGAGGCCACAGTCGTTTTAAGGTAGGTACACACGGTTTGAGCAGTGTTGTTGTGAAGGGGCTGTTAATAATATCTCTCCCTCCGCGCCGCTTTTAGCAGCTGCGGCGGCTCCGACCCTTTAGAGGAGGTAAACAGGCTGTTTGGGGTGTTTTTAAGTGCTTTACAAGCAACAATGACACTATAGTTGTAATCAGGCAAATGGATCAGCTCATCCGGGATGCGGTAAGGTCGCCTCTGTTTCCCTTAAAGTGCATTCCAGTGGATTGCTGTTCCCAGTGCATTGAAGGGGAGATGCGGTCAGAGCTGGGAGGATGTTAAATACTCAAACCACAAGTATTTCAGCTGGAGAAATATTGCTTTGCATTAGTAGCCTTAAGACAGAGGTACAACAACAAGCATGCAGCCTGGTAGCAATAAGCATGAATTGGGATATCCATGTTTAACCTACATCCCAAATGCTTAGGATAATCTCTATTGTTTGCTTGCTCTTCTACAGTACAGTGCAATATTTGATGTGCCATGTTAGAAAAATACTTCTACTGTAATCTTAGTTTGATCCATTATGCAGGCTTATCTCAGTGAGATTTTCACTCATTTGCAAAACTAACCCATAAATGCATGTTTGTTGCATTCACCTGCCTTTAAATGCTGAAATCTGTCTCTTATTGAGAGGCCATGGATGCACACCAGTGGGCCTCTGCTCTGACTTCTGTATGCTGCTGCAGTAGTGCATTTTATGTCATATTTTAAGACAGCTGTGTTGCCTGTGTCGTACCCTAAATCTGTCAGAAAGCAGCAAGACACAGTCAGCCGCTGTGTTACTTTGGTGCTGGCTGCTAACTGATATGAAGGGATGATGTAATGAGGGGGGAAAAAAAGGGCCAGCAGCGGTGGATGGTATCTGTGAGTCCCATTTGAATGCTGGGCGAACAGGGAGAGTGGGGAGGTGTCCACGATGCACAAAGTGTAACACTATCACTCCGGGAACCTCATACCACTCCCAGTGTGGCCTACCTGTTCTCTGTGTGTGTGGGGGGTGTGTGTGGATGGTATCTTTGATGTAGTATTCTGTGTATTTCTATGGCTGCATACTTGTGTCTGGGGGAGAGGAAGCGACACAGTGGGACACAATATGCCGAGCAACAGTTGGCCGCTATCTGTCTCATGAGGGGCTGCTGCGCCAATAAACAGCCCCTCATAGAGGCTTAAATATACACGCTTAATGGGTGATCCTAGCATTTGGACTTGATTGATGGCCAATGAGCCAGAAAGTATGTCTCTGTTAGCGTTAACTCAGTTGCACCTGCCAGTTTAGAGTTACTGAGAGACATTGCATGTGTGTCTGTGTGTGTGTGTGTGTGTGGACATGCATGTTTGAGTGAGAGCAGTGGAGAGGATGAGAGGAGGAAAGGGGATCAAGGCAGGCCATCAGGGAAATGGAGAATGTGATAGATTTTCTCCTGAAAGTACACAATGTAACAGGCGGTTACTCTGATAGTTCACTTCATTTCCCTCTGGCTGTCGCTCTCTCTTAATCTCTCTGTCACACACACTCTCGTTTTAATTTCCCTTTGTTTTCTTGCCCTTTATTTTTGTGTCTTCTTCCTCCATCTTTCCCTCTCTCTCTCTCTGCCCTTCTTCAGAGGCTGATGTCATGGCTCAAGTGGTGTGTGAAATGCTTGCCTAATTCTTAGTCCCACTGATAATAGGGGCTGCCTGCAGGACATGCTTCCTCCCTAAGCTTTTTCAGTGACCAAATCCGTGAAAGCTGACCGAGCCGTTTGATGATGGTGACTTTTTGCCTAAACTTTTAAGGCCTGTCTCCTTCTCATTAACATATTAATTTGTTGCCGGCAGTTGAGACTGATAGGAATCATCAGTGACTCTGGGTCAGTTTGAGTAAAAGATAATGTTGAATTTATCTATTAATAAGGTAAATATTAATAATTCAGATAGTCCTGTTGTAAAAGTAGCCAGTAACATCACATTGAGGACAAACAAAGCTCAGGCCCATTTCCAATTTTTTCACAAGTAGATGTAGAATCAAAACATCATGCCCTTTTCTACTCATATGACTGCAATGACTAACAATGAACACATGAGGAGGCAGCTCATGTGCCACTCACTGTAGATTGTGTGGTTATGCTGTTGCATTTACATTCACAGTGATCAGATGTAGAAAAATTAATATGTTAGCGGCACAGACAGAAACAGTGAATACTAAAGCAGTGTGTCTCTTAAAATCAGTGTTACAACAATAAGGCCTTAAAGGTCATTAAAATGTCTTAAATTTTAATTTGTGAGGTTTTAACTTCTGCAAACATTTATCTTATTTCATATACAGTTTTTATTTCTTTTTGTGAAAATGAGTAAAGCCTTTCTATATAAAAGTCCACATTTCTAATGTTACAAATGATTAAAAACTATAATACTGTCACTTTACTTTATACTCGCACTTACCTGTTGGCAAAATGTAGATTGACTAATCTCACTCTAATAACCATATTCTCACATAACACTTACCTCCACACAAGACCACATATATACTACTTGCCTGCAGTGCTTACCTGCAATGCTT
The DNA here is from genome assembly GCA_019142605.1 of Cephalopholis sonnerati. NCBI lineage: Eukaryota > Metazoa > Chordata > Actinopteri > Perciformes > Serranidae > Cephalopholis > Cephalopholis sonnerati. The sequence continues at coordinate 24,210,411 of JAGQAX010000003.1, read as the reverse complement.
CAACAAGTAATAACATGATTTGTCCAAAAATCTGTCCTAAATTTGGTTAAAAGGTGTCTTGAACGGGTCTTAAAAAGTATTAAATTTAACTGACTGGTACCTGTAGACACCCTGTAAAGTGCATAATGTAACAAAACAATTATTTTTGTGCTCTTTAATTTAAAATGTGTATTATAAATGTGAACTTTTAGATAACCAAGACCTCCTGAGGTGGGTCAGTATTACTGAAATGTTTGCAAAACATGCCCATACAGCACAGATTAATGTTCAAACTCACCAGCAACTCAATGGTAAATCATTCCCATGTGACTGAAATATACCTGCCACTTTTATATTTTACCAACATTTGGCAGGTGGCTGGGGCAACGTTCCCACTCTGACTAGGAACATTTGGGCATTTGATATCTTACGACTCAGAAATGTGTAGGTATGTCCGTTTTGGTTAATTTAGCTCCCATTAGACCCAGTTGGTGTATGGTGCAGTAAACTAAAGAGTCGCAAAATGAACCTATAGACTTACATGTGTAACTGTTTAAAATATTCTCTGCAGTTAACCTATTAACAGTTACCAGTTGACATCCCTAATCAAGGTGTGTTAATATGGAAAAATCCTAAATTAATTAACCCTTATATCTTTACTTAGCAATGTCTTTCCCAGCCAGGATTCTTTTTTTTAATCCTGGCATGTAAATACAATCTCCATTTAGGGAATTTTAATCCATCTATGCATTTCGGTGGGCATAAGAGTAAACACAAGTTTATCGCAGCTTTATAAAAAGGCAGAATTTTAAAAAAGGCTCTGAGCAGTGGAGGACTGAGGCTTTGAGCTAATTAGCGACTCAACACAGAGGTATTAAGGAGTCTTTGCTGCTAAGCTAGGAGAAAGTGGAGGAAGACTACCTTGAGAACACAGGTAGGTCAGAAGTCTGATCTTTAGATTATGTTAGACAAGTGTTTCCTGTCTAGAGCTTGCAGATCTCAGTTAATGGAGAAACTCATGCAGAATTTTAACAGCATAGTATTATCATTTCTATTCATTGTAAAGGAAAACACAACAGCACAATGTTTTTTTTTTGCTACTGTAGTATCCAGTTCGTTGTAGCTCAAACTAATTCTGAAATGTGCTGCTCATTTCCGCTAGTCTGTATGAACAGATATTTGTATATGAATTCAGATAGGTTTAGAAAAGCTAAAATAAAGCTAAATTGGTATTAGACGATAGCCAACAGGGTTTCGAGATTTCGGTCCATGTGCTCTACCTCTCCTCGCAGACTATTTACCTTGCACTCAGTGTGAGCGGTCCTCAGACTACAAACAAACTGCAAGTAAACCAGCTTACATACAGAAACTGGAATGTTTTCAACACCAAAATCTTGTCCCGTTGTCTACAAATTACAAGTAATGCTGTATGATAATAGAGTGCAGACCTATAAGAGATTTTTGTGGGAACTTCTTTGTCAATGGTGACATTAATTCTTTACAAACTGAACTCTGTGGGGAACAATCTGCTCCTGTTTGACACCAGAGGCCTAAAACATCTTGTGGGTTGTGGTTAGCTGGTTTGAAATGTATTATAAATGACTTCAATGTTCTTAACTCACATCTAAAAATTGTGTTTACTGTATCAACACAAAACAATGAGTTCCTAGCTCGTACTCCTACATCGTGTCCTATTCCAAAGCAGTGACAGGTGTGCACTGTTTCTGTCGAGCAGTATATTTGTGGGTATATTTTTCCTTTTTTGATCCGCTCCCAGGTTTAAGTGTTTTCCAGTAAGTGACACTTACTAATGTGTACATGCACAGCTCTCCTGCTTTTAATAACCTGCCACTTACTTAACTGGGAATGGCAGGGCCTTGCAGAGGCTGATAATGAATTAGGTGTTGAAACTGTACGGACGAGACCATGTCGACGCGGCCGCTGTAGTCCGTACTAGCTCATAGGTCAAAGTGTCGGTGTGTTTGAGTGTGAGTGTGTGTCAGTCGCTATAAAAATAGTTTGCTCTGGTACTTTAATGAGATCCTTCCTAAGCTGCTGGTGTGTCATGTTGGTTTTAATGGTTTTGTAAATCATTCCTTCACATGCACCAATTGATAGGTGATGCTTATTGGCTAACTTCTTTCACCTGTAGCACTTGTGCTTCCTACAGAAAATTCTAGGAGCATCAAATTTAGGAGCAGCACTTTTAAATCAACATGCAATACATTTCAATGTTTTTTCCACCTTAACTGTATTACTGATGAACTCACCAATGTTTATACCTCAAGTATTTATTGTAGATATTTCAAGGTGCACAAATATTGGACTTTAATTTTGGTAAGTTTCCTCAAACTGATACAGTAAAAATGCTTGGTCATTAGTCTTTATGTAGTCAGAGTTGTCCTAAATTGGAATGTAATCAGTGTCAAGATCTTTTACATTGACCTAAAAATAAAAGGATAAAGCAACTTTCCTCACAATTGAGTGGGAGTTCTTAATTTATAAGGGACACAGGTAACATGTTTTATACTTCCTGTGAATATAATCCACTTATTCGTATTTCCATGTATGTATTTTGTATATGTCGTTCCTGATTCGTATCAGAAAGGGGATAGGGCCTGCACAGATCGTGTTTGTGGTACGGATCCAGCAGTGACAGTATGTCCTCTATGTTAATACCCTATTTTGAAAGCCTGACTTAGTCGCATGTGGCAGCTGGTTTGACCACGGAGATGTGAGTAAACAAACTCAAGTCTGTTTGTGCGATTAATACAGTTCGTCTGGGCTGGTTTGAAAGCTGTGAGTCTAACCCTGGTGCAGACCAAACAACCGAACCAAGACTGCCTGAAAAGGTGGGTCTCAGCCGGCTTCCAAACAGACTCTGGTGCAGTTCGTTTGTGGTGTGACAGAAAACAAGCTAATATGTTATTTTAATAGGATTTCAGCAGCTACATCAATAATAAATCCATCTGCTGATTGAATCTGTCAGCACTCACAATATTGATCCTGATAAAGGCTATGTATAGCCCATAACCTATTTATGCTAATACATACATCTAACCATGCTAATGTATGAATGTCAGAGGGTATTTTCCCTGATTAAAAAGCTGTTAAAACTGCCATGATTGTATCCGACACAGTGTACTTTGTCTGTTGATCAAGTCGATTAAAAAGTGTGTGACAGTGATCCCACAGTGTTAAGTCCCAAATCATTACAGTAGAAGATGCCTCCTTTTCTTCTTGTTTCTATGTTAGCAATAATTCATGACATGCGATTGATTTGCAGTCTTATAGTAGCCTACTGATAATACTTACAATCAGTTATTTCTCTGTGAGCTCTTTGTGACACCAAAAAACAAAAATATAAACACTTCTGTCAGTCGCCGAACTTCAATTGCCCTGCGTGCACTGATGATGCAGGAAACACCAAAACTGTCCAATCAACGAATTACATGTCAGGTGGTAGAACTTCATGTTTACTCTTCTTGGTTCATTTGCAAAAAGTCGGAGTAAACAGGGATTGAACCAGAACTAAAATGCAACAATTTTTTCCCTCTGGTGCAACCAAATGAACCGAACTACATGTAAAGCACTCTTAGTAGAACTGCCTCCAAAAAATGGTCACAAAAGGCGACATGATCTGAAGCCCTGTTGGTGATCTTTTGTAAAGTCTCATTTGAGTTTAGGGGTAATGTGTGAAGTATATAGATAACTATTATACCAAACTAAACTCAGGTGCTTTGGTCGTTCAATACTTTATCGGTCTCTTGATACTCCCCTGATTCAGGCCCCGATGTTACATCATTAGCACCTGTCAGTTGTCAGCTTTTCACCATACCTCCATGATCCTTGGCACGTGACCAGAAATTTCCGGGGGCCAGCTGCTGTTTGATCACGTCTGCTGACACACCAATCACTGTAGTGGGCTGCCAAAACCCTAAGGTCTGCAGTTGGACTGTTTAGGGGGGCATAGTCGCAGGAGTGCTACTTATCATTGGAGCCGTCTGTGCCCGTGTAGATGGGATTTTTACGTTACCACTTCATCACTGGCATGATGACAGCAGACGCAGATAGTGTTGATCCAGGACATCTCTGCTAAGGCCATCCATGTTTGATTTAAAGTTTGGCAACATGTTGGGGCTTGAGTGGGCGTGTTTATGAGTTCAGGAGATTTATACACTATATGCGTAAAATACTTGACCCAGCTCAACTCGTTGGTTTTTTACAGTTGCAATAAGTGGTCCATTTAAGATATAGACCGCCACAAGGGATTGTTTTTAGCTGTTGGCACGCCAGCTTCAAAAAGGATGTGGACTGAGGAAGGTGATGTCACTTCACTGCTTTATTTAAGTAAGCTGTAATAAGGCAGGAAAAACTCAACAACAGGCAGCATCAGTAACTGTAGCAGTCATTGTTACAATCACAGTAGTTTCAGCCATCTGTTTTTGTAGAGAAAAAATAAGTCACCGCTCAGCAATCTTATCAGCATTCACTTGCTACTAATGGAGCCGCATTACCATTTCCTTTATAGCGACTGCTGAACTCTTCCTGAACCCAACACGGTAATTTGTTAGTCGCTGATTTTTGTGCCTGTTTTGTTTATTGTCGAGTATGGGTGTGAAGGGAGGAGGTGGAAGTGATCCAAATAGCATATTGCACAGTAGCTGCCTGGTTGGTTTTAGGTATCCAGGCTCTAAAAATGAGATGCTAATAGCAGTAGTTACATCATCATTCTGGGAATAGCAGGGAGTCTGGGGTCTAGAGGTGCCTCTGGCTGACCTCCTCTGCTGTGTATATTCAGCCTGTGTGTGTATGTGTGTGGTCATTTCCAAATATACATTCCTATATGGATTACACAGCAGTAAGATTATTAATGACACAGGTGAGTGGACACATAATTAGTCTGTATATATTTACAGCCTGATATGACACTGACTGCACATGGTTTAGTTGTGATAAAAAGAGCAAGAGCCAGTGTGTCTGCTTCTTCTCCGTGTTTATGTGGGCACATTTGCGCATCTCTGAGCGACTGCCTCTTCGCAGGCAGTCAATGTGTCGGCAACAGAAAGTGAAAGAAAGTCTCCTGTGAGAACAATTTGACACTCCTGTCAGTTTCCGTGCAGAGTAGTCCACTTGACATAGCCCCATACTGACGACATTGGCTGCTGTGTGACATTAAAGCCCTGGAGGGGCGATGGGCGTGTGGAGACACCCCTCTCTGTCTGCTCACTCCCACAGCCATCATAACCCTGGGTCATTTAACCGTGCATAACTTGCCAGAGGTGCACCTACCTTATGCATTTTGTACCTTAAAGTTTCAATGTGTATGTGATGCTGTTAGTAGAGTCTGTGTGTAGTATAGTCTGTGTCCGCTTGTTTTTGTGAGTGCATGTTGTGTGGTATGCATGCAAACATGTGTGTGTGTGGTAAAATAGAGATAGTCAACCCTGTCACTTTGCCCCCACCCATCTACACTGGGGGGTAACTTTCCAGTCTCATAGACGAGCATGCCTGAGTCTGAAAATAGCCGTATCTGATCACTGCTTCACCCAAACAGGGAACTCTCTTTCCCTGTCACTCCCACTCTTTGGCTCTCTAACTTTCTCCTCGTTCTGTTGTCTCTGTGCTTCCCAGGCATTAAACGGGGTAAGACCTGGGAATAAAGGTTGACCGGGAGGAGAGACTTATCCTGAGCGGAGGGAAGAAGACGAAAAAACAAATCAGAATTTAAGAAGAAAAAGCGGGAGGAAGAGGCACTCAGGCTTGCAGCTCACCTATACCTGACTCCTCCTAGCAAGTCTCTAATCTTTTGGTTTTATGACGGTAAGAGTTAAATTTCCTCTGCTTGATGGACTGTTGCACCTGCACTCTGCAGGTTGAGAGGTCAGGCTTTTAGGGTTAAATGCCACAAAAGATACTGCAGGGTTTTGTTTTATTAGGAGATAATGTGCACATATGCATTTTCATGTCAAAACAAGGGAGAACTTTATTTATTGGAGTCCAGTTTTTCAGAGTTTTGAACATTGGGAATTATGGATTGACAATTACAAGTTCAATTTACCTTCTCAACGCAAGAAAGAGAATTCATGCAATATTTTAATACGTGTAATTTACATACATTTGTGTTTAAAAAATTGTCCTTAATGTTTCAATTCTGTACACACACAAACAGATCATGTAACGCTGTCCGTTCCTCTGATGTGTCTGCATTTCATACACACATTGATGCTTTAAAGGGAATGTAAATTAAAGAGATGTGAATAGATTTTACAACCCAAACGCCAAAAGTGAATTGTATTTATCTGTTCTGCCAAAACCCACAATTATAGAGCGAGAGTAGAATTTTTGTCTTTTGTGACAGTGGACAGGGGAAATGGTGTCAAATAAAACCGTGGTCGCTACCACAGTCACCTCAGGAATAGCATCAGCAAATAACTTAGATTACAGTTTTGTGGATTGAGAAGTTTTATGCATCAACCCCAGAAGATTAATTTAGGCTTGAGGAAACAAAAAGTCAGAGACTTTTGCCAAAACTTTGATTGACTAAATGTTAACTCTACCTCCTGAAAGTTCCTGTCCTCTTTCCGTTTACCTCTTACCTTCCCATAATTTGGCCCTGGAATCCCTTTTTCCTCCCTCTGTCCCTTTTACATACTTCCATCTCTTGTTACACCCTTTTTCATGGTCTCTTCTTTCCCACTCAACAAAAGCCATGCTCCAATCCCTCCATTAGGCCAGTCTCAGAGGTGTTGTGGAATGTCACCTTGACCCCTTGGGTACACAGTAAGGGGTGGTTCCCAGCCTCGGTTCGTAGCACGGGTTCGCTTGGTTTCCTTTCTGCCGGACCTGACATACAGGGAGGCACTCTGTCTGTTACCCGTAAACAGTCACAGGGCACTACATTTTTGCAGACCTCTATAATGCTCCTGTTCAACTTAAGCTGCATTATTTGGCACACAGATAAATAGATAACCTGCGACGTGAGTCAAGGATGCAGTTACTCTGTTGGAGAGAGAACAAATAAGTCAGATTTGAGCACAGATGTATTTATTCATATGTCTAGAATACAGTACAGAATGAACTATGTGTGCCCTACAAATCAGGGAGCTTACCAGGGCGGTACAGAAATACTATTGTCTCACTTTCAGCAGCTTGAAAACTTAAATTCCCTTGTTACTGTCACACTGTTTGGCCCTCCTCTTCCTCATTCCTTCCTTGATAGTGAGTATTTGTTTAAAAGCTGATGTACAAAAGTGCAGAGACACTCAAAAGGTGCCTCTACAGAATAACTGCAAACACAAGGCTCTTGAATTTCAGTCTCATGAGGCTTTGTGATACTCTTAGTAAACAAGCATCTTTGCTTCTCTGTCTGACATGCAAAATACCTTCAGAATGTGTTGGTATTTATGCACATATTTAAGAATATATTCATATTTACAGTCATTAGTTGCAGTATTGCTTGTTACCATTTGATATCAACATAGTGCTTTCAAACCTCTGACAGACAAACTGTCACCTCTCTAAAATACTCCCTGTTGTGTTTCCTGTTGAGGTTTATCAGTTCTCTTGAACCAGCTGCTGAATTTTAGGAAATACAAATGTAAAATCATAATTGTTTCTGTCGTGCTTTACACCCAGAGTACATAAAAATTCCTCAGATGCATTTCCTCGATGATCTGGACCACCTTAGAGGGTAAAGGGTCCTGTCTAATGGCAGTAAATATAGCACCCCTGCTAATCAAGTTCCTCTTATCTTCGTGCTCGACACTTAACACTGGTACCTGGGGAATCCAGACTATGTATGGGAAACGTAATCTTAGCCCCAGCTGATAGCTGTTCTGCTTTAGTGTACCCCTTGCGTCAAATGACAGACTATTTTCACAACGCTTTGTTTTCCTCATTAGATTAGAAAAATGTTACAAAGAAAGCACACAAAGTCTTCACTGAACACACTATAAAATGGTATTTAATTTGCAGCTAAATTTGTCTCGAAGGTATCAAATCTTTTAACATGAGAACTGCATTTTTCCTCACCCACTAATTTTTTCCTGTCGAGGTGCAACGATCCACAAGGCTTTTTGCTGTCATGCTGTATTTTGTACAGAGCTAATTTCCCCACCAGGGTGATTAATAATAAGCAGTGTTTACCTCCCTCATTCTCTAGATAGGAGTGTTTACTATCCCAGTGTTTAAAGAAGCTAATTCCTGCATTCTCCTGGATGTCTGTTCTACATTAGGCCTCTTACCAAACATCTTAGGCAGACTTCTTCATTAGCAGATAGCGACACATTGTCAACATCTTTGGCCTCATGCGCTGGTACCAGATTAGAAAGAAAAATGTACATAAAAATAATTCAGTCTTGGGGACTGCTGTTCAGTCATGCTGGACTGGTTTATACAGTAGGGCAGTTGAGGCATGAACCTTATTTGAAAGACACATATCTAAAAGCAGACATGTATTCAGTGTCATCTACAACCTCTTTGCTGTCTTTCATAACCTGTAAATATGCTATGGCACTCATCTTGCTGTAGATGCTCTTCTCATTTGCATTAGGTGGCAGTTGTGGCATTTACCAACCATGGACTTCTGCTCTCAGGAGGGGGAAGTCTTCGTAAAGATCATCATCTGCGTAGCATTTTAAGAAATTACATCATTTGTTGCTATTATAGAGCCTGTGCTTGTGAGCAGTGTAAAATCCAGTGGTGTAGTTTGTTTTCGTCTAAGAACGTTACAGCTTGAACATCACACTTTAAACTGAAAGTGTTTGAGATCCCGAGGTGACCAGCAGTTGTTCTCCCTTCACTCAACCCTTTGAATAAGCTGAAGCCATAACAGGGGCCCGGCTATAACACTAAGTCAAACTGTCTTGTCAGGAAAAGCTCAAGCTTCATCTCTGAAATTGCTTTGGCACTCTGCACCATGTAGCGGCACCATATCCCTCTATTTGCTCATCCTATAGTTTTACTGAAACTGCTTATATTTGCTTGTTGTGATTGCCTACATGCAGAGTACACATCTTGCAGAGGAGGACATGAAATAGTGGCAGCTCTAGAGGTGTTGTTTACTGGTGATGCTGTGTCCCCAGACGGCTTGCTTACATAATACGACATGCTAATATCAACTCCTTCTCATTTTCACTCTGTGTTTTCTTTTTCAGACATATTCCTTTTGAGAATCTCTCACCCTCTCTGCAATCTGAATTTTTTTCTGTGTTCATCTATGTTTTTTATATGAAAATTTCCTCTATGCTTTTCCATCCCGTCTTTTTTAAATCTCTCTTTCTCTTTTATATCCCTCCTTGTGAACATCAGAGCAGTAGAAAGTGAATGCGTCTTTGGCTGTGTGTAGAAATGGTAAGATAACAAACCCACAAATTGTCACATCCAATTCATCCTTCTTCTCCCATAGCCCCGACTCACAGCACTGGGGCTTGTGTTGCATAATTGCATTAGTGCTCTCAGGCCAGTGGCTCTGCTCGTTAGTGGGGTTGTGATGCAATCTGCAGAACACACGGGCCTCTGTTGTTTGCAGTATGGGCAGTGAGTGGGCACGCAGGGTCAGTGTATTGACCTCCCCTATCCATTCATACAGCCAGAGGGGGGTCTGCTAATGAGTGGCAAGGTTGAACAAACAAGGCTGATAACGGAGACTTTGTTGGAAGCGGTTGTTCTTCAACTAGTGGTGGCAGTGTTGTGGTAGAACAGTTACATGCAGCTTAAAAATATTCCTTATAAAATGGCCTGCATCTAATAACAAGTAGCTTTGTATCTGTGTGAAAGAGAGGTTTAAAACTTTGTATAACGACTCATTTCACTAGAGCTATTAGTTCTGCATTAGCTGTGTTTCTCAGTTTTTTTGTAATACATTAAGACTCTGCATGGTTTGGCTCGGGGGTATTCACTGTTTTAAATTCAAATGCAGGCCACAAAGTTTCTTAAAAACCTATGCAACCATGGCAGTATGCTAATACAATAGCAACCCAAGCATAAGAAGGCTAACTCTTACTGCATAATGTTTTCCACAACATGTCCACAACAATCATCAAAACATGTGTGAATGTTCTTGTTAAACATTTTTGGCAAGTGACCAGGGTATAAGCAGGATAATCTTCTGATTTAAGCCTGCAGTTAAGAAGAACCCTAACAAGGATTTTGACACATGCCTCTGTGCTGTGCTTTAAGAACTTAAACACGTTGATGTGGATTAGAATTCACATTCACATTGTCAGATTTTGATTTCAAAATTTTTACTAGATGATGACACCATCATGGTGGAAAGGTGTTGGGGTATAACTACTATATTTAGGAGGTCTAACCAGATAGAGTTATAAACAAAACGTATAACAGAACTTGGATTTAATTTATTCTCCTGCTTGAATGAAAATTAAAATTCCATAAATCCAGATAGTTGTATGGTCCAGTGGTTCCTAGCTTGTATGAAGTATTCCAACTTCTGTTGTATCTGAAGTTACCACAGCCTCAAATAAATGAATTAATTAATTTAAAGAATCAGAATAGCTTTGTTATGTATTAATGTATCGTGAAGATGAATGGTGCTACTTCACAATATGGCTACACTTCAGTAAGCTGGCTGGCTGTCGAGCCAGTGTTATTTTATTAACTTGTCCAAAATGGAGGTTTGGGAATCAAGTGACAAGCTGTCTTCACGGCAGCTGATGGAGCACTTTGCTGCTTCTGCAAGTCTAATGCTTGTAGTAAAACATTATTTGCATCAAGACTGTCATTTTTTTGACGATTTCCTGTGATTCAAACTACAAAAGTAAGAGGCCTTAGAGTGTTAATGTAATTAACTTTAAGTGAATTGTTAATATTTGAGCAAAACCCAAAGTATTACTGTTATAAGTAAGATAATCCTTTATTTGTCCCACAGCGGGGGATTTTTCCAACATTACAGCAGCAAAGGGACAGTGCAAAGAGGAAGCATCAGTAAAACAAATAAAATACAAAGCCATATATAAGTATGAAACTGTACAAAAAGAGCAATATAATGAGCAAACAGTATAAAAACACAAAGCAATATAATAAGGAAGCATCAAAAAGAAGCAGAGTATGATAAAGAGACAGATTTAATGGCTGATTTTACATCAGTGACCGATGTAAGTATAGATATTACACAGTTTAACAATACTGATACTGCTCCTGAGTGATTGATTGTAATTAGTAAAAAAAAGTAAAAGCAAGATATAATATAATGCTTCTCCTTCTCCTGTACTGGTTTACCATAGCACTGAATGATATACTGTTGAAATGTTTAGTTGTTTTACTTGTTTGGCTCATGCCTGACAAAACATACTTGAAGCTGTAAAACTCAGTGTCCACTGAAAGCACAATGGGTATTTACTTATAGCTAGACTCTTATTTTGTTTCCCAAGCCCTCCTTTTTTTTCTCACCGCAACCACATACTCCCACATTTTTACCACAAAAATGCACCACTGAAATAACTTGGCCGCAATTCAGTAATTAAGGAATGAGGCATTTCTAAATTCTGCCATTTTTGGAGGGGTCATTCTCCCTGTCAGCAGGGTTTCAGGCTGGCCATGTCTCGACTGAGATTTATGTGGGATCTCCAGGGACATTCTGTTGCCTTGTTCAGGACGGATTTGTTCCCTCTGATTCAACCAAATTGAATGTTTTACATTAACATGGTGTCTGTTAATATGTCTGCCGTAATGTATCTAAAAAAATGTATACAGCTAAGCCTTCCAGCAGCTGATAATCTTTGGCATATAGAACAGCTGTACATAAAATGTCTATCTGATGACTTTTTGGTTGGGTCTCTAAATAGATTTGCTAAGGAGCTTAATCTGTTGACATCCTGTGAGTATGTCTCAGTCTGAGTGACCACTCAAGGGTCAGGACCCTCGAGGCCATAGTCGGCTTATCTCCAATGATTGTTCACTCTCTCCTGCTGCCCTCAGACATGCGCACACACTCAGAAAAGGATCATTAAAATGCCATCCTGGAATTCAGTAAATGAAATGGAAATATGGCAATTTGAAATACAATAGCTACCAATGATGAATTCTATTGAAACTTTTATACTAAAAGTTTCATCCTTATGAGTTTAAATGAGTTAAATAATTTGTCAGTTTATTTGATCATTTATATATATATATTTTGTATTTATTCAGGGGACTTGTCTTGTACAGGAACTAAGCAATCAGTGGAGGAAGATATGCTGCTGAGCTAGAGCAGACGGAATTAATCTATGAATGAGAACAGTGAGACCTCGTTGTCTTTCGTCCATAGCCACGTACAGTAACCACAAGATTGAAAAAGGTTCTGTAAAATCCTTAAATAATGCTTCAGACAGTTCCATCATCATTCTTACGTCTTTTGCCTCCATTGTTATAATTTTTTCTCATGGAAGGATGGTGACACACTTGTTTTTGGACATTTGTTTTGTCTATGCCAAGGCAACCTGCCAGTGACTAATGGCATCCCAGGCCAGCGCTCTTTGAGGACATTGTTTGTGTTTTTCTTTCCTTCCTTTTGTGTTTCCATTAAACTGTCTGGGTTACATTCTTCATCATGTTATTGTTTTTTCAGGACATTTCTTTTAGTTTAAGAACCTAGCCAAATGACCTTTTATTTGTTGACAAGGGCAACGATAGGGGTTCATGCCATTTTATGATGTGCTTTTATCTCATTCTTCAGCAGCATTGATTAAGTTCTGCTTCGTCATCAAAGTGCAGTCAACACACTCATTTTATGAGATGGCTTTAATAGCGCTCACAGAGACAGATTACTCATTGAAAGTCCTTAATTCTCACTGCAACCTAAAGACATACCAGGCAGAAATCCTCGGTTACTGCTTGTAAACACTGTTATGGAGCGAGCTTTGTCCATTTGGTGTTTCGCCTCAATTTATTTGCGTTTTTTTAGTGCTATATCCATGATTTTCAGAACTTCCTCTTAGATGCATGCTGCTTACAGTCTATCACCTGTCTCTACCTTTTAATTAAGTCCTGACCTCACCTTCGGATCTTTGTCCAGGTCTGTCAGGACACCACAAAATAAGACAAAAAAAGGAAATACAGGAAGAGGGAGGGTCCCTGCAGATAAATACACAGCTACACACGTGTAGTGGGTCCATACGTGATGATTTAGGGGCATTCACTTCTGTGTAAGTCTGTACATTAATTTTAAGGAAAGTCGTACATAGTATACCTCTAAGCTTCAGGTATGGAAAATGTTCATGTCATCAAGTGTAGAAAAAGGCCATGCCATTGTAGAAACAATTTCCTGTGATTTAGCTAAAATCAATGGTAATGTTCTTTAAACAAAGAACCAATGGAGGACAAGCTGTCTACCACAGTGTCTTGTGTTTCTAAAGGAGTCAAAGCTCAAACCCTTTTAGTCCACTGATATGATCTGATGGGTCCCAGTGGGTCACCCAACAGACTAATGAGACTTGATGGGCTTGTGGTGTTGGACATCATGGCTTTCTGTGGCTTATAGCTCTGACTTGGGTATTTGCAGTCCCACAGCCATTACACTCAGTAATTACATACACACTAGTCTCCAGAGTGGCCGAGCAATGCCTAAATTACAGTCGGTGGATAAACCACGGCAAAGTAAGAAAATAAAGTTAACATACCGAATGCCTTGGCCAGCAAAACTAGGACACCAATTGAAAACTGCTCTTTGGACATTAAGGTTTCTTGTTTGTTTATTTAGCACATGTAGCTTTCATTCAGTAAAGATATAGTACGACTTGATGTAGATATAAGTTCTAGGGATTGGCATTTAAGCTCATTCATTATTAGAAATGAAAGGAGCGTTTGATCTGTCAACATTTATTCCCACAGCTTGTCAGTATTACATTAGGCATTACACTTTGGAGAAGCACTCCTTGAATACTAATGGAAACATTTGGTGCTCCTCCAGTATACTGTACACCGTGATGTGCATACTGAAAGACATGAGCTGCTAATGATCTATCTCCGGCTTCAGAGAGAGCTGCACATTTTGTTATTAAACGCTTAAAAAGGTCTGAACAGATAGTGAAAGTTGTCGGGAGGTGTCGAGCCTGGCGGGTTTTCTTCAAGTGTCCAGCCATAACATTACACCATGGCCACAGCTGCTGTGTCGCCGCTGATCTGTCCCCAAGAAACATGATCCTGTTTATAATCTGACCATCATTTGGACGGCGACTGCCTGCGACGCCAGACCCATGATTTACCCCGGTGCATGTGTGTGTGTGTGTGTGTGTGTGTTTTCAGAGATAGATTTATGAGGGCATACTGTATGAGGGTGAGGGTTAGGTCTTGAGGGGCTGAAAGTATCCCACGGTGCATGGCTTGATGTAGTCCCACAAGTAATATTTCTTCCTCACCAGCATCAGCTGTGTTCAGAGGCCCTCACACGGTGGTAGTAGTTGTATGCTGGTGAATTAGGGAATATTAATGATTTGATGATTGTTAATGAGTTGTTAATATAAGAGGATGATATATAATACTTACAAGTTACCCCTGCTGCAGAAGAGCGACCTCTTTGTAAAATAAGCAGTCAGTTATTTTTATTGACTGCCTCTCATAGCTTTTATCATATGCCTCCATTTAAACTTACCTAAGTTGCATGTTCAGCAAAAAACTGTTTTTGATTGGACAAATACAAATAAATAATACATTTGTATAACTAATTGCACCATATACATAGCTAGTTAGATTAGTGCTGGCTACTATGTAAACCAGTGATATTAAGGCATGGCCCTGTAAGGTATTGTGTCACCATGGAGACAAAGTAAGAGGACGTGATAATGAGGTTACAAGACAACCACTTGACATACATTTTTATGTCTTTTGTTCTAATTATAACCCAGCTTAGACTGGATTTTTGAGGTTGATACTGATACAGGTTTTTGGAACTTTTTAACTATAATTACAGTGTATTGGTCAATATTCATGTATTTTTTTTAATAAAAACTAAATATTAACAACAATCTTGATGCGCATTTCTTAAATTTCTTTTTTAAGGCTACGTGACCCCCGTAAATAGTTAACACGCCATTTTACAGTCCAAAAACTAACATGTCATTTACCTTCTGGTGGACGATTGGCCTAGCGACATTATTGGTTTAGGTCAGGGTTGTCCAAACTGTTTGGAATGGGGCCAACAGTAGATAATGTGAAAATACCTGTGTGTTAGATGCCTCTCCCATGTCATGGGTTATTGGAAAAACAATCACATAGTAATGAGAGAAATGCAACTTTCAATTAATCTTTTAATGAAAAGGCATTTAACTTTCCACGACTCCTGAAAGCCTTCGCTGTTCACTTTTCATTTGTGTGCTGTGGCCGGAAATATCTGTTGCTAGGTAACCATTTGATTTTTTTCTTTACCATCTGATTAGGAAAACACGTTAGGAAAAATGCAAACTGAACTTGCTTAATTAACCAGTATTGCATGGCAGGCTAAGTATTTGGAGAAACAAGCTTGCGGGCTGTTTGAAATGGGTACATGGACCATGATTGGCCCCCGGGCCAGACTTTGGACATGACTGGTTTAGGTCTAGTTCTAATCTTAATGAGAAATATTGTATTTCTGCTGTATTTTAGTGTGGCTATTTGTTCCTCGTGTGGAAATGCAGAGCTGCCACATGAGGAAAAATGTTTATTTTAAGAATCTTGTCATAATGGTTACATTGTCTTGTTTGTTTGTTCTGTTTTAACACATTTATTGTGATAGTACAGTAACAGTAGTATTAGTATTATGAAGAATGTTTTAAATATTAAACCCATTAGAGTTTTTTTTTTGCAGTATACATTGTCATAATTAGATGTTATAATGAGAACTCTATATGAGTATTGTCAGTATCAGTGGTTAAAATAGCTAAAGGACCTCAGAAATGACTGCTCTCATATCTGGATGCCTGTAAAATTTTCAGCGTGGTCAAATACACGGTCATGTTATGCTATCCATCTAGTGCCACTCATCACCTGAGCCAACTGCTCGGGTACTTTACACATTCATGTCAGAATATGGTTGCATACCTACCTTCAAAGCCCCAGTAAATGATAGCCATAATTATCCAGACCTTAGTCGTCAGTGTGCAGTGAGGCCCTGAGTCTAGCAAGGCATTGTCAGTGTGTTGATACCCAGAGCTGTGACAGGATTTAACATGAGCTCAAGCGCAAAATGTAACACAGGTATATCACCTCATAACTGCACAGATTTCTACAGATTGACTCACTTGACAGACTGAAAACAGCACAGTAGAAACATCTGTGCATTTTGCTTGCTTGGTCTTCAACAGAAGAATAGAATTAAAAAGACAATTTGATCGATTTAGGTTTGCAAACTCTGTATGTACTTACAGATGAATTTACAACAGAAAGTTTTAAATGCGCACTCCAGGTGTAGGCAGGTAATTACTGTAATTGCCCTTTTCTAATGTCCCCTAACATATTATTATACACTATTAAACTGCCAGATTACTGGAGATTGTAATAGATAAGAATATATATTCAACACAGATGCTCTCTTGACAGGATTAAAATAATTAGAGATCACAGATAAACACATATGTTTGTACAACCATCCAACCTCAGTCTTGCCCGAATGGGGCTTTCATTATATTTTCGATATATATTTTGAAACAGTGTTTACTGACAGATTATTTTTTTAACTTTGTCCTTGCCTCCTCTTTAAAATATATATTTCTTTCTGTCACATTTCCAGTTATTAAGATACTGAGATCATTCCAGTCCTAACATGTCAGGTCCGGAGCCATCTACACCACCATTTAAACAACAGCTACTGTACATCACACCCCCAAAACTTCACAACAGTATCTATGTGTGTGTAAGACGAGGCTAGCCTTCTGTATGTCGTAGTTATTTACATACCAGACATGTATGATCCCCTTGTAGCCACTGTAAGATGTCACTGGTAGTATCTGTCATACATACTAAGTCCCATGATGACACACATGTACATGCATTCACACAGCGATGCATCACTCCGTGTTGCGCCTTTGGCTTTTGATGTGTGCCCCTATTCATATCAATCATGCACCCTACTGCAACAGTTCTAAGAAAAGGTCTCCTTATAGCAGGAGACAGGCATCACATATGGGTACAGTTAAGTAAACATGACACTCTGTATCATCTATCAGTGCCATTTAAGTTATTTATGTTTCATATAAGTGCTGTAAAGTATTTGCCAAGGTCATTAAGTCACTCAGCTGGAAGAAGTTATGTTCCCACATGTTGGTTTCTTGGGCTTTGGCTTAAACATCTTTCTGAACATGACAGGCAGTATGTGCTGATTTAATTTAAAGCTTTACTTTTAAAATTTCTTTTTACAGTGCTGTATAGTAACTCAAGTCAAAGAGAGACGAAAGTGTGGTAGTGACAGAGCCTGTATGCGTCCTATGCCACAGCACTTGAACTCTTTTGCAGCTTATATCTGCACAAATCACAGACCATTGGAGTAAATTTCTGTTGACACTGAAAACACTTATGTGTAAAACAAGTCATACATTTATGTGTCAGATGTTCACGCAGTATTCTCTGTCTTGTTGAAGCGGTTAATCAGTAACGCTGTCATAATCTTTCCGAGGTGTGTTCCAATTTTCTGGATCAGCATCTGTTGGTGATTCATCACCATGCTACATTATCCACGTATCCATTTTCTAACACTCCTGTCTTATCAGGGTGGCTGGGGCATATCCCAGCATACTTTGGCAACACCTTATGTTGATAGTCAGTCACACGTCTATGACACCTAAAATTGAGCATTGCATTAGCTCAGGCAGGACATGATGTCAAGCTCAGCTCACATCCCAGCTACATCAGTCGATCTCAGACAGCCAAGCAGCTGATTGATGGAAGGGAGTCAGCTGATAGATCACATGATTCCTTTCTATGCAACAAATTGGCGAATCTCATTCAGGGCGCCCTATTTAAACTGCTCTGGCCTGCCTACTGTCGCTGCTTCTTCTGCAAGCTGCTTTGCAACCTGCCTCCACCCCAGCTCCTCCTTTTCATGTTGTGTCTGACTTATCAATGTCATTGCTGTTTGTCATTGATGCTGCTCTATTCTGTTCCCGGGGTCTTTGCTGCCGCTCTCGCTGCCTTAGGCTTTCCATGTAGGCGCGTGGAAGGGCAGAGAGGTGTGCTCTCTCTGCCTTAAGGCTTTTCACGTAGGCAAGTGGAAGAGGCTTTCTGCATAGGCCTGAGGATAGGCAGAGAGGCCCCAGAACAGAGCCATACCGCCAAATATGATACTGCAAATGGAAATAAAGTTTTCTTTGACTAAAGTGTTCCTGACTGAACCCTGATGGTCAGTTTAATTGCCATTTTAGTTCACTTCCTATGAGTCAGTGAACAAATCAGAGACGTAGCGGTTGCTCTGAGTTCTTGGGTCTGGAACCAGGCTAATGCCACCTTATTTTGTCCAGAAATTCATAAATACAATATAATTCAGTTCATCCCCATGTCTGTCACTTTCCATGTCCTGGAGGTCTACAACTCAGCCCCCAGCCTAGGTTTTCTCAAGATTGGAAAATGAAATGTGTGAAAGGAGTTTAAATTGAGCTGACTTGCAGTCATTTGCAGTATGTCAGCAAACAGCATTCCCGCTCCTAAACATTATTAATCTCTTCAGACTTTCCCTGCACAGAGATTTGGGCTCTTTATGTTGTGTGATTTGAATCAAAGTGAACCTAATGACCTAGCGGGCAGCGCAAAACTGGCTGATTCTTAAAATAACTGCTTATATTTGAGAATTGATAGCAAGAGTTTACGCAAAAAATGAGATTGCCTCCTATAATTGCAGTGACTCAATTATTTATTGAGTAGCAGCCTCAGGAGGATCTTTTTGTGAAAGCAAAGTGCTGGAAAAGACGATAGCTTTGACTCTTTTAGTGGGTCAATTAACTGGTCTATAGACATTTATTGTTTTCCTGAAATACTTTGTTTTTGTTTTGCAGGAAAGTGTGTCTCCCTGCAGTGTATCAGTAAGAAGTGCTCTTCAATATGAATACAGGTATTCAAGTACACACACACACAAACCATACACTTGTGAGATTGTTAGGAATCATCCACCCAGTCCATGTCTGTTATTTTAGTTTGGCAAAGCTGAGTAATTATTTTTGTTTTTATTTTTGCAATCTGTCTCATATTTCTTTGTCGAAATCACCTGGTCATAAAACTGTTGTTTACATTTGATACTCAACTATAAAAAGTCAATATGCTTCCACATTCAGACCACCGAGCTATTTTAAAAGCTGCTATGTGTCCTAGTTTCCCTCGACCACAGGCATGAGTCTATAATTCTAACCCTGACCCTGTTTCACCACTTTGATGTGATTGTCCATTTTGGGCCTGGTTTATTGTGACTGAAAGCATCAATAAGAATAGTAAGCCTGTTGCTTTTAACCACAGTGACGTATCCCTCTCCTCAATACATTCCCAAAGCTTTGTCCTAAACTTGGCAGTCATCCCGAGTTAAAGTGTGTATTGCAGCCGGAGAATCAATGATGAGTAATCCGTCTTTGAGCCTTCTACACACACCACACACCAACGCACGCTCTGTGTTGGTGCCAGTCGTAGCTTGAATCATCTTGGTTGTTTGCCCGTATTTACAATGTAGATATCATAAAAATAGCTTCGCCATGTGTTGAAAGAGAACTAATAATATGACCAGAATTAGACCAGAGTTTGAATCACTGATCTTAAACCACCTGTACTGTCCAGGGGCCTCATTGCAGAAACTTGTTTAGTCTGAAATCCTGTCTTATCTCATTTTAGGGTGACATGACAACGTGTGTCTTAACTCAGTCCTATCTTATCTTAGGATAGGAATTTAGCTGTTACAGAACTGTTCGAATTTAGGGATTTCCCAAATTAGGAATCCTTAAGTAGGATGGCATAGACCCTGTCCTAAATTCAAAATAAGTGCCAAAAATCTGTCTCTATGGCAATGACGATGAAAATGAGGAACAACTTTAACACCACAATGTAATGACTGAAAGGCTACTCAAACTGTATGACACTTTAAAGTTCAATACTTCAAATACATTAATTAAATAATACATTTAAATTAATTAAAAAAATAGTAATTCAAATAATTGAGAGGAAAACTTCCTGAAAAGTTGGGTTTTCCTTGCCACCGGCACAATTTGTGCCTACAACTCCTCGTAGCTAATTAAATGCCCGTCTTTTTTGCTCATAATAGCAAGCTAGCCAGCCAGTAACAAGTGAGAGCCTTTATTATTATGGCTCGTCCATCTCCAGTAGACTGCTGGGAAATTCTATTCAAAGATACAGGCATGACAGGACAAGTGCCGGTTTGATTTCTGTTTTAATTTGCATGCACAGTGGTGCATAATTGTTTGCCTGGTGATTGTTTTTAATGTTTTTGTTCATGCTCGGCATCATTGAAAATTAGGTCCTCCCTCAGTTGATTTCCCGAGTCTTGAATAAAGGTTTAATGAATGAACGAAGAATCAAGTTAATAGTAATAGACTGAATTTCTTACGATAAGATAGGAGGTCTGAGATAGGATAGGACACAGCCATGAATTTAGGGATTGCTTCTGTATTAGGTGTAAAGGATTTTTCCTACCTTTAAAACTTAAATTGAGATAGGTGAGGCAATTAAAATATTTATATGTATTGAGGCCCCAGGAGCTTCAGTTCCAAAGAACTGATCTAAGCATTTTCTACAGAAGTGCAGCCTTTTACAGACCTCAACGTTATCTTTGTAAATGCAGGCTACTTCAGTGTGACAAAATCAGGAAAATACGGGTGAAAATATTTGTAAAGAACACTAGCTTATTGTTTTAATAAAGAGCAGTGAAGGTATTTGAATACAGTTTGGTTAGTGGAGGTGTGTCTAAAGTGTCAGCAGGCCAGTAAGAGATATTTTATTATTATTAGCAGCTTGATTTCCCCGCTTTAAACAAATGTCCCCTGTGTTCATGTATCACAGTGGTCTCACTCAAGTCATGATATTGTTCGTGATTTTTTAAAACTAATTCAGGCTAATCCAGTTTAAAAGGTCCAGTTCTTGTCATTATGAGCATACTGTTCTGACAGAAATAGGTAGGCTAGAGTAAACTAATGCAATACAACATCTTCAAACTTGTGCTTTACAGTATATTTTCCAGTTGTGCTGCACACCATTCTGAGCTCATAGAGTAAAAAGTGGGCTCTTTTAAATGCATGTGCTTTGCCACCACTTATTTGCGTTTTGTTTCTGCCTGGACGCAATTGTGTGTGAGTGCATTTGTGTCTTATGCATGTGCATGTGTGCTACTGCTTCTGCCTCTGTGATCACCCGCCTGGCTGTGATTTCTCAGATAGCGGAGGATGCTCTCGCAAAAGCGTGGCCTTGTCACTCATGCTCTCTCCCATGAAGAGGGTCCAGAGCTCACCAAATCTAGGCACAGGTACTAACACTCAAAAACACACTACATATTAACACACGTTCAAATAAGAATAGTTACACAAGTAGCTAAAATACAGGCCGCTGCAGGAAATCACTGGACTAAACTCTCAAAGCATGAGGTAAGTCTCAGTGGCTTGTTGTTTTGCAGAAATCATGTTTGGCCTTCATCAACCTGATATGGCTTGAGCATATTTGAAATACTTTCAAATAGGCTGCGGCTGCCTCAGTATGCTTAAGCAATGTTTAGACTGTGGTATGCTGTGTTTTTCTAATCAGTTCATTGTATAATCCTTTTATTTCCTTTTGTTTAGTCTCTCTGGTCTTGGGCTTGTTTATGCTTCCTAAATCAGTCATAAATTATACTGCATCCACCTACCTGTTGTTGAATCTTCCTTCCTTTTGACAGCTCTCATATGTCATGCTCTCACACTGCTCCATGCTCTCTGCCCCTCTTTATGGGTAGTTTATTCTTCTCATCCTGTGTCTAAGTTTTTTTTTTTTTTGCTACTCTTTCTTTGCTATCAGAATTTATTGGTGAGACATGACACAGCTCCCTAAACTCTTGGAGAATGTGGACATTTTATTTAATGGGCTTGTGTGTTGCCTAAAATGGCACCATTCTGTTTAATTCCTCCTGATAAGTGTCTTAGTTTCAGGCAAGCACCTCACTGTAGATCTGCTCCATGTCTGAGCCCCCTCATCCTAAAAATGTTGCCTATTTTGTTTCACACGTAACCACAGGTCAAGTTTAGATAAATGACTGAGGAGATTTTTACATATCACCGGGCAGAGCTGAAGCTAAAGTATATTCTCAGCTTCTAGAAGCTACAGCTGGTCGTCCCCAGCTGCCTGTTCCTTTCCTCTGCTGAAAAAGCAGTATGTATGTGCCTGGACTATGTCAGCATCCAGGTTAACTGCTGCAGCCATGTCAGCATTCTAGCACTGTCAGCTCCCTTTTTACAATAACAGGGCGCTGCCTAAAAACTGATGAGCTGTTGCCAGGTAAAGAAGGTTTAGGAGCATGGTAGGACTGATCAAACCACCACCCAGAGGGCTTTAGGATCCCGTGTGTAGCCGCTGGAGCATTATTGTGCAGGAGACATGCAGGCATCAGCATCTGAGGGACCCTCAGCCTTGGCCGGGGTGTACACAGTACACTCACAAATGCTGTTTAGCATACTGTTATACTTGGAGTCTACACTCCAAAATCTGCAATGCTGTTTCCTAGAAATACAGAAAGCACCCTTGAGCCATCTCCACTGGTAAAACAAGCTGTTACAGTGTAAACTGCTTATACTTATTATGTTTACAGAGATCAGCTGCTTATATGGATCAAAAAGCTTCAGACAGAAACATTCCTTCACAAATGCTGTTTAAATAATTTACTTGTAGTAATGAAGTAGTCCGCTTACATAATTCATTTAGGGTCTTTTCATCAGGGCTGCAATGATAAGTTGACGCACCGATTAGTCAATCGAAAAAAAATCTAAAATAATATAATTAATATTTTCATAATCAATTACTCATTTCGGCTATTTTTGGGCAAAATTGTCAAAGATTTTCTGGTTCCAGCTTCTTAAAAGTGACAATTTACTGCTTTTCTTTGTCATTTATAAAAGTAAATATTAAAAAAAAAATCACTGGATTTTGGACTGTTGGTTGGAGAAAAGAAGCAAAGTGAAGATGTCACTTTGAGCTCCAGGAAATTGGGAGCATTTTTCACAATTTTTAAAAATGTTTTGTTGACTAAATCATAAATCGATTAACAGTGAAAATAGTCGCCAGATTTATCAATAATGAAAATAATTATTAGTTGCAGCTCTACGTTTCATACATGACAAGATATGGAAAACAATTTAAAGCTATTTTTTTTACTGTACTCCCATGATACTTGCCTCTTGGTAACATGTCTGCTTCTAGCTGGCTACCTGAGGATGATGCTCATTGACATTATGACTGCAAAAAGACAGCTTATGGCTGCTGATGATGGAGACAGAAAAGGAATGTTTATCTATTTAGTGTTTGTTTGTATAGGGACACATATGTGGCATACATAAATGCCACACACCACAGCATTTATAGCCTAAGCTAAAGTGCAATGCCCATCCCTAGCTGAGCCTGGAGATACAAAAGACTCAGCAATATGTGCCTGGGGAAAGCACCTGTGGTTGAAGCCATCCTCGTCATGTGAACTGATAATGCCCAGTCACATAATGAAACATCTGTTCTGTATTTTGCAACAGTCAATAAAACACAGTAATGAGCAAAGCTGTCTGTTTTATTACTTTATATTCATGTCATAAATATACAAATGTCAATATGATAGTTATCTGCATGAGAAAAAAAAGAAAAGTATTGGTTATAATTATGATCCATGTATAGAGATTCGTTTGACCTGTAGAGACGTGATCACTAATAGCACGACCTGCAGAGCTACAACAGCCATAATTATTGGAAATATGCCAGGCTGAAAAAAAAACAAAATCATCCCTCAAGAAAGCGTGGCTCTTTGCACAGTGGTCTTTCTGCTGTGTAGATTTTAATCTCTCGTTCAATAATGGGGCTCACATTAGTGTGCTCTGGAGGATTTTTGTCTTTTATTAGTCTTGGAAGTGAAGTGGTCTATCAAGTCTTAATGTGCGTGTAATGCTTTAAGCACTCCTTTCCTCTTTCTACTGTACACAGCCTGTAGTTATTTCTATAATAGAATACTGCACATAAAAAGCAACCCTCTGAAGAAAGCCCGCTTTCATACATATAATTTATGGACATATCTTTATTTGATACAGGTAATGCTGTGAGAGTTTTGCCTCTAAAGATCTGTGGTGTCTTAAGCAACATGTTGGACCTTAAATCATAACCAACTGTTAGTTTGCCCTGTGAGTGCGTAGTAATTTTCACTTTTCCATTTTCTAACGTTGACAGGAAGCTTTTTCTGTTCCCTTACCCCTAACACCAAGTCTTATCTTTCTCACACGAAACATCCTCAAGCATTTTGTCAGATGGCGACCGCCTCAGATGTAACCCTATGCAGTAGTATTGATATTTGTTGCTGGGATGAATGTGACCACGTCTTCAGTCATGTCACTTATCGTTGCCGTGTCTTCTCTGTTCCCCAGGGAGTGACTCTCACTCATCAGACTTGGGTAAGTCCCTGTTCCATGAGGTGAATTGGAGTTGAGTCTCTTTGGAGAAAATGGAAAAAAGCTAGGAAACACCCCGTAGGAGACCAGTGAACCTTGAGTAAAACACTGTAGTGTGTGATGTTAATATCATGAACTTTATCTCCAGATTCTTGGCGGTCACGCAGTGCAACAGATGGCCTTAAGAATGGAGACGCCAGCAGCTCTTCTCTTGCTGCCAAAGGCTTCCGCAGTGTCAGACCCAACCTGCAGGACAAAAAGTCACCAACACAGGTAAAATGTCTCACACATCAGTCGACAGATGCTGGAATTTTGGTTTTTACTTTTCTTTTTTTAATGCTATGTGTAGTTTAATTCAGAAATTAGGGGGTTTACTGTGTGAAAAGCATTTTCTAAATGACACCACAAACCATCATAATTATGGATAATTTACACAGAACCATGTGGTATTTCTAAGAATGTATATTTGGGTTAACTTGATGATTTGTATCAAGCTTTGCACTGATGATTTTTCTTTGTTGTTGTTGTTTGAACTTACTGTTGGCTGTTGCTTTCTAATTGGCCAATAAGGACATCAATCACGTGCCGCTGCCACCCCCCAGGAGAGAGAGTTTCCACTTCTCACCCACAGGCACTAATCCGCCTGACTACAGCTCCCTTGTCGCCCTGGCTAACGATTTTAGCCCTGGAATGCTAACATTCACGCAGAACGATAAAGCCGTTTTGAAAGAGTCCTACACTATTAAAAGCACATCTTCTTACTCCTACTCAGAGACCAATGCAAACTCAGTCCAGCAGACACACCAGTCCACTCTCCAGAATGATATTACCAACTGTAGTGCATCTGCCGCCACTAATACACAGGCCCAAGAGCGTAAAGTGTCTTCCCTTAAAATAACCCCTGTCACCATCCCTGACCCTCCGGCTCACAGCAACTCTTACCTTGACCCCTTGTCTAAGACCCAGACCACAGGCTCCCCTCCACCCACTTCCCCAACTCCACAAAGAGGTCCCACCCTGTCTCAGCCCCTGACACAGGCAGCCTCGCTTTCTGTCCACGTGGGCCCAGAGAAACCGAAACATCCAGAGCGCCAGCCTTCAAACAACACAGTGGAGCTCAAGGTCCCAGATCGAGCCTCAAATCAAACCTCAAGTCCAGGTCCATCCCAGGTGGAGATTACAAAGGCTCCTGAGGTTCCACCAAGACCTTCTCCTGCAGAACTGTTGGTACATAACTGACTACATACTGTAACAACAGAGAGCAATGACTGTGTGTATGTTAAGGTCACTATAATACAACAGCACCGAGTTTTTGGTGATTTCACGAGTGATGAAAGGGTAACAGACTGGCTGCATCCCATCATTTGACGCTCCCCGCACACACTTAACGTGCCATATAAACAGAAGAAGAACTCAAGATATCACTGCCGGGATGTGCCAAACTCAGAGGCCAAATGTGATAAAGTTGCTGTTTTTCTGGTGTTTTGATGTACGCGAACACTGGGAAGTCTGACAGCGGCGTCCCGTGAGGCCGCTAGTGTTGGGCCTTACATAGAAAACAAGAAGCGCAGGTGTTTTGATGCACGCCATATGCTGCTCGTGTGTGTTGCACTTTAGTTTGTCAGTCTTGGTGCTGTCATCCAAGCAGCCAAACTAATTGTGGTTCTACATGTGTGAACTCATACTGTATGTGTGATAACCAACTGTTTTTATTTCATGCCAGTGTTACAGTCTGTATACTGTATTTGCTGCCTTCCACAGAGTTTGAACTAACAGAGCCTCTTCATTTCACAGCATTAATCATGTTTCAGAAGGTGGTGCTGCAGCCACAGGAGTGTGGTTTCACAGCAGCATTTCACCTTCTGTCAGGCTCACGTGTTACTTCCACACATCCTTTGTGACAACGTGGCTAATGAGTGATGTCACTAAGCACTCTCCTCCTTTCCTCCTTTTCCAATCAACTCCCTCTCCCTCCACCGCCAGGGGCCTCCCTCCCCCGACCCCACAGCACGGCACTCCCCCTATCGCTGCCACAGCTCAGAATCACTCGACTACCTGCCTGGCCTAATGCCCAAGGCTCTATCGCCCACCCCGTATGTTCCTAGCGGAGCTGGTGCAGTCAGCAGGCCGAGCCTTCCCACAGTCAGCAGTGTGAGCATCGGTGGCTGCGTGTCACCCTCGGCTTCCCCCGTGACGGTGTCAGCTCTCAGCCACTACTCGTCGTCCACGGCGGGTCTGCTGGACGAGCTGCAGATCTGTAGCCTGGATTCACCCGGCGCCTCACCCACGCCTTCGCCCACCCTCAGCCATGTCTCTGCCTACACATCCACTGCTGGCCCTGATGATGTGCTAACAACCTTTGCGGCCTCCACTGCTGCAGCAGCCACTGTCACTAACGTAATTATCCCAACAAGTCACTGCTGTAACACACATCATTACCAGAATCAAATGGTTCCTTGCCCTCACTCATTTGGATGGCTGAACCAAACCTTCACAAAATGTGTCATTACTACCGATTTTTACCTTTCACTAACCATCAACTACAAACCTAATGTTCCCTTATTATGTTAATGCGTCTGTACTCTATGTCTACTGTATGTGCTTGTCTTTGTTTCTCTGTTATGCCTTTTATGCAGTCCATTGCAGTTATGCTGTCTCTTAAGGCCAGTTCATATCAAAAATTCACGACGAGACAAAACCATTTTACAGTGAAGCTGTAGCAGGGTAATGTTGGAAGCTGTTAGCTGCTCGTTTGTAGTGTAACATGTGTGAAGACTGTAGTTATGTTTCCTGTCAGCTCGTTATATTTCCCTGGGAGTAGATGTGAGGAGCTCTGACACAGAATGGCACATCTTTATGAAATACATTTCCATGTGCACCTTGTCTTCCCAGTAGCAATAAGATCAATATTGACATTAAAATTACCATTTTGTTAGCACTACCTTATTTGCAGGTTGCAAAACGTGAGGTGCGCCGCGCTGCATATTTTTAAAAAAATGATTGCCACAAGTGAAAAGAAAAATGTTTGCTAAGCCTTTTTATTGTTGTCAGGCAACCATGGACTCACCTCCCTATTGTAGCCCTACAGTGTAATCAATCTACCATTCATTTAGTTATTTGACGGTAATTAGAATCTAGTTACTAAAATGTTCAGGCAGAGGGTACTTGCTGTAGCTCTGGTTGAGTCAGAGGCTGTCTGTAAACAGTTTGTAGGGCACAGGGAAACGATCTGTGTGGGTACATGAGACCCTAAAAAAGAGAGTGGACCATGGGGAGTACCACCAGTTGATCCAGGAGCTTCGCCTCCATGATGGCCGTTTCCAGGCATGTTTTAGGATGACTCGTGGGCAGTTTGACAATCTGCTGTCTATCGTTGGGCCGTATAGCTCTGGGTATCCAGCACCAGTTTCTCCTCCATTGTTTACCAACTGTAAACTTGATGTCCCCTGCTTTCCTTTTTTTTTTTTTAACTTCATTCAATACCCATCATGTTGATGGAAGCATTCCCATAAAATGCCACCAGATGTCACAGATGTGTAGTAAAGCTATACTTTTTAAGGTTTTGGTGGCATCTTGGCACGCTGAACTGCCAACTCCATCAAATCCGCCATGCTTGACTTCACCACGTCACAGACTGTATGAGTTGTAGCTGCTGCTGTAGTTGGCCAGTCACACATCATATTAAATCGAAGAACTGCTGTGATGATTGGCTGCAAGCAAGACCATACAA
This sequence comes from Cephalopholis sonnerati, assembly GCA_019142605.1. Lineage (NCBI taxonomy): Eukaryota > Metazoa > Chordata > Actinopteri > Perciformes > Serranidae > Cephalopholis > Cephalopholis sonnerati. The sequence continues at coordinate 24,182,139 of JAGQAX010000003.1, read as the reverse complement.
ATAGTCGTTTTTTTCTTGATGTAGGTTCTAAAAGGATCAAATGCAGGTACTGTTTGACTGGAAAAGTTTGTGTAGGACTTGGCACTGGGTTATTTCAGTCGATACCTTACAGGTACCCAGAACCTGTGACCTAATTGTCAGTGTTTACGGGTGTTGTTCTACCAGAGATACCATTCCCAGCCTTCCTTCCACCTACAAAGGTGCTGATTGGCTTGGTTGCTTCTCCAGCTTAGAAAATTTCCATTCACAAGAGCAACACCAGACTTCTGAAACAATAATGGGCCATCTTCAGACTCTTGGTTTGGAATTGTGAGCTGTGGCATTATAAACATAGCAGCAGTAATCTGCTCACTGTCATTGAATTATCCATTTTGCTCTATGCTTAAGCACTAAACAAGGAGGAAGTTAGAAGTGAGACTAACACTGTGTCTACACTGAAGGCATATCGTGAGCAGCACATAAGCAGAGCAGCAGCTTCAGGGCTCCATCTGTGTCCACATAGGATGTGTTTGGCAGAGTTTTGAGTGTAGGTCACCCGTGTTTTGGCATCGCTCAGAGCCCAAAACTGACTTGAAGTGTAAAAATATGCTTTGGGTCACAGTTACACACGTATAGCATGAGTAAACACAAGCCGTCACGCAGCCTGTGTACAGCTGGATTGTTTAAAATAGAAGAGTATCTGTTCTGTCAGACGTGTGTGAGACACTGGCAGTAAGTAAGTGTGGCGTTTTTTGAGAGTTACTCATTGGTTTAAGACTTATCATGAATCTTTGATCGAAACACACTGGCCTTAAAATTAAAATCCTGTGTTTTTATCCTTTGTCAGATGAAATCATATGTTCCTGTGTCATGTTGAATGGGAGAGCATTCTTCAGAAGAGCATCCCATTGTAACTGAATCCCGTCTGTTGTCTTGTTTGTCACAACTAATTTATAATGAAATATTTGTGAATCTGAAAGAGTTGTGTTTGCTTACCGTCACTGCTTTAATCTCTTCTATCTGTTTTGAAGTAAAGCGATTCGATAAGTGCCCCTTCCCCCTAACTAACTGTTCTTACATTGTGCAGTCACTCCAGATTCAGCAATTCCTATGAGTCACATCAGCCCCAGTATCTGTCTACTTGTACATCCATTTCCGTAATTGGCTCCTTTACCCCTTTAAATGTTAGGTTTTATAGCAATATGATGACTAATAATGGATTTATAAAACTAATCATTCTCTTGTTTCACTACTTGTTTGTAATATTTGCACTCATTATCTAATGTTGTAGGGCAGAACAACAACATTCCCCACTTTAAATGGCAGTTTGTACATTTTGCTGCAGTGTGCGATCGGCAGTGGCTGATTATCTCTGTTTTTGGTTTGTGGGTCACTTCCAGGGCCAGGTCCTCTCTCACGCTATGAATGGAAGCACTAGCCATCCACAGAGGCCCCTCTCTCCTCCATCCTATCCTCCTCCACCCACCTCACTCCACACTGGGCTCCAGAGACAGAGCAGGAGTTCAGGTGAGTCACTGATCTTTTGTCCCGTTATTTGAGTGGAGGACAACACATAATGGCACTTCTTTGAAAATCACTGCTCACTGTATGACATGGAAATCATCCACATGCATGATTAGGGAAGTCATCATGTCTTTGTCAGGTACAAGCACTTGACAAGTGCGATTTCACTACATATTTGATTCAGAAGCTCCAATTATATACGCAGAAGCACACAAATGTAGAATAATGATAATAATAGTACATTTTATTTATGGAGCGCTTTTCATACACACTTTACATTAGTTAAAAATGATCATAAAATAGACGACAATAAAATATACACGTCATCGTTCACACATTAAAAGCCGTTTTGATGAGTGATTTGAAGCTGGAGAGGTCAGTGCAGTCTCGAATGTGTTTGGGGAGAATGTTCCAGAGGGATGGGCAGCTATGGAGAAGGCTCTGTCGCCCTAAGTTTGGTGCTTGGTCCTCAATGATGGAGTCAGGAGGTGCAGGAGAGGAGCAGAGACATCAAGAAACCTTCATTTGTTGTAGCATATTGACATAGCCTGCTCTGAAATTGATGAAGTGCTTAGAATTTCCCAGATCCGAGTACACTTAACCCCGAGGTCCAAGGTCCAGTTTGTTGGATATGTGGGAACACTGTGCTCTATACCCAGCATGGTGCGCCACACTTAAAAAGCTGGTCTTCAGTACATTTCATGTGTACTCCAGAACAGTACACATCAGGTGTGGATACCAGCTACAGGAGTTTTAAACCAAGTGTGAAACTGTCCTGATTTAGTGCTGATGCCTCTATATCAGACAGCAGCCCAAACCCAGATGTGGCTTTGCTGCCGCCTTCGAGCTCCTGTCAGAGCAATGGTGGGAGGCAGAGAGCTCTCGCCCAACAGCCGAGGCTCCTCCTCCCACGCAGGAGCAGAGCTCTACATCACTGCTCCGCCAGTCCCCACTGATGACAGTCCCAGGGGCAGCAGTGTTCCTCTGTGTCGCCCTTTTCTACCCTGTGGTGCAACAAAAATGTCATGTAGATGACGATGCAAGTTTGCTTGTGTATGGAACATTACTAATGTGAAAGCTGAGTGGTGGAGGAGTGGAAAATGCCCTTAATCTCCTCTTTATTGCCCATATCAATTAAATAGTTAATGGGTCTTTAGGTTAATGTCTTTGTTATAAGCCCAGGATATGATATGTGGACACCTACTAGTAGATGACAGAAACATTTAGTTGTGGAGCACAGACTGAAATTAACTAGTACAAAACGGAGAGAAAGACCGTGGTTGTTCTTGTACTGCTCAAACCATGAAGCATACAAAAGAGCAGCTAATCTCAGGATGATTCAGTGTTCGCTTGTTCAGCTGGTGTTGGTGCCCAAACTTGGATGTCTGTTTGATTATCAGTAGCTACAACTGACTGTGTTTTTCTCTTTCCTCTCTTCCTCCTCCTCATATCCAGAGGGCAGTGAGTCAGTTACCAGAGAGTCTGTGGTGTCGGGCCACACCAGCGTCAGCAGCACTGTGCCCATCGCCCGCTTCTCGGAAGAGGAGAAAAAGGTGTCCATTATTAAAGCCCCTCATTATGAAGGCATCGGCCCCGTGGACGACTCTGGCATTCCCATCGCCATCCGCACGGTGAGGTCACACACACACAGAGCTAAACACACTGGTGTGCAGCAGACTGAGACAGCTAGGTGCTGTAGTGTTGCACAGGAGTGTCTTTTGACACATTTCTGTTGTCTTGATACGAGATCAGGCTCACGAGAGGGGATTACTTTCAGCTGTCAGCAGTTTTTGACCCCATATTAAAAGCCCTTTCTCTTGCTCTCAGTATCTCTCGGTATCTCTTTTACTCTCCCTCTGTGTGCTAGTTATAAAGATGAGCTAAGTCAAGGTCTTTGCTTTAGCACTGCGAGGTCCTCGCTGCTTACTTGTCAAAGTGTGTGTTATCTCTGTTAAGGCTTTTCGTGTATTAACACTTCAGTCAGTTATCCATTTCTTGAAGAGCAGCATTTAAAGGTGGACATGTTCAACTACAGGATGAGTGAGCCAGAGAAAGTTACGGGAAGAATGAGAGACAGGTAATAAAAGCAAAGTGAAAAGGTGAAAAGAAAAAGCTGGAAAGAAGAAAAACAGATGCTCCTTGTTGTGAGCAGACAAACATTTTTGTGGGCACTTTATGTGGTAACCATGGAGAGTGAAGTGGTAATTGGCCCGTCTCTCGGTCGTGCCAATGCTACATGCTCAGTCACACACACTCCTTCACTGTGGAGCCAAACTGCCTCTTCTCTGACCAGAGTCCAGACCCAGTGTTTAGCGCTGCTGAATAAAGGGAGGATTAAGTCTCTCTGCCATTTGATAGCTCTTTTTTCAAGTGGCTGTTAGATCTATACTGTATACACAAAGACACACATACCAGAGTTTCTCCTGGATTTTCCAGGCAGAACACCAGGAGCTCCCACTTTGGTTTTGTAGCAACATGGCTTCTGTATCCTCTGTGCTGCGAAACCAAACCTGCTGACATTGATTTCTGAAAGAAGCCACAAATCACCTTAAAACACACACAAAATTATATCAAAACAACCTGCATTAGTAGTTTATCAAGTTTCTGATTGCACTGTCAATTTTCTTCTCCAGCTATGTTCTCTGACAGAGGTTTTTGCTCACAGGGATTCATTTTTTATTCATTTACCTCAATGTTTGAAACTCTGGCCACATTTAAAAATAAACATTCTTTATTGTAACACTATCCACCTTGTTCCAAGCCCCCATGATACCTTGCGTGAATTACGTGTGCAACTTCTGGTGTTACACCGAAACTGGCGATTCCCAATGTTAACAGTTTGTTTACAGTACTCTATTCTTCTTTTCAAGAGCAATTGGGAAATAAAATGTGGAACACACCAGCTGTTATAGCTCAAATGGGATCATGTGATCATACCTCTGCCATCTCTGACAGCCATCTGAAAGCATTGTTTTTTTTTTCCTCTTCAACTGAGCATGCTAGCAATTAGCTAGCCTTGCTCCATTAAAATATTGTTAACTTAAACCTGGCCCAAGCTAGCTTAGGGTAAACATCTGCTCCTTCTAAAGATAATTTATGATTTATGATGACCTATTAAGAGATACTAACACATAATTCAGTATTAACTGTAGCTCCATGTAAATTGAATAAATATGATGTTTCCCAGCTAATCCTTTGCTCGTCTGCGTTAGTGACACAGTTTACACGTTTTATAACTTCTGATTGATTAAAAACTGTTCTGAGTGAAACATGAAGCTGAATTTAGCAGCAGACTTCAGTAATAGTAATATAAAGTAGGAGTAAAAGAAATAACTTTTGGCATTCATTTTTTATATGATATAAAGGAAGTACGGTAAATCAGTAACACATTCTCAACCCTAAAGGCTAAATACATATTTCAACCTATGTTGCTGAGTTTATTTTATAACAAGCAATTTTCTAATGCAGGTTGAGAATGAAGTCACAACGGGGAAAGACAGGGACATCATGTACTGACGTTGAGTGACGGACCTGTCAGTCTACGTGACATTCTCTTCTGCAAATTCTGATTTAATAAACTCTTGTGGTTTTATTTCTCATATCAATGGTACCTTTGGCAACAGAAACAATCCCTTTTTGTTCTGGTCACATGTTCAACACTCAGTTGCTGAAGACAAAAATGTAGCTTAGCCTGGTTGTTAGTCATTACAGACACGGACAGTGCAACAGGTACCAGAGCTTCACAAAGACATTTTAGAAAATTCTAAGTTGACATTAGTTAAATATTTGTTAAAAAATAAATAGTATTTGCTAAACTGAAGGCAAATTACTTATGAGATGAACCAACGTGGGCAGTTAGCCACCAAGAGTAGCCACTGGGACTAACCACAGGCAGTCTATGGGACTAACTAGCTTACTGTTACTTCCGCTATCTCACAGGAACTTGCGCACATAATCATTTCCACAGTAGTGCCCTCAGGAATAAGGTGGATAGATAAGATACAAAATACAGTAAAGCATAATATGTCCCCTTTAATTAAGTGTCATGTGAGTCTGGAATCAACGCAGTTTACTTTTCTTGTTTCTTATTAGCTGTAGCTGACAAATAGACCAAAAATCTTGCTGAGATAAATTATAAGCAGATACCCTGAATTAAGTTAAATAGTCTGATGCAAATGATTCTTGACAAAGTTATTAATCGTAAATAAGAGAAGAGGAGAGAGGAGATGTAGTCATCCTCAAGTCGTGAGGAGAGTTTCCCAAGAATTGAATCTTTCTAAATAATTTATTCATGGCTCAGCATAGGTTAAATTCTCTGTGAGTGATGTATGGATCACTAGAAAGGCTGAGAGTGTATTTTTCTCCTCTCAGTACGTATTCAGTCCCATAAAACAGTGGGAACCTTTTCTACTTTCCAATTTCAGCTATCCGGTTTATGTTGCATTTCGCGGCACATAAATCTTTACGATTATTTCTCTTTCCGCAGACGGTGGATAGGCCTAAGGATTGGTACAAGACTATGTTCAAACAGATCCACAAGGTTCACAAAGCGGGTAAGTCTGTCCCGAATCACACTGAAAGGCAGAAATGTCCCGTTTTTGGATGTGATTTGATTGTCAGACATTATGAGAGGAATTGGCCAGGCATGCATGCTGTGTACGCACTTGTGTATGTGTGTATCTTTGTGTGTCTGTGCATGTCGATTCTTGTTAAACCAAAAGACCCAGAGAACCTCAGAGCCAGAACTCATTAGATGAGAGCAAGAGAGTCTGGAGAGGAGGAGGAATTGAGAGAAACCTCTAATAGACACAGAGCCGTCCTGGGAAATCTGCTCTAATTTTATGGGTTTGACGGTATCGCACACTCGGTTCAAAGCTTGTTTGTTCTAAACTGCTCAGGCCTCTTCTGCTGCAGCACACCCACAAACACACACACACTATCTCATGATTGTGTGTGCCCAAAAACATCTACAGGCCCGTGATTATCTTTTTGAAGCATCTCGGAGAGTTCCCATGGCTCTCTGAATATTCACATATTCTCAGTGAATTTATAAAGCAATATTCCAGCGCCACTGGCGTCTATCTTCTGATTAACCCCCCGTAGACTTAAAGAGTCAAAAAAATAGTTTCCTCATTTGCAGAAAAAAGCACCTTTGAATTCAGCTGGAATCAAATGCTTAAAAATAAGGTTAATACATTGCCTCTGCAGGGTGCTGTGGCCCTTCATAGAACTTTAAAAAGGCATATTGGAAAAACAATTGTGTGAGGCATGCTGAGCTTGTGGATGAACAAAGGGGAAGTGGTTTATGCTGCTTGGGTGGTTTTGATACTTCTCTCCGCTGTGAAAAATGGTCACTATTGGAAATTACTTTGTAACTGACTGTATTCAAGCTGACTAAAGCTGCTGTTCTCCCAGGAGAGGAAACTACAGGCTCTTAGCTTCTGTACTGTAAAGCATGTTTGTGCTTGTTTCCCACTCTGTCTTTGTTCCGTTCTTCTACAGACGATGACTATTCTGACACATACAATGCAACATATGCTGTCATAAACAATGGTAAGAAATGTTCTACGTAAAACGAAAGTCTCAAACAATAAGTAATTTCTTCCCAACCCATTTGTCTCCTCCTGTTTGGCTTGCTCTGCCTCATTATTTCTCCCTCCACTCTCCCCTCTGTCCTGTCCTTAACAGATGACTACAGCCTGCCATCCCACACCACCATGGCTCACCCCGCTCCCCGGACACATACGTACAGGCCGCTCGCCAAAAGCCCCTCGGACAATGGAGGGCATCTGGGCCCTCGGGAGCCTTCGCCATCCCCCGTTCCCCCACCACCTCCGCCAATGCCATCTCTCCTCCAGCTGAGGGCCAGAGACAGTGACCGTGAGAGAGACTCGCCTGACACGTAAGAGGAGCTTTGTCATATCTCTTTCTTTTATTACACCTTGTTAGTTGAAATGAAATACTGGCACTCAATCGATATTATTTAAGCAATGAAAATGAGATTTAAATCTCCTCTTGGCATGCACGTACACTAATAAATGGGATGGATTATTTATTATCATAGTTTATGTGCTTTTTGTGAATGAAAGGGCCTGTGTGAGACACTCAGAGCATTAATATAAAATCAAACCACTGTTTTGCCGCTGTAAAAGATATAGTGGAGTAATGATGTCCTGACGAGAATGAAATCACGTCTGATTTGTTATGGTGGCCGCATGTGAGTTTGAGTCCTGTGTGTGTATCTCACTGGCCAGCTAATCGCTGCCACTCTGCACAGGGTTGTACAGCTGTTACTGCTGATAACACTGTCCTGACCCACAGTGGTGGAACAGTGATGTTGCAAAAGCGTAACACCCACCCTCCAGTCCCCCACCCCCCACATTAACATTGTTAGCTCTGTCAGCACTGTTGCCATTGTTAGCATTGTTAGCTGCTAGCTGCAGCTCCATGCTGAGAGCCATGTGAAGACAGTCCCGGCTCAGAACCTGAATCAAATGCCCTGCATGCTGCATACAGCTCCTGTAACTTTATTTGGTCTCATGATTACTGGGCTACCTTGAATTCTATTCATTTAAAGTGTGTTTAAAGTCACTCAGTTAGCTTTCTAAGAGACATGCTTTTGTTTTTTTTGCAACAGGAATGAATGGGGTCCTCCCAACAGGAAAGTGGACACAAGAAAGTACCGTGCAGAGCCTAAGAGTATTTTTGAGTATGAGCCTGGGAAGTCCTCCATTTTGGAGCATGAAAGACCAGTGAGTATATTTAAAAATGTTCTTCCATTGTATTATAATATTTTCTGACATTGTAAAAGTTGGTAGCTATCATCACATTACAGCCTTCCTTCATGTCTGATTAACCTGCGAGGGTAGCCGACCTTACATCGGCATCCTGGGAGAATACTTCTATAACTGAGACAGTGAAGTGATGTCAGTAGCTATAGTTGCTTGTTATTGTTCAGTGAAAGATTCTTTCTGTTGCTGCTCTGCTTCACTTAATCGCTGCATCACGTTGATAAGTAGAGGGTCCCTTTGTGAAAAAGTAAACATTATGCAACATGAAGTGAAGTAAGTACAAAAAAACAACTGGATGGTCAATTTGAGGAAAGAGTCACAGGCACATTTACTTTTCTGCGTTTTCTAGTCTTTTCAGACATGACTGTGTTGTTAATATATTTTCATATTATGGGCTTCTGCGTGGACTTATTTCCATCAGACATGGCGTGGGCGTTAAAAAGCGAAGGTTTCCAGTGCTGCATCCTCCAGCGGCTGTACTGGCTGTTCACTCTGTGTGGGGTGAATGACGAAGCAGACAGCAGAGATAATTACTGTGTAGAGGGAGGGCGAAAAATAATAGACATGAGGTATGTGAGATAAGAACAGGATAATGGAGAATGTGTTATAGATGAGGAGTCTGTTATGCGGAAAAAGGTTTTTGTGAAGGTTTTGCAGATGTTTAATGCGATGACTGCAGAGAGCTCTCAGGGTAATAATGCATGAGTCAGTTCCTGATAAGGCAATAAAAGGAGAAAGCTATAGAGAGTGGAAGTGAACCCACGCTGGCTGATCTGCTGTCTGAGACTCCTTATTTATGCCTGTGTTGTTTGTTAGAGGGTTTTTTCCCTTCTCTTTCCAAGGTAAGAAATAGCACCCAAAAACATCCTGTTCAGTGGTGAGGTGTCCATTCGGTGTCCAATTATGAGCCAAAGCACCCAAAAATTGTTTTTCTGGCAGCCTGTTCAGTTCCTTTTTTGTGTGTGTGTGTCCACAGTACTGGTGTGATTGGCAGTTTCTCCTCGAGGCTCTCACTTTTTTTTTTTTTAAGGGTGACTCATTTGTCTCTGAGCTGAATTCTCTTTTTAGCAAGAGAGATGTAACACCACAACACCTACAAAGCATCTCCTGGCAGTGTTTCATTTGGCGTGAAAACTCAATTTCCATGTGGGAACGGGGTTAGAAAGAGCAGACAGAGTAGTAAACCAATGCATAATCTCTTCAGTTACGATAACAGTTAAATGAATAAGCCTCTTGACTGTAGTGCACGCTGAAGTGCGTACAATAGAGAACGCTGTTAGATTTTAAACATTCAACAACAAAGAGTAGATGATTAACTCGCTATACAGCGGTAACTCTTGTTTTGGCTTCCCTGTCTAATTTCGCTGCATGTAAATACTTACATCCCATCTGACAGCGTTTACTGCAGGATGATCTGATATGAAAATGTATCTCTCTGTGATACAAAGGAAGTGTTAAGCATTAATAATCCATCATATCACATCGGCAGAGATAAACCTCTGCTTCCTGAGGCAATTTGTCCGTCATTTACATGCCATGCAAATGCAAAAAAAATAGCGGAGGATATACAGAATTTTATTTTCAGCTAATAACATGAACACACTGGACGGCAGCTCAGCAGCCTTAGTATGAAAAGTACATCTCAGTTCAGAACGTGAAATGAAATATTTGGAAATCTGCCTGTAAAAGCGTCTCCTTTACTAGGGGGTTAAAGGGGAGAGTTGTGTGATGGCAAGTTTATTTATATAGCACCTCACTATGAAGGCAGTTCACAGGGTGTTACACAAGACATACAAAAGGATTAAGACATGATGTAAAAGAAACACAAGGTGATATTATAAAAAAAAAAGCATAGATAGGGTTTAAAGAGAGTAAAATAAAAAATATACAGTAATTTTCTTATATAGAAATATGAAGTGCTAGGCTAGTTGAATGTTTGAATGTTAACTCTGATCAGGTGTGATCAGGTACACATATACAGTAATGCTGAATTTCATCAGTTGTTCAACATGCCCTCGTTGCACTTGCCCTCGGGGAAATCTTCGCCACCATCATAAGTGTCGTTTCATACGTCTGAGAAACTGAAGTGAACTTTGTGAGATTGACCCTCTGAGGGCTGAGGGAACAAGTCAACAATGATGTTCACTCCAGTGATGTATATCACCCACAATGTGTTGCAGTTGTGCATTTGATGCAAGAAAATAAATCCATGTTCAGGTGGCAGTAATGTACCTAAAAGTCTGGGTACTTACCGCCAGAGACGGAGAAGGTAAATCAATTGGAAAACAATATCTCATGGGAATGTTTAAGTATAGGCTTGCATGTTTGTAGGTTCACTCGCTCTAGTTAGAAGAAAAACCTCAGAATCTTATTGATAGCTTGATATTTTACTGAAAATGGCACATAACTCATTGCAGTTTATATTTAGACTGCTGTACTGTTCAGCTTGTATGATTTCTCTATCCCCAACATTCGCTGTAAACACATAGAGAAATGACTGTTTTGCCACACATCATAAACCCGTAGCAATGATAGTTATGATAATCATGATTCGGATCATAAACAGAAATGTCTAAACCAGAAACTGATGCTGACATACTGCATCTATCCTCAAAAGAGGCCTTGGCCTTACTGAAACATAGGTATTTCCAATGATTTGTTAAAGCAGTATAGCGCTAAGCCCACAACTGCCGGTCGATCCATAACAATTTGGGCTTTAGATTGAACAAGGGCAGTTGACTTCCATATAAATCCCCTGCTTTTCCCTCGTCCACTTTCCCTCTGCTCTCCAAGTGGCCTCTGTGTGACGGATGCTGTTACATAACAGTAAGGGCTGAGGGTAAGTGAGTGAGGGAAGTGGAACTACTAATGAAACACAGTGTAAGTGTGTAGCACTCGGGTCAGTTGGATGGCTGACTGTGATGCCACTGATGTAGAAGTGAAACTTATGGTACACCCATATAAATAACCCCTCATGTCTTTTCCAAACAGTTCCTGAACATGTGCCCCTTCTTCTTAAATATAATGAGTACCTCTGCTGATAATGTGGCCTTTCCCGGCCACTCTGACATACTGCGTTTAGTATTCCATCCACTGAGCCTGCACAAAGGTGTGGATAATGAGGTTGGGTGTTAAATATGTAATGCTCAAAGTAACATGCTGATTTTCATTATCTGTCACCTGCGCTAAGGCCTCCAAGAAAGCTGCGGTAATGTGATTCTGTCATGGGATTCACAGCCCTGTTCATTTTTATTCATATGAAATTAATGAATATTAATTAAAACTGGGCCTAGGTGTTGAAACTGTCTGCCTGCTCAGTCCCCGACGGTGACAAGAGTTGGACTGTGCATATTAGATTATTTAGTGTGTTCAAGTTTAATTACTGTCTGATGATATATATGGCGCTATTTTACACTGCTAACAAATAGTTTAGGTTCCCTAATGTTTTGAAAGTGCTGTCAAACCAGTCAAAGTAGTGAAGTAAATTGGTTTTTGCATCACTGCTTTCGCCCCCATGAGCCAGTCTGAATCTTCATCCTGTGCCCATCTCTCTGCGCCTCCGTTGCTCATTCCTAACCATGAGGTCCATGTCTCTCTTTGTGTGTGACTTCTTTCCACACTGTCTTTCCTCTACCTTTTCTCTCTGTCACTGTCATGCTTTCCCAGACCTATGATGACATAGATTTAGAGAACGAGCCTTGGTATAAGTTCTTTTCCGAGCTGGAGTTTGGGCGGCCGGTAAGTCAGGGCCATAGCTTACTCCTTCAACCACAACCCTGCCTTAGGCATACACCCACTCTCTACACTCCACCCAGGACTTTTTTTTTAATGTCTCCGCCAATAGACTGGGTGGGGTTAGTTGTTTGGGCATGTGGTTCTTGTTGGGTGCTGTGACCCCCCCTCCCCCCACCCCTGTGACAGGCTGTGTTATGTCTCTGCGTTGCTGGGTTTTTTGGTCTGGTGGCTAGCAGGCACTGAAATATTCACACATAAACTTGGATAATTTTATTTCAGTTGGTTCCGTGTTGCATCTTGCCCCAAAATAAGCAGGACAATAGGTTTAACAGGCAGTGTGCTCCAGATGCTTTAGATGACCTGGCTTTTTGGCAGGTAAAACTGCACAGAACAGTTAATCAATCAATCAACGTTGATATATATTATAATACAATTCTTCTGTTTTGCATAACAGTCTGAGTCTGTGCAGTTTCTTTAACATCTCTTGCACATGCTAACATAAGTATCAGTTAATCAGCCTTTTATTCATCCTGTTAAATCATTTCATCATTTATTAATTTCTGCTAGTACTTCTTTATCTTCACCTCTGGTGGAGCGATGCTCTGCATACCTACAAACTAAATGCTGTAGTGCCCTCTGCTGGATGTAGGTGGTAATAACGTCCTAGTGGCTCAGGGCAGGAATTGCCTCTAGCCACTGATTTGAGATCAAATTACTCCAACCTGGCTGATTTACAAAGAGTCATGAGGACACGCCTCTGTCCATGTCAGAGCATGACATCAGGTGATGGTTTGTCGGGCTTATTCGAAATGTTCAGGTGCAAATGTCACATGTGGAGCTGACACGACTTCCCAGAGTCCTGTTAGGCTGTGTTGAGATTTCTACCTGCAATATTTTGAATGTTTCACACCACTGAATAAGCCCTTAGAGTGTAGACGGTTCCCCTACATGCACTGACTGGTCCAGCTGGGACAGAATCTCACTGTATGTTCGGTGTTTGAGTGTTTATTGAGGTGACAAGTCACAAGAACTTTTGACCAACTGAGTGAACAGTAGTTTATCCGCACAAGTAAACTTGCACTAAATCACAGCATTTGATAGTGCAAGTCGTTGCACTTTCAAATAAACACAACACTGCCGCTTGTGCTTCACTCGGCTTTCTGCTTTACAGCTTGCTCTTACACTCTGCATGTGTGTGTGGTACATGGGCACATTTCTGTGTGTGTATGTGTATGTGTGTGCCTGGTATAAAGTTTTATGTGGTAGGCCTGCTATACTGTAGTTTTAATGTTGCTGTTTTGAGACTACGACTAAAGCATTGATAGATGACATTAGAATGTGAATAGGAATGAACATGTATCATGTGTAGGTGTGTGTGTTAGTGTGTGTTGTGTGTGCACACGTGTGCACTGTACATGCAAAGCACATGTGCGACGTTTGTGAACTAGTCCATCTCTGATTACTCAGATTCTCTAACGAGTGTCACTCTCTCCACATGTTTCTTGTTTTTTTTTTGGTTTCTCCCCATGACGTCACCACTGCTTCTCCTCCTTCACCTCATTTTCACCTTCTTCCTATTCCTCCTATTCCTCCTCCTCCTCCTCCTCCTCCTCCTCCTCCTCCTGCTCACTGCTGCCGCTTGGGGCTCAAGCCTCCTAAAAAACGGCTGGATTATAATCCAGACATCTCGGCTCGCCAGCGCATTGAGGTAATCTCACCTTCATGAGTGTTGCAGTAGTGTTTTTAATCTCACAATTTCTAACCAATAGTAGGAATTAAAATCTGTACTGTTAAGAGCCATGATTGCTTAAACTGAGTGTAATGTAGTGTAGCAACAATTCAGTATGATCTCATGTCTCCATGTCAGCTATCTGTGACAAGATGAGGATGATGTTGCTTTGAAGGCTTTGACATGCTGTGCATTTATTTGCTTGGGGTTGTCTTGTATAATTCACTGGAAATCTTTTTTATGTGTCCTATGTTTCATTTGATGGGTAGCATTTCCTCCGAGAGATCTTTGTAGTTTAAGTGTATCAACCATTCTTACCACTAAGACCCATTCCAGCTGATCCATGCCAGATTTTGCAGGGCAACATTTGCCCCCCTGTGCTCAGCTCAAAACATCCTTTGCTATTTCACCTTTGCCATCATCCTCAAGAGCAGCCCAAGAGTGCTCAGAAATTTATCCTCGCCACTTACACCAGTAGGCCTCTTCTCGCTCAGGTGTGCCATGTGGAACCAGCATCCGTCGCACCTTACGCTGGGGGAGCGTTTTGAGTGTGGCACAGCAACAACCGCATGCAGGCTGTGCATTGTGAGCTGCTCTGCCTCGAGTCTTTGTTCTTGCGGACCTCACTTTTCTCTTTTGTCGTCTGCCCTATTTCAGACATCCCTGCACATCGCTCCTGCTGACAAGGCTCCGGAGAGACCTGCGAGGTAACCTCTGTTTCTTCTATTTTCCTCTGCATCACCCCCCCTCCCCCCTCCCCCATCTCCTCAACAGCACTGGTCCTTGTTGTGATTCAGCAGGGAATCAAAACTGCTCTTTCTTGCCTTGACTGTGGTGCAAATAGCCTCTGTGTCTGATAATTTCGCAAGGATTAGTGTTCGTCTTTATTTGCTCTTGCCACTGAAGGCAGGGAGCTTTGCATCTCTCTTTCACTAACTGAGCCAGAATAAATTAACCCAGCAAACCTATTGATTCTGCCCTTCACCTCCTATCCTTCACTCAACCCCCCTCTTCCTCCCCTCGTCCTGCTCCCTTTCACAAATGGCCTGCTTATTCAGTCGCATTTTCCTCGGTGAACAGAAAGGGCAGAAATGGGATGAGATGAATAGGCCATGTAATTCATGTGTGCGACAGTGAGTGTGTTTGTCCTGAATAGAAAGCCCACTGGGTTTTTAGACATTTTGAATAAGAGAAGTTACGGTAACTGTTGTCTCATCTCTTCGGACACAATAGCCTCATTTCTAGTAGGATGAGCTTGACTTTCCCAAATCAAAAAAAAGAGATAGTATGTCTCCTATTTATCTAAGTGGTTTAGAAAAGAGAAAAAATGTTTCATGCAGCTGATTAGAGATTTGAGAGACCATTCACCTGCTCATTATTTATTATGTTTTGTTCTACACATGGTTTGTAAACAGATGTTATAGGAAATATGGTAAACAGAGTGTACTCACAAGACATTTCTAGTCCCTGAAATCAATTTGCCTGCAGCAAGCTGCATTCACCTGTGTATACTGTTCTGAAAGCATTGTCACTGATGTCTGACTGTGCTGCAGTGCTGCCAGCGACTACAGGAAGAGAAGGAAGTCTGAGCCGACGAGTTCCCAAGTGAATGCTCAGTCTCAGAGCAGAGCTGCAACTTCCCCTAAACCAGTGGATGCCTACAGACCCAGCAGCAGCCTAAAGAAACCTGCAGTTCGTTCCTCACCATCCTCACCCTCCAGAGCCAAAGGTAAACACACAAACATCTCCTTTCAGTTGATTTGTTTTTTCTGTTTATATTTGTCTTTTTCCTTCTCTTTCCCAAGCTGTTATATGTGTGTATTGTGTTTACCACAAGGACAGAAAATCAAAGATTTGTTTTGTCTGGTATGGTCATAAGTTTCCTTGATTGGTGTTGGTGGAAGTCTGAAGAAAAAAACATCAAATCGTCTTTTTTCCACCTGTCCTCTTTTCTCTCTTGATTCTTCTCCCTCTCCCCAGCTCTTCCACCCTTTTGCTGGGTATTATTGCTTAACATGCTTTCCTCCTTCTTCTCTTTCACCACGCTGCTCTTTATTGGACATCTGAAAGGTGGGGACGCATGCAACATGTATTCAAACAGTTTGACCTCCCCAGGTCCTCATCAGCGCCCCTCTCTGCCCCCTGTCCCCTCTGACCCTGTCCATTGCCAGGAGGATGCCAGCCAGGAGGGCAGCTCCTCCTCCAAGCAGTCAGTCTGTTGTAAGAACAGTTGGCAGAATAAATGCCAGGACACTGAAACATGGAGCAGTGCTGAGGAGGTACCGCCTGTCCCTGGCAAGCTCAAGTCACGCAGCTGCGATGACTTACTCAATGATGGGCACGCTGGCTCAGGCGGTCGCAACGCAACCCGCTCAGAAAGTGCTGGGTCACTGGTTTGTGATGGGAATCCCTCAGGTTCGACTGGATCCATCTCCACTCACTCATTGCCTCGCCTCCACCGCCGACGGGCGCACGATTCACCAGGTTTTCTCCAGCTCTATCGTAAGATGCACCAGATCGACCGAGCTCAGCTCATCCCATCTGAAGTCATTCGCTCGGTCCGTGCCCGTATCCTGGAACTAGAGCGCCAACCTCACCTGCATCGTCATCGCCTCTCTCCTTGGACACCTTCCTGGGGCGTAGAGGTGCCACGCGATATGGTGCCAAATCGCATTTCTGCATATGAGCGCCTTATTCAGAAGTCCAAATCCATGCCCAACTTGGGTGACAGTGAGGTGCCTTCAGGCACTACCACACCAGGTGGATCATCATCTCGAGCCAGCAGTGGTGGCGGCGGCACACCCAGTTTTCCAAAACGCCGTTTTTCCATAGAATCTTTACTAGAGGAAGACAACAACGGCAATAGTGCAACAGTACCTCACACCATGGATCACTTGCATCGACCTCGTAGCCCACCTGAGGGCCAGCCTCGCGTTGGGCCAGAGCCCGGCCGTGGGCGGTCCTTTCCCGCCCCTCCTGTTCCCCAAGGCCCACAAGCCAACCCAGACTACTCTGACAGTGAACAAGACGCTGTTGCGTCAGACCTCAGTGACTTCATCCAGGTGGAGGGCTCCTCATTTTGCAGTGAGAGTGACTTTGACCATTGCTCACTAACCTCCTCTGAGAGCTTGTATGGCTCTTCCACCCTTCACCACCACCACCACCTCCGTCATCACCACCACCATCACCACCACCATCACCCTGCTCACCAAAGTATAGGCCAGAGCCAGGGCTACCAACACCGCCACCTCATCAGCTCCTGCAAAGGCCGCTGCCCGGCCTCCTATACCCGCTTCACAACCATGCTTCGCCATGAGAGAGAACGAGCACGCCAGGAGCACCAGAGATCTTCACAGCAGAGCCGCAGCAGCCATTCCCACATTCAGAGCTCACAGTCCCAGCAAGCGATGTCCAAGCTGGCCTTCCTGGTCAGCCCAGTGCCTTTCCGCAGGAAAAAGGGCTCACCACCTACCTCTAGAAGAAGCAGTGGTGGCGGAGATCGAGGTAGCAGACCCAAGTCCAAACAGGCCATTTATGAAGCACTAGATGCAGCCTTGAGAGACATTTATGAGCACATTCAAGCAGAGAGAGGCCACAGAGGAACTCGGGCACCTGACGATAGCATCCTGAGGAGAATACTGGCCGAACTGCTGCCAAATGTGCCTGAACGAAGCTCCTCTTTGCGGGGGAGGAGGGGGTGTTGGCACGGGGGTCACTCCTCTGCATCTTTGTACCCAGATGGGAGCCCCACTGGGTATGCCTCACACAGAGAGGATCCCTCCACACCACGGCTACAGTCACCACTCAGTGCCTGTTACGGACGCCACTCAGACACCTCAAACAATAATGAATATGGAGAGGAGCAGGGCAATGGGAATGGTCTCTGTTATTCAGGTGGAGATAATACACATATCACACCTCAAATGTGTACATGTTCACTTTGTCATTATAGCCAGTCATACTGACACATAGTTTTTTTCTCCTGCATACACACATATACACGCGTGCATAACCCACATACATTTACCTCAGTGTCCCTCTCAGTGTTGCATGGGCTTGTTGCCCTTTCCCCCTCATTGGTCAGCCGATACATCCATTACTGTGCTGTTTTATGTTTTTCTATGACATTCAGTAAGACCTGTTTACTGTAAATTCTCAAGTAAAACCTGGCATTAAGTAATGACCATTCTTGTGAAACTAAACACTTCCTCCTGATGTTTCACATTAAAGGTCTGCTACTAAAATGGGAGGATTATGCCCCCGAGCTACTGGAAACCTAATTTGAAACACTGCAGAAAATGCTGACGTTGACAGTAACTTAATACTCAACAAAACAATAGCAATGTAGGAACAATTTGAATTAAATAGTGATGCGGAGAAATAATTCTGTCAGACAGAGAAAATCACAGCAACAGAATGATAAGGAAGAGCATTTTAGAGAACAGGGAGGCTTCTTGGAGTACTAAAATGTGATAAAATATCTGGATTTCTTTGTGACTGGGTGAAGAAATATTGTGAATTTACAGTATATTATCTGGTTAAAGTAAATAAATG
Source organism: Cephalopholis sonnerati (assembly GCA_019142605.1). Lineage (NCBI taxonomy): Eukaryota > Metazoa > Chordata > Actinopteri > Perciformes > Serranidae > Cephalopholis > Cephalopholis sonnerati. The sequence continues at coordinate 24,163,827 of JAGQAX010000003.1, read as the reverse complement.
TGAACATTCCTCTGTTTGTTTATAATTTGATTATTGTTTTGCTTGTATCATTGGTCTGTTTTGCAAGTTTATTTGTTGTAGAGTCATCTTATTACCCTAAAGTCATTCTTTCCTTCGAGCCATTTGCTTGTATGTTTATGTTTGTAAATGCTTTTATCATATTTAGTAACTTTCTGGGCTGTATTCCCCTTTTTTTATTTTGTGTTTCAGCAATTTTTGATTGCATGTGTCATGTTTTGGGAATCACAATCACCTTGTTTCTCCAATGAAATGGAAATAAAACACAATTTTTGATCCTGTGCTATTATTCCCTCATTTACCTGCTGGAATGACATCATCACTGTACCATTCAGTACTTTCCCAAAGCACGTCTTTGTATTGTGAGCATGCATGTGACATAGTTGTGATTACTGTGGTAACCCCCATGACCTTTCTCATGTGTCTCCGCTAATCACAGACCAGGATGTCTCAAGGTCTTATTCCACCATGGATGGACGCCACACACCCCAGAGTAGAAGACCTACTCCTGACCGAGAGGTACAACACTGAAACTGATGGCTAGTATTCTCAACACCAACATGCACTTCATGAGGAGCACTAGTTTTTCTCATTATAATAAAGGTTTTATCTTCCACTTTAAGTACACCCAAATAATCTTTGACAGTTGGTTGGCAGAATAAAAATATTCCAGATTGAATTTTTTTCGTCTTTAGCATCACACCTCCACAACACTGTTAAATTTTCTCACAGAAATTAAAAAGCTCTATTTTATGTTTTGCCTGGTAATGCTCGCCGGCTTTCTGTCTCTCACTCTCATCTCCTAGGTCTCCCATAAACAGATGACACAACTTATTCTGTTCTCTCTCCTCCATCAGAAACAGCCTGCGAGAGCCATTTATGATTTTAAGGCACAAACAGCTAAGTGAGTACAGTAAACGTACAGTGCACACACAAGGAAGCCGAGCTTTAAAGCATGAATGCCTAACTGCACATCAGCACATCTCGACTCATTGCATTCAAAGTTATGTTTCAGATTCATGTGCATTTCATGTAAAAAGTTTCTTTTGCTTTCTAAAATAACTTCATTGCCGCATCTTACCACCACACCTGGATGGCTTTAACCGATTTCTTTTATTTAAACATATTTAAGTAGATGCATGAATAAAGCTGATTACTGCTGTACATGGTTTGATATTACCGCTTCAGTGGCTGACGTTCTGTAGCTGATGCTGTTTACATGAAATGAGCTGTGCCGGCTGAAATGATCAGTTCATTTTTTCTTCACGCTTGTGTGCTAGCACTGTGATGACATGAATGTGTTGCAGGGAGCTGTCATTTAAGAAGGGTGATGCAGTCAACATCATCCGGCAGATAGACAACAACTGGTATGAAGGAGAGCACCGTGGACGGGTTGGAATATTACCCATATCATATGTAGAAGTGAGTGTACAGCTGATAAACTGAGTGTGAGTAGTGTAGATGTATATTCATTTGTGTCTTACATTTAATTTGTCTTTATGATTTCTTTTCCTCTTCAACACACACATTTACACTATGGCACACACATAAACAGAAGATGCCATCCTCAGAGAGGCAGCAGCCCATTCGTCCTCCTCCGCCAGCACATGTCAGAGAGATTGGAGAGGCAGTGGCTCGCTACAACTTCAACGCTGATACTAACGTGGAGCTGTCTCTCAGAAAGGTAGCCTGTTTATTGTTTATGTGTAAACAGGGTTCCTCCAGATCCTTAAAAAAGTATTAAAAGGCATTGATTAATCTAAAAATAAGGCCTTAATTGGTATTAAAATGACTCAAATCAATATTTTATATATATTATTATATTAAAAATGCTAAGATATGGGAAGTAGGATTATATGAATCATTTTTTCCCCTTGCATTGCAGTATAAAACCTCAAAATTATTGGTATAATCTATTATTTTAAATAATTTACTAAATGCCTCTTGTATTTACATCTTGCAAGGATCAGGTGAACCAAACCAGCCGCACAAATTTACATTTACCACATCAATACAGCAATCAAATGACTAACGGGCAAGCTATTTTAAAACCGATCGAAAAGTTTATGGCAATAGATTGATCGTCGTCACTTGGAAAGTGTATTTTTTGTAACAGTATTTGAGCTTGATCATTTAACTTTCTAACTTGACCTAAAAAGGAAAAAAGTCTTGATTATGTTACAGTAAACATTTGGGCCACATTGTCCCTAACCCTAAGTAATTAATTTCGGTTCATGTTTTGTATTGTTTTTCCTTCAGTTTTGGGTAAATTTAATTTAGAGTGGTATTAAAAAGTCTTAAATCTAATTTGCCTTAAGCTGTAGGAAATCCAGTAAAGCTGCAACAATGTGACAGGTTTATTTATTGGTTTTTAAAAACAGGGTTAAATCATGTATTTATTGCAGATCTGTACTGCTTTGAGTTTATCTACTGGACTTTGAGGTGATTATATAAACACCAAAGATGCAAAATTTTCTCAAATTATAGAGAAACAGGTAATCTTCCAGACGTAGTTACAAGGTTACCACCAGGCAGTGATGATGTGTGTCATGTGGTTAAAGGTACTGTGAGTAGAATTTGAAGATATCCTGCCTGTAGCCTCAAAAAGATACACTGGTAGACAGCAGCACATGCGACTAACCCACCTGCGGGTCTGACCTGATGAAAATTCACAGTGGCTCCAAGAAGTGTGAGAGGAAGTACTTTGGAGTTCTGTTTCTTTAAAACACTGCTGTATTGCAGTTAAAAAATAAAAAAAATGAAAACATGTTTATATTTTGTGTGTGTGTGTGTGTAGGGCGAGAGAATAATTGTGATAAGGCAGGTGGACCAGAACTGGTACGAGGGGAAGATCCCAGACACAACCAAACAGGGCATCTTTCCTGTGTCCTACGTTGACATCATCAAGCGCTCCCCCACCAAGAGCTCCACCCACCACATAGATCCACATGGTTTCCCGAGCAGCAGGACACCAAGTTCTACACCTGTCAAGGTAGGAAAATCATGACAACGTTGTGACAATAGAATATGATAAACCAATTCAGTAGAGACAACTTTGAAACCAGCAGTTTGTTTTAAAGAGCTGGTATAATGAAGCACTTTGAGCTGCTTTACAACTGAATTTATAGATTGATTTATAATTTTAAACCAACATCACAAACAAACATTTTACATCCTCAAAAAGTGACATGCTGAAAAGAATCTGTCCAGTTTAGTAAAATAGTTTGTGTTAATCTATTTAAATAAATAAGTAAATACATCATCTGCATAAGGGAGCAAATACAGCTTTTAAAGGGATACCTCACCCCAAAATCAAATATACCTATTTTTGCTTTTACTTGTGGTGCTTTTATCAATCTAGATTGTTCTGGGGTGAGTTGTCAAGTGTTGGGAATATAAGCCATAGAGGTGTCTACCCTCTCCCCAATATAATGTAACTAGGTGGCACTCCTAGGTGGTCAAAAAATAAATTTTAAAAACTCAACAGTATGTCTCTTTCCAGTGTGCATCTACTGCTAGCTCACCTAGCACCACTGAGTTAGCTAACATTACAGCTCAGCCGAAGAGGACGCCATTAATGTTGAAATCTTCTGCTGTCACAAGCATGAGCCTTTTGTCTGCCTTTTGCACAGTAATATGGTTGACGGGTGGAGTTCAGAAGAAAGAAAATAGTTCCTACATGAAATTGGTCACGACAAGATCTGTGGATTATCCTGAGTAACCGGTTCATGATTTTTTTGGCACTTTGAGCACCACAAGGCCAAGCGCCACCTAGTTACATTATATTGGAAAAGGCAGACATCTCTGATATCTCAAACACTCTGCACTTTCACCCCAAAACAATCTAAATTAATAAACAGCTCTACAGGTAAGAGGAAAATATGTGTCTCTGATTTGGGGGTGAACTGTCTTTTTAAGCTCTGTTGCGCCCTTAAATGACACCCACATATGCAAAACCCACACTGTACTCTCTGTTCCAGTTTTATAAATTACACTGTTCTTTCTTTCTCACTTCTCCTTCATGGAGCCTTTCTACCATCTACCTCCATCCTCCACTATCCGTGACCTCCCCTCCCCCCAGCCCTCCTTGAGGAGGCCTGACCTTCAAGCTGTCACCAACGAGTGGCTGTCCCTCACAATGGACTCATCAGCATCCACTCCAGCTCACTCCCTCACAACCACCCCTATACCACCCACACCTCCCCCACTTCCCACTGACCTCACACCTTTCCTAAAGGCTCAGGACTCTAAGCCACCCTCACCTGCGCCGTCGCAAAGAGGCCTCGCCCTGACGCCTCAGAGGTTTTCCGTAACTCCTCCTTTTAAAGAAGGGAGACTCAGTTCAGGTCACACCCCTGCTGCCCTACCCTTCCCCCAAACACCACCACCACCACCTCCTCCTCCTCCTCCTCCTCCACCTCCTCCTCCTCCCCTTCCTCATTCTGCATTTACCTCTCCACTGCCTGACTCTTCACTGCGATACAACAGTGGCAAAGCGCCACCATTGCACATTTCTAAGCCAGAGATTTTATCCTGCACAGTGCCAGAGCCAATACAGTCACCCACACAAGTTCCTCTGCGGCACAAGTCACATGTGGAAGTAAACAAAAGCAGCAAAACCCCTGATGTTAAGCCACAAGCCATAGACCCTTATGACGAGCTGTTGTTCATGATTCTGGATGGTTCTACAAGTACAGACGATGCTGGCTTGTCAAGATTGTCTCCAGTAGATTCCCCGCCACCTACACTAACCAGTGAATCCCAGAGCAGGTTTAAACTAAAAGAAAAAGAAGAATCCCATCAGCCAGCAGGGAAATCCCCAGCAGTCACTCCAGCCAGCGACTCGGCAGGCAGCGTTCGGTTAGAGATGCAGTTTCACAAGCCTGTGACGATGGAGCCACTTTCCATCACCTGGGGAGGGCAGTCAAAAACTCTGAATGAGCAACCGGTCGAGTCGCAGAGACCGCCATCGGTGAAAGGAAGGGGATTTACTGAGTTGTTCATTGAGGAAGAGGATGAAGTTAGAGAGGACAAAGAGGACATTAAAGGTTTAAATGAGAGACTCAGTCCACAGGTAGAGCATGGTGTGAGCTGTGTCTGATGAGTTTGGAAACGCTACAGAGCCCTGGAAGGGAGATGGAGGGAAGTGTTTTCAATTGTAGAGATAACAGACCTACTTATTATCATTATCATTCTCTTATCGGTTAAGGTCAATGTACGTGTGTCAAGCAGCTATTTAAGAAGCTTGGATACATTTACAGCTTGGATACTTTATCTAAAAAGTATTCAGATTATTTTCTGAAGTAAAATAAGTAACAAGTAATACCACACTGTGAAAATACTACACTATACGTAAAAATCCTGCATTTATAACCTTAAGTAATACTATGCAAGTATTATCAGCAAATTGTAAAAGTCTGAAAACTGAAATAGTCACTGAGCAGTAAAATGTTCTTTGTCTGTGTTTTACTATTATATGATGGTTTTGGATTATTATTATTGCTGCATTAATGTGTGTGCTACATGTTACAGCTGTGCTAATTTTAACTTTTATATACTTTTAGGAACTTTATCAACAACAATGCATCATACTGTATAAGATTATCATATGTCTGTAGCATTGGTGTCTCTAAAAAGTCAGAGACATGAACCTGTTTTGAGCTTTATGGTGATGCATTTTCCAGCTGATCCAAGAGGGTTTTTAGAGGTTATTTAACTTGAGAAGTAGGAGAATTTTCTTGACACATAAAGGAACACTTCATCCATCAGTTTATCAAAAACATGTAAAATCAATACATCTGAAGATACGTGGTTTTCACTTTAATGGGAGGTGATGAAACACTGTAAGCTGTCAGACAGATGTAGTGCAGTGAAGAGTACAGTTTGAGATGTAGTGGAGTAGAAGTATAAAGTAGCATAAAATGGAAATACTCAAGTAAAGCACAACACCCTTAAATTTACAGTAAAGCACAGTACTTGGATAAATGTACTCAGTTACCTCTTTTTAATCTTTTATTTAAAATATTTCCCTCCACATCTCCTCCAGGGCTCAGTAAAGATCCTCAGCATTTAGCTCCTGTGATTCAGCATCAGGATTGATGTGTGTGTCATTACCTCCATAGGCTGATGTCTCTCCTTCTACTCTGACACGGCTTCCTCACCCTGGCCTGTCCTCACCCTCCACAGCACCACCTCTGACCTCCTTACCTCCCCTTTCCTCTTCTTCTACTCCTTCACCGCCGTCTGTCTCCCGGTCACAACAGCAGGATCGTACCTCCATCCCTCCCTCAATCCCTCCCTCTCCCCCTGTCTCCCCTCGGCCCCCGTCCCTTCCTCGCCTCATGACATCGCCGCTACCCGCAGTCTCTCCCTCTCCACCTGTCTCGCCACCTCCCCTCCACCCCTCTCCAGCCGTTCCCTCACAGCGCCCTGTCTCTCACCCTCCAAGCTCTCCCTGTCTTCCTCCTGTCACATCCTGCACTGGTGCAGAGTCGCCTATTCCCCTTCCTGCCCTGACTCCCCATAAACCTGCCTCTCCTCCCCTCACCACTCCACGCTCTCCCCCCACTGTCCCTGCTGTACCCCATCCAGGATGTAGGTCCCCCAAGGTGAAGGTAAAGCTGGAACATGGAGATGTTGGCGTCGATTTTGATCGTGTTTGTGGTGCCTAGGAGTAGTACAAGTCCTCTAACTTTGGTGTGATTGACATCAGTAAAGCTGAGACTGTGTTTGAAGTGACTGCTGAACTAATCAACTGACAGAAGATGAACAGACATGTTTTATATCTGATTAATCCGTTATGTCATTCATGTGAGGAAAATGCCGTTACAATTTTATACTTCAGTTTTTTGAGACAAATTGAGCATAGCGTTAGTTCAGGCAGGACACAGTGTCAAGCTCAGCTTACATCCCAGCTTCATCAGCTGATCTCAAACAGCCAATCAACTGATGGAGCAGCTGACTGATGGAAGGGAGTCAGCTGATTGATCACATGATTCCTTTCTATGCAACCAATTGGTGAATCTCATTCAGGGCGCCCTATTTAAACTGCTCTGGCCTGCCTACTGTTGCTGCTTCCTCTGCAAGCTCTCTGCAACCCACCTCCACCCCAGCTCCTCCTTTTCATGCTGTGTCTGACTTATCAATGTCATTTCTGTTTGTCATTGATGCTGCTCTGTTCTGTAGGCATGAGGAAAGGCAGGGAGGTTTGCTCTCTCTGCCTTAAGGCTTCCCATGTAAGTGCATAGAAGGGCAGAGAGATGTGCTCTTTCTGCTTTAGGTTTTCCAAGTCGGTGCGTGGAAGAGACTTTCTGTGAAGGCCCAAGGAAAGACAGAGAGGCCCCAGAACAGAGCCATACTGCCAATTATAATACTGCAAATGGAAATAGTTTTCCTTGACTAAAGTGTTCCTGACTGAAATATAATCTGGTACATTGTGATGACCATTTTTCACTAATTTTAGACCTTTTATAAACCACATGGTTAATCAAAATGTGTCAACAGCATAAAAGATATGAAGTATGATTGTGTGTTGCAGCCGTAGCTCAAACTTCTAAGTCATTTGTACACTAACATACATTGTGCTCGACCATGTAAGTGATGGGGTGTTTATTTATTGACAGTCGAGAACACTGTTGAATTAGTGTGTTGCTCTTGTTGGTTGTACCGTGGCGTTTTAAGGAGGATTTTTAGCGGCATGTGGCTGGATGATGTCTTACAGCATGTCATTAGCCTTTGTGCTTGTGTGCTGAGCTCATGGTGAAGCCTGCTGACTCATTTACTGTTGAAGATTATCGGTTTGTTGCTTCTGGTCTTTCTTGCTTGTTAAGCAGGATCCAGTTGTTGGTGGTAAACCTCCTCGTAGCCCCATCTTGTCCCGGAGGTCCTATCTGTCCCCCATTAGAGGTCGAAGGGTAGGGGGGCATGTCTTCATTCAACCATGCTCTTACTGTTCTCTTTTCTCTGTGCAGGGAGGAAATCTTTAGGAATAACTACATCATTCATGACTCATCACCACATATTCTGTAACATACACACTAAAGTATGCTGTTTTGGAAGCACAGTGTAGTTTCCATTTAGGAAAGGAGAAATATTCCTTCAGCTGTGAGTGTTTTGTTGGTTTGTTTATTCATGTTTTTTCCAATAGAATTGGTCACACAGCTGGGTATAAAAATATTATTATGAACAACATTGAACAAGTCTTTCGTTTTAACCTAAAGTCCTAAACAAGAGCCTCACAAATACCACACTTTGACTTACTGTCTGTCTTTCTGTCTGTTTCTGTCTTTCTCACAGCGATTAGTACAGGATGCGCTCCATGGTGGAGGAGACCCGTAAGTGATATTTGTTATTACTCTGCTGATTTGCTGTTATTCAGGAAAAGAAAATATTCATTTATGCTAAAATACATGTGCAGTGATCACCATCTTACATTTAACTTCAATTTTTATATTTGATTAACTGACATAACATATCAAGAAACCAAAAAAATAGCATCACTGTTCAGTATCATTACTACAACACATGAGGTGTGTCAGTTCACTGTTGTTTTTTCTTACACAGGTACCAGGCCGTGTACAACTACCTGCCTCGCAACGAGGACGAGCTGGAGCTGAAGGAGGGCGACATTGTAGACGTGATGGAGAAGTGTGACGATGGCTGGTTTGTTGGTGAGTAAGAGGAGGGGATAAAGGGTTGTTCTTGTCCATTAGGCAAGTAGATATGAGACCAGATTCAGGGATGTGTTATTAGTCGAATAGTCGATTAAACGCTGCTACTCTCGCTAGTCAGCACCAGAAATAGTAGGCTATTATAATTTCATTAATGTACACATTTAAATTACACACTGACATGATTTGCACTTAAATGTCATGTCTCCCTGGTTATGTATTGCTTTATAAAAAAAAAAAAATATATCTGTTAGCTGATGTTAACAGTCCCACAAGAGGTGAGAATATTAGTTTAAACTTTGATTTAAACATCAGGTAAATTAGTTGTTGAGTACATCATTAACTAGAACAGGGCTGTAAATAATGATTATTTTCATTGCTAATTAATCTGTAGATTATGTTCTCTATGAATCGATTCGTTTTTTGGTCCATAAAATGACAGAAAAGGATGAAAACACATTTAAGAAGCTGGAATTTTCACTTTTTTTTAAAGAACTACTCAAACCAATGATTGATTTTCAAATTAGTTGGCAACTCATTTAATACTGACAACTAATTAGTTGTTGCAGCTCTATACAAGATACATAATGTAAACAGTAGGTCTAACTGTCTGAGGTGTTTGTCGTCTGGTTGACACTGTTGTACACCAGAGGACCGTTGCAGACAAACAGAGACCACTAGATGGCACTGTGATCCCACCATACATTTATAACATGACTGTTTAAGAAGTCAACATTGTCCTGCACAGTCCTGAGAATGTGTTGCCGTGTTAACTTTTACATTCTTGTACAGAAAACTTTGCCCTCTAAAGATGTTTTCATGTGATTCAGTTTGATCTGCAGGTCTGGCTGATGTCCAGACTGCAGTGAGCTGGAATAATATTAGTGAGCGCTCCTGCCGCTGCTGCCAAGTTCCAGCCAGAGCTTCAAACACTGACAATCTCATTTTATTGCTCTTTGTTTTTGAAGGGACCTCTCGAAGGAGCAAGTTGTTTGGAACCTTCCCAGGAAACTACGTGAAGCAGCTATAATGATGATTCCAGACTCCCGTCCCCTCCCCTCTGGCCCCGCCCCTTCCTGTGACACGTTCATCGCCCTCAGCACAGCACCCGCAGGACACCACCTCCCAACACTGGTCCCCCAAGACCTGTCGCACATTTCTGTGTTTGCGTGTTATGTGTGGCTGGTCAGCTTCACACAGACAGAACATTTAGCTCTAACTAGCCATCTTTAATGGAAGACTTCTATAAAATAATGTTGTTTTTTTAATCTTATCTTTTTATCCTTATTTTTCTATCATGGAGAACCCAAACTTTGTGCTCCAGTCAGTGACCTTTAACTTTTGACTGTGATAGAAGGATATGGAAGGAACTTTGCAAGCAGTCAAAGATAGAGAACAGGGCACCGCAGCGATGCTTCTCTTCCTGTTAAAGGGCAGTAAGATCACCTTTTTTATTTTCCCGCAGTATCTCAAACTTAAAAACACTTGTTACATTTCATTTCAGTGTTCAATAACAAATATCCCCAAAGACGTTACAGTGCAGAGAGTGTTGTAAACAGTATTCTGTCAGCAGGTCTGTTGTGTACAAGCTGTGCTGAAGGGATCGCAGCCATGCAGCTGATATTTCAGGTAAAAGGATGTTATGTCCCACGCTAACAGGTGGAAAAGACTGTGCATGTATCAATGTTATGTGTCGCCCAGGGTACTGATTGGTTGATGAGAATTTGGGGATATGAAACACTATTATTATGAAGCAATCATTTCAAATATCGCAAATGAAGAAGTGGGAAAAATATCATCGGCACTGTTGCACTTGCGGTCTAAACCTAATACAACAGATTTAAAGTATAAGATTAGAAAACACAAAAATATTTTCAACTTGTTGGTTCTTCATCTTCACACTAGGATTAATGCACTTTAATGAAACTTTAACACAAATTCGTGTGTGTTTTATCTCAAATTTCACTTCAGATTTTACACACTAGATGTTAAAGGTTCAGTGTGAAGGGTTTAGTGGCATGTATTGGCAGAAATTGAATATAATATAATTAGTATGCTTTCTTTGGTGTATTATCACCTGAAAATAAGACTTGACGTGTTTCCGTTGCCTGAGAATGAGCCATATAAGCCCCGTTTCCACCGAGCAGTACAGTACGGTTCAGTTCGATACACTTTTTTTCCGTTTCCACTGTGAAAAGATGGGGATGGTACCAATGGAACTGTTCTGTACCGTCCCCATTTTTGGTCCCCCCTCCGTTGGGGTACCTAGCACACAGATCTGGCACTAAAAGGTGGAGCTGTGAACACTGCAGTCTGTTGATTGGTCAGTAGCAGACGGTCACTCTGCTCAGGGCTGAGCTGTGTCTGGTTTTAGACTTATGTTACCACTTTATACTGTGGAGAGTTTTATGACTGTAATGATAAAATGAAAGGATTTTCCCTGCCTCTCGCAGCAGCTGGAGGCAGGGAAAAAATATCTTCATTCACCAGGTCAACTGCCTCGACTTTTAAGGTGGAAAGTTAACTTGTAATGTTACTCAATGCATAAGGTGACGACATGAATCCATCAACACACCTTAAATTTTACTTCAATTTTTATGACATACACTTTTAGTAATTAGTGGATGAAGCGTTTATATATATTAATTTCGACCGGGTTACGTGACCTGCATGTATTCTAATTCTCACACGGAGAAAAAAAAAGTGTTGCAGAGCGTTGTTCCTGTGGGCCTCGGCAACACTAAACCCCTGAGCTTACCTGAGAAGGACTAAATGCACAAACCCGTTATTTTTAAATATCCCATGGAGAGAGACTCTCACTGCAGCCTGTTCTGAGTGAGTGACAACAACCACGCCCACATTTAAGACTACTGTTTCAGTGGAAACGCTAGGGTCTAGGTACCATGTCTGAAGGGTTACTTTTGGTTCCAAAGGTACCATATGGAAAGTGTTTGGTGGAAAGGGGGCTTTATATCTACACAGGGAGCAGGGCCCTAGAGTGGACAAACACTGGCTCAAGACAGGGCCATTCCTGTTTTTTATATTTTCAGCCATCGTAGTTAGCAGCCCCTCTACGACGAGCAGTGTTAAAAAAACGTAATTTTTTAAACATGAAACTAATTTATTCAATGTTTTTACTGCTTTTAATCACCTGGTCCATTTGCTTCAGAGAGTAGGAGACCTCTGCTGATAATTCAGCGCCTCAACATGAATGCTACATCGTAGACATTTCACTTTGTTGAAATCTGCAATCCTCACCACTAGATGCCACTAAATCCTACACACTGCTCCTTTAAAATGTCTGTGGGGCTTTGCGGTATATTGGTCATGTTTGAAAAGTGTATGCATAAAGGCTACCAACCTTTTAGGTATTATATTTATAAGAGGACAAGTGCTGGTTGAACTGTGTTATGAGACGATTTTAGAAAAGATGGAACGACGCGATGCTTTTCTAACATCTTTGAACAGCAGCAAACCCACATTTGAAGGATTATTTTATTGTATCAAGCCCAGATAGGTGCTGAGTGACAACAGGAGAGTTCATGATGGTGTCATGATGTTTTATGTTGAATTATTTAAGTAAGATGCAGGATGACATAGCATTTTACGAAAAAAAAAAAAAAAACTGCAGTCACGCAACTGCAGTTTTCCACTAGATTTTGGTGGCATCTTATAACCCTGTTGTCAGCGCGCGTGGGTCACTGTTTCATGTAGTTATATACTATTTGGAATTATCAGCATCTTAGCTTGTCATGCTCAGTGAATATGATTTATGTTTTTGTTTCTCATTTTACGTGTTTCACATAGGATGGACACTGACAACGAAGCAATTGTTAAAGCACCTTAAAATATATTTTGTTTTATCATTCATTGTCCTTCACGTCACCCCCCTGTCATCCACTATCTCAGCTGGCGTGACAACACTCTGTATGTATGTATGTGTGTGTGTGTGTGTGTGTGTGTGTGTGTGTGTGTGTGTGTGTGTGCGTGTGTGTGTCTGTGGTGTTTTTGTAAGCCTTTTGTATGAGAGCTGTAAAATGGCCAACATCCACATGCTTTATAAAGTCAGCTTTTTCTCACCCACCATCACATTTGGTTTCTTCTCTTTCTTTCTTCACATTCTTCATCAGTGGTGCTAATTTCCACTTTTTTCAGACTTATTATTGTAGCCAGGCATGTAGGCCTTTTTTTCCTCCAGTTATCTGTTGTTTTAAGAGCCAGTGACGTATTTAAACTGAAGTTACTGTAGTTAGAGTCGAGTAGAGTTGGTGATTGCTGCCTTACATCCAACTCACTAATTTAATAGCCATGTATATGTAAACCTCTTCTGTGATGCAAAAAATTAATTTATGCATATATAGTCTAGAAAAACATCAGGAAAGTGTGCACAGAGCGCGATCACAAACTCTAGTCCGCCTTTGATACAACATTAGGAACAGATTTGGATTGAAGACAAGAATTTGACTCCTGATATGTTTATACATGTAATGACAATGTTAATCTTATATGTTATTCATGTTAATATCAAATTCAATGCACACTCTTGGACCTAAGTATTTCTACAATATCTTAGCATTTGTTGGATGATTTTATGGGGCTGTATTGCTAATAAAATCCAGCTGGTAGATGAAATATTTCACCTTTTTTCCCCTTTCAGCTGAACAGAAAAGAACACTGTTGATGGCTGAAAAGGAAATCTCTTTTATGATGTTTAAAGGTACGTTGCTGAGATTCTGACCCCTTTCCTACCTTTTTATTTCAAGCACAGAGGTGATGTTACGCACATTCATGCCCTCTCTGTTTCACACAATTCCACACTTGGGCAGTTGGTGGCGGTAATGTGCTGGTTAATAAGTTTCACAAGTCTCAAGAAAAGGGTTTTGTGAAAAGTGAAAGCACAATGCTTTGGGTGAGAAGTGTTGTATGTAAAAACAATTCCACGGGCTACACGGGGGATTCTATATAAAAATCTTGTTATTGCTGACCTCCTGTGGTCTAAAGGATAATGCTGATGATACCTATTGTTCTAATTGTCCACACATTTTAGGAGAAGAACAAAGACAGCAGTTAATTGGTCTCTCTGTACTTTCTGCCTTCCCCACTGGCATGTAGCTCCAAGCCTGTTTCTGAAACAGGTTATGTTATATAGTTTGTTCTGAAACCCTTTGAAATCTGAGCAAATTGGCTTGATTTTTGTGAAAAAAAAAAAAATGGGAAGAAGGCAATGAACAGCAAAAGAAGAAATGACTCCCCAAAAATTAGCTAGAAATTAGTAAAAAAGAAAAAATTAAAAACAAGAATTTAAAAAAAAAGGAAGAAAGTTAAAAATTAATAAAGTAGGAAATGACCTGGAAAAATTATCATAATTCTGTAACATAATTTTAAAATGTAATAATTCTAAAAATATATTTTTTTTTCTAAATATAGATTTTTTTTTCTTTTTTCCCTAGTTTATATATATATATATATATATATATATATATATATATATATAATTTCTCTGGGACATTTCCTACCAAGTTGCTTATAGATTTTTTTTCCCTATGTTTTTGAAAGAAATTGTGGCGAATTGCTCAGTGCTAAAAGGTTTAAATACTCGCAAAAGGCGTCTGAAAGCGGTACAACAAAAGTGATGTTGCTCCAGGTTTCAAAGGGTTAAAAGGGGTTAGTAGTTTGTGAACAGCTGGGCACTGTAGGTTTTAGGCTTCTCAAACACAAGTAAATATACTGTTTCTTGGGGACTTTTGAAAGCTGTGTGATCCAGTGAGTATTTACAGCAGCAGGAAGGTGTATGTGTGGTAGTGACAAAAAAGGGAAATAAACTACAGTGCCAGTGTTCATAGTAATGAAGGAACATGTTACTGAGTGAAACACTGTGGCTTATTAATGTGCTTTTGGGCAAACAGAAATAAGCTACGTCAGTCTTTGGCAAAACGTTCAAAGCTTGGAATACTTCATCCACAAAATGATCATCTGTATATAAATTACTCACCACATGTGATGTTGTTTTATTGAGGAAAACTTTGTTCACTGCGGAGGGATGCGAGAAAAACAAAGAATCCAAATGGAGAAAAGTCTTGATAATTTGAAGTAAAAAGCAGCCATGTTTAACAACATCTCACAAACTCTCACACAATTCATGAAGTATAATCTATATCTCAGTTATCCAGTCGTATACTTAGTACAGGGCGGCTGTGACTCAGAGGCAGAGCAGTGGTACGAGCCCCAGCTCCTCCAGTCTGCATGATACTGAACCCCAAGTTTCTCCCAATGGCTGGTCCATCAGTGTGTGAGAGCGTGTGAATGGTTACTGAGTCGCAGGTGGCACCATGTATGGCAGCCTCGGCCACCAGTGTGTGAATGTGTTTGTGACATGTCATGTAAGAGTGCTTTAAGAGAGGCGCTATACAAGTGCAGGCCTTTTACTTCCCAAACACATGCATTTTCACTAAAACATTACTATTTAAAACACCTCCACATACGAGTAGTGCACCGGGGCAAGTGTGTGCATTTGCAATGTAACACAGGTGAGTGATTGATATACAAATGATCATTTTGTCAGTAAAGTATTCCTTATAAAACATCAATTAATTGTTAGTTTAAATTGTTGATAACAAAAAATAAATTAACACCAGACGTGTCCTTTAACTTCTCAGCTTGCCGCAGTGATGTGTAATGCTGTGTTCACACTATGAGCGACAAGGCAACGGCACGATCAGCTACATTATCACTTAGTCACCGTTGAAGTGTTGCTCAAACACCTCTTAACATAGTTTTATTGTCACAGGCTCATGTGTTAGCTAATTGCCACAAAGACAACACATTCTCACTCCGACCTTGTCACATATTAACGCTTGGTCTTGGACCTACCACATCCAAACACGACGTGAAAGGCACCCTGGGTGTGTTGGTTGCTGATGTTCTGGGTCGCCACATCAAGTTCTGCCTGTTACATGCATTGTCTTCTTTCAAAATACACTTCTGTTTTTACAGTAAGTTTACCATTTACATACAGTCTCTTTCAAAAAAAATGCACTATGTTGAGAGTCATTAAAGTCGGATTTCGCCGACTTCGATTGAGACCGCTCCATTGCATCCCTGTGTGTACATACAGCTAACATAGTGTCAGCTAACCAAACCAAATAACACAGTACCAGCTAGAAACCAAAAAATATGATTGGTTGATGCCTCACCGTGTCATAGGAGCACTGAAAAAAGTTGCTTCCAGCTCAACTTTGATTTGTAGCACATCACACCTATCAACAGAGATAAATGTCAGGCGTCAGTTTGTAGCTTCATGTCACCAGCTTACATTGAAAATGAACTGTAGCCTGTTGCTTTGTCGCTTATAGTGTGAACACAGCATACGTGTGCTCCAGGGTGTGTCAGTACACCGTGAAACCACTCAGGCTCAAATTAGAACACCAAAACAGGCTTTGCAGTGCACCACCTTGTTATTTTCAAATTTTTCTATTCTAGTTTAATTGTGATGTAATAGTTACGTCGGTCAATTTTAATGCACACGTCTTTAACATGTAAAGCATACACAAGGGGAGAGTGCATATTACTGGCTCAGGCACTGAGCAGGTGTGTGAACAGGTTAACTTAATGCAGGCAGACTCTTATTATGTCGCAAAGAGAGGGAAATTTTGGAGTATGAATGCTCCATCATCCACATCTCTTTTATGTCAGGGAGTTTCATCGTCATGGTAACTGCAGAAACAAACCATGAATCCACTCCAGTTTATAATATATGCACAGAGTGAGATTTTCAAGGCTGTGTTCAGTTGATGGATTTCGTGGTGTGATTATTAATTTGCACGATTGTTTAAAAAGGCAGTTTGATTAATCGACATGATGGAAAAACAGAGCGAAGGCCTATCAGTGCCGACACAGATTAACAAACCTCACTCACAGTTTGTTGAATTAAGTGCTGTCGTCACCACATAAAGCCTTTGGTGTTTTTATAATTTTGGATATAATGCAGACATGAAAGGCATGTGGACACTAGAGAAAAATATCTGGCTGGAATGAAACACCGAGATCATAAACAAAGAGCGCAGCAAGGAAGGTTTTTGAAGGCTAGAGGAAATCCTTTATTTTAACAGCGAGGACGGACCCAGAGTCTGATTTAAACACAGAAAAAGAAAGATGATGTGTTGGAAAACTGTTGAAACTGGATTGTTGACAAGCTCGGGGGTGAGAGTCCTGGGTCCCATCCAGATCAATAGTGGCTGGAATGTGCCTGTGGGACCTCCAGGGCCTCAGAGCGGAGCTGCGCCTCCAGACCAAATAAGGACAGGAGCAGCAAGACCCGTCAACCAGAGCGAGAGGAGGCCAGCCAGACTGTGAGCTGCCCGGGGATGAGAAGTGATGGTGGTGGGGGTGAAGGAGTGGAGGGGGGGCTGGTTTACATCCTCACTCTGTCTACAAGTGTCTATATAAGTATACACACTGTGAGCCAAACCTGGATTTGTTTAGGTCGACTGAAGCTTCAGTGGCATTTGATTGAAGAGGCAAAACATTTCTATTTGGAGTGAGAGGTGGTAAGAGAGAAAAGAAGAAACAAGAAAAAGCACTCAATAGAATCAGGAAAACTGGCAACCAAGTGCTGGTAGAGCAGTCCGGGAGCCAGTTTCCAAAATCTGACCAATTACTTCACTCCTGGGGTGGGGTCTGTCCATTCTCCTCCCCCTGCACCCACCCACATGGGTCAAAATCTCCATCACTTTGATACTCCTTTGCTCTTTAACTTTGTGCCCCGCAGCGTGCAGTTTACTCTCTGTGCTGCTGTTATCTAACAGCGGGGAGACATTAAAGGGTCATGCCAGTCAATGTCGTGTTGGACGGTCCGGCCCCTTGGGGGTTTCGCCTGACGGGAGGGAAGGACTTCAACCAGCCTCTGACCATCTCCAGGGTGAGTGAGTGATAGGATGTCTCTATTATAACAACAGAAGAAGAGTACTGAAGGATTCAGAATATTTTCCACTTAATTTCTTAATAACTTTAATGTCTATACCGTTGGTTGATAATTTAAAAAGATCAGGAATTTGACAATGAGAGTGTGGTGTAATCCTCTGGTGGTTCAGTCCAGGAGTGTGTGTTTGTGTTAGCATCAACATTGTGTTTCCAGGATGGTTCGTTCTAGAAAGCGTCTGTCTGGACTGGCATGAAGCTTGCACCTGTGCCACAGTAAATGCATGAGGCTTAGATACAAATAGCAACTTACATTGTGCTCTGACATGCACACACACACACTCACGATGTCTCATTGAGTGGATTTCAGACTGAACAATTTCAAGGCACAGTGAGGTCACACAGAGTGGGCTGATTCATTCTGAATCGTGAAAATTACCAAACAAAAAGAGAGGTAGAATCCACATGTAGATAATCCACTTTATATATTTCAATCCTCCACACATTCGTGCTGACAGTTGAGTCGTCACGATTTTGTCAGTGATTGGAGAGCACAGTGTCACTGTAAATGCATCATGAAATGTCTGTTATATCAGCTTGTAAACGGCCAGGCTGGAGGTCAACACGCAGCATCACACAGCTTGTTGTCATTGTAAACTGACAGCTCAGGCAGAGCTGTGAGATGATGACAGATTACATGTGTAACAACTTATTTAATGACTCAAAGTGAACAGATTACTGACACTTTGGACCAACCACATGAATTATTATTAGACAGATACTTGGTTAAAAGGAAACTGTTTAGACGGTCGTGACTACTGATACAGATTGGCGAATTAGAAGTGATGAAAATGATCATTTCCTGGACTAAATCTGGTATTTCCTGTTTATACAAAGTACCACCAAACAACTGAACCACATGAAAAAATACCAGACAGTTACTGACAAGAATTTATTCCATTTAAAGGAGTACTTTATCACGTTTTTATGCCTTTTTTTTAGTAAGCGTTAGATGAGAAGATGAAACACTCTGATGTCCATATGGTTAATGCTAGTGATGGCCAAATGAAGCCTCGTGAAGCATTTTCTTTATTTTTTCAGCCCACCAGATGGCACTCTTGGTTTAAAGAGAGAGGTTCAAAGAATAGCAATTCAATGTGCTTTCAACTTTTTGTTGAACAAAGAGCGCCATCTAGTGGGCTCAGAAAATAAAGAAAATGCTTCATGAGGCTTCATTTGGCCATCACTAGTTAATACATAGCTGGGGCTAGCAGGCAGTTAACCTAGCTTAGCACAAAGCCTGGAAGCAAAGGGAAATAACTCGCCTGGTTCTGTCCATAGGTAACAAAATCTCTACTAAAACCACAACCCGTACCCATAAAGCTCACCAAGCCACTTTTCCACTGGACTGAAACCATCAAATATCTGGCTTTTGTCTTCAGTGGGAGGTTACCATCTGCATTCATTCCCAGGACCAATGACTCTGCATTTGTCACAGGTAGTTATCGGCTCCAGCTCCGATCGGCAGCTTGGAAACAGAACACCTGGGTGGACATGTTAATTTTCGTCCTTTTCTTAAAGCACGACCGTCGGTAACTTCTGCAACTCTTTGTCATCTCAACCACAAATTCCGTTCATCTCCATCCAGACAGCGCTTGAACATCATTCCACATTAGTTGGCATTGAGTTTTTAAGCTAGACTGACGAAGAAACAGAAATAAAAAAAGAAGTTACCGTGACACACTAGGGAAAAAAAAGCATAACTCGTGTACTGGCATGTTTAAAAAAATGCATGTACGCACTAATTTTGGTGAAAAAGGATAGAAGTCACGTTTAATTTCTCAATCGTAGAGTCTCCAAAGCCTCCGTATAAACAGCAAGTTGTCGTAAAGACATAACGTGCTGGCAGGAAGCAGATTTTGTTATGGACAGACATATTGGACAGATCCGGGCTAGTTGTTTTCACCTGTGTCAAATCTTTATGCTAAGCTAAGCTAACCTTCTTCTGGTTGTAGCATCAAACATAGTGGAGTAATGTGAGAGTGGTAGGCCTACTAATCTTATAACTCTCAACAAGAAAGAGAATATTTCCCAAAATGTCAAATATTATTTTAACAAAGACACAAAAAACAAACAAACAAAAAACAATAAAGATGGTAGGACAGACAGAAAAGGATATAAATAAGTAAATACGGGAAAATTAAACAAGGAGAAACACAAAAAGTCAGTATATACAGAGAAATGCACAACATACAGCAAAATAAACATAAATACGATATACCCTTATTACCATGATAAAAATATTACCTCACTCATCCATTGTGTGAAACAACTGTAACTGAATATGACTGACTATGAACAGTGGTGTCTTCATTAGCAGTCAGATTTGAGTGTTGTATCCCCGCTGTTACACAGGATCAGATGTTAGGAGACCCTGTAATCCCGCTCTGTTGGGGTTATGTGCATCTATATTTAGGGAAAGACCTCAGGAACTACTGACTAAAAGCATAGTTAGGTCTCCAAACCACTGGGTCTGTCCAATAACCCACCACCTGTTGTGTTAGGGGACACTGTGATGAGAGAGGACTGGGATGGACGAGGAAGAGAGGGGGTAAATGATATATGAGCAGTAACACAAGAAGCGACGTGTTAAAATGTGCTTGTATTTGGGGGAGGAACATTAGAGAAAGACGTTCATTAAAGATAAGCTTGACTAAAACATCTCAGCAACATGTTCACTGTGTATGAACCTTCAGATTTCATTTAAACACAAGTGAATCCAGTTTCTCCCTCACTGCCATGTTTGGTTAGGAACATCCTCCTCTTTACGACCCGCCGGTGTTCCCAGCTGGTCGAGGAAAGTAAACACAAGTGATAGTCATCTTTGTCTTCAGCAGACAGCAGCCTTAAAGAGGCAGGCCACTGAATTCACACATGCAGATCTGTTCACTTGATCGTCATGTCATGGGGAGAACTGAGCCTGTGGAGACAGTTGTATACTGTCTTCTGTCAAGTCTGAGAAAATAACCCTGGTGATGTCATCAGGGTTGTTAGAGCTTGAGTGTAGAGACTAGAAATGTATTAATAGTAAAGGCCCACCAAGTCTGTATTTTTCTTCCAAATTTGTCTTCAGGTTTCCATGTTACCAAACGACTCAAAACCTTAGTCCATCATTTAAGTTTTTGAAAAGCTTTTTGTGGATTTTTGCATCTGTCAAAAGCCTAGAGGGAGTTTGTTGACCAAGGAGCAGTAAAGAAAATATGGCACAACCTCTGTGACACTCAACAAGTGGGAGGAACAGGGCAGAAGTGGACAGGGGACCAGCAAGAAAAAGAAGTGAAAATATTATGTCCTCCTTGAAACTTTCCATGACCAAGAGTAGCTAACTTTAGCCTCTCCAGAAATGCAAAATAGCAAAGATGATGCTGACAGCAGAGAGAAATTTAGTAGCCGCACAGTATCATTTCATAACTCAGGTAGCCGCAGAGCCAAATACAAGACGCAGGCAGAGAGTGTTGACGTTCAGGGAGGTACCTCTGGTGGAGAGAAGCAAGAGAACAAATGTGTCTTTCCATTTTGTATCATATTGCAATTTTTTCCAGCAATAAAACACATCAGACTCAGTGTGCAAGGTTTCTTTGCACGGGGGCTGGAGCCTAGTTGACACGGGGCGAGAGGCAGGGTACACTCTGGACAGGTCGCCAGACTATCACAGAGCTGACACATAGAGACAGACAACCATTCACACTCACATTCACACCTACGGACAATTTAGAGTCACCAATTAACCTGCATGTCTTTGGACTGTGGGAGGAAGCCGGAGCACCCGGAGAAAACCCACGCTGACATGGGGAGTTTAAGCAAATTCCGCCCACCCCGGGTTTTAAACCCAGTTTTTGCCAGTTCTTTTGCAATCTGTCTTTTGTGAAAGTCTTCACTTTATACCAACATCAAATTATTTTTGGCCACTTGGGGGCAGCGCAACAAGCTGTAATCAGCAAACTGTTGCCTAATAAACACATCCAACAAACAGGAAAATGTTAGCAATTATTTGGAGTTGCGCATCTGGGCACAGTGAATATAAGTCCAATCTCCTTTTAGCTCTGTTTTAGTCTCCACCAGCTCCTGAGGGGAATATCTGACTCTTTAGCTGCTGAATGCTCCACAGTGTTCACCAGCTAGTTGCTAAAATTGTCAGGCCGCAGAGTCAGGTGTTAATTCTCTGTGGGTTTGTCACTATGAGTGACCCCTTTTACTTTACACATAGTAACGTGATCCATTGTTGATAGAAAAATTATTGATGAATGCAGCTTTAAATATGGCTGGAATACTCCTTTAAGTGACAAGGATTTAGAGTCACATCAGGAAACACTGCAACCCAGAATGGTTTCATCAAGGCTGTACTTCTTGAATAGCTTATCACTGTAACTGGATTCTTCCTTTCTTGATTCCTCATTCACTCTTACACTACATTACATTAGCCAAATATGTATAACTGTGTTTTAGTATCCAAAGTAGCAGTTATGACAGGGAAGAATGGAGAATTAAGTTTTTAGTTTTATGTTTTTCCTTTAACAGTTTTGGGGATTTTCATGTTTGCAGATCAGTTAAAAAAGGAAAAGAAAGAAGTAAAGACAGAAAAAAGAGGATGTCAGAAAATAAGGAAAAAAATAAAGATTTCAGGAGGCAGAAAAGACAAAAGGATGAGAAAAGGAACGTCGGAAAGAAGCAAGAAAGAAAACAGACAGAAAGGAAGAAGGAAAATATGGTTTTAGTTTAAACAAAGACAAATGTTTGACAACTGAGCTGCCTGGAAACAAGAGAATCCGATAAAAAGCATAGTTGTGCACAGATTCAGGTAACAGACATCAGAGCTGTAAAACATACACTCAGACAGCAGCACTCCCAAAAATGCCTGACTGTAAATTACTGCTCCCTTTTTGGCAGCATGAGACATCCCCTCAGCACTTTCATCCACAGTTATTTATAGGCAGATGACCTAATTCAAGCTTCAATGCAACATCCCAGTGTAGCTAAGTTTCCTATGTCCCGTAATGCAATATGGTTCAGCATAGGTCACGACCTGTGTAGTGTAAGTGGGAATGTTCGGTTGGGTTTGAAGCTGCCTCCGGAGGTATTTTCTGTGACCCTGTGGACTCTCCAGGAGTTCTTATTAATCTTGATCACTTCCTGGCTAGCAGAATACATGTTCCATCTGGATGCTGTCACTTAGTGGGAAGCAGCGCATGTTTACTTTATCTCAATGACAAGGGACGGGTAGTTTACACGCATGCATACCAACCAGGGCAATCTGCATCTCAGAGAGCAGTGTGGTGTTTTTCACTGTGTATTTGGTGAAAAACTTGTAGATTTAGGTCATGAATGGCCCGAATCTTTCTGTTTATGAGTTTGACTGAATAGTTGGGCTTCTTAGCAGAGTCTGTGTTTTGTATTTTGCTGGAGAATTTAGGCCAGGTGAGACTCAGAGGAAGGAAAAGTAAATCATATAAAGCTGTGATATCAGCAGGCGAACATGACCAAGGGGCCTTGCGGTTGAGTTGTGTATAAAAAGATGAAGTGCCAGTGATGGAGAACAGACCAACACTTTTCACAAGGCTGCCCCACCTGTACATACTTGACTGCTGAAGTGGGATTTATAGAGAGACAGAAAGTGAAAGCGTTTGAGAACTGAGGACACTAATTGTTGAAGTTTTGAAAGTTAAATTCTTTCCCATTCTTGCTTGATACATGACTGCAACTGCTCAGCAGTCTGGAGTCTCTGTTGTTGTATTTTGTGCTTTATAATGCCCCAAACATTTTCAGTGGACTGCAGGCAGGCCAGTTTAGTATCTGCACTCTTTTACTGCGAAGTTACCCTGTTGTGTCTCATGCAGAATGTGGTTTGGCATTGTTTTGCTGGGATAAACAGGGACATCTCTGAAAAAGATATTGTCTAGATGGCAGCGTATATCTGTCAGCATTCATGGTACCTTCACAGATGTGCAAGTTACCCATGATGCCATGGGCACTAACACACCCCCATACCAGCACAGATGCTGGCTTTGAACTTTGTGCTGGTAACAGTCAGCCAGGATGTTCCTTTTCCTCTTTGAACCAGAGGACCAACACATTCTCACTCTGACCTCGTCACATATCTTTGCTTGGTTTTGGACTTTCCATGTTGACGTATGACGTATATTTTTGATGCTCTGGGATCGCCGTGTCAACTTCAGTCTGTTACGTGTATTGTGTCTTTTTCAAAATACAAAGTGACAGCACTTGGCTGCCATACCATGCCGACGAAAGAATGCCCTTCTTTTCATCAGTGTCTGACGCCGAAGCCTCTGTCCAAGCGCAGGTATTCAACGACTTGAAAATAAGACTGGTTTAGGAGGCACACAAGTTCCATAATTTTCAAGAACAATTTGAAATGTGGTCTTGTCAGACTACACTTTTCCACTTTGTATCAGTCCGTCTCAGATGAGCCCAGAGAAGTTGGCAGCATTTCTGGATGTTGTTGATATATGGCTTTCACTTCCCAACATTTGATGTGTGGATTAAAAAAATGATGAACAACTTGACACTTCTAATCTTTTAGGTTTTCAAAATAACTGATCTGCATTCAGAGCAGCCCAGATTATTATGGCATGGATTGAAATGTAGCAGGTTTGTCAGCTTAACATTGATTCTGTGAACAAGTACTGCTGTTTTGTCTAAATATATGACAAAAGCACGTAATTAGGTTTAGGGTTTAGAGTTTGACCCATGCACCACCCTTTCCATCCTCCCTACAAGGACTTTCTCGCTCTTTATATTTCAGTAGTTGCCAGCGGCAGCCCGGAGCGTACCATACTGCCATGAAGGGTGTCTCTGTGCGTTGGTGTCTGACACCAACATCACTGACAAAGCAGTGGCAGTAGATGAGTTTGGAGTGGAAACAGACCAGCATAGCATTACAAACTCTCATATGGCTTGAAACAATAGTGCATATAGCTGCTGTTAATGGGGGAAAAAATCTCTCCAGTGGAGTATGCCCTCCAACCCCCCTTGGTTTGGGCTGAGCCCTGCATGTTTACAACTTTTGGCTCTGTCCCTGAATGTATGTAGGATTATATATAGCTTAACACAGGATCAAAATAACCTGAATATGAAAAAGACATACATGTAAGCAACAGACCAACTTCCATTCACCTCTACCAATGTGCTAAATCAGGGCTTTCAAACTTTTCTGCTGCACGTCTCAGATTTTAGGTCTCAAACCTCTCATGACCACCATCAGCTGGAGATGCCAGTTAAATCTGTCTCTTGTCACTGATTCTGTTTGATATTCATGGACAGAATATCAGCGCAGCCAGGGGGAGGAAGGGGTCCGGTTTAGGGGCCTCATACGTCTCTGCTTTTTGCAGATGATGTGATTCTGTTGGCTTCGTCACACTGTGACCCCCAGCATGCACTGGGGTGGCTCACAGCCAAATGTAAAGCAATAGGGATGACAGTCAGTACCTCCTAGTCTGAGGCCATGGTTCCCTGCCAGGAAACTGTGGATCGCCCCCTCTGTGTTGGGAGAGAGTCACTGCCCCGAGCAAAAGAGTTCAAGTATCTTGGGGTCTTGTTCACAGGTGAGGGTAGAATGGAGCGTTAGATGGATCAGTGGTTTGGTGCCGTGCCAGGCTGTTGTGGTGAAGAGGGAGCCAAGCTGGATAGCAAAGCTTTCCCTTTACTGGTCCATCTATGTCCCAACCCTCGCCTATGGTCATGAGTTTTGGGTAGTGACTGAAAGAATGAGGTGGCAGATACAAGTGGCCAAAATGTGTTTCCTCCGTAGGGTGGCTGGGCTCAGCCTTAGAGATAGGTCAAGGCGCTCGAACATCTAGAGGGAGCTCAGAGTGAGGCCGCTGCTCTTCTGTGTTTAAATGGGTCATTTGAGGTGGTTCGGGCATCTGATCAGGATGCCTTGTGAGTGCCTCCTGTTAGAGGTGCCCCGGGGCAGACCCAGAACACACTGGAGAGATTACCTATCTTATCTGGCCTTGGAAAACCTCAGGATCTCCCAGGAGCAGCTGGAAGGTGTCGCTGGGGAGAGGGACACCTGGAGTACTTTGCTCAGCCTGCTGTCCCCGTCACCTGACCCCAGATTAGCAGATGAAAATGGATGGATTGATGATTGTTTGTGGTTAGAACTCAACACTGAAAACATTTCTTCTTTCTCTTTGGGTAGAATCATCACCCAAATCATCCTCTGCTTGATAAATTAGCGAGGGAATCAAAATAAAATGTCTTTATTCCTGTTATTAACGCCTTCTTCCTCTCACTTTCAGATCACTCCTGGCAGTAAGGCAGCCATAGCCAACTTGTGCGCCGGTGATGTCATCGTGGCCATCGAGGGAGTCCCGGCCTCAGACATGCTGCACTGTGAAGCCCAGAACAAGATAAAAGAGTCCACCAGTCAGCTCAGTCTCACTGTTGAAAGGTTATATTCAGACACCAAAAGCATGCACACCAACAGGTGGTGGACACAGTAAAGCCAACACCTGCACAGTATAATGAAATGTAATGCATTAGCTTTGCAATAATTACTATGTTTATGAAGTTTATATTGTTCAATTTTTGTGTCAGACAGCTGTGGATTCAATTCTAAATTAAGTTGTGGTAGTGTATTGGATTACATGCTGTGCCCTAACTGTTGCTTTCACTATGTGAAGTCAGTCCATATCCAAGAGTCAACAAATGTGTCCTTATAATACCGAACAAAAATATAAACACAACAGTTTTTTTTTTGCCCCCATTTTTATGGAAGTTGAAATGACAGATCTAAGACTTTTTTATGTGCACAAAAAGCTTGTCTCTGGCGAATTTTGTCCACTAATTCCATGTTTGTGAGCACTTCTCCTTTTCCCAGATAATCATCCTCCTTCCAGGTGTGGCATATCAGCATACTGATTAGACAGCATATTTATTATACAGGTGTGCCTTGGGCTGGTTACAATAAAAGGCCACTCTAACGTGAGCAGTTTGATCACAGAACACAATGCCACTGATGTCGCAAGTCTTGAGGGAGCATACCATTGTCATGGTGACTGCAGGAATGTCCACCAGAGCTGCTGCCCGTGAACTCAATGTTCATTTACCGTTCAATACCAAAAGCCAACTCCAGTGTCATATCTGTGAATTTGGCAGTACATCCAACCTAACTCACAAATGCAGGCCACGTGTAACCTCTCAAACCCAGGACCTCCACATCTGGCTCCTTCCCCTGCAAGATCGTCTGAGACCAGCCACCTCAACAGCTGATGCAACAGTTGGTTTGCACATCCAAAGGATTTGTGCATGAACTGTCACAAATCATCTCAGGGACGCTGATCTCAGTGGCTGCTTCTCAGATGATTTTGCTTTTTGGTTAAGAAGTTGTAGGTCACGGGCTGGCTCAGTAGACTGATTGGATGTACTGCCAAGATGCCATTCAATTAGCATCTTAATAATCAACCCGGTCTAACTCTGAAGTTGTCGAAATCTGGTGCTTGGGCAGTGACTTGTGGCTTCAGAAACCAACGAAACAAGGCACCCTTTAGCATCAGCATGATACGTGGCCGATTGCTGTTATAGTTTAATGGGGCTTGGCAGCATAAGGGGGAAACACTGTGGGAGAAGAGAGAAAGTTAAGGAGGCGAAAGTCCAAGCAGGGCAGGCGGGAAGGGTGGTGGATGGGTCCAACAAACACCAACTTTCCCCCCAGGATAGCGGTGTTCGCGTCCCGCCAGATTATAAAGCCCAAACCCTGTTCTTTTCTCCTAAACCCAATCTGCTTTTGTTGCCTAAATCCAACCACATGCGTTAGTTGCTGAAGGACAAAAATGTCAATTTGCATTGTTGTACTGATGAAGTACATTTATTTTGAAAGAGACTACATGTAAAAGGTCAATTTCCTGAGAAAACGGAAGTGTGTTATGACAGAAGACAATGCATGTAAAAGGCAGAACTTGGCACAGCATCCAAGAAGGTCAACAACCAACACACCCAGGGTACCTTTCACATTGTATCTGGAAGTGGAAGGTCCGTGACCAAATGTCGATATGTGACAAGGTCGGAGTGAGAATGTGTTGTAATAATCCACACCTGACAGGTGAATGGATTATGGTTTACATTCGCAAAGTGCTCACTGACACACATTTAAACCAGTGTATGAGGACGGTTTAAGAAAACTAAGCATTTCGTATGCATAGTGTGGATCTTTTATTTCAACTCATAGAAAATGGGAGCAAAAACAAAACTGTTACATTTATACTTTGGCCTAGTGTTCATACACACAGTAGCTTACTGGAACTGCACAGTTGTGGTTATCAACCTTTTTGGCTTGTAACCCCTTTAAACAAAGTGATGCCTTGTCACCTGTTTAATTCCAGTAGTAACCAAAGAGAGATGTTTTTTGTGTTAGTGTTTCATTCAATTCAGTTCAATTCAATTTATTCATAAAGCCCAATATCACAAATCACAATTTGCCTCAGAGAGCTTTACAGCATACCTCTGTCCTTGGACCCTCACAGCGGATAAGGGAACTTCTGATTCTTATTTCCAGAAATGAATCAAGGCTGTGGTCACCACGTGTTGTGGAGGATGGTAAAGCTCACCCATATAAACTGAACCTGGAAGCAGAACAGCAGGTTTGCGAGTGTGTTTAAGAAATTGATTCACGTTTATTAGAGATGATTATTATGAGCCATTTTGCTTCACATCATTACCTCATGATTGTCTCAATTATGACACTGTCTTCTCCTCCCTACAGGAATATAAACCAATTGGGACTGCTCACAACCGGAAAGCTCAGCCGTTCATTGCGGCAGCAAACATCGATGACACCCATCAGGTGGTCAGTACAACCTACAACACCCCCATAGGCCTCTACTCCTCAGGCAACATCCAGGACGCCATGGAGGGCCAGATGCGAGGTCTGGTTCTACCCAAGCCTGTGAGGTGATTATCTATCCACACATAAACATGGCATCTTTAAAAGCCCAGCGCCAAACAGCAGCTAACAGCATGTGAAACATAAGTACAGTGAATATCCAAAAGTCATCCTAGCAATAACAATATGACTCAACAGATGGTTATGTTGGTTTGTCATTTAGCCTTTTCAACAGTTGGTCTCTGGTTAAAGGTGACATATCTTCACAACTACATTTGATATCTATGGTCTCAAGCTCCCAGGAGCAGCACAAGGCTTAGCAGGGATTCTGGTGTAGTGGCCACAGTTGTAGTCATGTAACGTAATTGGGACCAAAATGACATTTGGCGGGTGTCTGTTTGGTGGTTCTGACATGAAACTGCTCACAACAAGGTCTGTGGATTATCTCAAGTTACCACGTCATTATTTCTGGAAAGAGACATCGCTGTTGAGTTTTTAAAATTGCTGAGTGCCATTTAGTTTCATTATATTGGAAACAAGGTAGACATCTGTATGGCAGATATCTCCAACACTCTCCAACTCACACCAAAACAATCTAGATTGATAAATTGCCTTAAATGTAAGAGGGAAAATATGTATTTTGGATTTTGGCTGGAACTGGGCCTTTGAGCTGCAACACACTTTTTGCTGATTATAAGGCAAGCCAAGGCAGCTTTATTTGTATAGCACATTTCATACACGAGGGTGATTCAAAGTGCTTTACAGAGCAATAAAATATTAAACATAAAAGGTGAAATTTATTACTAAATGATTTACAATTTATAAAAAATAGCAAAAGTGCAGACAAGAGGTAAGAAAATAAAAAGATTATTTAAAATGATATAAAATTGATTTTAAAATATTTAATAAAAACTAAAATAAATAATAAAATGGATAAAATTTCTGAAGATAAAAAAAAAAATCTAATCAAAAAAAAAAAAGCACTCACATTTTTCCAAAGCACAAGGCCCTCACATCGTTTGTTTTATCTGACTAAAAGTTACAGTGATATGAAACAGCCAAACAGCAAATCCTCACATTTAAAAAGCTGTGGAAAACCAAATGTTTGGCACGTTTGCTTGATAAAAGACCTTATAATTAACTGACTGCTAGCAGAATTGTTTATTGCTTTTCTGCCACACGAGTAATTAAATGAGCTTGTAGATTAATTCATGACCTTGGAAAGAAGAATCTGTGATGACATATTCTAAACTAAAGGTTCACTCGCCAGTTTTCCAGCCAACAGCTCTGGAAAAAAAACTGAGCTGAGTTCAGAATATGTTATCACTGAACAAACCGTTTCATAATTTCATCATAAAAGAAAAATCCCCTGGCACCGCCCTCAGGCCAAACTTTTTTTCCCCACCAGCAGTAATGATCTAAGAATAGCAAAGTGTCCGTTTTCATCCATCTATGTTATATTTTCTGGTGTAATGATCATTGATGCAGCAGTACATTTTGATCCCTCCATGTTCTCTTCCTGCTTTATTCTCCCGTACTTCTATGTTCCTGCCTTGCTGTTGTAACGCTGACTGTAGTCCACCTGCTCTTTACATGACTCACCCTCTCAGTCACCCAGTCACTGTGTTTGAAGGTATCAGCTGAGTCGCTTAACACAGCCACAGATGTGGGAGGGTATGTTAGCCTTCAGCCTTCCCCTCATGTGGATTTCATTAGGCCACCTGATATATGGTGTGTCACTCTGAGAATATATTACCACAGCCCACAGGAATGAATCTGTCCATGGCCTAACCACAGACTCTGAATAAGACGTATATCACATCAAACCCCGCTCATGTCAGCTGATACATGGACTCACCCTGCATCACTTCTGAGCTACTTTACATGGAAAATAGGACTGTATATGTTATTGTAATGTATTCATACCCACTATAACCGGAAGACTAGAATTATTATGAAACAGAAACAGAATATGATTATGGAAAGAAAATATTACAATAGCACGAAAAGGGGCATGTTGTGGGATCAGCATGCTGTAAAACTAATACAAATCTCATAAATCAATGCCCTCTTTCCTTCCTCATATTCCTCTGTGTGGCCCAGCTCATGAATTTTCTTCCTCATCCCGCATTCAGTATCAGACTCCTTTTTCTCCTTTTAAGGTTGACTCACCATGATGTAGCTCTGAAAATAATCTCCAGCTGGTTGTTCTCACCTGATCTGCTTCACTCAGTAACCACAAGTTAAAAAAAAAACCTCAGAGCAATCCAGTAAATACTGCAATGCATCATTTCTGCCACAAGCATGAATGTCTCCTAATGAAATTGGCTTAGGGAGGTCTGGGGAAAATGTTAATTTGTCACAGTCATATTGGCAGCCTGTAAACCAGAGCAGTGCTGTGTCACAGATCGTGGCAGCCAAGTACTTTTACTCAGGTATTTCAGTATTTCCATCTTCTGCAACTTTATACTTCCACTCTCAGAGGAAAATATGGTACAGTTTTTCAGACAGCTTTGGGCAAGTCATTTTTCAGATTACAATTTACCCTTCCTGTCCAATGTAAACCATGTATCTCCAAATCTGGGAGAGTCTCTATGTTCCCAGGGTCCTAAGTGCCCCAGTTCAATATTCCTTTAACATGTACCAACTTCTTCTATGGTGTTAAATGCGACTTTCTTGTCACTCTGTGTCCCCAAAATGTCTTTGGTTTACTTTGCATTTTACTGGGCCCAGTCTCACTCCGAAGTCGTCAAAATTTGGCGCTTGGGCAGTGACTTGCGGTGTCAGATACCAACGAAAAAAGGCATCCTTTAATGTTTGCATGATACGCAGCCAGTTGCCGTTATAGTTTAATGGCGCCAGGCGGTGTCAGGGGGGAAACACGATGGGACAAGGACGAAAGTCCAAGTGGGGCTGGCGGGAAGGGTGGTGGATGGGTCCAACAAACACCAACTTTCACCCGAGACAGCGGTGTTTGCGCCTCAAAAGATTCCTCTTCTTTTTTCCTAAACCCAACCACGTGCTTTTGTCGCCTAAACCCAACCATGTGTGTTTGATGTTGGAGGACAAAAACACAGTTTCGCAGTGTTGTACTGACGTACTGCATTTATTTTGAAAGAGACTGTATGTAAACACTAAATTTCCTGTAAAAACAGAAGTGTATTTTGAAAGAAGACAGTGCATGTAACAGGCAGAACTTGACACGGTGTCCCAGAACGTCAACAACCAACGCACCCAGGGTACATTGCACGTCGTATCTGGACGTGGAAAGCCCATGACAAAACGTCAATATGTGACGAGGTTGGAGTGAGAACGTGTCGTTTCAGTACACAAGAAATATTATATTATATGAAGAGCCATAAACAGATTAAAAGTAAGATTCAAATCGACGAGTAAGAGTGCGTGTGAAGGTTTTGAATCCCGAAAGCAGGTCTTTTTCCTTAGACAGTATTAACCCTGTCCCTAGACCTCTTAGTTAGCCCTTTTTATGTTCATTTTGGTTAGCTGTTATTTTATTAATTAATTTTGAACTGTTCTCCTGACAGAAAGATCAACTATATTTAGACAAACTCCTGTGTCGGTACAATGTCATCACTCACAGATTCCTGATTTTTATCCCCTAACCTAACTTATGTCATATTGAGTGAATCCAGAGCTGAGAAACATCTTGCAAGTTCCCATCATGTGCTATACAGCTGGGGAACATGGGACTTTGGAAACACAGGATCCTGGGAGAGGACATATGTAGAGCTGGGGAACATGACAAACAGTAGGACTCCTTGCCATGTTTCCATTATGTGCTATATAAATCTGGGGAACACAGGACCCTGGAAACATAGGAATGATTCCCCAAACTTAGGGATTTTGAATTGTAATATTTCTGAAAAACAAAATGTTCCTTTGATAATGAACACTTTATCTTTCAGCCAACACATAAAGTCCATGTGTCTAGAAAAGTTTCCTATTTCTTAAGCTCAATAAAGTCTCTAAAAACTCTCTTGGATTAGCTGGAAAATGTATCGTCACCAAGTTAAAAAAACTCATAGGTTTGCTTTTTTTTTTTTTTTTTTACACCATGAAAAAGTCAAATTTTAAGATATAAGTGGTTTTCATAGGGAAAGCAACACCACAAACGTGTGATGATGTTACAGAATGTGATGCATTGCTGTAGATAAAACTACCCAACAGTATATGAAGAGGTTAAAATGAGCACAACTTGAAACATCTACAGCAGTAAAATGTGACATGGCGCGGAAGTATTAATCCAAAAACATCATATATCATAATAAAACACTGACAGGGAACATTTAACTGCAAGATGACAAAAGTGCATTTAGCTTGCAACACCTAATTGGCTAAAAAAATACTTCACCTTCACTTTTGTATATCAATTACTCGCTGCGTGTTATGTTTAATTCATGAAGAAGCCTTTGTTTTTGCATGCCTTCAAGATGAACGGAGATTCCAAAAAAGGGAACACACTTCATGAATTGAAGTAAACGGGGAGCGCATTTAACAACAGTACAATTTAATCAAAACATCTGTTTACAGACTCTCACACAACTCGTGCGGTACAATCCAAGTCTCATTTATCCAGTCATACACTCAGTTCTTCCCAAACACATGCATTTTGACTAAAACTTTACTATTTAATACACTTTAGTACAAACAGTCTCATCCATGGGCTGCTAGCTTGCCTGGACACACATGTGCCTTTGAACTCTGCTCAAGTGCAGCTCAGGTACACTCAGGGTGCGCTACATATGTGGACGTGTTTTAAATAGTAAGATTAAAGTGAAAATGTATGTTTTGGAGAAGTACTGTACACATGATTGGATGACTGAGACCTCTGTTTCAGATGAGGAGTAAAATAATAAATCAGCAGGAGTTGTTTTGCGGTGCTCGTAGGCTTCTCCGAGGTTTCTCACCTCTGAGAACAGATAAATTACACAATTACACACAGTGAGACTTGAAAATCATTACTGAGACAAATTTATGAAATTGTTCAGGCTTATTTATAAGCCAAGTTTTCTCTTGGATCTTACTGTTATCTCAAGAGCTGATTATATCAGACAATAAAGATTCCCCCAAGATGCACCACAGGAAGTCATTCCTGTTGGTTGCAACTTATCTCTCAGCTGCTCTGAGTCGACTGGCATTTGGACTTTTTAACCTGCTGCATTTATAATTATGATTATCTGCTGGGTTCAATTATTCACCTGTGCAATATTGTTCAGCTCTTGAATGTATAAATTAATTCAACATACAATGCACATAACTGCACATATTTCTTATGTTTACTCTAATTCTATTGTTGTTTTGTTTTACTGATGTATATATTGTAGTGAAATTTTCACACTTACAGCCTCAGCACAGTGATGATATATATTTTATTTTAATATTTTATTTAATATATTTTTATTTTTTAAGTACTAGTGTTAAACATGGTAGCATAATGTACATTTTATTTTTATTTTAATGCACATTTAATCTCTATTCTATTTCATTTTGCTGTATATTTGCGTACTTTTATTTCATGCTCTTATTCTTACTTCTTATAAATCTCTATTCTTTACATCAGAGCAACTGTAACAAATCAAAATATTCTCTCGGGTATCAATTAAATATTTCTGATTCTGATTACTGCAGAGAGAGGGAAAAAAAGAGCATTTTAAGGTCCTAAATTAGGATTTGGCTGAGACAAGAGGAAGGCTGTTTCTCAGGAGCTGAATTTAAGAAGTATGAAAAAATCTTATTATGAATTCACTGCACGAGTTGTGTGAGAGTTTATAAGCTGTTTGATGCAGTTTTGCTGTTGTTAAGTGTGGTCGCTAATTACTTCAATTCATGAAGAATGTTTGCCTTTTTTGTATTCTTCATTCATCGTGGAGGCATGAGAAGAAAAAAAAGTTTTTCAAGGAAACAATTGGTGAATACATGATATACAAATGATCATTTTGCGGATGAAGTATTCTTTTAATACATCATTTCACCCAAGAAACGGATCTGAATACTTCCTCCATCACTGAGTAGTAGAGTGTGCCTTTGTGTTTTGTATCCTGACTATGTATTGTACTTCTGTGTGCGCGTGTGTGTGTGTGTGTGTGTGTGTGTGTGTGTGTGTGTGTGTGTGTGTGTGTGTCTGCTCAGCCCCAGGACTTTGACCAGCATCGAGGATTCTGACGTGTACCAGATGTTACAGAAAGACCAGGAGGAGCCCCAGGAGCCTCGGCAGTCTGGCTCGTTCAAAGCCCTGCAGGAATTTATTGACAGTGATGGTGAGCGCCTCATCTTTCCCAGACCATTAGCTCCATGACACTAAAACATCTTACAGTGCAGAGAAATATTTGTACTTTTACTGACATGCTTCATTTTAGAAACACATACAGATGCTTTAAAGGACCTGAAATATTCTAAATCAGCTTTTTTACTATGAGTTACGGGGCTCTGCATGAGGGTTTGGTTGTTTCACATTAGAGTTTTGTATTTCCTTTTTTCTGTGATCACTTCTCACTGATTTGAAGTGGGCGGGGCCTTTTTTCTTGTCACTAAATATATTAGTTATTTAAAGATACATTTATGTCTTTTTCATTTCTGTCATTGTGTTTTTTTGTCTAGTATGGCAACACCAGTGTATCATTTGACCTGTGTCACATGACCCTCACATGAGCTCTTAAATTGCACACCTGTTTCCACTGCATTTTACACCCTGATGAAGATGCTTTAGTCTGAATACTGAGCTACATTACATTCAGGTGTGATTATGGCTGGAGAACACTGGTGTAATTAAGTGCAACAGCAAATGATTTGATAAAAAGCATGTCTTCTTCACAGTCTCTTATAAACAGCAGAGTTATTATACTTTTGTATTTTTCAGTACTTATTACTTATATTTCATTTAAATTTTTGTCTTCAATTTAGTTCACTTTCAATTTATTGTTTAGAAATATATAATTTTAGTTTAGTTTTTATTAGTTTCAGTATTGTTTTTATTTCATTTTTATTATAATATGGGGATATATGTCAGGGGTAAGTTTAAAGAAGTTTAGAATAAGTATTACAATAAAAACACAACACTCTGTGAAGGCAAATAACTCACAGTCATGTAGACATCCCAGTCTCAGTAAACTCGTGCACCAATGTTCATAGTGTTGACAAGTTTATCCAAATTGACAAAGACTAAAACTAAACCTAAAACCACTTCCTGTATATATATATATATATATTTTTTTTATTTCAGTTAGTTTTGTAAGTACACAATATTGTTTCAGTTAAGCGGGATTTATAGTTGTGTGTCAGCTCTATACAGACCCTACGCTGTAGCCTACACATGGGGCCTACACCATTGTGAGGGTTTATAGTTGTGCAGTGGGGTGTCTGTGTCACTCTGTGGTTACACCTCAAAAACACTAGGTGGCAATGGGGTTTCTATGAGGTGCTGTAAAGTTTAGTTGGTCCAAAACACACATTAAACATGGCTTAATAAAGACAGTTTCAAACACAAGTACACAAATCAGCTTTATTATAACTTGCAGGAATCTGAGACAAAACATTTGTCTTTATCTGGACACATTTTCCCCACAAATACAACATGCTAATGTTATTAGCACAAGGCTATGGCATTTTACATTGTATAAATTAGCCTAGCAGCTAGCAGACTTATCTCTACTCATATGAAGCCAGGGACAACAGCAACATTTAACAAAGGCACAAAATTTGGCTCCATTGCAGCTCACAAGGTTCACCAACAAAACAACTGTCTTATACTAAACATGTTTTCCAAATAAATATAACATGCTAACGTTATTAGCACAAGCCTATGGCATTTTACATTGTATAAATTAGCCTAGCAACTCAAATGAAGCCAGGATAAATCCCTGAAGGATAAATTACACACAAGACTTAAAATGCTTTTTTTGTGGAGGCTTTATTGTCTTCATAATTTACTGTTTCTTATCTTTGAAATTTAATTTTTGTTTCCAATGAGGGAAATGGTTTCAGCTTACAAACAACAGACATGAGGTCTGCCTCTCTGCAACATGCAGTTGCAGTCTAGTTTTTATTTCAGCTGACTGAAATGTTTTTTCAAACCTGGTTTGAGGACAGTTACTTTTTCTCCAAAGCAACTCATATTTTTATATCCAACACACACATCAGGAACACATTTGGGTTTAGTGTTGTTGCCCAAATACACCTCCACATGTGGACAGTAGTAGCCAGGGACTGAACCCACAATCATACAACCAGCCTGCTGCAAATCCTACGTTACAGCTGAATTTATAGACCCACACTGCTCATTTGTTTACTGTTATATTCTTAATCTGGATACACATTAGCTGCCACTAACAGCTACTGTTCCTTTAGTCCACAACCACAAAGCACGACATATAAAACAAGATGTATGACGAGATGTATGACCTTCTAACTGTGGCATAAACAATTATCCCTGTGAATTTTATTGTTTATGCTGCAGGGGAGACATATAAACATGCAGTGTTTTGACCCTGTATGACTAACCAGTCTCATAACATACACATTATGGTACACATTATGTCATCAGGCCACAGCCCTTATTGAAGTCGTGCAGCCTTAAATCTACAGAACACATCATCACAAAAACCCTTCTCCATGTGTTTGTTTTATTAATTGAGTTGTAAAAATGTATCCTGTATGCAGGTCATAAAATATGCTCATACCCAATAAGTGCCCCCGCCTCACTTCTCTTGAGTGTTTTGTTTTTATTTCTGTGCTCCTGTGTAAGTACGGGTTGTATTGTTGAGTGGTCTCTCTCCCATGTGGGCAGGCACTCGTCCCATTGTGACCAGGACAGTGAAAGCCCCCACAACCAAACCAACTGCGCCCACAGGAAACCTGCAGAAACTGCCCGTCTGCGACAAGTGTGGGAATGGGATTGTGTGAGTAAAAATAGAAAGAAAAATTCATCTGTGATTTACATTCAGAGCCTCCATGAATCAATAGGCCTACACACACAAAGGGTGGAGAAAAGTACAGGAGAACAATACAGGCCACTGCAGCAACAACATAAACTGTAGCATGTATGGAAGTAATTAACAGTCCTTTTGTCTGAACATACAGGAGCTGAACATTACTCTTCAAGCTATTTATTGCAGAGCTGTTGCACACTTACAACACTCCTGTAACATTATATGCTAATTAGCATAGCATTAATTAGCCTGTTAATTATTTGTATCTAAATAAAAAGTTAATAAATGCTTTGTGAGACACTAGCCCCTTTTACACGGCCAGATTTTCGGCGAATGTTGGACCGTCTTGCAGGCAAGCTGCGAGCGTTTCGACACACAGAGCCAGATTGGCGAATTGATCCGAGGTACCCAATTTTCCGCCGTGTGGGGGTAAACATATTGGCGGAACTTTTTTGGTTTAGAAAGAACGAGGCACCCTTCCACCACGGGAGGGGCTGCTGATGACTTGTGGGAGGAGCTGTTGATGACGCCGCAAGTGCAACCCAGTGGCGGTGGGAAACAGCTGATAGCAGGAATGAGCAGCTAGTAGCAAGAGGGAAACGCAAACAACGTCGACACCAACCTGAAAGAAACTGTAAAGATGAGCAACTGGGGAGACAAGGAATTGCACGCCTTCCCTGCCCCCGCAAACGAAGAGGCCATTAACCGTCAAATGATGGGAACGGTGAAGGACGTCGCTGTTTACGTCACACACTGAGCTACATGTTTTGTTACTTGCTCACGCCTCTGGTTGCCCCGAAAACGGCAGATTCTGTATAAACAAAAGTAGGCAGGCAGCATTTCACTGCACTCCCTGGTTTTGTTTTTATACTGCTAATGCTGAACGAAGACTGATTGGGCTTTCCTGCAAATTTGCATCTTCATAGAAGGACTTGTTTTGATTGATTTAACCATTAATAAAGATGAATTTCACCTATTTCTTAAATTCATACATGTTATTCCTATTGTCTCAGACAGTCCAAAAATATTAGTATAGATGAACAAGTGTCTCCCAAATCCAAAAACTACAGAGCTAAAACTCAAATTTGTGATGGCACTGGGTATAAAATCTAGAGCTGCTCCGTAGACAATAAATGGTGAGAGATGTTGTAGATCAGTGGTTCCTAAATGGTCTGGCCATTGGGTCCAGATTTCTCATTAGTCATTAAATCAAGGTCCACACAGTTCAATACAATCAGCGTCATACTTGCATTTGGCCATGTCCTCGAGCTAGTTTGCTGTCTCTGTCAAGTATCTGTCCGCTAGTCACTCACTCTACAGCAGAGAACAGCACTTTAAAATAAAAACTCTGTGCCAGAAATTCACTGTATTTCAAAACAAAGTGTGTTTTTTATAAACTTGACACATTTGCGAGCCACTGGCGGTCCATTCAGAAGGGTCATGTCAGTGACCTCAGTTTGGCTCCATTGCATCATATACTGTGCAAACTAATTACTACTACTATACACACACATACACTATGTGACATCTCTCTCTCTCTGTCTTTCATGCTACAGCGGGACAGTGGTGAAAGCACGAGACAAATATCGTCACCCTGGTTGCTTTGTGTGCTCCGACTGTGACGTCAACCTCAAACAGAAGGGCTATTTCTTTGTGGAGGGGCAGCTGTACTGTGAGACTCACGCTCGTGCTAGAATGAGACCCCCGGA
Source organism: Cephalopholis sonnerati (assembly GCA_019142605.1). Lineage (NCBI taxonomy): Eukaryota > Metazoa > Chordata > Actinopteri > Perciformes > Serranidae > Cephalopholis > Cephalopholis sonnerati. The sequence goes on along the minus strand of JAGQAX010000003.1, from coordinate 24,124,670 downwards.
GGGACACGACCTCATCACGACTTTCCCTTCTGCATAGATTCACAACAAACACTCAGACGCACATACAAACAGACACTCCTATGGCCTACATCTGTTTTATGTGATTATCTGCACCTGTTTATCTGACGTTGTCTGTGTGCAATAATATTTCAATAACAATACACGTATCTCTCTGAATGTAACAGTATGATGTCTTCTCTGTGTAGGAACATTTTACAGGCGATAACTAAACAGCCTGGTTGTTTAAAGAGCAGTGCAGTGACAACAAAACACGCTTGTCAGTTTTATCTTGCCAGTTTCTTGCAAGTTGAAGTCTTTTCAATAAAGACCTCTGCTCATACTGTAATCTCGCATGTGTATGTGAAGCCTTGAGATGAAAAGCAGCACCTGGTATTATCAGAAAACAGCCTTCACAGTATATGGCAACTATAGAGTGCTCCAGGGATGATGTTTTTCTGTAGGCGGACATGGAATTTAGCATTTCAATGGTTCCCTCTTCAAAAAGCCTGTGGGATTTTTTCAACACATTCTCACTTCGACCTTGTCACGTATGGACGTTTGGTCAAGGATATTTCATGTCCAGATATGATGTGCAAGGTACCCTGGGTGTGTTGGTTGTTCATGTTCTGGGACACTGCGTCAAGTTCTGTCTGTTACGTGCATTGTCTTCTTTCAAAATACGCAACAGGGTTTAGCTTTATAACCTTATGGGACACAAACACTGCTCTCTCAAGTGAAGGTCGGTGTTGGTTGGATTATTGTCCAAAATAAGTTCTGTGGCGAACAAACGTTTATGATACTCAAAGGTTTTGTTCAGCAAGATAATCTTCACAAATAAACACCTCTTTCATGATTCATGACCACCATAACGAGCCTGTAAAGCCATGTTTGGTGCGGCTTGGCGTGATGACAATCTGTAGTTTCATTTAGCCACTTTTTTTTTTAGCAACCACCTTTTTAAAGACACAGAGGCTTCAAGGTTAACAAATGGGGTTTTTACCGATGTATTTGATGTCGTAGAACAAAATGTGAAAGTGTCTTCTTAGCTCATGATAACCACAGACTTTATTTTAGGCATCTAACCAAAAACCCATTCAAAAAATCCATTGACTTTAAAACGAGGGAACTGGGAATGCTAACTCATTTCCGAATTTTAAAACTCATTCCTGGCGCACTTTATTGAGAAGTAGCGTATGCCAAAAAAGTGGAATAACCCAGCCTCATTCCAAGCATTAGTATGCAAATAGCCATTAAAAAAAGCAAGCGTTTACACGAAGATCTGCTACTGTCTTCAATAGTTCATATATATTTGTCCTTTAGAGCACTTGAAAAAGACTTTCAAAAAATAAATGAATATTTTTAAATTCTGACATTTCAGCTTGTTGGTTGGTTGGTCCATTACTTTGGTTCAGATTTAAATAACTCATAAACTTTTGGATAGATGGTGATGAAATCTTTACAGACATCCATGGTCCTCAGAGGATAATGCCTGGTGACTTTTGGGATCCCCTGACTTTCTCTGCGGTGTCACTGTGATGTAGATTTTCAGCTTTTAGTCAAACTCTATTGGATGGATTTCCATCAAATTTGATAGGCCTACATTCATTCAACGCGTTAGGTTTAGGCAACAAAACTACTTGGTTAGGTGTAGAAATAAAAATCATAGTTGGGATTAAAATAAATACATTTGACATAAGTATGTAGATGTATGTTACATGATGTCACGGCACACAGTTATACCTTTTTCAAATGACTTCACTTACATACATAGACATATGTTACGTGACATCTGTAGTAAAAATAAGTAGGGGTTTACTTCTGGTTTCACACAACAGCAGTCTCATGGGTGAAAGTCCTGTGTATGTTTGATCCATTCACCCTGGACTTTTGCTCTTTATACTACGTTGCTTAACTATCCCTTCTGCTCCCGTCATAATTACTATGGCCACTAGAGGCTGCCACCAAACAATAAGCGGAAATATAGGGTGATTGTTTTTTGTTGCGGTAGAAACTACAGGTGTAAATAATGAAATTTATGATGGCTTAGTTTCATTACCTCAACTTCAGCTGTAACTTTATTGTTGCTGAGGAGACATGTCCTTTGCAGCTAGGTCAAACAGAGAGACTTGAGCACACAAACTTAGATACATAAAAATGGATAAAGCACATTAAACATGTATAATGTGAACATAAAAGCTAGAGTTTAGCCATCTCCATTCAATCAAGCTCTTCACAGAGGATGCAGAGGACACTAAAAGGACTCGAGCCTTTAATATTACTCTCTTAAGAAAACATGAGACAGATCAGGCAGTTTAACGCCAGTGGCCACTTTGACTAGTTGCAGCCTGGTCTTGTCACCTGTTGAGAGATTTCCAAACCAAGTAATGACAAAGAAGGTGATTGCTGACTATAAGAGCATCATGAGTTTACTACCCACCTCAAACCAGTGGAGCTTCCAGAGGAGGTTTAAGTCATTGATGGGCTGTTTTTCAAGAAGTGCCACAGAGTTGTCATTGAATTACAACTTATTATCAAGTAGGTTATCCAGATATTTGTTACACTGAACCTGTTTCAAAACAGCAGTTATCACACTACTGAACAAAATCATCAACCACACTGTGAGTCCTTTGTGCACTTCAGAATGTGTCTATCAGGATTTGTGCTGTCGTCAGCTTGTAAAAACAGTGACAGGACACAGCCCAGTGATGATCCAACATATCAGACATGGTGCAATTCAACCTGACGCACTCGGATCTGTCCACCAAAAAATCTATAAGCAATGGATTTCTCTTCTGCTTTTAACACAGTCCAGCCCCACATTACTTTCAACTTAACTTCATCTGAAGTTCAACATGCTTACAGTGAGAGGGAGCACATCTGGTGACGTCTGGTGTTTGTGGTTGTAGCCTGCGTAGCCTGGTCTTCATCATCTGTTCTTTTTGAGGAAAAATACATCAGCGCTGGTCGGCAGCCAGAGACCGCCTAGTGCTGTATTTGACCACTGCTGCTGAGCAGACTGGTAGACTGGGACCCAATTGTCTGAAAATGGGAACACTGATGAGGTGAGGTAATGTTAAGGAACTTGGAAGCAACAAGGAAAAGACAATAAAGGAAGGTGATGTAATACAGCTCCTTGTAACACCACAGGTTTGATCCAGTGGTTCAGGAATACTGAACTCACTTTGCCTGGGGCACTTTTGGAAAATAACAAGCTACCAGAGGCCCATTAATACAGAAGCGTTAATGGTATTTATCAGTATATACAATAAATGGATTGGCTTTTTTTAATCCTTTCAACATCTTTCTGTGTGTGCTTGCTGGACTGACACAGGACTGGTGAAAAGGGTTGGGTGTACGTCGGCTGTATTGCCGCTAACTCCCCTCGTGATACACCAATATGTTGGTGTGCAGGGTGTCAATGCTTGTCTTTCCACCCATGCAAGGTAGCTAAGCCAAAGCCCCACCCAGTTTGGTTGCTCACCACCTGGGTTGGCTGGGGCCCCCTGTTTCTCCGCTGCGACAGCCTAGGTTATAAAGAAGTAGACGGGCTACAGCTACTAACCTTCAGCTGGTCAGAATCAGTGTTACTGGCTCGATGTTATGTCGCGACAGGGTGTTCATTCATGCTCCAACTACTGTACCCAGAGAGTCCAGTAGAGGGCGAAGCCTGTGTGAGATAGAACAAAGGTTACCATAGTGAACCCCTAGTCCTATTAAAATAGGTGAAGCCCTCCACCAAGAGGACCTGTCGCTCTTACGCTGCTTAATGAAGAAGGTGTAGGATGTCAGAGGGGTCGGCATGTATTGGCGTAGGCATGTCCTGACTGACCTGCTACATTTATGCTTTTCTCAGTGTGCGAATGTGTGCTTGTGATGAGTAGTATAACCCAAGGAGTCCAGTAGAGGACTCCACCTTTGCTAATAGAACTAGGGTTACAATATCGTAACCTTTGTTCTATAGGTTAAGATGTGATTTTATGTTTCCTGTTTTTCAGAGTGCAAACGGAAAAGACAGTGGGTATGAATATGTTATTAGTGAGTTTAAAATAATGCCACCTCTGCCTCTGCCACAGAGAGTTACACAACTGAGTCTGCTGAAAATAAAGCACAGCAAGCCGATGGGTCCATTACTCATCCATACTGTGTTTTTCAAACTACAGAACTTTATTTCAGACTCCAGTTTCCAGTATCTCAGACTTTAAGTGAGGTAAATGTTTCAACAAATCAAAACAAAAATCATTTGATGTTATGGTGCTGTCATTAAAAACATGGTGTCAGGGTAAAAATACAGTCATCTGTATTAAAGTGTTGAAACAGACTATGTTTTTATAATGAAAAACACAAAGCCTTCTAGTGGTGAACAAACCCCTAAAACTCTTCAGTGACCATACAGACACATACAGGTACAATGCTTAATAGATATAGTAAAATTTAACAGTAGCATCATTGGGCTTAAATCAGTGATTTAGTCCACTGCACACACTGTGACCCTGCTGGTGTGTTGAGACTGCTGAGACAGAGGGGGGAGCTAAAGTATCATTTTAAGCTTGTCACACACAACAACAGAAAACATTTCAGACAATATATCAGATATACTGCTTACACAGTACTGTATTTTTGATTAAGTGGTGCTGAGTTCACTGAGTGCTGCGTATCATGATGATTTTGATATTGATTAGTATGTAATTTTAGAGTTAAATTTATAAAATATCAAAAACAAGCAGAAATGCCCATCACAAGTTAGCAGAGCCCAAACTGATGTCTTAAAGCTGCAGTAATCTTTTTTTTTTACATTAAAGGAGCAGTGTGTGGGATTCATAGGATATAGTGATAGCAGAAACTTCTCCCATGTGCCAAGCTTGAACTCCCGCTTAGGATTACACTAATGTTCATTATTCAGGATTTTTTTTTTTTTTTTACCAGATACCAAAATACCTGCAGAGGTCTCTTTCCCTTCAAAATAAATGCTGATTTAAACTGGTAAACAAACTGGATAAGGCAGTTTATCGTTAAAAAAATCAGTGTTTTTCTAATGCTGCTTGTCACAGAGGGGCTACTAACTACAGTGGATGACACGAAGACTTGAAAATGTGAATGGGCCTGTTGAGAGCCACTGTAGAACAACAAGGCAGTGCAACACTGCAGACTCTGTGGACGAGTACCCACTTCATCTGTAGATGTAAATGGCTCATTCTAAGCTACAAGAACAAGAACACAATGATTCTTATTTTCAGGTGATTAGAAATGGAAGGAAGCACATTCCACTTCTGCCAATATATCCCCCTAAATCCTACACATCTGACCTTTAATGTTAAATGTAGTGAAAGGTCACGCTCATAGTGACATTCACACAGAGGATTATCATGTCATTAATGACTCTCAGCAGCTTGTATTGACTACCACAGGTAGCTGTTTCCACTGAGAGCGCTGTGATAAACCCACTGTGCGCAGCCTGTATCACCAAACTAAAAACAGAAGAAAACAACAACTTAAATGCTGCTGGATGTGTAAATAGGTAACTGTTGCTGACATATTTGCTACAGTATAACAATTTTATAAGGCAGTATTATGTCAGGGCTGTGTGTTTATTAGTTTTTATTACTGTTATCCCAAAAATAATGCAGCTTTACAATGACCTATTTTATCTGTCCGTCAGTCCAATAAACCTAAACTACAATAATGTGACAAGCAAACACACTTGAAAAGTTGAAATGTCGGGATATTTAACGTCATACATGAAAACATGGTGATTTTTCTGTGTCATTGAATAATTGATTAGTACGATTAATCTTTTCAGCTACCCTAAAAATAATGTGTAGGAACAACATCCCCGAAGAACGTTATGTGCCACCATTAACCAGAGGGATGTTCCCAAAGTGAGCCATCTCTGATTCATATGCTATCACGCTGTGTTTTACTACCAGCTGCACATAATTATTTCACAATAGAAATGCAAGTCATTGACAAAATAGATACACTGTCTACTGATAAAATGCCATTCATCAAATAATAATACATATGGATGGAAAGCCGAGGGACAGACATGAGCAGTGACGTAAGTGCCTTCTCTTATGAAAGCTAAAAGACAAGACCATCAGCAAACAAGGATAAATTTAATTAGATTCAAAGCTATTGTTCATTTTACTTGATTAGCAAGTATCCTCCTCTTGAGGGTACACTGTGACAGCAGCAGCTGCTCAATAACGTCAGACAGTTAAAGAAACAATTATTGATTTTGTGCTGCATACACCATGAATAGCTTACTAATAATGGACATGGAGAGTTAATACATCAGTCCCTCGGCTCCCCACGTACGCACAAAGTAAATCAGTGAGGACCTGGTCAACAGGAAGGGCTCTTCAAAACCTGAGTACCGGTGTAATCACTGGAGAGGCAAAGAGTGGTAATTAGGATGCTCACTGCGAACAAAGACGAGATGGGGAAGGGGTGGGGGGGCTCCTTATCTGTCTCATAGGAAAACATATTTCAGTTTCCTGCTGTTACTTATAATGCAAACATGTGCACTCCTCTGTTACTGCAGCTCAGACCACATGATAACTCAAACCCCAGTGAGCATCAAGGCTGGAGGAAAGTCAGATGTAGACTGATTAGAGGTACTTCACATGCCACACGTGTGCCATGAATTGACATGTATCTGATATGTTTCATCATACAGTATAATGTACCACCACTTAACAATTGACTCAAGTCGGCCTGACTTTTGACACTTGACAAGGTATGTTTATTAAGCCTGACCAGGCTGAAAAACTGGGACATCATGACACTCCATTAAATGTCCATTTAGCACATTGTTAGTATAATATTAACACTGAATCAAATGCCTTAAAAACACTGAAAATCATCACACAACTCTGCAGCTCTGATTTTAATGTTCCTGTTCTTTTCATAAGGTTATAGCCTAAAGCATGTTGACCCTGATGCACCCTGGCTTGATACATTAAATGAGGTCCTTAATTATCCTTGATTTATCCTTTGATAAATGCAGAAAAAATCCTGATAGTTAACAGCTGCATATTTTAGTTATCTAACATTTCATTATAGGCAGTGAAGTTTCTTCAGCACTGATTATGCGTTACAGAAAACCAACAGAAGCTCCAGTTATTATTTAATTCTCCCGTTCTATAGCTGCCTAATCAAACCAACTATTGTCTGGATGAGCAACAACGCTACAGCAAAACAGAGGACAATGGAAATCTTACAATGGATAAATTATTAAACACACTCATAGTTTCCAAAGTAATTAACGCAACTGTTGAAGGTAAGATAAATAACATCTTTATGAGTAATAAGAGCCATGGGTAACAATTACACAAACAAAACCAAAAAGACTTGGCGTACTTGAAAGAAATTGCAAAAGACAGAGATTTTAAACCAAGTTTGAGAGGGAGAAGGGGAAGGGGATGGACACCTCTGAGAACCTTGCAAAAAGGTTTAACCTTCTGGGTGCTCAGTTTTACAGATACCTAAAAGTCAGAGAATATCTGATTTAAAAAACAAACAAACAAAAAAAAGACAAGACAATGGCTTTTTTTATATCTAACACAAATCATAAATGAAACTCTAAGAATGTACTAGGACAAATATACAGAATTATTGACAAGGAGAAACCGGGCTTAAACTTAAAGCTAGCATCAGTTGGAGACCCTTCAGTCAACTGAGATTGCTTCAAGCTGAGCTTTATTTTTTATTTCTTTTTGCTAGTCACTGTGCTGTGCAGTGTACTTCTGGGGACATTTTGGTCCCCTGAGTTTGCTGCAGAGTGGATGCTTGTGATTTTCACGATATTCTTTGGAACAGACCAACCTGGTCTCACTCTGAAGTCGTCGAAATCCAGTGCTTGGGCAGTGACTTACAGTGTCAGACACTGATGATAAAGCTATTAATGTCAGCATGATACATAGCCGGTCGCTATTATAGTTTAACGGTGCTTGGCAGCCTCGGGGGGAAACGCAGTGGAACAACAACGAAAGTTAAGGCGGCAAAAATCTGAGTGGGACGGCTGAGAGGGGTGATGAATGGGTCCAACAAACACTGACTTTCACCCAGGAGAGCAATGTTTACGTCTCGTAAGATTATAAAGACAAACCCTGTTCTTTTTTCCTAAACCTAACAACGTGTGTTAGTTGTTGGAGGAAAAAAAAAAGTCAATTTGCGTTGTTGTATTGACATACTGCGTTTATTTTCAGAAGACACTTTATGTTAATGTTAAATTTCCTGTTAAAACAGAAGTGTATTTTGAAGGAACACAATGCATGTAATGAGCAGAACTTGACACAGCGTCCCAGAATGTCAACAACCAACACACCCAGGGTACCTTTCACGTTGTATCTGGACGTGGAAAGTCTACGACAAAATGTCAATATATTTATCAGTGTAAGTGGTCCACATGTCAGGCAGTGAGAAGGAATCTTCCTGTACATACAGAATAAAGTAGAGAGTAACATGACTGACCTGAGGCGTAAGAACTCTGGAGCAGGACTCTGTTTCTAACATAGACTGTATAAAAAATAATGGACATAGCCACCGTGGCCATATTTGGACAAGAGGGTGGAGCTGTGGAGGAGCAAAGGGTGAATCTGACATATCCTCATCCAGCTTTACACTCAAAGCAGCTACTTCTTTAATTATTCTTATCTTTAAGCCTTAGTAAAATGTAAGCAGGTGTATTATATTAAAATTCACCTCCTGTACAGTTGTCATGAACATCTTTATTTCTGTTGTAGAGTTAACGAGGGTTTGTGGGGGATGGACTCAATTTTGGAGTCGGCCTCAAGTGGCTGTTCAAGGAACTACAGTTTTTGGCACTTCCACATTGACTTCATCTCTCAGCCCAAAGGTTGTTGCTTGTTCCTACTTTTTGAGAATGTGTGGCAATTTTATTTAGTTGGCGTTTTTTTGTATGTGATATATACATTATGTCATTGTTCTTTGTAAAGTTTTTGGTATTATGAATTATCCTTTTCTCCTGTGGTTTTGAATCAAACTGAAATAAATTACACTTGATAGCCTGACACAGTAGTTATAAGAGGGAAAGCAAAAATAATGTAAACACCTGTTAGAAATGTATTTCCTTAAAGTGAGACAATCACAGTTACAAACACTGCAACAAATGTGGGTCATGTTCTGTTGAAAGTAATTTAACAACATTAATCAGTGAGCAAAAGATCAGTCTTGCTAAATAGGTACAGATATGAGCTTTATTATTGGCATTGTTCTGAATACAAGGTCATAACTATGACAGTGACTCAGATGAGGGTATCGACATCTCCACCAGCCGAGTTCTTCTCTCATTGTGACTAAGGTGGCTGCATTGTATGAGAACAATGTGTAGAGTACAATTGACATCTGCCTCAGCCCACAGCATTAAACAGTAGTCGTCAGAGATGAGCTTACCTTCCTCCTACTGCCATTGTTGGGTAAAACTGAAACTAAGAAACTGCTGCTGGGTCTGGAGTGAATGTCTGTGGGTTTAGGAGTGTCTGTCTAAAATATCCAACTTAAAACTAACTTCTGCAGCTGGTTTGACCGCAGCGTTTTGGACTGGACCAGAGGACTGTTACAAAAAATGGGCTGCAAAGAGACGTTCACAGCGGATGTGGGTGGATGATGACATGTGTCATACAGAACAAAACAGATCCTCACTGACACACGGATGCAGAAACTGCGAATGTGACTGGCGTTCATAGATCAGTAAATATACAGATGATACCTCTAGTGTCCAACGCAAGGAAGTGCATTTCTTTACAGGTGAATACAAACCTGATGGAAACTACCTGGAGCCATCGTGGAGAGGCTAATTTTGTCAATTTTTCGCCATCCAGCATGTTAGCTAAGCTAGCACACTGTCATACAGTCTCTCCGAAATCCACCGCAAAAATTTAATTTTTTTAACGTACTCGAGGCAAGTTCCAGATCAAAATATTACGGAGGGGAGGAGTTTCACAGGCATATTGGATATCACGTAGATTTCCATAGGAATGAATGGACTTTCGGCTGCCTTGTTTCTGTGCACATACGTAAGTGGAAACTAGGCTTTAGACACAAAAATTTGCTTTGCATTCGATGTAAACACACCATAACCCTGGAGAAAGACAACTGATTGTTGAGGCTCATTTCCAGATCCTCAAATACCAACACTTTGGGTCAGTAGTTGGACCGAACCACCGGCCAAAAACATGTTAGTATTTGATAACCTCGAAATGAGACTTAACAGAGTTATATACAACACTTTTAATACATCAGAAGAAACAGTCAGAGAAAATCTTAAGAAATAAGGAAAACACAAACAGATTGTATCAGCTAAGAGAATTATCCATCATAGACTCATAAATACCAGTGAGTTTACAAGTATCAAGCTAGCAGGACCCCCCCCCCCTTTGTCGCAGTGTTAGTAATGTTAATTTAGTCACTTTAAATTTGAGGCCCTTTTTAAAACGTTTAAGTCATTTCTTCCTACCCATATATCATTTTCATCATTCCTCAAAATGCCCACACAAAACTAAACTGAAACTTCACATTTCCACAAATGATCGTCGATGAACATTCTCTGACTGTGCAGCTTAGACATTTGTTGATTTACAGTCCGTACAAACCCCGTCTCTATCTTTTTGTGTCTCTCTGCCATTGGAACGTCGTGACCTCAGACTGAAAGGCTGGTAACACTTACACACGGACAGAAAGGCCTCCCTGTAGTTGTTGTTCATCCACCCGTACAAGATGGGATTGACAAATGTTGAGCACATAGCCACAATGTGGAACACAGTGAAAAGCAACTTAAAGTCCTTCATGGATAACACGGTGCTGTCAATGTCAACAGCCAACTGGAACGCATGGAAGGGCAACCAACTGACAGCAAAGACCACCACCATGGTCAGCAGCATTTTCGTGGTCTTCTTCTTGCGCTGATTGCGGTCATTTCGACCTCCGTAAGTCATGCGATTCTTCAGCTTATTCCAGATGCGGATGTAGGCAACACAGTTGATGGCCAAAGGTAAACCATACTGAACCAGAAGTGCTAATATACTGTAGATGCTTCCGTTCATGCTGCTGCCCGGCCACTTCTCTGTACACACCTGAATAGACTCGTCCGGTGAAAATTCCAACGTCCCGTACTCCCTGAAAATGGCAAGCGGGCTGGCCAACAGAGCGCTGACGGCCCATGTGATCACAATGACCACGGCGCACATGTCTTTAGACATCTTGGTCTCCATATGGTAGACAATGCTCCTGTGGCGGTCCAGGGCGATGACGTTCATGGTGATGGTGGACACGTGCACCGCCATACCTTGAGCGCAGGGCAGCATGAAGCACAATACCTGACCAAACTTCCACTCGCCATACAGAGTGTAGACAAGAGTGAAAGGCAAACACAGCGTGTTCACCAGCAAGTCTGCCACAGCTAAGTTTACAATAAAGAAATTGGTGACAGTCCGTAGATTTTTAAAATTGAAAACAACATATATCACCAAGGAGTTTCCAATGACACCAAACAATATGATTGTGCTGTAAGCAAGGATGAGAACAACTTGAACCCCAACCAGCTTGGTGCTGTCATCCAGCTGCAAAAGGTTCTCATTATTTATTGTGTCGGGAGCTGAGCAGCAGTTGTAAGAACTAAGTTCAAGTTCCTCCACTTGAGTCACGTTGAGTTGATCCGCTGTATCCATGGCTAACGGTCTCCATAAGTCACTCTGTGAACAAATGGATATCACTTTCAGCAGTCGACATACATCATGTTGTGACCAAGACAAAAGCATTTTTTCTCTTTTTTAAATTAATCTACACACAACAGCATGGCAATATGTTTTCATTATTTCTCTGAAAACAATACAGTGTCATCTAGGTAAAAGAAATCAATGTTTATTTCCTTTTGGAGCATACGAAAAGCAGTTGATGAAATGTATTAAGCCTTCAGACAGCAGTGAAATGGTGATTTATGATATGCATGTGCACAAACCATGAAAGATGTGATGGGTCAGAAACAGTCCACCATAAACCAGCTTTAAACCGGTTCAGATCCCCCCACAATTCCAATACCTCTTCTGTGATGTCTAGATCTACAATTACTGTCATCTGACTCCACCTACATGCAAAAAATGACTTTAGTTGGGCGTCAATAAGCCAGTAACAGCGTTCCAAATCATCTGAAGTGGACTGCAGCAGAGCCACACCCTCTTTTTCAACAAGTGTGGCCAACCGTGAGGCAAAAAGGAAGCGTAAGGCACATTTTAGTCTATCAATCATATTGTTAAAGTACATCATTTGTGTTTAGTCCAGTTTAGGACTAGATGTTACAATCCCTGATGCACATACTTGAGACTTTGAGTGGGAGTAATAATGCCATCTGGGGCTCTGAGTGGGAGCCAAAGGGTTAGAGGAATAGAAAAGAAGAAAAGAGCAAAGGTAGATAGAAAAGTAAGAAGGAGCACAGGAAAGGCAGAGCCAAGAAGAGACGTCTGTGCGGACTGAACTCTCCCCCGCCGGACCAGGCCGTACACTCTACCTCCCCCTACTCCCTCCTTAAAATAAAAACATGAGGTGTTACAGTATAATACTTATCAAAATATCTAATGAAAGATTTATAGCTTTTGCTTCATTGGAATGGACGGGGGATCTGAATGGGAAATGAATAGTGAAATACTCCTTAAATAGGGAGATAATGTTCTGATCTGATTTTTTAAACTGATACAATCAGTTTATAATGCATACAACTGATTATGCCAATAGAATATTCATCTTAAGTGGTTTTCAACATACTGTTAACTGGAGATACTTGGAGATGCAATGTGTTTCAAAGCATCACTTTCCTATGAGCTAACCATTCATTAAAAAAATAAAGTTGTGTTTTTTGTTGGAGAGGATCTGTTAAGGCCATTTATTGTCATTTTTACAATTAAGTAGTTTCTTGCATTCAGATTCTCCTTATACTGGATTTTTTTTTTATCTATTTATTTATCTATTTATCTTTTTTTTTTACATTTAGACCTAGAATAGAGATGTACCATTACAATATTGTATTGTGTTTGGAAAAATTGGATTCTGAACATTAACACATTGCCACATCTTTAATACTGTATAGCGAAGTTTTGATTTGTAAATTTAACAAACCTTGATAAATGAAAAGAAAAGCTAAAGACACTGCAGACGACGCCTCCAGGAGTCTGATCCTGCAGCTGTTTCACAGATAGAGCCAGGTACAACAAAAGCAATGAACACTCTGAAAGCAGCTGTAATGATTTTTGCTGTAATATGGGAACACTGATCCATAGCTATCAAAAAATAAATCTCAAACAAAGACAGCTCTGAGCTTCTACTGTCAGTCACTTCATTCATCAAGTCTTGATGCTCCATGTTCCTGCTTATATGATAACTGCTGTGTGTTTGTATGTATTGATTACCATTGTCAAAAAGCACAATAAACATTCTTTTCAAGATAGAGTTTCCCTTTACAGGATCTTGGAGTATCACAGTAAAGGCATGAGTTGCAGTCACATACAGTATTCTCTGTGCATTATGAATGTTGCTGTGACATTTCTTCAAAATTCTGAAATATCATCACTTTATTTATCTTCTTATGACAAAAAAATCTGATACTGAGACCATCAAGAGTGAAGATGAGTGACAACCTGTTGCTCGACTGGAAATCTTAATTAGTATGACAGAACTACTGTCGGTCTGACCATTACACGAGCTGTGGGACCATCCCACATTTTTCTCATATTTTATGTACCCATTACGCAGGTGAAGTTGTTTCCAAAGTTAAATTGCAGTTGTCTCTGAGTCCCGTGGCAGCTTAGACATTATAAGTGAGCAGCAAGCTGCTTCCCAGTTTTCCAAACTGGAAAATTGTCCGGATTAAAAGATCAAATGCAACATCACCAAGCTTTTTACTCACCTCCATCAGCAGAGTGAGATTCTCAGATTCCTCTCATTGTATCTGCCACCAGTGAAGTTTCCTGAAAGCTTTTTGCTTCTTCTCCTCCTGTGATATCCAGATAACTAAAACAATATAAACCCCTCAAACACGGATGGATTAATTGATCTTCTTCAAGGAGGAACAACGCGCGCCCAACAGCAAAGCGCGCCGCATTTTCCAGTGCGCACTGCAGCCCGTTTGGCATTGAGGGCGCATTACCAGCCTTGCGAGACTGTGAGGGACCCTCAGATGAGGCGGGTTGAGTAACTGAGAGGAAACACGTCCTTCCGTGACCAGCATCCTCAACCCGATGGATGATGCTTCTTTGCCCCACAGTGGGTCGTTTTTGATCCACTTCTTGCGTCTGCAAATGGCATGTTTCCGCCTATTTGTGCCAAAGAAGGATACAATGTGTAGTTTAAGGAGCATTTGTGTTACATTTTGCTGTATTAAGTAAGTTCTGCATCACTTTTACATTCATGCCAGTAGCTCTGCGCTGGGTGTGCCTCTGCAGATCAGTCCTTCAGTGAGGAGCACACAAAGCTTGACTGGTTAACAAATACTGTATGAATCTGGGTGACCCTGAGCGATCAAGGGTTGGATCATACTTTTCTGCTGATTAAAAGAAAAAAAGAAATATTATGTAATATTAAGTAATATGTGTGACAAGTCAAATGTACATTTGTAATGTGTAACAAAATTTGGTTCAGTTGTTATTACCTGCCTCTCCCCTTTTTGCTGTTGCGCTCTGTGCTCTTGCTCTTATGGTAATGTCCTTGTTTTAGTGCTGAAAAGCTATGTGTAAAAGTTCCTTCTATGCTAACATAATCTTGTGTCGCTTACTTTGTGTAGGTGCTGGAGTTTGTATGGTTGTGTATGATGGAGGATTTTGTTTTTGCCACTTGCAAACTTTGCCACTGTCAGGACAGGAATAAACGGAGATCGCCTCCAAAGATATCCACGGTCTGGGCCTCTTAATATCTACACAACGCAGACATCACTAGAGTCCACTATGGGCGGATTATGAGACAATGGGCCCCTGGGAAGATATATGCAAAGGGCCCCAACACCTCCCCAACAGGAGCAAGACAACCAGAGTGTGTGGTGGTTTTGCATTTTGCAAATTATTATTTCATGTGTCTTTGTAGTTCCTTTGCATGTCGTTGTAGTCATCCAGCTTGGTATATGTTAATTTCACATTTGAAACTTAACAAGTGAAGGCCAGGGGTTCCCTGACTCTTTGGGCCCCTGCATCTAAGCCTGGTAAGCCCATTCAAAAATCAGTGCTAACAACGGCAACAGTGATAACAGAGCTAACAGTGTTTATCGAGGCGGAACCGTAGGGTGGGTGCTATTCTTCTGCTGCAACGTCATCTTTATATCAGGGATAATTGCTGTATGAGTGCAATGCAGTGCAGAGTGGCGGCAATTAGCTAACCAATGAGATACACACACAGGACTCAGGTGCATGACATGCACTCATGGCTTGGCCGTCTACACAGCAAAGAAGAGGGAAGCTCGGATTACAACACACACAGAGGTCGTGTGACTTCTTCCTCTCCTCAGGACACCATTTCAATCAGCAGAGACAGAAGAATGAAGTAAAGATAATATTTAATACAGAATATGAGTGTACAGATTAACAGATGATTTGTGCTGATTAAGATTTAACAGAAGTCTTTGGGGCTTGGACACCAGAGGGAGATATTTTGTGATCGAGGGACATCTGAGCAGCAGCAGGATAAATCCCCCCGTAGAGTCCAGACACTGGTGGTGGTGGCTGATGGCTGGTGTATCGCTGTGTTGTTGGTTGATTGAGAGTCAGCTGAAAACAGCCGATGACCTACCAGACAATGACATTTAGAAGTAATATGTGAGCATGTGTGCAAGGAGTAAATGGCAGGATGAGAGAGAAAACGTACAGCCTGAGCATAAAAAGTATTGTCTTCCTGACTGAACTTCTGCTGGAGCTTCAATACTCCACTTTATCTTTACATAGCAAATTGTAGTTTGGTAATGCCCTGAATGTCTCACAGAGCTCCTTTAAGTCTGCCAAAATCAACAGTGTGCCTGAAAATCTATTTTACAGAAATCTTTCCCCGATAAGAGCAGCATCATTTTGTCCCGGATTATAATGAGAAATTAAAGCAAACTGCCCTTTCCCCAAGAAGATAAAATCCTGAAGCATCATTGACTTTACTCCACAACCCACAAACTGCATCATCATCAGAGACCTCAGTAACACTACTATTTTATATTATGGTCAATGACAGGCAGTGTCTACCATTTAAAGTGTGGTACGATGCAGCTGACCGGTTTCAAACTGTTAAGCCTCTTACTGGTAATTGTGCTCATAATTTGATTACCACTGTTATAAACCAAGACACCATGTGGCCATTGGAAATTGAGTTAGTGTCAAGCAGCCTCCTTGGCAAAAGCCCACTTAGCCCATAGTGCAACTACACAGATGGTGAAGTAATGAGAAAAAACAGGAAACCCTGAATAGATGGGCATGTTAAGAGTTTCTCCTTTGAGTTTAGGAGGTGGAGCAGACTGTAAATGTTGACCTTGTGTTAATGTGAATGTCACCACAAGAAAAGATTCTTTAGTTGTCATTATAACCGTGTGTACGAAGGTTACAGCTTTTTACCTACAGTGTATTATATTTTCTTCACAATGTGACATTTTTCATGCCTTTTTCTTTCACTTCCAGGCAGATGTTTAGCGGTCGTGATCTCACCACAGTAATGTAACTTTAAAGTCCACTTAATGTTCACTGGGATGGAAGACACAACCCAAGAAAGTATTCTAAAGCCCAGCAGCATGGCTGGAAACTAGGAGGCAAAATATATGGGATCAGCAGTAAATGGGATAAAACATACAAATCCACTGGCAGCCTATTCTTTAACAGGACAGTAGTCCTTAAAGGACTTAATACGCAAGATTTTCCTTTAAAGAAATCAAACAAAGAAAAAGTGTATGAACCACTAGAAGTGTGTGGCAGTGTATTTATCTGCAGAGACTCTGCCCTCTGCCTGTATGTTCTTATTTTCTGCACAGCAGGCACTTTATAAAAGGTAGCAACCAGTGGCCAGAACATAAGCAGCACGCATCCTAGAGCTAGCTGTGCACTTTTTATTACATGGCTCACGTAGTCACTTTGTCTATATGATTCTTTCTTGTTGGATATTGCCCTTGTGAAGCACTTTGTGACTTATGTCTGCAAAAAGCTCTATGTAAATAAAGTTTACTTACTTACTTACTTAGAGGACAAAAAATCACGGCCACAGCACCAAAACATATGCAAATATAGTGAGGTGAAATGTCAATCAGAAGTTTGTTCCAAGACAAGAGTCAATCTGTTGTTGGCTACCATTCCCTCTTTTGCTGGCAATACTGTTTAAACATTAACTGACTATTTCTGCATAGTGAGCTTTTAGTTGGCATGTTGAACATATTTGCAAATAGTTGCCCATTTAAGCATCAGGCAGACATGAGGAAACCCTCAGCATTCATTTGGAGTAGTGTTTTTGGCCACCTGCTGAATGTAACTCCAGCAGTGGTGGATGAAGTCCCTGAGAGCCATATTGTAGTAAAAGTACAGATATCTTACAAAACAATGACTTTGATAGAACTTTAAATCACCTGTTAGAATATTACTTGAGTAAAAATATTAAAGTGTCTGATATTTACTGTACATGAGTATCAGAAGTCATTATATTACCTTAAAACTTTTCAATTAAAAGCCTCGTCCCAAATAAACGCCCAGTCCCTTTTACTAGTCCGTGTGGCTACAAATTTTGACAAACGGCTGTCTCAATAGACGCCTGGTCTGGTTGCCAAGCAGTTCATTTTTATAGAAGTTCTTTGTATGTATAAAACCAGGTTGTTGGCTACCTCAAATTATGTGTCCATTCCCTGATTACCCTGTAAGTTACTCATATTACTTTAGTCCATAAGGGTCCTCACATCAAAAGAGTCAAAAGGGTTTTTCATATAAATTAATCCAAGTTGTGAGTATTGTTTTAACAGGATAAAGTGGTGTTGTGTCAGTATGCCAGGTGCTGTAGCTCTCTCTCTAATGCACTGTCTGTTAGGCATCTGTTGTCCTGTTTGTTTTCTTTTTGCTCCCTTCTTCAGTTCCCCCTCCATCTGGTTTCCCCCGGCTGGGCGTGGCTCCCTTCAGTCTCCTGATCTCTGCACTCCTGCTCTGCCTCTGCAATCAGCGCACCTGTCTGTCATCAGCTCCAGTCACTGCAGTACAAAAGCTTGGTTCTCCTCACCATTCTTCGCCAGTTCATTGTTGAATCCCTCAGGGTAACTTACTAGGCTCTTTTTCATGCTCATGTTGTCTACTCACTGGTTTTTGACTCAGTTTTTGACTTTTGGACTTAGCCTCTGGATCACAGACTTTGAACTGCTGCCTTGCACCAACCTGCTTTGTTTTTGTCTTTTTCCAGTGCTCTGCCATTTCACTCCTCCAGTCAGCCACGCTCAGCCTCACGCCTCAGCCCCAGCCTTTGTTCACTTTCTCCTCCGGTCTGCCCTCACCATTCCTCCCACGGACCCAATTCAGTATTTGAAGTGTTTTTTGTATGGTTAGTAATAAACATATTACCTTGATCTGCATATTGATTCCAGTCGTTTGTTCAGTAAGCGTTTCGCTCAACACTGTCTGTCAGAGCTAGATCAAATTAATGATTCATAATTAATATATTATCACCTGGAGCCTATTTTTTTTTTGTAAAAGTAACATTCAAACTGGTTTAAATAAAAAAAAATTGATTGTATTTCCCATCTTTGCTGAGACAGTTTTGTGTGAAAGGAGTTAAAGGCCTGTCCCAAATATAGGCCTGTTGATTTCACTGATTTAAGCAAATAATAGCCTGGGCTACTAATTGAAATTTTACAATATATTACATTTAATATTGCAAGTATTGAAAGTAAAAGTACTAGTAAATGCTGGTAATAAAGCAAGTGGTCGGACTACTGAGGATTATGAAGTTTATTTCTTCTTAACATGAACACCACCTTTAAAAATTGGAGCGTCTTCTTAACATCAACGATCTTCTTGACCACCCAGGGCTGACACACAGCAGGGGAGCAGTCACCATGCAGTCACATGTCACAAATCTTTATCTCCTCAAACTGTTATTCACCTTCTCTGCTGTGAGTCACCACTTTCTGCTTCTATCACAAAGTCGGTCTCATCATCAATTAGAATGCATTTGCTGACATGTAGCATCTGATCTGACAGGCAGCCTGGGCTTGACTGGAGATCTAAACTTCACTGCAGCTTTAAGAGCACTTGGGTGCACTTGCTTTTATGTGATAAATCTATGATGTGACTTTTAAGCTAGGACCACTGATTTGACAAACCTTCCAATTTTATTGTGTAGTAACAAAAATGCTTAGGACATAGAAATACATAGATACTGGGGTAAAACTGGAGTAAAAGTATACATTTTATTCAGGAAATGTAGAGGAAGTAAAGTACGATCACACTAAAGTAAAACACAGATACTCCCAAAAAAGTATTGTAACAAAGCAATGAGCTAAAAGATGCTACAAGGCTGATAATTCTCTGTTAGTTCATCACTACAAACAGCTTGAGTGTATTTCCCTGTGTTATTGTTGCAAAGGGATCAGTGCTGCAAATGAAAACGCAGAAGCTTTCAGAATAAGACAATGTTATTTTATTAAAACCCAAACCGTGTATAATTTCAGATTTAATCTACATAATTCTTCTCTCTCTTTCTGCATTTTGATTTGAATTCGCATTTTATAATCAGACTAAGTTCCCACAAGGTCGCTCCAAATGATTCATGAGAACATCACCACATTAATTTCTAATATTACTGTCTAATGAGAATTAAAATAATTTAGTGCTTGTATAATTTCTACATCCGTTCCAGTAAATAGTCAGCAAGAAAAAATAAATGTAAATGTATTTCCTCATTGTTTTATGCATTATTGATCCTATTTAGAGCAGCGTTATATCAATGATTGACTTAACTTACATCCAAGAAATCACCGCTGCTCATCCACTGCATTAAAAAACAACATACAGCGAGGGGGTTAGTGAACACCGCAGCACAGAGCAGTGACTGATTATTGATTTCCTCGATCTGAACAGACTCATGCACCGGAGATATCTGAAGTAAATACCTGCAGGAGT
This sequence comes from Cephalopholis sonnerati, assembly GCA_019142605.1. Classification (NCBI taxonomy): domain Eukaryota; kingdom Metazoa; phylum Chordata; class Actinopteri; order Perciformes; family Serranidae; genus Cephalopholis; species Cephalopholis sonnerati. The sequence goes on along the minus strand of JAGQAX010000003.1, from coordinate 24,104,556 downwards.
TCTCTGTGGCTTACACACTGTGTTTGCAGAGGATGACGGCACATTTGTCATTCTGAACAGCACAGGCATTAATATGCGGAGGCACATAGGGGCCCATATGTCAGGGGACTGTTTATGAAATAAAATTATTGACCACATGTCATCTGTTCTTTACAAAACAGTACACCCCTGCGCGATCTAAAGACCAAATGCCAGATAAAAGATTAAGTGGTTGAACCAGGAAACTTCACACTGTCCTTGCTTTAATTTTAGTTATAAAGAAAATAATAACTGTATTAACTTTTCATGCTGTGTTATTATTAATGGAGATGATGATGTTGTTGGTACAGTGATGTTAAGGTTGCATATGCTACAATTCTTTCCTACACAAAAACTGTCTTCCTATAGATATTTCTGCCTTTATTTTGATAGTGACAATGGAGAGGTGACAAGAAATGATGGGAAAAAGAGAGGGAGATGAAATGCACCAAAATGCCATGGTCACCCATTCTAAGGACAAATATGCAGATATTGTGTCATCCTATGTATTCTCTAGATAATCCATTATTTAGAGTTTTTTGTTTGTTTGTGTCTGAGGGCATGAAATATTGAAAGTATTTTTCATCCATATGGCCGCGCAGGTTTCACTTAAAGGATGCATCTTTAGATGCATTGCGTCCAATCTTGATCTGTATCTCCAGACACACCAGAGTCCTTTATGAATCCAAATGAGATGATCATGATACAGCCTCAGTCACGACTGCTGGAAATCTGTATTCAAATAACAGTAAAGTTTTGGCCTTCTTGTCTATACACACAGGACTCCCAATATGTGTGTGTTTGTATGTATGGTCAATTGGGTTAGTATTACCACACTGCCTTCTCACAGCCAGTGCTAATAGTCTTTCTGTCTGCTGGCTGAATACTTCTCTGCTTCAGTAGTCATCATAATCACCATGTGCCATTTATACCCTTAGCGTTTAATAAAGCTGTGGACAACAACAACTGTTTGGTCTCTGCTCTAGATTTAGATCTAGAAGCATCGCAATAATGATAAACCAGCTATGCATTTGTTGAAGCTGAACTCAATGCTCAAGATGTGTTCAAGGGTCCCACAATGCTGCGTACACTGCCTTACTTCAGGTAGCCTCTTGTGTGATCATCATAACATGAACATAAAATATAATGTCATAAAGATCCCCAAATTTAACCCCATTCTATTTTAAGCCTGTTTTACCCGGGGCATTGAGGGATGGTATCACACCAGATTGATATAACAGAGGTGTACATACATTTGGACATTTATATGAACACAATAATTCAAAAACCTTTCAACACTTGAGATCCTCCTTTGGGCTCCCAGAGGTACATTTTTTTTACAGGTTAGAGATTATACTAGATTACAGCAGGATGGGAAACTTATTCCACCAGAGGGTTTCCAAATAGATACATCCATCCACTTTCTAACCGCTTATCCTCTTGAGGGTCGCGGGGGGGCTGGAGCCTATCCCAGCTGACATTGGGTGAGTGGCAGGGTACACCCTGGACAGGTCACCAGACTATCACAGGGCTGACACATAGAGACAGACAACCATTCACACTCACATTCACACCCAGTGGTGGACAAAGTACTCAACTCCAGTACTTGAGTCAAAGTATTGATACTCGTGGTCAAATCTTACTCAACTACAAGTAAAAGTTGCTCGGTCAAAATTTTACTCAAGCTAAAGTACTGAAGTACTTACTTTTAAAAATACTTAAGTATTCAAAAGTACATGCATTTAAAAATACTTAAGTATTCAAAAGTACAAAGTACAAAGTACATTTTCTAATATCCATACATTGCTGTATTGTTTTCTCAGTGCTTTTACAGAAACTTCAGTAGCTCTCTGAAACAACCTAATGATGTACTGACTTACATGTAGAACCACTCTGCTACACAAAGTCTATAGAAACACCTGTAAAAATTTTGGCATAAAAATGCAATCAAAAACAATAAGTTTTGTTTTAACCAGTGCAGTGCCTGTAGGAAGTATGTTTTTCTATAGAAAAGTGGAAGTTTAAGTAGATTTTTCATGTATGGCCAAATGAGGCTGTGTTCGATGGTTGGATGTACAAAGAGGTGTACATACTCTTACATAGTGTTAATAGAGAAACTGTACATTGGGTAAGACATGAACGTACATTGAGATATGGAGAGACACGCAACATCATTAGGTTTCAATGTTGTAGCCATGTCAGCAAACACCATGAGCAGATGAGAACAGCGTGGTGAAACTTAAGAAATACTACTTACCCATGAGATTACTGAAACATGTCATGTTAATGCAAACTGCACCACTTCATCTATTCCTATATGGGGGAGGGACGAAAGGGAATGCCATAACCCCGGGTGTACACTGGATCCATCACGTGCGTGGTCCGGCCGTGGCATGGACTCCTCCGTCCTGTGCCGGGCGTCAATGTCCACTGGAAGCGTATCTATAGCGGCGCGCACGCGAGCGGCTGGAATTGACGGATCGCGAGATCATGATGTCACACGATAATGTGCAGAAACACTGGAGGTAAAAAGACACCAACAAACAAAGAAAAGATTTCTCTACCTGCCGGGGGCCACAAACTTTGACGTCATGTTGTTGTAGCGATGTGAAATACGCTCCGGAGTTTTCATGGGTGTTTTGATTTTGAAAATTGACCGGATACTCTCGTCTTTTCTGCGCCTGACTTCCTGTTTGACTCATTTGGTCTGCGGAAATTGACGCTTGGTCGCGCAGCGTCCGCCGGCGCGTATTTTTAGTGGAGCGCCGAGCCGCTTCTGGTGGAGCAGTTTACATAGACTTGAATGGCCGCGATTAGCTCCAGCACCACACCTGTCAAGTTTTGGATTTGAAAATAAGGGACATTTTCCAGCGCTCGCTGCGAGCCGTCCCACCACCCCAACCAAGCTCCAGTATCCCTTACATTTCAAGACAGGTGTACAAGATATCTAAAAACAACTTGTCAACCGCTTACTAACTACAGTTAGGTGATCAGAATCTGATAGGCCAACCTTTGTTGACACTGAAATGCTGTGAACATTCCTACGTTATAATACAGCCTAAATGAAAACACAAAGGGTGTATGAAGCACATTTATTTATGGTTTATAAAACGGGTGCTTCCCATCCTTAAATGTGATTGGCTGAGCCGCGTTCAGGGCCGTTGTAAAATCAGTGTAACCCAATGGTAGACCGCAGCGTCTGTGTTGCTTGGCAACCATTCTGTCCACTCCATCTTGCTTGGTGGAAGAATGAATAGTTCTCAGTTTTATTGTTGCATTATTACCAATAAATTGATGCTTTTTTTTGTGTGTGTGTTTATTGTATGGGCTATATGTAGGGTAACCGTTTTATAAAGCTATAGGCCCGAGAAGCCGTGAGTTACAGTGATTTTACAACGGCGGAGGGGCCCTGAACGCCCCTCAGCCGTTGTGACATCACTGTAACTCACGGCTTCTCGGGGCTTATTGCTTAAACATATTTTCAGTTCATAATGTGCCCCATCCTGCTCCTCTGTAGGAAAGTAAAGTCGCTGTCCCATTTGTCGAGATATTTACAGGACTTCTTTGTTTTTTTGGCAGGAATGCCTTCTCCTTCGTCACATCCATCCATCTCTCTCTGTTGTTGTTCCGGGTTTGTTCCCGTTGTCGGCACTAACCTCGCGAGAACTGCCACCCAGGCTACTGCAGGTGGCAGTTCTCGCGAGGCTAGTGACAGAGTTCAGTTTGGAGAGGCAGAGGAATGTTGTTTTTTTTTTATTAGAATACGGGAGATTTACGGGAGAATACTAATACGGGAGGACGGCGGGAAAGAGGGATAAAATACGGTAGTTTCCCGGCCAAAACGGGAGACTTGACAGCTATGTCCAACACCCGCGCCGTGGCTGAATCGCCCACTTAAAGGATCCAGTGGACATCCGGGGTAAGCGTGTGCAAAGTTTTGGGTAGGTAATTTGATCTTGTGTTCCGTGACGCGTGGCTACAGCCTGCGTCAGAGAGCGCGACAGGCTGACTGGTTACACGGAGGTGTATGGGATTTAAACTTTTAATGATAACGTTGTGAATATCAATCCAAAAACTTCAAAATGACGGATGCACAACATCGTGCCATGCGCAAGCCATATCCGAAAGCTCAGGTCGATCTGACAAATAGTCAGAGAGATATGCGAGCCACAGATCGACAGACACACAGACTGACAGACAGAGATTCCTTGCTTTTATAGATAGATAGATAGATAGATAGATAGATAGATGAAAGTCCCAGGCAGCAGAAGTCAATGTTTTGTATTTGATTTGGTTAAGCATTATGTGACCAGCTGTATTTACTGCTGCATTCAAGTCAAATGAAAAGCAAAACAAATTTAAGTCAAAGAATTTGTGTCCACTCCTGGAAAGAAAATAATAAATTGAATTACTATGAGTGTTTCTGTAGTGTGGGAACCATTTCACAATTGGAATGTCTGGACCGTGATATCCCTTGAGGCTGTGGGTAAAGAAGGTCTTGAAAGCAGGGAAATAGAAATTATCTGCTGTGCTTAAAGAGCAAACACAAAAACAAGGCTGAAATATCTTTTAAACCATATCAAAACATGAATTTTAAATTTAAAAAAAATTGGACTAAGAGTACAGTAATTGCTTTTTGCCTTGTTTTTAGTGCGTATGAGTAGCAGACAATGTTACCATGTTTAAATCATGTAACCATGCTTATAACAAGTCCTACTGTATGCTGTTTGTGCTCTCGGTATAGATTCCTTCTCAGAAAAGAAAACTTAATTTCTGGCACAGGCATGTGATCCATGTTTTTCTATTTATTGGTTGCTAAATAAAGAAGACCCTTGACATCATGTGGGAATATAGATGTGAAAATCAGATTTCCCTCAGTGAATGCGGGCTAATAGCTGAAAGGGGTCAATTTTCAAGGTGACAAAACTCAGTTACTCTTCAATCTCAGCAGGGACTGTGCACCTGCACTCTGCTTAATAGAACTTGGGGGCCTCAGCCCATTATATCTGCCTCTCTTCAATCAATACATAGTGCTTCTCTGCAGGATTAGTGCTTGGGTGTAATGGCAAGGCAATTATCTTCCATTGACACTGGTCTTTACATGTGTTGTTCAGGTTCAAGGCAGAGATAAATTTAAACAGTCTGGCCCTATTGACTTTACATCTTACTGTCCTGGATGTCCAGCAGGTATACAGTTTGATGAAAAACATCCTGACATCAGTTTGATGTATTTGACTCATTGTTGACGAGCTTCTGATAGTTTCATACAAATTTTATGTGTGGGGCAGGAGTTTTGTAGTTGACCTTGGAAATAGTATTTGCTAAATAATCTTAATACAAGTTTTACTTACTACAGCAGGTTATCATGGATGTGGCTTGTAGTTCCTGAAGTGTGAAACTGATCTTTGATCAGGTGGTAACAGGATAATAGGTGAGCGCACGAGAGTGGAGCTCCACAAACATTTTGAGAAATTTTGATCTAATTCTTGGATATGAGACAAGATTGAAGTGAAACAAGACGGAAAAGTTAAGTAAAAAAGGTGACTTGAAGTGGCCCGATGAAAGGAGGAAAGAAGATCAAAGGGAAAAAGAATCTGATTGATCCGTCCAGTTAACCAGAGGACACACTTGTGTCAAATCGGAGCCCTCAGGTAACAATGGCAACACTCGAAAATAGTTCAGAAGAGAATCAGAGTAGAATGCTGCAATCAATACACTCTTGCCGCAAATTACATCGGTGAAAGCAGAAGTGAAACAATGTAACGAGAGGCTCACCCATGCGGAGGAGTGCATTGCAGCGCTAGAGACTTCAAAGAAGCAGCTTGAAAGTGAGAATGCGAAGCTGAAAGAAAGAGTGGAGAAGTTAGAAGACAACGCCGAAAAGTTGGAAGCACATAGCCGCATATATAATGTGCGAGTGTTTGGACTGAAGCAGAATGTGGAAAAAGGCAACCCAACTGAATACATGGCACAACTCTTCAAAAAAGTTTTCAAGGGGAAACTTCCAGAGGAGCCGGTGGTGGAAGTGGCCCACAGAGTCGGACGAGCCAGTGTATCAGGAGATAGAACAATGATAGTCAGATTGCAGAGACAGCTGACACGAGAAGCCATTATAAAACTGGCAAAGGAAGAAGGAGAAATCATGTTCGAAGACATGAAAGTGAAGATATTCCCAGATCTGACAAATCTGTGTTTGTTGGACCCATCCACCACCCCTCCCACCCACCCCACTCGGACATTTGCCACCTTAACTTTCATCCTTGTCCCACCGCGTTTCCCGCTGATGCCATAGTGTGCAGTTAAACTATAATGGTAACCGGACGTGTATCATGTTGACGTTACAGGATACCTTTTTTTTGTTGGTTTCCGCCACCTGCAAGTCACTGCCCAAGTGCCAGATTTCGACTACTCCGGAGTGAGGCCAGGCTCGCTGATCAAATATGGATTAAGATTCTGTTACTGCATTGCTTGTTTCTCACCTCGAATGTTCTCAGGAACATATTTTAGTGTACTGTTGAGCTGTAAGATGAGAGAGTCGGTCTGGCTATGAGTGGTGCTTTGGTCTACTGTTTCCAACATGGCACTTTCACATTTTACAGCACATTTGGTAGCCTCAGCCACGAGCATGTGACTGTGCGAGCGAATGGATGAGTGTGACATGTAATGTAAAAAGCACTTTGAGTGGTCGGTAGACTAGAAAGGCGCCATACAAGTGCACTCCACTTACCATCAACAGTCTCAGTTAATGTAGAAAAAAGTTATTTTCATAAGAGTGACAAAGTGTAGCTTTATCAGTCTATTAGAGAGTTTTTTATTAAACCAGGGTCATAGTTACTTTGTGTTCTTACATTATATAATACATAAAGGTTTAATTAAACTGAGTCTGAATTATAAGTGTTTTTCTTTGTTGGCACCATATCTAAGAATCCATATGTCTGCAATAAGAAAGACGGTGTGATCAGCAATGGAAACAGGTGCAGCATATCATGGCAACAACGAATTCCAAACATGCAATTTCTTTTGCTCTGTCACCAGTCTGACGCTTTTACAGAACCAGCTTTTCCATCCCTGTCCAGTAGTCGTCCCTAGAGTGTTCCTGAATTTCCAAAATAATTAACCTCTGCACCAACACACCTGCTCCCAATGCCCTCATTAGCTTCACAGCATATACATACCAAATATAACCTACATATTTACCCTACACTTTAGTTGTTATTCCAGTCAGGAGCTGCAACATTACGGCCTTCTGGTGTTACTGTTCCTGCTGTGTTATAAACCCAGCATGCCTCTATTGGACTTTTTGCTTGTCAGCTTTTCCCTTTTGGACTTTGTTGCCCACATTTATTAAGAAATATGTATATTAAATTTTATTTTTTTTATTTTAGTTTAATCTGATATTCATTTCATCTCCTAATAATAGGTGCAATAATAGGTGTAATATGCAGGATTGCCTGTTACTGTTTGTAAACACCATATACTGTTAAAATAACAGATTTGGCTACCATGACATCACCCATCGGTTTGTGGACATCGCCATCTTGATTTTCTTTCCATATTTGATGAGTGGCTGGCACTGAAGAAGAGAAAGGGGCTCTGACTGAGAAGCCAAGGACACTATCGACAAACAGCCTGTGACTCAGAGCGCCATGCCCTCAATTATGAGTAACTTTAAGCCTTGAAAAAATTTAAGTGAGTGACTTATATAAAAAATCACCCCTGTACAGTTGTCATGAATGTTGAAATTAGCTAAAGAGACCAAAACCATTTTTTGCACCAGGCAGTAAACATGTTTATTTCTGCTGTTAAGTTGAGCATTTTAACATGGGGACTGAGCAGCCATTCAAAGAACTGCTGTTTTTGGTACTTTGTGTTGGCTTCATTTTTCAGCACCTGAGGTTGCTGCATGGTAAACATACTTGCCAGCAACAGTGAAAGTAAAAGTCAACCCCAGATTCACTTGCACTGTGTCTCTTGGATGCCTGCTGCTCAAATATAAAAGAAAATCAGAAAATACAGTCAGAGAGCAGAGTCTCTGCAGAAAAATACACCACTACACACTTCTAGTTGCGATCAACCATTTAAACAGGAGCAGATTATCATGGCAACAACCAATTCCTAACATGCAATTTCTTTTGCTCTGTCACCATCTGACGCTTTCTAATCTCCCGGTGTTACAGAACCTGCCTTTCTCTCCCTGTCAAGTAGTAGTTGCTATCTTTTTATAAAGACCCGACCTCACTTGAGCGCTGTGGGGGTACAAGCCCATAAACAACTTGAACACAGAAAATATAAAAGAAAATCAGAAAATACAGTCAGAGGGCAGAGACTCTGCAGAAAAATACTCCACTACACACCGTTAGTGGGTCGTACGTGATGATCAAGAGGGATTACTTCTGTTTGACTCTATACAAATCCTGCATAGTACATCTTCAAGGACGTATATTACCTTAATAGCTTTGCAGGCACAGTCACATCCACCAACATCAAACTATTATAAAGATTTATTAACTCGTTATATATATAAATTCCTCGCTCACCAGTAAGTGTCTTCTCTGGGTCTTGTAACCATTTAAAATGTTTTCTCTTCAGACAGAAGCAAAATTAATCATTTAAAACAACGATGCTCTGATTATTGAAATAATGAATCATATTTGATCATATTTCTTGCTCACCATTAAATATCTCCTGTAATCACTTGATCTATTACCGGAACAATTTTGCTTGCTTGCTTTGACTTCTCAGGGGAAAAGCTTAAAAGAAAGTTTGGGATTGTTTCCCAGTGTTGCCATGCTACATAGTTGACCTCATTCTCTGCAGTAATGGGGATAAAATTTAACTCTAATTTGATTGTTTGTGGCTATTTTTCCCATGCCTGTATTCGGTAGTGTGTTCCTATAGACAGTCCTTTTGTGTATTTTAGTCTTTTTATGGGGCACAGTCCAGGGAGTGAAGTCATAATAATAGTAATCTTTATTTATACAGCACTCTTGAAAACAGTGCTCTACATGGCAGAAGCAGAATTTAAACATTTTAGGACTGTAATGAGGCAAATAAAATCAGACAGTGAAAATAATCCCAAACTAAAAGTAATCAGATGTTGATGGCAGCAGCAAAGACAGTAAGGTAAAAGTATTTGATGTTTTGTGCAAGAACGACAACAGGAACAAGGTAGAAATACATGTTTAATGCACTGACAAACACATGTGACATTTGCCATTACAATATATCAACATTTAACTGTATTCCATTAAGAAGAAACGTATTGCACTTCGTCCAAGCCAACTTTTAGCTCAAGCATGATATAAGTATCACACTGAAAAACACTCATCTGCATTCGCCATCATGTTTCACTCTCTTCTTTCCAGATATCTCTGCTGAGCTTTATCTCAGTCTTCCGGAGTGTGCGGCTGTGCTCAGTCAAAGTCCATTTATAATCAATGAGCTGCTACTGTAAAATGAGATTAATGTTGAATATCAGAGCCTGGTGAACATTAATGATGAATAACGTACAAAATTAGACATCAAACAAAAAAAAAAGGTTTATAACCAGAGGAGCAAACTATCAAGGCAAAGACAAATGGAACATCAAATCAAGAATTGCCCAAAGAAGGTAAAAAGTAAAGTATTGACATATTTAAAGTGAGCGCATTTGTTTCCCAGTGCCTTTAGTGACGCAGCAAAACCACAGGACTTCATTTCAGCTTCCACCAGTGTGTTAAATTAGTCTTTCTCATGAGCCGTCTCAACAGAGGCCAGTTAGGCTGCCATCCAGATGGTGAACGAGATGAGCAGGGTCGTTAAAACTGTCAGTGGTGTCACACAGCCCAGATACAGCATGGTTCCCACGCCACACAGAGCAGTCAAATAGGCACTCATCCTGCTGCAGACAATCTTCCGTACTGTCGTGCAGAACTACAAGACAGAGTGTGAGAATTAGACAGTGATCTGAGGTGAAGGAAATCACTAATTGGCTGTGCAGTAACAGTGTTGCCTCCAGAACAGCAGCAATTAGGGCATAAAGTAACACTAGGTGGAGCCACTCGCCTCATGAATAAGGTAATTTTCTCTTCAGTGGACTGAAGCAAACAACTCTCTGCTCCTCATGTGACCAAATGTTAGTTCAGTCTGAATTTCAGTTTCAGCGTTGCCAGTAATTGTGAAATAAACCTGCTTTCTTCAGTCGCACAGCATCATAACAACATTCACTGTAGATTAGCACCACCTCACACTGAGTGTTACACTGTGTTTCACTAAATCCATGGAAGTAAGTGATGGCAGTGCAGCTGCAACACGTGCAATGAACCTTAAATCTGTGGCTTCTGCATGTGACTTTTCTCATGAAATAATTCCCAGCATGCAAAGATAGAAACACTCATGAGGAATTAAAGATTACCATGGAAAACTAAAAAAAAGGTCCATTTAAATCTCTAAATCATTGCTCAAAATTTCCAAAAGTTTCTCTTTATATACAGTATATTTATCAGTAGTATGTGAAGCACTTGGAAAGTACTTTATTAAAGAGCAGGGTCATGTTTTTCTCGTCCATATTGGCTGTGGAAAGAGTCCTTTCTTATTCAATTCCAGTGTAGCTGCTAAAATTTAAAGTCCTGGTTCCATGCAAAAGTGTATGTCAGTGTTTAGCTGAAGCTCATATGAGGCTTTGGCAGTCAAATAAAATGTTTGTCTTTAAAAGTTACTGTAGTTTTAGTGCAATATTCCCTTTCTTTGTAGCTCAAGGAAAATTAAAATTAAGAATTAAAAAAAAATTGACAATAAAAAGACTTTAATTTTGGAACATAGTTAAACATTAGCTAGATGGAACCAGGGCTGTGAATTAAGTTAGGACAGGATCTTCTTACAGCAAATATGGACAACAACAAAAGCTTATCTTCTAATCTTTCTACTGACAGCAGGCCAGAGACTGTACCTGGTACGTCTGGTAGCTGATGGCCATGCCATATCTGCAGTACATAACGTAGTGTTCACAGTTGTACCACAGTAAGCTGTAAGTGACAGAGCCCAGCAGTTTCTCAGCCCTCCTGGCCACCTCGTCCCCGTCCAGAGGAGGCTGGCTGCACACTTTGTCCATGTGGTTAATCAAAATCTCTGAGCCGTACGCAAAGTCCGCCACAGAGTCCACTCTGACGCTGGCAACCTTAGTGATAACCCCCAGCAGTAGGCGGTTATTTGTTACCATCTTGGCAATGGCAGATTTGTTCTTGGAAATAACTGGCAGGATGTCTGGGATGAGATGAGCCACACGATTGTCCCCCAGATAGATTCCAAAATGTGTGAATAATGTCCGCGGGACCTCCAATAAATCCCCACGCTTGTAAAGGGACAGGTCATGTTTAGAGTCGTCCTCCTTTTTGGAAGATACAAAGAAAAAGTTGAGCAGTTGGTAAAGAAACATGATGCCAGTGTGCTTCAAGGAGTCTGACACACATTATATTTAAGTTGAAATTGGGAGGGGCTACAGTAGTTAGTAGGATTAGATATTGGCCAATGTTTCAGAAAGATTTTGACACAAGTGAGGGAGCTTTCTCCTGTGCGGTTGGATTTTGAAACTCAGGTCTTGTATTAAGGTCGTGGGTCCTCATTAGGAAAGCTGACTTGGCAACAGCGTAAATCCTCATTCAAAATGTTACTGATATTGAGCCATCATACCCAAATAAACAGACCTTTGTTTTCTTGGACTAGACTGATCCGCAACCCTTTCAATGTGTCTCACGATTATTCAGCACTTTCTTGAACAATTAGAAAATGTTATTCTTTTATGGCAGTTATAGAAACATAATGCCATATGAAACATTATTATCAAAATCCATCACAGTAGTAAAAAACAGTGGTCATACGTGCAGTGTTACAGCCAAAATGAGACGACTCAGCAGTTTAATGACTCTGCTTTGATGTGATTGAATGTTTGCCTTCATGACTCAGCATATTTGCAGCATATCTACACTGTATATTTTCTCTCAACAACGAAGATATTATGAAATATCATACATATTAAGGCTATTTTTTCGGCTCTGCTTTCACTGGCATGTTGTATGAAGAGACACTCACAAGGCACACAAGTAAAAATAAACTGTTTATTAAACATTTGTCATATTTACAACATTAGCACACTACTATAAAATACCCACTTTATACACATAAAATATTGATGCAGTCAGTGTAACACTGTATATTCATATTTGTGACTCACATGTTAGCAAAAATGAATCACTAACTCAATTCCTATATCCAAAACAAAAAAAAGTTTCTCCCCAATAATATGAGAGGACAAATATAAGCCACACAGGAAACTATTAATGCACGTATCAACACAAGACATTAAACACTGTCTAAGTAATCAAAGAGTATGGCTGTGAAGCAGACTCATCCTGAGGAGGTATTCAGGTCAGTACTTGTCAAGTAAAAGTTCAGCTCAGTTTGTTTGCAGGTCCCCTGCAGTGACCTCCTTTAACCGGCCATCCACAGAGTAAAGGGAATAAGGATTGTGGGTAATGTAGTTGACGGAGCCATGCCAAAACAGATGATGGAGATGATTCCAAGGAGGCCTGAGACAATCACACTGCGCTGGTCTCTGATGATCGATTTCAGGCACTCACAGAACTACAACAAAAAGAAATACAGTTAATGATTTCATGCTGTGCGTCATACATCGATATTATGGAGAATTTTATAACATAGCTGCATAACATTTCTGATTGAGTCTGCTAAAATCATAAAGCAATTGTATCTGTCTTGACCTGCTGTATCATTCTATTTAAGTGGAAATCAATGATTGATTTATACAGTGGATCAGAGATGAAAAGTTAGATATTCAGTATGAAGACTCAGAAAAAGTTAAATAAAACCTGCCCCCTTTCATTAGATTTGTAAGAGCTTTGTCCTTTGCTTGACCTAAACCTCCTCTTGCAATAGCAAAATAACCTTGTGCCGTTTATTTACCATAATGGACATTAAAGACGAGGATTCATAGTCTGATTATTCTATACACTTACATCTTGCACACATTTTTTCTTCCTTTGTCTGTTGGTTGGTTGGTTTTTGTGTGCACAGTCTATTTAAGACAGCTTTTTACTCTTTGCTAATTTAATGCACATGTATATATGTATATTGACCTTGGAAGGGAGGTGAGAATGGGGAGAGGTGATTCAGAGTAGGAGACGTCACCTGTAACTCTACATCCTTTTCTCTAAATGGAAAATCAAAGTAAAGCTTCTGTGAACAGTTTAAATCAGCAAATTAGCGTGTAAGGTTAAACTGGAGGTCACCATAGCAACAATACTCCTCCTGATGGTTAAACTCAAAGCTGGATTACCAACTTGGCAAAGCTGGAGCTGCCACTTGGTCCTGAGGGGCATAAAACCCAGGTTCACTCAGTGTTGGTTGGTTTCAGTAATCTGATTTGCAGATTTTTTGGGGGGAATGTGCACCACTGAAAGTACAGCATGAACTGAGTCATAAACCCTGCATTATTAGGGTTTCTTGCTGTGCTTTGTAGCAGAGGTGAAAATGAAGACAGCTTCTACTAACACCAGAGGGAAACTAATACATTAAATATTAATCTTAAGTGAAAGGAAGCGAGTTAATTTTTTGCTAAGATTATCAGATATTGAGTAAATTGTGTCAGATGTGGATGGCTTACCACCTCAGCTAAATGTTTTCCTAAGGTAAACCCTAACTTAGACGTGTAGACCTGTCTTGAGGGTCGAAATCTAGTTTCAAGGCATTATTTTTCTTTACACGATGTTCGCATTCCTAAATCCCTTTAATCAAAATACCTAAAACTTATTGACACACAAAAAAATCTGATGTATTACTCCAACATATGAGCACTAGTTGTGTTTTGGGGTCTTTGAAAGCACTGTATCTAATGGGCACTTGGAGGTGACAGGGTACATAAACAAAGGCTGCAGGGGGCCCAACAAGGAGGTCAGCTGGGGCCCGACAACATTTTGCCTGTGCATGGTTAAACTGACAACAAGCACATTTTAAAATCAGCATCTTTTATCTCTTTTAAAACAGCTGTTTACCTTTATAATGCACTGAACTAAATCTGTGTAATGGTGCTACTTACATGATCAATAACCAGAATCACAGTTAAAGGGATAGTTCAACTTTTTTGAAGTAGAGTTGTATGAGGTGCTTATCCATTGTTAGTCTATTTCATACAGTAGATGTCAGTTGGCACGTCCCCAGTTTGGAGAAGCAGGCTGGAGTGTGACAGAAGGTAAGCAATGTACTGCTGTGGATGGGGGCCAGTGGATGGGGCCACAAAACATATTTTAGCCACCTAAAAAAAAATCCTTGTCAGTTTACGTGTACGCTATATTAAGATTATTTTTACAGCTTTACTTCATCAGACAGCTAGTTTTGAAGTGGAAGCCATAAAGGCTTCAGTTCCCATCTATGTTCTCGTTAAAGCAACCAGACTCCATCGACAAAAACAGTCATTTTAGCTTGTTGAACACAGGAGCTGCTGGTCTATCTCTGCGTCGATCAGTTAGCTAGTTTGTGTTATTGCGTGACTTCGGCGAGCCTGAACTAAGCCTTTACATCACCAAAGTCACACAATAAAACAAACAAAACAACTGTTTGAGGCAGCAGTAGACCAGCAGCTCCTGTGTTCAGTAATATTAAATCATTAGTTTTCTCAGTGGAGTCTGGCATGGAAGAGAGCGATGTAAAGGCTTCCTTTTCCAGTTGGAAATCACTGTCTGACAATAAGGTGAAGCAGTGAAAATACCTTCAGTGTAGTGTACACTTAAACTGATATTGATTTTTTTAGGAGGGACTTTTTTTGGTGGCTAAAATATGTTTTGTTGCTGACCCCTATTCACAGCAGTAGATTGCTTTGCCTCCATGTCAGATTCCAGCCTGCTTCTCCAAACTGAGGGCTTGCTGACTGACATCTACTGTATGAAATACACTAACTATGGATAAGCACCCAATATAACACCACTTGAAAAAAATCTGCACTATCCCTTTAAGATAGACATTAAGGTCTTGAGGACTATACCTTCTCTGTTTGCCGGCTCACTGCAGATCCGTATCTGCAGTATGTGACAAAGTGTTCACAGTTATACCACAGCAGACTGTACGGAACTGCTCCCATGAGTCTTTCAGCTCTCTTAGCGACGTCTTCATTAGGAAACACATGATTCTTCATCATCTTATCCATGCGGTTTATCAGTATGTTGGAGCCGTATGCAAAGTCCTCTAAGGTGTCCACGCGCACCGTGGCGCATCTGTACATGCAGCCGAGGATGAGCCTCTTGTTGGTGATGACAGTACTGATGAGTTTCTTGTCGTTTGTAAGCACGGGCAGGATGTCAGGGATCAGGTGCGCCACTTTATTGTCACCTAAATAGATGCCGTAGTGGGTGAACATGGTTCTGGGCACCTCCAGCAGGTCTCCCCTCCGGAGAGGCGGAGGGGGGCCGCGCTGCGCCTGCTGCTCCCGCTCCTCACCGTCAGACCAGCTGGACTCAAAAAGTTTGAAGTTGGAGAGAAGAGAAAGCTTCTCCACCAGGAATGTCAACAGCTGCAGCATCGTGGGAGTTTAGGGGGGGAAATATCCTAAAGTGCTGGAGTGAAATGAGCTTTTTATCCTCACTGGCACGAGGAGGAGAGAAAGTTCAGGGGAAGTCCCGAGGACACGATTGGCCACGAGTGACCTTCTGCACGTGCGACCTCCTCAGCATCTTACTTTTTTTTCCTTTGCTGCATTTTTCTCCAGCCTGATGCATATTGCCTCACTAAATCCTCTCATTAATCATCTCATGAACTCAGCAGAGCAGAGAATTAGCTGCAGGAGGCAATTCAATTTGAAAGAAGCATTAAAGCAAGGCGCAATTAAACATACATGAAGTTAGAGTTTGAACAGTGAAAACCCCATGAGTTTCAAAATAAAATGATCACTGTTAGAATAGTCATTTTTTTAGGGGAGACCGGGGTTGGTTGTCACAGTTTTTATTATTGTGTGAATTGCTCATTATGAAAACACCGTTCAAAAGTCATTCCTATATCAAATGAAAGATGAAGGTCTTGGCTTGAAATGGGTATCCCTTTCATTTTTACAACTTACTGTAACAAGAAGTAATTAACCATCAAAGACACTCTGACACACTGTGACAACAAACGCCATCACAGGGTTTCTGCAGTAATGAATGGGGTTTCAGGAAGAAAAAAAAGATTTAATAAAAGAATATAAATAATAAAATAATAATAAAAATATAAGATAGAAACACCAAATAAGTTTTGAAATGAATACCACCTCTATAATAGTGTTCATCAATGTCCCTTGTGTCTAAACCGTGACTTTGAACCAGGTGATTGTTTGTTTGAATTGTCCTCTGTAATGTGCAACACATTCTCACTCCAACCTCGTCACATATTGGCAATAAGCTAGCTACCACATGGCTTTAGCTAAAAGTCGACTCATATTAAAGCTATTACCTTCAACTTTTTCATTATTGCTTGATTTTTAAATGACCAATGTCCTACAAGCTTTTAATACAAAAACACCAACATGAAAAATTACTCACCTTAATGTTTTGTGTGTGTTCCACAAAATGACCAGTGCAACATGAGCAGGCTGTCATGCCAACTGTTTGATATAATGTCACAGCGTCATAAGCGCCGTGACACACAACCCCAGTCTCCCTAAAGACAGTAAAGTAGCCTAAAATAAAACTGATGTCTAGAAAATGAATCAGTAATGGCACAGCTGTGAGAGTGAGTAAAGTTGGCTCTAGCTGTGTGCAGTAGTTTCACTGTGTGTTGTTCCCACTCTTCCTGAACATGTCGCAGCAGCACGTGACTGGAAGAATGTGGAAAGATTGAACAAGTAACGTGCTCAGTTGAGTTCCCCCAAAATAAAACTGGGAAAAGACCAACATCAAGAAGCTGTCACTTATCAAATGCCCTCTACAGAATTCTTGTTAATCCTCTTTAAAGCTGCACAAATTTATATTTTTTCTATAAACAATAATACTTGTATGCAACAGGTGTTCATTGTGGTGACTCAAAGCATAGGCCCATAACAAGTTGAGACACTGTTATGTTTTTTCATTTGTTTTGATTTGACTACCTCAATGTGAAACTGATTTCTAATTAGACAATAAAGCTGATTACCCTCCAGACAATGAGGTGCAGAGGACTTGCTGGCGGTGGATTTGTTGACTCACAGTGGCTGGTCTGTTCAGTCCCATCATCAATCCAGGATCAGTGTTGAGAAAACTCAGGCTGTGCTGGATGGTCTGCACTCCCTCAGAGGAACCAGATGATGAATTAAAACATTCCTTTGACCAGATTACCTTAATCCTGTAGGCTTCACTTACACACTCATCATTTGACCCAGAAAAAAAAAAACCTTGAAAAACACTTCAGCTGTTTTGATCTTGTGTCTTTGAGTCATTTGTTACACTACATTTGCTGACCTAGATACTGTGAAATTCCTGCACGAGGGATAAACGATTTCTGGTATTTAACTAGCTTTTTTCTGACTATGAGAAAATCAGTTTGACCCAAAAAGCATGCATACCTACTTTTGAGGAAGTGTGTGTAATGTGAGTGCACAGCACTATCCAGCTCAAATCTTGAACCTCTAACCTGCACAAACGAAAAGCTGAAACTCATGAATAATAAGAGAAAAACAAACTTAACCCACTTGCAGAAGAAAATGCTATCAATGTTTACATAAACATAAAAGTGACATAAAATATGAACTGACTTTGTCATGTGGAGGCCTAGGCAACCTAGGCAAAGACATAGTTGTCTTTCCTGATTGTGCCCCAAAACTAGGTATTTTAAGCAGAAACACAATATTTCCTAACAATAACTAAGTGGTTTTTGTGTCTAAACCTAACTACACATTAACCACGTAAGGCGGAAAAAAAGTAAAGTTTCAATATATTATGTTACGTATTTCTAGTTTGCGGTAGTAAAGAATTATTATTATTACTGAGGCATGAATGTGTAAGAAGCTGCTGTAGCTGCTGATACTACTGTATGTAGTGCCAGGTAGTTGCTCCTAAGTGATCATTTACAGTGGCCAAAAATAAGATGTTAAAAAACAGTCAATATTTTGACATGAATTCCCTGATAACAATGACAGAATACATGAAAACTAAACATGCAACTAAATGTGCAAGGTACCCTGGGTGCGCTGGTTGTTGACGTTCTGGGACACCGTGTCAAGTTCTGCACTTCCATTTTCACAGGAAATTTGATGTTCAAAAGTTTCAAAATAAACCGCTACATCACTATAACACCACGAACTGACCTTTTTTTACCTTCATCCACAAACGCACATGGTTGGATTTAGGCAACAAAAGCATGTGGTTAGGTTTAGGAAAAAAGAAAAGGGTTTGGCTTTAGAATTTTCCGGGACTCAAACACAAGTCTCTCAGGTGAAAGTTGGTGTTTGTTGGACCCATTCACTACTCCTCCTGCCTGCCTCAGTGGGACTTTCGCCGCCTTAACTCTCGTCCCTGTTCCGCAGTGTTTCCCCCTGACTCCGCCGGGCGCTGTTAAACTATAATGACAACTGGCCACGTATCATGCCAACGTTAAAGAATGCCTTTTTTTCTTGGTTCCTGACGCTGCAAGTCACTGCCCAAGCACTGGATTTCAGCAACTTTGGAGTGAGACCAGGCTCTGCCAGAAGAAAATGTTGGCATCGTACATTTCTGCAAGCATGGATACGTCATATTTGTGCTTTTCATACATGTCAAATCCGTATCTCTGAAGTGACATAGTTCTGATTACATATAAATGAAACATCTTCCAGAGGTGGAGGGCATGACTGATGTCATGAGACTGAGGCAAGATGGCTGCCAAGCTGCACAACAAAACCGTGTGTTTTTCAAGACATTGGCCATGATTGTGGTATCTAAATCAGGTATAGTTTTCTGCCTAAACCAACCACAGATTAACAACAACCTGCCACTACATACAACTGAACATTGAAACGTAAAGAAATGTTATGTTTTAACATAATTCATATGCTACACAGTGCTGTAGTTCAGGGTTTATGCAGGTACACGAGTATACCCACCTTTTGTTCCTGGCTGTTTACAGTCTACCCACCTATCAGCCAACATGCCATCGCAACGTATAGGAACATACGCCCACTTCCTCCTCGGTAACCTACTTTCCCACCTGTAAGTAAACCCTTATCAACTATTACTACACTACTGCTGCTATATAATAACGCACAAATGCTACATATCCATGGTTTGCAGAAATGTACAATGCCAGCATGTATTCTGTTGATCGTGTTGCAGTTTAACAGGTTTATTTGAAACGGTTTGCTGTTTCTCACAGAGAACACAAAGTATATAAATCAGCCAAGGTAATAAATGGCACAATGAGCCAACAGAGACAGGTTTTAATATACAGTACATAGCATGAAAGATGAGTCCCATTATGATAGCACAGCTGCAGGACCAACTGAACCCTCTCCTAACTGCGAGTAAGCAAACAGAACATGGAACAATCAACAGAGAACAATAAATCTATATGGCAGTACTAATATTAACAGCAACATATCCGGGTCAACTCACTTCCTTAGTAACACGATTATTGAAAACTTGTGAACTTTTATGATGTGTAGGATGTGGGAAACAGCCTCGCTGCATGTTTTACCTCGGATCTACGTTCAGCTGAGTCGGCTTACCGTCTGTGACCACAGGTTGAACCCTGAGGTGGCATTACAACAAACCTTTGCCCTCTGTCCTGGGGGAGATTTACACCACGTTCAAACGGCTCCAGACTTATAGTTGCGACCAATGGGGGACCTGAACAAGGCTCTTAAAATTTAATTCCTGGTCAGACCACCTGTGAACTATGCTGACTTTGTTTTTCAGCCTTGAAACTTAAGTTGATTACTCACAGACATGTTTCCAAAACAATGATTCAGCACCATATGAACTAATAACTTCATGTTGCTTGCCTGTTGCTTGTGTCCTGATACAGTACACACAATGTAAGAATGTCAGCCTGGCATCAATGTCCGAATGCATCAATAGCAACGACAGCCCTGAGCACATCTTAACATCCTGGACACAGTGTTCAGAGGGAGTGCCATGTCTTCATGGCACTTAGAGAAAGAAAGAAACACTTTCCATCTGGTGTTCCTTCACAAAGAGGCCGGTTCAGCAAAAGTTCAGCTGTGTTTAGGTTCATGGGCCTGGCAGTTCATTCTCAGGTCAGCGAGGCTTTATATCCATTCCAGGCCTGTTTTTTCTCTCCACATAATAAAACCAGGTCACACAGTAGTTAAGGTACAATTTATCATCTAATGTCAACATCGGGCCCACAGATGAAGCCTTATTTAGTTTTATTTTGTCACATATATCTCCACTGTTTGTTTTGATTCAATAAAAAGAGTTTGCCCGGAGAGCCCTGAAGAATATCCTCGGGCCGACTATTATCAATAACTACATCCATTTGTGGTTGTAGTTTAACTGTGCAGCATACAAAATATTGGTATGATAAGACCTGTGTAAAGAGACCTTGAACAGTCTGGGGTGAACTGCAAATATTTCTCAGCCAAAAAGTAAAACATTGCACTTTTATTGATATTACCTTACCTCACTTTCACCCGGCTGTGGCAAAGAATGTGTATCATTTATAATGATGGGTCCATTTACTCACTGACATTTTAACCTTAAAACCCACAGGGGACAGACATTACTCTGTTGAATGTGGGCCTCTCGCTAAAAAAAAAAAGAGACCTTAAACTCATCTGTCTCAAGAGAAGAAGTGTATTTGTGTGAGTCAAACAAGCACAGCAGCGTGACACCACAGCAGTGACTGAAGACAAGAGGTGATTTTATTTGCTCTAGGGACATGAAACAGGATTTGTAAACATGATAGTATTCAATGTACAGTTAGACCGGATCAGTTTATTAATATGGGCAATTTCTGATTTATATTTGTACTCACATACTCTATGCCATATACCATATGCTGTAACCTTGGTTACAGCATTGTTTATTGCAACCAGGTCAAGCAAATGAAGCATTTATCATTCAGCTGTGTCCTTCAAAACGAGCTTGACTGTGATGTAATCTTTGACTTGCTGACATTGTTTTACTGATTATTCAGAGCCGTATCCAGGGTTTTATAGAGTGTTAGAGACCATTAGGCCTGTCGCTACCCCACCACTCAACCCAGCTGCAAGGAAAATGTTGCACTGTACAGTTCTGCAAACCACAGCTACGTTACCTTTCGCTCATTGTTATGTAGCAGATGTGTTGGAACATTCAACAGCGCTTTGGTTAACGTATGGTCTAGGGGAAAATCCCCTGCTAGAAATACAGCAATGTCTCTGTAAAAAACAACACCTTTTCGTGGCGCTGAAAAAAACAGCCACAGGGCGCTAAAAAAACACATTTAGGGGCTAAAGAGCTGAAGAAAAGACAGCAACGACTCACTAAAAACAGCTGGTTTTGTTGTTTTTTGGTTTTGAGCAGTGGTCTGCAGCTTGGCAGGCATCTCACCTGTAGGTGGCACACCATCCACCACCCCCCTCGTCTCTGGATGACTAAGTCAGCTTACATTAGTTTAGAAATTGTGATATGATACATACGAAACGAACAAATGTAAGGTATGAGTGGTTTGCTGAAATATACAACGCCAACATTTTCTTCTGGCAACTGGGCTGCACCACCATAGCCAACCTGGACATATATAACCGTCCCTCAAAACAACACATATTAACATGACAGCAGTTAAAGTTTTAAACATTTTTAAACACTTCGTGGCTAGGTTAAGGCAACAAAACTCAGGTACATACATCAATCAATGCTACACATACTAGCATACTATGCTACTTTTTTTTTTTTTTTAAGTCATCATTCAAGACACGAACACCGGCCTCTTGTTGTTTGACCCATCCACAACCACTCCCACCTACCCTATAAAGACATCTTCAATCTTTATACAACATTACGCTGACTTTATTGCTTTCTATACTACGTGACCTCACTTTTGTTCTGTAATAATTACTGCGGCCACTAGAGGGCACCAGCAATAAAAGTACATATGGGCTGCTTTCACAGACGACCTATAGGGCCTTTTTCTTTAGAGCAGCCTCTAAAAAAATTGTAACTTATTTATGAATTTTTGCCTGAACTCGGTCACACAGTGACGCTGAAATAAAATGTAGAATGCTCGCCCAAGGAAATTTTTAATGTGCAATGAGTTTAGTGAAGATCAAGTTCTGCCAATAGATAAACCCATCAGACAATTCTGACAGCACACCAAACATCAAGTCAATCATTTGGATGTTTTATATTTTATGTATTCGTAACAATTTCCCAACATCAGAGGCTAGACTGTGTTTCAAAACCCTTTCCATACTGCCAGAAATTAAATCATAGTGGGGGAACACTGAAACCTTTATTTATTTAATTTCTTCATTTATTGGCATAAAAGGAGTCAGGAAAAAAAAGGTTTTTATTTACATTGTAAAGTGTAAACTTCCTAAAAACCTTATAATCCCCTCCAAAACAGAGAGAACATGCCCTCAGTGTCCTCAGTAATTCTTTGTATTGTAGATTTTTGAGAAAATATTATTTGAAAATACCCTTAATGCAGATCAACACAGAATTCCAAGAGAGATTATTCCACATGGATTGAGAGGGACTAAATACTCATCTACACAGAACGACCTATGCACCACCAACAGTTACAAACAACCCTGTTCACAGGCTTTGCACACACTGGAAAATCATAATATAGTTGTTTGGAAATCCCTCTTGCTTTTATTTTTCCCCATCATCTAACATGTGTGAGGTTTGGCAAAGAAAATAATTAGTTACCCACAGTATCATTGTCTCTTCCTCTGCTCTCGTCCATCGATATATCTCTCCTGTCTCAGGTGTTTGGCTTCAGTAAATAATAGCTCAGCTGCACGTGCTGCTTCTTAAAAATTAAGCCTGAGAAAAACGTGTTTTGCGTGCTGAAAAAAAAAATTTCCGTCAGACTGGTGAGACCAAATTATAAATACTCCTGTGTCTGAAATAAGTGGTCTGTGAAGAACAATTTCATAAAGGTGTCATATTCATTATGTAATAAAGATAAGTCCACCAGTGGTTCATTCGTCTTCCTTATGTGCCACAAATTAACTGAGACACATCTCCACACAACTTTTCAGTGGGGTTAAATTTATGTTGTCACAAATACAGGGCACCAATTATGTTTTGCATAGTTGTACGTCAGATTTACCCTCTTGAGGTCATTTGTTAAAATATATATTGTGGCATGAACATGTCATCACAAACAGTCAAATTTATCTCAATTCTTTCTCTGCATAATCTTTCATACATGTCTCTTTTTTTTTTTTTAACTTGAACTATGTTGCTGTGTTCTGAATGTTAATGAAGTCCTCAATTTACACTCACTGATTGTAAGGTATGTGTGATTTAGTGTGGTTCCACTCCCACTAGTGGTTTTACTTATCAGTGCAACCAGGTTACAAACAACAGGTCAGTGCCATCGTGCAAACTACAGCATGTCAAGTGAAAAAAGTTAAAAGAAATGTAATATATATACAGAGAGTATGTATAAAATAAAATTACTTAGCACAGGCAAACACACAGCAGGGATAGCTCTGCTGTTAGGGAGTAGCAACTACTGTATAGCAAGTACTTTCTATGGTTATATGCAACTAGTATACAGTACTTTCCACCCTGATTTAGAAATGGATATTTGTACGGAAGCCCATTTATGCCCATATTTAAAAATATTTTGTATTAAGGTTTTCAAAAAGGGAAAAAAAAGAAACGCCAGGGTTGGACAGACACATTCCTGAATGAGACCTGAATTTTTGTTAAGTATAGATTTTTAATTTTTTGGGATCAGTAGGACCCCATAAGTATAATAACTTAAACATTGTCAATGATAATTAAGTCCCAATGTCCTCGAAAATGTACTTCTTAATTAACAGCATCTTAGCTTGTGACTGTTGCTAAAATTTGTCAAATTTGTTGCCATATTTTTGCCATAAATTTGATCAGGTTTTGTACCTTGTCCACGTCTTTGTTGGGATCGGCTGCACACTGACTTGGCAGAGATGTCTGCCATTTTGTTTTTCCATAGACCAGTGAGTTGTGGTCCCACTACCACTAGATGGCACAAAGAAGTGTCCACAAACAAGGACAACAGGTCTAGGTTAAGTAGGATGAAGTATACGGTCAAGTAAACCTAAAATGTGATGTCCACATACGAGGACACAGGGTCTCAGGGGGATATGATACAACAGCCCATCCTCCTTTTAACAAAAGTTGTGAAATGTAAGTCAAAATTTGACTTACACTTCTTGGTTGAGAAAAAGGAAACATTGTGGTTTGACTTAAAATAACTGTTGAAAGTCCACTGTGTGGATTTAGTGGCACCAGGCAGTGAGTTTGCAGGTCTGAAACTTTTCCTCTGTGCCAAGGTTGGTATACTATGGTGGTCAATGCAAAAATGCAAAAAAAAAAAGCTAAAAAAAGGCTCTGTCTGGAGCCAGTGCTTGATCTGAGACAACACAGTGGACTCTGTGGAACAGGCCCCACTCCATACGTAAATATAAACAGCTCATTCTAAGATGACGAGAACATGAGAATTCTTATTTTTGAGTGATTATAAAGTGATGAAAACATATGTTACAAATATATCATTTCTGTAAATAGATGCTCCTAAATTTGTTGTTTAGATGACTGTAACTCTCTGTACACCAGTGTTACCCAGTCCTCTCCGTCCGGCCTCCAGCTGGTCCAGAATGCCACTGCCAGGCTGCTTACAGGTACCCAGAGGAGAGACTATATCACACCTGTATTAGCCTCTCTCCACTGGCTGCCTGTGAAGTTCAGAATTGATTTTAAGGTTCTCCTGTTTGTTTACAAAGCCCTCAATGGTCTGGCCCCATCCTACACTAGGGACCTTCTAACCCCTTATTCAACCCCCTCAGGTCAGCTGATATGGGGCTCCTGGCTGTCCCACACGCAGCATTCACAGACAAACACTTGTCTTTATCTGGACACATTTTCCCCACAAATACAACATGCTAATGTTTTTAGCACAAGCCTATGGCATTTTACATTGTGTAAATTAGCCTAGTGGCTAGCAGACTTCTCTCTTTTCATATGAAGCCAGGTACAACAGCAACATTTAACAAAGGTAACGTTGCAAATTTTGGTTTCATTACAACTCACAAAGTTCACTGACAAAACAACTGTCTTATACTAAACATGTTTTCCAAACAAATGTAACATGCTAACGTTATTAGCACAAGCTTATGGCATTTTACATTGTATAAATTAGTGTCGCGGCTAGTGGAGATTTCCTCTGCTCATATGAAGCCAGGATAAATCCCAAAGTATAAATCCCCGAATGATAAACCACACACAAGACTTAAAATGCTATTTTTGTGGAGGCTTTATTGTCTTTACAATTTATTGTTTCTTATCTGTGAAATTAAAGTAAATAAAAGCTTCATTTCCACTGAGGAAAATGGTTTCAGCGTACAAATTATATCAGATTTATACTTGTGTACGTCAGCCTACGGCATAGGTATGGTGTCAATTCGATGCAGAAGTATAAATTCCATTTTAAGCTCAGGGGTGATCGTGTCTTTGCTGTGTCTGCCCCCAAACTGTGGAGCAGCATCCCCCTCCCAATCAGATCCGCCCCCTCCACTGACTCTTTTAGGTCCAGGCTCAAAACCTACTTTCAATAATTAACGTTTGAGTCCCCCTGATGTGGCTTTCTCTGATGTGTACCTGTGTGTGTTGTGTCTCTAAATGTGTGAGCTGTGTACCTGACAGTTATGTCACCTCTTATGTATCTGTGTTTAGCATCTTACTCCTTTAGTGCAGTACTTTGGTCAATGTGAAGTGTTTTTAAATGTACTTTATAAATATATCTGAGTTGAGTTGAGTAAATCCTACACACTAGACCTCTGAGGTAAGGAAATGATCATGGTCATAGTTAAACGTAATCAGCATTGAATGTTGGTTGGAGACAGGAAGCGTCCTGTCAACGTCTGACATTTTGTTCTTTGGTGGTCAGTTTCAAACATACACTTATAAATCTCTGCGGTTTAAATTTTGCTTTACTTACTATCCTATAATTTTGACTATCTCAAAATGATCATGTTGACTTACAAATGTGACTTAATTCTGTGTAACCATGAGTACTCTTTCTTTCTTTCTTTCTTTCTTTTCCTGGCAGAAATGAGCTTGCATATATTTATACTTTATTTTAAGTTACATTTTCTGGACAATTCTTAGTAAATATCTTCCGTGGTAATTCTGAGTTCATCCAGTGTTTGTTGGCATGTCTTTATTGACAAGAGACTGGTGTTAATGTTTTACAGGGACATGTTGTTACATCCAGACTGTGTCTTTAAGGAATGACTCATGCTGCCGTTTGTCTCTTGTCATGAACAGTAAACAAAATCTGTTCCAGTCCCAGTTCCTAACTCAGTTTGACTGACATGTCCAGAAGAAAAGAAAATGTCACCATGCCACCAAAAGGCAACAATATTAAAAGCAGTCATGATTCTTTTAGACTTGCTTTGTCATCATTAGCAGCACTGGGTAAACACAAAGATACATCTTATGGTAAAGTCACATGCAGCTGTGCTCTGATAGGTCGATACAGCTGTCAGATCTGGGGAAATGACCTTGATTGGACATATGAGTCACAGCTTATTCGTAACACAGTGTGCGGGATGTTTGCATATGAACCCCTTGTGAAACATTGACCTGAGGACCTTGCTCAGATATATATCCCACAGAGTCCAGCAGCTCTTCATTCTCCAAACAGGACAAGACCACAACTGGTGGCCCAAGCAACATGGCTCCGTCCCTTCTAGCAGCGGCAGGAGGACTTCTGTTACTTTTCTCCTTGTCATCAGCAGTAAGTCACTGAATTTAGATTTTTCACTGATGCAGTTTTCTTGAGCACACACATCTTTATTGTTCTGTCTTTTTTTGTGTGCAGCAAACCAGAGGAGACAACAGTGGATCATCCTCATGCACCATCATTGATGCCTTTGTAAGTATGCAGTCACAAATAATAATATGCTTTTTGCTGTGTGGATTGTATATGTGTATCTGAGCACAGCAGCGTCAATGGAGTTATACTTGTCCTATCTGTTTTTAGGGAAAGTACTGTCCTACAACATGTGGAGTGGCTGATTACATGTTCAGGTATCTGCCAGAGGTGGAAAGGGATTTGGATGATATGCAAGACCAACTGGACCAAATTACCAATTTGACCCAGGGGGCCGACATAAAAGTCGTCATCATGAAAGATTCTGTTCCTCAAGCTCAAAAGAGCGCTCAGCCAGGTAACACACTTAATTTGGTGCCATTAAATCTCATCCTAAAACCATCTGAAAGCAATTCTTATATTTTTCCACTCAACCACAAATTACGCTTTGGTCAATAAAAGTCTTTAAATAAACTGAATTTGATTCGGCAGCACAAACTGTTGTCAGTATATCTAAAATATTTAAAAATTGTGGTGAAGGTTTTTGATAGTGTGTTGAGATCACCGCTCACACTTACGTTTTTATTTCAGACGCAGAATTCAAAAGGGCAACAAGTATGCTTGATGATATCATTCGATATGAAAAGACCATCACCGCACAGGAGCAGCAAATATTGTAAGTTATTAATATTATAAAATTATACCATCTCTGTGTAGTGGTGGAATGTAACTGAGTATATTTAATCAATCTCCATGAGTATTTTAATGTCATGCCAGAGGAAATTATTGTACTTTTTACTCTAGTTTAGTTACTAGTTACTTTAGATTTCTGTACACAAACCACATAAAAATAAATATATGTGCAGCTGAAACATTGATTCGAACATTTTAATAAGGCTTTAAGTCATTTTAATGCAAAAATATTCCATTGTTGAGACTTCTCAAACTTGACCTTTAAATTATTTTAATTATTTGGATTTATTAAATTCATTCAAATTTTTCTGTGTTAAGTACTTTTACAGTTAAAAGTTTATGACTAGGTACATTTTCCTAAATTCTACTTACATAATTTTACTTATGTGACATCTTCAATGCAGTAATTTTACCACAGAGTGTTTTCAAAGTTTTCTATTCGTACGTTTACTAAGTAAAAGATCTGAATACTCTCTCCACTATTGTTAATACAAAAGTGGAAAGTGACGATTTACTTAATACTTCTATTCCACTCCATTTCAACAGATCTTTTATCGCCCAGGATCTTTATTTTACAGCTGTAGTTAAAAGTTACTTTGCAGATTAGATTTTTTTATTCCACAAAATATGAGCAGTTTATAAATCATTATGCATTGTTTAACACATTGTGTAAAATATACATCGAATTAGCTCCAGCTGTATCATTTTTAATGTGAAAGTGCTTCTTACTCAAGAAGGCTTTAGCAATAATAGTCAGATAAATCGAATACTATGTTTAAAATAATAATAAAAAAAACCTAAAAGCTTCACTGCGCACCTCTACTTTTGATACTTTTACCTATTTTCACTTCTCCCAGCCGCCCACACCTTCAGGTCAATGCACGCCAACGCTCCTCGCCCACACAGTCAGGAGTTAACACAGATCATGGGGCGATTTGCCACCCACTCCTCTTTCCCCTATCGACTCAGTAACTCAGACTCACTCCTAACGTCTAAAAAAGCACTCATATTTAATTATGTTTCACACCTTTTCCACATTTGGTTCATCATTTGCTCTCTTTGCTTCTATTTCATCGTCATATAGTTTTCTTCTCCTCACTGTGTAAGACACTGAGACATGACTGACTTGGGATACAGCTCCAACAACTCATATTTGTTTCCCTATCTCCAGTGAGCTTCAGAGTTTAATGGCATCCAACGAGAGGAGAATGGCAGACTTAAAACTACTCTCCATTCAGCTGCAGCTGACATGCAGTGAGCCCTGCAAAGACGAGGTTGAGATTCAGCCCCTCACAGGAACAGGTAAAAAAAAATTCAATTCATTGACCCTCAGGCCATTCGAGTTTCACAAGAGGTTTCTCAATCACGCCTCATCTGAACCACATCTGTCCTTGTTCAATGTTTAGTTAGAGACTAAAATCAATATGATGGTGCATCGATGCAAAGTAAATAGATTTATTCTGCTTGTTCTTGTTGTGACCTCACTTCAAATAAGTTCTTTCTAGACTTTATAATGCGAATAAATCTAGAGTGAATCACACAGTCTTCCTTTGTAGGTCTTGTGATAAATTTAATAATGTTGAAATTTCCTTTCCCTCTCTTTTGTTTCATCAGACTGCCAGGATATTGCAAACAAAGGTGCCACCACTAGTGGTCTTTATTACGTGAAGCCAGGGAAAGCCACGGACCAGTTCCTGGTCTACTGTGAGATTGACAGCTTTGGACGTGGCTTCACAGTGATACAGAGGGTACGGATCTTTACTGTCTTTATCTTGGACGATTCCTACAGGTTATTTTTGTAAAAGAAGAAGAACTTAATACTTAAATACTAAACTAAAAAAACATGTTGTAGTGTGCCAAATCTAAAAGCAAAGAACTGATAAGGGATTAGATAAAATGATTAGAGAAGCATTGTCACTTACACTATCTTTAACCCTCCCTTTGACTTAAAACTACATTTTTTTCATGACCTTAGCTACTAATTTTGCAGATAAAGTTGTTAAAAACCTATAATGAGAATACAGTGAATTATTATACAGTAAATTAAACCACCCAACAGCATAAAAAATGAGTAAAATCCGCTCTACTACAACATGA
The DNA here is from genome assembly GCA_019142605.1 of Cephalopholis sonnerati. Lineage (NCBI taxonomy): Eukaryota > Metazoa > Chordata > Actinopteri > Perciformes > Serranidae > Cephalopholis > Cephalopholis sonnerati. The sequence goes on along the minus strand of JAGQAX010000003.1, from coordinate 24,074,745 downwards.
AAATGCATCTTACATGTTACTGCATCAATAATAATATTCTAATATTATCATATTTAATTGTGTAACCACTTTTACTTTTATACTTTAAGCAGCTTTACACTTATTTTGGTAGGTTTTTGAATACAGGACTTTTATTGTGAAAAGGTGCTTTTTTGACTGGGGTATTAGTGATTTTACTCTAGTTGAAGATTTTCATATTTATTCTTCAATTCATTTCACTATTTATGACTGAAAGAGGCAAAAATATGGTAATGTAGTTACTCTTAAAGGTTTATTTTCCCAGATTTTGATCTTAAACAGTTGAATTAGACGAGATGATGCCGAGGCCTCGCATGTATGAAATCAGATGTTCGGCCAAGTAATACATTTGAGAAGCAAAGGGCAACAAAAAGTATATTGAGGTAAATTAAAAAGACCATCCCTCTGCTCTGAACACTGATCACTTTTTCACGTCCACAGAGACGCGACGGCAGTGTGGACTTCAACAAGGACTGGGTTCAGTACAGGGAGGGCTTTGGTTATCTCTCACCAGACGACACCACAGAGTTCTGGCTCGGTAACGAGAAGATCCACCTCCTGACAGCCGCTGCGACCATCCCAACCGTGCTGAGGATAGAGCTTGTTGACTGGGACGGCAACAAAAGGTACATACGCCCACACACATGATAACAGATTATGTAAGAGTAGAGCAAAGGGACTCACTGACAAGGCAAACATGACCCTGATGATGAGGTTTTCTTTGAAGAATTGACTCAGCAGAGGTTACAAAAAACTAACAATTATCCTGCACTGTGGCCTCTTTTTTCCAGGTATGCTGACTACAACATGTTCAGAGTTGGACCAGAGATCGACAACTACCGTATGACATACGGCTACTACTTTGGCGGTGATGCCGGAGATGCTTTCGACGGCTTTGACTTTGGTGATGATCCCAGCGACAAGTTCTACACCGCACACAATGGCATGCAGTTCAGCACCCACGACAAGGACAATGACAAGTACGACGGCAACTGTGCTCAGCAGGACGGCTCCGGCTGGTGGATGAACAGATGTCACGCTGCACATTTGAACGGCAAATACTACCAGGGTAAGACGGCATGGCTGACACCAGTGTCAAACCCTTTTCGATGTTTATTCGATTGGTCTGTTGAGATTTTTAAGGTTCTTTAACTATGTTTTCATCAAAAAATCAGCAACTAGCCCCCACACACAAAGACAAAACTTTTATCCAAGCACTTAAACTGTCTGTGTCCTCTTCATCTATAGGTGGCAGGTACACAGAAAAGGACGCAGGTGAACACGGCTACGACAACGGCATCATTTGGGTCACATGGCACAACCGCTGGTACTCCCTGAAGGAGACCACCATGAAGCTCATTCCCCTCAGCCGCATCACAGCAGGCGGTGGACAGCAGGCCGGGGTGAAAGAGTTTGGCGGACTTGGAGATTCTTAAAAGAAAAGTCGACTAAAATGCTTGTGGTCTGTGTAGGCTGCGGTTAAGGTGTTCAGCACAACAGCAATGAAACCTCCTTAAATGAAATAACATGCTCCAGTGGAAAATTTCTGACTTTATGATGTGTGATGCGTGCACGTTTTGCAGACCTGACCCAGCAGGACACTGATGTTCACATTTTCCTATTCCGTCCTCAGTGTTGTTTTGAACACTAAGTAAATGTCTTCTCTCAACCAAATATGGTCAGTACTTCATTGGGCAGTAATAATTTGGACTCAGCTGCTGCCAGCTTAGAGACGCAGCCTAGTAAAGTCCATATGGCAAGCGTCTGTTTTGTAAAGTGGAGATGAGACAAAAACAGAAATAACCAAGAAAGCTAAAATATGTGTCTGCATTGACTTAAAATGTTCACCAACCACAAACATACACCTGTATGTGATGCAATGCAACAGCCAACACAAGCCAAATAAAAACTGTCTCAAATGAATACTTTGTCTTTATTTGCTTATGTTGTCTAATAAAATCAACACCACTGTTACACAGTGTTAATAGCCATTAAAGCGATTCATGTGATCCACACTGATCACTTAATGAACCTCTGAGGAAACCAGGTCATATTCTTATAGATGTACAAACTCACACGTGAGCACACAAGCATCAGAAAGAAGCTGCATGTTTAACTTATATTACTGCTTTTTGATTAATGAGCTATCTGCACACACTGAGGACCTTTTAGGCAAATGAAATGCCAGGTTTGCTTTATCAGCAACAAATTGCGATCCATCTATAGCTTGTTCTCTTTACAAAATGAATAATTGAAACACATTGAGCAGGGCAGTGATCCTCAAAGCACTTCTAACAGGCACTTAAAAACATCCCAGTTTAAATTTAAGAAGTACTTAATGAATTATTTAAACTAAGTGCTCTTTATTACCTGTATAGAAAAAATCCTCTTTCTTAAAGAAAGTTTAAACTTAATATGCTGTCCTGAATGCAGCGCCACACCTAGCGTATTCTGCACCCTAGACAAGCACCTCCGGCGCTCCTTCACAACAACAATGAAAATTATAACCATCTACATTTATTGTATTTATTACAAACAAGAACAAGAGCTAATATAAAGTAAATACAAACAACTTACCTAACGAACAATAATCAATAATTATAATAATAAGTAACAAACAACAGAAGAATATGGTATATGCAAATTTGCCAGGTTGGTTTTCGATCTCACGGCCATCTCTTTAAATACCAACGTGTGGTCAGTGACCCTCTGCGGCAGACACCAGTACATAGAGACACCCTTAGCCGTGGTATGACACGCACAATTCATACTGTTAAGAGCAGGGGAGTCAAACTCATATTAGTTCATGGGCCACATGCGGCCCAATTTGATCTTAAGTGGGCCGGACCAGTAAAACCATCACGTGATAACCTATAAATAACCCTGACAGATTTTTCCCCTTTTTTTTAGTGTAGAGCAGTCCATTCTGAAAACGTTCATCCATTTACAGAACAAATGATGACCTTAGATAACCTGAGGAGAGGATGTACAAATTTAACAGTATGTTAAAATCAGTACATCTCAGTGCTCACTTTCATTACATGTGACTTTTCTTCATCATTTCCCACTAAAGAGGAAACTATTGAAGATGCAGGTTACGTCATCCTCTGCCTAACAAACCATTTACAATCTGAAGATTTGTCAGTTTAATGTCGTGTTTGTGCGAGTTTGAAAGCTAGAATATTTTGTGTTGATTTGCATGATATGCGTGAATAACTTGCATCATACTCCCATGAAATCACTGAATCAATGAATGAACTTTGACCGGTGCATCCTCGGCATCATGTGTCCCTAGAGGACCTCTTTGCTGATTGGCTATCGCAGTGCGAACTGGTCACTCAAGTTGAGAGTTTTCAACTCTTGCAAATAAACATATGTTGTGAAATCACACTACTTGCTTCATTCACGCCATTTGATTTGCATAATTTGTGTAATTCGCATTGTTCTAAGATAGAAGTCTGATACAGATTCTTTTGAACTGAAGCTGCTGGTTGACGATGTTTTCCACAACTTTCCATATCTTTAAATCTGACCACAGCAAGTATTGATTGTAATTTTAGAGAACTGTATTCTGGTTGGGGTGGAAAAGCATTTTACATGTATCTTCTTACTGTTTAACCTGCTCCTGAAACCTGGCACCTCTTAGCCTCAATATGCAAGCCTCAGGTGTGCAAAGTCATCCATTTAGGACCCTTTGACAGGCGGGTTCTGGCCCCCGAACCGTGTGTTTGACACCCCTTGATTAAGAGCTAGACAGTAGTAGGCAGCCGCATATGTTGCCTATAGGAAGATGTCTACATGCTTTAATTGTCTGACATATTTTGGGGCACTGACCTACATGTATTTGCACAACAAATTACCCATGCAATGAGTTGAATTAAGTTTTATTTCATCACTAAATGATAAGGTTACACTTTACAGCTCAGCCTATAATTCACATTAAATAAACTTTTCCGCGGCCGACCCAAGAACAACAGTTTCAGACTAACTGCAGGAATTATACAGTTAAATTTTCAGTGTCACTCAGGACACCGAAGCCACTTTGTGACCGAGTTATTGTGGCACAGTTCTTATCAGAACACATTTTGTCATGTTTATTTTCATCCACATTTGGACAGGTTATCTGATTTGCATTGTGTACTAGTAGGACTTGTCCCCACGCATCATCCCACTCACCTCAATAACCACATGGAGTTCAAATTCCGTCTGGCTCGTAGTAGGTGGCTGTGCCAAATACCAAATGCCTATGTATGGTGTCATACAAGGTATTACCTACCCCTCCCTAAAATCATTAAGAGTACAACAAGTGTTTTTGAGATTGTACTCATGATAGTTAAAGTAAAACTTGCAAGAAAAATTTTGTCCTAAACAGGATTTTTTGGAATATAGCCCTACATTGCCACAGCATGGCCATCCATGCACTCTGCACCAGCCAGGTACATTATTTGGCGTTGATGGCGAGGGATTGGATAACCATTAATAGATGTACTCTGTGAGGCAAACATGGCCTGGAACGAGAGGAGGGGAAACCAAACTTTGGCCTGCACTCACTGCAAGATCATTGTATCATATGGACAATAATTATCAGTGAAAATTCAAAATATCATTTCTGGAGTATAGTACCTGATGTGAGTTGCACAACAGAGATTTTGCAGGGAGGGGATTGTTTGACTTTTTGCAGAATTGCATTGCTGTACACCTCCTGGCCGGCAGATGGCGCTGACAAGCTTCTAGCTGCTGATGGTGCTGTTTACTTCCGGGTCGTACGGTCGACGGTGTGCAGTGATGGTCATGTTTTTCGTATTGTGATATATTTTTGAATGTACCCAGCCTATAATCCTTAAAGAAAGTAGTTTCTTCCGCTGTGGGATTGCATCCGTGTCCATATCAGCACCATGGCCGAGGTAAGCCGAGGTTTGAAGTCGTTTTGAGGCTTTTTCTGTCGCTCCCGCTGATACCGTGTCGGGCCCGGCTAATTGCTGGATCGCGTTACGTTTTCGATACGATTTTTTGTCTGTGTAACTTATTTTCAAGGGTAGAGCACTTAATAAATGTTGCCCTTTTGTGTTGGTTAAATATATATTTTATTCAACATTACTATTTTCTTCTTCAGGATGTCCAGAAGCACTCAGTGCACACTTTGGTCTTCAGGTCTCTCAAAAGGACGCATGATATGTTCGTGTCCGACCATGCGAAATCCATCGTACAGGATGATGAAAGGTATTCTTGGCACCTTACATATAAACATGTTGCTGAACAGTTTGAACTTTGTTTTCTTTGTTTGTTCAAGTGCATTAAATGATTCACAAAACGTAAACTGGGTTTAAAGTATTCGCACGCTCCAGTGTGTAGTCTAGTCCAGCTTTGACTGGTGCAGTAGTTAGTGTTATAAATAAGGATCGATAAAGAGAAGAAAACAGTTAAACTGGCCTCATTTCTGTTTGTATGATTATAATAAATGCCACAAGTCTTTAGGCTTGACACAAATAGTATTATAGGAGCTGTTTGAATTTGCTAAGTTGTGTAGTAAGAGAGAGGGGGCAAAGACCTACTTCCCCTCTCAGCTTTCCATAAGCTTCAGTGTTTGTTTACATGTAATTTAAGACCTAAGTTTACTTGTGAGGCAACTAAAGCACCATTGTTTTGCCGCAAAATGTATCTAGTGGACTAAAAAAGCAGCTGACTATATAATTCTTGTAGGCTAGCTAAGGTTTAATTTGTTTTTGTCATATTAATAATTTAAATAATAAATGATAGATACTTGGCACTGTGTGACGATGCGATACTGCCACACTAAAGTATTGCGATACTATGCTATATCAATTTTTTCCCCCTACCCCTAGCTGTTAACATACTAATAAGGATATTTTTCCAATATTGGGATTAATCATCAAATAAACAACATGTAAAGTGTAGGGCTGACCAGTATGTAATTGAATATATAATGAGACTGCTGTATGATAATGTTGATCTGAGGTATTTCATTTACTGGTTTAATCAAAAACTTATTGTGATATTCTTTGTATAGATAAGGTATAATAAGACAAAGTTTTGTCCCAAAGATAACTGCGGTGCAGCAGTTGCAATACAAAGTGGGAAGAAGAGTGCAAATATAAAAGTCTGAGAAAACGATAACAAAGCAGTGTACATCCAACAATTAAAAAAATCAGATTAACAGAATTGTTCATAAAAATATAAACACTTAATAATACCACTTTTATGACAGTAAATTGCAATGCACACCATACCATGAGAGAAAGTTTTCAACATGTTGCCCACTTCTGGTAAAATAACAAGCAAGAGCATTCACCAAACAGAGTGAGCACAAGTGATTTTGAATGAGAAAGTGATGCATGGTTGTCTCCTGTGTTCTGTGTTTGCAGCCACAAGTTAAAGATGGGTGTGAAACTGAAAGCAGACTATAATGCAGTTTTACACATGCCTGTCCTGAAGGAAGGGAAGGACAGAGTGTCACAGCTTCCCGGCAGTATGCTAGGCCAACAGAGTTACGCACAGCCAGGTGAGAAAGAAACACATACTGCATGTTACTGTCAATATGACGACAGTTGATAATGGAGAAAAAACATTCACAGAGAAATGTTATCTTCATGCCTCCAGAAAAGACCAGTGCTTAAAAAAGTTTCGTAACTCATTTGGAAAAATTAAGTTTTGTCCTTCCTTCTTTTTCTGAACACTGATGCTCTAAAACTGCCTCATTTGTGGGTTGTTGTTTCAGGGGATGACCCAGACTACCTGGTCACCGGAACACATGCTTATCCCTCTGGACCTGGTAAGTACACTGTTACTGATTTAACAAATCTGCTTGTTGTAATTGTCCTGAGCCCATTCAATAAATGGCATCAGTTTTATTCTAGTGTTTTACACCAGTATTTTTCACCCAATAGGAGTAGCCCTGACTGCTGACACAAAGATGCACAGGAATCCAAGCGAGGCAGGAGTGCACTCAATGGCACTCGCTCTGCCTCCCTCACAAGCCAGGTAAAACAAGTTATTGGTAGTAATTTGGCATTAACACTAAAGATGAACTTTTTCAGGATTTTAATACAACTAATTTGTATGTGAACAATATTCATGTTATTTCTTAATTGTAGGCAGGACGCAAGCCGCACAGCAGCCAGTGTCGGTGACATCCATCGACACGCAGGAGGAGCAGAGAGATCTCACCCTCAGTCGACTGCAGTGGTAGGCCGCAGTGTATTCCCGCATTCATTTGAATGAGTATCTTGTTAACTCTGGCTGTAAGGTTAATAAAAGATGTGCAGAGCTAATAGTGAATGTATTTATTGTAGTCGCTGTTGGAGGGAGGTGCCACCAGGAATTCTGCGCTTGCAAGGAAAGCTCCGACCATGCCTAAACCCCAGTGGCATCCACCATGGAAACTGTTTCGGGTAAGCACAAATCAAATTGACAAACTGATGCCAAAGTGAGTCCTGCATCTGGGACGTGTCCTCGGAGTTATTTTTAACAGCAATATGTTTTTTCTGAAAGGTCATCAGTGGTCATCTTGGCTGGGTGAGGTCCATCGCTGTGGAGCCTGGGAATCAGTGGTTTGTCACAGGGTCTGCCGACAGAACCATAAAGGTCAGAGACGCTGAAAATAACCAGTTTTACATGTCAAGTAATTCTTTGATTGATTTTTTTTTTCTCTCTCTCTCTTTTTTTTTGTCAAATGTCAAAAATAATAACAAATTATATCCAGAATAATTACGGTACAATAAGTAATGAACATGAAAGGTCCTTTTTAAACTTTGAATCAGCAGTTTGAGATTGAAAGACAAAATAAAGTCTGAGCAACTTTTACATTTTTTATTTATTTTTTTCTCCTCACTTACCCTGGTAAATGATTTCTAATCACTATCAATCACCTGTTTTATCGATATCTTCCTGCTTTGATTTAATCTATTCAATCTATATTCCATTATATTTTAGGTAAATTTTTGCATGCCAAAATGGATGATGGCCATCTTATTACACTCTGCTGTTACTGACCATATATCGTACATTTTCTTTGCACTTTTTTTTTTGATAATGTAACTCCTGCCACCTCAAGATGGCGCTCTGGACACAGTTTCTGGAAATGTTCTATAATGCTCATAATGGCTCTCATTTGTAAAACGAACATACAACAGAAAACTGGGCGCACAGTTATTTCCATGCAGAGCTCAGCATCAGCGTGGATGTGAGCAGAGGCTACAGTCACATCTCTCGTCAGGTCTCAGCTCGTGTACAACTTCCTTTGATGCCACTTGTCAGGCTGCCAGATAGAACAAGTTGATTAAATTAGACCTGGGACGTCAGTCGTAAACTCTTATATACTGGGGCAAGGGATATTTAAATGATAATTGTTTTCAGCGGCCACAATTATCAACGCCAATGAGGGCCACTGTGACTTGAATGCTGTTTGTTTTGACAGATCTGGGATCTGGCCAGCGGGAAACTGAAACTCTCCCTGACTGGACACATCAGTACAGTGCGTGGTGTGGCGGTTAGCAATCGTAGCCCCTACCTGTTCTCCTGTGGAGAAGACAAACAAGTCAAGTGTTGGGATCTGGAGTACAACAAGGTAAGTTATGGTGATGAGACGGGGGTTAATGTGATGGAGTTAAGTCTTCAGGGGCATTTAGAAAGACATTTACTTTGACTTATGATATTATGTCAATCTGTGTATCAGGTCATCAGGCACTACCACGGACACCTTAGTGCTGTGTATGATATAGACCTTCATCCAACTATCGACGTGTTGGTGACGTGCAGCAGAGACGCCACAGCAAGGGTAAGATGATACCTCAGTGTTCGCTGATGAATGTGTGAATGAAATGTTAAAACACCTTAAAGGGGAACATCACCCATTTTCACAACTCATACATGTTATTCCTGTGGTCTAAGACAGTCCAAAAATATAAGTAAACATGAACAACTCTCACAAATCCAAAAACTAGAGTGCTAAAGCTCAGATTTGTGATGTCATAGGGTATAAAGTCTGAAACAGCTCAAGAAACAGTGAACAGTCAAAGATGTTAACGATGACACTGAGAGCACCCAGGGGGATGTTCTGAGTGTATGGGTACATTTTGTGTTTCAGAGCTGAGGACACTACCGTACAATAAAGCTCATTTGGGTGGGAAAAAAGGAAACAAACATTCTGTGGGTCCAAAAAATCAGGCTCCCATTCATTGTCCCATTAATATGGAGAGAGAAAGGCTTCTCACCTTCACTTTCACCAGTCACATATTTTAATTAATTCACATTTCCTCTGCACTGTTACTGTTAAGTGAACCAAAGCATGTAAACAAAAGTCACATGGATTTGAAAATGACCTGTCTGCTGGACAGAGTTTAAGAAACTTAAATAATTTTAGATTCAGGCAACAGCATCAAATCAAATTGAATTACAGTCTCTGAATTCTTTGCCAAGCATCATGTCAGGTCTGCTCCCGGCTGTGATTTACCCTCTGTGGTTTGCGTTCAGTTCTTTATCTTGTGATTTGCTGTCCAAGAATGAATAACCTCTCACTATCAGATGTCTTCATCTGTTACCTTATACTATACAGCGCTTTTTGAACAATGGAACAATAGTTAAGTAATGAACAGCGTACTGAGTCTGCCATGAATTAAAGTGCTTCATTTTCACTTGGTCTGAAGTTTTTTGTGGTGTGCACCTTCAAATAGCATTTATCTCTCCCACTTTAAACAACTGAAGGTAGAAAAGTTGGCAGGTGTTTAGAGGAACGAACCTTCCATCACACAACTGTCATTTAATATTTGTTGAATAGTATGTGCAAATAAATAGGCCTCTGCAGGATTAACTAATTAAACTAATTGGGTTTTTTCTCTGTCCATGCAGGTGTGGGACATCAGGACAAAAGCTAACGTGCACACACTAACAGGCCACACCAACACTGTGGCCACAGTGAGATGTCAGGCTGCAGAACCACAAGTCATCACAGGTAAACTAATAATAAGAAGAATACCTAACAGATTATTCTGTATCATCACTACATGCCTCGTTTCCACTGCATCGTACGTCTCGACTCAGCTCACTCTTGGCACCAGGTCCTTTTCTCTTTTTTATTTGTCACTGCGGATTGAACCACTTCAGTGCAGGCAGGACTCTCTACGCAGGATGTCTCATGTTGCCAAAGTGTCAGTTCTCTCTGACTTATCAGTGGTCATACCAAAAACAGTGCCAGGTGCCATTCACAACATCTACAAATAAAAGACCAAAACAGACCTAGTCTAGTTCAGTAGAGCTGTGCTGCACCATGCAGTGGAACCGAGCATAAGTTGGAGCTGATTGGTTGGCCTTCATCTGTTATTAGCTGACAACTGATTCACTTCTTGCAGGCAGCCACGATTCGACCATCAGACTGTGGGATCTGATCGCTGGAAAAACCAGAGCAACTCTGACAAACCACAAGAAGTCTGTCCGAACTCTGGCGCTGCACCCCAGACAGTAAGTTACCTTACCCCAACATATATAGTTCAATTAGTGTTAAGCTGAAACAGTTAGTCAGTTAATAGTTTTTAATATGCTCAACATGTTGCCATCTTATTTCCTGTGTGTCACAGATACACCTTTGCCTCTGGTTCTGCTGATAACATCAAGCAGTGGATGTTCCCAGATGGCAACTTCATCCAGAACCTGTCGGGTCACAACGCCATCATCAACACTCTTGCTGTGAACTCTGACGGCGTGCTGGTGTCTGGAGGTATTGATAACTAACCACGCTGTCACTGGTTTTGTCGACATAAAATGTTTAAATTTTAATTCTTAATAATCGATTACAAACTTTTATTTGTGTTCATGATGTTTTAATTATACAGGTGATTACAGTATTGAATTAAAAACACGTTAAGCTCAGAGTCATGATTGATCAGACACATATTTATTCTCTGTGTAGCCGACAATGGGACCATCCACATGTGGGACTGGAGGACAGGTTACAACTTCCAGAGGATTCACGCGGCTGTGCAGCCGGGATCTCTGGACAGCGAGTCGGGCATCTTTGCTTGCATGTTCGACAACTCAGAAAGCAGACTGATCACCGCAGAGGCTGACAAGACCATTAAAGTATACAAAGAAGACGACACAGCTGTGAGTTACAACATTATCATTACAAGTCAGTTTATATTTTAACATTAGTTCTCAGGTTGCAGATCAGCAATTAAAAAATCTGTTTCCTTTGTTGCAGACGGAAGAAAGCCATCCAATCAACTGGAAACCAGAAATCCTCAAGAGGAAAAGATTCTAATGATTTTTTTATTTCCTCCTCTTGTCACAGTAACAATGTTTAATTTTATTTCTACCGAACTTCCTGTTGTAGATACAACCATCAAGTTTTGCCTGCTACTGTTTTTTCTCTATAACTTCCACTAAAGAGACCAAACTGTTCCGTTTTATTCTAAAAACCATTTGCAGTCTTCATTGTACGACGTTAGTCCGATAAAGTGGCCATGTCGGACTGCGAGGAACCTCCCAGAGTGTTTGTTTTTGATGATGACGGCTCTCTGATGGCTCTGGTCCGTCTGATCCACCAACATCAGCCACTCTTCAGACTCAGACGGACTCAGCTCAGAGTGGACCTGGTTGTCTCTGGGGTCAAACCCTGCAGACGGACAGAGGTTGTTTGTATGAAAAGAAAAAAAAAATACGAACTCAAAATACCATTTGTACAGACATGGAACAAACATTTCCCTTTTTCTGGCTTGAAATGTGAAGTTTATTTTGCTTCATTTAATAAAGACTACATTTTTCACATACTTCAGTAAAGATCAGTTTGTGTACTCACCGAGGTATCTGTTGGTGACAGCGTTCTTGTAGTATTTACAGCCGTTACCCTTAATCTCCACCCAGTAACAATTATCTCCAGGTGTCTCGCTGAGCTCCACTGTGTTTCTGTTGTCACCGGTTGGGTGGAATATTTCCTCGTCTTGCTCACCTGTGAAATTATGTCACAATGAACAAGAGATGGTGTCACATACACAGGTTTTAATACAAGTCCACGCAGTTAAAGTTTCAGCGTGCAAAGCTCAAATTGCTGTCAAGTTAAAAGAGTTCACCTCAGTTATAATACTTCAGGTGGTATCCAACCACGCGGTTGAAAAATTACAGCAACATTTTTAAATTGTCCCAGTTAACCTTGGATAATAAACCCACAATAGTGCACAGATTCATCGAAACTAGTTTCTAGTGTCCATGCTGTTAACAGTGTGTCAGCGTCGGTGACTTCGTCAGATACTATTGGACCGATTTCCATGAAATTTTGTACAAACACACATGGTTCTCAGAGAAATATTTTTTGTTTAGTGTTTGATATCCGTATCTACCTGTGTCTCGTATGTAGAGCCTTGAGAGAGCATGACAAAACCCTCGTCCAGGCTTCTTCTTCAGGCGGGGTTTTGGTGGTTCTGGCAGATCCACCTCCTCGCTTTGAGGTTCTTCGACTGCCAGGAGGTGACCGGCGTTAAACATGATCTCCTCCTCCAGAGAGCTGAGACACATCTCGAAGTATTCCTCTTCCATATCTGCATTTCTAAAAAGACAGCACCATTGATGGTGATGAGATCAGAAGTTGGTACTTATTCTGTGTTGAGTGCATCCACTGAGTCCTATCTTTAAAGGGACAGTTCACCCCAAAATCAAAAATGCATATTTTTCATCTTACCTGTAGTGCTATTAATCGGTCTTGATTTTTTTTTGGTGTGAGTCACTAAGTGTTGGAGATATCGGCCACAGAGATGTCTGCCTTCCCTCCAATATAATAGAACTAGATGGCACTCAGCTTGTGGTGCTCAAAGGGCCAAAAAAATACATTTGAAAAACTCAACAATAATGTCCCTTTCCAAAAATCATGACCCGGTTGTGCAACCTGGTCTCACTCTGAAGTCGTCTAAATCCAGCACTTGGGCAGTGACTTGGGCATCAGACACTGACGAAAAAAGGCATCCTTTAATATCAGTATGATACGCGGCCAATCACCGTCATAGTTTAACAGCGCTCGGTGGTGTCTGGGGGAAACAGGACGTGACAAGAACAAAAGTTAAGCAGTGAAAGTCCAAGTAGGGTGGGTGGAACAGGTGGTGGATGGGTCCAACAAACACCGACTTTCACCCGGGAGAGCAGTGTTTACATCCTGTAAGATTAGAAAGCCAAACCCTGTTCTTTTTTCCTAAACCTAACCGCATGCGTTAGTCGTTGGAGGGAAAAAAAACATAAAGTCACATTGTTGTGCTGACATAGTGCGTTTATTTTGAAAGACACTTTATGTTAACATTAAAGTTCCTGTAAAAATGGAGGTGTATTTTGAAAGAAGACAATGCATGTAACAGGCAGAACTTGACACAGAGTCCCAGGACATCAACAACCAACGCACCCAGGGTACCTTGCACGTCATATCTGGACGTGGAGAGTCCATGACCAAATGTCAATATGTGACGAGGTGTATATTTACTGCTTGCTGACTTAGAACCCTTGAGCTAGCTAACGTTACAGCTGAGCCAAGGAGGACACCATTAATGTTTAGATCTCACGCTATCACAAGATGAGCCTCTTGTCCTTCTGTGCAAGAGAGGGCGGACAGCTTTATGGTCGATATCTCTAACACTTAACAACTCACACCAAAAGACACTAGACTGAAAAATAGCACTACAAGTAAGGAGAAATGATGCATCTTAGATTTGAGGTTGAACTGTCCTTTTAAAACACACTTGAGAAGAACACACTCTTTGTACCAAAATCACTTTGCATCCATTTAACCTTTAGAGAGGATGAAGTGGTTTAAAAATGTGTCCGCTGTCCTCTTTGTCCTCACCTGAAGTCGACCCACAGCAGGCCTGCAGTGATCAGCCCCAGCCACTCAGTGGCCTCCCAGTTGTTGGCCAGCATGACCGGCACGATGATGACCTCCCTGGAGTCCGCATAGTTGAGCTCTTTCTTACAGCTGCGGGAGGCCTGGTAAGCCGGAGTCATGAACGGACAAATCACCACAGCCTCCTCCACACCTGCAGCCATCCTGAAAACACACAAACACACACAGCTTCTGCTTAAAGCGACCAAATGTGTTCTATTTTACCCATCTGTGATTATGATTCCTCTGTACTCACGAGTCATTTATGTTCCCTGTCACCCCTCCTTCGATATCCATCCACACTGGCAGACCATCTTCTCTGAGGCGGTCGTATACCTTTTTCACCAGAGCCTGGTCATCCCACTGGTAGGAGAGCATAATATGGGATGGCATGTTCTCTCCTTTCCACTAAAATCTGTGAGAAAACAATCCTGTGTGAAGCATCAGAGTTTGTGGAGTTGCTGAACAAACTGACAGAGACAAAGGGAGACTCAGGTAGCTATGCTGCTTGGTTACTCAGGTACACAGCTCAGGTGACACCTGTCGCTTGGTTACAGTGCTCGCATGCACCGATGGGAGGCTGCACGAAGCCCTGCAGGACCAATGAGGGTTGTGCAACAATAATCAGGGTGCTTACAGAACTATGTGTCCAGAGAATGAATGTAAAATGGATGGCCTCATAGATCTTATTATGTTTTTAACTGCTATGGACTCACTCACTCAGTTATTCTATCAGCGTATTTACTACAGAATATTTTTGTTAACACTTGGCACTGTTATAGAATTGAACCTTTTCCATGTTTGGTGTCACTTTGATCTTAATTAATTGATCATATTTCAATTTTTCTTTTATTTATAATGATTTAAAATGTTACAGAAAAACTGTAATACTGAAATTATAAATCAAAACAATCAGAACTTGTAACATTTATTTGTGTTTTAATTTATTTTTATATATATTTTAGATTATAATTGTGTGTTTTGATGCTTTACATAAAGCTAGTCATTTCTATAGCCCTGTTTATTTGATATTTTTATGCTGGTGTTGGTTAGTTTCAATGTTCTGCTATTATTTTAACCTCTTGAGACCCTGCGTCCTGGCTGCCTCCCACTGGAGGTGTTTCGGGCACGTCCCACTGGTAGGAGGCCCCGGGCAGACCCAGAACACGCTAGAAGGATTACATATCTCATCTGGCCTGGGAACGCCTTGGGGTCCCCAAGGAGGAGCTGGAAGGTGTTGCTTGGGAAAGGGACGTCTGGGGTGCTTTGCTTGGCCTGGAAAATAAATGGATGGATGGACGGACCGTATACTTCATTCTGCTTAACTTAGGCCTGTTGTCCTTGTTTGTGGACACTTCTTTGTGCCATCTAGTGGTAGTAAGATCACAATACACTCATCCATGTAAAAACAAGATGGCAGCCATCTCTGCCAAGTCAGCCCACAGCTGACCCCGACACAGACGTGGACAAGTTCCAAAACCTGATCAAGTTTAATGGCTGAAACTTGTTTATTTATGATTAATAACTGTTGTAGTTAATTGAAAAGTACTCATTTGAAGACACTGGAAATCTATCACCAGCTGATTGAAGGACAATGGGACATTACTGTTGTCTCGTTTGAGGACATTGAGATTTAACTGTCGTTTTGTTTGAGGACATTGGGACTATACTTATCATGCCCTACTTATCCAAAATAGCCTGGAGAAATTAAAAATGCATACCAGACAAAAGTACGGGTCTCAGGAGGTTAATAGTTATAGCATCTAAGACGAGTCAGTAACACTGTACACCTGTAAAATGATTTCAGTGCTTGTTTCTTTATCGACAAGTGTGTGTACTAATGAGTGACTGACTAGTCTCCATGACTAGAATACAAAATGGATGCTTTTTTGAACACCTGCGTGAAGTTGAAATCTGTGTGAACCATCCCCACTGTAGGTTAATCGAACAAAAACTCATAACTGTAATGCAAACATTTCTCCCGCTCTCCATTTTTATGCACATATTTTGTCTAGACAACCTATTTTTAAGGACACAAGTTTTTTCAGTGTTTCACTATCAATTCTGAGCATTTTTAAAATGTTATTTACACTTTGTTTGAGTCCATAATCGGCCAGATAAACTTGATCCTTTGAGGGGAGTTTACAGGAAAAACGGATTTCACCACTAGAGGGCGCCACCCCAATATGTTATGGACTTTTGCCAAAACTGAATGGTTTATTTCTTTCATTTATTCTAACCACTTCACCAAAATTAGAGGAGAATCACAGATTATATTTGCTCAACTTTCTCACAGCTGTTCACTCTGTATGACTTGTATCCTCATGTCTTCTACTTTCCTGCACACTTTATGATCTCCAACAGGTCCCCAACAGGTCAAACGTACTATGCCACCTTTCAGCACGCGGCACTGAAGGGAGGTAATCTCCCGGCCTAATTAAATCTGAGGCAATCAGGGCCACAGATGGAGCCGATCAGCGTGGGCCGTGCCGCCTGCCAGGAGGTGTGTTCAGTGCGCACAGTTGGTGCTCTGTGGCCACTCCGTGCCATGATGTGTGAAGGAGCCCTGGGGGATTTGTGCTACTAGATGCGTGGATATCGAGTCTCCACTATCACGCAAAGCTGCTGAAACACTGTGATGGAGAATGACTGCTGGCTGTTTCCCCGCGCGCAAAAATGCACGGTGCGTTTACCTGTTTTTGTTTGGAGAGGTGCTCTGAAATGTGATTGAGGAGTGTTGCTTTGACACGGAAATATGTAGCCACACTTTGAATTACAAGTCAAGAGTCCAAAGCCATGTGGAAAGGAGCAATGGGTCGCAAAAATGCCGCAACATCGCTCCTTTGGACGGTCTTTCTGTCGCTGCTTTGCGCGCAGTCGCTCGGACAGGTGTTCAACCTGACGCTCTCTGTTAAAGAGGGTTTGCCTGCTAAAACCATAGTCGGAGATCTGGGAGCGGGGTTAAGCAGGCCAAGCACTGGGTTCTTCATCTCAGAGAGCAGAGATTCTTATGTGTTCAGAGACTTGGAAATAGATGCAGACACGGGGATCATCTCCACAGCTGTGGTCCTGGACAGAGAGAGCAGAGATAAGTATGAATTTGTGGCAGCCACTCTCACAGGTGAGATGATAAAAGTGAAACTGGAGGTGGAAGATGTGAATGATCACTCACCTGTGTTTCCCTCAGAGGAGGTTGACTTGGAAATATCAGAACTGAGCCCCCCGGGGAGTCGATTTCAGCTTGAAGGAGCTAAAGATGAGGATGAGGGTGAGTTTGGTACCCAGGGATACAGGATCACAGACAGTGTGACAGGGGAGTTATTCCACCTGGAGTATCGCAGTGGATCTGAGAGCCACCCGAGCCTGGATCTCATCCTCACAAGCAGACTGGACAGAGAGACACAGGACTTCTACTCCTTCCCCATCGAGGCCTTTGACGGGGGCATCCCAGCCAGGACGGGGACTCTCCAGGTGAACATCCACGTCCTGGATGAGAACGACAACCCTCCAGTGTTCAACCAGACTGAGTATCACGCCTCGCTGCCTGAGAATGCTCTGCTCATGTCTCCTGTGTGTCAGGTCCACGCCACTGACCTCGACCTGGGCAATAACGGCCATATCACTTATGAGATCAACAGACGGCAGAGTGACCCAAATGAGGTTTTCATAATTGATGAAAACAGCGGGATGGTGTATCTCAACAAGCCGCTTGATTATGAGACTCAGGCTTTTCATGAGTTGATCATCACTGCGAGAGATAACGGGGCTCAGCCTGAGTACAGCAGCACGTTTGTGGGTGTGAAGGTGCTTAATGTCAACGATAACAGTCCCACCATCAATGTGCTGTTTCTCAGCGAGACAGGAGATGCAGTGGTGTCAGAGGCAGCAGCAGTTGGGGACTATGTTGCCCGGATTTCAGTGTCAGACCCCGACTTCAGGGACGAGAGGATCACTGTCACGCTTGAGGAGGATGATGGGAAGTTCACCCTGAAGCAGACGGATGATTTTCTGTATGCTTTGTGTGTCAATGCAGAGCTAGACAGAGAAGAAAAGGATCTGTATGAGTTAAAGGTGCAAGCCACAGATTTTGGCAGCCCACCTCTGAGCAGTGAGATGGTCCTACTCCTGAGGGTGGCTGACACCAACGACTGCCACCCAGTCTTTGAGAAGGACGTGTACATCATCAGCATTTCTGAGGATGCTCCTCAGGGGAGTTCCCTCATCCAGATGCGGGCCCGAGATGCAGATGAGGGCGTCAACTCAGATGTTAAATACTCCATCCTGAAGTCCAACCAGGACAGCCTGCTCAGCATCGACCCAGAGTCGGGCCTGGTTACAACAGCTGCAGCTCTGGACAGAGAGACACAGATGGAGGTGTGGTTCCTGGTGGTGGCGGCTGATGGAGGGGAACCGGCTCTGTCATCCACGGCTACAGTCACTGTGCTGGTGGAGGACGTCAATGACAACGAGCCTGTGTTCCAGCAGCAGCTGTACAACGTGTCCATACCAGAGCACAGTGATGTTGGGAGCTGCTTTTTACAAGTACGTTGGAGAGTATTTAGCTGAAAGCGTACAAAAACATAACATTTTCTCACTTAGCCTGAGGCGTATCTTGTCATGCGTCAGGTGTCCAGGTTTTAAGATATCTATCCCTGAAAATTTTACCTTCACCCCAGTAGCAGTGGCCTGCATTGGTCAGATAAAACATGGAATTTGAGGATGTCATCTTGAGCTCTGAGAGGTTATGATGGTCCTTTTTGTTTTTGACATTTTGTACACTAATTGATTATTCAGGAATATAATCAGCAGATTAATCATAATGAAGACAATCACTAGTTGGGGCCCTAACTGGCACCAAAGCTCTCTGCATGAAATAATAACACCAGAGTTAAAAGTCAAAATATGTGTTTTTAATGAGGCTGAACTGGCCCTTTAAATTATGTTAGTTTGTCTCTGTAGGTTCATCTTATTCTTCTGACAGTGTGATGTTAAGTTGATGTTGAGCCTCAGCAGTTCACAACCTGAGGATAGCGACCCCTCCAGGGGTCACAGTATAAATCTCAGGGGTTGGGAGATGATTAACAAGAAACAAGAAAAAACACAGTTCTGCTCCACAAATTTACATTTATTGTTTTTGTACATAGAGAGGAATAACTTTAAATCAAAATGGGGCTGGAGTCGCCAAGGCTGAACTGTCCAGTTCAGGCCTATAAGACATGTGAAATGAAGGACTCAATTCATGGTTCAGACAAACAAGAGGCCTCATGCTAGTTTACATCAGCACATGTCAGATACTCAAAACTGAAGTCTCTAATCTTTGCTTGATTCTTGTTAAATGTAGGATAGCTTTACCTCTAAAAATATTCAAATAATTCCTGCAGAAAATACGGTTCTTGACACAAGTAGACATCGCTTTATTTTAAGGGATCATATGACAAAAATCTCGGGGACCATTGCTCACAAACACACTTATATGTTGCTCCCAACTTGACAATCATAGACCAACTAGTTTTGTTTAACAAAAAGCTGAAGATTTAGGTGCAAAGCAGAGCAGGTTTAAGATTCAACATCTTAATGCTCTCTGTCTTGCTGTCACTTTCTTACATTGCATAAGACAAAAGTAGCCTTCAGTCTGTAAACACAAAGACATCAGTGTTCCTTCTAAACACACACAGACACAGACACAGACACACACACACACACACCCTGTCCAGTTGTGCACTGTGACTTTGATATGACAGATGTGATGCCTGGTACCACACTCCTGCAGCCTGGTACAAACTGAACCCCTTTACAAAAGAAGCCTTATTTACCAACTCTGTAAACAGCTGATATGTGGAATCTAACTTGAAAAAATAAGGACTAAAAATAAAAAAGAAACATTGTTTTTCAAGGAAGTATTTTTACTGAAGAGTGATCTTGCACAAGTCTGAGCTATAAGTGTGTGTGTTGTCATGCATACGGGCTTAGGCTCTTTACCTTTAAGTCAACATGGAAAACTCAAACTGAGCAAAAATGCTAATATGAGAGAATAAGTCACAGTCTGATGCTCCATACACACCTTCACTGTGCAACAAGTAGACAATCTTCAGCAGGTGTATGAAAGAGCTGAGACTCTGCATTTAGTCTATGAAATGTCAAAAAATGTCACAATTTACCAGAACTAAGGCTGTTTCATCAAATTACTTTTGACAATTTGTCAACAATCTAAAACACGAAGATAATAAATTTAGAATAATATTAAATGGGGAAAAAGAATTGTACATCTTCATGTCTGGAGCAGTGGCACCCCCAGAAATTATTCGTAGTGGCCAGATGGGCTCTCTGAAAATCTTGGGGAGGCACCAAAACTAAAAGCCATAACTGAATTTTAGGAATTCTAATTGAAAACAATGGTATGTGAGTTAAGGAATAAGCACACTGATAGTTAACATTTTGAGCTTCACAAAATGTGTGCTGTATCTGTATATACAGGTGACAGGTGATTCACTGTTCTTCAACTAGACTGGTTGTCCAAACAAATACACAGCTCTAATTTGAAGCAGCGTAGTGGTTGTAAGGAAGGAAGCATTTGACTGGCCCCCATGCCCCCCTGGTTTACTTGGCAGTCGTAAAGAGAGATATAAAGTCGGTTCAAAAGCGTCCTTGGTGCTGGATGTGTACACGTCTAATCAGACCTTGACCCATGTCTGTAAAACTTCCCCTGATCAGAGTTCATAAACTCTGAGATGATATCATCTTTATGACTGGAAAGTGAGCACTCTATCTGTGAAACGTGCGTCTTGTAACGAGCACGGTCCGACATGAAAGGAGCTGTGGTCGATCTGAGGCGTGTCTCGATTCTTGTTTTCCACCGCAGTGATACTCTTCATCCTTTGATTGGAGGGATCTTTATGCTTTTATTGTGTTGACTTTCTCTGACGGGAGAGACAGAAGTCTTATGATTCACAGTTACTACAGAAATAGTGCTACTAATAGTTAACAAGTGACAGATGACACCTGTAACATTGTACATGAAATACTGTATACTGGGAAAAAGAAATGTATGTTCTACTGAGTGGAAGAACTGGTCACAATTATAAGTGTTAGTGTGAAAAGCTGCCTCCAGTACATACAGTAAATACAACTTAGACTTAGATGTCTGTTTGCTGAATAAGGCCATGAGATGCACTCAAGCAAAAGCTGTATCGTTTTAGGTGCAGGATGAGCACTCTAGGTCAAAGTATTCTGCAGGTTAAATCCACAATTATAAAAACAAAAGGAATATAAAGGGATTAGTTAAAGTGGTTAAGCAGATTAAATTTATGGGCATCAAAAAGAAGTGCATAAGTATGTAAACTGAAATAGTAGCAGAGTGGACTAATGTTGTTGTGACAGACAATAAAAAGTAAAAACTAAAGCCCTACATGAAATACAATCCATGCTGGACTGACTCTTACTATAGGCTTATAGGTTTATATAGGCAGGTGATGTTTACTGTAAATAACAGCCTTCTGGTCAAGGCAAACAAAGGATTAGCACCAAATAAGGCTTTACAAGTTTAATCGTTTTCCAAAGACAGTCACCTCTAACAGGAAGAAATCATACTGTGCACATTTTCACTACTTCATTATTACTTTATTTCTTTTGTCTTGTCTTTCTTTTTTGGGTAAAAGCAATCTATATATTTTTTTAAAAAACTATTCAAATAATCTAACAATTTCTTGTCATATACAGATATGCAGTGCTGATTATTGGGTAACATGCATGTTAATGTTGTCTAATGTCAAGTCTCTATTTGATCATGTGATAAGACGATACGATACGGTCGCTAGTTTAGGTGTAAAATCTGTCAGGACTGACGAGCTGAGCACATCTACAAGCCCAGTGAGCAGTCATGTCTTTTAAACATAAAAGTGGTAGTAAGAAAGGACAAGAGAGAAACGAACAGGAGGATATCAAACTGTATTTTTCTTGTTATAGGTTGTTGCCACAGATGCAGACAGCCCTGAGTTTGGCACACTGCTCTACTCTCTGTCTGACGGCTTTGACATGCAGGACCAGCACCCTCTCTTCAAAATCCACCCGCAGACCGGAGAGCTGTGTGTCTCTCAGGATATTGATCGAGACTCGGGGCAGACGGTCCACGACATTCTCATCAAAGCTGAAGATCCAGTGAGTGGGCTTCATTCAGGAATAATGAGTGCTGACACATTGTGTCAAAACCTGATTTTCTTTCTTGAAACATAATTGACTTCCTGCACTGTGATCCAAACGAGATTGCCAGGTTGCATTTTACTCACAGCCTGCAGCTTTTCAATTTCTCATACTAAATTTTCTTCTTTCCTCCCTTTTCAAACGTCAGGGAGGCCTGAGCGCTCAAACGTACGTGCACATCGAGGTAGAAGACCTGAATGATAACGCTCCAGTGTTTAACCCTGACGAGTACACCATGAGCATCAGCAGCCACGCTCAGCCCGGCACAGAAATCCTCAACGTTATTGCTACTGACCGAGATTCTGGCAGGTTTGGACAGGTCACCTATGATGTCCTCCCTGGTGACATGTCCAGTTTGTTCGCACTGGATCAACAAACAGGTAGGCAGGCGTGAGAAAACACAGACTTTTCTGAGTCTTCATTGTTTTGTTTCCAAGAAGAAGAAAGTGGTGTTGCAGTTAGTGAGTAAATAAAAGAGCCAATGCCACACAATTTTAACAGATTAGGAACATATTAAGAACACAGAATAAGAGATGCATGCATTGCTAGCAATTCATAAATCTTTAATGCCTATGTACAATACCGTCAATGATAACTGTCAATGTTCATACTATGGTATACCTTAAAAGCGGTATTTGACATTTTACTAAGCTTAATCCATTTGTTTTACTGATCTATCTGTCCTAACTACGGTGGCCTGGGAGGCAAAACACAACATCACTGAATGCAACACATTAACAAAACTCAAACTGTTTGTGTTGACTGACCGGCGCTGACTTTTTGTTAATGTGTTTTCTAAAATGTTGTTGTGTTTTAAGAAATACCATTGTTTTTGTTTTTTTAAATGTTTTTGTGTTTTGCCCATCTGAGCCACCGTACCTGTGGCACTTCACCAGCCAACAAGCCGTTCATCATCAAATCAAACTCTGCACACTGTATTTACACAACAATAACACAACACTACAGTTTGAGGTGGATAGTAATAATGAAGTGTTTAAACTGTGAATATGACCTCTCAAGCTTCAGTGACTTGTCATGTAGATCCACTCACTGGTCTGTAAGTAAGTTGTGTGACTGGCAGTCGCAGCATTCAGGGATAAACATCTACTTACTTTGTGTAAATCCCCGTGATATGATTGTCAGTGTCACTGCTCAGCAGGGGTGATGCAGGAGGCCCAAAGCTTTAGATCCCCATGTGGCTGTGTGTAAGATAAGATATGCACTCAGCCTCAATGTAGCATTGAATAAAATATCTTAAATAAGGAGAATAAGCCACCATTTTAAACAGGTGTATTTGAGGCACCTGCACACAAACACATTTCTAACTGAACACAGTGTGAGCAGTAGGGCTGATTCTCTGAGACCATAGGGAGAGGATGGAGAGGTGAATTTAGGTGATCAAAATTAGTCACATTCCTGACCCATCTGTCGTCATTCAGTCTGTCTATGAATGCAGTAAACAAAGTGTTGACTCATGTAGATAGGGTTATTACCAATGGGGCATGTTGCAAATCTGACTGTGGACAAAATCTATTTTGTAACATAGCAGCCTTTGTGATTTATTTAAAAAAAAATCAAATCTTGGCACTGTTTTTGCATCTTATCTAGATATTATTTGTTCTCTTTGTGCAGAGCCAGGTTTTTTTTTCTTCATCTAAATTGTATTTTTGTAACACTGTTTTTGTGCTGCCCTCGTGTTCAGGTGTCTTAAAAAGGAAGTTTTAATCATTTTTATTATTGATCTATCTGGTGATTATTTTTTCAATTAACTGATTCAGTCCAACCCACCCCCCTAAAAAATTATTTTACATAGATTTGAAACAAATAAAATAAGAGGAGTCTAAAATTTGGGGGAAAAAATGGGGGTTTTTTTTCTTGAAAAATGATTGACATAATCAGTTAATCAAAAATAATAGCTAATAAATGTTTTTGTCATTCAACTAGTCTTTGCTCTAATTCCAGTGAGACTTTACCTGGTCAAATAAAGTAAAGGGAAGAAGAGAAAAGACAACTTAATTGTTGAAATAAAGCAAAAAATAAATAAATAAATGAACTTTGGATTGACTGTATGACCTGCCTGTTGAAGCTAAATGATTGAAATGTATTTCACTTATTTTGTCCCTGTAGGAATGCTCCTCCTGAGCTCCACTCTGACCCACCTGGGTGCAGCCAGTGTGAAGCTCTCAATAACAGCACAGGATGGGGAGGGTTTGACCTCAGTCAAGCCTGCAGAGGTCACCATCAATGTTTTACAGAGCGCCCAGGCTCCAGCTGTGTTCCAGAGGTCACGCTACACCTTCACAGTGCCTGAGGACGCACCGCCCGGGACTCCTGTGGGGACAGTGGTGGCCACAAACCCAGCAGGTGAGCGCATATCTGGCCACATTATCGTTTTCTGGTCAGAGAGCAGCTGGATGAGAGGTGATAGTTGAGGTTGAGGTTACCACAGATAAATATAGTAGAGTAATCAAATTACTTAGCACATTTTTTTAAATCAGTGTCAAGGTTAAAATCCGTCATCATCTTTAAAATGTGTCATATCAAGTGAAGTATAATGCTGCCATAGAGTCAGCAAGTTAAAGGGATACTTCGCTGATTTTAAACCAGCTGTGTATCAAAACAGTGTGTGTAGTATGTGTAAATGAACTGTGGTAAACTTCCCTCCATCCAGCCAGTGCCTACATACACCTCATCGCCCCCTGGCAAGCTCCATCAGATTACATTATTTACGTCATCCAGCAGAGCTCAGACTACAGACTGTACTTCTGCATTTTCGTATTGCCCGCCACCCATGCTACCACCGCAGACACAAAAAGTGTAAAAGCAGATCAAGAGACAGACCTGCCCCTCTCTTTCGCTCTCTCAAACTTGGACTGAAATCCAAACACTGAATTGTGCCACTGAAAATAAGTGTATCATGCCTGTGTGTTCAGGTTTGATTCAAATTACAGCAATCATGTGCTATGTGGGTTGTAAAGTACCTTCCTTGCATCCAGTGAGCTGTATGTCGCAGCCTCTGCTGCAGCTCCACCTGCTGACTGTGCTGATAGGCAGGCCAGATCAACACTCCAAACTGCAGTAACTAACTTTTTGTTTTTAGACCAGCATAAATCTGTGTCTTTTTCCCAACAACGCAATTTTATAGACTGTCTAGGACATAATTAAATTTTGCACATGCTTAAAAAATAATAGTGCATGAACACTTCCAGTTATAAATGAAGTGCCTCGTGTTACCTGAAACAGAATTACCCCAATCAATTCCACAAAGCAAATCTTTACTCTTAAAAGCAGATCTATAAGGGTGTAAAATCTATTCCATTTGTTGCACATGTCCTCACATGGCATGGTGACCCAGTTGTAATCACTGTCACCTCTCCATGTGTCTGTGTGCGTGGGTTTCTTCTCACAGTCTAAAGAGGTGCAGGTCAGGTGATTAGGAGGCTTTAAAATGTTTGGCTGGAATTGGCTGCCACTAAGCAGGTGTCAAACTTAGTCCATGTGCCCATGTGAAAAAAGATTGTTAACACATTCAGTGCAAATCAAGTTGCATAATTTATACTGATTATAAATGACTAACCCTGACTTTTAATCTACCCAGTTTAGTTTTTTTAACAGTGCACATTGCAGACATGCAGCATTTAAGCAGGCTTTGTCCTGACGGATGATTGTGACAAAGACAATTGAGCGATCATTGTCATTGTTCAAATCTCCTCCCAGACATGAAGAGACAGGCAGTAAAGAGGGTGTTTAATCTTTAATCCTCCTGAGCCACATGTACAGATGACACATGATAAAGGGTCAAAGACAATTGTTCACCATACTGTATCATTATTCTGAGAGGTCAAAGATGGTCCTTCCATTAATATACACCTGGACAGGTGTAGGATTTATTGTCATTATAAATATGTATATTATAATAGTCTTGTTTTGGGAGGCTTTCTGTAGTTGCAGGTAAAAGTGACTTTGACATGTTATAAATACAAACAGGACTCTGAGTAAAGGAGATAGAGCAGCTTGTATCCTGTATCATATATGATCTGCAGTTACATAGACTAAAAGCTCCTCTCTCTCTGGAGAGTTTCCTGACTCCCCAATTTTCCAGGATTATCCCAACATAGTCCACTTGTTACATGTCACTAACCCCACTTAGTCCCTTCAGCAGCTAAACCACTCCACTCCCCTAGACAGTTATTTGAGGTTGTCTAATCACTTAACAGATTAACACTTCAACTTAAAGCAGAAACAACAGAATTGGGCCTGTTTGACAGGGTCGGGCGCCTTTAAGCTCTCTGCCTGTTTCAGCGGTTTGTTAGTTACTGTTGAAGTGCAACAAACACTTGGAGCGGATTAATGAGATCTTCTGAGCTGTACTGTAATTACTTAATGTTGCTTTGTGTGTGTGTGTGTGTGTGTGTGTGTGTGTGTGTGTGTGTGTGTGTGTGTGTGTGTCTTGTACATGCTACATAGTGAGGACCAAAAACTGTACTTTAACAACAAAGTGAGGACATTTTTGGAAAGTGAGGACATTTTGGTCGGTCCTCACTTTTTCATAGGCCTGTTTGAGGGTTAAGACTTGGTTTTAGGGTTCAGATTTGAATTAGGTTTACGTTTATATTTACATTTAGAAATTAGGTTTAGCCACTTGTTAGTGACAGCCTTTTTAAGACTCAGAAAAGCTTCAAAATTGGCTAAAGGGGTATTTACTGACTTATTTTATGTCGTAGAATAAAACATGAAAGTCTCTTAAGCTTGTGTTAACCATAGACCTTATTTCAGGTATCTAACCAAAATCCCATTCAAAAACCCAGTGACTTTGAGACGAGGGAACCAGGGGTGCTAAAATGCTGACTAATTCCTGGTGCACTCTATTATTGCAGCTGGTGTGATCCCATCGCAAGATGGTCTCTAGTTTTATCGTTGTGAGCAATAAAAAACAGCAAATGAAAATTCCACAATGTCTGCGGGTCCTTGAAATGTCTTCAATCTGATTTGATAAATATTAGGCCTTAAAAGTCGTTAAATCATCTTCAGTTTGAATTTGTGAGGTCTTGATTGCCACATTTTATCTTATTTAATTTAATTTGTTGTTTAATTACTTTTTGGCAAAATGTTTCAACCTCTTCTCCATGAAAGTCCAAATTTTTGATGTTACAAAATTTTTAAACCTACAACTGAACCTAATACTTTACACTTTTATAACCAAACTCACATTTATAACTACGTTTCTACATAAAACCTACCTTTGCACAGGACGACATATGCACTACTTACCTTTATACTTAGCAGCAATGCTTGAATATAATGATTTGTCAAAAAAATTAGTCCTAAATTTGGTTAAAAATTTTCTTAAAAAGGTGTTAAAAAGCTTTAAACTTAAGTGTCTGATACCTGTATGAACCCAAAATTCCATTCACCTCCATTGTTTTGGGGAAGAAGTAGAAATATCTCAAAAGTCTGGGCAAATAAAACAAATGCTATCAGCATGGCTTAATAAAGCCTCCTACATTTTGTTTGACTTTGGTTTAGATTTTAAGAGAACCCACCCTTTATTGTGTCGTTGTTCATCTATCAATAAAAACTGTCTCCACAGACTCTCTGGAATCAGTCTCTTACCGAATCTCCTCTGGAGATCCTCAGGGCTTGTTCTCCATTCACCCAAAGTCCGGCCTGATCAGCAACATCAAACCTCTGGACCACGAGTCACAGCCGTACGCCCTGCTGGTTCTTCAGTCCTACATTGACACTTCTCCAGTTTACAGCACCACCCAGGTCAACATCACTATCGCCGACATCAATGACAACTTACCTGTTTTCCCCAGAATCAGCGACACCATCACAGTGTCCCAGAACACACTCCCAGGGACGGTGTTGTTCATTGCTCATGCACACGACTATGACAGTGGAGCCAATGGGAGGGTGCAGTATCACCTGAAAAGTACCATAAATGGTATGTTTGTTATTGACCACAACCTCGGGACTGTTACGTTAAATCAGAGTTTACAGGTGGATCATCAGCAGAGGTACAGCCTGGAAATCGTGGCTAAAGATGAAGGAGACCCTTCCCTTAGCTCCACACTGACCCTCACAGTCAATGTGGACCGCACCGCTGCTGAAGACAGCCTCGCCTTCGAGACGTTAGTCTATCAGGTGGAGATAGGTGAGGGCTACAGGAAAGATTCAAGGGTCATCCAGGTGAGGGCGCACCGGAGCCGGGGAGCTCACATTTCGAACTCAGGCCTCACCTACTCCTTAGAGGCAGAAGCTGGATTTCCTCCTGCTCCGTTTCGGATTCACCCAAAAACGGGATGGTTGTATCTCTCCAACAATCTGGACTATGAGACAGAATCCATGTTTCGTTTCCAAGTGTTGGCCACAGCCAGGGAGGCCTCGCCAGAAAACATGACTGCTACGGCCACAGTGATAGTGCTGGTCCTGGACATCAATGACAACGCTCCAGTGTTCAGCAGCGAGGTCTACTACTTCACTGTGTCAGAGGGGTCGTCGCCTCAAGGCCTGGTGGGAACAGTCCATGCCACGGATAAGGATTCTGGGAAAAACGCCCAGCTGTCCTACATCCTGCTCACAGACGGGAAGTTCTTTCGCATCAACGCTAAAACAGGTAACATGATTTACATTGATAACACAGTTTTGAGGTGATATTTTGCTTTTCTATGTCCACACATCTCTTTCCCTTCTCTGAACCCTTCCAGGTGAAATCATAAACTGGGTGGCGTTGGACCGGGAGCAGCACAGCCAGCACAGTCTGAAGGTGATGGTGACAGACCAGGGCCGCCCTCGTCTCAATGCCACCGCCACTGTTCACATCCTGGTTACTGACATCAATGACAACGCTCCACAGTTTACACACCTGCCTGCCAGCAAGGAGCTTAATGTTCAGGTAAACATGTTGAGAAGTAAATAACGATCAGCAATGTCAAAGGCTTTAGATAAATCATGAAAAATTGCACCAGTGAGTTTGCCGTTTTCAGAAGCAGCAAACACGTCATTTGTGAATTTCATAAGAGCTGTACTTGTTGAGAAATTAGGTCTGAAAATATTTGAGTCTGTCACATAGCTTGATAATTGAAATTTTGGCTACAGAGGTGATGATAGATATTGGGCGATAGTTGTTACCTGGTGGTCACCTCCCTTATGAAGTGGAGTAACCGACAACCTTTCAAATTTTTAAGTGCGAACCCAACCTGAGCCCGACACAGTTTGTCACCTGACATAGTTATTGTTACCATGGTTACAGCTTGCCTGTTTACCGTGATCACGCATGGACAGTGTGTAAATGACCATCAAAAGGCTGCTGTTATGCACAGTCAAACAGCGGAGCCTGTGTTGCGTTCAGGCGTTGTCACGTAAATATACAAATTCCAGCACTTGAATAGGCCATAGCACAACACAGCAGCATGTCGAGTGGGCCAAAGCAGAGCAAAATTTCTGATTTGTTATTCAAACCCGGCCCGACCCGCCACGTTCCACTGGGTCCTGTTAGGTTCGGGTCGGGTATCCACACTCTGGCCCACAATAGACCAGGTGACGGGGTTCAGAGCCAAAATAAGTAAGTCTACGTCTGACAAATGATCAAACTCTCGAAAAATTAAAAATGAAAAATAAACATTTTTTGTTGTCTGAATTTATCTTAACTGAAAAACATTGCTTACTGTGTCAAATATTGCTATTTGATAAAAATGCGATTAATCGCGATTCATTAATTACAAAGCCTTTAATTAAGTAGATTCATTTTTTTAATGCGTCCCACCACTAGAAATGACTGAAACCCTCATTGGCACTGACTTTCATAAAAGCAGGAAAGACATTATATAGATATAGACAGATATACACCTCTGACGTGTGCAGTGTGGCTGATATATTGTTATATCCACTCACAATTCACGTTGTTCGTCTCTTTACTGTAGATATGGGCCGGTCTGTCAGCAGGATCCTTTGTGACAAACATGTTTGCCAAAGATTTAGATGCAGGAGAAAATGGAACCGTCACCTTCTCATTGGTCACAGGTGAGTTACAGACATGACTGTTACGTACTATAACTGTCACAATATTATTGAGGAGTGTCACCATCTCGTGTTTCTCTCAGATGATTTAGAAGATGAGGGGTTCGGACACTTTGAGATTGACAGTGAAAGTGGAGACATCAGAACAACGGAGCTGTTTACCCAACGCGCCGAATCATACTACACTCTGAGGGTAACTGCCAAGGACGGTGGTGCCACACCTCTGGAGGACACCGCAGTTATTCATGTACAGGTACAGTCATTGCCGTTATACTGTAACTGCTGGATATACTCTGTACACACTGACTGTGAGATTCAAAGATGAGTCCTAAATTGTTTCCTAAGTTACTGTAGTCTAGGCTAAGGGCCAACTTTGTAATTCTTCCTGCTGTTATGACATGTTAAAGTTTTGCTGTGACTGTGATATTGTGAAAATAAACCAACAAACAATATTAACGCTGCATGTAATTTACCTGCAGGTTCATGGATTAGAGGCTCTGTACGGCCACTCTGACCACCAGATTGTGAGGCGTTTTACAGTGAAAGAGGACACGGAGCCAGCCACTGTTATCGGCTCTGCCAGCGTTTCATATGAAGGGCGGTTCCACTATTCCATCTCTGAGGGAGACGGCAACATTCACTTCGGCATCGACAGCTCCTCTGGTGACATATATATCAACCAGCCGCTGGACTATGAGTCCGCCATGCAGTACTTCCTCATGGTCCGAGCTGAAGACGCAGGGCACACTCCTGGCGTAAACGTGTCTGTGCTGGTCAATGTGATAGTGGAGGATGTAAACGACCACACACCCTGGTTCCCTGACAAGCTGGTGATGTTTGGCCTGTGGGAGGACGCTGCGGTCGGATCGCTGGCTTTTGCTTTTCATGCCAGGGATGCTGATGGGACCTTTGCTAACAGTGCCCTTCGCTACTCCCTGACCTTTGACCATGACCTCAGCAGGTCTTCATCACGCTTCCCCTTTCAGATCAACCCTCACACAGGGAGCCTGACTATAACAGCACCTTTGGATCGGGAAACCACCCCCAGTTTTGCTTTCACTGTGACAGCCACCGACCAGGCAAAGAGGAAGGCCGAGCGTAAGCAGACGTCAGTGACGGCTCAGGTCTTCCTACTGGATGTGAATGATAACCGGCCGGTGTTTGTATCTGCCGACACAGTCCAGGTGATGGAGGACGCAGAGGTGGGGAGTCTGCTGCATCATTTTGTGGCCATAGATGGAGATCTAGGTGAAAACGGGGTCGTCTCCTACGTCATCATAGCTGGAAACAAGAAAGGATTCTTCACACTGGAGGAGAAGACAGGTGGGAATTAATAATGATTGATAGATAGGTCAGGGCCGATATATCGGCAGATATTAGCTCACTGCTGTTATATCTGTATTGGCTTTATATGTCCGCAGATGAGAGAGAAAAAAATGCAGTTTAGACAATGTTAAAGCAGTGCTTTCATTACATAGTTTGGTCACCAGAGCACAAACAATGTCTAAAACTGTAAACTGTCCTGGTCAGTACATACTGTGGGTGCAGTCCTTATGAATAATATTTATGTGCTTGTGAAACAAATTAATACCAGCTATAAAAATATAGATATATCATCACACTCTAAATGATACACATTGTTACTGGTGTCTTAAATCCAATATTGATCAGGCATTTATTTTTAGTTTAATCATTGTGTTATTATTTGTGACAAAATTAGCAATAATTAAGATTAAAAGTTACTTAAAAAACATCCTGACATACCATCATGATGTTTTGTTTATTGCAAATCATCCCAGAAAGTTTCAAGCCTCTTCTGCCCTTGAGATTAAGAAACCATCATATTCATAGTCCACCTTTTCCATCATCCACAGGTCTTCTGTTTCTCTTGGCCCCTCTGGATTACGAGACACAACGTTTCCACCGTCTGACCATCCGTGCAGTCGATCACGGCATGCCCTCGCTCTCCTCCACCCAGACTCTGACAGTGGAGGTGGGGGACGTGAACGACCAGACGCCTGTCTTCAGTCAGAGCGTCTACAACGCCAGTGTAGCGGAGAACAGAGACCCTGGAGAAGCTGTGATCAGGGTCTCTGCCACTGATAAAGATTCAGGTAATTATAATCAGCATGTTTTTGGTTTAAAGGTACACTGCACAGGAAGGAAGATGGTTACTGATTGTAAACGCAACATTTAGACTTAGTCCCTCCTTCTTCTTCTTTTTTTTTTTTTATATACTCTATTAATCCCACAAGGGGAAATTCAAGGTTTACACTGTTGTCAGATACACACAGGTCCGAATACACACACATGCACAAACGGGACCTATACATGCATTAAATGGAGAGATGTCAGAGTGAGGGGGCTGCTCGTGGACAGGCGCCCCGAGCGGCTGGGGGGGGTTCGGTGCCTTGCTCAAGGGCAACCACAGCAGTGCCCAGGAGGTGAACTGGCACCTCTCCAGCCACCAGTCCACACTCCATATTTTTGGTCCAGACTGGGACATGAACCAGCGACCCTCCAGTTCCCAAGCCAAGTCCCTATGGACTGAGCTACTATCGCCCCAATTATGTTGCTTTGTACGTACACTGCAAGCTACAGTACCACTGTAGGAAAGTTACATTTGTTGTAATGGAAAAGCTGATACTTTAGCAAGCTAACTAAGCTAATCACCAGCACCTACCTGCCCAACAGAAAATAGGCTAAGTATGGATCACTCTTCCTCTCCACCTTCTCCTTCTATGCTCACCAGTTAAAGTAAAGTTTGCATTTTTTGGTGCTCTGAATCGTGACTTTCATAGCTTCCTCCTGGATGCATGCTGCTACTACCTGGGTGTGTCTATTTATAAAGTTGCAACCTCACTTACACCCCATTACTGGCAGGGGCTATACACTCAGAAGTGTCCAGACCACAGCAAAATAAGACGACAATAAGAAAACACAAACAGAGGGCAGAGTCTCTGTGGATAAATACACACCTAACACTCCTAGTCGATCATAAGTGATGGTTGATAGGGACTATTTCTTGTTGAGTTCATACATTGTTTTCAAGGAAAATCCAGGATTCCAGGTTTGGGTCTGATATGTTTTAATAACACCAGGCAAGTACAGCAATAAAAACAATTTTGTGACAGTCATGAATCCCAAGTTTCAATAGCTATGCCCTACTTATACTTTTAAATTGTACCACATTTTTAAGATAGAACAACTGACATAGGTAGCCTAGGGTGTTCAGTTGTCGCTTGGAGCACTGATGCACATTTTGGTTTAGATTTTACCGCTCTGAAAGTAGACTGTGGTTCAAACGTACAAAGCATCATTGTTTTCAAACAAATTAATCACACTGTCGACTGTCACTCCCCGACTCTGGGAGCTCTACTGGTCCGTGTCTGGGGTTAGTTCTCAAAACTCAAGCAACAGATTGTTCTCTCCTTGTGCTTTTCTGGATTGCTGTGTTAGCAGTCTAAGAAAAGTAAGGGTTTTTATTTGCTTAAAAATGGGAACCAACTCCTATATTTTTTTCTAAAAGAGTGATTTTACAAATATACATACTATATATATTTCGCAAGACCCTTGGGTTTTTCCCTTTTTGTGTTTTTCCTTATTTTCACTTTTGGAACAGGTCTGAGCGTACAGGACATTGCATGTTGTACAGGTTGTGAAAAATGTGTGATTTTAGGCTATATTGACTGGGAAATGATGAGAAAATAAAGACAAGATAAGGTTGAACTTCATGTTCCCCAAAAGAAACGCAGAGTGCAGATACAAAAAGATAACAATAAGGTGCAAATAAGGTGAAGTCCAATGAATAAAATATATAAAATGACAAAAACCAAGTTATCAGTATGGATGTTATCAATATGCATGTCCAATGTAAGATCTGAGACAGGAAGTGTAAACATTCAAGAGTGCATGGTTAATACATATATTCATGATTATGTCCATAACATTTCCTCTAATGTCACAGGATTGCACATTATGTCCTGAGGGTCAGTTGTGATAAGTTAAGAAGTAATGACAAGACTCCGGTGTCGTCTGAAATAACCTGAGGAGTCTGTTCTTCTCTTAATCCTCATTATGTTCAATTTGGAAACACTTTAATCGAGTAGCATTCACGTTTAGCCTGAAAGAGTCATTCTGGTGGAGGTGGAGATGGTAGTATGCCTTCAAAGTGCCTAGATGGCAGCACTCGCATGTGTCCTTGAAGCCTCACAGCCTCAAACCACAGACTTAGTACACATAAAACCAAACAGTGACACATAGAAATAACATTGAACTAAGAAACAAAGTGTCTGAGCTACAGGTACTACTACGAAGATATAAGTTTATATGTTTCTGTGGTATTTAAACTTGCTGTAATAAGGGAGAGTTACCCCACAACATTTCTCTGTTTCAGCAGCAGTAGAGCGGCTCCTTCTTATTATCTTAAAAACATCATACCACATGAAAAAATACAGCTGAGCAGCGGCTCACTCTGCCATGTTTAGGTTAAACTTAAGCGCTGCAGTGAATCAAGGTTATCGTCTGTTTTGTTTCACTCCATTAGCAGTTTAATTGAAACCAACCCCTGAACCTTTTTCCTTGTGTGCTGTTCCATTTGTGTCTTTTCCACGTGCTGCGTTCACTGTACATCCCAGCAAATCTCATTCATCTAACCCCTAATCATATTCACAAATCTACACGTCAGTCCTGTTTATTTTAACACGTTGTGCATGGGGCCTCCTAAATCCCATTTCATCTGGTCATGTTGACAGTACTTTAAAATGCTGGAGGTGGAGGGTATGTAGCAGGAGGATCTGTTCAGGACGGGTTTCAATGTGAACTAACATTATTGGGGGTGAGAATTGTCCAAGAACAGCAAGCACACAGCTCCTCTGGGAGATCTGAAAGGTCCTCTCTCATGACGATTTCCATAATCTAAGCCATCTGTGCCAATAGGCGCCGTGTTTTCATCTGTCTCCTTAAATCGCCTCGTCTGGCAGCTCAGCCCGCTCTCCCACCAGTCTTATTTGATTATCATTTGTGCTGCTTTCCCCCCTCAGTGCTCCCCAAAGATGACCATTGTTTTGTGCCTGTGTTGGTCTCTGTATCCAGTTTCCATATGTTGAAGTCAGTCAGATGAGATGTGCAATATCAATGAGTGTGACAGCTAACCTTTGCGTAAATCTGCGTGTCCTGGATTTCACTTTGTTGAGCAAAACGTTCAGATGGTCGCAGAGCTTTTTTTGCTGTGACCTGCAGCTCTATAGGTTGCTCTGTAAAAATTTCCCAGCCCTCTGGCAGATACAGTTTTTGCTTTAGGTGGCTAAAATTTGGCGTGGAGGTCAAGTGTGTGTGTTACGGTGTGTGTTTGTGTTCATGCCAGTAATGCGACGGGGCAATGGGAGTGGCCTTTGACACAGAGGCGCAAATGGTATCACAGACTCGCCCAAGATTTTGTGGAAAGATTGATCATGAGCCAGAGGACAACTGATTAATTGCAAATCTGTGCTTGTTTAAAGCTGTGGTTTCCAACTGGTCCAGTCATGGGGTCCAAATTTGTCCTTAGCTGTAAGTTCAAGGTCCACAAGATTTAATATATTCAATGTTAAACTTGCTGGCCTATTTGCTTGGCCATGTTGTCGAGCCACTTTGCTGTCTCTGTTAAATAGCTGTTTGTATTCACTCACTCTACAGCATGAAACAGCACTTCACTTTTTTTACAAACTTGACACATTCACAAGTCATTTGTGGTCCATTCAGAATGGACCCGCGACCCGCTTTTAGACCCCGACCCACCAGTTGGCAACCACTGGTTTAAAGGAACAACTGTGCTGTCCTTTAGGTCAGTGGTCCAAACCCTCAAAATTGATACGCATTATGTCACGGACTCCCATCTGATAAGATTTAGAACTTTCATTTGAAATGGTTTTTAGTTGTCAGATATGATTAACACCAGAATTCCACAGTTGTCAACTACAGTTGAGGAGATAACTGTGGAGGAAGTGAAATCTTTGATCAGAATAGTCCCTCTTATGACTCTTAATCTGCTTTCACATCGCAACCCAGTAACCACCCTGACAACAGCCAACCTGCAAGGGAGTTTCCCCAAAAAGCAAAGCATTTTTAGAGCGACTGATGCGGCAGATGTAATAAAACCTTTAAAAAATGTAAAAAAAAAAATATAAATAAAAAATACAACCCATATATTAGGAAAAGGGCAAATTTTAAATATCATTTGAAGTTTCACAGTTATGTGCACAAAAGACCTTTTAAATTGTTCTGTGGAGTTTCTTGGCATTCATCACTGGTCAGTCAACACACTGTTCAGAAAGCTAAAAACACTGTTTCTAATGAAATGGGAGTCAATCCAGCTGGAACCATTGGCAGTGATGCTATTACAGTATGTCGACATAGAGAACGAGCTGTCAACAGTTTTAATAGAGCATTCTTTTGTTGGGAGGAAGTGGTTCCACCTAAAACTGATCACAGTGAGGAGAGTAAGCCTCAATGACTGTATGATGCAAATATTTGTTGCTTTATTTTCAGCATCACCTGCTGTACTGTTTTTCCTCTCTGAACACTGCATGCGTTTATTGTTAAGAGGACAGCTGTACAACAGTACAGCTCCTGTGACACTGAGATGATGTAAAACACATATTGTTGTGTAGCAGCTGCCAGACAAAGGTAAGCTTCACTACAGTCTGTGTGTAACCTCAAGGCTAACTTTTCTTCTGTTGGATAATGTGTGGCAGCCAACAGAAGAACCATGTGAGCAGTGAGAGGAGGTCAGATTAAGCTCTTGCTCCCCTGTCCGTTTCTTTAAAGGTGACACATGACATAGTGTGATTTACTATACCCCATGGTTCTGTTTTCAATTTGACACCAGATAACACCCGTCTGAAATGGAGGCAGCCACAAACATGAGCTCACCTGATGAGGTGCTAAACTCAGCCTCAGGATTGATGTTGAAAGATTAGAGAAAAAAAGACTGAAAGAAATACATGTCAGATTTGATTAAAAGCACAAACATTATAGAAAGTATTATCTTGTTATAGACAGGAAAAAGCTAATGGATGAAAATGTGACTATTGCCTGCTTTTCATATCTTATTCATTACAAAGGATACATGAAATTTCTAATTTATAATCACCTATGAAGAAGGACACCTGTAATAAGCAAAAGCTGAGACTTTACATTCAAATTAATGACTGTTTCTACACAGAAATTCTTATTAAAACTACAGCAATTTATATATATATTTATATATAAGACATTTCAGGCTGTTCATCATCTGTTTTGTAAATGGATGACTGTTTTCAGAGTACTTGTACTTCGTTACCCTAAAATAAAGGGAGAAATAAGGAGATGTTGTGATTTATAGGTTATTATGCAATGGTTTTACTGGTCTAGCCCAACTGAGGTTAAAACTGGCTGTGTGTGGCCCATGAGCTTAATTAGTTTTATACCCTGGTATAGAGGGTTTCAAGAGATTTATTAACTTGGCAGCTAAAATAGAGCGCCTGGTTTCAGTCATAACAGGACATTTCTCTCTAAATGTTTTCTCTTTGGTTTTGTGGATCCATGGGCCGTCTGATCAACTTTGTTGCACGCACTGGGTACCATGTGGTACAGAGATACAGCTGGGTATTGGTACTCAGTATCTTTAAAGGAATCAACTGAAATAATCCAGTACGAGGTAGTACCAAAACTTCTCCAGTCAAACAATACTTAGATTTGATCCTTTTTGTGCTGGGGGTTTGATCCCAGACCATCCCGACTACCTGCCAGATCAGTAATCTTTTTGTTGCCCTCTCTGGAGCAGCTCTCCCTTGGGTTAGTTCAATGTCTACCCCTCTAGCATGAGCTAACACAGCAGCAGTAGCTAACATCCAACACAAGTTGTTAAAGGTCCGGACAAGCTCTTGCCCACACAGAAACAGCTTGACTCTGTCATTAACCTCATTCATAACCCTTAGGTAATATTAGCCATGTCATGCTAACAGTTAGCCCTGTTAGTGTCGGTGAGCAGTTGGACTCGAACCAACTGTCCCCAGTGCAGAACTCGCATTCCTGCAGCAGCATCAGCTACAACCCATACAGTTTGTGGCGTGGTGAAGTCGAGCATGGTATATTTGACAGAGTTGGCAGTTCAGCGTGCCAAAATGCCACCAAAACATTCGAGAGTATGGCTTTACTCCATTCATATTATGGGTATCAAATAAAGCACTCCATTGGTAACAGTATCACTTTAAGGGTACTGGTATTGTAATTTTTTAAACGATACCCAGCCCTATGCATGTTCCTTAAATAAATCAATCAGTTACCATAATAATAATATTGGCGCCTTAATTCTTCTTTTTCTCTGCTTATTTTAGTAGTTGTTTTTAGATTCTTTGAAATGAGGATTTGTTTTGGTGTCTGTAGCATTGTTCATAAAAATTGTTCTGCACAGTGTGTACAGTACGTTAACCTTCTGTGTTCCTCCTCCAGAGGAGAATGCCGTGGTGTGGTACAGTCTATTGCCCGGCCCTGGCTATGAGCTCTTCAGCATCAACCCTTACACTGGTCTGATCACCACCACCTCATACCTGGACAGAGAGCAGCAGCATCACTTCACTCTCAGAGGTAAAACACAAGCACATAAACACAGTTAAAACCTGTTACACCTGAGAGACACGGAAGTACGGATTGTAATAGTGCTCTGAAACACACTCCTGGTATTGACAGTTCAGGTAATCAGGTTTGTCTCCTCACTTAAACTTGTGTTACTAAGTGTCTTAGGGGCTTAATCTTGCATTCTTTCTAATGGCCAGCAGGGGGCGACTCCACTGGCTGCAAAAAGAAGTCCAGTTGTAAAGAAGTCTATAAGGAAATGACCTTTCTTCTCACTTGATTTATTAACTCACCAAACATTTTCCTAATGTGTTTATGGTCTCAATCACTAGTTTCAAATCCTCTTCAATACAGCATGATGTTTGTTTTGTAAACTGTGGTCCATTTCAGAGTAAAATAGACAATACAGCAGGGTATGCCTCAGGGCGAGGCGACCTTGCCATTAACAAGTAGCTACTAAGGCGACCTGTCAGTCAAGATAAAGGCATAGCAATGCATGTCTTCTCCAAGCTCTCATCTGAATATGGTCACTTGTAGCTCCAAAAAACCAAGATGGCGACTGCCAAAATGCCAGACTCAAGGCTTTTAAACAGTAGTCCACAAACCAAGGGGTGATTTCACAGTAGTTATGTCCACTTCTTTTATACAGTCTACATGTGTTACTTGTAATTTAAGAAAATCCTAGTATTTTAAAAATGCTGTTAAAGATAAAGTCAAAAACACATGGACGTGGGAGATAATGTTTCCCACAGCGTTCTTTAGTGGAAGCTCCTCACCTCTCCTAAAACAAACCGTGCCTCTGCTAACATCAGAGGATATTATTGACCTTAATGAATCTGATTTTAGGTTTATTAAGCATAATGGAGAGAGAGCAGTGGTGCCACATCACACAGCAAAGGCCACCCGTTTAATGGGTAAGATGCTTGTTGAAAGCACCATTTTGGGGCTACATGGATGATGATACAAGCGGCATGTTTCAATGTCAGCAGGGGAAAAAGAAAGCCTGAGTGTTTACAAGTTGGGGAAAAGTGGTGACAGTCACTCACAATCAGGTGCTGATGGGTAAGAAAAAAACTGACTGCTGCATTGCAGGTCAGACACCAGGCTGAATTTAGTTTCATAATCACCAGATGGACACTTTTAAGAGTCTGCACTGAGTTGATGTAAGTTTAAAGTTCCTGTTGATCAGCTAGAACTGTATCATCAATCATTGGGATCAAGATTTCCTGAATAACATATGTATTTTAATGAAATAGCCTACAATGAAAAACTGAGGATATAAGCACAACACACGCCTGTGATTCTGTTCTTGGCTACACATTTAAGTCCATACTTGGCTCAGATCTTCCTACTAAAGGGTTATAAAAATATCTAAAGCCTAAAGCTGCTAAAACAAAACGTATAAAGTCTCTATCAAACACAGATATTTCTCTCGTTCTGTTTCTCATTCTCTACCTTCTCTCCTGCCATGCTTCACAGCCAAAGTCATAAAGAATTCTTTTGTAGGAACGCAGCATAATCCAGCAGATTGATTTATGTTGAGGAAACAGTAGACTTTTAAAGGGCTGAGGTACAGTATATCTAACCCCTACTGACTGCACCCTCTGCCTTTTGAAGTGTTTGCTTTCACTCTCTCGTGGGCATGCATGGCAATTACATTTAAGCTATTCAGCAGTGTTTAGTGATAAACTGCTTTCAGATGTTTTATCATAATATTTGTACAGTCAGCAGTATGATGAACAATTAAATATAATAACAAAATATAATAACAGGAAAGCCTGAATGTCTTGAAGTTGTGCCAGAATCACGCAGGGCTTATTGGGAAATACCGAAAGATGTGGGGACAATTTTCTGTGGCTGTATATGAATCTGGAAAGAAATAAAGTAAGTTATTTTCAGCATGTATTAAAAGCTGTTTCACTGTGTGTTCTGGTGACAGGATTTTCTTTATTCTTAGGGTCTGTGCTGCTGTTAAAAATCTAATCTGAGTCCAGTCTTTGATCAGCAGAGATGGAGACTTAGAAAACTGTATGTTTCTGTACACCATTAAATGTAATATTTATGTTTATAATATATACCATAAATTACTGTCGAAGGAGCTGTTATTGTAACAGTCTGTGGCCTCTTTTAGCTGGTTACCAAGTTCTATTACACAGTTGTATGGCTTTGTGTTGTGTTTGTTGGCCTGTCAGTCGGTCCACCACTTTAGTACAGACCTAAATATCTCAACAACTTTTGGATGATTTTCCATTAAACTTTGTACCATATCTGATCCCCAGAGGATGAACCCCACAGACTTTGTTGAACCCCTGACTTTTTCATATGCGCCATTATCATAGCTTTTCCGTGCCAGACTGGTGAAGCCATTTTAGCAGCGCACCAAGAAATTGTCTGACATGTTATAGAGACCGGCCATCAAACTATTTAAAACAAATACCAGCTGATAACGATTGTTGGCATATCGGTCAGAGCAACCTTAACCTCAAAGCGTCACTGTGCCTATAGTGCCTCAGAGAGACACCAGCATGGCTGTAAAGTCTCAGTCTTGTTTCTTTGCTACTTTTTATCTAATGTAAATAAGAACCACAGATAAGGGACGTTATGGTGGTCAAGATGCATGTAAACTCTGATTGCAATGTCTCTGGTTCAATTACTGATTTTTCATCAAAATAAAATACAATACTAAAAAGATTTCTTCAGCGAGTGTAAGGTGTTCCCTTCAATTCCTGTCTGCAGTCCAGGCTCGTGACAGCGGCACACGACCTCTGTCGGGCACAGCCACAGTGCTGTGCTCTGTGCTCGATGACAATGACAACCCTCCGGAGTTCATGCAGTCATCCTTCCAGATCAGCCTGCCAGAAAACCTGCCTCCTGGGGTGGTCCACACTGCTCAGGCCTCTGATCCAGACCACGGAGAAAATGGAACCATACACTACTCCATTTTAGGTGAGGAACTCGGATAGTGCTCTCTATATCGAGCTATTTGGATCATGATTTTATAGTTTTGGATATCATTTATTTTGGTTATAACATTAGACTCACCAAGTTTACAACTTGGATCTCATCGACTTTGTGAAAAAGAAGTCTAAAGATGGAGGAAACTAAGTGATCATACAGGTTTTAAACAAACTTTTAGGTAAACCAGACTAATTTGGAAAAGAAAATGGAGACAAATTATAATACTGCTACCCAAGCTGTCCGTTGTAAACATCCCTCCCAGAACAGACAAGCTTATTGGTTCAGCTTTGAGCTAGTATACTTCTCATGGTTGTCACGCACAGTTCTCCCGTGTAGAAGCAACATTTCAGGTTTCACCTACAAATAAAGTAGTTTAGATAATCTGGCTTAACTGTCATCTGGTTTACATCCTGTGTGAATGTCTAACTGCTCCTGTCATACGTAGTCATAACAATGTCAAGATTTCAGCAGTAATTTTGGTGAGCACAGTGTTACCACGATGGATTGAAATGATAAACTGGAATAAACCTGCAATTTCTATCTATCCAACCTAATCTGTCTTTAGGCGAGGACTACAGAGGTCGCTTCACCATCAACAGCCACACAGGTGCTGTCAGCACCACACAGGTCCTTGACCGTGAGGACAAGCAAAATTACACACTCACCATACAGGCCCGTGACTATGGCCCCACCCCGCTCAGCTCCTCCACCCAGCTCCAGCTGGTGCTGCTGGACCAGAACGATAACATCCCCTCCTTCACCCGTAAGAGCTACCATGCCTCCATTAGCGAGGGCCTACCTGCAGGAGCAGAGGTCCTGCATGTTAGCGCCTTTGATCCAGACGAGGGGTCCAACGGAGAGGTGACCTACTCTCTGACAGAGGACAGTAGCCAGGGGGCCTTCTCTGTGGACGCTTTCACGGGTCTGATCCGTACTACAAGGTCTCTGGATAGAGAGAGCAGGGCCCAATACACCCTCAGAGCTGTGGCTACTGACGGCTGCACTCAAGGACCACTGAGCTCTGTGGCGTCAGTGACCATCCAGGTGGAGGATGTGAATGACAACGTGCCAGTCTGTGAGCAGAATCCCATGAACGCATGGGTTTCTATGAGGACTCTACCAAACCAGATAGTTACCACGGTGATGGCAACAGATGGTGACCAGGGTGACAATGGGACGATACATTTTATGTTGTCTGATGAGGAAAACCTGTTTGACATCAACAGTGTGTCAGGGGAGATTTCACTGAGAAGACGAGTGAGAGCAGGTTTTTCCGGGAGGAAGCTGCAGGTTGTGGTTTCAGACCGAGGACGACCTGCTTTAACCTCCACCTGCCTGGTCTTCATCCATCTGAAGGGAGAACATGAAGGACTACAGTTCGCAAACAAAGTGTACAACGCCACTGTCAAGGAGAACAGTAGAGCTGGTATGTTTTACCACCTCTACTCCTTCTGTTTTCACTGATACACTCTTAGAAATAAAGATGCTGACTAGAACTATATAGGGTCCTTCAGCTTGTTCCCATAGGAGAACTCTTTTTGGTCCCTGGTAGAGCCCTCAGAGGGTTCAACCTAGAACCCAACACAAAAGGGTTGTAGACCAAAATACAATATTTATTTATGATCATTTGCAGGTAGAAAATCCTCACGTAATGTAGATTAAAATCAAACAGCACTGAGCAGAAGCTGTCTCAATAAATTAGTTTTTAGCCACCTAAAAAAATGCCCACCAAAAAAATCAATATCAGTTTAAGTGTACGCTACATTCAGAATATTTTCATTGTTTTACCTTGCTGTCAGACAGTCTTTTCCTACGAGTGCCTTAAGCTATGTCAAAGCTGCTTTCACCTAGAACCCACCCTCAGGG
Source organism: Cephalopholis sonnerati (assembly GCA_019142605.1). Classification (NCBI taxonomy): domain Eukaryota; kingdom Metazoa; phylum Chordata; class Actinopteri; order Perciformes; family Serranidae; genus Cephalopholis; species Cephalopholis sonnerati. The sequence continues at coordinate 24,031,223 of JAGQAX010000003.1, read as the reverse complement.
GCACTAACAATAACAATAAAATAATTGACATGATGGAACCCAAACTCTTCAGAGGCAAATGCTTTTGGGTAGAACCTCAGCCCTTCAGGAAGAACCCTTTTAGAGCCCATATTTCTAAGAGTGTACCATTAAAAACTTCATCATCACCTCCACTTTCTCTTTGTCAAGGTACCTGGATAGCAAAAGTGGAGGCCAGTGACCAAAGCAACAGCAGACAAAGAATCACATACACCATATTTAGTGGCAACGAGAATCATATTTTCTCCATCAACCGTCACACGGGTAAGACACAAATTTAAAACAATGCTTTTGTTCATTTTTCTTGCCGTCCATCCAAAGTTGTTGCAGGAGTTCACTGGTTGTGATTAGCTGAATGCATTCTTATGTATTTACAGGACCAAATTATGCATGCTTTCATCATTCAAGTTATGCTAATAGCACAAATTCTCATTCAGTCATCCATTTTATTTTCCACCAAAGTATCCAGAAAATATCTTTTGATTTTAAGTCCTCACGATTGTTTATGTTTAACAAATTAGAGATTTTGATTCAACTATTTTTGGCTGGTTATTTTCTGTGTCTCTTTCAGCTTATCTGGTTCATCTGTTTGTTTATATGAAAGTATTTCCTGAAGAGTTTTGATTGTTGCCTTCCTGATTTGATCATATTCCACCCCAAACTCTTTTTTGGATTCATGTCTACATGAAAGTAATGAAGTCGACATAGTTACAGTTAAATACACAACATTATACTGACATAGAACTGAATACTTTTTCGGGTTACCACAAAAACTTGAACCTAGAAGTGCTTCTGTCAACACCTTCTTTAATAGATGAAAAGTTATGTTTTTCTTTCCATTACTTTGCCTTCATTTCTCCCTGATCTGATTTAAACAAACAACCTTGAAATGCAACAGGCTGTACTAGTCTCTGATGCACAATCTTGTGGTGTACAGTATCTTATCTTTTTCTCTCTTCTAGGTGAGATCCGTGTGCAGAAAGATAACTCTCTGGACTTTGAGATGAGCCCTCACATCCAACTGGTGGTACTGGCTGACAGTGGGCTGCAGACAGCTCACTGCAGGGTCTCCATCAGCCTGCTGGATATAAATGACAACGCACCAGTGTTTGAGCACAGCAACTACAGGACGGCTGTCTGGGAGGGGCAAGTGCACAACACATACATCATGCAGGTAGCTACTATGAATATTAAACCTTCTTTGATGTTAGAAATACAGAGCAGATATATCATATATTCTGTTGTAATATTAGTGATAAGATCTGATTCATCAGTGGCCATATTTTCTGCAGGTGTTTGCGTCTGATGCTGACAGCGGGATGAACGGACAGATCGAGTACTCCATCGTGTCCGGTAACTCTAACGAAGCATTCGTGTTGGACTCTGTTCGTGGGATTCTTGCTACAAATGTCTTACTGGACCGTGAGATCACCCCCTCATACAAGTATGCCCACCTCACATATTAAAAAGTAAACTATGTAACCATTTCCAGAATGTGTAATAGTCAAGACAAAACTTCTACTTTTTAAATAGATAGTTCCACTCCCTTTCATAGCTATCCTCTGTATCACCAGCCTCTTTGAGTTTTCTAATAAGGTCCTTATTCAAAGTTAAAAGTTATCTTTACTGGATATTGAACATTTAAGCATAAAACCATTTATCAAAAATTGTTATGTTTGTGTTCAACAAAAACACATCTCACGGGTCTTTGCCATTAGCACACCATCAGATCCATCAGAGCAAAGAAACTCGGGGATGGGGACCTTCATAGTAAACATACCTAAAATGTCAGCCCAGTTCTGTTATTGAGAGTACTATCTTTAGAAAACTTCCAAACTAGTACAATGCGTCAACACACTATCTATAAAATGCAAAGTGGCATCATATGTTTACTGTCTTTATATTACAGGCTGGTTCTGCAGGCAGCAGACAGGGGGAACCCTTCGCTCAGCACCACCGCCACCATCAGGGTCCAAGTGGTGGACGTCAATGACAACAGCCCTACCATCCCCCCCATGGAGCCTGTAGTTATAGCAGAGAGTAAGACCAACCCCCACTGCTCTCAATGAACACTGTCTATGTTCTTTGTCTGTTTGTGAACTTACTGTGATGTCTGCTGTTCTACTGTAGATCTGCCGGCAGGTTATATGGTCACCCAGGTAACTGCAAATGACGTGGACCTGAGTTCAACCATCACCTACAGCTTTTCAGACAACAGCAGCACCAATGTTCCCTTTGCTATTGACCGATATACTGGTGTGATCACCCTGACTCGAGCCCTGGACTATGAGGAGGAGACAGAGTACACGCTGACAGTCTGGGCATCTGATTCCCTCCACCAGACCACAGGAGAGGTCAAAGTTCAAGTGCTTGACGTCAATGACAACGCTCCAGTCTTCACCAAGGTCTCCTACCAGGTACAGATGATATATTTATCGATAAAAAGGCAGAGGGCCAACTGGTTAGTGTCGCCAAGTCATGAACAGTTAATGCATGTTGCTACATTAAAATGACAAAAGAACAGCCTTAACAAGGCATTCCTTAGTCAGGATTTATAAGTCGTAATTAATGTTGAATAAAGTGTTTATTAATGTATTATTAAAGATGTTAAGATGGGCAATTTTGGGGTAGCCAGCTCATAGAAATCCATGTGCCTGACGGACATCATCATCATCAAGGGTCACAAGATTCTCACTTTATAAAGAGCCATCAGGTGTGTAGTTACAATATTGGTAAATCACTGAAAATTAGTTTTTCAACTATCCAGCAGGTCAGGTTGCAAAATTGTTTTAATTGTTAATTTTCATCTAGATGCTCTGCAGCTTTTTTCACAGTTTGACGCCATGTTCACGCGCAGCTGCCTGTCAGCAGTTACTGGCCTGTTCATACCAGAAGCACATTTCTCTGTGCTGGTCAGCGAGATTCTGCTCCTCTGCCCTGTTGTAATCACATGAAGAGCTTTGTCTCTGCTTATGTGTGTGTGTGTATACACTTCTACATGCTACACAGTGAGGACCAAAAAACATATTTTAGCAACAGAGTGAGGACACTAATGCAAAGTGAGGACATTTTGGCCAGTCCTTACTTTTTCAAAGGCCTGTATGAAGGTTAAGACTTGGTTTTAAGGGTCAGGTTAGAATGAGATTTAGGTTAGGGTTAGGTTAGGCATTTACCTGTGATGGTTAAGGTAAGGGTAAGGGGATAGGGAATTTATTATGTCAGTGAGTGTGTGTGCTCATCTCTCTCGCTCTCTGTTAATACACAACTGACAAATATGTGGAGTAAATAAACATATTTCATAATCTTTAATTTATCAGAATCAGATCATTTATACTACATCTGATGTATCCTTAATATCATTCTTGATAGATTATCAGTGTGTTTTCTTGCCAAATTCACTCACAGCTTGTGGAAAAAATAGACCAGATACTAAAAGTATCACTGCAGATCCCAAGCCTGCCACAGAGCTTTGGGCCATGATGCATCCTGTGTGAACAGCCCAGTTGCTTAACATGGGTGCCAAAAGGAAGCGGGAAGCACTCTATGGTCTCATCTGAACCCAGCGTAAGAGAGGGACTGTCCATTTGCGGGGACATGAAATAAAGAGTTTACTATAAAGACAAATTCTAGTGAAGAAGTTTATATAACAGTCGAGGAGATTTTCCAGACCTGGAAACTGAAAAGTTGTTCTTACAAATGCTGAGGTGAAAAGCATTAATAAATGTTTATTAACCCTAGAAGGTGCTGCTGGGCTGGATACAGAGTATACATTATGATCTTGCTGCAGATGTGACTCATCATTCGTTCTGTCTTCAAGGTGGAGTTGTCAGAGTTGGTTTCAGCAGACACGTTAGTTTTGTCCGTGTCCACTACCGACAGAGACTCTGGACTCAATGGAAAGATCACCTACAGACTGCTTTCATCTCCTTTACAAGGCTTTTACATGGAGCCAGAGAACGGTAAGAACAGCTTAACTGATGGAAAAGACATGCTGCAATAGCTCTGACATAAATCTCTCATTGACAGTAAACCCTCGCTGTATGTATAGGTACTGTATATATAGAAAATATTGAAAAGAGAAAGGTTAAGAGGTCACCAGAAGGATAAAACAATGATCTAAAATGTATTACAGTTCTTCTGTAAAAGACATTACCTCAGGCTTTACAAGTTTTATGACTTCTGACTGTCTGGTGGTCTGATTTTCATATTCATCCCTCTTATTCCCTCCATTAAAATCAGATTTTCTGGCAAAGTCAAAGCGGGGTGCGCCAAAGAAAAGGGCACAGAGAACGTCTTTGCCTGGTTATGAGCAGCATACAATATCAGAAGTTACTGAGAGTTGTCATTCTGCCAGGAGCAGTATATTCTCCAGTGTTTATATTTTTGTAGTCTTGGATGTGCAAGTGAGTTCCTTGGACAGGGGGAAAGAGAGGCAGCAGAGAAGTCAATTAGGAGCCATTGAGATAAAGTGCTTCAGAGGAGCCATGCCTATCCTATTATCTTCGTTTTCAAAATTTCTAAACCCAAGAAAGAAGATAAATCCTACAGGGCTGAAAGGGAACCCCCACTCCCCAGTTCTGGCCAGTCTTTTCCACTCAAGTATGATTTATGAGCTTCTGTCATGTCTGAACTCCAAAGTTTAATATCAAAGACTTGTATTTGCCCATGTTTTGCGGTGAGGAGAACCAACGGAAAGTGAAAATTGCATCAATGTTGACTAAAGCTCTCTAAATCCAAAAATTTAATATGGTGCTTTTTGTGGTGCGGTGCCTCTCAGTTTTTCCATGCCTATTTGTTTCACAAACAATGAGTGGTGCTGCTTCATAGTACAGCTCAGAATATATAAAGTCGTCATGCAGAAAGGTTTAAGTGGTAGTGAAGTGGAACAATAAATTGAATGGACAAAAGCTTTGTTGTCATCCAAGAAGAACATTTGCTCTCCTGGTCTGCGTCTGGAATTCATTAAAAAATAGTCACACAGGAAATGATGTTGCATTGCCGTGTCTAATGACAAGGACAATTTTGATTTAACTCTCAGTAAATTATCATCCAAACAGACATGTTTTATAGTCTTTAATTTGAAGAGAAACTAATCCAGGAACAATCCGTGTATTTGCTGAACCATCTGGTAAATCATTTGAGAAGAGTTTTTATAGTTTAACATTGGCGATACCAAATGTCAGGCTTTTACATAAGAAGTATGTCACCTCTGGAAATATGATATTTATATAAAACTGGACTGCAGTAGAATGACACATATACTTTTGAAATTGATGCTATATGACCAGAGAAAACAGAGAAAAAGGACTGTGGCATTTTCTTTTGCTCAAGAGGCAAAAAACCTACAAGTACCAGAATGCACTGCACCGTACCAGACCAATAAACGCTCTCGCTGGTTGGTGACGTAATACGAGCTTGTCCATTTTGAGCAGGGAAACAATATGGCTGCCCGCTGGTAACAAATAATCTTGAATTACAGTTAAACAGTAAGATAAAAATGCTTCTGATAATATAACTGATATCTGGTGAGAAATAGGCAACACAGTAACGGCATCGTGGTTCCTATTTGATCAACACTGCATAGGTTTACCGTTTGATTTTAGCCTCTAATTTTACGATACAGGAAACAATATAGCTCCCACTTCCTGTTCACAAATTCTGGTATACAGCTAAACAGCACTTATTGCCCTAGAAATAACCCAATCGTGTTTCAAAACCAAATGTCACTTATCAATATTTAGAGAAACACTTAAGATTTAATGAAAAAGTCAGATCCCTTCGAGTCATCTGTTTCAAGTCTAAGGGGGCGTACACATGCTGCGTCTTTAACCACTTGGAAAATGCAAGGTCAGGCACTGAGTGCTACTTTTGTGCCTTTTTTGAGCCAGCTTTCAAGAGCACAGCAGCAGCTTGCATCTGAGGTTGCTAAGCAACCTTAACAAGCATCGTATCATAGCCTATTTATCTGAAATCCTGAGTGCAGAGCTGCTCTTCTTCCAGGTGCTGTTTATAAGTGTGCATATTGTCCATGGGACAGATGAAAAGCTCTGGCAGTTCTGCACCAAAATGATCAATTTTCCCTTTACCACAGACTGACATGCAAAGAGAAAGGGCAAGATATCTGCCAGTGATTGGTTGTTCTTCATTGCATGACATGTGGTGTGCGCTGCAGCATTCCAAAAGTTGAACTCGGTTTATCTCCAAGCGCATGTTTGGCAGGTGCGCCTACATTGACAACACTGAGTTTGAGGGTGCAAAAAACGCGGCATGTGTACAGCCCCTAAGTCAAGTCTTAAGTCATGAACACCAAGTCAAGGTCAAGTCTTTTATCAGTGTTAGTCAACCAAGTCTCGAGTCCTCAAATTTGCCACTCAAGTCTGATTTGAGTCAAGTCATGTGACATGAGTCCCCCACCTCTGTCAACAACTCTTCACATTCTACAGTAATTGGGTCCATTTCTATTATAAAACATACTGATTTGTGTAGCTCTAAAAAAAACTGATTCCCTCATGAACACATGTTTTGTCTTGCAGGGTCTGTTTTCACTAATAAGCCCTTGAAGGCCATCACAAACAGCAACCTGATCCATCTTCTGGTTGAGGCCAAAGACGAAGGCGATCCTGTGCAGTCTACACTCACCTCTATAGACGTGCTGATTCTGGACACCAACGACCATGCACCTTTGTTTCACCAGGACATGTACACACTCACCGTCCCTGAGGACACACCCACAGACACCACCTTACTGACGCTGTCTGCAGAGGACCAAGACTGGAGCCCTGAGAACACCCATTTGGACTACGGCATAATCGGGGGAAATGAGGAGAAACGATTCTGTCTGGAAGTAAAAATGGTTCAAGTTGAGAATCAGATGAGAAATGTCGGAAAACTCGTTCTGTGTAACGCGTTAGACCGTGAGACCACAGAGAGCTATGCGCTAACAGTGAGCGTGTCTGATCGAGGAACGCCTCCACTGAACAGCTCTGCTGTTGTCATGGTGACTGTGACAGACTGCAATGACAACACCCCAGTCTTTTCCAGCACAGGATACCATGCACAGGTGAGTGAAAACAGCCATGTCGGTACCAGGCTGGTCCAGGTCAGTGCTCAGGATCCTGACCTGGGAATCAACGGCCTGTTGCGGTATGACATTGTCTCGGGGAACAGCAAGGGTCATCTCAAGCTGGACCCTCAGACTGGCGTTCTGGTGGTCAACCACTCGCTTGACTATGAGGAAGACTCAAAATACACCCTCACCATCCGAGCATCTGATGGTGGTGAATCATCTGAGGAACGCAAAGTGGCTTTTACAGTGGTCTTCATCACAGTATTGGATGTAAATGACAACACACCGTACTTTATGTTCCCTATTGTTAACTGTTCTGTGTTGGAGAACCTCCCGGCATTTACCCACACCTGTTCTGTCCACGCTGTTGACAATGACTTAGGCCCCTACGGCCAGCTCACCTACTCTATTGTGTCCTCCTGCTTCATGGACTATGGCAGTGGCAGCCCTGAGAAGAAGGAAGCCTTCGCCATTGACCCTCTAACAGGCGACATTCACACCAGACAGACCTTTGATTACGAACGCGAGAGCGAGTACTGCTTTGTCGTGGAAGCCAGGGACAAAGGTGACAAAGCAGCTACAGTGAGAGTACAAGTGACCATCAAGGGAGTGGATGAGTTCAGTCCTGTCTTCACCCAAAAGCAGTACCATTTCCTGCTGCCACAAAACGCCAAGCCTGGAGAAACAGTCGGTTATGTGATGGCAATGGACCATGATGGAGGGGTGGATGGAGTGGTGGAGTACTCCCTGGTGAAGTCATCGCCGTTTTTCTCAATAAACAAAACAATTGGTGCCATTTTTGTGTCAGGTCCTGTGTATCGCAGAAGAGGCAGCCATGCCAGTGAGGACATGGTGGAGCTAGTAGTGTCGGCAGGTAGTCCCAGAGTGGCCTCCAAGACCACCGCCTGTCTAGTTTACGTCAATATCTCAAGCTCAGCAGAGGCACTCACTGGGGTGCCTCTTGACGCGCACATGCTCAGTTTGAGTGTGTCACTAATTATGTTCCTTTTTGTCCTCCTCATTTTTGTGGGCTTGGTTCTCAGGTACAAGATTAAGGAGGCGGCAATCAAAAAGGCTGCTGCCATAGCTGCGAACTTAAACCATGGCACAGGCTCGTTTGGTAGATCCAATAGCCAAAGTTCCATCTCTCTGCAGGAGTTTAAACGGCCAAGCATCTTGGTGACCAAGAGAGACGTATCACACCCATACAATCACAATCCATCAGACTCAAGTGGCCGTGGATCAGCAGAAGGTGAAACAGCTGAGGACCAGGAGATCAAGTGGATAAATCAGCACCCCTGCCGTAAAAGGGACGAATCTGTGCCAGGCAACCAGGCTGCAGAGATCCCGGACTCTGCTTTGCCTGGAGACAATATTTCCTGCCACTCTGTCGATGTAGGGCCACAGCACATTTTATCCATCAATAAACGTTTAGTGTCTGGGATGGCCAGCACAGAAAGCCTCCACCACTTTAAAGAGGAGGGAGGAGGTGAGGGACTACTTCCTGCAATACTTAGGGTGAGGGATTTGGAGGAGAGCATGAGGACAAATGGGTATGCTCCCCTCTCTGAAGCCCAGGCCTCTGCAGATTCTCTCTCTTCACTGGTGTGTCTGGAGGAGCAGCTGCAGGGCAGCTACAGCTGGGACTACATTTTGGACTGGGAGCCACGCTACCAGACTCTGGCCTCCGTCTTCACCGATATCGGGATGCTCCCTGACGAGGAGCTTCAAGGTGGGCGTGAGGACTTAGCAGCAGAGGCAAGCTGTCTCATGCACCCACCGCCTCTTCTAACGGGAGTGGCTCAACCTGGCATTAGGACTGTACCTCCACGAAAGCCAGGGCGGGTCCCAAGCCTGAGAAGGAAGCCCTCTTTCCCCAAATATGCATATTCCCCCTTAGCCAGGAACACAGGACTTACCCCTTCAGCCATGACGCCCAATTTCTCCCCGTCCCTTTCTTCTCTCACCATTAGGACCCCCAGTGCCTCACCAGTTGTCTCTGAGACAGGGGTGGGGGGAATCAAACTTGACTCAGGGCCTCTCACTGCAAGCCTGTTGGAGGCAGAGATCCAGGTGTAGGCAAAAACTTTTTCTGTGACATTCAATTCCATCTTTCATTCAACATCTGAACATATTTCCCTCAGTATTTTGGAGGGAAAGTTTAGTTTGGATTTTCATTTATTGACAACATTCTAATATATTTTTTAAAATACAACATATCAAACATTTTCGGAGTTAGAACAATAAAGTCCTGGACTGATTCCTGTTGCTGTCCCCAATTTTATGGCTTTAGACCTTCGGGTGTCATGTGTTTAGTCTCAAAGGGGCAGTTCCAGGCAAAGTTATCATTTGAACATAATGTAGTCATTTAATTACTTAGATCGTGGTTGATTTCATAACTCACTTATGTAATAAAAGCAATATCTGGAAATGCCTAAACTCAGCCTTGCACTTTGAATGAGAGCAGATGTTCGAGTCGGCAATTAATTATCGAATGTTTTATTGTAAACATGTTTATATGTGCATAAAATGAAACACTCTGTTATGGCAGTTGGTTGCAGCTTCTAAATGAAAACCTTTCAAGGTTGGTTTAACTTTAATAAGCAAAGAAAGGCAACATTGTTCTGTGGTTAAGTCTATCTTGCTGGAATCATAAAAACCAGGGTTTTGAATACAGACCCATATTGCCTCCCTCTTCTTTAATATATTCAGCCAATAAAATGTCAGTAAAATGACGAACAGGGCTCATTTTATTACTGTACTTCATTTTCATGTGATTTTGTTCAATCTTTCAAAGATAGAAAAGTCATCGAGGCTTATGCAGTCAAAACCTAAAAAAAAAGAGGGATCCTTCACTGACAATAATGTCAGTGGATCGAAGAAATGGGATTATATTGTCTTGCTGTAACTGGTCAGCATGATGGCAGATTTTCACAAACCAGATCCAGGTTGTGGCTGTTTTACTTTTTGTCATGAACAGAAATGTTCCCTTCATTTTGTGTGTGCTGACTGTAGACTACAGACGCCCTGTTAATAAACAGCACTTTATGTACAATTTCCAGAGAATTGTATACGTATTAACACATTTGCAAACAAATTTGCAATAAAGAAACTTTCCTCTGAATTTTCTCAGCTTCAGCATTTAAAAGTTGTGATGATGTGGTACTGATTGTTGTTAAATGATGAGTTATTAGCTTGTGCATGTATGTGTATTGACTTATATTCAAAGACAGGATTTCTTACTATAAATGATAATAAGTGAAATGCACCAGTAATGAAGACAGCATTCTTTACACTGGATAAATAATATGATAAAACAAGGAAAATGATCCCAGGTAGCCAAAATGACCTGGCCTAGCATAGGCCCAAACTCGGGACACCAGAAATAAGTCGGGCCACATCTGGCTGCCTGACTCGGCTAAGATTTAGAATGATGACGCCCCAGAACTGGGTCAACTAAACTGGCTCAGTTCCGTTTACTGACGCTGTCATCACTGGGTTTTTATCAGAAATGGCCTGGCCCAGCATCGGCCCAAACTCGGCACACTGGAAAACATAAGTTGGGCCGCATCTGGTTGGCTGACTCGGCTAAGATTTAGAATAAGGATGCCCCAGATGAATGATGATGGCAGCTCCGGCTGCAGACACTGCCATCCCTGGGCTGTTATCAAAAATGACCTGGCCCAGCATCGGGCCAAAATCGTCATGCTATAAGAAATAAGTTTGGCCGCGTACAGTTGCCTGACTCAGCTGAGACTCGGAATGATGGCGCCCTAGAACCAGGCCAAATAAACAGCTGCCAACATAGCCATCACTGGGATCATTAGATGTATTTTTATCACACAGGGCTAAGAATTTACTGCTGCATGAAATATTGGTATTGAAGCACCTCTTTTTAAAAATTTATTTTTCCTTAACAAGTGTCCAAAAGTGAACTAAATCCTACCATGTTCCACATGTTTGGAATGCCACAGTTTAAAGTCTGATCTTTTTTAACATTGAGGTTTTCCTTAAAAATGTTCCTCCTCCCTCAAAATCTGGTTTCATCATGAAACATGAATTTGTACTCCTGTTCAGTTCACTCATCTTTATTTAATTTTACATTGCAACCTATTTTAACATAATCTCTCAGATGTCATATTTGTTGTTTTAATTACTGTCATCCAGTATTAGTGCAGTTTTAATTTAGTGTTAAAAAAAGCTGACGGTCTCCACAGCTTTGAAAACTCTACACATGTTGCTTCTCTTAGAAAAGTAAAGACATACAAAGTGATTCAACATGGCTCCACTTGGTCTGCTGTTAATCCAAATGTGCCGCCCTCTGGGAACATATGAGCTGAGGAAGCTGAGGAGCTAAAGTCTTTATCAGATAGTTTCATGAAAGATAATAAACAGTCCGGCCCTGAACCATACCAGCCGAGTGTGTCCTGCATGTAGTCACTGATAGGTGCGTAATTATTTATTGACTCAGTTCGCTCTCTCCTCTGCACCTCGGTGGGTTTTGACAAGCTCTGCACTCCTCTGTATTTGTGATTTCAGCGGGTCCTTGGCCTCGCGATCACGGTGATGGAAGAGATCTCTCACCATATCAGGTGATCTGGCCAAACAAGCTTCTGTGTCTCAGCACACAGCTCAGCAGTCCTTACAAGTGCTCAGTGGATCTTTATCAAACTCGGCCTGTCAGTCAGAGAAGTAAATCTGCTGAGAGGTCAGGAAGTCTCAAGTACAAAATGATTCTTTGGCAGCTCTGTAAGGACGGAGAAGTTTTTGGACACTTTATGTACTGTTCAATACAAATTCAAGATATCCACAGTTTTATAAGGCACACAAGTGGAAACTGGAGACTGTAATCCCCAGCATGGCTGGATCAAATTGTTGGGGAGCCCTTGGGCAAAGTGAGCTGCTGGGTCTCCCTGATCCTCCCACTCTGTGTGAATTGTTAATTGTAGGGCTTATTATACTCCCTTTATGTACCAAATGAGATCCATTCACTTTAAACGTAACCGTCACTGCCCACAAACTTGTATCCCTTATGTCGGCATAGATACATCCACTAGGTGGCACTAGAGGTAGAGTCAGAAGTTTCTGATAACAACAAACATGGAGGAGATCGTAATAATGTATCTTAATGGAGGCAGTGTTGTGGACAGCTGTGGTCTGTGAGACCATTAAATACATTGCAACATGTGGACGGATAATTCTTTTCACTATATTACTGATTTGTTTAGTTCCGCATTTTTTTAACCCTTCAACTTCCTCACTGAGAAAAAAGCAATGAAAACAATAATTTTATTTATTTATTTATTTTATTTTTTGTTTCCTTGGGACTATAATAACCAAAATCAATGTAATTTCTTTTTTTTTTTTTTTTTTTAACAGACCCAATGGTTTTTTAAATACAGGCTGTTAATATGAGTTGAAATGGCCCTTCATGGTAATGGTAAAACAGACAGAAAAACTCAAAATTACAAATCATGTACTGTTATAATGCTTGTAATATGTTTGTATACCAACCTACATCAATTTGTGATCATGGAAATAGTATTATTACCAGTACTAGTATTATTTCCAGGTAAATATTTTAGATATTTACCATTACAGTACTTTGAAAACATCACAAAAATGGTGAAAGAATAACACTGATATAATTTTTCTTCATCAAATATGAAATGAAATAACATTAAATTTATGGTATTGACAACAGTCAATATTTGTCCTTTTTTTTATGTCAGAAAAATTGTGAATCTATTATCTTGGCATCACTACCTTAACCATAAAATGACAATTCAATCCTTTGGTTAAGCGTGGCTCTAGACAATAAAAGAAATTATACTTTTAAAATTATTTCACCATATATATAATGGATAACATTTAATATAACATTTAACAACCATGAATGATCAGAGATATTTTTCTTTCTTAGCAAACAGTCAGTTTTAGCTACATTAGCTTAGCTTCACTACCTTTACCATAAAAGGCCAAATCAACTGTTTGGTAGCATGTTTTTAAAAAATGATTTGACCCTTATTAGACTTTTTTATTTTGTATTAAGTTACATAAATCTGTTCAGTAAGGCCTCTGAAACCAAAACACACTGAATAAACACACCTGCCTTTGAAAATCCACACAGAGCCCTCATGTCTCGAGTGACTTGTTTTGTCACTAACTTCCTGTAGGAGGCGAACCTGAAAAGTCGTACTATTAAAAGACACAGCGACATATTGTGTTTTTTTTTTTTTTAGCACAACATGCCTAAACCAAATGGTACAGATGACTAAATCAGATTAAGTTAAATTCAACACAATTTTCATTAAGATATAGTGACTCAAAATGTGCTCTACCAAACAGTTAAGCAGAGCGTTAAAGGGCTTAATTGTCTTTGACGTGTGCTAAGGTCGTGTCTCGCTTGAAATGCTACACTGCCCCCATGATTTTCAGTGGTATTGCTCCATTTTATCCATGTCCTTAAGCTTTCAGAAAACTTGAACAAATGTGGATGAAATGAACACAAGAGTGCAGACAGAAGGCTCCATTCATTTCTGTATACATATCTAACATTGAGCTTAAATGAGGCTGTAACCATTTAGTCTACACAGAAGCTTCATTAGGGGGCTGAAACTGAGGTTCAGAACCAGGGAGCCTCTTCAAGACAACCTCAAGATCAGCTAATAAGTCAGGACTCGTCATAAGGCCCTATCATGTCAGTTGTGATTGCACATATTCCCAAACAAAATTTCAGTTTATCAAAATACCTGCAAACCAATTGACACACATTGAAGCTGGGGCTTTTGGAGCCCATGGGGGTCTCGGGCCTCATGTAGGCCCGTTGCCCACTTAGTGCAGTCAGTAATCAAGCCTTGATCCCAAGTGCATCATAGTCAGTTAGGCAAACAACACTGATGGACAGAGCAGTGTCAAAAAGTCACCGTCAGAGGCAAATATAGACCTCTAAGCTCCACAGTAATGTATAGTCATCTGTACTAGATCGTCACTTGTCAAATTTGGTCATGGGTAAGTTCACAACATTTACCCCGAGCCGTCTTTTTCCTGCAGAACAAGACGCAGAGATTATCATCTGATAGTCCAATCTGATAATCACTTGGACGAGGAGGCATTGTGACAAATAAAACACAGCTGTGTTCTCATCCTGGCTTGGATTTCATATTTATCTCTATTTGCATTCTATTGAGATATGTACTGGCCTCTAAACAAGTTCTGCATTGTGGTTTCTGGCTTGTTCTGGCTCGGTTTCTCATGGGACTTGAGGGTGTATGCTGCACTGAAGGAATTTAGGTTACACACACTTGGCGGAGAAACAGTTGCGGAGCAGGAAAGTGCAGTCGGGGTGACAACTGATTTTATAATCTATTGTTTTAAAACAGTTTTCATATCCAGTGTTAACAGTTTTGATGGATGGCTAAACTCTCCTCTTGACTAAAATATGACTTGATGGAGTTGGAGATCATACTACAGAACAGAGTTAGACTTTTTGTGTGTTTACTGTGTGACCTCACATCTACATTTGTGTTTAGCTTCACTGGAAATTTTACCAATGATGAATGTAAAATCTAATTAAATGTAATGGCAGCTGTCTGATCCTGGTTTGTTATGTTTGATGCAGGAGGTACAGTGGGTTGTGAGACTTTTACTTTACAGTAAAAAAAACTTGTGTATGTGATGCAGATTTGTAGCATGAGATTTTCATTACAAATTCCACCTGTTGTCAGTAAAGCTTTAACGAGAGCGTCCGAGAACTCTTCTGAAGTTCTCTTACATGAAAGATGGTATAGATTATAGACTGAACCTAAACTGGAAAATGAAAACAGTATAAGCAGCTCACTCCAGTGTGAGCAACCAGCTCTCTGTCTTCAAAAACATTTTGATAGTTTAATAGTTTTTCTTGTAAGCTGCATGTTTTCAAGTTAAGAAAAAAATGTATGTTCAACCAACAAGTTCACAAGTTTGGTCACATTGCACCAAAATAGAGAAAAAAAAATCTGCTTCGTACTTTTCTATTTAACTTTGACAAAGCTCCGCAGGCCCAAAGGAGGCTGGTTATTGGACCTCAATGTTTTTGGTACCAACCAAGCTGTCAAGTACGGAAAGCTAGCATCATACCTAGGGTTAGGGTTAGGGTTAGGGGGTTAGATGCTAGAAGATGCTTGCACACTAGAAGCTCTGAGGTATACTGTAGTATAAAAGAGAAGTGGGTCTGCTAAAAGAAGCCAATTCAGAAGTGCCTAAAACCTGCCCTCTTTCTAATGTCCAGTAGGGGGCGACTGTATTGGCTGCAGTAAAAGTTCAATTGTATAGAACTCAATGAGAAAATGACCCAACTTCTCACTTGAATTATCACATCAGTAAACATTTTCCTCATGAGTTTTTGGTCTCAGTCGCTATTTTCAAGTCTCCCTCAATACAACATGATGTTCCAACGTGTTCTCATTCCAAGTCATCACAGATCACCGCTTTGTCAGTGGACTTTCATGTCTACATATTACGTGCTGAGTATCTTTCGGCATCTGCTGTTGACATTCTGTGACGCTGCTACCAATGCTGGGATGTCAACAAAAGCACATGGTTAGGTTTAGAGAAAAACATCATCGTCTGGCTCTATGGACAGTGAACACCAGCTTCCTGGGTGAAAGTCCAGGGTTTGTTGGACACATTCACCATATATGGATTTTTCTGCTCCTTATATGAAGCTGTCACTGGTAACGTTTCAACCTGACACCCTCTAGCTGCGTATCATTTCACCGTGACAGGTGCTGTCCAGCCATGAGCTGATGCCACCCATCTATGTATCATACTGCTATGGCAGGTGTCGTATGGCCATATGGTGGCATTTCATAACACCACAAAAGGTTCCATCCAACCACATTACCAAGTGACACTGCCTGACAGAGTATCATACAGCCGCAAAATGTGGCTTCTGGCGTCAGGCATCTGATGCTAAAATCACTGAAAAATTGGCGGTATTTGAGGACTTCGGAATGAAAAGGGCTGGACGTTCATTGTGTAAATTATGGTCCTGTTTACAGCAAAGTAGATGATAAAACAGGGAATGCTTTAGGGTGTGGCAACCTTGTCACGGATAAGTCCTTACCATGGCAGTGTCCTTGGGTTTTCAATCAAGTCCATCCCTTCGCTCCTCCACAGCTCCACCCTCTTGTCCAAAAATAGTCACTTCTTTCACAAAAAAACTGAGATGGCGATGACCAAAATGCCAAACTCAAGGCTTTGAAACGGTAGTCCACAAACCAGTGGGTGAAGTCACAATGGCTACGTCCATTATTTTAAACAGTCTATGGTCTGAGGCTGTATTTAGGCACGTTGGCGCTTCGAGCTAAATGCTAATGTCAGCATGGTAACATGTTCACAAGCATAATGCTAACATGCTGATGTTTAGCAGGCATAATGTTTACCACGTTCAACACAAGCAGAAACCTCCAGGGCTGAAAAATGAGGCCAACACAAAAGTGCCAAAAGCTGCAGTTCCTCTAATGGCCACTTGAGACTGTCTCCAAATGGAGTCAGTCCCCACAGACCCCCATGTTAAAATGCCTTACTGAGTGGGGAATTTAACTTTGACACAAGCAATGAGAATGAACACAGACGTCTTTACAACTTTAACAAATTAACTTTAATGAGATGTTTTCCTATAAAACGATCAACACGCTTACAGATCTGTTTCTTATCAGATTAAGTGGTTGCAGGAGAATTATATCTGCACTGATTTCAGATCAGTTTTTCATTTAGAGGAGATCCACAATCTGTTTACAGTCTGTCAGCAGGTTTGTGACAAAAAACATAAATCATCATCTTCAGTGTCATAAATTACCACTGGGCCCTTTGACTCCAGACAATCAACATATGTGCAGAGTCTTGAGACTTTTTCCATAAATCTGTAACTTCATCTAAACTGTGTTGCTGAAAGATTGTGTAAACATTGTCACACTGAGAGCACGCTTTATGCTTCATTTGCCGGCTGGGAACAATCCAAATGTTTTCTGTTTTCTCTCTCTTCACCTTTTTTCCCCCAAACAAAAGAGGGCACATTTCACCACAGAAGGAAGAAATTTGAACTATCATCATCTATTAATAATGGGGGACCAATTTTCGCATTTATTTATAATACAGCCATTTTTCCCACAATCCTCACAAAGGAATCACGACGCACTTTACATAAAGAATTAATCACAGAACGGGAACGAGTAAACTGCGCTGACCACAGCTTACCTCCGTTTTTATCAGAACCATGTGGAACGTCCTTTCTATCTTCTTTTCAGATGTTTGACAAGTGTGTGGGATGATGTATGCCAGAGTGTGTTGCTGTGCCTGGCCCTGATGAAAATTAACACAGACATGATGTGGGATAGCGGAGCAGAGCTGGGAACAAGGATTTGAAGTGGGGATGGTAACATGTAGAAACTGGCTTGTTGATGGTAGATTTCTTCCAGATTCTTATCAAGGCTCTTTTTTATGTCTCCAGCAACTGTGGAGTTTTTTTTCCAAAACAACAACACTGTCATACCTCTGATACATCAAAACACAACAGAAAGTGAATGAATGAGTCTAATAATTTAATGGAATGTTACACTATGATGATGGCCATTACGTATTATATTTGTCTTTTCTTTTCACACATTTTTCTGCTAATAATTCTGTACCTAAAGAGGACCTATCACATTTTCAGGGTCACACTTGTATTTTGGGTCTCTACTAGAACATGTGTGCATGCTTTAATGGTCAAAAAACACTTTATTTTCCTTATACTGTCTGTGCAGGAACACCCGTATTCACACTCTGTTTTAGCGCCTGTCTTTAAACCCCCCTCATAAAAAAGCCTGGTCTGCTCTGATTGGTCAGCGTTCCCAGGTCTTGCACATCTATACTCACTGTCATTGTAGCTGGAGACTGACTATGTCAAAGTATAGCGGCATTCAACCATATATTATCACCAATAAAAGCTTCTAGACCAGTATCTTCACAACTAGACGTTTTTCAGTGGAAGTCTTTTCCAAAATCGAGCAGAAAAAAGGCATTGGCAACACGGAGATGAGTTCGCATTTTAGCACTCCGGGTTCTCTCGTCTCAAAGTCAGTGGATTATTTGAATGGGTTGTGGTTAGATGTCTGAAATAAGGTCTGTGGTTAACAAAAGCTTAAGAGACTTTCACGTTTTGTTCTACAACAGAAAATACGTCAGGAAATATCCCACTGTAATTCTTAAGCTGTTACATGTCTTAAAATAGAGGGCTGCTACCGAGTGCCTAATGAGACTACAGACTGCCACCACACCGAACATGGCTTTACAGCCTTGTTTGTGGTGGAAACGTTGAAGACATGTGAACATAGCGTAGCTCGTTTTTAGCCTACTGTTAGCTTGTTACATCTGGCAATGAGCTGACGTCATCTAGTCTCGAAAGTGGTAAAAAAAAATTGGAAACAGACTATTGAGAACGGTCTGAAGCTAAAGAGTTTTGCTTAAAGAGATATCTTTAATGTGTGTTTACCTCATTATTTGAATCTTTAGCCATGTTTAATAGGCTCATCCGACATTGTAACATTATACAGAAACAAAGGGAAAAGCATGATAGGTTTCCTTAACCTCCTGAGACTCTGCGTCCTCATATGAGGACAGAACATTTTGGGTTTACTGGACCTGTATACTTTATACTGCTTAACTTAGACCTGTTGTCCTCATTCATGAACACTTCTTTGTGCCATCTAGTGGTAGTAAGATCACAATACACTAGTCCATGTAAAACAAGATAGCAGCCATCTGCTAAGTCAGTCAGCAACCGAGCCCGACACAAAAGTGGACAAGGTACAAAACCTGATCACATTTTATGGTTGAAACTTGTTCAGTTATGATTAATAACTTGTAGTTTGACGTGCCATACAATAGCAACAGTAACAAACTTAAGACGCTGTTGATTAGAAAGTACTCGTTTAAAGACATTGGATTTGATTGATTTAAAGCTGATTGAAGGACAGTGGGACTTTATTATTGTCTCATTTGAGGACATTGAGACTATACTTATCAGGTCCTATCAATCCAAAATAGCTGGGACACCGCTGCGTACCAAACAAAAGGTCAGGTAAATATAACTTTGGATTCAAGACTTGTAGTTTAGTACCTTGACGTTGTGGTAATGCTGCGTTTACTTGCAAGAGGGAAAGATATCGTTATCATCATCATAAAAGTGGTGTTATTGTTTCAATCTTCAGTCCATCCACATAGCAGACTTATACATTTTATAATATTGTGTGATTTTGTAACAAAACTGCTCATAATTATTCAGAGTAAATCCTAAATATATTCTCTGACAGTTTGTAGCTTGAACACCCAAGCACATTAAACCTATGACTTTAAGATCAGTTGCCTCATTTTGGCTTTAATTCTGGCTCTAACTACACTCCTCTGTGGAGGAAGGCATCTGTAGTTAGCTTGGATACACAAGAGTTACAATAGATTTCAACAACAATTCACTTTCACAGCTATAAAACTATAAAAATGTCCAGAACGTCATGAAACCACTCAAAATGCTCTTTGTTTTAACCATCCCAGTGGCACGTCTGTATGGGTGGCAGCGTCAGTCTGTGAGTTGGTCCACCACTTTGGTCCAGACTGAAAAATCCCAACAAATACTGGATGAATTGCCGTGACATTTGGTGCGGATACTTCTGCTGCCCAGAGGATGAATCCTAATGACTTTGGTCATCCTTTGACTTTTCCTCTAAAGCCACCATGAGGTTGGCATTTGTGGTTTTGAGCGAAACGTCACAACAACTATTGGAAGTTTTATTATTTTTCCAATGCTTTGGTTTATGAATGAATACCTGCATAAATAAATTATGACTATACAAAGCCTTCATTTGACACCAGTGGTTAGTTGTTTATGTTTATCACTACAACATTAGCAAACATAGTCGACAATGTGACAAACAAACAGCAAATGAGTCAAATTAAAGTTTTTCAGAGCCACATTTTAAGCCTACAGGTGGTTTGATACTTGGCAGCTCAATGAGGTTGAACAAGGCTCCTCAACACACACACACACGCACACACGTAGTCAGTGCTGGAGCCCCTTGAACGAGACCAGTGGGGAGAGGGGGAAAAGGAGCTTTGTTGGTGGAGGGCAGGAGAAGGGAGGGTCAAACGGGCTCTGGATGTATGAAGGAGCCTCAAGCATCACATTTGGGTCCAATCAAATCAGTGATGTTTTTTGGCCACAATATATAAAACAGATGGACCAAAAATGGGAGGGGTACACGTCTTTTGTATAAGAGCTGTTCGGGGTGAAGAAGTAACATTCTTTTTCTTTTTAAGGCGATTGATCTTTGCTTTGCAGCTTTCCCTTTTGATGTCGTCTACTTGTCCATGTTTCATTCTGTAGCGTTTATGTCATACTGTTGTTTTGTTGTTTTCACTCACAGCGTACAATTAGTTTGTCTCCAGTGCTGAGTATTTTCATGTCTTATGTCGAGCCTGTGTGGCCTTCTGTTAACATATCTCAACCTTTGACCTGCTTGTAATACGAGGCCTAATAGATTTTAGAGTGTGAATGTCACCTTAAAAGAGTGTTTTTGGACATGCAAAGTTGTCTCACACCCTCAGGTGACCTCTAACCTCTCAGGAAGGCAGCAGGGGATGAAGTGTGCACAGTAGGGTGGGGGTTGTTTTAGCCACAAGGGTAAAACAGGGCAGGTGCTCCCCACTAGGGCCTCCGCTCCCAGTATAAGGGGCCGGGTTCTCCTGTGATGGATGGGTCTGGCTGAGATGCCAGGCCCCTTTGGGGCAGAGTCCACAGCAGGGGAGGCACCATCTGGGAACAGAATGTCAAGGCTGGCCCGAGGGTGGAGATTTATGCCCCAACCTCAGGTTCAAACGGCTGCGTCTGACACAGCGTAGACAAGGTGGCAGTGACAGCTTTCCTCCCTTCTGCTCCAAAAGGAGTCCATCCATTTTTGTCTGTGGGGACATCAGGAGGATGCAGGGGATCAAACAACTTTAGGGTCAAGTTTTTCCAACCTAACCGTCTTCCTTTTATTTTTATTTTTTCCCTGCGTCATGTAGATCAGCTTTAAACAGCACAGGTAGCAACTGACGCAGACATGAGTGTCAATATCTCCAGCGATGCCAGCTTCGAGTCTATGTGTTTGCTTTGCTCAACAAAGGAGAGCTGATGTTATTTACAGTGCGAGACATGTGCAAAAATAAACAGATTTTTTTTCTGCGTCTGACTTCAACAGCATGCATAAATTAAGAGCAGACAGACGGAAACAAACAGACGAAAAACTTTTTTTTCTCCTACTTTTCCTGAGCCCCCTGAAGAAGCAACAAGCAACGTTTTTTTCCAAACCACTCTACCATCCTCCACACACACTCGTATACACAATCCAACCGCAACGACCATGAGGAATAAACACAGGTGGGGAGTAGCATGAGTTCATCCACTGACCAGTGAAATCTCCATCGGTGTGCTCAGGCTAACACGAATCAGAGGCCCCGGCAGTTTTTTGATGGGCCTATTAGTGCCTCGGCTGCACGGGGAGGTTGGAAGGGGAGAGGTATTAAACAATTAGGACCATAGACACAGATGTGGGAGACAGAAGGAACAGTTTGGTGTGTGTGTGTGTGTGTGTGTGTGTGTGTGTGTGTGTGTGTGTGTGTGTGTGTGTGTGTGTGTGTGTGTGTGTTTTGGGAGTTTCCAGGCCTATGAAAGAGGTCAGGCAGGACTTTGCACAGTGTCCCATGTGGAGATCATTTTATCCCTTCACTTTGAGGATAATCTGCAGTGTGGCGGCACAGAGCATGTGCGCATTTAAACTAGTTAACAGGCATATACAAGGACTGTGACTCCATGTTTCTTAATGTATCCATATACAGTGCAAAAAGCATAAATAGAGAGATATACTGTAGCTGAACATAAAGCATAATTTTAAAAAACAATGAGTGTCTTGCCATGTATCATGAACATCAGATTCTTTGAACTACTTTTAACTTTCGACTAAGTTTTTATTCCCTGTGGTATTTGTATATCAGTTTAGTTTTCTGACTCACTGCATGTCAGAACAATTCTCAACAATTTGTAGATA
The DNA here is from genome assembly GCA_019142605.1 of Cephalopholis sonnerati. Taxonomy (NCBI): domain Eukaryota; kingdom Metazoa; phylum Chordata; class Actinopteri; order Perciformes; family Serranidae; genus Cephalopholis; species Cephalopholis sonnerati. The sequence continues at coordinate 24,009,035 of JAGQAX010000003.1, read as the reverse complement.
TATTTTTTTTCTTTTAACGCTTCAGTAGATGATAATCACGTAAAAGTTAAATAATTCATCTTATCACCTTAAACCCTAAAGCAAGCTGCAGCAGAATCCCATGTTCTCTATCTGAGAACTATTAGTTTGATATCTTATTGCTAACAAGTACTAAGGCTGCTCTCGACTAAGAATATTCCTAGTCGACTGACAGTCGTCATTTAGAGCCATTAGTCGTAATGTAATGATTAAATGATATATTTTGGGCGGGGCAACACAATGGTTTGAGTTGAAGGTGTGAGAAAGAATAGTCTCAGTAACACTGTTAACACTGTGCTACCTTACAGAGAAATACAATACCGTATTAATGAACCTTCATTAATATAGGCCTATATTTTATCTACAAGTGCACGTCACACACTGAGCGAGCCGCCTGTTAATGACGCTGTCGGCAAAGCAGTAATGATTGTGCTAAGTGGCTAATGAGCACGTAGCTACTTGCATGTTTCAGGTGACACGTCATGTTTGTAGTCAGTGAATGATAGGCACATGTTTGCCTGCAGAGTTTACAGATCACCTTGGGTTCTTCCTTCACCTTCTCGACATGTTATTAACCTAGCCTGTGTAATAACCGCAGGTACCAGCCATGTAAATTAGAGGCCGTACACATGCTGCGTCTTTAACTGCCTGGAAAAGACGAGGTCGGGCGCTGGGTGCTACTCTTGTGCCTTTTCTGTGCCAGCTTTCCAGAGCGTGGTGGTAGGTTGCATTTGAGGTTGCTAAGCAACCTTAACAAGCACCGTATAGCCAATTTACCTGAAATCCTGAGTGCAGAGCTGATCTTCTTCCAGGCGCTGTTTATAAGTGTGTAGGCCTATCGTCTGTGAGACAGATGTAAAGCTCTGGGTAGCCCTGCACTAACATGATCAACTTTCTCATATTCATCAGACTGAATATTTACAGAAGAAGGGAGAGATATCTGTCAGTTGTGATTGGTTTGTAATGTGACTCCTGTCTGACTTCTGGGCGTGGCCTCTTCCTGTGTCTGTCCTTTAAAATTAAATCTTACTTTTTTTTTTTTAGTTGTTTTCTGCAACTAAGCGGCTAATGAAATCTTCATGACTAATGACCTTTCTGGTCGACTTGCGTTTGGTCAGCTATTAGGGGGGCAGCCCTAGCAAGTACATTTTGGTGTTGTGTACATAATGTATCCTTCAGGAGTAGGACAGATTAAAACTTATTCGCTTTCTTGCAGAGAGTTAGATGAGACAATCAAAACCACGCTCATGTCTGTGTGTTAAAATAATACTTTATCCGCAAAACAACCATTTGTAAATCAGTTCGTCATGCAGTGTTATCTTGAATTTGTAAAGAAAACTTTGTTTTCTCACATGCCTCTATAGAAAACAGAAAACATTTTGATTGATTGGGGACCATGTTTAACAACAGCTAACATCTGTGTACAAACTCTCATGCAACTCATGCAGTACCATCAAAGCCTCATTTATCCAGTCGCTGCTCAGAACTTACCACACACGTTCATATTCACTGAGTGGCCTGTGTCCACATAGTGTTTTTCTTCAGCAGGAAAGCAGTGGCACTTTGGAGCACTTCACCCCAGCACTTCATAAAAGAGAAAAAAAAAACTTTTTTAAATTGATGCGCTCCATATGGGTTTGTTGCTATGGCAACAATATCTTGACTAACATTTTGCTGCATAAACAGCAGGGCTGGCTACACAGTGAGCAACAAGCTTACAAAGCTATGAAAGCAAAACACTCACCAGCAACATCCAGTGTCCGCCAGCTGATCTGCTCCCAAAAAATGTCTTTGTTGTGATGCTAAACAGTAGCCTAGCTGAAGAAGTGGCAGTGATGTCACCAGCGCCTTTCTGTAGAGTTAAGAGCTTTGGAGCGTTTGGAGTGGCCGCACAAAAAAAGGCCAAGTGCTGATTGCTGCACTTTTTCTCTAGGCTGGCGCATACGCTCTCTCCTCGTTGCAAACAATTGAAAAAAGATGCAGAGCTAAGAAAAAAAAATGCCATGTGGACACAGGCCCTACAAACCCTTCGTATTGAAATCATCACTGCAGCTCTCTATTATTTCAGTTGTGTGGCAAAGTCTGAATATTGGAGCAAGCAACTCGGTTACTGAGACTTGACCTTAAAAAGAACAATGACTTTATTATTCCTTAAGTATTATACATGCAAAACAGCAACCCTGAAAATATTTGGAATATTAAGTAATGTGGATTAATGAATGCCAGCTTGAATATATCAGAATACAATGAAGCTTTTGGTTTTTTGGTTTTAATATTTCTTATAAACAATAGGATATTTTATGCTCCTTTGGCAGAGCAACAGAAACAAACGTTTCTCTCAAAAACACAGGGCAAACAAAGTCGCCTCATCATCTTGATGCTGAGCGAGTTTGTCACTTCTTGCTTACCATTACAGTTGTTACAGCAGCCTTAAAGCCCAGACATCATGCATGGAATGGATTAGAATGAATGTTATATTTAAGCTTGTATACACTGCATGTGTCATCTGATAGGCCATACGTAACCTCTGGCAGTACGAGGCTTGGTTGGATGTTTTGGTTGGAACGCTGTAGCTCCATATTGTGCCACCACCATAATTTAACCAGGACTGTCAAGCAGAGATTTGCAGACTATTTAATTAAGCACCACGGTGAAAGATAAGCACGGCCGTGTTTACGTTCTGGTCATGTGCCTTGTGGTGCATTGATGCTGCTCTAAAACACTTTCACAGAGCTTCTGTTTTATCGTCCTGTGACAAATACGAGCAGAGCGTCTAAAGGTTACAGCACAAACACTTTGGAGGAGGTCGTTTTGTTGGATGTTTGAGGTTGGAAAAGCCCTCGGCGTTAAAGGGGAGCCATCGTTTAGTTAATGTGGGGCTGGTTTTTAAGTGCGTGTGCGGTGATGTGTCTCCCTAAAGAGTTTAGGATAACTCAGGGTCTTTTCCTCCTCGTCTCAGCAGGACTCTGCAGGTTTAATGCGCACTGCCTCGGGCTTGTTCCGTCTGCCATTAGACAGAAACACACACACATTCACAAGGCGGTGACGCTACTGTAAGTTAATGTTAATACACTCTCTACTGGGAGTGTATTGAGGAATAATAAAGGGCTTGGTGATTCCCTCTGACTGCATTTAGGGTGTTTTCCTGAGTTACCACAGACGGCACGTGGAGTTTTAATGTTGCCTTCGTCTTATGAAAACAACAGGGAAGCAGTGATGACATGTTTGTGGGTCCATTAGACTACTTAGCGCTCATTGTTGGCTCCTGTACAAAAGCACATGGTGGAGAAAAATGTCTATTTTTGGAAATAAGCTATAACATAAACTTAACAGAGAAGTAAAAACAAGAATGCCAGTAAATATATGTTGGAGACACAAAAGTACGGAGCACAGTAAAATAATAAATAAATAAAAATGTAAATCAAGAAATGAAACTTGAGGTTTACGTTAATCCAGTCCAGCTTGTCTGTCTTTGAGGAACGCTTATTAACATACGACTGCGCTGAAAGTAAAAATAATAATGTAGTCTTGTTCATTTTTTGGCTTTCAAAGGAAAACTCACTGAAAACACATGTTTGGCTCAGAAAGTCCGTATTGTTAGCAGAATGCAGCGAAATACATGCCTTCCATTTGTCACCTACACAGAATGCTGTTTACTTTCGTTGCACATATCTAGACTTATAGTCATCGTGAATAACAAACATAAACTGCTGACTGTGCTGGCGAGAAATGGAGGTTTATTTATTCATATTTAGGCTGATGTGGTTAAAGTGTTTGGAACATATTAAGCTAATACACAGACAGCAGAGAATCGGATTATGTCAGGGTAATGATTGTATGGATATTTGTCATCGTGTAAGGCTGCCATTGGAATCCAAGCAGCCGCTGTCCTCTATAAAGGAGCAAGTTTCAAACCTTTCAGAGTGTTTGAAACAGAAAACATCAAATCAGAGTAATGCAGTGTGATTTAGAGGCATTCTTTGGCAGAAATGGTATATGATATTAATTAGTGAATCATGTTTTCGATACCTTAGAATGAGCTGTTTATATCTACATACAGAGCAGGTCCTCTTTCACAGAGTCCGCCATGTTGTTCCTACAGTAGCCCAGAATGGACAAACCAAACACTGGCTCCAGATAGGGTCATCAGCATTTTTGTGTCGGCCATCTCCTACACGCTGGGCACACTAGTTCCAGTTCAATCAGGAGAGACTTGTTCTGAGAAACAGAATATTTATTTACATGTGCACAAGTATGAGAAATGTGAAAAGTCTACTCCAGGAGGGTGGTAAAGACCCCGCCTATAGAGTGGTAATGGTGGTGATGAGATGAGATGAAGAGGGAGCTGAGGATCTGGATATGCAGAGGAATGGGCTTTCGATGAGTTGCTCCTAGGCTCTTGATAAGGTGACTGGAGGTGAATGGGGTGGAGGATGGCGCGAAGATCATGTCCCACCTCCTCTTTCTGCTGCCTCTAATGGCATTCACTAGAACCAAAAACAACCAATCAGAGTCGAGGAGTCTCAATCGCAGCTGTCAATCATATCAATCATGGTTACTGAACTGCGGTCAAACTGTCAAACCAGGCAGCACTGATCAAATATGAATCAAACTTTGGTTACTGCACTCACCTCAAATGTCATATTTTAGTGTACTGTTTAGCTGTAAAATGAGAAGGTTTGTGACATCGTCGCCATGTTGGAAACAGTTAAGTGACAGTAAGGTCATTGGAGGTGCTACAAGGCAACAGAGCAGGCAGAGGAGTATGATTTTTTTGCACACATTATCTGCCTTATTTAGTGTATATGGATATAGTTTCAGCAAATATTAAGTGTTTTTTTTTTATATAAAAGTGTCCGACTACAGCTTTAAGAGACTTTCTTAACACCACCTGAATAGGGTGAGTTTGTATCTGAGATCAGATACGTGTTACCTTGTGAGGGTCATTATTACTGTATGTGTAATACTGTAAATGTTATCTGATAAAACGTCGTGTGACAATGATGAACGATCAGTGACCAGTATTGGTAACAATATCCTGTTTCATCTAAGGCTTATTATCACAGTATTATCTATAACTCTGTGAGGAGACTGGGGACACAATAGTTCTCTGTTGGATACATACGATAGAGTACCTGCAGGATTTTGATCCAAGAATCACAGTGTTTTTTATATAGTTGAGTGTCATGTTACAGAAGTGTGATGCATTCACTTGAGGAAAACAAATGCCCTTTTTTCTGAGCTGCAGAGATCATTATCTCATCAAACTGCTGTATCAATACTCCACTTGATTCTGGTTTTCCAAATAACCATGCAATAACTGCCAGTAGTGGTTTTAATATTTTAGTATTTTATACCTTTTTAACGTATGTAATTGTTCTTACTGGTGTTATTCTGTTTCATATTTGTGTAAATGTTGTATTGCTATATATTTGTGTGTCAGTCTTTTAATTGTATACAGCACCTTGGTCACCTGTTGTTGTGCTATATTTAAAAAACTTGATTAATTCATGGATTGATAACTCATTCTCTTCCATTTTCTGCTCTTTTGACGTGTATGTATGTCGTTGATATCCTGGTTTTATATTGATTTATGGTCTTGAACCGGTAAATTTGAGTTTCATTATGAACAGACCTGAGTGTGCAGAACATTCTTCTCTTCATATTTGCTTTTTAAGATTGACCAGTTCAAATATTAATATAACAGATACAACAAACATAATCTCATGTGCTGTTGTCCTTAGGCTCTTATCTAGATGATTTTCACTCCAGAGTAAATTTCCCCCAAAACTATAAAGGCTATTTTCTGTTTACTTGTGCATGTGTGTAGATTTTGGCAAGTCAGGGATATCTGGGTAAAATTACTCTTGATTACATTTATTTAAGTTGAATGGAGTTATCAGTCTTACTTGTAGTACGCTGGGAGAAACAAAAACATTTGACAGTAAGGGGGGAGAAGGGAATCATATCACATACATCTGGAAAATGAAAGAAATGATTATCGTAAAGATCTGTTTTCTGTTCTATGCAGGTTTTCATAGGAGATGGATATATCTTAATGGCTTTGTCCCTTTCTTGGAACTGTAAAAAGCAACTACGAGTCAAATCTTGTTTCACGGTTGAGAGTTTTGAAGTTTAGAGGTTGGATCAGTGAGCAGAGGTTGTTCAGAGTTTGGGCTGAACTTGGTGTAAACTCTGTTTCTCTTCAGGTTGGGAAACTCGTCTCAGATATACCTCCAAACAAACTGCGTCCTTGTTGTGGTGTCACAACTGTGAATGAATACCAAACCTTTATTTACACTTGAGCCCGTGTCTGGTATTCCAGGGGTCACTGTGGGTCACTTGCTAACCCGCTGCCACCATCGCTAAAATTAAGAGGGGTGGTTTTTCTTTTTTGTTTTTTCTAACCCCCGAATTCCTGTGATGAAGGTATGTGAGATTATATTTCACAACATAAACTGTCAAAAGGCAAATGATCCATGACTTCTGCCTGAGTGGTAATTTGTTCATGTCATGGAGAACTTGTGTTTGTAGGAAGTAAACTAATTTAAAGACTTGATTTAATGACAAAAAAAAAACATTTAAAGAACAAATCATTTGTCTTTTTATCTGAATTTACATAAAATAAACATGTCATTTGTTAAACAATGTATTGTATATTTAAAAGTCTCATACAAGAATTAGAAAAGAACCAAAAGGATGATTAAAATTAAATGAAACAAACAATAAATCATCACATTTTTAAGAAGTACACATTAGTAAACCAAATCTAACTCAAGCTCTAATAGTGCAATATTGTTGCAATGCAATGTTGCAGACTGCAGATTAAGATCCAGGACGTATATTTACCAAACTTCCCTAAAAAAAAAAGGGACTTAAGAAGGCTCTATATTCAGAGCTGGATAAGTCCATCAGAGACATCAGAGACCCTACAACTGCCACTTTGTTGATTTTAGAGAAAATCTTGCAAAAAATTGTCATTTAACTTTCAAAACATGAATTACACCAGTGAAAAATCTGAAATATCTCCATTAGAAAGTAAAATGATAAAACTAGAGTGCAGGTCACATAAATGAACATCTACACTGAAGCCCCAAATTAGTTCACACAATGCTGATTTAGCCCACCGCCGTCGGGGAAAGCTTCCTGTATTTTGCAGTGTACCAGAGTTGTGGTGTTTGTGGCAACTTTCCCACCAGAAGTAATGCATTTTACGTCAACCAGCCAGAGCTATAGCGGACAGGAAGTTGGGACCATAGTGACATAGCAGCAGTTAGGAGTATGGCAGAAGCTATGGTGGAAGATCCTCAGGGCCTTGACACGCCAAGCTGACAGTCAGCCATCGGTCAATTTCAAGCCATCTTTGAGCATCTGGTGCCCTAGTTTTTATGGTGGGTTCCACACCGTCGGCACTAATCGGCCCTTTTTTTTTTTCAGCCGAATCAGCATGTTGAATCTGCATCTGAGATGGTGGAGTCAGAGAGTGAATGAAATCACGTAGATGGACAGTTCAGTTCAGTGCACAAGAAGAGAAATGAAAGCGAGGAAAGTAAACAAATGACTAAAGTCAAAGGGGAATGAGATCAAAACAAACTTGTTATATTACATACGACTTTTTTTTTGCCATTGAGCTCTTTAGCAAACACAGTTGATAACTGTTTGCGTTACTGTTCTTTAGTGCGCAATAAATATGCTTTCTTCTTTCAACATCTGGTTGTGTTAGGCTAACTGGTTGACTAGCGACTTAAATCCGTCCTGGCTGTCTTCTAGTTTCCCAGGATAGGAGACTTATTTCCTCTCACTCAGGTGCTGAACATACGTGTGAGTTTGACGTTGGCTGTAGTCTTCACAGTGTGATAAAGTGCAACTTTTTGCCCATGAGACAGGCAACGTGAAGCGACACACCAGTTGGCCTTTGTTGTGACTACTTCTTTGATGTTGGTTTGGTGAGTCTGGGCCAAGAAAAGTTTCTGGCATGGATGCTTCAGATAAAAAAAGACTCAGCATCCAGAGGAAGGATTAAAGTCAAGAAAAGAAAGCGACTGTCAGTAGGTACATAACTAGCCGTCACTTTATAACAACCTTGCTCCTCTGTAGTGGAAAATTGGCTACACTTCTAGCATAGATAATTACCTTTTCTGACGACTTCATCACTTGGCCTTTTCTTTTACTCTGCTTTATTCAGGGTTAGACTAGAAGATGGCCTCCTCGGGGTGCGGGAGATACAGCACATTAACCTGCAGGCATACTTCATAAACACTGGTTCTCTGTGTTTTTCTAATTACTCTCACTGCCGGGGGGGAGACAAAAGTGCCGCACAACAGGTTTAAATCACATCAATAAATTTACAGGTACATTAACCTAAATATATTTATAAACTATAAATAGAGACAATATTATAGGAAAATGCCTGAAATGGAAACAACTTTACTTCTAACAGTTAATGCAAGACTTGCAGGACAGAGCTTTCTCCTTTAAATATTAAATTTCCCTCACTGAGGATTAATGTATCTTTGAAATCGTTCAAACCTTCTGATTTTCATTCATGAAATATTCAGTAAAAGCTCATCTACTCATTAAATAGCAGCATCCCTTCTTGAAGAATGCGTGAAGGTGGTGAGGGGCAGGACTATAGGGTACCCTTCTCCATATGGGGTGGAGATCAGGTACGGGTCACTCAGAAAACACTTCTCAGACGGCAGAGCTGCCTGTACTTTGGTCTGAGTTGTAAAATATCCCCCGAGAGCCATTCACAGTGTGAGTCTTTAAGCTTCAGTATCGGTCAGGGGTCAAAGAGCAGGGCCCTACAGAGGGATCTGCTTGTCACACTGATCCATGGACATCCTGCAAGCATAAACCTGCCCAGCTCACTGCTGTGTTTTATGGTACAATGACACCATTTTTGGATCCTGTGACACAAATCTTGAGTGATCCAACACTAATGGCTGTATGGGGTCATAACAAGCCACTGGAGCAAGAGTTCGTTAATTTGGGAAATGCATTTATTTGGTTTATACAGAGAGTTAGATGAGAAGATTGATACCACTGTTTGGTAAAACATAAAGCTACAGCCAGCAGCCAGTTAGCTTAGTTTAGCATTGAGACCATTAAGACTATAAACAGGGAGTAAAACCTAGCTTAGCTCTGTCCAAATGTCACAAAATCTACCTATCAGCACCTCTAAAGCTCACTAATTAACACGCTAAACCTTGTTTGTTGTCACCTCAGGAAATGACTGCTCCAAACCATGAAATATTATGGCACATAAAACTGCTACTTGTGTGTTGTTGTTTTTTTTTGCATGGATTACACAAAGTAAATCTAAACAGTCCCTCCAGGATGTTGCAATTGCAACAATTAATGCAAATTCAGCCAATCCCCATGAATTCTGTGGGACCAATCACCACAACTCATTTCATTGTCAAACTGAGCATAGCTTCACTCAGCCTCTCTTTGCCCTCCTCTTTTTCTCTCAGTTTATCATGAGACCACTGCTGCTCCTTGACCCACACAGTGACAGGGCTAACCGTTAGCATCACAAGGCTAACACTACTCAGTGTTTATTAACAGGTTTAATGAAAGAGCCGAGCCATTTCAGTGTCGGTGTGAGACTGTTGGGACCGTTTAACGGCTCAGTCTTGGAAGTTAACTGCTGCTGCTGTGTTAGCTCGTGCTAACCGGGCAAAGAGTGCAAGAGTGCTTACAAATTAATTAATATTAATTTTATTTTCTTAATTTTAAGCATATTTTAATGTTAATACTTTTGCACTTTTACTCAAGTTAAGTTTTGAATGCAGGACTTTTACTTTAACAGAGTCATGCTACTTTTACCTAAGTAAAAGATCTAAGTACTTCTTCCACCACTGCAATCTTCTCATCTAACTCTGCAAAACTGCAAGTAAGCATACCTCAAATTATTATTGCATGACTCATAAAAAGTTTGTCATTTAACATAAAATATTTATCACATTTATGAGTGACATTTCAATATTAAATGGCATAAATAATCTTGTCTGCTGCTATGTACAGTGCCCACATCTCTAACATGCATGTGGTTATCCTGAAGTCTGGTAGAGTCGTCTACATGTCCCACAGCTGCTCTGAAACCCCACACTGTGTCAATTAGACCTGTACAATAGGAACATCAATTACGCCAAGCAGGCACAATGTATATGACTCTGGAGCTCTAATGAGATTAATTCCTCTTGGATGGGATAAATTCTTTCCCAAATGTCAATGTAGAAAGAGTGATTGAAGTTAACAAGCTCATTAGCAAACTTCAGGACAATGTTCAGAGCTGTATGGTTGATTCTCAGTTGGCAGTCACGGGGCCGCGGATGATAAAGACTAGTAGTCTTGGTGAAGGTTGGTGGATCTTTTTTATTCTGGGCTACTAAATAATCTTTATTTTATCAGGCAGATAACATCTTTTCAGTTAAGGTGTAGACCATCTTTATGATGTCCAAACAAAGTGTTTTGATACAAGAGTCTGTACTGGCAGTGATTCGGCACAATCACGCACAAGAGATTTCAGACAAATGAGGTTATTCTATAAATAATGTATCCTCATATCACATATGACTTTATGTGCTTCATCTAAAGTTACTTAGGTTAGGTTTTGGAAAGTAAAGTTACGCAGGTTAGGTTTAAGAAGACATACCTTAAAATACCTCAAAGTTCACTTGGTTTCACACGATTACAAACACGTGTCTCCTGGGAGAAAGTCCTGTGTTGTTTGACCCACCCATCAGCCAACCTGCCTCCTATTTCCTTATGCACTCTCACCAGCACATTGGTCACATGATTGCAGCCTTCCTGATCATGTGGATTATACACAAATTACTGGCTGATGATTACGTGGGTCACATACAAATTCTGGTGCATTACCGCTTCTAGATACAAACAATGCATTTGCACAGGCGTAAAAGAGATTTTTCCTTTCAATGATCAGGCTACATTTTTCTTATGTCAACAAATCTCATTAGAAAACCAAAACCAACACTATATGAGTTTGTCTCTCAATACTCTCTCTCTAAAAATGTAGTTTTATTTTTAAAAGATGCTCAGTCATTTTCTGAAGTTTTTAGTCAACATTCCTCAAAGAGGAGTAAATAGTGAATTTTCCCTTGAACCATTTTTATCTGCGGATTAATACGCATAGGTGCACTAGCAAATACTTACAGTAAAGCAGGACGAACCTGGTCCCACTCCTAACTCGTCAAAAACTGATGCTTGATTAGTGGCCCTTGGCACCCTTTAGCGTCAGTATGAGATGCAACTCCCGGAAGCATTTTTTGATGCTCTGAGCAACTGTCATTGTATAAAAAGCGAGAAATCCAGATCGGGTAAGCAGGAGGTGAGGTAGATGGATCAAACTTCAGACTTTCACCCAAAAGGCCACTGTTCATTTCTCATGTGCAACCAATAGTCAATCTAGTTATTCTAATAACAACATAGTGTGTTAGTATGTGTAGCATACTATGCTAGTGATGTATGTCGTGTGATGGTACATTACGTCACGAAAAATGTACTTACTTTAAGCCAAGCAAGCAACGCATTCTCACTCCGACCTCGTCACATATTGACATTTGGTCATGGACGTGCAAGGTACCCTGGGTGTGCTGGTTGTTGACATTCTGGAACACCATGTCAAGTTCTCTTCTTTCAAGGTACACTTTCATTTTCACGGTAAATTTACTGTTTACAGTCTCTTGACTGTACGCACTATGTCGGTACAACACCGCAAATTGGTGTTTTTTCCTTCAACAACAAACACATGGTTGGGTTTAGGCAACAAAAGCAAGTGGTTAGGTTTATGAAAAAAGAACAGGGTTTGGCTTTAGAATCTTGCAGGACATGAACACTGCTCTCTACCACCCCTCCTGCCTGCCCCAGTTGGACTTACACCACCTTGACTTTTGTCCTTGTCCCGCCGTGTTTCCTCCTGATGCTGCCGAGTGCCATTAAACTATAACAGCAACTGGCCACATATCATGCCGACGCTAAAGGACACCTTTTCTCATTGGTGTCTGACACTGCAAGTAATTGCCAAAGCGCTGGAATTTCGAAGACTTTGGAGTGAGACCAGGCTCAACTATGATGTTTTTTTCTCAACCTAACCAAGTGGATTTGTTGCCTAAACCTAAGGAAGTAAACCTAAAAATGAAGTGTGTTGCCTGCATGCATGCATGTAACAAACAGAAACTGTACATTTCCTGTGAAAACAGACATTAATTTCAAAAGACACAAAGCATATAACGAGCGTAAACTGACACGCCATCCCTGGACATCCAAAACTGATGGTGGAGGGGTACCTAGAGTGTTTGCGTTGCAGGACCAAATGTTGGTATTTGATGAGTTGAGTGAGAACGTGTTGCAAACTCAGGACAGTGTATGCAAGACTGATTCAAAATAAACTCCAGTGCTCATGTTCATGGCAGTGAATGAACATTTCACCCTGTGCAACATTGTGCAACATTGAGGTTTTTAATAGTTTTTGGCCTACACTATTACACAGAGGAATAAACTTTGACTAGACAAACAATGGGCTACTTGTTAGAAGGATCGCTTCATTGTTAGTTTTGGTCTTTTCTTGGGATTTGTTGACACTAAGAAAACATATAAAATGTCCCCAGACCTGTCTTTTAATCGGTTCTGATCAGATGTAATTTTGCACAAATCCAAAGATCCTATATGGAGCTGGTCTGCATAAATATGGGAATCTGCTAAGACATAGGACTCTTCAAACACAGGGTTGGTTTGGTTTACATTAAAGCAGTCCTGATGGCTTTGATGCTCCTCAAACTGAGCGATGAGTCTTCATGAACGTTCAATAAATTGATTCTTCAAACATTTCCACTGGGGTTTGGCTTTCTTTTGAACCTGCACCATACACTGTGTGATTGTTTTTGACAGTAGTTTAGCCCTTGATTCTTTCTTTATGAAAAAAAAAAGATAGGAAAAGGGTAAAAGGTAGAAAGAGAAGAACGAAGGGTTACTGCTGGGCTACAGATGGACCACTTGGTCCGAGAAGCTGCGTCTCATTTTCACACACAGTTGTAATGAAAACCCGCTGGGGTGACTTTAAGCACAGGCCTAGGATCAGCTTACCTCTATCCCCAGCCTCTGACCTTAAGTGTCTGTGAAAGCATATTGTTAATGGAGACTGCATGTTATCTGTGTTTGGAGAAATAAAACCTCGTGCTTGCTTAGGTTTTATACAATCCTAGTTGCAGTCCATTTATCCCCGCTTGGATTCTTTCCATCATTTGTAGCTTTTGTTTCTTGTCATTTTAAAAGCCGAGCTGAAGCGCCCAGGATGTATCACTCTGACTACTTTACCACATGTTTTGTAAATATCCAATGCCTCAATGCATGTCCCATAAGAGTTTACACATACAGCCCAGGAGTGCATCATGAGTGTGTTTACAGCTGATCATGTTTAGTCACCCAGCAGAGGTTAGCATGTGACCTGCCACACCACAGGTACAGTTTAGCCAGCTGACCTGCTGCTCAGATAAAGGGAGTCCAGTTGCAGGTTAATAGGGGGCTGTAGCCCTTAAATGGCCGTATAAGTGTTTCTACAGAGACCTGAATAGATTTAACACACTTTGAAGGAAAGGGGATGAGAGGGGGAGAGTTGCCCTATAAAAGCAACTTAAACCTTTGACATAGACTGAAGAGCCATTCAGGCTGCTGCCCTAGTGCCGCATTCAGACCAACTTTAGCTCTACATGAACAAACATAACCCTCTCAGTCACCTGAGTGAGGCCAGTCTGGTGTGCCAACAGAAAGCTACAGAAATGTTGCTTTTCCACCCAAATTAGTGCATGTACACGGGTCTTGGTAAACCCACAAAACATGGGCCATAGACTCCCTTCCCGTGTTCAACATCACGAGCTGTAGCTCACTCCAAAGTCATCGAAATTCGGCGCTTGGGCAGTGACTTGCAGCATTAGAAACCAATGAAAAAAGGCATCCTTTAACATTAGCATGATACGCGTCCGGTTGCCGTTTGATGGTGCCCGCCAGCGTCAGGGGGGAACGCAGAGGGACAAGGACGAAAGTTAAGGCGGTAAAAGTCCAAGTGGGGTGCATGGGTCCAACAAACCATGACTTTCACCCGAGAAAGCAGTGTTTGCATCGATCTTTGCGTAAGATTCCTAAACCTAACCACGTGTGTTTTTGTTGAAGGAAAAACTAATTTGCGGCATTGTACCAACGCAGTGCTTTTATTTTGAAAGAGACTGTATGTAAACGTTTAATTTCCTGTGAAAATGGAAATGTATTTTGAAAGAAGACAATGCATGTAACAGGCAGAACTTGACACAGCGTCCCAGAACGTCAACAACCAACTCACCCAGGGTACCTTGCATGTCGTATGTGGACGTGGAGACCAAACGTCAATATGTGATGAGGTCAGAGTGAGAATGTGTTGCTTCTGAAGAGATGTTGCTATCGAAAATTTTAAATGTAATTTTAAAAGATTTGAGCACCATTAAAATGTATTCACCTCCAGCTTCACCTTGTTGTGAAGTGGTGGCAGAATTTGAGACACATATATCTCATGTCCCTGCAAATAAAACTAGAATTGTCCACGTGGCTTGATACAACGACAGGTATGTGACAAAACTTTTTCTTTTTTTTGGGTGTTTTTGGGTGTACTGACCATTCAAATATAAAGAGCAAATATTCCAAGTCATACTGGAAAGTAGTGTCACTGTAGCCTGCAGCTGTAGCAGTTACAACATGCACTGTTACTGCTGTAGCTTTGTAGCTTTGCTCTTGTGTGCAGTAATCAGTCTCTGGAAGTGAGCAATACATATTTACAATGACTGTCACTAGTCATTAATGTGGATTCATGAGTCAGTATGAGGCATCTAATTTGATTCAGACTCCTTTGTCAAGGAGATGGGAAACACCACTGTATCTACAGCAGCAAAACAATCACACACCTCATTTAAGGGCGCAGCACTTTATTCATAAAACAATATTTATACATGTCACGTTCACAAAATCGTTTTTGTATACGTTCTGGCTTGTTTTCGTTCGGTGAGTAAAGGAAGTGGGAACTCCTTTCAAAATAACGTCTTTGTTAAGTTCTACTAAAAAAAAAAAAATGGCACTCCCAGAGCTATAAAGCTTAATGACAGGTTTAATTGAAAGAAAATCAACTACAACTGTGTTTTCTATTCAAATATTTTCCCACTCCTTAAATATGTGACTCATTGCCTTTTTGAATGACTTGAATGAGCTGCTGAGGAGGATCTGAGACACCGAACTGTGACAATACAGGATTTAACACGTGGTACTTTGCACACTGGGTGATTTTTAATATAGATTAATGCTCATCACTTGATTCTGGGAACAAAAAAACATGTTGTAGCTTAATTTTCAGCACCACAAGTGAAATTCAGTTGACCTCCTCTGTGTTGGGGGTGACAGCACAAGACTAAATCGAGGCAAGTGAAACCAAAAAATGTCTCAATATCTAGAGACCACAGGGTAAGTGGGAAAATATGTTTCAGTAATTTGGGTGAACTGACCCTTTTAGCGAGAAATTCCACAAACATCAGATGTGAGATTTAAGTGCTCACTCATTTCAGCTTTCTTCTGAGAGAGCACCAGGAAGGTCAGGCCTGAGAAGAACCACACCGCTGTCTGCACACCAGACTGTAGCTCTAGGGGGCCTGAGAGCGGATAGGAGCCAGAGCTGTATAGTGCAGGGAGGAGGCAGATTTGGTTTCACCCCTGGGTGCACTGAGTGGTGGTCTGCTTCTCACACCAGGGCAAACAATATATCACCATGTGGTATGAACCTGCAGACCCACCCAGAGGATTTCACCACTGAACTCCTAATGATGGAAAATTAACGCTCCACTGAGCTGAGCTAAATGCCCCTACTGACAACATTTCCAAACTATTTACAGCATGGGTCTAAAAACTGCAAGTTAGGGGATCACTCAGGATATATTTCTGTTGATTTGAGCGTAATGAGGAAAAGCTGTCAGACAAGTTTTGTTATGATTTCCATGAAGGGCAGGAGATGAAATAGAGGGGGGGATTGTGAAGAAAACGACTGGTGATAAAATACTATGAGCTATAATTAGATATCAAAAATGCCTGTCAGGCTCAGAGGAGCAACAAGTGAAAATTTGGGCTTTTATTGGACTGGGGAGACAAATTTGTCCACCTGATATGAGGAAACCAAGTGCTGAATGGAGACGCGGTCTTTACGCACAACATACAGACTCCTCCCAGACATGTCTGGAAGAAAACCTCTTGTTACAGTAGGAGCTGGTCACTGACAGAGGCTCCATACACGCTGGCTGATGCTCAACAGCCCCTGAATAAGCGTTTATATTCTGCAGGTTTTTACGCACAGAAAAAATGAGGGCCTTTATTTCGGCAGTGACAGTGTTGTGGGTGATGATAATACCCTGCATGGAAGCTATCCACGGATTGTACAATTTCGGCCAGCATGATTTATTCTACAAAAAGAATAACTGCAAGCCAATTCCTGCAAACCTGCTCCTGTGCCACGATATAGAGTACACAGAGATGCGCCTCCCGAACCTGCTCGGACACGAAACCATGAACGAAGTTCTGCAGCAAGCTTCGTCTTGGATCCCGCTGGTTCAGAAGCAATGTCACCCCGACACAAGAAAGTTCCTCTGCTCCCTTTTTGCGCCCGTCTGCCTGGACGATTTGGACGAGCCCATACAGCCGTGCAGGTCTCTGTGCGAGAGCGTCAAGAACGGCTGCGCGCCCGTCATGTCCGCGTTTGGCTTCCCTTGGCCAAAGATGCTGGACTGTGACCGCTTTCCACTCGACAATGACTTGTGCATACCACCTGCAGGCATCGAGAACTTTGTGCCCGTCACCAAAGAAGGTAAAGTTTCACTTAACTGTATTTTATTTTGCGCATTCACCATCCTCAAGTAGCCTACTGTGCATGAATGTCACCTTCGCTTATCATAAAGTGCATGTGCGCTCAGCATGATTTTCTATTCAGCATATCCACTCATCTGCACCAGAATCCACTTGGGTGGACATTTTCTGTTGAATTATGGCAGATTATATCATATTTATATTGTCTAATTTCTCTTTTAGTGCCCAGAGTGTGTGATGCTTGCAAGGAAACAGATGAAAATGACAACGAAATTGTTGACAACCTGTGTAAGAATGACTTTGGTAAGTCCACCATGGGTGTAGATTTCATGGCAGGGGGGCGGAGGCACCGGGGACACCCTTCAAAATTTAGAACATGTGCATTTGTCCCCCTAATAAGAGCATGAAAGTAGCAGAGGAGTTTTATTTTGACAAAATAAAAGATATTTCCACCATAAATTGGTGCATAAAAATTCAACAGAATACAGAGAATTAAGTGTTTGATGCTCAAAATGTTCTGGCAGAAGACCCCAAACCCTTCATTTCACATGTGTCTCCAACAAATGTTGAAACCAAACCTGCACATTTGTGTCCAACCACCAATTTCATCAGAGCAGTTGTTCCCAAAGGGAAGCTCAGGGGCAATTTCAGAAAAATGTCAGTTAAATGTGTTTCATTTAATAGAAAGTCCAAGGAACAAATGGTTATTGTGACCAGGATTTCCGCCCTCACCTTTTTTAATCACCCTTATCGCAGTCATTGTAGCACTAAAACACACAGAAACACACAGGCCTTCTCAAGTGGCTTTTATAAGGACATCAAAAAAGATAATCTCTGTACAGTTTTTATGAAAACAAATCCCTTTTTTCTCTCCAAGCTCTGAAAATCAAAGTTAAGGAGATCTCCTACATCAACGGTGACACCAAGATAGTGCCGGAAAACAAGAGCAAGACCATTTACAAGCTGAACGGCGTGACGGAGCGTGACCTGAGGAGGACGGTGCTGTGGCTGAAGGACGGCCTGCAGTGCATCTGCGAGGAGATGAACGACATCCACGCCGCCTACCTGGTCATGGGCCAGAAGATGGACGGCCATCTGGTCATCACCTCGCTGAAGCGCTGGCAGAAGGGACAGAGAGAGTTTAAGAGGATTTCCCGCAGCATCCGCAAGCTGCAGTGCTAGGAAGGAGAAAAGAAAATAACTGCATGTGTCACTGTTGAAGAAAACGTTTAGCTGAGCTCTGTCTGATTATCTCTTTCAAGCTGTCACACAATTATGGTTCATAGATTCCTCTCTAGGAAGATGTTTCTTTGGCCTCAGAAAACACATCACTTCCTGACATTTCCGTTGTTTCATAGTTTTAAAAAATGCCCAAAACCTTAAAAAAATAGGCAATATATAGCAAATCTGCCAGCTAAAACCTCTACAATTAGAATTCCTATGGATTTTCATTTTCTTAAAGGCGCTTTACTACAATACACTCAAGTTACATTCATCAATAAGGCCACAAATCTTTTTAAAGTACATCTTTAAGTGGCTAAATCACATGCTGGTCATGTCCTCTGAGCAGGACACTTGTTTATATCAGGTACAGACGCAGATGTAAGCAAATACAAGGGGAAATAGTCCCTTAAACTGTAGTGATGTGATACTATGTGAAGAAATATGCTGTTTTCATTCATCGACTCCCATTCATTTTGCACGTAGTGAGTATTTGGTACCCTCTAGTGGTCAGAGTTCAAGTGGTGTGTTGTTTCTTAGGGAGCTGCCTCATTAATTGCACTCAGCTGGTGTCCAAGGTGTAAAGGAATCACTAATCACACAGTTAGAGTGAAAACTGGCAGAGCTTCAAATCCAGGATCAACAATGATTGACTCTAAAACAATATTGGCAGATGTGGCTTCCTGTTGAATCCTGCGATGGGCGTGAGTTTAACACATTTTCCTTTTCTCTTCTGGTATCAGCTGGGATTGGTTCCTGCTGTCATCATGGGGCATTCCTCACACAAGGTTAAATCATCAGCAGTTGTTTGTTTAGGACCATTAAAAACTCCTAAAAAGGAACAAGTGACATCACAAGGGTCAGAGGCCTTGATCGCTCATTCAGTAAGTTAAATAAAATCAGATGTTTGGGGAAGTTTCCTAAATGAGGTATTTGCATCCTGTAACAACTCTTTCTGTCATAGTTCTGCAGAAACAATAACTGATCCATGTTGGGTGGTGCACACTGAGTGAAGCTGTGATCCCTGTGTGAGTAGTGTGACGTTCAAAGACAAAATAATGTTAGTGTTTTTGTATTCCTACCGTTTTCTCAAGCAAAAATGAGAGATAGCTGGCTATATTCTCTTCCTGTTCAACATTTTAATACTCCTAGTAATCTTTTTGTACTTGAGCCACTGCATACTTTTCTACCCCACTGTGGTAAAACTAATATTTTTCTACTCCAGACTTTCATATTTCATATAAACTTTAATGTTTTGAGTTTTCATCTTCATCCTGTTGTTTGATGAGTGACACACGTTGGTTTTTAGGTATTATTAGAGGATGAGTATCTGAGTTTTTGGTTGGTAGTGTTGATTTGTTAGGCGCAAATAATCCAGTGGTCTGTGTGTGAGTGTGTGTGCAATGTAAAAAGTATTTTTTTGAAAGTATTACTGTGTAAATATCAAATACTGCCTTTTATGCTTGTATAAAGTTCTCAGCGATTAAAAGCTGCCAACAACATGTGTTGAAATGACTCGTTTTATTGTTGTATATGGCAGGAAATCAAACTCATGAATAAAAGAGGAATTTATAAAATGGAAAATAAACCTACAGAATGTATTATTAATAAAACACCGCCATCTAGTGGGACTCAGTGGTAGAATCTGGTTATTGTACTTGGATGCATATGAGGCATGAGGTGGTGATGTGTTTTCAACAAACTCTATTTACAGGTTTTTTTTCCATTGACATTAAACTTACAGGTTCATGATGCTGAATAAAGCTCAGCCTGTAAGCATAGTGTCAATTAAATAGCATAGTGAATCTATGCTTGTACATTTTGACCACGTATTTCCGAGAAACATAACACTTATTTTGTTTTGTTCCTGATGCCCATTTGTGTTTCCAGCTCGAGTACTCAGGGAAATTCTTGTACCGCTCTCAGACTGTCGAATGAATGAAACCCGGGGATTTCAAAATATTCCAACAGGTAATTTTCTTTATAAAAAGATGCCAAAAGGCACACTTACTGGATTTGTCAATAAACCTTAGAAAAGTTTACAGCCTTCTTTTATAGATGATCCAATTCAGTCGACTTGTGTATTTGCTATTATGTCTAAAGTTTTTCCATTTTGTGTTTTTGCACTGTTGTTACTGCTCTGCTTGTGTTTTGTGCCTATTTTGAGCCTCCTAAGAAACTTGTATGTTGGCTAGTGATATATAAAATCTTTATTTGCCTTTACTTAATACCACAAAGCACCCTATAGCCTCACACACTGACAGGACTGAAAACATCAAACTAAAGCTGCAACTAATGATTATTTCAGAGATTTTTTTTTTTTTTTTTGTCTACAAAATGTCAGAAATAGTGAAATACTTCACCCACAAAATGACCATTTGTAAATCCATTAGTCATGCTGTGTTACTCTGAATTTGTGAAGAAAACTGTTCTTGCATGCTTCCACGGAAAACAGCAGACGTATTAACTGAGGGTGTTTTCACACTTGGCCCTCTAAGCAGACTCTGAGCGGTGACTCAGTATTTTTTGCGCATATGTTAACACTTCAAGAGAACTCAGACCCCTCTGAGCCGTGGTCTGAGTTTGGTTGCTTTAAGTCAGCGGTGCGGTTCACTTAACCTGTGCCTTGTGAACACAAAGAACTCCAAGGTCACTTTGCTCTGTGCCATGTATTTAGCCCTCTATACCAGTGGCTTCCAACAGCTGGGTCACGGGTCCATTTTGAATGGACCGCAGGTGACACACTTTATTTTTAGGTACAGTGAATTTCTGGCACAGTTATTTTGAAGTGCCGTTTCTGGCCAACGCAAGTATGATGCTAAATGTAATAATCAGAATCAGACATGTCATTGATCCCCAAAGGAAAATCGTGAAACAAGCACAAAGAAAGCTAAAAGTTGTATCAGGAGCAACTGCAACAGGCACATGCGCACTAAACTGTGTGGACCTTAAACTAATGACTAAGGAGAAATCTGGACCCTGTGGCTGCACCAGTTGGGAACCGCTGCTCTAGATCACATGCGTTTGCACTGGGAAGCTTGAAAAAACAGACGAAACCACATCAACCTGTAACGCTTGCAATGACGCAAGATGAGAAGTAGTTTGGTCCACATAAGACACTGCACAGTCTTCAGATGTGGAAGGTAGAATACATCAAATGCCAACAGTCTACAGCACACACAGAAACGCTGAGGTTTACCCCCAATTTCAAGTTCAGTTGAAAGCAAGGGACTTCATAACCACACTGCAGCGCCACGTCAAAGTAAAAACAAAACTGTGTCAATATATATTATATATAGGCTGTAGTGTGAACAGGAAGAGGACTGAGGTCCCATCAGGGCTGAGGTTGACCAGAAAGGGAACAGAGTCCTCTTTCAAATAAACTGACAAAAAGAAATGAGTCCTTTTTCTGTTGGTGCACTTTAAGAGTGTTTTAACACTTGGTCCTTTTTAAATGGACCAAACTCAGTCCCCTTTAAGTGCACCAAAAAGTGGACCAACAGTAAGGGAACTCAGTTCTTCTTGCGTTCACATTGTCAGTTCATTTGAAAGAGGACTCTGTTCTCTTTCTGGTCAACTTCAGCTCTGATGGGACCTCAGTCCTCTTCCTGTTCACACTGCAACCTATATATAATATATATAGATGTAATTTGTTTTTACTTTGTAGCGCTGCAGTGTGGTTATGAACCTAAAACTGTAGGATAACCTCAGGGTTCCTGTACGTTGTAGACAGTTGTCATTTGATGTTTTCCTCGTTCCATATCTGGACGAGTGCAGTTGTTTCATCATCAGACCGAAGTACTCCTCATCCACTGGTCGTGCTGTCGCGTTACCTGTGGCCGTTGTGTTTGTTATGCTTCCCAGTGAAATTGCATGTGATTGGTCTACGGCAAGCCTGAAGGGCTACAATACAATAGCAAAAGGCAAAGCGGACCTGGAGCGTTTTGTGTTCACAAGGCACAGGTTAAGGAACTGCACCGGGGACTTGACCTCCCGAGGTGGTCTGAGTTTGGTTCGCTTCAGTGGGGTCTGAGTTCTCTTGGAGTGCTCACTGCTCTGAGTCCATTTAGAGGGCTGAAAGAGGACTGAGTTTGGTTTGTTTAATTTATATATAAATGGTCATTTTGTGGGTGAAGTATTCCTTGAAGTTTCTGCTATTCAACTAATAGTGTCAAGACTACAACAAACTTCCTAAAGGTCTGCCCATCAACTTGTGGTCGTGAGGTGTGTGTGGTAAAATGTGTCAAAGTAATTCGGATGACTAACAGACCAACAGGTAAAAAAACAAAAAAAAACCTACTGCTGACTTCAGAGGAGTCTTAAGAGATTTCGCCACATGTCTAAAAGGCTTAATCAGCGGTGGGGAGTCCCAGGCATTTCCACCTTTCTGGGTCACCGCAGAGTGGCACATTAGTTGTGTCACTTCAGCTGAGTTTCTGGAGTCACGTGATCAAGGTGAAACCAATCAAGGTGTGTGAAACCAAATATGTCAGGAAGGCATTGGAAATATTCGGGCTATGTATTCAGTGTCGCCTGAGGAAGGGAAGTCACATTCAGGAACCTCGCTGGCTTCTGATTCTGAAAGTGAAGTGGCCTAAAACATTCATTCAAAATCCCACCGTGACACCTCTTCCCACGTGGTTTTTACACACTTCACACCTTCACTTATGTGATTCTGACAAATGTCACGTGACTGCCATGGGACTTAATGACTCACCTCCACAGCCCTCATGTTACATTATGGTGTGATTGACCCAGAAATATCTGGGACTCTCCACTGGCCAGCTGGACTAATGAGACCTTTTAAATTAGTGCCTAAAAGGCCTTTAACTCTACACCTACAGTCTAGACAGTAGTTTCGTTTTGATCCGATAATAATAATAAGTGCAGTATTTGCATCGTGCAGGGTCCAGCCATAGAGGGAATAGAGTTTTACTCATAACAGCAAGAGGCGGTGTGTGTGAATTAGTTTGCATTGTGTGTAACAGGTCCTTCACATGTGCAGTTGTGGAATGAAACATATAACTTACTTAAGTACAAATTCAAAGTTCTTGATTTGAGCATCTCCATTTTCTGCCACATTATACGTTTACTCAAATTAAAATTTGACATTAAAGAACACGCAGTCACTTTATAAAATATAATGTTTTGTAGTTTTAAATCAGGCATGCAATAAGTAGATAATATAAGCTCCACCTCGACCAGCTGCAACATTAAAAGAGGACATTATTCATCATGTGTAGGCTGCTACTTTTTATTTTCTTTTACCTAAGTAATATTGTGAATGCCTGACTTGTAGGTAAGTCTCAAGTCTTTGCACTCATGTCCCAATTCAAGCCAGTCTTGAGTCCTAAACAAGTCATAATATACTCTTCACCGAATGTAATGTGATTGATAAAATTTACACCAAAAGATATGAATGCTCTTAAACATTTGTATTTATTTGTTAAAACATGTTTGATGGAAGTTGTTGTGTCTCCATATTTCATTTTTGACCCACAGGTTTTGCAAACTGCGATTTGTTTTTAGATACCACTGTTGAGTTTTTGTACACTGGTGAAATTAACTCTGGCGTCATTTTTTTTTTTTTTACCAGCTGGTGCTTAGTAACAGAGTATTAGTTCTTGGATGCTGTCAGACTGGCTCAAATTAAAAAGATAATTTGACGAATTAAGTGTTGACTTGCAGGGAATGAATAGTGTCAATGTTAGTTAATTCAGGAAATGAAGAGATGTAATTTGATTTGTGAAACACTGTGTAAATAACATAGTTTAAATATTTTACCTTGGGGGATGGTATCCCGTATTTTAGAGTCAAAAGGCTCAAGTCCAAATGAAGTCCCGGGTCACTGGTGTTGAATTTCAAGTCAAGTTGGAAGTCATTTTTGATTTTGTGAAGTCTAGAGTCATTAAATTTGTAAGCTGAGTCTGACTGGAGTTCAAGTCATGTGACTCAAGTCCACACCTTTGCATTGTTGTACTGATAATTTTAAGTAAAGCGCCTGAATTCTTATTTTTATCCCTGTACTGTGCATCTGAGCATAAACTATACATTACAGCTGATCCATGGTTTTCCTGTGTAAGACATGAAGCCTTGCAACACCAAGAATGACGAATTCTGTCTTTTAAAAACTTATTCTCTGTGAAACTGGCTTATTGAGTTAATTTCAATTTTATAATTAACTGTTTTAAAGGCATTCATGAAATTGTATGAATTAGTTAGTCATTTTAATATCTCACTGTGGAGGAGATGTTGAATTACTTTCTGTTTTTTTTATCATAATCTCCAAGAATATATGCTGCTCACTCTACAGTATGGCACTGTGGATTTTTCTTTTTAAATATAACTAATTATATAAGGTAAACTTAAGTTTCATGGCGCCACAGTGGCACTGGGCTAATTCCTAATATTATTATAATATTCTAGTTAGTTTGTTACAGTAACGGATATAGTGGGTTTTTTTCCAACATTTCAGAAAGCAGAAATACCCCACTGGATTATCAAGAGCCATTCACTGGTCAGTCATACAGTATGAGTCACCTATTAGTGTGCACAGCTCCATCACAGTCACTCACTGACTGGTGAGGCCATAACTGCGCAACTCAGGCTGCTTAGAAATATTAAATTACATCATAACGAACACAGGAGAGGCGACCGCACTTCTGATGCCTTCACTGCTATGGGAAAAATCAACACCTCCTTGAGTATGTTATATATGGGGGGAATTTGTTGTGACACTCCAACTGCAGTGGTGTGACGTTTAGGGGGTGGGATGCGTGGAAACCCTGTAAACTACCATTGGGAAAATTTAATGCTTTTTGAATTGTCATTCCTTGCTGAATGTTAGTTAAAGGGGACTTTGTGTATTTGAGGCTCCTTTCTGTTGTAGTCTACAAAGAGTTTTGGGGTAAACAGTTGTTTGTGATGCATGATGCGAACATTTTTTGTTATGTGGGTCAGTGTGCAAAAATAAAACAAAATCATAAAAAAACACATGTTGCTGTTGAGAGTTGCGCAACTTTTTGTTAAACAAAGCAAAAGGCTGCTTGAGAAGCGCATGGAGAAGGCGAGTTTACGAGGGCAGTGAAGGCAGCACCAGTATTTTTCAGCAGTTAGTGGCACCGACCTTTAACTTCTTTTACCTTGTACTGAAAATATGTATCTGTGTTTTCTTTGCCATGTGTGCCAGCAGGCTATAAACCCCCCTTTTACCTCCCTAATGACGGTCGACGGTGAATCTCAGGCAGGGCTCAGTTTGACGCTCAAAAAAGTCCGCGGGGAAGTTCCCTAGGAAATCCCCCAAGACTGTTCGGGGATATTATTGTCGACACCGATGCGCTAAACCTTCGACACAATTGACCTCCTCGGTCCATTTCTAAAGACACAAGGCTAGAAGCAGAGGCGTCAAATGCTGGATTATTAAAAGACTGATCCATCTGTCACAAATCTACGAAGCCAACAATGGATAACGTCAGTATAAACACGGATACCGACGTGCTGAAAGACAAACTGCGGAGCTGCAGCACGCTCAATACTCTGTATCATGAGACGCGGCAGGAAATCGAGCTCCTCAACAAACAGATTGATGTTAAGGACAATATCATTGCAGAATTAAAGGCCAGGTTGGGGAGGTACGAGAGGATCTACATGACTGTGGGAGATAACGAGTCTGTGGTCATCGGGCCGTCCAAGTCTTTGCTGGAGAGTTTGTGTAAAGAGATATACAAGCTGAAACAGAAGAGGAACGACATGGAGTTCAAGACGTCGAGACAAGCAGAGGTAAAATAGTGCTGGAAATGCTTTTAATTTGTTGTTTCATACAGAATAGTGTTTGTAAAGTTGACAGGGGCACATGTAGGTCCACTTTGGACAGGTTTCTTTAAGAAATAATAAACTTTAAATACCATAAAGTCCATATTTCATTATTTAAGTCATGTTTTTATCACTATTATTGTCATCTAGGGGATATTAATTTCAATGTGATGTTCAATGTTGACATTTTTTATTGAAAAAATCAAGGACAATCTCAGTGCAATGATTATAATACATTTAAATCATATATGCGCCTTTATTACATATAATACGCCAAAGTATCAGTCATAAAACCCTGATGTGGTCATGCAATTAATCCCCCCTGTCCTCCTCCCAGGAGATCCAGAGGCTGACCGTGCAGCTCAGAGAGAAGGAGCTGGAGCTGGAGAGTGTCAGGTGTCAGCCGGACCACGAGAAGGATCAGGAGATCCAGAGGCTGCGGTCAGCCCTGCAGGAGAGGGAGCGGTCAGAGGCCACCAGAGCCGTGCTCTGCACATCCCTGGCCGAGGAGGCTGACCAGCTGCGCAGCCAGCTCGGCGCGACAGTGAAGGTGTGCCAGGAGCTGCTGGCCAGGCTGGAGAAAGAGAAGAAGGCGGGAGGAGAGGTGGAGGATGTGGCTCAGCAGCAAAAGTCTAAGGAGGTGTGTGATCGACCATTTTGGGGGGCTTTTTACTGGATCAACTTGTGCATTGGAGCTGCTAGTGTCTTTTTGGGGGGCTATTTCGTAACTTCTCTTCCACCGTTTTCTACAGATGACAGAGTCTTCTGACATTAGCAGTGTGAACGCCCAAATCCGTCAACTTCAGGAGGAGAACCAGCAGCTGAAGCAGCGAGTGGCATATGTAAGTCTTCAAGTAGAGCAGGTGGTTAGTGACAATGCTTATATTTTCCCCTGAAATCCATCAGTTACATGCAAAAAGTCACCTTTTAAAATGACTGTGCTGACATTCAACTTCAAAGTGAAATACAGAACGGAGCACATGATCAGAAGATCTGACCTTTTCGCTGTAATTCCTCCTTTCAGGTACAAGGTCTGAACTCTCAGTGGCAGAAGTATGACTCCAGCAGGGAGGACTATATCCGAGGTTTATGTCAGAGGCTGAAGGAGACCTCTGGGCAGGGCTTGGTGCCAGGGCTTGGCTCTATAAGCACAGGGTTGCTTCATCAGGAGATTTCCAGGCTCAATGGCTTACTGGAGGAGAAGATGAGCGAGTGTGCGCGGCTAGCTAGAGAAGTGGAGGAGATTAGGAGGCAAGATCATGAGCGCATCCAGACTCTGGAGCAACAGGTTGGTGCTACATCGTGGTCACATGCAAGATTTCATTTGTAGAATCTGACTGGATGCAGACAAGTGGTTTTCTGAAGAAACAAGAAGACTAAAGGTTCTTTATTTTCCCTAATCAGGTCCTCATCTACGCAGAGGACTTTAAGTCGGAGCGTGCCGACAGAGAACGAGCACAGGGCCAGATCCAAGACCTGAAGGAGCAGGTTTATCAGTTGAAGCAGCAGCTACACAAACAGGTGAGGTCACGGCCCTTTAACAAGCTGGATGAGTGCATCTTTAGACACTTTTACTTCCTTTTTTTGGTGTACGAATTCCTTTATGCATCAGCTTGCGCAATCCTAATGGTGTATGAACGTAATTGTCTTCAGCAGGGTGCAAGCAGAGAGAACAGAGAAGTGGTTCCCATGTGTCGTGTCCACATAGGACACAGGATCACCTCAAGGCGACATAAGGACTCTTCAGAGCCTCTATTGAGGACAAATGCTGAGATGCAGCAACAGCCTGCAGCTGCAGCAGCAACACCCAGCCCCGCTTGGACCGAATGCCCAGGCATGTCAGAGCTACAGTGCCCGCGGTGCCTCGCCACATTCAATGACACGGACGCTGCAGAGTACCTGAACCATTGTGAAGAGTGTGCCAAACTATAAGCGGAACAACACTCATTTTGGAAAAGACACTTATCTCTCACTGACAGTAACTGAACACTGAAGAGCAGCACTACACGGCAGAAAATAACCTGAGTGGAGTTTCCAAATCGGAGAGACTTGACTACAAATGAAACGACTGACTTAAGATGTTTGTACATAGTGAAGCAAAACTGTACAACCCAAAGTTCCCCTGTCGCAAGAGAAATGAGTTCATCAGTCTGCATAGTTGAATATCCAGTGTCAGGTTCTTAGTGTTCTCCTGTGGCAATGCAGGAGATTATTGTGGTGGGAAAGTGGATGTGAATGCAATATATCAAATATCATATACCTCAATGTGTCAAATTACAAACCTGTTGCACTTTCATGATATTTACCCAAAAACTGAATCCTAGGATCGTACGATTGAGAGATTCATGACGCATAAGCTTCTTACATTGGATAATGTGGTGCTATTAGTTTTGTTTTTGATTGAACTTTACATATTTCTGTTCTGTAAATTATATATTCTTAATAACAGATTTAAAATATATAACTATTAATATTTATTCTCTGTGCATAAATAATAGGAAAAGGCAAAGCATTTTAATGCAATTTTTTTGCCTTATTTTCCACCAAAGCCATGAAATATATTTTTTCCTGGTAAACTTTTGGGATCAAAAATGTTCTATATAAATGGAAAAATATATTTGATCCACTTTTTCTAACAGTGTATGTAAGAGTTGCATCCCAACTGACAATAATATGCTTATTTTTTGGAGAGCTTGTGCTGTTTTTCTTGAGCTGGCACATTATTTTTGTAATAAAAGACTTGTTTACCCACACTTTATCTTATGGTGATTTATATAGCTTTAAGTATGTTTCATTATCGCGTGGGGTATTTTAATTCTTGAGACAGTCTGCAGCCTGGAGCTGTAACCGCAGATCATAGCCTAACCACGAAAATGTTGGCGCTATTTAATCTAAGTCTGTGTGCATGTCTTTTTAGTGTGTGTTTGTGTGTGTCCATCTGTGTCACGTGTATGTGCTTGTGCGCGGTGGAAAACCCCTTCCCAGCGTTGCCTGAATGGGCACGCTGTACTGTGACAGCCATATTCCCAGCTGTTGTGTGGCTGAGGCAAACACTGCAGGGGTACTGAGAAGACCAGAGAAAGAACATAGCTCAAGTTACATCCAACAACAGCCTGCGGATCAGTTAGTGACCAAAACATTCTGCAGTGAGTCGCTGTGAAGTACCATTTTGACACAAACAGGCCAACGGTGCTGTTTGGTGAATCAGTTGTCATGGGTTTAGTGTAGTAAGCACAGGAAGCTGGACATCCCCTGTTTTAAAGGAAGTAGGCAGTTGCAGAGCACAGTAAAGACGTAGTCAAATAACTTTGTTCTCTGAGTGTGAGTGCACACACGTACCACCTTTGGCTGCATTGTTTTTGATCAGATTAAGACAAAGCTTTTAAAAAAGAAGACAACACTATTCTTACAAAATAAAAGTTGAATGCTCTTGCTCAATACTCAGGGGTTTGTCACTGTACAGCTTTACTTGGTATGACCAATAGATTGTTAGCTAATGTTGGCAAACTTGTAAAGTGTATGACTCTTAATCTACTTAGGAACAGACATTGATTCCAAATGTATAACACCATTCATAACATAAAAGTGAGTATTGTTTGTATTGTCAATACTGTCAATATTTAGGTTGGTCTGGCAGTTGTACTCTACTGCTACTACTAGGGTAAGATGGGGGAAGATGTGCCCCAGGGTAAGACACCTCCTCCCTTTTAATTCCTCTCCTAACCAATATGGTACTAAATCTACTCTCAACACATGTAACAAATGGCTATGCGACAGTGAATTGTGAAATTTCATCAGCACTTAAGGGAAAACTTAAATCACATGTCAGACATTGATGAACAAATTATTCAAGTTGAAAGTCCTTACTGATGTACATTGTGTAATTTGTTGAGAACAAAATGACGCAACAAAGGTCAGTGGAAACCAAAATCGTCAACCCACTGAGAGCTGGATTCAAAATCACACCGAAAATCAAAGTAAAAAATTGAAACCACAGTCTGAACCAACTTGCGTGAATTTGATCACGGCAACTCATAATGTGACTCAGTGGTGTGTATGGCCCCTGTGTGCCAGTGTGCACTCCCAAAAACATCTGGCCATGCTACTGATGAGTCAGCGCCCTGGGGGATCTCCTCTCAGACCTGGATCAGGGCATCAGTGAGCTCCTCGACAGTCTGTGGGGGCACTATGGGATGTCCCATAAGTGCTCAGTTGGATTTAGGTTAGGGGAACAAGAGGGCAAGTCAGCAGGCAATGCCTTCATCATACACACTCTGGCCACATGAGGCCGGGCATTGTCCTGCACTAGCATAAGGTCTGACAGTCGCTCTGAGGGTTTCATCCTGGTAACTAACAGCAGTCAGGGTACTGTTGGCTATGACATGGAGGTCTGTGTGACCCTCCAAGGATATGCCTCCCCAGACCATCACTGACCCACCACCAAACTGGTCATACTCAATGATGTTACAGGCAGCATAATATTCTCCACAACGTCTCCAGACTCTTTCACACTTGTCACATGTGCTCAGTGTGAACCTGCCCTCATCTGGTCGCCAATGGTGAACCTGCCAATTCTGGTGTTCTCTAGTGAATGCCAATCGAGCTGCACAGTGCCAGGCTGTGAGCACAGGTCCCACTAGAGGACACCAGGCCTCATGCCACCCTCATGGAGTCTGTTTCTGACAGTGTGGTCAGAAACATGCACACTATTAGCTGCTGGAGGTCATTGTGTAGGGCTCTGGTAGTGCTCCTAGTGCAGATACTGGTCCTGCTGTTGGGTTGTGCCATCCTAGAGGAGCTAGACTATGTAACCTGTTTGGGCTGTAGGTACCACCTCATGCTACCAGTAGTGACAAGGACGCTAGCAGAGCACAAAACTAGAGAAGAATCAGTCAGGAAGGATGAGGAGAGAGCAACTGTCTGTGGCCACCACATGTAAAACCATTCCTCTTTTGGGGGGTTGTCTTGCTTTTGCCTCTCCATTGCACCTGTTGTCACTTTCATTTGCACCAAAGCAGCTGAAACTGATTCACAATCACTTGAGCTTATAGTGACGGTTAAGTGTTCCCTTGATTTTTTTTGAGTAGTGTAGTTATATTAAGTCGTACATCAAAGCCGTGAGGTATACAGTATATGATGATGGGTAATTTGTAGGGTGAGTCATTCAATTTCTTTTGAAAGAATAATAAAAAGATGTTTCCCCTTTAAAGTAAAAATGTAAAGTTAGACCTTTTGGGGCAAGACGCTGCCCTTACAGGGCCAAAACCCGTGAGTCATCCTGTTTCAAAATATTATTTAGTTAGATTATCTAGTTAGTATACAGTCATATGTGATAAAGCAGAAGTATAGTTTCCTAGTTTCAACAGTTTACAAGTGTTATTAGCTAGCTAGCAATCATGAGCATGACCTATCTAGAATTAGCCAACATTTTTAGCAGACTTGCTGGAGAAAGACATCCTGAAATAAGAATGATTAACCCAAAGGAAAGGCTAAAAGGCGTCTAGATAATCCATTATTGGGTCAGGGTTGGAATTTTAGTTGGTTTAGTTAAATAGCTCGTTTTGAGCTTGGGCGCATCTTGACCCTTTACAAGACTTTTATTTTTGTGCTATAGCAACAACATTGGCTACTCTAGGGTTGCAGTGATAGTTTAAAGGTATACCAGTGATATAAAAGTTATCATACTGTTAACATTTGCCTATCTAAGATATTGAAAAAAAATTAATGTCCCCTTCATTTTAGTTATTTCCTAAGGGGAGACTTTTTACACTTACTTCCATAAGCAAAATGGTTTCAAGTTTCATTTATAGTAATTAAACATTTGTTCAACTAACAATAACCCTTCTGTTTTCATTCTTTTAAGGGTCATTCTGACTGATAATAATATAAGTTCTGTAATACAGTGATATTGTAAAACCACAATATTTTCTGAGATGGTTAGGGTAGTGTGAAACTCTACTGTTGCAACCCTACTCTCTCCCTGTGTTTGTTTATGCATCATTATCCTGCACATGATAAAATCATATCAAAATATTATTGAATTTTACCTTAAATTGACTTTGTTGTTAAGAGGCACATCTTCCCCCATCTTACCGTACCACTACTTGAAGTGAAGCTGAATGTTTCAACCATTTATGCACTACTTTCAGTGAATTATTTTAACTTTTTAGCTAACCATTTCAGCCACTTATATAATACTTCAAGCTGGCTATTGTAACTGCTTCTCCATTTTTTGTTAGCTATTTATTTTAATTGCTGAGTCAGTAGTTTAGCTAACCATTTTAGCCACTTATGTACAGTAGTACTTTAAGCTAACTATTTCAACTGTTTCTCCTTTTTTTGTAAGCTAATTATTTGAACTGTTGAGTCAGTACTTAACTATTTCAACAATTTGTCTAATACTTTCAGTCAACTATTTTAATCATTTATCCATTGCTTTTAAGGATTTCAACCATTGATCAATTACAGCTAATTGTTTAAATGTTTTAATCTATGTGTTATTTTTAGCTAATGTTACCTGTTTAAATTTGTGTGCTCACTTGCTAACGCTAGTTTTCACGCACTTACTGTTCAGGTGTTACAGATGACTAATATGTGTATATATCATTTCAATGAAATCCTAATTTAATGTCTTTAAAATTACTTGAGCAGCTCCACAATCATTTCAAGTTACCCCCTGGGATACAAGTACTCCAGATTGTTATAACTGATTTATGGGATAGTAACAAACATGGTTGCTTTTTAGTAAGTGTTGCATAGACTCAGGTCAAATACTGTTAAATGTTATATTTCTTGATAATGACTTTGTTTTCTTACCACGAGTCAGATGGGAAGATTCCACCCTCATGTTCTATGGGAGAGTGGTATCAGTCTTACTATCTAAGTCTAAAGAAGTAAATATTTCCTGAAATATAGAACTGTAAAATGTAAAATTATTTTGATGTAAATCTCTAGAAATGTTTTCTGTTTGTCAATTTCAAATCTTTCCATGAAAACTTGAATTAAGGCTAAGCTTTGTTTAAGAAACATGTTTAAAATAAAGTGAAGGACCTATCTCTGAAAAACAAAATGAGGAGGTTTGACAGTTGGCACATTACCCAACTCCCCGAGCATTCAAATGACAGCAGGCAGCATCACATGCCAACTTACTCATCAGCTAACTGGGGAAGATATTTGTGGCTGAATAGGTTTCAAACACATTTATGTAATTTACATAACACACCACCATGGCTTCAATACATGTGCCCACAGAACAATTGGTTCCAATTTTGGCTTTAAAGGGCAACTTCAGTACCTCATATAAAGCCAACCACATGCAGACTGGTAGAAATACACGCAGGCCCTAAAAAGGCCATGAGCTGTCTGCTGGGGATTCTCCCCCTCGCCACACACACCCACGCGTTTACAACAGGGTCTATAAGTGACTGAACTTCCACACAGAAAAAAAACGCTACCCACCAATCTGACAGTGGAAAAAAGTAGGTCACAAGTCCCCACCTGAGGTTTCTGGGAACTTTTCTAAGAAACAATAGAATTCATAAGAAAAGTCAGGTGACAGAGCAGTAGATCAGTTCCTGTTGGAAACTAGTTTCAAAGCGTCAGGATGTGCTGGTGTATCTGTCGTGTACTTTAACAAAGAGGGAAAACTTCAGCCTGACACTTATCCAGACAAATACAGAATGGATAGATACAGCCTTTAATCTTATGTGTATCCTAAAAGAACGGGAATTTCCCGCCATCACGAGGGAAATCCCAAAAAAGCAGACAAGTTTATTTGAAAATGGAGTGCTGTCGACTTAAGCAGATCATTTTTAATTTATCATATGTTGGTTGAGGTAGCTGGTATGAATGCTGAGTGTTTTTTTAAAGGATTTTTTTGGTAAGTGAGTCCAAAGGTTTTGGCTATCAAAAACAAATAGTGACAGACTGTAGCCAAAAAAGGAGGAGGGGATTCCCTCTTTGGAAGTGTATGTGATCCTGATGTGCTCCAGGCAGTTGACAATGAAAAGATCAGCATTCTGATTACAAGCTACAAGGCAGCTGTGATCCCTTCTAATAATCCTATTGGCGCTGGCCCCTGTCATTGTCAGACTGCTCTGAGTGCACCATTGTGTTTTACTTCATCAGCTGGGACCTTTTTATTTTTTTTTTACCAGCAAAGGTCAAGACAGGGGGAACATTTTGAAAGGACACATAGCGGAAATTTTTTTTCAAGTTGCTTTTATAGACATATTAATCTTTATTAAGTGAGGGGAAAGTGTTGACCTCAGTAGCTAGTATCTGCAAATATCAAAAAACACAAATCTGTGCCAATTTCATGTTTTATTTAGATCACGGCCCACGGCTGCCTCTGAGACATTTAGCTCGGTGTTTTTGGCTTGTCTACGTTAGCGTAGTTTTGTGGGGCATTTGCTTAAATGTGGTAGATCCCTTCTTACATCACTGGTGACTGAGAGCGAGCACGCTCTACAAACAGCCAGACAGTCATTCATAGCTGAAATAAAGTATGAGTCAGATCTGCTCTGGTGGCTCTCACAAACCAAAACCTTTTTTGTCTTCCCTTGTATGAAGTACATTTACCACAGGTCTCTCAATCATCGAATTTGAATGAGTGGTAATTTTTCATTGTGAAATCCCTCGGTTTGAGGAGAGAGTCACTCTTCAAAGTTAAGAGGAAGCAGTCTGTGGGGAACATAACTGTAACTCACTTCCTCTACACATTATCCATTTGGTTATGAATGTAAGATATGAACATAGTCTTAATATTTTCGTTGTTTTTTAAAATCAAGAAAAGAAAAATTCTAGTTTTCTTTAAAAAGACTGAAAACATGTTAATATTTTGCATCATGGAACTGTTGGGCATCTTTCTCTTGATGTGAAATTAACAAGTAAAATGACCTCAAATTGAAACTCATGATTAGTTCCTTGTCTTCTCAAGCTTTACCCAGACAGTTACACATTGTATTGACCTTATTTACCACTGTATGTAAGAAAGGGAAGCTCAGCAGTCATGTGTAGCTTTTAAAAAGTTTACAAAAATGTCACCATGCCTCTATTTAATTCAAACAAACCGGTGGGAAAAACACCAAGCAAAGGCTTTTATTGCTGGACACGTTGTCCTGTCAGTGCTATTCAGTGAAAGGTATGCATTAACTCATCTACATCTAGATAAGCCAAAGCATGACCTCATTTCACACTCACTTCACCCTGAGGGAATGTACTTGATTTCAAAACGGCCTCAAATCAATTTTCCCTAGAGTTTCATGTGCATGTATGAAATGGGGCTACATGTAAATGCCTGAAGTAGCCCAGTGGCGGCTACCTTGTTTGTTTAACGTGCTTCACAGTTGAAACTGAACCTCAGGATCTACATGACTCAGTTACAGTGGCCTTCTAGACTGATTTTGACTGTCAATTAGTGGATTTCCCAAAAGGAACACGTATTTATTTGAGGGTGTGACTCACTCTGCAACCATGTGTAGCTGCAGACATGCAGAGCAGCAACAATAGGTGAAATTCCTGCTTTGCCACAAGCAGTATATACGACACACCAGTCCCACATGGGCATAATCACACTGAGGTGAACTGACCTCGAAGGGGAGATGAGTTTCTCACTTTTGGTTTAAACAACAAAATAAAATCCAGCATAAATTGGGGAAATTGTGGACAATAAACTATTGCTTTCTTGCTGAGAGTTACCCAAGAATTTCAATACAGTACTATTTGTTTGTTAAATATGAAGTTGCAGCCAGTTAGCATAGCACAAAACCGAACACACGAAGAAACTGTTAGCGTGGCTCCGTCCAACAGGGACAAAATCGGCCTCAAAGAATCTCTAGAACTCATCAACATGCTATTATCTTGTTTATTTAATCAGTGCAAAACAACAATATGCTGTTTTACAGACGATAATGTGCCGGACTATTTAGTAGCTCTTAACAGTTGCCAAGCAATCAGCGAAGACTCCAAGAACCTACTGGTCCTGGCCAAGAAATATTCCAGCACATAACCCTCCATAAAACAGCCACTTTTCTATTTAAAAAAAAAATTAAACAAACATAACTGTGTTAAGTAGCGAATGCTGGGAAGTGTAGTCCAGTCATGCTAAGCTAACTGGCTGCTCCCTGTAGGTCTACATTTCAAGGACAGATATGAGAGTCACAGTGATCTTCTTATCTAACTCTCTGGCAGAAAGCAAATACACTGACCTCCCAACATTTCAAACTACGTCTTTACATGTAGGCCTATGTGTAGTTTTAAGTGTCCATGTCCTTTCTACTGCATGTAGGAAATAAGATTTGACACAAGACGCATAATCCTGCCATACTACTGTATTCCATCTTTCAAAAAAGAAAGACAAGATTTAATATTACTTAACAATATGTTAAAAGTAGCCAGTTTGGCTTCAGTGTTAATACAATATACACTCTATAACAGATTGATAGTGTGAGTATTGTTCTTTTTCAATTTCATTCTGAAAGTATTCTGATACAAGCTGGCTACAGGTCAAAAATAAAGAAAACAAAAACTGTAACTGGTACACTTTTACTCAACAGTTTGTTAAACAGAACTTAAAAACCAAAAAAGAACATTGTCAAGTATTACGATTTCCTCCTTTCTGTGAAATAGGGTGGAGGTGGTTGTGGTGGTGGTGGTGATGGTGGTGGTGGTGGGGGAGGGGGGAGCAGGGTGTGGAGACCAGCTGACCAAGCCCATTCCCTTGTCAATCATGTGGATGAGATGCCGTGCTAGGAACGGGGAACGATGGGATAGTAAGCCACAATATCTCAAATACAGCTTTTAATTCATTACATTTCTCTTTTTTTGTAGTTTCCATTGTCTCTTTTTTCTTCTTCTTTTTTTAAAGGAAACCATCCAGACATAGTAAGCATCTTCTGACTACAGGTAAGCCAATATAAGAAAATAATTTCAGACCATGGCTTTTTCAGTCAAGAGAAATGCCCAACTCAGACTAAAAGCACACAAGCACGCAAGGAAAATTAATCAGATGTAAAGTAGCATTTTGTGATTCTTTTTGTGTCATTTAATTTTCATTTTTGTTTTAGTTCTGCAGGTGGATCAGTCCAGATGGGTCTGTGTTGGAACCACACAGCGACAAGAACAAAGCAAGGCAGCGTGGGTGTGATTTGGGCACAGCAGGAGAGAAGTTCTGGGAGGACAACAGCTGGGTGGAGGTAAAGGGATGGGCAGGGCGGGGCAAGGGGGGGAACGTGTGGGTTGGTATAGCTGTTAAGGTACTGATTGTGTCCTGACAGTCACTCACTAACACCCTCAATGTGCAGCAAACGTAGCTTTCTTCAAACTAAAGTTTGACCAGTTGATGGAAAGCCGTTGGCGGGTCTGCCGTGCAGAATCCAAGCAAAACCTGCAGGAAAAAACAAACAAAACAAAAACATTAACCCTCTGATGAGCTGTTCTACCTCAGTTTGACATGTTAAAAGGTGCCCTGAGGAGCTTTGTGTGCAAGGTTTCTCACCACAGCCACTTTGTATATCTATCTATCTTTGTGGCCTAATAAACATGGTGAGTGCATTTCCTTCCCTATAATTTTCTTTTTGTTATGTGGAAGGAAGCAAGAAAATTTTGATGATTTTAAACCTACACTGTTTACATCTTCAGTTGCTTGCTAACTGTCATCTTTTTTCTTATTCTGCTGGCACACTGATGCCCAGCTACTTTATTACCATACAACTGTCAATCAGTAGAACAGCGTATAACTGTGGACCACTGACAAAGACATTACTCCATAGCGCCACTGTTGTTCAAAAACGTTCAAAACTAAAGCATAATTTATACTTCTGCATCTAATCTATGCCAAACCTATGCCGTAGGCTCTGTGTCAATGTAGAGCCTACGCCATAGCCTGACGTGCACCTCCCCAGAAATGTAACTACACGTCGCGGTGACGCAGACCTCCTGTCTATTTTTGTAAGCTGAAACCACTTCCCTCAGTGAAAACAAAGTTTTCATTTACTTCATTTTATCCTGGCCTCATATGAGCAGAGGAAATCTCTGCTTGTTGCTAGGCTAATTTATACAATGTAAAATTCCATAGGCTTGTGCTAACAACATTAGCATGTTATATTTGTTTGGAAAACATGTTTAGTGTAAGACAGTTGTTTTGTTGGTGAACCTTGTGAGTTGTAACAGAGCCGAATTTTGTACCATGACCTTAGTTAAATGTTGCTGTTGTCCCTGGCGTCATATGAGAAGAAGGAAAGTTTGCTGGCCGCTAGGCTAATTTATACAATGTAAAATGCCATAGGCTTGTGCTAAAAACATTAGCATGTTGTATTTGTGGGGAAAATGTGTCCAGATAAAGACAAGTGTTTGTCTGTGAATGCTGCGAGTTATAGTGAACCTGATTTGAGTACTTGTGTTTGAAATTGTCTCTATTAAGCCATGTTTAATGTGTGTTTTGAATCAAATAAACTTAACAGCACTTCACAGAAACCCCGCCACCAACTAGTGTTTTGGAGGTGTAACTGCAGAGTGACAAAGACACACCACCACACAACTATAAATGCTCACAATGGCATGAGCCACGTGCGTAGGCTACGGTGTAGACTCTGCCGCACAAGTATAAATCCCCCCTAACTCATCAGTATTTGACAAAGTGAGTTACTTTGAATGTACATACCTTTTGAAATATTCCACCTCCCTCTCTGTTTCATCCATTTCAGTGCTATCCAGGTCGATGTCTTTGGGCAAGAATACATCATCTAAAACAAAAAAACATGAATGCATGTTAACTGCTCTTATTTCAAATATGTTTTTTCATTTTGTAGGTGTATTATTGAATAAGAGGAACTTTGACACATGTCAGTGTTACATGCATCTTGGATACTAGCACTCTGTGGTGCCTTAGTTGGAAAAATTGTACACAGTGGCTTTAAATAAAAGGGAACAAACTCCTGCACACTGTCATGTACGACTGGTACAGAGCGTACAAGACTTCCTCTGACAAAACTATCTACTTTTAGGACACATAAGGTAAGTTTTTCAGAGATTCAGATTCAGATTCTTCACCAGATTGTCAGAAAAAAATGTCTCCTATCCACTTCCCCTAGCATTTTCTTTTAGTTCAGTAGTTCTGAGGGCCAGAGTGAGGCCAAGTGCTTGGGGCCCAATTTACCACTCACTTGTCAGGACAGGGGAACATAAGAGCTCCAGAGTGATACCAATATTTGTTAGAAAGTAAAACCACTTGAAGCAATGCCCCATAATACCTGCTCAAGGAAGTGAGACATAATGGCAGCAGTGATCTGTACAGTGCACACCTTCACTAACAACACTGGGATGCCATACATACCACAAAATACCCAAGAGACAAGTGAGGAAACAGAGCTTGCTGTCTCTGGTTAGTTTGTTCTGTTGAAGACACAGTTCCTATTTCTCTCACTCTCATGATGTCTGCTGTTTCAGGAGTAAAGCTGGTCAGGAGTGAGGCAAAACTACTGGACATTAACATACACCTAGACCTTTAAAAATCAAGCTGTGGATCATGATGATACCAACCTATTGAGGTATTCATCTTGTCCCCTTTCTTCTTCTTGTTCTTCTTGGTCTTGCTTTTGGGCTGTGGGGATTCTGCACTGGGAGGTTTGCCGTTCTGCTGCGTCTGCTCAGACTGGGAGGCTGGAGGGGGAGACGGGGAAGGGTTTGACACAGGTGGACTTCTCCTGTCTTCCTTTATTTGGGTCAGCGGTTGTTGTAGCTGCTGCTGCTGCCTTTTCCCACTGGCACTCCTGATATTACACCTGTCCTCCCTCCTCGGTTCAGTGGTTGGGAGAGGAGCCAGAGCCTCAGCAGGCCTGATTCGCGTTGCTTTGGTGTCTGTTATAGTGGTGGGGGTGGTGCCATTAGCTAGCTTTGCTGCCACATCTGAGCTCTTGGGCAGCTCTGGAGCTTTCTTTGCAGCAGCCTCACAAGTGGCCACTTTAGCAGACTGCTTGGACTTCACTTTACTGTTGACCTCAAGCTGAGATGGAGGAGTGCCATTGTGGAGGATGGCCGGACAGTTGGGGATGTTGTTCTCAGTAGAAAACCCCCTCTCACTGGTGTGTTTTGGGCTGTGCTGTGTGCTGGGCAGGGATACAGGGTCATATCTGGGTTCCTTCTGGTCAGGGAGGCGGATGAGGGTTTGAAGCAGTGACTGTGACTTTCCGTTCTGTAGGTTATCTAGGACGTTCTGAGCTGTCTGTTTAAGGGGCTGTGGGTTGTTTTGTGGGGGAGCGGTGTTTTCCTTTGCTTTCTCTTTCTTTTTCTTCTTGGCAGCACGATGTTGCTGCAGCTCTTGCAGCCGGAGCAGCTCCTTTTGAAGCGCTGCCTCTTCCTCTTCCTGCCGCTGTCGCCGCTGCTGCTCTTCCAACAACTGCTGCTCCTCCCTTTCACGGGCCTCTGCCTCCAGACGAGCCTTCTCCTCCATCTGAAGCACACAGAGATGTACACTTTCAGCATTATGGCAAAAAGACCTGTGCATTTTAAGTACTAGCAGAGTTACTGTAATTCCAAGTGATTTAAACTGGATGTATATACACTGGTAGTCATTGAGACAATTTTGAAAAGACTTCTGATGTAAAGAGGAGGGACAGTTACCTTCTTCTGTTTATGCCTGGCCCGTTTGGCTGCCTTAGAACTGGAGGCAGGTTTATTGTCAGCACTATTAATGAACTGCAATAGGTCCTCTACCCGCCTGTGGTCCTCCACCCCGCCATCTCGTTCTATCACTGGTTGCTGCTCCTCACGTTTAGGCTGCTCCTCCTTACGTTTTGTCAGACGCAAGCGCAGCTTCTCCCGCATCTCTGCATAGTTTCGACTGGTAGGAGCAGCTGGGGGCTGGGAATGAAATAGAGTATGATCATTAAGGATGCTATAAATAAATTCTTCCATGAAGCTAATAAACAATGATTCACTAGACTGTGCATGCCATATTTCCATATTTTGCTTTACGTAATGTACAGGGAATCAAATGTTTGAGAATCAGTGTGTTACACCTAAATTTGTACCTAAAACAATGTAAATGCAGACTAAAAAAAATCAGTGTTAAAGAAAATGTAAATATGTACTATGTGATTTGCATCTGCCACAAAATATGTTAATTCAAGATAAACAGGCTAATTTCAGTGAGTAATAAATGTGCGTGTCTTACCCCGCCATGCCCAAAGAACTCGCAGTAGCAGCAATCACAGTACTTTCCTTCTTTCTGGTTTGTAGAGGTGGAGGTGGAAGAGCTATGCTCAGAGCAGCTGTCCTCATCCTGACTCTCCTCCCCGTCATACGGCGGGTGCTCGTATGCCCCATTCCCCTCACAGCGATGGCCTTCACAGTCAGGATCACTGAAAAAAAAGGATACTTAATAAAATCACCTTTCCAAAAAATACATCTCTGTCACTGGTAATACATTTGATTAATGGTTGTCCATCTTTATCAGCCTGTAGGATTATGGTGGTGGTCTTACCTGCAGACGCTGGGTGGTGCGCTGACAGGACCATCTGCTGAGGAGGCCGGAGGTTCGGCAGGCGGGAGGCACAAACCCTGGTGGGCCTCCATGAAGTCTGGGGCTGGAGCGGCCATCTTTGGAAAGGGCTGGGATCCCATCGTGGGAAGGTGTGTGGTGGGTGCTGGGGGCAGGGTGGGGCCCGAGAGTGGAGGGAGGGAGGTCAGTCCTGTAGGGCAGGTTCTGGGGGGCGCTGGAGCAGGTTGCCTATGGTCCTCTTTACCTAGATTATGAAATACATCGTCTAGGGAAACAAAGATATGTTGGTTGAGAGCATTGTTTAGTGCTCTTTAAAACACAGTTATTCAAAAGCTCTTCGCACAAGTTTGACTTCTATCTTTTGTCTGCAGTGATAGCACCCCCTACATTAGCATTACAGTGCATCATTAGTGATCACTGCTAATATCAGCAAGCTGGAAAGTTAATAAACCTAGTTTGCCAGCCACAAACGTTTTATCCTCTTTTGAAAAATGTAAAAATTATGTACAATAGCTGCATTATCATTATAGTTTTTCCTTACAATAAAAAGAAGGAATTAAAGTTTGACTTTACAAGCAGGACTGACTGACTACACTCGCCTGTTATGGCTTGTATTTTGATTGGAACGTTAAAAGGCCAAACATTTTCCTTGCTGGGTTTCAGAGCGAATGTCACACCCCTGTAATAACTGTGATGATTGTCTAAGTAGCCTATAATTTAATCATCAGTGCAAACCTAACCATTCCTCCTACCACCTATATTACCTAAAGAGTTGGGTCTTTTAGATGCTAGGTGGATGGGTGGGTTATTACTTGACTGGACAGTGGTGGCAGTGCAGGACACAGAGGACGTGGAGGCGGAGGTGGCCATCACTACTCGGTTGGTCTCCATGAAGGCATCCTGGAAATTGTAGAGACACTTCTTCTTGGCGCCACTCTTCTTCTGCTCTTTGGCTTCTGAAGAGGAGCATGATGACGACGATGATGATGAGGAGGACGATGACAATGACGAGGAAGTGGAGCAGGAAGGGGGGATAGGGGTGGGCAGCGAGGGGTGTTCCCCTTGGGGGCCGATAGATGATGTAGGGGGAAGGGGGACGTCAGCGAGAGGTGGTCCAAGCATGTCACCTGTTGATAAATAATATGAGACAAGTCATGATTTTAAGCATCTGTGACTTGCTGGGAATTTTCAGAAATCAATTATCTCTGCTGTGCCGCAGTGGCTCACCTGGCAGTGACTCAGGCAACAGCACAGACGGATTCCAGCTCTTCATCACAGCAGCATCCCACAGGTTCTCAAACTTGAGCGAGAGGCACTGCAGTGAGCTGTTCCAGTCACCTGCTCCACCTGCACCGCCAAAGCAGTTCTGGTAAACATGCTCCGGTAACGACGGGCTGAAGGCCGGTTGCTTGGCCGCTGAGTGGTTTGATGTAGGGTTTGGGGGCAGAGGCTGAAGGAAAAAAGAAATAATTTACAAAACAAATCATGCCTCTTGTTTATGAGCATACACTGAGCCTTTGACTTCTCTTAGATTGGGTTCATTCTGACCCCTTGTGGTGTAAAATTAGAATTACAGTGACACTTAAGTGAAACTAAAACAACTGAGCTCATTATTGTTCCTGGAAACTTAAAAAAAATCCCCAGTGATAAGGAAATGAATCAATTTTCCTTCAAAGGGACTCTCATTGGTATAAATTTACACACTGTAAAAAGAAAGTAATAAGGAAAAAATAATTTCTGTGTAGCTTTATGAGTGTACATGCTCAAGAATTACCCTCACCTTATTGTGTGTGAGAGGCGGACTGGGAGGGTAGAGTGTAGGGTGCAGCAGGGGCCGGGAGAAGTTGTGTAGGGGCAGGTGGCCGTGGATGTGGGGGTAGAGGTGTAGGGCAGGTTGGGCGGGGGGTGTCTTGCTGTCTGTGAAGAACTGGTGTCCAACAGTGGGTGGAGGTGCAGCGTGGAGCCGACTAGGGGGCAGGCATGTGGCAGGGCCCAGGGTGGAGGAGCTGGGGTCCTGGTTGCACACGTGGCACTCACAGGCGTGCTGGACCTGTTCTACCTGAGTGTGGTGACACAAATTCAAAACATGTTGGCTACTCTTAGTTTGGAGTGTGTGTATATCTGCACTGCCCTTAAATGTAATAAAAGATTGTTAATTATATGTAGAGCTGAAACAGTTAAAGGACAGAAAATGTATCAGCAACAAGTTTCATTTTTCATTTTTCAAGCATTAATTCTCTGGTTCCAGTGACTTCGATTTTAGGATTTGTTGTTTTTCACTGTTTTATAGTCGACGACACTTCATCAGACAAAACACAAAAACTGTAATCAGCATTTTTTTTGCTATTTTCCAACAAATTTAT
This sequence comes from Cephalopholis sonnerati, assembly GCA_019142605.1. Taxonomy (NCBI): domain Eukaryota; kingdom Metazoa; phylum Chordata; class Actinopteri; order Perciformes; family Serranidae; genus Cephalopholis; species Cephalopholis sonnerati. The sequence goes on along the minus strand of JAGQAX010000003.1, from coordinate 23,965,232 downwards.
TGATGATCAGTCACTTTGGTTGCGTCTGGTTGTTATGATATGGGATATCCACATGAGCAAAAATGTCGGCACAAGTTAGAGTACATGCTCAGGCCCTTGTTCTAGATGAAGGACAAGCAAAGGCACGTAAAGAGAGAGGACGGACCCATCGGTGTATGTGGCCAGCAGTATTCATTTCTCTTCTATTGTTGTTGTTCAGCATTTGTACATGTTGATTGTGATGGTTGGTCTCTGTGGTATTTGTCCTATCCCTGTTAAAGTATGACTGGATGGCTGGGTAAAAAGTAACAGTGATGAGCACAGTGTTTTACCTGTGGTTGAATATTTTTCAATTTAAAAGTAAAACACTAGCCAGAGAAAAACATGCTTTGTTGGACACACAACGCTACCAGAGCGCACTCAGTGCACCGTGGCCAATTCAGTGAATCTAGAGATAATGTGGAGATTTTTTTCCCCCACTGACCGATCGACTAGTTGAAGAGTTTTGTGGTTGACCACAGCCCTACTACAGTCAAGGATGTGACATGGGAAGTAGGGCAAGTCTGTTTTAAGAATTACTGAAGAATACTTAAAAGTAATGACTGTGTATGTGTTACAGGTTCATTTTATTTTCAAGCTATTATGACAAAGTAGGGCTAATAAAAGTGTTACATCACCTGTTGGTGGTTGTAAGAAGGTGGTGGACTATTGGTCGTTCCTGAGGAAAGCTCCTCCTGCTGCCCTCGGGGCTCTCCACCAACCTCACCATCAACTTCCTCCTCGTCACCCTCTGATGAACTGCTGCTGCTGGTCATGTGAGGAGACTGAGACAGAAACGTGTTGAACAAAGAGGACTCAGTTAGGGAGTATGTGAGGAACAGTACAAAAAACATTTCCCAAACTACCGGTAGCCCACTCATACTGAACATCAGCTTCATCATCCAGAAACTCGGCAGGGAAATTCATAACTTATCTTGGGAGTTTTTCTGAAGTAATCTACCACAGCACTGAACTCACCCCTGCCTTTAGTTCCACGTTTTCACCTTCCCCATTGATGTCATTATGGAGGCCATTCACAGCGGCGTTCACAACGCTATTGTCCTCATAACCACTCATAGGGTAGATGTCCCCGAACTTACTGGACAACGGAGGCACTTCATCATCATCACTAATACTAAATGAAGAGAGAAATGAGCAGTCATGTCTGGGGTAACATACAGAGGGGGGAAATTACTGTTTACAGGAAGAGGTGTGCAATTACAAACTAATACACCCTATACTAAACTGTGATTTGTTACAAAGCATTAACAACCATTTGATGGGGACAGTGACTGACTTACAAAGTGTTTGTATCCCCCTCAGGCAGAATGAGCCTCGGATGCTGCTGAATGGTGATGGGAGAACTAGAGTTGGAGCCAGATGCTGAGCTGCCGGAGGAGAGACTGGGAGGGTGCACCTCTGCCAGGTAGTCGCGGGGAGGTTCCCCTTGCAGGGGCAGCTTGATGTGAAGGTCCTCAGCGATGGGAGAGTCCATGATGCCGCATGTCAGGATGTGGGAGAGACTGCAGTCATCACACGTGCACCTGTTGGTGGGGAGGTGGGCGATACAGACAAGGTTCAAATTGCAGTAATTATCAGAGCATTATCTCAATATTGATATGTTATTAAGTATTTTAATAATATGGTAAAAAGCAAGTTAAACTCATGCTCGTCTTGTTGAGTTGAATAATTTTCTTCATGTTTTTTAGAACATCTTAAAATGAGACTGTTGTCTTAATACAATTGTTAAAAATAAGAAAATCATTTTACATACTCTATTTTATTAATACATAACCCTACCTTTTGGGATAAAAGGGGCAAAGTCTGGCTTATGTTATGTTCACACCGGGCACAAATAAAACAATCTGCATGAGTGAATTACATGTAAAGTTAATGTAGAGATGCTATTAGACGCTTATTCCCTAGAGTAGCGCGATGGACGCGAGATGAATGATACAAAATAGACAAATTAAGTGGCGTGAATGACTTGAGTAGCACGACTTTGTGTCATATGCTTATTCGCAAGAGTTGAAAAATCTGACCTTCAGCAACCAATTTATGCCGAGATAGCCAATCAGCATTGAGATCCTCCAGGTCTTTCATCAATTCAGCAATTTTACATGCGTATGACACCGGTTATTTGGCATATGAAACGACTCAACACAAAATATTCTAGCGTTCAAACTTGCTTGACGTGAAAATTCGCATTGGCATTTGGTGTGGAGTTGCCAACTGTCTGTAAATTTCCAAAAATTTTCCAAGGGAAGTTAAGTTTGAGAATTTCGGAAAAAGATGTTATCACAATTTCAATATAAAAACCCCACCTTTTTAACAGTAAACATATTTGGGGAGAAAACACACATAAATATGGCCTCATTACATGTTTTGGTTAAAAGTATACCTGGAGCTGGTAAAGTTCTAGAAATTTTTAAAGTGAAATATTCCAGGAATTTTCAACTCTAGTCAAGCTCATAGTTGCATTACTTTTAAATTATCATTTCTCATGTCAATTACAGATGCAACTATACAGGTAAAACAAACAACAAATTCAGAATGTTCCCACACTCAGTGATTAGGTGAGACACGGGCATAGTATTTAGGGTGGGATCATTTCTTGACAACTCAGAGTTGGGCAATGAAATCCTTCATAAACTGAAAAACATTTGTCATGATCATAACAAGCTGTTAATAGATTAGGGTGGTGGATGAGGCAGTTGCAAGTGTATTTTAAATTCACTGCACTGAAAGCGACATGATCTCAGGCCAGACAATGACACATCAGTGACTCCTGGAGACTCACCTTCTTCGATAATTGCAGTTTGGGCAGTCTGGAATACTCAGACGAGATGAGAGCATTCTCATAGTGTCTGTGAAGTTGTTTTCGCCGGTGGGGGACTTCTTACTGTTGGGTAGCTACACAGAGAGCAAAAAAAAAAAAAAAAAAAAACGGTGTTAAAGCTCAGAAATGCACATTTAAATCTGCCGTGATGCCTCCATATTCTTATCATGTACCTGTTCTTCTATAAATCTCCTCTGCTTAAAGAACTCCCAGTCCTCCTTCAGCATTCGCTGCTTAGTCTTCAGAGTCTGCAAATGGGCAGATAACGACAAGAACATGAACTTCTATAAATGAAAGAAATTCAAATTTAAAGATAATGTAAAAAAAAAAATTGACCATGTTCGAATACAATTTTCAAGTCTCTTACGTTTTTGCTAATCAAGGACTTGTGTGGCTCTGTTCTTTGGTTGGTGAGACTCTGACCCTCCACCTTAAAAAGCAGCTGTAAAAGAGTCACATCCTTACTGCTTTAATTGAGGCATCTTTATCAAGTATCACCTTTTTATAAAAGCACTGTTATTTCCTTTGTATCAAATGTGTATGTTTTGTATACCTGTTCATCTACATAGTCATCAATCCTCTTCTCACACTCCTGCCATTCAGTAGCCACCGTAGCCATCTCCTGCTGAAGCTGATGGTAGCTTTCTAACAAGGTCCTGTACATATCTTCATTATATGAATCATGAGAGGCTGTGCCATGTCTGAAAAGAAGGTGCAGAACACACAAATCGTTAAAGACGCTTATATGGTTTCTGTGTTCACTGTGGTCAACAGGTCATTTGAATAATAATTCAGCTTTATGTGTCAAACATTAGTCTAATTTGGGTCAACAGTAGCAGAGTAAAGGGGACCTATTGTGCTTTTCCTTATTTTATATTCCTCATGTTACAATGTCAGAAGTTCGTGTTAATGCCGCCAAAATTTCCAATGAGGTAAATGTATGTAAAAGTAATCCCCGTTAGCAAAATCTTCAGGTTTCAGACTGTTCTGAATACAGCATTTTCTCTACTTTAGCAACAAGCTAACGTCAGATTGCGACAGAAATCTTTATATGGTCATCTGCTTCAGGCACGCTACTGCAAGCATTTACATTACATACACTGCTACATTTAGCTAGATGCTAACATCAGGGAAACATTTAATTTTGGTGGCTATGTTGTTAACTTCTCCTTGATTTTATATCGTATTCCTGCTTAGGAACGTTGGGTAGTGGGGATTTTAGTTTAGAAGCTTTTATTGATATTTTTTTAGGGTAGAAAGTATTGTTTTAGTCCTTTGCAGTCATTCCCCAGCAACAATGACAGTTAAGAGATGCCGAGAGTGCAGAAGACCCAGAAACGCTGACCAATCAGAGCAGACTGGGCCTTTTCAGGAGGGGGGCTAAAAGGCTCGGACATACCTCCAACATTGATCGCGCACGCAGTTCTATTCATAGCACAATTGACAGGCCTGGCAGTAAACAGAAGGGGCGGGGAGGTGAGCTTACCGTCCTCCTACTGCTGACAATGGGTAAAAGTGAAACTGCTGTTGGGTCTGGAGTGAACGTCAGACAAATATCCACCTTAAAACTAAAGTCGACGTGATGAGAAAGCAGAGGCTGGCTTGAAAGTAGTGTTTTAGACCGGTTTGTGGGTGCTTGCTATGTCTACAGTCCATGTGGAGAAAAAAAACAAACAAGCTGCACGCACACGTCCACACAGGGGTCAGTGCGGACCCCATGGACATGGATGGATAACGATATTTACATCACACGGGACCAAATTGGACCCTCGTAGACTCGCGGACACGTGGATGCGGAAACTGTAAATTGGCCTTTCAGAGACGGGCACTAAAGGCTATTCAGACAGATGGTGAATATAGGTGTTCAAGTACACTCAGTATTCAGTATTTCAATAACCTGAAAATAATCATAATATGTCCCCTTTAAAGTGATAATGATGATTGAGTAATTGAGTAAGTCATCAGATATTTCTTTAGGCTAGTAAAACTTACTTCAGCTGTGCAACCAGTGCAGGTAAACTGCTGTGCAAGATCGGTTCAGAGAACACCAGATTCTCAAAAAGGTGCTTGTTGTGCAGCTCCCATGTCACCTGGAATTTCTGGAGGTGCTCATTTTCCTGAGAAAAACAAGGTGTTAAAATCAAATACAGCAAAAAAAGGCTAGGAATTTCCTTTGAAGCCACATGTAGTACAGCTAACACAGTATCTCTGTTACACCGGCTAAATGAAAGTAAACCAACCAGGGTGAGCAGGAAGCTGCTGATGGTGCGTGCAGCTTGACAGAGGGCGTTGTACTCCTCTAGCAGCAGGGAGATGAACTGGTAGGCCTGAGGAGGACCCAGGGCTGCAGACACAGTCCCTGCTGGTCCTGTAGTCTTGGGTCCTGTAGATAGGTGCTTCAATAGCCGCACCTTCATTTCCAAGACGTATTCACGCGCCTGCTGCTCCAACCTTTGATACAGCTGGTAGGGGTCCTTCTCACAGAGTCTGTGGGAGGAAAATAAAGCACTTAATGTCAAAATTGTAATATATTCAGACTGGATAGGTTGGCTTAAATAAAAACTGTCAATGTTAAAACCAAATAAAACTGATATTCTCTCTTTAATCTCCCCTTGGTCTACAGATTAAACTGTTCCCTCAATAATTTGTGGCACAGCCAGAAGTTCAGTTTCAACAGAAAATAAATCATATCAAGGAAGTAAAGTGCAATTTTATGGGGATTTCAGCCTTACAGATTACAGTACAGACAGCAGTTTCGACTTGTTGACATCATTCCTTACAATGGCTGCCAAGCCTGATTGTTTTTACGGAGGCTTTTTTCCTGCATCCACAGTTCAATAGAGACCCCTAGTGGACAAACACCATGGAAGAGAGAAATAAAGTAGTTATACCTATCGACCAGCTCCTTCATGCCTTCCTTGTCTCTCTCCAGGGGCTGATCGTGGTCATCTGCTAATGGTGTTCCAGTCTGACGGTAGATGCAGCGCACCAGGTAGCGAACCTCTGACCAGTGATTCTGTAGCTGCTGTGACTCCCTCTCTGACTCAGCAGATATCTCCCTGTTATTAAAGACAGGCATTCATTAAGACCACATCATCTTTAGAGATTAAATAATACACTGAACTTAAATGTACTTTCGATGGTTATCGCTCTGAACTGACCGTCTCTCGTTGCAGGCTTCACAGCTGCACACTGTATCAGCAGGCATCGGTGCGGTGAGGTCCGGGGCAGGGAGCATGGGTAGTGTAGGCACAGCAGTGGTCAGTCTGTCCCCTGTGGCTGCCTCCTGGCCCAGGTTTCCGTTACCCACAGGCATGTGCAAAAGGAAGTCCTGGCTCTGTGGGAAATATCACAAACAGCACAGTGAGATACAGAACAATTTTTAGATTTTCCTTAAGATGCAAGTGAGCAAAGTGTTAAAGAAACTTAGGAATAAATGTGTGGTTGGTTAAATGGTAACTGTTGCTGTTGATGATCTTGATCATGCTTTGGGGCCCTACCTTACAATCGGTGCAAAGCACAGTGCAACAGGCATTGCTAGTTTTAGACAAATGCAGTTGACATTTTTATGGCCCACACCCAAGCTGTCTAATTACTTGCGTCCATCTGTGCGCCCACGGGCGTATAGGTCTTAAAGTGAGGTGTGGTCAGGCCCATTGTCGGTAGAATGCTATTTTGAGGCAGCAGACAGCGATTGCACCATTGACCAACAAAAGCCTGGTCTAAAGTCAATGGGGTAGTATTTTCCTGCTATTTAAAGGGCAGTAAAATGAGCCTACCTAGGCTCACAGGTTCACGATGCGCTTACACACTTGTTACACAAACAGGGATGTGTAGATGGGTTACAGGTGAGTGAAATAATACATCATTAATGATGAAAATAATTATATTCTCTAAAATGTGAACATAGCAGAGAGCAGAGCAGAGCTGCTCTGTGACTTTGCGACTTTTCATTAAGAGAGATGTCATGCTCATTTACGCACGGGGAGCAGCGAAACTTAGTCCTGTTTCCTCTCTCAAGTTTATAACTACAATTGTTAGTTTTACTGCTTAAATGTCCCATGATATTTGCTGCTCTCACTCTCAGCAGAAAACCACCAGCTTCTCCAACTTGCCGAATCCACCATGTAAATAGCAGTGTGCCAGGTGCAGGTACAACTGGCTTTTAAAGGGAACAGGAGATGACATTCTGATTGGTTGAATTCATGTTATGCCCATGTGATTGATTAAGGAGCTAGATACCACCCGTGTGCGGCCTGTGCCTTACTTTGCGCTCATTTTATGCATCATTCAACTAGCAAACGTGGAGTTGGACACGCCTTCAACGCACCTGCGCCATGCACTTTAGACCATACACTACAGATCATTTGAATGGGGCCCCTGGTGTCTAAAGTCTAAAAATGCCGCAATGACACATTGTATAATGAGCATACACTGGACATGTCAACAGTAAGCATAAAATGAAGCAAATAATGCAAATGTGGATCCACTTTATGTGTTTATGAATATTTTACTCTGATTCTCCTAGAAAGAATCTCTATTAAGCTCAAACTGTGGGTTGCACAGGTCTGGTCAATGCAATAACTTTCTCCTTGTTCACTGTGGCAGCTACAGGGCCAAGAGAGAAGATGTCTTATGAGCCGACAACAGAAGTCCAGGTACAGCAGCTGGGAAGAGCAAGTCTTAAGCCCGTTTGAGAACCCATAATAAGAGGACAATGCTAACCATGTATCCATACAACAGGGATGGCATGGGGTAAGTGTCTCTTACTTGAATTTTGGAGTTTTTGGTGTAGCAGTCAGTCACAAACCTCTGAAACTAAGATGGGAGCCTCACTGGCTTCTGATTTAATCATTGCCAAACTATTGGCAATATTAATATTAATTCAGTGTTAAATATCTGTTCAGGCAAACTACCTGCTGCCGCTTCATGGTAAAAGCTTTCCAGTGGTTTGTTCACTACAGGGCAATGATACTGTGAGTCCGCATAGTACCCCACTGCTGTAAGGATGCAGTGGAACAATACATTTATGAGGAAACCAAACCCAAGCCAAACAGCCAAGGACAAGGCACCCACACCCACAAAATGGAAAACAAACCCCGACATACCTGACGAGCCTTAATATATGATCAATCGCGTATGCACTTGCTTGACAATTTGACAGTTATAACCGCTTGAAGTTCTCAGTAAGATTTGAAGTTATACTACTTTGACCAGTGTTAAGTACTCACTAGCATCTGTACAAGTATGCAACAGGGTACATTTGTTAACTAATGCGCAATTTTATTCCCTGCAGCGCAACATTGAATCATGAGTTAGTAAGGCAGGGTGTCTTTGTGCATGTGTCACTGTAGTCTTATACCTAACACACTATACGCATGTGTTAATTTAGAAATTCTGCTACAGTAGAGCGCCACAGGAATGAGTCCAAAAACACTGAAATAGGCTAGATGTTAGCACTTGTCTCATCTCAAAGTCAGTGGGTTTGGGTTTTTGATTAGATGCCTGAAATAAGGTCTGTGGTTAACACTAGCTTAAGAAACTTTCACATTTTGTTCTATGACATAAAATATGCCAGTGAATACCCTTGTGAATTTCAAAGTTTTTATGTGTCTTCAAAAAGGCAGTTGCTAACAAGTAGCTAAATTAAACTACAGAACGTCATCACGCCAAACACAGCTTTACAGCCTCGTTGTGGTGGTGTCATTGAAGTCGGGCGACCGTAGTGTAGTTTGTTTCAAGCCTAAAGTTAGCGTTTTACTACACTACGTCATAAAAGTAGTATTCACTTATGAAGATATTCTTGCTGAAGAAAACGTTTAAGTGTCATTAACCTTCTTTTACCACAGAGCTTATTTTCTGCAATAATCCAAAACCCAATGGAAAAATATCACTGGCTTTAAGTTGAGGGAACCACAGCAATGTCATGTTCCAGGTTAGCCTCCAAATATGCGTCATCCCTGCAGCACTCTATATGCAATGCCCTATTTGGAGTTTTAAATTTCTGTTTTAGTTTCCTGATCTAATGGATGAGTGATGATTCAGGAATTCCCCATAATTCAGAGACAAGTCTTCAATGTGCAAACAGTTTACCTCTGTGTTAAAACAAGAATCATCGTTACCAGGGATGACTACACATGGTCTCTGATTGACAAGACTTTCCTTGAGGTTCTGGTTTCACAACCAAAATGCGGCTAAAACCCAGCACAGTAAAGTGGCAGTGAAAATACATAACAGCAACAGCAATGACAATCACCCTTCAGCTCTGCTTAAAATTGATTATGTGGAACATAAAACTGATTTTTCTGCTTATTCTGTTGCATTTAATCAAACCAGACATGAAAAACAAACAATCTACACCGAAAAAAATAAAGGGTAGTCCTCCTTTTATAAATTCAGTGTATAGTAAACAGATGCTAATAGCAGCCTTATTAATTAGTTAATAATCACACCCATATACACACAACCCAGTGGAAGAAAAGTGACTTTGTATTCTAGTATTAAAAAAATGTTGAATCACAAGATGTTTCCACTTCTACACTGGCCTTGTCCTTACAAAGACCCGAGCTGAGCACATCGCCAGGCCGTCTAACATAAAGAAGCTCTTTATATAAAGAGGCATTAGTCTTAGACATCCTGACATTTATAAAACATAGGCCTTAGAGGGTATTTACAGTCATGCTCAGATGTGTTAATCCAACATCTACAATGTATAAATAACATCATTAAGTGAGGGACACACATAATATAAAGAACAAATGCACACAATGTATGCTTCAATTAAGTATTTGATGTCCTGCATTGTTCTTTGTTTAGAGATCTTTAAGGGATTTGCATATTTTTAACTAGATACTAATATCTAGCAATAATTCAGAGTGAAGCCAAGTCAAATTATTAAACGATAGTGGGTCCTTTATAACATTTTTTAAAGCAACAGCTGTAGCTTCTGGTTGCTCCATCTGTTCTAGCATTTCTGGCAAAGAAACAAATGTGAACACAAGAGCTACACCATCCACTGAAAGACTGACCACAGCTGTGTGAGTTAAACTGCAGATATATGGCATCAGTGCTGAGACAGATGATGTTTGGAAACTTGGATCTTTCAAAAGCCCAGACGACCCACAGTTTTTTCACTGCAGCCACAAACTTTTGCCCACCGCCTTTTAACTTCAACGCTCTTTATACACAGATGACTTACCCCCAGTGACTGCTCCAGAGCAGTGTGTCGGTCCTCCTTCTCCACTGTGCGCCTGCAGTCAGAGCACACCCACAGAGGGAGCTGGAGGGCACTGGGTGTCTTGTTGGGCTGTGCTGTACCGTTCTGGCCCAAGATCCCTGCCTCTGAAGGCACGGCACTGTCTTTGCGCTCACATCGGCATAAGAGGCAGCGATCGCCGGCCGTGTACGGAGCCCGCTGGTTCAAGCCAAACGTGAATGGGGTCTGTGGTAAGTATGTTAGTAGGAGGAAGTAGAGAGAAGCAAATATACCATAAGATATCTGGCCACTTTAGCACCTGCATAAAAAATGTCCTTTATGTTTTGAATAATATTTATTATTTTATTTCTTTAATTTTGTGAAATCAGCAAAGTATACTGTCACTGTTGAGATAAGTGGAATAAAAAGAAGTGCTTTAATACAGAACAGTCTGCTATACAGTTTCATCTGCTACATATTAAGGCAGGTCGCACTCTATTCCTTCGTAACTCATTGCACTCTGGAAACATCAGCTGTCTAAACTGCTTCTCTGCACTCCATTAAGACACTGAAACCTTTTCCTAATGTGCAGACTTGTCAGCGAGTGAACCACAGAGTGGCACAAACACATAATTAGCAGCCAGAAGTTTCAATTAATGATATCCACATTGGTTGTGCTGGTTAGAGAGCGAAATGGCTTTTAGGGATTTTAAAAGAGACGGTTGCTTTGCACCTATCTCAGCAACATTTCATAGATGCACCAGTAGTTCCCAGGAGATTCTGAATCTGTGGGTGCTGTGGGTTACTCAACTTAATTCACTCCTCCAGCAGTGGTATTTCTGACTGCACTAAACAGCACAGAAGTAAAGCAGTATTTTCCCCCAATCATTTGGCTGTATATTTTAGTACACTGCAAAGGTCAGACAGGGCGTAACGACTGGGATAGTTCACAGTTTGATTCAATACAACTGTATCACCATCAAATACATTTTTGGAAAAAGTAACACCAAACAATGTTCCTCACATTTCTACTTTCAATTTATTACAACAATCAATGTTGTAAAAAACATAAGGTAGCGCAGGTCAACAGCCACTTGACATATTGTAAACAAGTACAAGGTTGATCAATTGATTCACCACATGTGCTGAATAAAATGCCTGAACAGTCCACACAAAACACTGATACAGCCCTACTGATGTACTTACTGTGGTGCATGTAAACAGGACAGCATATCTGAACATGTTCAATAATGCATATATTAATACTTTTGTAAGAATTGACAATCAGACTGATCTAATTTGGAGGATCATTTTGGCTTTTGACAAAACCTACAGCAGGGTTGGACACTAACTTTTTAGTCCACCTGCCTCTGTGGGTGGTAGATTCTAAAATCTATCAGCCATTCAAGAAAGATAACGATTATTTTTTTGGCTGGTGAGTGAGGCAAATGTAGCAGCCACTTGCATATTTTACCAGCATTTGGCTGGTGGCTGGTGTGAATTTCCAACCCTGACCTATGGAGATTTTACAGAGATATGGAGGAAGGCATACATTCAAGTCACACTCATTTGAATCTATCATGTTATCATCGCTTGTCCTGATGCTGTGATATCCAGTTTAGCGGGTTTTCTATGTTTGTAGACATTAGTTTCACTGCCCAACAGGACAGCATTAAGTTAAGTTTAGGCCAAATTTTCCATTCAAGAAATTGATTTTGATCACTGTTGCTTTACATATGGCTAAATGTTGAGAGAAAGCTGTATTTGAGTTATCAGCATAACACTGCTGTCAAAAAGCATCGCTGAAACTGAAATTACTGTTGCAACTGATCACTTAGGGCGGGCAGTCATAACACTCCAGTCACGTTCCAGATGTGCTGTCTGAATACAGATGTTGGAGCATCTTCTTGCCACACTGTTGCAAAGTGTGCAACTGTGTTTGGAGCCCATACCAATGATACTTCTAACAGTTGTGTCTCTCTGGACACTTAATGTTTTAAATTTTGTGAGCGAAGGCAGTAAAATAAAGACCAAATTAAGCCACCTTGTGGTGTGCTTCCCCTGCTAGTGTACCTAAAGCTCTGTATTTTATGTTTGGCAAATAGGACAAAGCTTAAGCAGAAAATCTTAGAGTGGCGTTTACACTTGGACTTGGACTTCTGAACCACCTGATGTAAATTTACCTGAAGGACCCCGGAGAAGTCAGCATTCACTGGTCCTTCTGTAAACTGTGGTGTGACACTGTTGTTTACTTGGACCTGAGGGACACAAACAACTCAGTGTTTACACAGAACTGTCCACTTAGATGCTTTATTAATCAGAGTTAGTATACCCTTACCTTATAGTAATATGAGAGTGAATCGCTTGTCACAGAAATTGATGAGTTTGTTTAGAACCTATGACTGATTGACTTGGTGAGCAGGTCAATTATAACATCACATTGCAAATCCCTACACGGTGAAGAAGATGTCTGTATTTTCTGAGTTTCCAAGCTATATGCGTGGTGTGTATTCAAGATAGAAAATTGTCAAACAATGCTGTCAAGCATGCCCAGGATAGGCAGGTGGACAAGTACATAAACAACATAAACATCGAAGCATACTGTCCATGAATAATACTTAAACATTTTCCCCACTTGCACCTAGTAGAATATAGTTTAGTTGTGTTTGCTCTCTTGGCAGTTTGCATAAAACTGATTGTCACAGCAGATAATTTGGCCCCAGGAATTACATACATTATGGCAGATACACAGTTGCGTTTAAACTACAGCAAATGAATGCTTTATTAGACAAACTTGTGTATATCAACATAACAAGACAACAACTGTGACCACACAACTTGTCCACTTTTTTAAACGTGATCGCACATGGTGTTTTTAGGTGTATTATTTTCTTGTGATGAACAGAAGAGGTAATTGTCATGATTTATTTGGATGGAGGTGTTAACACAACATCCACACAACACAGAGGTCACAACATCCAGGGATGTTATTTACTTAATAGGAGGCTGGCTGCTTGTGCATGTATCATAAACATACACACATCTGCTAAATAATAGGCTTTATTTACCTTTATAGTTTCCACAACACAGTGAATAAACACAGGAAAAAACAGACAATTCACTGTCCACTGGCATGCAAAACGACTATACACTTACTGACTACATTTCTGTGACCCCAAAAGCTAACCAACTAACTTATGAGCTGACATCTATGAGTTCAACAATTAAACACGGGTCAGTTACAAAGAGACTAGCTAACATCTTCTGGTGCCAATTTAACTTATTGTTTAAGTGCTAACTTTTGTGCAAATGGTGTATTACTAAGCTACCTTGATGACTAAAGCTAGTCAGCATGAGTTTGCTCAGATTATTATCTTGCAAATACAGCCTAGTTAAACTCTTAATAAACAAGGAAAGGTCAGCTTGTAAAAACACATCCGAGGCCCGACTGGGCTGAAGTTGTTATCCTCACCATTAGCATTAGCTAGCATGAATGTTTATCTGTGTAACAGCAGCCTATGGTTCAGCTGTGTTGAAGCTAACGGTACTACCGAATAATCTTGGTTTGGCCAATGTAATCTCCACCTGCCTGGGCTGTGTTAGCTCAAAATAATGTTTGGTTGTCTAAGTTGTTGTTGATTCAGCTACGGTCTCTTAACTTGAGCTAACGATGATAGTCATAGCGTTCGGCCAGGGCACAAGTAGCCTAATGTTTACGGCTGTTTATTACAATATAACAAGGCCCGTTCCACAAACGTTACACCGTTATACGACCTGCTACCAGGTAACGTATTCCCCTACGCAAAACAACCAGCATTAGCGGTAATTAAGCCAGTTAATTTCTAGCTACGCATAGGTTACTTAGCTAGCTGCCCTCCTCGCATCAGTGTCGGGCCCAAATCTGATTTGTGTCGTTGATAACGCTGCTAACTAGCCAGTCGCCCCGTTTTGACATCCACCGGTTAACGCTGGGTGACAGTCTTACCTCTCCGTTTATGCCCGTGATGGACCCAATATTCCCGTTGCCTGTGCTGCCAGGTGTTAAAAAGCTGACGACAGAGGAAGGTGTAGCTGTTCCCGCACAGCCAAGGGCCGAGGCAACCCCGGCCTTGCCACCGCTGGTATTGCAGACAGCACTGCAACTACTGCCACCGCCCCGCTTGTTCTTCCTGCGTTTAGCCCCTCGTTTAGCATCGGTTGGACTCATTTTTTTCCACAAAAGAAGCGAGACAACTTGCCGTCCAGACTTGGCAGGGTCTCGAGTGGAATGCCTGGCGCAATCACTCGGGTATAAATCCGGGATAGCGATTTATAGACTCCCAAAACGACAGACACTCAGTTCTATCAAAGTGCAAGCCGACTTCATAGATTCCAATATGGCCTCTAGCTGGATTGCCTCAACCAGGCTTCAGCTTGCGTTGCAACGCAACTGTGCGTACCCAGTCCCAAGGGCTTATGGGAAATTGAGTTTGTGGTGTAATATCGCATTGTACCAAGCGAGAAAGCTGAAGTTGTAGCTAATATAAACACCAACGACGAAGCCTGAAACAGCATAGTAGTCTACTCTTTGTCGTGTCTTTACATAAAATGTGTCTCAACATATATACTCGGTTAAAAAAAGAAATGAGCCTGTTTTAAACAGTTGACACAAACCGTTGCAAGCGCCATATTTTACCAGCAGGGGGAGCGCGCATGCAGCAAATGATGTGGTCTGCTTCTGATGACAGCCGAGGGCCCGCACAGTGGATCAGTCTTTCCGGGGTTCAAACAGCAAGCCTAGTGTGCTTAAGGAGAGTCGAGGACCATCGATGATAAATTGATAGTATATCTATGCAACGTTTGCATTAAAAACAGGCGCACTGCCTCTCAGAAAGACGTCCAGTGCGGCACGCCATCAAGGATTTCAGTGGACCACTGCAGCGGCTAACACTTCGCAGCTAAATAGTTAGCCACGACCGCAGACAGGTAATGTTAACTAAACTTTTGAGCATCGCCATTCCCTGTAGGCGTTGAGTTGCATATTTGGCGAAACAGTAACATAACATTGACCATTTAAAGTTCTTTTATTGAAGTTTTTAATAGGGTCGTTATCTGCTGTTTAGCTAGGTTAACGTTAGCAAACAACACGTCAACGGCTGTGATACATTCACGTCCTCTCAAATTGGTGGACAGCTCTAAGATAACTGACTGAGAGGTGATTGCTTGATTGCTGATTGCTTCTCTAAATAGTCTTAACCATGTAGGAAAACACTAACATTTCCTCATGTGACGTGTCGTTGCGAGCATTTAAAAGTATTTGGTCACTTTTGGGCACCCTCGCTGGTCACGTGACTGCGCTGCAACAGGTAATTGTCCTAACCTTGCTAAACGTGAGAGCCAGTTCCGGTGTGTGATGTGACAGAGAAACAGAGCAAACATTGTGGCTACAGCTGCAATGCTGGACTGTCACCAGTGCTAGTAGTGACATCCACGTTTCCCATCTAACTTAGCTAAATGTCAGACATGAGTGATCACAATATAAATGGGTCACACTTTCCTGCAGGGAGCTGAGATGCTAGGAATGCACACCATAACATTGCCTTTCCAGCACTTAACTCACATCTGTGCATGTGTATCCAAGGCAAGGGTTGCTTTAAGGTTTCAGTTGACCTGTTTTTATGTGTTATTGATGTAAGTTTGACATGCATCGAATAGACAGTAGACAGTTCAAGTGTATTTGTGGAGCACAGAGTCGTACAAAAGCAAACCAAAGGCTTTCCAGAGTAGTAAAAACAATCAATGGTGGTAGCTGGAAATGACCTCTATCTTTGCTTGATTTGCAGGACATTGGCCTCAGTTAAACCCAGATTAAATTTGCCACTCTGTTTGCTTGTCTGGATGTGTTATGTGTGTGTGTTTGCTGTATGGATGCATCTATGCACTGTGGAAACACATTTCCAACTTGGGAATAGTTAGTCTACCTATCCTGCAAACATTTCATTCCCATATTCACATGTTGCACAAGATGAGCAAAGAGATAGGTCATTTCCAGCTGCTGTCTTAGAAAAGGAAATTGCAACATGGCGGGGAAAAGTAAAAAAAAAAATGTTAACATGCAGTGCTAGAACATTTTTTAAATACCTTCCAAGCAGCAATAAGTGTTTTTAAACGACCTTCTGGCTTTCTCCAAATACTGTCTCGGAATAAAAACATGCTTAGCTCCGTGATAATTTATTCAGATGCAGACACAAACTGGTGGTAGGTTTGTTTTGCGCTCTTATATTGTACTATATAAGCGCACAATACAGTCTACTAGCTTGGTAGGACCTATTTATACTCTTCTATCTGTCTGTTTTCAGGTATGTCTGAAGTTAGTCTTGAGGCTGAATCGGGGAAGACCTCAGCCAAGGACTCTCAGATGGATTTTGTGGAGGCTGACAAAGCGGAAGAGAGTTTAAGTGAGGATGTACAACAAGAGAGTGTAGACAGCAGTAGGGCAAGAGATGAAGGAGGTGATGTGCTGTACGACGTTGATATTGACAGCGCTGGAGAAAACGATGACAGAGATGTTCAGCAGACGGATGAGGGCTTTCAGAGGGAGAGTGTGGTGGCATGCAGTGACAGTGATGCTGCACACGTGTCTGACAGTGTAGAAAATGGGGGACGCGAGACAAATCATCGTGTTGAAACAGCTGAAACCCCAGAGGAAAGTGGAGAGTCTCACACTGAAACAAAGGTGACATTTACCTTCACTCTGGACAATCAACCTCTTCTAGCACTTCCTTACTGTGCTCTTGTTCATGTTGCTGTTTCGATCTTTCCTTGCTGTGATGGTGGTGGTCTCTTTCCTGTATAATTACTTTATTATTAGATTGAATTCAGTTGTGAAGCTTCATCTGATGTAATCAACAACATGAACTTGAGTTATAGCTGTTAGGAGCTTGTGTTTGTTTCCTCCTGGTAGATGTGTTTCAGATTCTGCTTTGCCAGAGGTTTTAGAAATATAGTTGGTGCAGCTGTTGCTCTGTGTTGATGGTGCAGTTGGTGGCTTTCTTTCTTTTACCTGTGTGTTGCTCTGTAAGGTGCCTTATCGGTTTGGGGATGATCAAGGCTTCATACTTTTCCTCTGCTTGGTATTAATGCTGGCTCATCTCAAAGTGATTGTTGAGACATATTTATCTTTGTTGTTTATTACCATGCAATTTTTATGTACATTATTATAGGTTGTAAGTCAGTAAGTATACACTTCTCTGTGTTTGCCTGCTTTTTGTTGGACAGTGACTCTGTGTGTGCAAGTGAACATGATGAGTTAATGATACCATTTCCTCACAATGTTTCCCTGTTGGTAAGCTGGGTGTGCGTAGCGCTCTTAAATTCTACATGCTGTCAGTCACATGGCTGGGTAAGTGAAAAGGATTTGGACTCCTGACTGCACATTCTCAGGCAGTCCCACATTTCTTGTGTCGCTGGAATGTGTGACTCCTCGGGCTGTACATCTGTCTCAGGCCTGGTGCCAGAGTGACACGTCAGATCACGATAATTTAAAATCAAAAGTCCTCTTTCTTTAGCAAACCCTCCTCATTTAGCACCCCTAAATGCATCAGAGTTGTAATCCAGGATTTCCAGCTCTTACTTTGAGATGCATTTTCTGTCGTTCCTGCAGCTGAAACCTGCCATTGTGCAACATGGCTGTGTCACGTTCTTCTGTAGTTTGAGAGGCGAGCCATGATTCCTTCCTCTTCAGCTGACGCAGCTAATTGGACAATTAGTTTATTGTTGTTATCCCTTCCTCCCACGTCATGTTAGGCTGTATCCAGGATACTGAACTGTAGGGAACGGCACAGGATGACTTGCCATACCTTGCCTTTTTATATGCTTGGTTAATTTGCTGCTGCTCTCAGTGCTCCAATAGGCTGACGCTGTCAGCAAGCTTCCTGGCAGAATGTTTGCAGATGTTGGGGTGGATCACTTTGGCTCTGAGAACCCGGATCATCCCTGCATCTATCAGTCCCATTTGGTTTTGCAATGTAAAAAGAATCTTTAATCAAGATATATGGATAGTTCTGCAACAACTGTTCAAAAAACAGTGCTGGTTGTCAAAGTTTATTACAGTCTGTCTTAATTTACACCCGTATGTTTTAAATGCATGTAATCAGAGACTTGCCTCTACCTGACAGCTTGTTTAAACTTGATGGCAGAGAGGATTATCAGGCATCTGCAGTCTCATCTGCAGCAGGCTGCTACCAGTGCATGTCTGTGCTGATCTGCCTGCATGCGGGCGTCATATGGCCTTTAAGTATTTATGTGTCTGTCACATGACACAGCACTCGAAGTAAAGTCTTTGTCACACATGCCGACATGAAATCTTCACTTTGATCTGCCTCATATGTTATGTCGACTTGAGCGTATCAGAAATCTTTGGCTCTGGATTTAAGGGGGGAAAAAAAAGAGGGCTTAACTTCTACAGAGCCAAACATCCTAACACGCCAGCTTCTTTACATAAAGCGCTCTTCCTCAAGACCAGTTTCAACCCTTTATAAACATGTGTACAGTATCAGATGACACATTTTAAATGAAAGGAAACACTATGTCTTAATGTTCTTGCGGTAGATGACCCACCTTTTTGGTGTCTTAATTAAGACTTAAGTGAAACTAGTTTTGAACGAGCTGGTTATTTATATTGTATTGTCTGGGTAATTTGTGTGTCTTTATCTTTTCTTAATACTCTATTAAAAGGACTCCGTCTGAGGTCTGTAAATATCCTTACAGGCTTGGCACTGCCTGTCATTTTATGGTCATATACCACTTTATTTTAGTCAGAGCAAACCTCACATTTAAATCTTCTTTTTGTGTGTGGGTGTCCTTAAGTCTAAGTGTTACAGCATTCTTTCATTCATAGTCATAGTCTAAATTAAAATCCAATATATGAGCCCAGCACTGGAGGGAACTGACCCTGGTTGTCATTAAAGATATAATTTACAAACTAAATGTAAAGCAAACATGCTAGTTTTGATATGAAACATGTTCCTGATATAAATTCATGATTTAAACTCACTTTTTTGCTCTCACAGTGAAACCAGTCGGTCAGTTCAGACGAGACCCAGATCTTGTTACCTGGTGATCTGGAAGCTATTTGCATTATTTAGACTCTGGTCAAGGTCCACCTATAGTTGAAGGCTCTTGTTCAAAGATACAAATTCAGATTTATTGATTAACAATACATTTGTTTCGTGTTACCCCCCCTCTTTTACCGGGCGTGTCACTAATCCACATTAACTAGCTTTACACCGTTTGACCTCGCAGAGCTCGCAGGTAAAGCTTTATAGTGGTTAGGTCAGTGTCCTAGTTCCTAAGTCCACAGTGATTAGGCCACAAATTGTTCTAAAACTAACACAGCTGTATCTTCAGCCTGCAAGTACAGAGAGCCAGTTTATTACAGGCTAAACAAAACTGATGCTGCCAGGAACTGTTGTCTCCACCCTGTGGCTTACTGTGAGCCAACATGAAAATGTGCAGCAAAGCAATCCAATATGTCACAGTGTTATTTCAATCCACAGAGACAATTAAGAGGGTTCCTGATTTATATGTTTTCATAAAGATTATAACGGGTCTTTTCTTGTGATTGTTAATTATATTCAAGGTCAAGGGGAATTTTGTTCCACGCGTGTTCCTGCATCGCAGGACTTTCCGAGTTAGACCACAAAATGACCAGT
Organism: Cephalopholis sonnerati; assembly: GCA_019142605.1. Taxonomy (NCBI): domain Eukaryota; kingdom Metazoa; phylum Chordata; class Actinopteri; order Perciformes; family Serranidae; genus Cephalopholis; species Cephalopholis sonnerati. Next base: position 23,945,488 of record JAGQAX010000003.1, on the reverse strand, counting down.
TTTAAGCCGTGACACACAGGGTTTGAATGTGGGCTGAAATAATTGATGTCACTGTTTAACACAAGGCCTTGCCTTTGCTAGGAAACACTGGCATGAACATGGCAACCAGAAATGGGATACTGCTGGTCTAAAGCATAGAGAACAGCAGATGTTAGAGATAACTGGTTGATTCCCTTCTTTGCATACAGCTTCATGAGAGGAGGCATTATGCACTTTATGGCACATTATATGAGATACTATGTTGACAATACTCCGACCAAGAATGTATTAATGTTGATTATGAAGGTGGTGTAAGGCTCTTGGTAACGTAGTCCATCCTGTTGTGTTTAGTAATCACACAGAAACAGTGTCGTAAATTGATGTCAGTTGTTGCACAAGAACTTCAGCGGTCCTGGTAAATGCTGCGATTCTGCAACTGAGGTGACTCATAGCTCACTAAACTCTCCATTTTGTCCAGGAAAGATGATGAAAGACATCGTAGAAGGAGGGCGGACTGACCAGAATACTAGTAGATTTTTTGTCAATGTGATCTGGGCTGGACAGTTTGTGAAATCAGTATCTTTTGTATCTAAACAGTGTATGTTACCATATGTCTTAGGTCATTCATTTGATTATTTTAATCTTTCAAACTGTTCTCCCCTGTGTATATGATCATCCTGATATCACACTCTCATGATCCACCGAATCCACCACAGCTGTGTCCACAAGATGGCAGCCCACAACTACTGTGTCCCACTAGTGGATCCTGATTCCTCTTTTCTTAATGGAGGTCTCCATCTTTGAGGTTGTTTTGGAAAAGCTTTGAAGAATAACCTGCGTCGTTTCACCCTCCTCATCACAGGACAGCACAATGACTGAGGAGTCCCATAGAAGCTCAGCCGCTGAGATCCCAGTCACCAGTAATGGAGACCTGGATCAGAGCCCTGAGACGGTATTCCAGAGGGTAAGAGCTTTGTTTCAGAACAGCATCTCTCAAAACTATATAATCATCTCAGGAGAAAATGAAACATCAAGATATTTTTAACAAATACCTCAGTATCAATATTGCAACAATATTATAGAGTTGAATATTGGTGCTTTAGCAAAATATTTGCACAATAAGATTTTTGATGAATAATCATCAGTAATGTGGATATAATATAAAGACTAAGTGGGTAAAGTCAAATAAAAGAACAGCTAGAACAGTCTGGTAAGCTCAGAAGATTACATCTCTTTACTGTAATGCAGCCTTTAAAACCAGGAAAAGACAACACTTACTTATGATATCCAAAATCTAAGACAATATCTAATCTCACATTATGAAACTGACTGTCGATCTCACACAGGTCTTCAAAGTCCATCAGTTAAAAGATGGTGTCTGAAACAGCAACGCTACCCCTTGTTATGTCCGTCTTTCATTGATGCATCAAGTTTAAAATCTCTTGCAAACAAATGTGCAAATTTAAAATGTACAATGTACTAGGGCTGCCACTAACAGTAAACTTCATTATCAACTCACCATTATTATCTTAGTCAATGAGTTTAATCATTATGTCTGTGTAATATCAGAAAACAGTGAGTAAAATTGCTTATTTTATTTCAACTAACAGTCCAAAACTCAGAGATATTCAGTTTACTATCATATATATAGCAAACAAAAACATGTAGGATCTTCACATTTGAGAAGCTGGATTCAGCAAATACATTTTCTCTTGAAGGAAAAACTCAAAAAATTAACCGATTCTCAAAAAAGAATGATTAATGTTTGTCAGACGATTTTAAGGGCAGATTCAACAATCTGTTGCAGCTCTACAGAAGAGGTTTCAATCTGTGTGTCAGGAACATGCTCAGACAAGGTGAGATCCCTCTGCAGTGAAGTAATTCTGATAGAAACCTCAGGGTGCCCTCTCTTTCTCATCCATCTGACTGAGCTGGCAGTTCTTCCAGATGGCCTGCTGTTTACCCCTAATAGCTCACAGTCACACTGACAGTCTGCGGCAGCAAAGACGCTACAACCACAGGCACACATGCAGCCTCAAACACTGAATCTTAAAAAAGGTAGCTCAGGCATTGTTTGTATGTGCAGACATAGGTTTATTACCCTAAGCTGCAGTCTGTAACGTCAGGTTTGCAGTGAGTTAACTTCAGTGACATAAATGCTATGAAGTGTTTGCAGTCATCCATTCATAACAGCACAGCAGCAGCACCCACATCAAACCAAATGTTCTCTGCTGTTTTATGTCCATCTCAACCTTCAGTTTAAAGTCACTGCACAAGCATCACGGACTCCAAGTTCTGCTGAGTAATGACAAAATGTTAACAGACAGCTCAAAGCAGGTGTGTGGAGAACATGTTTATGTTGATTTAACAAAAGTAAAAATATCTGTCACCACATTTACAATAAAAGATTCACAGATAAATCGTGGCTTTTATTTAGGGGTGTAAGAAAAAAATCGATACATCGATTTTATTAATCAGTAGTTTACATGCAAATATTCCCGGCAGTGGTTTATTTTGTGTTGTGTTTAAACCCCCAATTGCTAGATCCTACAGTGTTGTAATCTCTCCTCAGCCATTTGACTCTTCAACATAACAACATATCACTAGCCTAAACCCAAAAGACACCGGCCTATGAAACAGGCATTAAGGTTGCATCATTAGCATTGACAATTTAAAAAAAAATTAGAATTAAAAAAAATCACGATATATCACCTGGATTACAGTATCGCAATATATATCAATATATTTAATCGTAACCCCTCTATAATGATGCATATTGTATTGCCAGATTCTTGCCGATGCACAGCCCTACTTTCATTTTGAAGTTGATCTTAATCTATTATCATACTTTTTTATAGATTTTTTCCTTTATTGTGAGTGGATTTAAAATTTTTTAGTAGACAGTATCACAAAAGCTACCTGCCTTATTTTTTCTTTTTTTTATTCTCTTATGTCGTGATAAGAGTGATAACACACGTTATAGAAGCTACTGTGCACAGATGTAAATACAGGTGTGCCCTGAGTTTTTGGCTTGCCCTTTGGTGTGCCTTGGGCAGTTTGAAAACCACTGCTCTAAACTTATTAATATGATCCGTGTTTGATTTCTTTACAGGACACTTACCCCAGTGGCCCCGGGGCCCTAAACCTTTCAGAGTCCTGTGTCTCCGCCAGCAACTTTGCTTCAACAACAGAAGGCATCATTGAATCAGGACCTTACAAAGGTAAAACATTTCACTCCCTGTTGTTATCGTTGCTCTCCTTGTTTTGTGTAGCGTTTCCTCACGTATCAGACTTTTGTGATGGAGCAGCTCATCAGAAACTTGTCAGGTCTTGTTAGGTCATTTGACCCTCTTTACACCTTGCATTAATGCGTCTCATATCTGGTTGTATCTGGATGTGATTGCTTTGCAGCATTCTGTGTTTACAAACAGTTCTTCTCTCCGTGTATTCACAGTGCTCCACTCTGGGGTTGTAATCTCTGAGAGATTTGAAAGGAAGACATTTGAATTTGTAAAGGTGGACATCCAATTGAATTTAATGAGTTTCCTCTGATCTCTGTATTGTAACCCTTCTTTCCTTTCATCATCATGCCCTACTTATTACAAATGCTAATAAAACTCTCCCCATGGAGTGGTGAGCTGTTGTAGCCCATTACCACAATGTTGCCATGGCTATTTTCCATGTTATTTACACTGGTTGAGGTAGGCTTTTGTTTATTAACACACAGATCCTGCAACACAGAGAGCAACCGTGTTAGGAACAACACACACAGGAAATCAGCATCGATGAGACAATGCCCCGTTACACTTGTGTAGGCTGGATGGTGACATACTAATGAATCATAACTCTGAATATCTCTCAGGGTCAGCAAGCCTGCCCACATCACCCGTGACACCTGTAGCTCCCAGCTCGGCTGTTGCTTGCCGCCTGGCGCGCTCTTCCAGCGATAGTCAGGCTGAGCAAGGTACCAGCAGCAATGGAGTCTGAATCAGATGACACTGAGTCGTCACCATCTGCACACTAAATTAACCGCAATCTTTTTGTGCCTTTCTTGGTTTTCACCAGTTTCTTACCTGCTCCTTGTTCCCACAGGCTGTGCTACATTCACAATCAAACCTTTCCTCTTCGCCTCACTTGTTTAAATGGCTCTCCAAACTTTGTCTCCGTACAAGTCTGGGCTAATTGAAGTAGCTTTCTGCTTTGCAGCGACTAATGTTACGCATTCACACAACCCTTAGAGTCATTTTCCTAAGATTTAGATCTGATGCAACCTCTTGATGCCTAAAGCATTTGCTTGGCTTGGAAAGGAAACTGCTTTCACGGTTAATCTCAGGGTGTTTTCCTGCTTGTAACCTTTGTCCTTGCTAAAGTTGGCACCTGTAGTCTCCCATAGTTTCTATCTATAAGGTCCTGAAAAAGAGACAAAATGTTGTAAATGGATGTCAGACAAGTCAAAATATAATAGAGTACATGGATAGGTCATTTTTTAGGTAAAGGTCCAGTGTATAGGATTTAGCGGCATCTAGCGGTGAGGTTGCAGAACTGACACTTCTCCATTGTGCCAGGGTTTTGGATTGTCCATTCTGGGCTACTGTAGCATGGCTGCTCTGTGTGTCGAAAACACAACGATTCTTATTTTCAGGAAATTCTATATTAATGAAAACATAGTTATACGTATTATAGAAAGTTTCGGCCAACAGACACCTCTAATCCTACACACTAGATCTTTACAAAAATAAATTGAGTTTAAAAAGAAATGTACGTTTTAGAATTTCCCTCTAACTTCCACTCTGTTGGTGCAAAAAAAAAGTAATATATTTTTATTTTTTTCCCCTTACCTTTAATGAGTAGGAGGTGATGTTTTTTTCCAGTAATATGATTTTTTTTTTATTTTTATTTATTTATTTATAATTTTTTATGCTGCATGCAGAAGCTAAAAAGTTAAATACCTTAAGGGAAAATGTGTGTGAAAATGAAAGTACAGACATCAGTGCACATAATTATGTGCTGCACAGTTGTAGCATCACTTTGTAAACTCTTGTTATACCCAAAGCATTTTAACTGGTAAACATTTCTTTTTATGCTATTTTTAGTTATTTAACTAACAATATTATGTATTGATTTATTCAGTCGTATTTTAAACTTGTCTGATAACCTTGAACTACATTTTGTCAGTTTCGGGGCTCAGTATCTTTCAGCATTTCCCCTCTGTGCCCAACAAAACACTTTCCATCACTGTTACTGCGACTGTTAGCATTTTAAAATGGTAAGTCATGACTAATTGTATTTTAATGTTCATTTTGATTTGAATGATCAGACCTCATCAGCGTCCTCTAATGCCTCAAATTTAGTATGTGGTCTGAATTGAAGATTCAGTGTTAACATGATGATCTCATTACACTGTCTGATGATTATAACCTCCCTAATTTTCACCACAGCTTTCTAGCCTGCAAATCCAATAACTTAATCAGCCACTAAGTGAATGACTTTTAATTGTCCAGGCTCAATGAATGCACAGCCAAACAGTGGAGCGGTGGTCCTTTCAGATGACTTAAAGAGCCCAGCCATGGAAAAACTGGACCTAGTGAGAAAGTGGAGCATCAACACATACAAAGTAATCCTCTCTGTCCTTGATTTCTTTATATGTCCCTCCTCTACTGTGCTTCTTCTCTTAGCGTTAGTGTCAGCCTTTATCTTCTCTCAGTTTGTTAGGATGTTGGCAGAAAATTGAACTATACCGCAAACGATTGATACCTTCTGTTGTTGTAGACTTTGCTTTCTGGCCCAAGCAGCTCAATAGCAACTCCCACAGTTGTTCCTAATATTTTAAAACCCTGCTGTCCTCTGCAGTGTACCAGGCAGATCCTGTCAGAGAAGCTGGGACGGGGCTCGAGGACCGTCGACCTGGAGCTGGAGGCTCAAATTGAAGTCCTCCGCGACAACAAGAGGAAGTACCAGAATGTAATCAAGCTGGCTCAGACGCTGGCCAGTCAGCTGTCCCAGATAATGCAGACACAGAGGCAGCTGGGCGACGCCTTCGCCGACCTCAGCCTCAAGTCACCAGAACTACATGTGAGTCCAAAAATAAATCAGAAGAAATCAGTTTGATTAGATAACATAAACGGGAAGAGGCATGTTATCGTATTTACTTAGTGTCCAAGTAAAGACTCATAAAATAATGCAGAACACATGTATTAGGGATGCATCGATTTCTCGACTGAATGTCGGTATCAGCTGATATTCACCTTGTTGACTACCGTTGGCCTATCCGCAAATAAGATGACATTTACCATTAGCAGTGGCAGATGTGTTTCTGTTGTATGCAGGCTTTCCTCAGGATGCCTTCGGGACAAAAGAATGCAGTAAAGTCAGTATTGGCGCTTCAGGGAACACACCCTATGTTTTTACCTGATAATGCTACACTGTGAACAACAAATCCGTGTTGACATCAGCAGGAGGAGAGCTAGTTAACGTTAGCTGTTAGCTCCGGCCACTGACTGTTAGGTTGCGTACTAGATGGGTTTTATGATGCGTTCAAACTCTGTTCTGTAAAAATGAGTATTAGGCAAAGGTAAATTATAACATTATCATGATGTGTTCAATTGTAATCTTAGTTAAATGTAGTTTTTGGGAGAAGCTAATAAATTCACTGCAATATAAAATAAATATTAGAGAAAGAATTATGGTATACTATGAACAGTCAAAAGGCTTTTTAAGCAGCTTTTTAAAAAATGTGAAATAAGGTTATATCAAAGGATGTTTGACAGATTAGTATGGCTGAATTTGTGCTCATTCAAAGGTAGTATAGTGAAGGGATAAATTACTTCAAAACAGTTAGTTTTTATAGTGTAAATTTCTTTGTTTCCCTGGCACAAAAGGGAGAATTAATAACCATAAAAACAGAAAAAAAAAACATCACAAAAAATCATTGGTGTCGGCTATTGGACAAATTATTTTAAACACCTGTATCAATCAGTGCATCACTAAAATGCATGTATTAACTTTTGGATCATCTGCAGAGCAAACTTGTCTGAGACTTTCCCCTCGTCCCTCTGATTACTATTTATTTCTATTTTACTGAGGCATCAGAAGTTAATGGCTTAAAGGCAGTAAAGAGTCATGCATAATTAAAGTTTAGGTCCTGCTGTTTCCTCCAAGTCCTCTAATTGTGTGACTGGATTTATCTCTTTTGCTCCATGTTTCAAATACCAAGTACATTCTCTTTTATATATGAATGAGTGAATATACAGTACCAACAGTACCTTAATTGCTTTATATCATAGAAATACACATGTGTGTGTTTTATGTCTCAGACACTGAATTTATTATTTTACTCTTATAGTTTTAATAATCATTGTTATTCCTGTGTATATTCTTGGAAAATGTATTGTATGATGCTGGCACCTGCAGTTACTTTAGTCACTGTGGACAATGGTACTAAATTAGCAACCTTCAGTGAGGTGATTAAAATCTCTTTGCCTCTTTTCCTCAGGAGGAGTTTGGTTACAATGCTGACACCCAAAAGCTTTTGTCCAAAAATGGAGAGACACTGCTGGGTGCCATCAACTTTTTCATCAGCAGTGTGAACACACTCGTGGACAAAACAATCGAAGACACCATGATTAACATCAAACAGTATGAAATCGCCAGGTAGGTAATGCATGATCGTGTGTGTTTATTGTGACTGTGCAACATCTTCAAACCACAATGATTATCTAACCATGTGGAGGAAATGTTTCAGGATCTTTGGGAGATCAAATTTTGTTTTTGTCTGTTAAAAAAACCTCTACAGAAAGCTCTCTGTTCTTGCTTCTAAAATGTAAGAATTCAAGCACTGTCAGAAGTCTTATTCATGATGAATGAAATGTGTGGATTGTGTTGTTTTTGTCAGAAGAAAATGTAATGTTTGAAATTACCAGAGTTGCTTTCATAGAAACATTTACAGTGTGATTCATGCAAAAACAAAAACAACAGAACTTTCTGCGTCTTCACTATTAGAGCCCCCTCTCACTGCTAACACAAGCTAACACGAATACACTCTCATCCAGGCAGTTAAATGAAAACTGCAAGCCATAGAAAATGTTTTAAGCATACATACTGTACGCATAAATGTATATGAAAGAAGCCTTGTGGAGTATAAACAAACAAACAAACAATATCTGCATTCAGTATTACTCACCAAAAGGCATCTGAGCATGACCTTAAAGTCTGATAAATGCACTGAACACACATTGTCCTTTATGAAACATTTGCAAAGCCAAAGCAGTCTTCCTCTTTCCTGCCTTTGTTGGTATGTTGCTGCATTTCTCAGAGCACAGCTGCCACCTGCAGATCAGAGGAATACTGTGAACCCATTGGCTGGGGTGCTAATCGCTTAAGCTGTTTGTGGTTGTATCCTCCTGTCATGAGACAAACAAAAAGCATATTAAAAAATTGCTCCACAGCTCTACTAGACATCAGAAACTCTACAGGGCACTTTAAAAACATAACAGATTGGACGTGGTGTGCGAGACAGAGGTTGCATTACACTTTCTCGATGTGTCATAAAACTCTGTCATGATCTATTATTACCTGTCATTTTAACTTTCATATGTAATAGCATTTAGTTTTAATTGATTAATACACAGAACAAGCGTATAGAGCATGCATTTATAAGCAGAGGTGTAGTGCTGTTTGTTTAAGTACCGAAGCACACCTGTGATGTGTGCCTATGTGTGCACGTGCACGGTTAAGTTGTGGCTTTGTTTTAAATGTTACGTAACCACTGTTCCCACAGTGGCAAGTTTATACACATTAGTCAGTTAAAACTATAAAATGAAAGGATGTTTTGCTGCCTTTTTATCTGTAGTAGTTAACGGTAAGCTTGCTGTAAACTGAAAAAAAATATAATTCACTGTGCCCCTCAAAGGCTACCGCCGACAGCGGCTTTTAAGATGGAGCGTTTTCCTGCATACTCAATGCATGCACTGATGTTGTGGCTCAGTCAACACACCTTAAATGTCAATATACAGCTAGACAATGACATCATGCACATGAGGACAGGGGTGTGATGGGTTACATTAAGTTATAGTGGATCCAAACCAGTGTCCTAACCTGTCAAAATGACAGATGGCTTTCAGATTTTTCCATCATTGCTACAACAGCACGGTGGTGTAGTGGTTAGCACTGTTGCCTCACAGTAAGAGGGTTCCTGGTTTGAACCCAGGGTAGAGTCCTTCTATGTGGAGTTTGCATGTTCTCCCTGTGTCAGCGTGGGTTTTCTCCGGGGTACTCCAGCTTCCTCCCACAGTGCAAAGACATGCAGGTAACTGGTGACTCTAAATTGGCCGTAGGTGTGAATGTGAGTGTGAATGGTTGTCTGTCTCTATGTGTAAAAAATGTATTCATATGTATTTCACATATTTGATGCTGTTTAAATAATATCACACTTCTAGGGTTGAGTATGATGCGTACCGCACAGATTTGGAGGAGCTGAATCTGGGTCCACGTGACGCCACCACAATGCCCAAGATCGAGCACTCCCAGCAGCAGTTCCAGGTCCACCGTGAGAAGTACGAGAGGATGCGAAACGATGTCTCCGTCAAGCTGAAGTTCCTTGAAGAGAACAAGGTTGGCTAAAATCTGGTGGTGCTTGACAAACCTGCACCAGCGTATTGTCTTTCAGTTCAGCTCTCCTCATTACCTCTTTGTTCCCTTTTCCTTCTCCCTAACAGGTGAAGGTATTGCACAACCAGCTCATCCTGTTCCACAATGCCATAGCTGCGTACTACGCTGGAAACCAACAGCAGCTGGAACAGACACTCAAGCAGTTCCACATCAAGTTGAAAATGCCGGGCGGGGACAGTCCATCCTGGTTGGAAGAGCACTAATCACTCCCTTTGAAGCCACAGTGGCTCAGTTTGACAGGAAATGTCAACGTCTACAGAAACTACAGGAAACTCCCCTCCTCTCTTCAACTCTACTGTCACTGCCTTTCAAACTTTCATAACTGTAAATCTTTTAACTCAAAACACAAAATGGAAAAAAATAATCTCCTACAATCCTTTTTACTCTCGTTGTGAAATCATCCTTTTCATCTCGCAGTTATTTGAAATCATAGGAAACGCACTTTTATACTGTTTGACAAATCTGTTGAGCAGGAGCGGCTGCAGTAAACACGTTTGGAAACTCTAAATGGCCTTTTGTATTCCAGCATATGAATGTTGCATCCCAGCTCAGCAGACACGTTGGCTCTGTACGGCCAACCACAGGATCAAAACGACTGCCGGTTTGACTCATTAATTTTACTCTGATCAGCTGACTGGGACGGGGACGAACGCTTTATGAAAGCCTAATCAGGAAGTGTCAGGAGAACCTGAACATGAATTCTCTCATGATTTGATTTTACACCTGTTGTGACAGACGGCGGAAAACAGCATTCAGATTTATGAATCATGCTAATGCAAACTGGTCACTTTTTCCAGCAAACTCTGATTAAAAATATAGTTTGACATGTTGGGAAGGACACACATTTGCTTTCTTGCTGAGAGTTTGTTCAGTAGACTGTTTCATTGCTATTCTGTTGCTGGGGCAACATCTCTGGTCCTTGTTTACTTCCTGTCAGCTACAGCATTAACAAACATTCCAACAGGAAGTACACATGGACCCATTCAGACTGTCTGTGTTTTAAAGTTTGAACCTGTCTATATCAGGCACATTATTATGATCTCACAGCTTTTTCTGTGCTGCGATTGGCTAATACTAGCCCTAACCATGACCTCTCTGTCCTAACCCCAACTGCCTCAGACCTCAACACGTCAGTGTGACAAGTAGTGGCCAGTCACAGCACAATAGGGCCGGACTAGCTGCATTCAAGCACTCCTCAGATGTCCGATTTCTCGAGTTGGGACGTCGTAAATGATTTTTTAACTCGTAATGTGGAAAAACATGGTCACGAGGAAGATGTATTTTATTGCTCAGAACATTGAACACCCCGGTGAAGATCAGTGTTGCCATCCAAGTATGGCGAAACGGTATGAAGCTTTACATTATGAAGTGATTTTGTCCGACTAAAATATTGCTTTACTGACTAACGCTAATAAATAGCTCTTCAAACTAATCTAGGTCGCTCTACGTATACAGCAACTGACGTTTACAACCTAATACCATATTCCAGTTTACATGTGAGCAAAATATTGACGTGCAATATGTATACCATCAGCCGAACATTTATTTTTCGTCTGCCACGTTTCTCTTTTTCATATGCTTCAACTTGGCAACACGTACCAAAATTTATGCTGACTTTCAGACTTGTTCCACATTAATGTGAATGTTCCTACTCTGGAACTACTTTTTCCGTTAATTCCAATGCCACACGAACGCAAGGTTAGGCTACAACCAGCAGCCATTGAGTTTAGCCTAGCATTAAGACAGGAAATGGGGGAAACAGCTAGCCTGACTCTGTCCAAAGGTGAAAAAACATTCTGCCTACAAACACCTCTAGACCTCACTAATACAAAAACCAAAGTGTAAAAAAATTGTGGTTTTATAGGAGGTTATATACCTTAGAATAGAGCCAGGCTAGTTGTTTCCCCCTGATTACAGTATTTATGCTAAGCTAAACTAACAAGCTGCAGACTGTAGCTTTATATTTATATACATGAGAGGAGTATCCATCTTCTTCTTTAACTCTCAGCAAGAAAAAACAAATGAGTGTTTCCCAAAATGTCAAACTATTACTATAAAATGATCAAAGTCATATTGATGGCTGTTCACAACAAATCCTGCATGTTGTGATATGATTATGTTGACATGATGCTACTTTTAATCAACATTGCCCTCTGTCTTTTTCTTAGCATTTCCCTATTCTGTCTGCGTTCATGGCATATGACTGAATGGGTAAAAGTGTTGATTCTCTTAAGTTCCAGAGAAAATGAAGGACCAGCCTTATGTGACTAAATGTGCCTTGAATTCTTGAATTTGCTCCTCTCTTCCCCTCCGTGCTTTGATACCTGGTCTTGTTGTTGAAAACAGGCGCTCTCACTACCAGTTTTCGGGACCAACTCTTGAAGGAAGAGAACGGACCAAACACAGATGCACACACACATACACATACACACACTCGAAGAACAGTACAGTTAGAGCCTACATAACTGTACGTTAAAACACTCCACACAGCACAAATATAATACTCCAGTAACATTCGGAAAGTCTAAATATATTTTCAGACTTGCTGTTCTCAAAGATATTTATCCATGTTGCACATGCACATTTATGCATTTGAGACTAATTACAACAAACTTGTAAGAACTGTATGATATGTAAACCAAAATACGATTAACTTGAGAAACTTTTTGTAAATTTGAAAGACCAGCATCCTTTACCTGAGCTGCTAACAGTTTCTTTCATTGGGTTATATTAAAATATATTTTTCAGAGAGGACATATTGTACGCTGGTATTGATAACCTGCTGTCATGTCCTCACTTTGTTGATTTGTACTTTTCCTATGGCTCACCATAGCGGTTTGAGAGTGTGAATCTTGTACAACAATCTATTGTTTCCCTGAAATAGATGGATATATATTTGTAATTTTCTCTATTTTACCTTGTAGTTTATGATCAATGCTGCCATTTGGCTTTGTTTTTTCCCTGAAGACCTACAGAATGATGTGCTAGTACTAGTACGTGCTAGTGGATCTGTACCTTTGTAATAATGAAACATTAACAAATGTTGAATTAAGAAAAGGATTCTGAATGTTGTGTAACCTCTTTGGGAAAATAAAAGTTTCTTTTCTTTATCATCTAGAGGTGTTTGTAGCAGATTGTATGACAAGTCACCACCAGGGGCCAACAAAGAAACCTGAGGCAGGGTAAAGCCTTACAGTGCATGTGACCGTCGGTGTCATTTACACTGGGGACCCTGGGGACATTTCCCCACCACTTTTTAAAAGCCTAATTTATTAAAAATGTTCTTAAAAATACCATGCACCAAGAAATGCTAACTAACAAGTGAGAAAGTTTTATTTGCACAATAGTAAAACACAGAATACAGTGTAAATACAGAAAAATAAATAAAATAAAATAAAAATATATATATAAATTAAAACAAATTATTATTATTATTATAATAAATAATAATAATAAAATAACTTACTTGATGATTAAATAACAAAATTAAAATGAATTAATGTGTCATTGATGTGAACAGGTGCCATGTGCACATGTAAAGAGGTTATTTCCTGAAACAAAAGGAGGCTAAGGAGTAAATAATTTCTTCATGTGTGTTGACTCAGCAGAGACAACATTAAATGAGGAGCATTGAGCTACAGGAGAATAAATATTTGAAAGCTATACAGACAGTCTGAGAGCCTCGCTGCATCATATTCCATTATATTTTTATGTTGTGAATTTTCACCTGCTGCCTGAAGTGTGTGTGTTTTCCTTTATAAATAAACACATTTCTGTCATAAATTTGTGAATAACATTCAGCAGAATGCAGGAAATTAAGTGTTTGGTGCTCCAAATTTCCTGGAGGAGGACCCCACGCTTCTTATGTGCATCCCCCAATGTTAAAATAAACCTATGCCATTGGTACCTCACACTGATCCCCCCCATTACATGTACTTAAATCACATATGGTGTGTGACGCCCTTGCATTTTTCTAACCAAAGTAAAAAAGATACAGACGTGAACACTGAGGAGGCAAGAAAAGCTCGCGACATGCCCTCTGAGAATTTACAATTATATTTCAACCTTTTCTGCTTTCATCCTGTTTTCTTTTTGCTCCTTCCCAGAGAGACAGCAGTGGTTTATACTCTGTTGACATATGGATTTGATTTGCCTTGTGTTTACTTAAGTCCAGGTGCTTTTAGGTTCCCCTTTAGGTTTTTATAATCACAAACCCACCACACCCACGGGTATACATTTGACAGGATCTGCTTAATCCTCGAGGAGCCTTGAGGATGTTGATCACAGACTCAGTGATGTGTTTTATCTGTAGATACACTGTCAATCAAACGTGGCTTCACAAATACATTTCCATTAAACAGATTTATAGAAGCAGATTCAGTATTTCAGCGGAAGGGAACAGAGCGCTGCAGTTCAAAGATGTTAAGTTTAACTAATTAATGTATTAAAAACTGAAAAGTACCCACAATTAAAAAAATGCAAATGAATTTCATTTAATAAGAACACTTAAAAACATTTCCTCTTTTCAAATATTTTTAAATCGTTTGTAGTTCAGTGATTTGTACAGAAATGAGGGATGTAAACATTTTCATAGCACTGGGGAGTTGTACTTATTAATCTAGTTTGTATTGTTGTCTAGTTCACTATGTTTAACATTGTTTAATGCACTGATTTACTGTACTGTTTATGACAGTAGCTCTTAATGTGTGAGATTTTGTTCACCAGAATAACAAAAGACTCTCCATTATAACTGTCGCCTTGATCACAAGATTTAGAAGACGACTGGGAACAACATGCAAACCCGCTCTTTACCAGCCAATCAAAGTGTGAACATGTAACGCTCTCTCCTACATGCTTGGTACATGGAGAAATTTCAGTTCTGCAACCTCACCACTAGATGCCACTAAATTCTACATACTGGATCTTTAAAAAGCAAAAAAAAGCTACATTCAAACTCTTACTCAACCAAGAGTAAAATATCATAATCAAAATATACTTTGAGTGTCAAAAGTATGCATTGTTCAAAATTACTGTTCAGACTGTTTTATTGTCACAGACATTACACTGTTGGATTTACGCTACAGATGCATTTGGTACAGCTCATCTGAGCTACTGTCAGATAAATGTTGTGGAATAAAAAGGTCCATATTTCCTTTTGAAATGTAGTGAAGTAGTGTCAAGTTGTATAAAATGGAAATACTCAAGCAAAGTGTAAGTACCTCAAATTCGTACTTAACCCATTTAATCCCACTGGTAACATTAGTGACCAAAAAAAAGTTTCAGTTATAAGGCTCTAAAAATGTTACCAAATGATGTATCATGCATTTCCAGCAAATATTGAAATAATAAAGGGTCTCATTTAAATATGTGCAGTGTCATGTTTAGTGTAAGTGAGCTGTTTACTTCCTCGTTGCACCATTTTGAAACAAGGATGGCTGCATCAAAGCTCCCAAACAAAAGGTTACTAAAGCATGTTGACATACAGATAGGACAGAAATGTTTGGTACACGCTATTCTTAAGGTGTCTAGTATTGATGTGTGCATTTGGAATTACTCAGCTTTGTTCAGTGGGCTCACAGGATTAGTGAAAATGTTGATGGCAACAATAGTGACCGGTGGGATAACACAGTATCTAAATGTACATGCACATCTGAATGTTGCAGCAGAAACTGAGACTCATCAAACCAGGCAACGTTTTTCCAATCTTCTATTGTCCAGTTTTGGTGAGCCTGTGTGAATTGTAGCCTCAGTTTCCTGTTGTTAGCTACAGGAGTGGCACCAGGTGTGGTCTTCTGCTGCTGTAGCCCATCTGCTTCAAGGTTCGACGTGGTGTTCATTCAGAGATGATCTTCTGCAGACCTTGGTTGTAATCAGTGGTTATTTGGGTTACTGTTGCCGTTCTGTCATCTTGAACCAGTCTGGCCATTCTCCTCTGACCTCTGGCATCAACAAGACATTTACGCTCAGAGAACTGACGCTCACTGGATATTTCCTCTTTTCCTAACCATCCTCTGTAAACCCTAGAGATGGTTGTGTGTGAAAATCCCAGTAGATCAGCAGTTTGTGAAATACTCAGACCAGCCTGTCTGGCACCAACAACCATGCCACGCTCAAAGTCACTTAAATCACCTTTCTTCCTCCTTCTGATGCTCAGTTTGAACTTCAGCAGGTCGTCTTGACCATGTCTACATGCCTAAATGTCGTGAGTTGGTGCCATGTGATTGGCTGATTAGCTATTTGTGTTAACAAGCACTTGAACAGGTGTACCTAATTAAAGGAGAAGTCCAGTATTTTGCACTTTGAGCCCCATTCCTGGTTGTTTATGATGAAATAGAGTGGTTAAGACCAAAATCTTGACGATTGCTCCTTCTCTGAGAATTTGAGAGAATTTGGCTTTCCCCTGCCTGGCTTAACAATGCTGTCTATGGCCATGTGTAAATCTGTCCTAAAACCACCTTAAACGTTGGTTTTCAAAGCCATGAAACTCACCCAGTGGTCAGTGGTGTTCGTTGATGTTCCATCATAAAAATCGTAGCAAACTGTGGTTTCCGTGATGATTTATTTGACATTTTGTCCATGCATTGATTTCCTATAGGAAGCGTCATTGTCCGTTGGTAGTAATCTGCCACTGGAAACGGAAAGGGGGTTGTTTACGACAAGGTTGTAGTCATTGTAGTCTTTTAGCTCAGCGAAAGTGCCGGCTCGACAGTGCTGTGTGCGCTCCTCCTCTTCTGAGGAATTCTCCTGCAGTCGCTGACCACACAAAACTTGCCCATTATTACTCGCTTGTAAACAACCTTCGCAGTACGATGTCTTTGAACACAACGCCAGCCTTCTTCTTCTGCTTCTTTCTGTGTCCCATTACACTGCAATGGTTTCCTGCCGGTTGGCGACACTCACGTAAAGGAGCATTATCACCATCAAGTGGGCTGGAGTGTATAACGAACAAGGGTCAAACGAACGATCAAGCGGAAGTTTACACACGGGTGTGAGGCAGCTGAAAAAATAGTTCCACAATCCAGATGAATAGAAAACACGGATGGAAACCACAGTTTGCTACGATTTTTATGTGAGAACATCAACAAACACCACTGACCACTCGGTGAGTTTCATGGCTTTGAAAACCAACGTTTAAGGTGGTTTTAGGACAGATTTACACATGGCCATAGACAGCATTGTTAAGCCAGGCAGGGGAAAGCCAAATTCTCTCAAATTCTTAGAGAAGGAGCAATCGTCAAGATTTTGGTCTTAACCACTCTATTTCATCATAAACAACCAGGAATGGAGCTCAAAGTGCAAAATACTGGACTTCTCCTTTAACCAAAGTATAAATTTGCACTTAATAACACTACTTAAATACTTAGTTACTTCCCACCGCCGCTCACAGCTGATTAATGAGTCACATTAACCCACCTGAGTGTGTATCATTGGTCGCAGCCTTGTGATTGCACCAGTGGTCACAAGCAGCGTGTGGCGCGCGCAGGGGACCGCGTGAGCGCGCCTGTTCCACCTGGCCCAATCACGTAGAAGGAAGCTCACCACACCGCCGTCTGCTGCTGCTGCTGCTGCTGAGTGTGTCTGCACTGTGACTGCTGCAGCTCGGCCAACACACCAGCTCCAGCTCACCTGACCGCCTGATAACCTGAAACATTACTCAGATTTTCTCCTCTGAAAAGTATCGAGCACTAACTCTCACCGTGTCGGAGCGCGCTACGAGTCCCGGCCAGCCCTCTCATCCCTCCGGTAAGTCAAGCAGGACGGTACCGCCGCATCATGCTGT
Organism: Cephalopholis sonnerati; assembly: GCA_019142605.1. Lineage (NCBI taxonomy): Eukaryota > Metazoa > Chordata > Actinopteri > Perciformes > Serranidae > Cephalopholis > Cephalopholis sonnerati. The sequence goes on along the minus strand of JAGQAX010000003.1, from coordinate 23,928,063 downwards.
GTGTGTGGATGTGACATATGTAACGACCTGCTGCAACTCTGCTGTGAGAAGTCATCGTACCGTGAGAGTGTGAGAGTCTGCAGGTCCATTTTACAGCAAAGCAGGGAGCGTTTAACCTTCCTGCCTCTGTTATCTCCTCTGTGAGGCTGTAAGGTGACAACAGAAGGTGTCCTGCAATGCAGTTAAGCCCCAAAATTACATCATTAGGAAGATTTAGTGTAGTTTAAGGCCTGAAGCTGTTGCTCTGCTATATGTTGGTCATGTAAACACCAAGAAACATTCTCAGTTTTTAAATGTTAGATTAAAGAACTTGATATCATTTTAACACTGCAACCAGAGAGCTCAGAATGTAAATTATTAGTGTGCACAAGAAGAATTTTGTGCCTAAAGGTGTGAATCTCACTTAAGCATATAAATTGTAATGTAAAAAAAAAAGTAGTAGACATAAAGCACATATAAAAAGTGTGAACCCTGACTGGAAAGTTAACATGTTGTACTGTGTTACAGCACTGAATCAAACATTAAATGGAGCTGTTTTTGTACCTGATCAACAGAAAAAGACAACATGTCAACACTGGGGTGCTCTTTATAGGCACTGTGGTTAGACAGTAGAGTCATAGTCTTAATGTTTAGCTCTCACTCTCAGTTAAAAGTCTCTTAGTAAATGTCTGAAGCTCACAAGTTTTGATTCATTGGTAGCTTACCTACTGACATGATCTATAAATTGTTGTTTAAGGGCTGGATCGAGTTTGAAATGTTTCAATATGTGTTTTGGTATTTGATATCACTATGATACTTTTCCTGATACTTAAATATAAACATGTTTCCTACAAAATCCTTGTTAGATTTAACAAAATTAGACAAAGATCTTAAATTCAAAATGTCTTTTCACAACTACTATATATGTGTATGTAAGTATGGAAGCTCATTTACACCAATGTGATGAAAAAATAATCCCGTAATTCATTAAACTTTCTCAATATAATGACGTAGTATCTCAAACTGATAACGTAGTATTTAACAATAATGACTTAGTATTGTAAAAAATAATGAGAAACTTTATCAAAATAAAGAATTACTTGAATGAATACTTAGTATCTTGAAATGAGAAAACATCCTAAAATAATGAGTCTTTCTCAAAATAACAACTTAGAGTCCCAAAATAGTGACTTAGTGTCTCAAAATAATGACTCAGTATCTCAAAATGATAATGTAGCATTTAAAAATAATGACTTGGTATCTCAAATTATTGACTTTGTCTTGCAAAATAATGAGAAACTTTATCAAAATAACTCAAAATAATTACTTGGTATCTTAAAATAATGAGTTACAATCTCCAATAATGAGAAACCTTCTTAAAATAATGACTTCAAATGATAACTTTATTGCAAAGTAATGATTTAGTATCTCAAAATGATAATGTAGTATTTAACAATAATGACTTAGTATTGCAAAATAATGAGAAACTTTATCAAAATAAAGAATTACCTATCTCAAAATAATAACTTAGTATCTTGAAATGAGTAAAAAATCTCAAAATAATGAGAATCTTTCTCAAAATAACAACCTAGAGTCCCAAAATAATGACTGAGTATTGAAAAATAATGAGCAACTTTATCAAAATAGTTAACATCGTATCCCAAAACAACGTCAAAAAAATGAGACGCTTTCTCTAATGACTTAGTATCTTGAAAAAAATGACTCATTATTTTGAGATACTAATAAATTATTTTGTAAAAGTTCGTCATTATTTTGAGGTACTAACCTTATCATTACACTGGCTTACAGGATCTTTTTTCCGTAATATTGGTGGAAATGGGCTTCCATACAAACAAAAACTTTGCCTAGATAAAGCAGTTTCAAGTTGATTGAAGCTTTGATTTGAGTCAGGAACTTTCTGACCATAAAATAAGTGAACAACACTGTAGATCTGACCGGACATTTGGTGCCAGTTTTTAGTTTTTTAGACTCTGGTGCTTCAGACAGATTTTGGCTGCTACCACATAAGGTTAAAACGCAGCCCTGTATATCAGACAGACATTTTTATTCCACCTTAAAGTGATTACTGGAGTAAGAAGCAGTGTTCCAGTGTTGCGGTGGTTGTTGTGGATTCACTAACAGAACTTACTGCCTCATCCTCAGCCCTTTGGTTCAACATGTATGGCTTTATAACTTTGCCCCTGTTGGTTTTGTTCTGCACCTCAGACCCCGGCTTCCTCGGCTTTTGTACACTACTATACATGCTGAGATGAATTAGAGGGCAATCCATTCAAGTGTTGGGAACAATACCCCCGTGGAAAAAAGGGTTTCTCCCCGGGTCAGGTCAAGGGAGAGGGCGGTGTCACCCCCCGGTTGCTGTGGAGGCCGAGAGTAACACGGAAAACTCAATTCTCTGACGTCATCCCGAGGAGGAAGATGTTGGGGGGCTTGATTTATTTCTGTGGGAGTAGGGAGGGGCTGAATAGTTGTTGGCAACTTGGGTCAACTCGAGTGGTCTTTATTGCCTGAAAATCTGTCCTTGTCTTCTTAATTCAATTTAAGCACGCAATGAAAAACGGTTAAAAAATAAAAAAACATAACAAAAGAGGAAGACAATTAAAGCGTCGTTGGTGGTTTGCCTTTTTCTGATGTCATACCCAAAGTTCCCATCCCTGTTAGCACCTAAATCTCTCAGCTATAAACTGTCTAATAAAGAAAATAAAGCCCAAAATAAAACTGTCAACAACAGACACAACTTTTCCGCCCCAAAATAAAAAAGGATTCAAAATAAAAGCACAAGTATTCCTTGCACACATGTCGTCTTGATAACTATTGTTTAGGGGATTTATGAGCATTGCTCGATGGCTCCTGTGTTGTGTTTTGAGAGAGTCTGTTATGTGATCCGTGTGCATGTGCCTGCCTGTAAGCCATGTTTCGCAGGTATTAAAGTGTATTTTAATGAAGCCTGCTGTGTCTCCGGGCCCTTGGGCAAACACTTTTCCCTACTGCCATGTAAACATGTTTGCATTCCCTCCATGTTTCCCTGCTGTTGTCTCTATGGTGACCTGAACACCTGCTTTATTTGTCATCTTTGTATATCATTACCTTACCCAGGATCTGTTGGTTTAAGCCAGTCGTTAAGTCAAGTTTTTACTAAATCAAACGGTACATGTCGTTCTGCTCAAAACGCCTCTGATTAATCTGAAAGCTTCCGTGGCAGACGCAGGTTTAACGCTGCACAACACTGTGAAAGCCAAGAGGTACAGAGAGATTTGCCTAAAGCTGATCTTGGCACCGGGCTCAGATTGCTGAGGCAACAATTGGGAGCGCAGAGCCAGAGGTGATAGAGACGCAGTGGTCTGCTGCGGGCCAGACACTGATCACCTGTTAACAAAAGAACAAACAGAAGACGAGGCAAAGCTCTGTTTTTGATCCGTAGCCTCGCAGACGGTGTTCTCTGTCCCATCTCATCCCTCCTCCTTGTCATTACCTCGCCTCAGTGGGTTTAGTTTCACCTGGTTTACTTTTACTCCGGGTATGTAATGCCTTTGTATTTTTTATTAGGAGATTTAGTGTTGTGATCTGAAGTGTGACATACTTCTAGAAAATGCTCTCTGGAGTCTGTTTGAAGCTGCTGTGTCATTGTGTGGGACCGTGTCACTCCAGTGAGCCATATAGTATAATGATTTACGTCATTTTAAATTGTGATGTCAGTGTATATACTAAAGTTCAGTGAACATGGAGCAACATGTTTGTGTCTACCTGATGAGTTGAAGTCCAATATTCATTCTGCTTTTAGCTCTGATTTAGTCTCCACCAACTCCTGATGTTGGTCTCCTGGTGTGTTTGGTGCTGACCAGGTAGTGCAGTTTGTCAGAGCACCTTTTAAAGATATGCACTCTGTTGCCAGTTTATTAGGTACACCTATTTAAAAGAAATGCAGTGTCATACAACATGCATATAATAGATCCAGCTGTAGAAGAGGTGGGTGTACTAGTCAGTAGATGGGTTGGTTACCAAGGAGGAAGTAGGTATACGCTCCTTTATTTTCCAATGGCTTTTTTTTTTCCGGAAACATACGTTTCATGTACACCCCCCCCCACACACACACACATTAGAAAATATGACATTATATAAAAAGAGAGATAGTAGTTATTAAAGTAGAACTCATAATAACTGTAAAGAATATACATAAATAAAGATAAATGATGATCATAATAATAATAATAATAATGATAATAATGATAATAATAATAATAATAATAATACAGTAAGACAAATATATGATTAAATGTATGCACACATTAAGGACTGGGTACAGCACATTATCTTCAAAGCATCTTCAATGTCACCGTCTTTAACAAATTCCAAAAGCATTTCCCAGATATTGATAAACCCGGACACCCCTTTTCTTACTATATAGGTGAGTTTTTCAAGAGCCAAACTTGCTGTTAATTCCTTGAACCAACAGCCGAGAGAGGGGCAACACACATTCGCCTGTAGCAAACATAATTCAATCATCAGATTTCTCTTTCCTAGGCAGGATAACACTGTCTGGAACAAACCTAACAACAAGCAGAGCGTAGGACTTAAAGGTATTGGGGATGAGGTCATCTGAGACACAAACTGCAGCAACGACCTCCAGAATTTGTTTAATTGTAACACACTCCCACAACCAGTGGTACGAAGGTCCCTTGATTTGTGTTGCACTTTCTTCCAGTGGCTTTTTGGTTGATAGCTGGGTATGTGATAAATAGCCAGAAAAAGGGGTGGGTATACTCTGTATACCTGAGTTTACCCTCCACTATACAACTGAATAGATCCTTTCTTTAATGAAGGATCTGATGTTCAGTTTTAGTTTCAGTTCACTGTCCATTTGTATTGCGTTACACAGAGAGGTTAAATATGAAGTCCGCTCTCATTTATATGAAGGGGGTAGAGTGTATATTAAAAAGTATTATTCAGTATTATTGCGCAGGTGTACCTAATAAACTGGCAAGTGATCTGAGATGCCAAAATACAACAAAATGTCTGATAGTTGACACATTTATGCTGTCTCATGATATCATCTTGTCCAAGCTTTATTCTAATTCAAGGCAGCAACCAATGATTCTTTCATAATCAGTTAATCTACACGTTGTTGTTTGATGGATTAATTGTTTAGTCAAGTAAATAAGTTAAAAATCTCTTCTTCAGCATAGTAAAGGTTGTAGAAACCTGAAAAGTCATACATAAATTTACCAGCAGTAAGCGAGACAGTGTTTCTTTAACTTTTTATTAAAGTTGTTTCGTCTATAAAATTTCAGAAACGTCAAAAGTGACCGTCACAATGTGCCAGAACTCAAGATGACATCCTCAATTTGCTTGTTTTGTCTACGTAGTGCAATATCACTTTCTCAGTCATTTGCAATACAACTTCCTGTTGTTATATCAGATTCAGTATAACACTGTTGAGCAGGCGCAGTCTTTTCCACCATTTAAGTTCATTTTTGTAACTCTTGTACTTATCTTACTCCTATTGCTACTCTATTGGGCACTGTTTTTTTCTTTTGCTCCTAGAAAACACTTCTATCTTGTATATTTGTATATTCTGCCAGATATTTAATACTATATTATTATAAAACTGGGCCCAGTGAGTGACTCTGACCTGGGAATCCACTGGTTGTCTGTTTTTACTAGTTGTGAATTGTTAAAATTGTGGTTACTGTACTTAGTGTTACTGTAATTTGAAGTATTCGCTGGCACAAGAATTTCCTTCTGGATAAATAAAGTTCTATTGAATTAAATTTAGTTTGACTAACAGCCCCAATTCTTAAAGATGTTCAGTTTACAAACATGTAAAACAGAAGAAAAGCAGCAAATCCTCACATTTGAGAAGCAGGAACCAGCATAATGTTTCACCTTTCTGCCTAATAAATGGCTAAAACAAAAAACTGTCACTCACTAATCAATGAATCCACTAAATATTTCATAGTCTTGTAAATGTTCACTGAAGTAAGTCTGAGGTTGATGCATCATTATAGCAAAGATTCATATTGTATTGAGTTAGTGTCATTCCTGTCTTTCACACACATACATGGTTCTGAATTATCGGCTGTTTACCAACAAAACTTTAATGAGTGAGAAGCTGAAAACATTTTTCTGCCTGGTCAGTTGTTAAGAGGATAAGCACAGATTCCTTGTTTGTTTGAATCAGATTTAGAGAGGTTTTACTGCTGGTTATATGATTAGATGAATTCCCTCCTCAGTTACAGGTTAGCTGACAGGCGTGATCTAACCTGTGTTACAGGTGAGGTAGTCATTCATATTAGTCTTAGCTGAACGCATCTGAAGCCTGTTCAAACAGTCATTGACAGCGCAGCAACGCGTGCTCTGCAAACTTGCAGCTTTAATCTTTAAAATCTGAAAACCTCGTTGCAGACGCGGGCTGTTATTACCAGACTTATGCTAAGCTTGGGGGATATGTTGTGTTGGGGGCGACGCTATCTGCACACAGTCTTTACAAAATCCTTCCTTCTCTGACTCTGCAGGTGTTTGTGTGGCAGGAGGAGGCACAGGGAAGGGATCCTTTTTTTTTTGGCAGTCGAGGTTTAATATTTGTGAATAATGTGCATCTTCATTAGATTGTTCTCCAGGCTGTTCTTCAGCGTGGCACTGCACAGAGCTGATGTAAGCTATAATATGATTTGTGGCAGTGTTGGCAATCCTTGTTTTGGTGATCTTCAGCTTTCCTATTCCAATATATCCCATATCAATAACAAGTTCCTCATGAGAAAATAATATTGCACTTGTCCAGGCTTCGTATAAGAAATGCCTAGCGAGACAAAAATTCTGCCTCAGTCTGCAGGCTTTTGCACGCTGCAACAAAGAAAATGAAAAAAGAGTTTTAATGTGCTGTCATTTTTTTGTATAGGTTTCCACTGTGTGTGTGTTTAAGATCAATAGAGGAAGTTCTGTAGCTGAAGATAAGTCAAATAAATTAAATGAAGAGGAAATTTTGTACTGTAAAGAGTGTAATTTGGGGGGTATCAGCTTGATTTAGCCTGACCCTGATGGCTTAAAGGGACACTTTGCTGATTTTCAACCAGCTTTGTATCATAACAGTGTGTGTAGTGTGTGTAAATGAACTGTGGTAAACTTCCCTCCATCTTGCTAGCACCCAGATCTCCCTGCTCATCTCTCAGCTCAAATGCGTCATCCAGCAGGTATTTGCTAGCTCTAGGGCTTTTACTCCAACTAAAGATTTTACCTTCACATATCTGTATGCCTGTGACAGTGGACACAAAGTGTAGAGGTGGACTGAGAGAAAAACAGTCCCTTCTCTGTCTCTCTCAAACTGAGGTCAAATGGTAAAACTATAACAATACTGATTAAATATAAACCAACATCTGTTACTGTATTGCCTATTTTGCAACAGAAATTTATGTAGACACATATTTTAGCGCACTGTTTGGCTGTAATACGAGACTGCTGTTTCCTGTGTTGTAAAAACAGAGGCTAAAAAGTCTGAGATCGAACTGTTAAAGTAGAGGGCTGGTGATTAAACACGAACCAAGTATTGCCTATTTCATGTGTAAAATGTCTTCAGATTCATATTTTGTGCACTGTTTGGCTGTAATATGAGAATGTGTGAATAAGAAGTGGGTGCCATACTGTTTCCTGTATTGTAAAAACAAAGGCTGAAAATACTGAGATCCAACTGTAAAACTAGTAAATGCAGATCAAATATTAACCAAAATTTGGTCACTGTGTTTCAGTTTCTCACCTTAAATTTTTTCAGAAACATATTTTAGCTTACTGTTTAACTCTAGTTCAAGATCATTTTGTTACCAGCTGACCACCATATTGTTTCCTATGGAAAAATAGATGAACTCACATGATGTCACCCACAAGCATCAGTGTCATGGGTCTGCTGTTGCGCAGTGCATTCTGGTAGTTGTAGGTTTTCTACCTCTTGAGCAAAAGCAAATGCGACAGCCCTTTCCCTCTGTTTTCTGTGGTCATATAGCACCAGTTTCAAAAGTACTTGCATCTTTCTGCTGCATAGACAGCCTAGTTTTATGAAAATATCATCTTCCCAGCAGTGAAATACTTCTTTTAACTCTACTGTAGCACCTTCACCTCTAAAACTGGGTGTTAAATGTACAGTATGCCAGTTTTAGCACACACACATGCACCATGATTGCCAGTAAAAGAAGCCCAGTCACTAGATGACTCATTAAACAGGACTCAAAGTGCAGCAGCAGAACACAATGCCATAATTATTTGACGTGATCATTAATCAGAACTTTAGGTGACCCAAATAGTCTTCTAAGTGTTTTGTACTTTACGGACTGCACTACATAACCCAGAAACCCACATTGCTGTCATTAGAACTCCCTAAATCTCAAGTTCAGTCACACTGTTGGCACAAACAGCCACAGACACTTTCCTGTAGAGTTGCTCTGTATACAGAGAGAGAAGTTGTTGTTACAGTTTTTATCAACTCAATCAGAAAACTCGTTGTTGACCAATTATCCTAAGAATAAATATTTTAATCACTTTATGGAGTAAAACTGTGACATATGAATCCAAAATTCTTCACACAAATACAGAAAAAAACTAAATACTTGGGGTTTGGAGGCTGATAATCAAGCTGCTGAGGAAACTTTATGAATCAAGCAGACGTGGCTGTCACTTCCAGCTGACAGCTTTTCTCTCGCACTGAATGGGACTCTGATGCAGCGAGAGATGGAAGGGAGATTGCGCTCTATTTATAGTAACGTTTGTGAATTGTGTGCCAATTTAGAGTCCAGGAAGAGGAACATGTGGGCCGGTTTTTTGCTGGATTTAATTGCCACAGTGACGATCGAGCAGGACTGGACAATTTTTAACACATTCAGGAGGATAGCACGTTGAAGATGCTGTTTGCAGGAGACGTCTCACTTTTTAAGGAGCATATTCTGTATTTTCAGCTTCTTAACATCGCCTGACAAGATGTTGAGTCATTAAATGAGAACAATAATCTATTGGTGACAAGCAAGATGGCGAGCATCCTCTGCTGATAGACCCACGATGTGAGATCCATGTTTGTCAGTATTACAGGTTAAGTTTCACATGGCATGAGGTGCTAAGTACTGTACCTTGGCCTCATTAGGAATTTATTCCTCACTCTAGACAAATAACACCATGTTATAATCCCCTTAACACCCATTTTGCAGATTTGAGAGTGAAGAAACTTGTTCGAGCCACGTTAATCCTCAGAGCAGAGCCCTCTGTATAACACATGGCTGTTTGTTTTGGAGCTTGTTGGCCTGTTTGTGCAGCACGTAGGTGAAGTCTAAATGTAACTCATTCTGCAACGTTATTTGAAGTTGCATGTCACATGCAGCTCTTCTTTAATCAGAGTTCCCCCTTTGGTTCTAAATAATAGCTTCTGCTTTTATCATGCATTGAATAAAGGATGGTTAAAGAAAAGAGTGAGCCTGGGAGGAGCTGTGCCTTCAGCTCTGATGACGTTTGGACAAAAGTTAAAAGCTAAGCAGACAGGTTGGAGGGAGTAAAGGGAATAAAGGAGACTCTCATGATGAGGATTATCTGATGTGACAGCTTGTGGATAGAGTACTGACATGTTCATTGATGTATTGCTCCTCCAAGTCTTTATCGCTTTGTGTCCAGGGAGTAGGTCTGAAAGCTGGAGTGTTTTACCTCACTGATCCCTCAGAGGTGATTAAGAGTTAATGTAATTGTGCTGTGTGAAATGTCCACATACAGGATGTCAGAAAAGTCTTAAAGAGCATTTATTTCAGTTTACTAGGAAAAAACAAAATATCTTAAAAGGTATTAATGTTTCCTCTTCAAAGGTCTCAAATGTTCTGGCCTGTTGTAGGCAGTAAAGTTGGTTATAAGATGTTTTTGTATTTGATTTAAGCAAAAATCAGTCTGGAAAAAAGTGCATTTGTTCCAGGCTACAGACTCTATTAAACCCATACATGGTCCCTAAAATAATTAATTTTTAATTGCCAATCCATCCATTAATCCTGATGCTGATCCACTTCCAGGTTGTGTTCAATGATTAAATAGATATGGGATTATGCTACTTACAAAAATGTGATATAAATGTTGATACATTTATGCGCTTAAATGGTTTTAGGTCATTTCATCTCTGCTGGTTTTCATTAATAGCTTTTACACTTTGGCTGGTGTGACCATGAAACAAGTATTAAAGGCTAAGTATAAATACTTACACTAATCCCAATATTTAGTTTAACATGATTTTCCCATGTAATAGTCTAATAATAGTCTACTCTTTCTCCCTCACTGAGAAATTCTGGATCCGGCCTCTGCCCACCACCGCCACTTGCAGTAGGTTGACCTGTGATAGCATGGATGTATAAAGAGAACTGGATACAGCATTTAAGGCAGGGCCCGTTTTTTCCTATGAAAGTTGCTCAGTGGCACATGAAGCCAAGAAAGGTTAAGTTACAGGGTTAGCTCTTTGCTAACTTGAATGGGGATAGTATTATTTAATTGGGCACTTCTTCAAGACTTTAGAGATGTTATCGGACTGGATGGATCAAATCCCAACAGTGAAACAAGGCATGTCACAGGGGGTTGGAAGCTCAAAAAAGAAACAGATCCATCGATTTAAAGAGGTCTCTTTCACAATGTAAGTCTATGAGCAAAGTATTTTTGGGCTCATAGCATCATGTGACAGACCCAGAAGTTGTAATTCCACTGTTTGGCCCCAAAGAAAATTGGCTTCAAAGCCCTGCGCACTTCCTGGGGCCTGTGTGAAAGACGAGTGCGCATTTAGATGGCTAGAGATACATCAGAGAGGTTCAACCATACACGTTAAAGCCTCAGACTCAGATTCAAGAGTTAAAGTCGGCAACAAGCAGACGTATCAGAATGGTCAGTGTAGTTAGCATCTTTTATTTGTTTATTTGACACAGTGTTCGTGGTTGTTAGATATACAATGATATCTGTTCCGATGTTACAGTGTGTTCACATTGGTCCAGTTTACATCCAAAAACTCTACCATGTTTGCTTTCAAACCTTTGCTACCTTTGTTGTGGTGACGAGTCCTCTCTGTGTTGGACGTTTCGGGATCCTTTGTTGGTGTTGTGTTGAAATCTGTTCCCCAGTCAGTATGTGTTTAATATACTAAACAGCGATTGACTTTGGTGTTAGCGACGTATCTCATGTAGCTTGCTCAGCATACGTTTGACTCTTCAGTTTGAGGAAAGTGCGCAGACATCCCCCCCTTCAGTGGAAGAATCTGAAAGCACCTCTCTAGTGACAAACTTTGCACAGATACAAATCAGCATAGTCAAGGTCAGACAGGGAGCGTTAAACTGCATTCTTTGAGGCAAAAAGCCTTTCATCTAATGTGGTGAACCCTGCAGAAACCCTCACATAGCAAAACACCTGTCCATTTTCTAGAGATAAGACCAAGATGTTATATTTCTTCCTCCCTTCAACAACATGTTGCTTCCTTTATGATAAATATTTCACTAAGCCACAAATGTAGACAGGTGACTCGCCTCTGGGTCAGCACCACTGAGTGTCTGTCCACTCAGGACAGCAGCAGTCGGGTTAGAAGAGGAGTTACTTTATTCATGGAGGCCTGAATAATTTACTCTGTCAGGTTCTGCCAGGGTTCACTCAGAAAATACAGACATAACAGTACCAAGCTCTCAATCTTTGAAAATATTTGATAAATCCTGGATTTCCTGAATAATAGGCCCCTTGTCCGCAGCGTTTCCCAATTAGACTCCTTTTACTGCTGTTTTGTTGGGGTATTGCAGTGCATTACACAACCAGAGGCATGAGGTGATAAATGGCCTCTGGTTCACCAGATATTTGATATTTAGTTTGGAACTTAAGCACATTTGTCCTGATAACACAAACTGTTAGAGGAGTAATTTATTTAAAAGTTTAAAGAGATATTTTTCATAGAAATTACATAACTTTTTTTAACCAAAGTACATTTTGTGTAAGGAAGGGACAGGAGGCTTTAATGTGATTTATGTAACAGTGCAGATATATATGGCTTGAATACATTAGTGACCCTGCTGCTGCAGCCTGTCACCTTCTGCCACATCTGTATGATGAATGATGCGGTCCCTCTGCTGTTACCAAGAACCACTGCACTGTGAACATTCGGCTCTGTTTGCTACACACACCTAAAAGGTGTCGTGTCATATCCTCTGTTTGCGAAAAGAGCATTTTTGGCAACAAGGGCCTTTTGTCTTTGGTATCTGGGCAGTTGTAGCTGGGGCAGTGTGTGTGTCTCTGTGTGTGTGTGTTGCTGCTGAGAATATACTCAACTCTCAGTCTATTGTGTGTCCTCTCCATTGTCAACACAACATGGAAATCAGAGAGATAAGCCAGCTCTGCGAAGAGAGTTTCCAAATGGACATGAAATCCTTTTCATCCAGGGAGTCCCAGTAAACATGCTGAGCTGCTGCACCAAACACAACGCTCAATCCAAGTGGTGAAACACAGACAGTGCGTGCATATTTGTTTTTAATTATTGTGCAGTTATACTTTAATCAGTTCAGGTAAATTATGTGTGTAAAAGCCTTTAAATAGCAGCCATGCGGAGATCCCCCGAGGAAGACATAAACAGGGCCTCGATATTAGTGGTGAAATGATTCATGAAGCGGTTTGGACTGTAATGACAGCAGGTAGTTTAAGTATCTCTCAGCTAGGTTTTTCACTGGTTGACAGGAAACCCACAAACAAGTCCCAGTTTGATGACAAAATAAGAATAATTGTTTCCTTCTTGAATTTGTGCTTAAAGCTTCATTAGTTAATCGATTGACAGAAACAATTCTGATAATTGTTTAATTAGTTTATCAAGCAACAAGCTCAGGTAGGATTCCTCTTTCAGGACAGACAAACAGGTCATAGACGTCACACATGCTTTTCTGTAATAGGAAAGAGGGCGCACTACACATATATGCAAGAGGCAAAACTCAAGGATAAAACAGAAGGAGATAAAAACAAGAGAGGTTGACGTTGATTTTTTTTGTTTTATATCACTGTTAATTGAATATCTACGGATTGGATTGTGTGTTGGACAAAACATTGGACTCAGGGAACTTGGCATTTTCTACTATTTCTTGACATGCTGCTGACTAGTTGATTAATTACAGGATAAAGAGATCAATAGATTAATCAATAATGAAAATGAGTTGCCTGCCCTTACAGACTTGTGTTGCAGTCATGATGAGTGCAGAAAAAAATCTAAAAAGAAAAAGTCCCGTCACTGGCTGCCCCCTCCACACTGTTTGGACAAGTAGAGATCAAGGTGGTCGAGCGGGATCAAAAACAAACAGGTCTGACAGCGACGTCCCACTGAGCCCTACGCAAAACGCCTCTCTGCTAACGAGCGTTCCCATGGTAATGATGATGGGGCAGGACTGGCCACATTCCTCGTGAACGCACCTCTTTGCCCCCACGGTGTCAGTGAAAGACCTCGGCTCAGCGGGGCGTTCACTGACCCTCAGGAAATTGAACTGGAAGTTATCAACAGGGGATTATTACAGCAGCCGGTGGCACCTTGACCTCCAGCATTACACATTTGTGAGAGGGAGCGTATTTTATTTGTTTTGGACTCAGTGGCTCCCTGGACGCGTGTTGACAGTTACCTCCGGTTTAAATCCTCTCTCGGCTCTGCAGGGTTTTTTATAGAACAAGAAAGAAAAACAATCCAGCAGGTAGTCAGAGGTCTCTGCATAACTTTTGTTTGTTATGTAACTGAAGACAGGTGACAAATGAAATTGTGTTTGGCATTCTTCAAGTGTACAGACCTCTACTGGAGGGTTAATACCATATTTCCAAAAGATATTCTGTTATTTGGTGCCTCACAAAGGTGTTTGACTGCGTTGAGATCAGGGGACTGTAAAAATCATAACATATAATGCACATCAATTATTTGGTTTTAACCTCTGAAATATAATGATTTTCTATTTTTCATACTCTTCTGTCATAGTAAACTCATGTCCTTTGGGTTTTAGACTTTTGGTTGGACAGAATGACACATTTGAAAATGTTAACCTCACAATTAGAGCTATGATCTGGCCAAAAACTCAGGCCCAACCCTACATGAACCAGCATAGTTTCTGTCCAAGCCCAACCTGAGCCTGAACCAACATAACCAGGAGCTAAAGTCAACTTAAGTCTTCTTAGTAACAGACATTTGTGACACGATCTCTGACATGTGCCTTCTTCTTCTGCTGAATGTTCAGCACAGCCCCAAAACAGCCCTGTCAGACTTTCAACACGTCCAGTACTGATGCCTGATCAGTGATCTATCAGCATCAGACACAGATGCACCTTTTAGCAGCGCAATGGGACGCGAAGGGCGGCTGCATTTGTTGACGCTTTGGGCAGTTACCATAGTATAAAGAGAAAAAGAGAAAAGTCCACATAGGGTGGTGACGAAGGGGAGATGGATGGGTCAAACAAAGACTCTTTCACCCTTGGATCTGCCGTTCATGTCCTGTGTGAAATCAAAAGTCAGGTATTTTTAGATTATTACTTAGTGTGCTTGTATTTGTAGCACACTACACTATAATATGTTAGTGACAGATGTTGTAATTTTAAACCTAACCACATACTTTTGTTGCCTAATCTTATGGAAGCAAACCTGAAAACAAAGAATATCACCAACGTTCTAAGTTTATTTAAAAAAAAAAAAGGTTGTGTGCATTGAATGAGCAGAAATTGTACTTTTCCTGTGAAAACGGGAGTTTAATTTGAAAAAAGACGATGCATGTAACAAGTGTGAACTGACACCCAGTCCCTGAACGTCCAAAACTGACGCAAGAGGGATACCTGAAAATTATATCACAATATTTTTAAACTATATCTCAATACATGATAAATATCTTGATATTTTTAAATCTCAAAAGCACTTAATTAATGCTAAGACGGGGACAAAATTGAATATAACAATATTTATGACCAGTGCCCTCTTTGGTGCAAAAAAAAGTTGTTCATCACTTTACTGTAATGCAGCCTTTAAAACAAGGAAAAAGCACCATTTATGCCACATCACGATATCTAATATCTAAGACAGTATACAGTGTTGTATCTCGATAAGGATATAATATCCTCATATTGCTCAGTCCTTGTAACTAGTGCATTGTATTGTGTTATGATGGACCAATGACCAAGCGTCAGTGTTTGACAAGCTGGGAGTGAGAATATGTTGCCAAAACCTGTCATATGTCATATATAGTAAATAGAGATTATATAACATGTCTCCTCATTAACAAGAGGCAGGAGTCAGGATGGGTTAAAAGCTGGGTCAGGTCTGGCCAAGTCCACTTTGGGCAGAGAATTAAAGCTCTAATCACAATTTGTTGAGACTTTTTAGACCAAGTGTTAATTAATTACTCAAGAGAATAATAACTGGATTAGTCAATAATGAAGATAATGGTAAGCTGCAGTCCTAACTGACACACAAACATGATACCTCCAGCAATAAAAGGTAACCTATCTAGACACAATTAATCTGAACATAATAACTGGACCCAGACCCTCTGTGGGGTCTCAGTTACTAGGACCCAAGCGGACCTGTCAGAAGCCCTACCTCAGATTTGTCTCGGGACACCACGGCTGTAGAGGAACATTTATACGTTCATGTTAACTGTGACCTGTTGATCTGGGTTGTGTTACCTGTCAAAGACTAATGTCAGTGGGTGGGGTATTTCCTGTCACTAATGAAGACTGATAGAAGGGGGAATGCCTCAGGGTGGACAACAGGTGGACGTCTAGATGAAGCCCCACAGTCTGTCTGTGTTCACTCATGGCAGCAGGTGGATGTGAGGAATCTGGACACACAGACTGCTTTTCTCTCCCTCAGGGCTCGTGTGTATAGTGTTACTGACAGGTGTGTTTCCTCCTCTGTAAATCATTCCAGGCAAAAGGTTGTCAGTCAGAGTCTGGTTGGTTGTTTGAAATATAATTAAATGGTTGTGAAATACCACAAAGAGCTGATTTCTTTAGAGAGGCAGGATTAATGGACCTGGAGCCTGGACACAATAACACAGTGGTCAAATGTCTGTTTTACTACAGTTACAGTGCAGACAGGAAAACTGTCAGCTGTCTCCAAGCTAGTGTTAAGTTAAAAAAATAGTTTGACATTTTAGGAATTTGCTTTCTTTACTAGAGTTTGATGAGATGGTTGATACCTCTAACAAGCCCCAAACTCCCCCAGCAGTGGTGAAGTACGGCCTGTGGCAAGCTGTCATGCAATCTCTTTGGAAAACTGCGGCGGCCATTGAACATTTTCAGAATGTGTTGTACTTCTTTACACTAAAAGCGATGGCACAATTTGGAGGTGTTGTTATTATAGGTTATAATGTAACTGTTTTATTGTACCGGACCACTTGAGATCAAATTAAGCTGTATGTGGCCCATGATCTAAGATTACTTTGACACCCCTGGTTTAACTTCTAATGTGCGAGAGAATACTCGCAGCCAATCAGTAACAGAGTCCTGTGACTCCTGTGACATGTTGACCCGTGTTACAAAGAATAGCTTCCTGCCTGAAACGCATGAACACACCTTCCAGCTGCAGAAAAATCTAATCATTGCCGCTTAGTGTATTGTCAGTGTCGGATATGAGAGTGGTGTCAATATTCTTGTCTGACTTTTTGCAAAGAAACCCCCATAGTGTCCAACAGTTCCTTTAAATATGAATCTACAGCCAGAATACAGTTTGCTTAGAGGAAAAACTGCAAGCCTGGTTAAGAAATTTACCTCTAGTACTCAGTAATTAACATGTTATGTTTCTCTTGTTTAATCTGTAAAAAACCAAAGTATAAAAATCACTATTGGTAGTTTCATGGTGGTTATGCGGTCGACTATTTTGGGGCCAGGTGCAGTGACTTTGTGGAGCCTCAAGACTTTAACTCTGCTAAAGAAAGCGAAGTTTATTTCTCAAAATGTACCATCAAAGTAACTGAGATGACAGTGAACAGAATAAAGACAGGTCTAGATGGACTGAAGTGTTAGTATTATCAATAAATTGTAATGCTGAGCAAAAGCAGCGTGCGGGATCTTTTTTTCTTAAGACTCTTTAGACTTGCTTTCCAGCGCACGTCACCTGAGATATTTTATAATATAGAGAGATGAAAGCTAAAAGAGGCGGCAGACAGTTTGAGTCTTTTCCCCATATGTTTGTGTATCCATGTTTTAACACCACAGAAGGAGATGACTCAGTGTGAGGTCAGATGTTCTCACAGTCTTATGAATTAGACATGAGTGACGGTGTGGTCCAGCTCCGAGGACGGGACAGCTGAGCGTGCAGGCTGATGTTGGCAACATGAGGCCATTGGTGACGTATGCTTTATTAATTAGTTATAATCCCTGGGTATCAGGTGGAAAAGGCTGCTAACTAATGGGAGGTGACCACTAAGATGTTACCAAGTTGCATAAGAGGCTGAGAGATGACGCTATACATGAGCAGGAAGTGGCCACGGATACAGTGTTTGAAGCCAAGTATTTATTATTGCTTCTGATCTTAAGGCTGTTTGTTTGCCCTGAAACTGTTGCCCTGAAGGTGCCGAAGGCAACGTATTATCATCATCATGCCTCTGATTTATCTTTTCTTGTCAGAAGCACTTTTCATTTCTTTGTTCAGGCCAAGAAGAGTATCAGATCACTGCAGCCATGTCAGCTGTGGCAGTGAGTGATGTGTTGTCCTGAAACTGAACCAGTTTCCCTCCAACTGAGAGCTACAGTGCAACTGTAGATTTGACAAAGAGAGAGGTAGAGAAAGGAGGGGAAGTACTGCCTTTCTTTCTGGCCTGTAACACTGAAGGCTGGTTGAGTTTCCCCATACTCATTTACTGTATTATCAATAACCAGTTACATGTTAAATACATTATGCGCCGATGTTTTTGACAGACAACTGTTTAACACTAGTAGTAGTAGTTTAGTCAATATTGTTCAGTGACTCAAATTCTAGAAATTTAAAGGTCCAGTGTGTAGGACTGAGGGGGATATATTGGCAGAAATGGTATATAATATTCATAGCTATGTTTTTTTTTAGAGTATAATCACCAGAAGGAATAGTTGTGTTTTGATTTCTTTGGAATGAGCCAGTTATATCTACATAAGGAGCGGGTTGTCCTCCACAGAGTTCATATTGTATCTACACTAACACTGAACAGATGACCCAAACACTGACTCTAGATGGGGCCACTCGAGTTTTGGCATCAGCTACTATAGTTCTCCTACACGCTTGGCTCATAGGAGTTTCAGTTGGTTGCAATCTGCAACCTCAACTCTAGATGGCACTACACTCTACACACTGGACCTTTAATCGTCCAGAAGTGTTCACGAGTTAGACAAGTAAAACCACTAGATTTGTGAAGTAGTTTGGGCTCTACACAGCCATGTGTCGTAATACGAAACTAATAGGTCACCAGGGTCAATTTATCAGTTTATTTATGATATGTGTTTTTATGGAAAAATAAATCAGCTGATATATTAGTAACCATTTTTTAAAGATTCTCAAGTGTGAAAATTTGCTGCTTTTCTTTGTCTTATATTAAAGTAAATTTAATACTGTTATGTCAGCCACTTTATATTTATAGCTGTGTGTGCTCTTTTACCTGTTGAGGTGCTTTATATTAATTTACTCTTTGTTTAATATATAACCAAAGAGCAAAACTCACTGTCATGTTAAGGTGTAGGGTGTATTTGCACTAGTTTTTTAAAATTTATTTTATGTGTAAATTTGTAAGTTCGGTGTAATTTTGATGCCAATTTTAGTTTTTGTAACATTTCACCATAATTTTAGGGCTGTAACTAATGATTGTTGTAGCTATTTTCATTGCTGATTGATCAGTTGGTCTGCAAAATGTCAGAAAAAGTAAAAGATACCTTATGTAATTGCCTGAACCTGAAAGATAATTTTTAAAAAAAGTCCTATTTTCTCCAAAGAGCTAAAGACACTTAATTTACTGTCACATAAGACAAAGAAGAGCATCTAATCCTCACAAAAGAGAGGCTGGAATTGAGAAAAGTTTGGTATATTTTCTCCAAAAATAAAACCCAAATGTATTATATGAAGCCTCTGTCAGCTCAGTCTTCTCGACTTGCGTCCTCCTCCACATGTCCCCCCTCACAGTGAGCTGTCAGCTGAGTTTTGCAGGTGTTATAATTCAATTGAAGACTCAGATTCAGATTCGTTCTTTATTGTCCTCTGTGGAGGAAATTTGCTTTCACAGTCAGTACAATCAAACACCCAGAACAGGTAACACACAGAATATAAACAGACGAGAACATTACAAAAAGTCTATGAGAGTGATCCCAGGTTATTTAAAGCAGTTATGGCTGAGAGAACAAAACTCAAAGACTTCTTGCAGAGTTTTCTGTATCTGCAGCCTGAGGGGAGGATGAAGCATGGGTCGAGGGGTGGCAGAGGTTGTGTGTTATGGTCAGTGCTCTGCGAGTGGTGGCAGTGTTAACGAGGGCTGGCAGGTTGGAGGTGGGGAGGCCAATTATTTTAGTAGATATAGTGGTGATTTTCAAGAGCTTGTTTTACTGGTGAGGCTGAGCATGGTGAAGTAGCAGGTGGTGCAGTACAGGAGGATGGTGAAGTGATGATGACGGCAGAGACCTTAAAAGTTGTGTATTTGAGTGAATGTGGTGTCCTCCCAGGCATAGAGCAGTCGACAGATTTCTCTTTGTGGGACTGGTATCACGACATAGATGTCTTCCTTAGTCGCTTCGTTGGATTTGCGGTTACGTTGTCTTACAGAGTGACCTTGCAAAGCAGTCTGACAAAAGTTGCCCAATCTTGACTTTTCTTTAGTGTGCTGTGTTGTATTGTTAGTGGTGTTGCTATGCAACAGGCTCTTCCCTATGGCAACAGATGATGCTGATCTGAATGCATGAGAGGCCGCTGGTTGTTTTCCATAAAACTAAAGTCAGCGCTGGATGCTGATTGGCCACTACTATCTGTTCCTCTGACATCTGTCCTTTGGGTTTTAGTAATTGTTGTTTCACTTGCTTATATTGCCTCTGCAAGGAATAAAATAAATTAATTTAATTAACACTGAAGAGTTAACAGCCGACATTATTTAATAGACTATAATACAGTAATTTCATTGAGAATTTATTGACTTGAGAATTTATTATTCACTGATGTTTCCACCTGAGCAGTGAAGAACACATGACATAATTAAATGAGACCATTTGTTTTAGTCTGCTAACTTATCTTTCCTAGTGGCCCGCTACATGAGAGCTTCTTAAGAATGAAAATGATACCAAACTGTGTAACAGAAGCTAAGCTGTGGTGTAACGTCTCTGACCATTACACACCCCACAGCTCCACTTCAAAGCCCTTCAAAAACAGAAAAAAAATAGGATTTGCCATTTCCCTCATCGTGAGCCCCTTTGACTGGGTACCCCTTCTCTTTTGATCTGTCGCACCCCTTAATTTCCCCTAATTTCAGATAGTCCCTGACAACATGCATGACTGCCTCCTGTATAATCCTGCCCTGTGTTGTTTTTGTTGCTCTCGTAGCTCCATGGCCGTTGCCGCCTCCCGCCCTCTCCCCCTGGGAGGTAACCTTCAAAGGCTCTGTGCAGCGCGATGGATGACCAGCTGAGGGATGGAGATGGACAGAATCAAAGGACGTGCTCCCTTCATTGTGACCAGATGAAGGGACACTTACCTTCTTCCAGCAGTGAGGGGACACACACTGCAGCATTTTGATCTCCTTCAGAGTTGATGCACCTAAATAAAAATCATTTGGAAATAACTTTGAAAAAAGAGGAACTGCTGATCAGATATATTCAGTCTGTGTACTCTCTCAGCATAGAGCTCATATGCTGACTGCTTATCCCTGTGATGCTTGTTATGAGTTGTCCGTCTACAACCAATGAGCCGGAGAGCTGCAGCAGCGAGGGAAGCAGCTGCACCACTTCCTCCATCACCACCTCTGACCCATCCTCTATGTCTGGACACAGCCACACCACTCAACCTTCCCTCAGTGACGCCCCTGACACCTCGAAGCATGAAGCTCCCCCACCTCCGCCTCTGCCACCCCCACCTCCAGGGGCACCCCCGCCGCCTCCACCCCTGCTGACAACATCCTCCAACCACAACGCGAGGAAGAAGCGCCGCGTCCGCAGCTTCTTCTGGAAGCCAATACCAGAGGAGAAGGTACGTGGGAAGCCCAACATCTGGACGCTGGCGGTGCGGCAGCAGCAGTACCAGATCGATGTTCGCTCTGTGGAGGAGCTGTTCGGGCAGCAGGAGGAGGCTGTGATGGGCGTACGTGGGGCCACGCCGGCCACTGGAAGCTCAGCTCGTATCTCCAGGTCCCGCTCCTTCAAGGAGAGCAGCAAGGATGAGGTGAGTGGTTGAAACACTGACAGCAGCAACACTGGGGCATTTCTCTTGACACTTAACAGAGATGACAGGTGATGGTGGAGTTCAGAGTGCTGACACAGTGATTACACAACAATCCTCTTAAAATTAAAGTGGCCCACGTCTGGGAAATAATTCCCTGGATTTACTTAAGACCAACAAGATTATTAGAGAAGATTATTATGAGGTTCAAAAGTGCCCTTCTTTGTGTTCACAGCTTTTTTTTACTTGCTGAAGCTGAGGAAAGTGTTTTACAGATTTAGGGTTTATTTGTTGTTGTTTTTTCATTAAATAAGTGTTTCTTCTTCTTTTAGACTCAGAAGAAACCAGAAATCTTGCACACTGTCAGTCACAGTCAGCTAAATAAGTGGAAACATGGAGTCCTGATGCCTACAGTACAAACTCTTATACACTACCATTGGTTTTGCAAACACGTGTAAGACATGCTGGTCCTGAACACACCACTGACAGCATAAGAAAGTTCCAGACTCATAACCATACAGTGCTACAGCACATAACTCTACCCTGCTCCCACTGTATTAAGATATCCCTGCAGGGACGCGTTAGGTAACAGTGCTCAGTTACAGCTTTTCTTTGAGCCTAAGAAATGATTTGTGTTCATAAACAGAACAAAAACATGCTTGCGTCATTATGGACTCCTGGAAAGTAGCATGTGAACTGTAAAGCGATCCCTGCGTGAGGCGTAGGGAGACTCTTGTCACAGACTTATTCGCCTCTGTGTCCTTACAATGAACTGACTGCAGCTGGGTGAACCTCAAAGTGAGCAGTTTGCAGGGAAAAGTAGTTACTAAACTCTCCTGTGGGAGTTTGTAGCCGTCATTTGTGCACAAAGAAGAACACTGCATCTCTAGTTGCTCCTCTTTGTGTGTTGTATTATGTATGAAATATATTGTCTCAAACCATTCATCATTGTCATGGTCAAAGGGAACAAGAGATGTTAAGCCAACATGAAATGTTATAGTAAGCCTCCAGAACGTCGTTGATGCTCCTTGTTATAGGTTCTTTAAGTCTCTGGAGACTAATAATAGTTGTTGTTCCTTCATGTCGCGTTTTAATGATGGTGGTGAAGAGTGCTTTCATCATTAGTTGCAAGTTGCAACTCTGTGTGTGTTATGTGTGAAATATATTGTCCCAAACCTGACATTATCATCTTGGTAACAAGAGAACAAGAAATGTGTTCATTATACAAGGGGTGCAAACAATTTTCACTCTTCATTAATCAATTATTTAATTTAGTCTATAAAATGTGACAAAAACTCATCACAGTTTCTCAAAGCCCAAGGTGATGTTCTCAAAGACAAACAGTCTGAAACCCAAAGATATTTAACTTCTGAAGATATCAAGCAGAGAATAGCTGCAAATCTGCACACTGGAGAAGTTGTAGCCAGAAAACATTTGCCTTTTTTCTGATAAATGACTCAAACAAATGATCCATTAACAATATTGTTGCTCATTTTTGTCCATCAGCTAATCATTTCAGCTCAGGAGAAAATAAAATATCACAATAGTTTTGACCAAGAAAAACTTGTAGAGTTGATCATTGTTGCTCACACAAAATAATTACACAATTACACAAACAGATTTTTGGTAAATAATCAGTGATGTGTATATATGACCTTTGAATCCACTCACTCTCCCAGATGGTTCGTCTGGCATCAAGTCATCGAACAGCGGTTTCTCGGTTGAAATAAAAAACACCTAATGAGCGCCTCGGGAGCCTACAATTAGCCAATCAGCACTACAGGCGGGATTAACGCCGTTGTCAGGCTGTTGTCAAGCGGTGCGCCGAAACCAGTGAGAAGTACCAGCAACAATGGAGAGTGCTACAGACAAGAAAGACAAGAATATGTCTTCTCAATAATGTCTGACATTATAGTTTGTTTTTACTTTGCTTTGTTCCACTCTTAAAACCCTGCCGAAAGAAATAGCATGGCTACGCATCAGTGTGGACTTAAAATGATGTTAAATTTAAAAGGTTAATATATTAATACATTGGTCTCGCATGATTGGTCAGGGAAAATCGAATCTCATTCCCCCATGAAAAGTGGTTAGAGTGGACGCATTGTCAAACAGAAGATGAACACGGAGTCTATAAAATGAGAAAGGCAAGTGGATATAATGACTGTGGGGGTAAAGGCAGATAACAGAACAGTCTGAGTGACATCACTTCACTGTAATTCAGCTTTAAAACCAAGAAAAGAAAACACCTTGGTACAATATTCAACACATTCAGTTTATCTTTGGGTATGTTAAAGGAACTTTATTGTAAATGGTTCCTTTCCTTGTCCTCCTTCACCCCACCTGCACTATTTGTCCAGAAGTGTCTATTCGCTCTTTTAAAGCTCTAATTAGGTCTTGTGAGGGAAAAGGTACACACTGTACAGTCACCTGTTAAAGGAAGGCAGTACAAACCATTGTTAATGAAGGGGGCGTGAACCACGTGTGGCCCGGTGGAATTTCAGTGTCCCATAGGGTGACTGTGACGGGGGGGGGTGTTCTGCAACAACAACCAGGAGTAGTTAGGAGAAGGGAGGGGAGTGGGTACACGTGTGTTTCCTTGTGTGTTAAACCAAAACTACAGCACATTCATTCATTCATTCACATTCATTCAGTGTCACTTCTTTTTTATTTTAGATCAGCATCCTGGACTCCAAGAGGGGGATGAACGTGGGCATTTTCCTGAAGCAGTTCAAGAAGTAAGTCCTCCGCCTGCTTCGCTACATGAGGAAAGAGCTGCTTTCATTAAGCTCAGTGGAGTATGTACAAATGGGTGAAAAATAAAAATAAAAACAACACAAAATGTCTTAATCAGCCTCCAGTACAGCTTTGATGCTCCTTGTTATAGATTCACCAGGTCTCTGGAGTCTAATAAGAGCTGTGATTCCTTATGTGGTGCTGTAATGATGCTGATGAAGAGTGCTCTCCAAAGAGGGCTTATAGCTTTGTGTCATTTCCTGTGAGTCAGCTGATGACCATAGCACACAGACAGAAAAAGTAGTGAAGGAACAGTTGCTGCTGTTTGTGCTGATGTTAGGAGTAAATATGATTATTTTATGGAGAGTTGACCCATGTCTATGACGGGGAGGAGCACTCCAGGTGCATCGGATCATGAAGTCTGAATGTGACAGAACCAAAACACCTAGCACACCCTGTCGAGCGCTTGTCCTCACTTTATTTATGAATGAATTTTACCTGGTACTGAGCACTGAAATGTAGTTATAAAAGTGAGAAAGCATTATCAATTTGTCACCTCTTTTCTTTTACCACTAAATTCAAGTCATGTCAGTTTGTTTATATAACCCAATATGACAAATCACAAATTTGCCTCACTGGGCTTTTGAATCTGTACAGCACACGACACCCTCTGTCCTTAGACCAGGCATGTCCAAAGTCTGGCAGGGGCACCAATGGTGGCCAGTGGACAGATTTTACAGCACGCCGCTTGACTTTTAAGATATATTACTTGTGGCCCCCTACACTGTATTGATAAAACTGGTTCGAACCTGCGGTGGGAGAGCCCTTCTTTACAGAGTTTGCATGTTCTCCCCATGTCAGCGTTGGTTTTCTCTGGGTACTCCAGCTTCCTCCCACAGTCCAAAGACATGCAGGTTAACTGGTGACTCTAAATTGTCCGTAGGTGTGAATGTGAGTGTGAATGGTTGTCTGTCTCTATGTGTCAGCCCTGTGATAGTCTGGTGACCTGTCCAGAGTGTACCCCGCCTCTCGCCCAGTGTCAGGTGGAACAGCCCCTAGCTACTCCTTACAGGACAAGTGGTTATGGAAAATGAATGACCACTTTGCATTTTTTCCGTTCACCTCACAATGGCAGGACTATCATACAGTTTGCAGACACGCACCAAGTAGATGCTACACACGTAGCAGACGTGGCCACAGCAAAGAGGCGTAAAGTCAACAGTGAGGGCTGCTGCTTGATAAAACAGGATGAAACAGTTTTTTTTTTTTTTTTTTTTTTATAATAACCCATTTGATGAAGAAGCAGCTGGTCCCCAGGTATTTTCACCTGATCTACTCTGGCCAGAACTCCAAAAAATCCTTTAACTATGGAAAAAAAGTAAAAAAAAAAACATCAGAAGAGCAACTGAGGAGGGATGCTGCTTCCTGTCCATCCAGGAAGGACAGACATGCAGTAGATGTCATGTGTACAGAATAGAGAAACAGTAAAATTAGAGTATGGACAATCAGGATGATTGTGATTATAGTTGGGTTTTAAACATAGATAAAGAATATGGAGCAGGAGGTTTATGAGTGGCTTCAATTGTATATTTAGATAATGCAAAACAAAATTGTAAATCACCAAACACATAGGGGAAATAAACAAAATAAATATTATAATGATAATGCTAACTGTAAATAAATATTAACAGAATGCAAAAAAGGAAAAGAACAAGACAAAGACAAATAATAATAATAATAATAAGATGCAATATACTCATGATATTTCTGTGGGAAAATGTAATAACACTCAGTGTGGTTGTGTAACAGTTTAGAGATGTTACAGTTTTTAAATCCAGATTATGAGGGGAATAAGACAAACCCTTTTTGTTACTCTACTTCATGCACCACATCTGATTACAGCTGTTCCCACTGCTGACATATAGGAGCCAACACTGAACGTGTCTTAAAAACACTCTCAGTTTCAGTTTGTGTTGTAGTGCCTGACTTAGGGGAAAAAACATTTAAAGCTGTATAACAGAGAGATTAGGGTCAAAATCTGTGTCACTTCTTGTAATAAGCCTTCTTAGCTCTCCATTGTTTATAGTGAATTGGTTCAGGAAATCCAGAGACGTGTTTGACTGGACTCAGCATTGTGTTATGCAAGTTGTCTCGAGCAGAGTTTAAAAAAAAAGTGTGTTCGGCATCTTTTTGCATGATGGTGTATTTGCATGGCTCCCCACCGTATTTTAATGGCATTTGACTGGAGGACATACTGCGCTGTGTGTGTGAGCAGTGAGCTCATCACAGATAGTGTTTATTTTTGTGTGTGTGCCTTTTCAACTCAGATATATATCTGTCCTCCATCCTCTCATACATGGGTTGATAAATACTCTGAGTCAGTTTTCACAGTATCATTTCAAAGTGCAGAACTCATCATGCAGCATTCAGTACATTTGGGCTCAAATATAGTATGATTCTCTTTTATAGTAGCAGAAAACCAAAAGTAAAAACAATATACAGAAATGACTGATTACTGATTAGTTTCTTTTTACCACTGTAAAGACAATCCCATATGTTTTTATAACAATATTTTTAATGTTCCTCAACATAGAAACAAAAGAGTCCTCTGGATAATGTAATGACACTACAGGCTTATGTTGTGACCTTCAGTCGTATGTATTTCACCATGTTTCTGAGAGAGTCTCTTTTTGTCCATTTGCTCTACTGAATGACTCGAAATACAACAATAAAGGCAGCACAGTGGTGCAGTGGTTAGCACTGTCACCTCACAACAAGAGGGTTCCTGGTTCAACCCCTGGGTGAGGGAGCCCTTCTGTGCAGAGTTTGCATGTTCTCCCTGTGTCAGTGTGGGTTTTCTCTGGGTACTCCAGCTTCCTCCCACAGTCCAAAGACATGCAGGTTAACTGGTGACTCTAAACTGCCTGTAGGTGTGAATGTGAGTGTGAATGGTTGTCTGTCTCTGTGTCAGCCCTGTGATAGTCTGGTGACCTGTCCAGGGTGTACCCTGCCTCTCACCCAGTGTCAGCTGGGATAGGCTCCAATGCGACTCCCAATAGGATTAGCTGCTACGGAAAATGAATGAATGTTGCTATGGAGACAATGTCAGAACACCACACCATACTTGATGAATGCACGTCATATGGACCCAGAATCCAAAATTTAAGTAATTAATTTACTTAATTTACTTACTAAACTAAGTTTGACTGTAAAACTACACCTAATATACTTGTTAGAAGACAATTACAGAAAAAAGCGAAGATAATAACAATTTAATATATAAAAACAAGTGAAATCTTCAGCTTCAGTTAGCTGTTAGCTAACACAACTTGCAGTCGACTTTTTATGCCTAAACGAGAGCTACAGCAGTAGCTGTAGGCATTATGTCTTTAGGTTGTCTGTCCTCTGTCCCATTCTTGTGAACATGATATCTCAAGAACCAAATTTTGCATATGTCCACTCAGACTCAAGGATGAGCTGATTAGATTTTGGTTGTCGTTTTTGGCCATAACTCAAGAATTCACATAATAATTGCGATAAAAAAAATGTCTAAAGGATCAAAAAATGAAATGATGACAGTTTGTATCCAAAAGGTCAAAGGTCAGCTTCACTGTGACATCGTAATGTTCTCCAAAAACACTTTCCTGGCCATTAATCAACGCCATGTCTCAGGGACAGAAACAGAGACATTTGGTCAGGTGACACTAATCTTGGGTGCCCACTTTAAAACTGTGCTGATCGTATAGATCTGCTGTGCTGCTTGGTTGAAGATGTGTGTGAAACATCCATGTTTTAAAACATGTAGCTTCTTTGCAGCAACATCCATATTTCAGGGTGTCTGCAGGTCTTAAAAAGTCTTAAAATGTCTTAAATTAGGGTTAGGGTTTTCTTAATATAAGGCCTTTAAAAGTCTTAACTTGTCTTAACTTCAGATTCGATGGGTCTTAAATATTTTCGGCCACATTACCACGAAAATGTGTCCAGCTTGACAGGCCCAAGGACTGTTTCTAATCATTGAACATGTTGAAGAATTGCAGTATAAAATGGCATTTATGACAGCGATGAGATTTTGTTTTCTTTTTACATTAAACACATTAAAGTTAAACTCACCTAATTGTTGTCATCTTTCCTTACTGCTCATTTTGGACATCAGTGTGTTCACTTAAAAAAGGCTTGGTGTTAATTTCATGTAAAGTGCTAATTAAAAGGTCTTTAAAAGTCTTACATTTAACTTTGTTATATCTGTAGACACCCTGTATTTCAATAATTGTGAACTTTCATGACTACATATGAGTCTGAGCAGACATGGATGTAAACTGTAACAGCAACTTGACTGTGTGTTGAAGGCAGACAACCGCAAGGCAGTAATTCTAGTTTTTGGATTTGGGAGAGAGTTCTTCATTTGCAATAATATTTTTGGACAATCTTTGACCATATAGCATGTATATATTTTGAAAATGGGCATAGTTCTCCTTTAAAGTCATACCCTATATCATCTCATTTACAAGTACTCTCAAAGTGCCATTTTAATGCTGCAGCAATCCATAAATTCAGGCTCAAAAATAACACAGCGTGAAACTCTTATATAGTGACAAAAGAGTTTTCATTATGAACGGTTTGCAGCTCTGTGCTTAAACACACGTGATCATGAGCCTGAGTATTATAAGCCTCATAAAGGTGATATTTATTACAGAGCAATTGTACAAGTTGCATCATATTATAAGGTGTCAGCTTACTGGATATTGTCCATAACAGTCTTCTTTTATAGCAGTGATGTAATTGGAATCGTGCCATAGCACCACAGACTTGGGTGTGTCATAGATAAATTAAGTCATGATCATGTTAAGGACGGAACAATGAAATGCTCACATGTAAAGTTGAATATTGTCATTGGCAGTTTTTCTATTGTTCCTGACAGGGACGACTGACTCTGTGAGTAACACTTGGATGTGGTGTCTTTGTAAACACAGGAGCTATAAAAGAGAGCACCTGTGCTATTTATCATGGAGGTACACTGAAATGAACTGTCTGTGTTTCAGGTCGAACCGCTCCATTGTTGAAGACATACGACGAGGCGAGGGAAAGATTTATGGAGCAGAGCTGCTCAAAGACCTGCTGAAGCTCCTGCCTGACGTAGAGGAGGTGTGTGTGTGTGTGTGTGTTTATGAAGTGGCTTTTAGTATAAAGTTGTTGAATCAAACCTGATGATAAAAGACAGTGAATGTAAATGGAAAACAATCGAGCCTGCTGAGCTTCCTCTCTCTCTGTTTTCCTCCAACAGGTCAAGAAACTTCAGTCGTTTAAAGGAGACCCAGACAAGCTGACGCTGGTCGATTCCTTTATGTACCTGTTAATCCAGGTGCCTCGGTAAGTTGATTTCAATGGTGTGTACACAGAGTCGTTTCAGTCAAAGGGAAATGTGAAGTTGTTTGACAGTCAGTGAAAGAATGAAGGGCTTGATTCATATAATTTTGTGAGGATGGATTTGCATTTTGTGGGGGCTTTCCAACAAACTTGTACCTCGAACACACGTGTTTATATAAAAGTGTTTTTGTATGTATTTCTTTTTCTGGAGCAGTGCACATTAATTTACAATTTAAGCTGTAGTGCACCAGAGTCAGTAAAGATGGACATCTGCAGTCTCTTCCCAAAGTATTAGAATGACCTGGAAAGATTTAAGTTTCACATATTATTTATAGTTAGCTGCTAAAAGTCTGTTTCACATTTTTTTGGATCTCTTTCTTGTCATTTTCCTTTTTTTTCTGCAACAATACTGACTGAACACATTTAAGTACAGTACTAATCACTCTACTGGGGTTAAGATTGCGAAGAAATACCGGGACTGGTATAAAAAATACTACTCTGAGAGAGTATCAAATGAAGTAACTTTACCTTTTTAATGAGTCATGAATATCTGGAGGTAATCATCAGCTCCCACTCTTATTCAGTCTAACATAAAGTTATGTTTCCTGTTTCCCTCTCCATCATCCTGAACATTTAAAGCTACATTTGGCTTTTATGAAAGTAACTTTTCATATTTGCCGAGACTGTCACTGTATTCTGAAAGATGTACACGAGACAGATAGTCTGTGAAAAAATTCATGTCCCTCCTCCTCTTCCTACTGCCTCTAATGTCATTGGCTAGAATCAGACCACCACGCATCAGAAAAAAACCAAGATGAATCAAGATTCTGTAACTGCATTGGCTACTTATAAACACTTATACTTAATGTACTTTAGTGTACTGTTTAGCTGTACAATGAGAAAATTGGTCTGGCTGGTGGGTGATGCTTTGTACTCCGTTTGAATGTATCTGACATGGCAGCCAGCTAAACAGTACAAAAAGGATGCGTTTTGGTTCGGTTCAATTGACAACCGGACCGAGACCTTCTTGAAGAGAGGGTCTTGATCCAGATATACGAACTCTGATGCAGTTCATTTGTGGTGAGAACGTGTTCTGACCTCGATCTGAACCAACTGCAGTCACATGACACATTGTTTGGGTTAAACACGAGCATGTTACAGTCCTGGAGGATTATTAATGTGCGCCTCCTCCTGTACTGCCTTAATATGCACATTCAGCACATCCAATGCATCAAAACATTGTTTTCTAGTTGGAGCCGCGCCTCGTTTTCAAACTGTATGGTTTGACTCAAATGAACAATGACAGCAATATAGTCCATGATGAGCAGCGCTAAAATCAACCTGCGTAGTTGTCCCTCCATTGTGACATTAGAAAGTGTTTATCTTGCAAGTGTACTCTTCAACGTTTTGTTTACTTCCTGGATTTTTCCCACATGGAAAAGGCATTTGATCTGGTCCGCCTGTAAATGCTGTCGTAAGAACACGAGCCAACTCTAGGCAATTATGCAACTTTATAACAAAATTAGTCCCTGATTCAGACCAAAGCAAGACAACTCTAGGTCTGAAAGCACTCTTAGATATGTTTCTGAAAATAGTTGAGCTGAGAAGTAGACAATGAAGTATCAGAATCGTGATTTATATTTGATCAGCACAGTCTCTCCGTTCACAGAGCGACTGACAACATTGACAGCTTTATTAGAGACTCCTCGGGTCTGACTGGTTGTTTCACATGCAAGGCAATAGAATAGGCAGAGGAGTTTTTTTATAAAATTTACCAACTGGAGCTTTAACTGTTAAAATAATGTTGAGGCTTCTCTGCAGAACCTTTCATAAGAAGTCCATCAACTTCTTTTTCCATCTCATCATAACCTTCAGAAAGAGATTCCCTTCAGATCACAGGTGTAAATGCTCTCTGCTTCATCTCCGACAGGTTCGAGGTTCGGATCGAGGCCATTGTCCTCCGTGAAGAGTTCTTCCCTTCCTGTGCTGTGATGAGCCGAGAGATCGATGTCATCCGCGTCGCCACAAAAGGTGATAACACACAGGCTCTGCCGCCTTCACACACACACACACACACACACACACACACACACACACACACACACACACACGCACAGAGTCACACGTGCTCAGACAGGTGACCCAGATATTTGAGCTGACAGCGGTGCTGAACAAGAAGTAGGAATGTGTCACCTGAGATATGCTGTTGTGAGGACAGAGTGGAAAGACAAGGCTGTGTCATCTTTGTATACTTCATTTTTTTTCTACATGTAACTGATACATTATTTGAATAATAAAATTTACCTGTAAAAGTTTGCAACAATTGCTCCTACTTTCTCAAATTACAGTAAAATGTGTCAATATCTGTACTTGTGATGAAGGAAAACCCTCATTTAATTAGCTGTGATCAGTCCTTCATGCTGTGTTCACACTACGAGGGACATGGCAACAGGCTACGAGTCATTTTCAGTGGAAGTCGGTGACATGAAGCTACAGATAGGTAGTTGTGGTGTGCATTGTGCATTGCGGTGCCCAAATGGATGCAATGGGGCAGCTAAATGTGATGTTAGAATTGGGGCTCAGACATTGATCAAAAGCATAGTGGGTTTTTTTTGTTTTTTTTTCCTGCAAAATACAAACTTTAGATGACGCTAAGTTGTAGGTGCTATATGGCGAGTAGCAGACACACACACGGCCATGACGATGTAACTATATTAACTATCGCTTGAGCAGCATTTTAGCAGTGACCTAGCAATATTGTAGTCAGTCATGTTGTTGCTGTGTTTCTCGTAGTGTAAAAACAGCATTACTCTTGTACACAATCCTGAAATTGTTTTCTCTATATCATTTTCAGGCTTAAAATAAAAACTTCTGGTTAGTTTCCCACCCACTTCTCGTTGAAACCCCGCCCATTCTGAGTACAGATACAGATTTAGTTGGTTGAACAGATACAAATGTGGTGCACTCGCTCTTCCCTAACATGATTAG
This sequence comes from Cephalopholis sonnerati, assembly GCA_019142605.1. Taxonomy (NCBI): domain Eukaryota; kingdom Metazoa; phylum Chordata; class Actinopteri; order Perciformes; family Serranidae; genus Cephalopholis; species Cephalopholis sonnerati. The sequence goes on along the minus strand of JAGQAX010000003.1, from coordinate 23,895,632 downwards.
CAATAAGGACAAACTACAGCTAGGGCTGATGGGTATGCCACTTGTCTTGCAGTACTGGACCTATTGACCTAATGATGGTGGTAGATGAAAAGTGAAGGGTTTAACAGAGTTGTTACATGATTGTGTACCAGATTTCATGGCAGTCCATCTGTATTCATGCTGCTGACATGGCTGAAGATGACGTGTTCTGCTGAATTTGTAATTTACAGTGAAACAACATACAGAACACACATAATAATAATGATAATAATTTATTCATATAGCACCTTTAAAAGCAGCTTTACAGAGTGCTTTGACAGACAAAAACAGCAGAAGAAAGATACCCCAGAGGCAATGTAACAGAGGCCAAAAAGTAATACTGAACTCAGGCAAGACAAAACTTGAGGTATAAATAAACAAGAGAGAAGATGCAAATGTCTTTTATCCTGTATCAGTATCTCCAGATGTATTCTGGGTGTTTAAACTGACCAACAAACTGTGAAAAATCCTAAACAGTGCTTTTTGTATGCAGCCATCAGCCTGTGTCACTTCAGCTGAGTCACACTGTCCTGCCGCTCTGTGGTTTATTGGATTTTTCTTAAAGCCTCTCCTACAGTACTGTGACCTTTTCACTGCATTGCAGAGCCATCAGCTGAACACTGCATGGGACAAATGAAGTCGAACTTTTGTGACACCTTTTAATTAAAACTTTTACCCTTATTGTTAGAGCTTAAAGGGCAGCTGGTCAAAATCCAGAAATAATTTTGTCAACTTTCTGTGGTGTATGACAGCATTATCACTGCTGATAGTGATGTGGTGTGGTGTGTGCTGTGTGGTGGTGGTGGTAAATGAAAGTGAAGTAGTGTGTAATGTGCTACTGTGATCTGTGCAGGATTCTCTTAATTGAGTTTCTATTGATCTCATGCCATAGAGCTGATGAACTGCGAGGAGCTTCATGCCATTCTGCATCTGGTGCTGCAGGCCGGAAACATCATGAACGCTGTGAGTCCATCAGCTATGTTCACTTAATACATTAACATCTCTCTCCTAGCTGTCTCATTTAAAGGGTTAGGCTACCACTATTCTGTGTTAAAATATCCTATGAAAATACAAAAACTAAGATTTTTGTGGCGCTCCACCCCGAGCTTATTCAGTCCCACTGAGGACATTACTCTGTAAAATGCACTGCAAATATATTGTTTTTGTTTTTCCTCAGCCAGCTGGGCTTTTAGCAACAGTTACTCAAATGCAGCATCGCCTCTATGTACATATGCATCATGCACTGTGGGCAGGGCATCAATAAGAGCTATTTAAATTTACAATGAAGCACAACAACAGTAGGCACCATTAGACTGTTATAGGCACTATGATATACATAATTGCTTAAAATAGTAAAATGAATTATGCATCAGGGTCATTGAGTAGAAAGAGAAGAAAAAAGTATAATTGAAAAATGTTATCAGGTCGTTTTGTCTGTCTTTCTCCTCGTGCCCTGCAGCTCTCTCATGCTCTCTTGTTGACGAAAATGTCACTTCCCTGGAATTAGTCTGTGGATTGCTACAGTGAAAAAAGGAAGGAAGTAAGCCGAAAGTTTCATCACAACCACGGAAATCAAGCACAGCTAAACCGAAGTGATGCCTCATGTGTGTCTCTCCTCGGCTCCATTAGTTCTGGGGATAGTAGTTTAGGCAGGCAGGTCAAAAAGTGACAAAGCAACATTTAGAGTAAGCTATCAATATCTTACAAACAACATAAAAGAATTACGCTCAGCCTACCCAGATGGCGCAGCGGCCCTGCTCAAATGAGAGTAAACAGTGTAACTGATAGAGACATTTAGCTTGGCGTAGCATAAAGACTGGAAACACAGCTTACCTGGCTCTCTCCGAAGATAAAAAAAAAAAAAACAGCCAACCAGCACCTCTATAGCTCCTTAATTAACATGTTATATTTTCTTTGTTCAGTCATACAAAAACTGAAGTGTAAAATTTACAGTTTGGTTTTTGTAGGAGATCACTGGAGGGTACAAAAAGGGGTCTGGGTAAATAAAACAGCCTTCCAATACCTCTAAAACTCACTTATCAGTATGTTGTGACCTTAGTTTGTTTATTTTGTTGATTTGCTGGTAGGATGAGTTTTCAATCTTTAGACCGACCAGGCTAGCCCTTTTTCCCTGCCTCCACTTTTCATGCTAATCTGAGCCAAATGGCTGCTTGCTCTAGCTATGTACATAGGCTGTGGACCTCAGTTCGCCAGAGTACTCTGTCATAGACTTTCCTTTCCAGCTGTTTTCATGTCAGCCCGCTCTGCGTGATGTCAGTCTGGAGGTCCCTGCATCTGACGTTCTTGTGCTAGCCTCTTTTTCTTGTGCTTTTGGGGTTCCATTGAAGGGCCTGCCTGGTGATACTGGCCCTTATCTATCAATCTAAAATAAAAACCAGTGTAGATCAAAGCACAGAAATCATCTTATGACAGGGTTCGCGTGTAATTCATGAAACGCTCTTATCTTGCCAGATATCAGAGCGGAGGAACGACCGGGTGTTGATAAATCTGCCCGCTGAAAACAATCATCATATAAATATCTTGCCCAGAATATTCTTGGTTTATTGAGAGGCGTAATATGGCCAAGAAGAGAAACTTCTCAAAGTAAGCCGTACAGCGGTACAAATTTAATAGCATAGAAACCTGTTACTAAACACTGTTAGGAGCATTTAAATAATTACTCCATTGCAGGGTCTATTTCTTTCTTTCTAATAATGTTTTAATGATATATGATATAAACATGCTTTGATAGGTCAGTGTTTACAAAGAAAAGACTCAGATGAGTTGGAGTCTGGCACTTGTGGTGCTCCGCTTTCGGTCAGCATGGAGTCAGTGTGAGCTGTGATAGAGAGCATGCTCCTCTTTTCTTATCCAGGCTTGGGACCCTTCATGGCAAAGTTAATTTCGTACTTAGCATGGTATAAATCTTATTTAACCCCCTGCTAAGAAAGCAAATAAGTGCATTTTTACCAACAGTGTTTTACCTGTTGTGTATTACTTTCTTGACACTAATCAAGGCACAGCACAGAGGAATAATTAAAATCAGGCTTTAGTTATTGAGGCTGCACATGTTAGTGAGTTCATTGTTTTTGTCTTTTCATGGGATTTGTTGTCTCCCTCTGTGTGTCTCAGGGCGGCTACGCAGGCAACGCTGTCGGCTTCAAGCTGTCGTCTCTCCTCTCATTGGCCGACACCAAGGCCAACAAGCCTGGGATGAATCTGCTGCACTTTGTCGCCATGGTTAGTGACGGCTTCAGTTATACAATGTGATGCACACATTAGCATTAAGAGCTGGAGTATCTTATGTAATCCAATACGATGCAGCAGAGTGGGGTGTCAGAAAATTACCATGTCAACACTCCTCTGACACCACGTCAGCATAAAACTGAATACTGAAAGCTTCTTTGTCTGTTGCAGGGATACTTACTGAGTTGAATTAAGTCAAACCTCTACTGTATCTGCTTTTATATGAGAATAATTATCATATCTCTTGTGTTTCTGAAGCCATTAATGTGTGTATTTAAAGCTGTTTCAACCTGTAAAGAAGTGAATGTACTCAGTGCGCACTGCGTCTATGAGAGGCTCTGAATTGAAGTAATGAAGTGTACAGTGGAAACTCTCCTGGTGACATTGCTCCGATATCTCTGAGATAACTAGACACCAATTTCATCCCATTAATATTTCAGATTAGAAAATCTGTGGTCTGTCCTGACAGCTGCAGTTAAATCACACAAAACTTAAAATGTGTGAAGTGAAAATCTAAACAAAGTGAGACACATATTTTGTCCAATGTGCAGTAAAGAGTCACTTATCATGTCAGCTGCAAAGAGTTAGTTTTCTATAAACCTTTGACAGCGGGGCAGCTGGAGTAAACAGACTGCAGGAGGGCAGGTGGACAGCAGATGGTGACAGGAAACAGAAAAGAGCCAAGAGAAGCTGGCCAAGTGCTTACGTAACCAGAGAGTGCTCCTTCACACTGCGATGATGACACTTCACCACCCAACATACAATTTAGATGTAAATTATGTGATGTGTCTCTCCACACAGGAGGCAAAGAAAAAAGATGAGAAGCTGCTCAAGTTTCCAGAGAAGCTTCAGGATGTCCAGAGTGCAGCCAGGTAAAACAGAGATTTTGTCAGTACAGAAAAATGGCATAATTTCTCAATGCTGTTGTAGCTTGGTGATGAAGTTGGGAATGATGGTATCAAGCAGGCTGGAAGGAGTTTGTTTTCCATCAAAGGTTGATCAGTTTTGACAAACATGATTAGTTGCTAGAGCTTAGCCAAGCAAGGTCAGCGCTACAGTCATCACATTTTATATTTGTTAAAGCAGCGAGAAGCACTGTACCAGCCTCATGCTTTAGCAACACTATAGTGACACCAGCAACTCCAAACAATGTTTTACCTCTGTTTAAAGGAATAGTTCACCCACAAAATGATCATTCATATATCAGTTACTCGACCTTGTTACTGTGAGTTTGGAAAGAAAACATTGCTTTTCTTGCATGCCTCCATGGTGAACGAAGAACGAAGAAAACAAGAGAAATTCTGGATGAAATGCAGTAAAAGAGGGCCATGTTTAACAACAGCAAAACTATATTAAAGCTTTCATTGACAAACTCTCACAGAACTTGTACAGTATCATCCAAATCTAATTTATCCAGTCATATGATGAGTCCTCGGGTGGCACGGTAATGCAGTGGTTAGCATTGTCGCCTCACAGCAAGGGGGTTCATGTTCTCCCTGTGTCAGCGTGGGTTTTCTCTGGGTACTCCGGCTTCCTCCCACAGTCCAAAGACATGCAGGTTAACTGGTGACTCTAAATTGTCCGTAGGTGTGAATGTGAGTGTGAATAGTTGTCTGTCTCTATGTGTCAGCCCTGTGATAGTCTGGTGACCTGTCCAGGGTGCACCCTGCCTCCCAGTCCCCCCGTGCCCCCAAAAAGATAAGCAGTCATGGACAAAGAATAAATGAATGATCGGGACTTCTCAAACACATGCCATTTTCATTAACTAAAACTTTTTTTTCTCCAAGAATTTAATGTAACAGGTAGCAGGTAATTGCTATACAGATGATTGTTTTATGGGTGAAGTATTCCTTTAATGTTTTAGGCACATTGGTCTCTCTTTTTTTTTTTTTTTTTTTTATAAATGTGTTTATTAATTTTTGTCAGTAAACAAGCATACATAAGGACAGGACAAAATAAAAACAAAACAAGTTGGGAATAACAACAACAGAAAAACCAAAAACACAAACAGAAAAATCAGTTCCAAGTAAATGTGAGAGCTACATTATACAGTATAGGGTGAAATACAATGGGAGCTAAATTAAGAAAAAGAATAAAGTTTTTTATACAAATGCTCTTGTCATTATAGCAGACATGTTTACATTAATATAATCAATGAATGGTTTCCATATTCTTTCACACATTGGTCTCTGAAAAACTTACAGATGCATTTTAAGTGTGAAGTTCTGTCGTGTTTTATTTCTGTGTTCTGTAAATGACCAGACACCAAACTGAGGTTTTATCATTTTTAGTGTGCCTCTGTACCAGCTGTGACCGGGGAACATTATATTGTTGGGTTATCCGTCTGTCACAATCTCGTGAACACGGTATCTGAAGAAGGCCTTGAGGGAATGTTTTCAAATTTGGCACAAACGTCCAGTTGGACGCAACAGTGAACTGAAAAAGATATGGCGGTTGAAGGTCACTGTGACCTCACAAAACAAAACTCAAAAACTCATACACTAATTATGACAAAATTTCACACAAATGTCTGAAAGAATAAAATGATGAAGTGATGACATTTTATATCCAAAAGGTCAAAGATCAACTTCACTGTGACATCATAATGTTTTCTTACTCTAGTCATATCTCAGGAACAGAAGGGGAGACATTTGGTTAGATACTGAATTAGTGACACTAATCTTGTAAACTGTGCTGATTGTAAAGATTGTCTGTGCTGCTGAGTCGATGACGTCTGTGAAGCATCTGTGTTTTAGAATTATGTAATTATGATTTTATTAATATTCAGATTTGAAGCATTGTCTGCTGTCGTGGATACATGTGAGTCTGAACAGTCATGGATGTAATCTGTAACTCGACAGTTGGTTGCCGGCAGAGGCACACAAGCGCGAGGCGGTGATTCTGGTTTATTGCTGAATTGACAACCTGAGCATCCAGCCTCATTACTTAAGCTGACATCCAATTTAAGTGCAGTACTTTGAGAGTCATGTTCAGAACGCAGTGTGATGCTGGTGGCTGTCAGGCTCTGTCAGCTTCACAAGGTCGTCCTCTGTGAGGAGACAGTACAGCTCCTGCACCGCAGAGCCAAGATTACTCCTCCCTCGCTGTGAGGCATTTCTCACAGAGGCCCTATCTTCACCTTTCACGGATCACAGTCTGACAGTGCATTCAGTAAACGTTGTCTAATATTGTCATGCTCAGCACTCAGTAATGTGATGATTATGTGTGTAGTCACCAAAGCACATTGTCCTGATCTGAATCTCTCTGCTGTAATGTTTTCATGTAGAATCTCAGTGGAAAACATCGAGGTGGAGTTCTCCTCCTTATATGTTCGTATTAAATCCCTGGAGGAGAAAGTTCAAGGAGACCAGGAGCTACTGCAGCAGCTGGAGCCCTTTCTGCAGGTGAGGCAGCAGCAGTAGTTATGTAATACATTCTACTCACAGACCCACGTACAGAGAGTTGGATCCAGGCCACTGTACATTTCTGGCACTGCTGACTCAAGTGCTATAGATAACCACACCCATAAAAGTGCCACAATAAATAATGTATGTGCCTGATGTCTCAGAGTTCGGCACGGACGCTCCAGGACCTGAAGAGACGCAGGCTGGATCTGCGCAAAGAGGGGAACACTCTCATCGACTTCTTTTGTGAAGACAAGGACACCTTTAAGCTGGACGAGTGCTTCCGCATCTTTCAGGACTTCTGCTTCAAGTTCAAGAAAGCCGTCAAGGTCAGTTTTAGTGAAAGGACAATTCTGATTTTAAAAAAAAGATCATTGTTTTGAGCCTCATTCCCACAGGTTATAATAACCTTGTACTCACTAAGCTAATTGGTGAGATCTGCAAACACATCAGTGTCGCTAAAATTAAGTCAGACAGGGCAGGAAACACAAGGAGACACAGGTTTTAAAGAAACTCCACGATAGCTAACTTCATTTTGAAAAAAAAAAAAAAAGATAAAAATTACTACCCAAATCATCCGTTACAGTGGACAGGACTTCACCTTTCAATTTCAGCTTTAACTTTATTGTCCTCAGGGGGGAAACTGTCTCACAGCCAGGTATAACACAGAGCACAGAATTACATAAGCACATGGTTTGTGCGATTAAGTATTTTCTGACATATCGTGTGCACTCAGTGGTTTAAATACTGTCTAATTGTTGCTCAGTTAGTTGGAGTGATGTTGTTGTAGTGACATCTTTCACAGATCTCGCCATTATGCCACACGTACAACTTCAGACATTGTCGGATCAGCAGAGACTGAAAGTCTTTGACTCCAATAGAAGGTGAACGACAGACAGTAACAGTCTAGTACTCCCTTGTAGGAGTATAAATCACCAGTTTCATCATGATACGATATTATATCGATTCTTTGGAAAACGATACGTCGATACGTCGATATGTCGATATTTCAAAGTCTGCCACAAAATGATTTAAATTCGGTGTTATTTAGAGACACAATCACTAACAAAAGAAGCTGCCACCCCCTTCTTTTTTGCTTTTGGCCATAAAAAATAAAAACAGCATAAATAACGTAAATAACTATAACTGCTTAAGTGCAGTAAAGTTTACTTTAAACTGACTCTGCGAACACACATAAAACAGCACATGGGATAAGTTCTTTCTGAAAGAAATCTTTTTTATTTTAACACAAGCCATCATCTTTTTAAAAACACTTCAGGGCCATCTGGCTTAAAGCCCTGAAGGAAAACTTCTCCTAGCAGCCATTAAACATGGATTAACATTATTTAACAAAAGTATCAAATTCAGCCCAGTAACTGCCAACGTTCATAGACAAAACAGCTGTTTTTTGCTAATCACCCATTATTAGCTCAAGTTTACATTGCATAAATTAGCCCTAGCAGCTAGTGGACTTTTCTTCTTCTACTTACAGCTCAACAAATGACATGTAACATTATTATTTTTCTTATTTACCAGTGGTTTAAGTCTCTGTATCTCCCGCTAGAACAGATGCTTGAAGATGCTTGAAATGTCATTTCTTTTTAGTCTGATTTGATCTTCTTCCTCTAAACATTTGTCCACTGTCTTTCTTTCAGGACAACTCAGACCGTGAGTTGAAGGAAGCAGCAAGACAGCGTCGACTGAGGGAGCTGGAGGAAAAGCGTTTCGCTTGGTCAGGTGCAGATCAAAGCGGTGGATTTGGTCGCAGCAGCAGCGAGAATGACGTGGAGATGCTCACCAAGGAAGGCCTGCTGGACTTCTTCCAGCAGAGGTCACAGAGTCCACACAGCCCGCTGGGACGCTCCGCCAGCGCCCGCCGCCACCGTCACACCATGACCTCAATAGCAGATCGAGAACTCAAAGGATACCTGGAGCTATTTGGAGGCACTGGAAATCCCACTGACTATTCCAAGTTTAACAGCCTACCTCGGTCGGGCCGCGCCATGCAGCGGAGGACGACCCCCTGGATCCTAGCCCAGGATGACAACCGCGAGCTGGGCTGCGACAGACAGGTGACATCTCCACGTGCAGACACTGAGCCTATCAGCCCGCTGGCCAGGTTCTCCTCCTCTGGGCTAAATGATAACGACCCTTACAACAACAATAATTACTCATCGGTGTCAGAGGGCAGCGCTCTGCCTCGCCCCTATTTTGTCTTTCAGAAGTCCGCCCATCTTCACAACCCAACAATTACTGGCCACATGAACGTTAGTCTGGAGACGCACACTTTAGTTCGAGGTCCTCAAGCTTTTGACCTACCTAGCCCAAACAACAACAGCAATCATTTGCACTTTGTCAACCAGGGGGATGTTCTGGTGACTGATTTGGAAAAGGAGAGGCAGATACTTCCCATAAATCTGGACATCCTCAGACATGATAAAGTTTTAGAAAGAGGAGCAGATCCCAAGGCAGCCTGGGGAGGGAAAATAGATCCTCCCACACAAGCCGGGGTCTCTCCTGAGAGAGAGAAAGAAGAAGAGGACAACAGCACAGTTTCATCAACAACCTGTGATACACCCCTCCCACTAGATACGTCTGTATCCAATAAGAAACCAGTGTTTTACATACTAGACTGTACAGAAGCTGACTGCTCTGTCACCTCGGATTACTCTGAGGTTGAAAGCTCATCTCTAACAAAAGAGGGACATTTCAGAACGACGACTGACTGCGGGAAATCTGATCAGGAGAGCCAGCAAGATCCAAGCTCTCTGTCCTCAAATTTGGAGTCTCCCAATGACCAGTCCATTTCAACCAATGAGCTTTCAGCGCCAAAATCTGTGGACGCATCATCCATGACCCCGTCTGCTACCACAGAAGAATGGGACACAGAGAGCTGTGACACCGCGGAGGGGAAACAAGGTGCGGAGAAAGATGCACAGAGAAACAGAAAACCAGGGCATTCAAAGAGTAAACCTAACAAAGCGACCAAGGCCAACGGAGGTCGCAATGTGCGAACGTTAACCAGCAGCGAGAGTCAGGGCATGCGGAAAGTTGTGCCCATTAGCAAGCTTACAAGGACAGGTAGCAACAAAAGAGCAGAGAAACCTGTGGGGCAAGACAGCGGAGAGTCACGGCGGCCTCTTCGGGACCAGAGCACCCCAGCAAGAGGAAGGAGCGAGAAAACCACAAGACCTCCTCGACACTCCAGTCTGCCTCCAGACGAGTCAAAAGCTCACAGGGGAAGCAGCCTCACAGGCGGCATTTCGAGATGGGCACGCGATTCGACCCCGCGAAAAGGTTCCATCCACAAGCCGAGCGCCAAACCCCTGAGGAACATCCCCAAACCTGCACCTGAGGAGAAGATGTGCCGCTCCACCATGAGAGCTCTAGCACAGGCCCAAGCTCAGGCTCAGGGCGGAGCTTCCTCTGAGAACAGCAGCTGTCACACGCTCAGCGTAAAAATCACCTCCGATGTCCCCAGCTTCGCCCGCAACACCGTAGCTTCAACTTCTAGAACCAAGAAGGAGCTGGCCCCTCCGTCTGTCCCCTCCACCCCGTCTCGCAGCCCCTCGCTTCTAGCTCGGCAAACACCGGCGAGGCAGAACAGGTTGTCATCTACAGTTAGTACCAGCGAGGAGCGGCCACAAGGGACAAACCTGCGAAGGGTGCAAAGTGTGAAAGCAACCAGTCGCAGCGCCTACCGCAGCGAGACTCCCCCACCTCCTTCAACACGTGAAGAAATCCGTAAGACTGGTAGCTTTTCCGAAAAGTCCGTCCAGTCTAGAGACTCGGTGACGCCCAGCAGAGGTGTCAAACCAAGCTGGAAATAAAACAGACAGACTGCAGAAAGACCAGAAGAAAGAGACTTTGATGTAAATTGATATTTGCTCTTCTTCCCATCTACAGTGCCGACTCTCATATCATGCAAAAGACAGGATTCTGAAAAGATTTTAAGCTATCTCACCGTGAGGTTCCTCCAGTAGCTGACTCTGTTTCAGGTTTATGAATTGCAAAGAGCAAGATGCAATGAACTGCTTCACATGTTCCTGTTTTATTGTTTTCACAACTTCCCTTTTTTTCTTAGGGGGGCATTAACTAAACTGACAAACGGCAAATTGTTGTTTTTACCCAGGAGCCTCTTTGCCCGCTTAGCCTGTCTGTTTCCTGTATATGCTAGTGTCTGTGATGCTGTTGATGCTGAACACTACTGACTATATGATGCTGCTAATTAGCTCCGACAATTTGAGACTGAGCTTCAGTGTCCGTTTCATTCAGGGTTACAAGATCTGTTGTACCTTAACTTGCTGCTGTTACAGTGTCTTCTACTGTAGTTTTGTTGCGTCCTCCAGTAGAGTATCGCTCCTGTTTGCTTTTTGGTTCTTTTGCTTGATACCTCAGAAAGATCGCAGTGGCCTTGTACCAGCAGGAAAAGTAGAATACGTTCATTTGGCTCTGCATGATGAAGATGTAGATCTGATAAAAATGGTTTAAACTGCAATGTCACTTTTTACAAATCCCTGGTATATTAATATTACAACAATATATAAAGTCACAGATTATAAGACAGTGTATACCAACTGTGGTACTTGTTGTACCTTGTGTATGTTTGTGTGTCAGTAGTTTGTAAATGTGTTAGAACTCCTCCATAATCTCATGGAGTAGACGTGCACGTAGGGAATTGATTCCTGTATACTGTAAGCTATTACACAATCTGATGCTTTGAGAGGAAAGCATTGAACATGTCTGAAACTACACTGAAATAATCATCAGTCATGTGATTATGTTGACAGTCCGATCTAATGTTTCTACTGTGAATGTAGTCACCTCAGATGTTCTCTAGGCCTGCACCTTTCTTTACAAGGTTAAATCGCAACAATAACTGGTCATAATTCAGCGTAGCCCCAGTTTGTTTTTGTATCTCCACTACATTTGAGTCACACAGCTAAGCATTTGGCATTTTAGCTCTCCTGGTTCCCTCATCTCAAAGTCAGTAGGTTTTTTTAATGGGTTTATGGTTAGATACCTGAAATAAGATCTGTGATTAAGAGAGACTTTCGCATGTTGTCACATGTCAATGACATAAAATACGTCCGTACAGTTTGGGGACCTCAGAATTGCATCTCTGCTTTTGCAGATGATGTGATTCTGTTGGCTTCATCACACTGTGACCTCCAGCATGCACTGGAACGGTTTGCAGCCAAGTGTGAAGCAGTTAGGATGAGAGTCAGTACATCCAAATGTGAGGCCATGGTCCTCTGCCGGAAACAGGTGGATTGCCCCCTCCGAGTTGGGAGAGAGTTATTGCTTCAAGCCAGGGAGTTCAAGTATCTCTGGGTCTTGTTCACAAGTGAGGGTAGAATGTAGTGTGAGATGGATCGGCGGTTTGGTGCGTCTTCTGCGGTGATGCGGATGCTGCGCTGGACCGTCCAGGTGAAGAGGGAGCTGAGCCGGAAGGCAAAGTTTTCGATTTACTGGTCCATCTACATCCCAACCCTCACCTATGGTCATGAGCTCTGGGTAGTGACCGAAATAATGAGATGGTGGATACAAGCGGCCGAAATGAGTTTCCTCCGTGGGGTGGCTGGGCTCAGCCTTAGAGATAGGGTAAAGAGCTCGGACATCTGGAGGGAGCTCAGAGTAGAGTTGAGATGGTTCGGGCATCTGATCAGGATGCCTCCTGAGTGCCTCCCAGTAGAGGTGTTCTGGGCACTACCCACTGGTAGGAGGCCCCGGGGCAGACCCAGAACACGCTGGAGGGATTACATATCTCATCTGGCCTGGGAACACCTTTGTGGTCCGTCAGGAGGAGCTGGAAAGAGTTGCTAGGGACATCTGGGGAGCTTTGATTGGCCTGCTGCCCTGCGCGACCTGGCCCCGGATAAGCGGATGACATGGACATCTGTGAATTTCCCACTCATTAATTTTGAAGCTTTTATGTGTCTAAAAAGACGGTTGCTAACAAGTGGCTAAATGAGACTGAAGAACATCATCGTGCCGAACGCAGCTTTACAGCCTTGTCAGTGGTGGTGACGATGAAGTCACATGACCGTATCGATTTCATTTATACTGCAATATTTGCTTTTTACTTCTGGCAACTGTATTTACGGTTAAAAAATCATGAAGGTGTGAAGATCATCCTGCTAAAAAAATCTCCAAAAGTATCAAACTTTTGTTTGCCACAGAGCATATTTCCTGCGATAATCCAAAATCCAGTGGAAAAATCCTGTTGGCTTTTTGACGTGGGAACCAGCGTGAAGCTAACTTCTGTCTCGCCCTACAAAGACATCCCTGCAGCACTCTACAATGAAGTAAAAGCAGTCTATTTAAAATTTTAAAAAATAATAATAACCCATTTTTCAAGTTGCACAAACGTTTCCTACTCCAAAGATGGTAGCTGGAAATGACGTATTTCCTTGCCACATTTGTACATGAAACTAATTTTAAAACTTGTACTCGTCCATATTGTTGCTGCATTGTATTGTTTTATATTTTCATACAAAATAACTTGTGTCATACAAAGCAAGCAAGGACTAAATTATTTCCTGCTACCTGAATAGGAAATCTTAGTATAGTCACAACTTGGGCAATGGGTTAAGACATCTTTTTTTATCATGTCACAGATTTGATTTTTTTTCTGCCAGATGGTTTGAACAGTCTGTGATGGTTTAGGAAATCCCTGTATGACACCTGTAAGTGCTTTTAATCATCCTTCTTTGCTTTTTTAAGATCACCGGTTATTTGTTTGAAAAGCGAACAAATGCTTAGCTCCATAGCTCAAATGTAATGGTCATACCAACGAAAGGCGCAAACAGAATTTTGCCCTGTTGACCATTTCACACCACTTGCCTTTCAAACTGCATTGTGCCATTGTCTCGATGGCAGCAACACACACCACAGTGCATTGCCTTAAAGCTTAATGTAGCCGATCCATCACCAGTAGAAACTCCTCGATTGTAAAAGAAAAAAAAGGAGAGTAGAAACTTTTCCTACATTCCATCACACCGAGCTGAAACAGTGACTCCGCTGGTTAGTGATTCACTCTGTACATAATGTAAAGACATAGTATTTTTCTGACTATCAATATGTTTACATAGCATAAAAAATGAAGGGTAAAAGAGAGAACTATGTGAGCGCACAGATATTTTAAAATGCTCCAAGTATCCATATCTTGTATCAGATGTTGAGAGCCCTGACCTACAGTGTAGAGCTGACGTGTGGTGGCTTCCTTCTTCCTCTTCTTGTAATGCAAATGAAGTTGATGAAAACAAAAGGCCCAGTGTGACATGCCGCTGTGTGTGTGGCCTGCATGTAGCCTAAACTTAGAACCCTGTCTGAATAAGTAACAGAGGACTGTGACTACAGATTAATGAATTACATTATTGATCAATCTGACCAATATTTTCTCAGTTAAGCCTGTCACTAAGTAAAAATAGACAAATTCAAAATGCTTTTTTTGGTCTAAACCCAAAGATATTCACTTCACAGATATGGTGAGAATTTGCTGCTTTTCTAAGCACGTTTGAGAAGCTGTAACTAGAGAATTTCCATTATTATTTTTGCATAAAAAGTCACTCACATGATTATTTGATTGTCTAAATTGTTGCTGATCATTTAACACTGAGTGCTAAATCAGTTAATCACCCAATGCAGCTCTAAAGTTATGTATTTACAAAAAAAATAGTAATGAGTATCCATCTGGGAATGCTATAACTCATGAAATTTCACTGCCATTCAGCCTGAAATTAAGACTTTAATTTGAGCGTGAAAACTCACCTTTATTACAGTAGTTCAACATTATTGAGAGCTCTGGAAAAAGCAGAGTAGTAAGTGGACTTTGAGTTACTGAAAACACATTGAAGATCTTTTAAAGTATATTTTACTTTAAAATCACATAATAATCCACCCTTGGAACAGTTTTTCAACTTATACAAACAAAAACTTAAAAAATGTGTCTGTAACATAACTTGTGGAATAAACTTTTGTTTAATCATTTGAGTCGGGCTGTTTTAAAAAAAGACAACTTATTCTGCGTCTTCATCAGCTGTATAGATTCTATACCTCCAACCTGGACACAATTAAAACAATAAGTCTCAGTCCCCTTCACTCCGTCTGTCCTCAGCGCCGTCCTTTGTGTATCCCACAATGCCCCCTGCTGCTACCTCTTTAACTGCACCAACCTCCCCACCCCCAACAACCCACCCCACCCACCACCCGGGCATTACAATGCTGCCCTTTACATTTCATCTGACTGACTGGCTTACAGCAGTAGAGCTGCTGAGGAATTTGAATACTTACTCGCCCTTTTCGCCACAACTTCCTTGTTAGCGGATGGTTACCATAGCAACAGTCCAAACATCAATTACCATTGCTTGCTAAAGGCCTGTAAATCTCAGAAGGTCAATGCTGTCCACACATTTTTGTCATGTCATGTGGTATTGTTTCATGTCACTGCACAAAACCTGCTCACAGTATGTGACTTTATGTTTAGAATGAATCTTTTCTTTTTTTTTTGCTTTTTTAAATTTGCAGAATTGCTGATTCTCTAGTTGTATGAATATGTATTCACCAAATAATTAAACGTGTCTTGTTCTGGCATTAATTTACCCCCAAGGATGTCTCTTGTACACTGGAATGACTAGTGTGTTTATTTTTTTTTTACTTTGTGATGAGAATCGTTGACGTGTCTGCTGTAGTTTTCTCACCTGAGGCGAATACATGTAGCTGCTCTGCCGCTCAGCTTTGGTCTCCTACAATCTGAACAATGAAAAAGAAAAAGACTGATCACCACGATCATCTCCGATCAGTAGACCACAGGGCTGCAAATTGTGACGTTACTCTTCTGCAGTTTGTATTTCTGATGATGACATCTAAGAAATAAATAAAATCACATGTTGCTGTGTAAACTGAAACTTGGTCTTTGTTTTTCTTTGACTGGTTTTGCTACATGACAATGGATGCTGCTCTGATCCTGAGCTTGTCTGACTATTTAAAAATATTTGGTTTTCTGCAGTGTTGAGCCCACAATGTGGAAACCATCAGCTAATTCAAAGCTTTTCTTTAAAGGTCTGTTGTGTGGGATTTAGTGGCATCTAGTGGCAGAGGTTGCACATTGCAACCAACAGAAACTTGTCCTGATTACCAAGCATGTAGGAGAACTACAGCGGCCGATAAGAAACACAAATGGCTGTATGTGGAACTAGTGTTTGGTTTGTCCATTCTGGGCTACCACAGAACAACATGGTGGACTGTGTGGAAGAGGACCTGCTCTGTGTGTAGATGTAAACAACTCATTCTAAGATAACAAAAACACAATAATTGTTAGTTTCAGGTGATTATTATAAACTAATGAAAAGATACTCAAGATCAATTTCTGCTAATATATCTCACTAAATGCTACAAACTGGACCTTTAAAACAATAATGCCCACAAATCACAATTAGTCTGCCTTTTTGTTTCTTTGTTTTTTTTAATAAATATGTAAAATAAAAAAAGATACATGATGTCAATAAGCAGAACTCCCTCTGCACAGCCATTCTCAAGGATCAGGTGCTGGTCAGCTGCAGGAACATCTCCGATAAAATCATCAACATAGTCCACCACACACTGAACTGATTTCACTATTTCACTGGTGAAATAACTGATAATCAGTCATGTGACCCATGTAAATTTAGCACGCCTGTGAGTACTTATGTGATTCTGTTGAACAAAACTGAAGAAGCACACGTTGTTCGCTCTTAATAAAATCACAGTAATTCAGATAAATAATGTTATTAACTTACTAAAAATTCATTTTTTAGGCAAAGTGTTGGCAATTTCTTATTCAGATTATTGTCAATTATGAATATGATTTGATTTTAAACACGCAGATTTCATATTTGAAATGTTTTTTGGGGGGAGGGTTTGGAAAATACAAAAAGAAAAGGAACAACAAATATTCACCAAGACCACATGTACAGTTATTTTCAGCACAGCAACACTTCAATGGGTGAACCTCAGCCTCTCAACCACCAGAGTGCAGCAGAGTATCTCATGCCAGCAGTCCTGTAACCCTCAGCCACTTCTCTGACTTGTTTCAAGGTTTCATAGCACAGGGTTTATATGCCTTTTAATATTTGACAATATTGTGTCATTTTGTAATTTTTGCATACAATTTTTGACTTTTATTTTATTTTATTTTTTTGGTTTTAAGAACCATAATAAGACCAAATTTAACACCATTGCATGAGACACTCCTCCAGTAAATGGAGAGATGTGACTTCTGCTGTATCAAAAGGTTTGATCTGAACTTTATGTATGTATGGTGGTCAAGAGGACTAAACGCCTTTTCAAGCAAAGTTTGTATGTAACTGCATTTACTGCTAGCTATCTACTGTAGTAGCAGCTCCCTGTAGTAGACCTGGGCCTCATTTTACTGCTGTGTGTTTTTATTCTTATGTTTCTATTCTTTTTACATTTTCTCTCTATCTGTATGTGTATCTGTGTTTTTGTATAGTTCTGTTGTGCAAAAAGCTACTGGGTGCCTTAATTTCCATCAGGATTAATATCTATCTATCTGTTTAGCTCACCTAGCACCACTGAGCGAGCAAACGTTAAAGCTCAGCTGCAGAGGAAACTATTAATGTTTACATCTTGCGCTGTCTCAAGTATGAGCCTCTCGTCTATGAGTCGATAAACGCTTCCTTCTGAGCAGTGATATGGCTGTTGGATATAGTTTTGTAGAAAGAAAATAGTTCCTACATAATCTGCACCACAACAAGGTCTGTGGGTTATCTAGAGTAACCGAGTCATGATTTCTGGACAGAGACATTGCTGTAAAGTTTTTCAAATGTATTATTTTGGTGCTTTTAGCTCCACAAACCAAGGGTCATCTTGTTCCATTATATTGGAGAAGGCAGACATCTCTAAAGACAGTATCTCCACCACTCAGCAGCTCAAACCCAAACAATCTAGACTGATAAACAGCGCTACAGGTAAGATTTTGGAGTTAACTGTCCCTTTAATAAAAGCAAAAAAAACACTGTTCAGCCCTCTTATGTGATCATAGCAGCTACATACATGAGGATCTATTAGAAATAAATGATAAACATCGTGGACAAGAAGCCAGGATGGCACACATGTTGTTGTTTAATGTCTGGTATGGATTAGTGCTGGTATATTTGGGCCTTCATGCTGGAGGCATTGCCCAGTGTGTATTGTATAGCATGAGATGTCAAGCGGCTCGTGACTTGGCACGTTTATCTCTAGATCAAAGTTGCTGTAGTCATGTGCGAGGGATTATGCTCCTCGCAATCCCTCCTTATCCTGCAGCTCAACCCAACACCTGAGGAGTAGGATCTTTACTTTCACTCTGATGCTGCTGCAGGAGGCAGCGGAGGGTCTCCTACATGTCACTCACAACACACATCTCTGTTTGATGGATCAAAGAGCAGCTTGAGGATGTCCTCCTGCTCGGCAAGTACGTCATGAAGCGGACATGGGATCACACAACTACCTGGACAGGAAGGAGGTCTCATCAGCAGCATCCTTAGAAAGAGTGAGTCACAGCTTCTGTCTGTTTTATGAGCAATTTTTAGTGCATGTTTACTAAAACAAAAGCACATCTTCTTTTGGTCAGTTTCAAATCCTCCAGCTCTGAGTGTTTGTATATTTGCAGCTGATTTTCTGTGACATCAAGAACTGACAACCAAAAAACCTCAGTGCAATGAAAATTATACCCTTAGAATGAGGCTGTGACCTTTTATTGTATTTTTTAAATCAAGTAATCTTGAGTTCATGCTTTGTAACTCCAGGTGACAGTCTATTAAGAGCTGTACTGCAGTGTCCCCTTGACGACCTTACTCCCTGCTGTCACTTTAAAGGACACAGTGTCACAGCGAATCACTCTGACCTTTAACAAATACAGTATATCCACAGAAATGTATGACAACATGCTGGGATATGGTAGACTCCTCGTTGTACTACAGCTACAGGGATTATCAGTGTGAGATCAACTGAGGAGCAATGAGATTAGCAGCCAAACAAAATACAACTGCCACTTTGTGTCCAGACTGCAGAGCAAGAACACCATCCAGTTAAAATATGCACTTTGAAATGCTTTTTCATGAGAATTAAAGGAAAATATTATCTGTAAGTTGTGATGTGGTCTACCTCTTACTGCTTCTGTCCTCAGATCTACATGACATGAACACACGGTGAGAGTCAACCCACTAAGCTGACCCCACAGACACAGAGAGACGAGACAGGGAGAGAAGACTGGAGGAAATATGGGGTGAGACAATACAGAATTATCATAAACTGCTTCCCTTTCCTGTTTGGACACTGCCTCTTACATATTGGGTTACAGCACAGTGCTAATGACCCTTGTTTCTGTTCAACTGTTTTGATAATTAAATGATCATTTCAGTCATTTTTCAAGCAAAAATGAAACATTTTCAGATTCTAGCTCGACTAATGTGAGACAATGCTACTTTCCTGTTCCATATCTTTGGGTATTGTATTGTTGGAAGGATAAAACAAAGAGTTTGGGCATTGTGACGGCCATTTTTGAGCATTTTATGACATTAATTGGTAATTCAAAATATTGTAGTGATGCCCACATTTCCCAGCATGCTGGAAGTAGTTTGTAGTTGCTGGTAAGTTTGCTGTTTTCTGTTCCATTACGCAAATGACATCTTTTGTTATTGTCTATGGTTTGCCTGTTCAGAACATGATGGTTTATGTTAGTTATTGTCACTTGTGTATTCATTTGTAGTTTGAGTTGGCTATCCCTTTTTTATGACCCCAGCTGAGTTTTAAGTCTGTTGTTCATCAACTAGTTGTCAGTAAAAGTTGGCATGGTTGGAGCTGCATTGTGTCCTCTGTGGAGCAGAAGCCAGGGGCATAAGTTTGAAGGTTACATTTGAACATCAGACACTAACTTTCCCTGCATTTTAGTGAATTATTATGCACCAATCTGTGTCTTTTCTGCATTAATTTATGATGTAAATGTCTTTAATTTTGATAAAATAAGAGTCCTTACTGCAACTTCATGTTTATATTGGGGGAGGACAAATGCACATGTTATAAATACTGAGGGAAACATGTCCCCTACGTCCCCCTCCAAAACCTGAACCTATGTAATCAGCACATTAGTTATGTAGGGTAGATTTTTCCCCAATTGAGCAAAGTTAAATTGGGCACCAGACAGGAGAATAAACACAATCCTACACTGTCATTTTTTTTAGAAAAATATTAATTTAAACTTGTTGAGGAACGAGCCCAGATAGCTAGTGTCCACCGCTACAAAACACAAAGGGAAAAACACAAGTTCTTGTTTAATTTTTTTTTATTAAACCTCTTTATACTAACCCCAAAACAGACTCAAAGTAAATGATTAAGGTTAATAATCAAACACAAGATTTCACACCCCAATTTCCTATTAATTAAAAAAATATGGTGTATATGATACGTTCAGTCCAATCCAATTCAGTGTCATGTGAGCGGGGAATGTATGTGTATGTGTGTGTGTGAGAGGGGGCTATGACTGCAGTTCAGTTCAGCGTGTGTGGGGAGTGTGTGTGTTTTTGACATTTATGTTTTTTCCTTTGAGGTGACTGAGCAAAGATGTCATAACTAAAGTAAACATTAAATTTATTCTCCGTGAGCCACTCTCTCTCCTCTCTGTTCTCCTTCATGCAGCTTGTTGGTTGATCCCCCCACTCCAACTCACAGTTATGCCTAATGTATCTCCTCTCACTCCTCTTATTCTCTTCCTTCCTCTCCTGTCAGGATTGACAGAGCTGTTCTGTCCTTTTTCTCTGCTTTTCCTCTTTCTGCTACAGTTGATAATGAGAGTAATCTTTGGCTGCAGCCCTAAAATTCAGATTTACAGTCAAATTATTGTTGATTGAGTGCGTCCATTATCAGTGCTGCTATTAAAGTTATAATAAAAGACTAAAGTACCACTTACTGCAGCACAAGTGGTTTCTAAAGGTACGAAAGAGCCGGAATACGGTCTGAAGATTTGCTGCTAAATTTACATGAATTATGCTATACTGTTGCTTTTAATTGAACTTTTACAATCTTCATAGACATGGCAGTTATTCTTGAAAAGCCTCTGTGTGACTGCACTCTCTGAGTCAAGGTCCAGTTTTATTGTAAGTCCTACATAGCACAAAGAACGTGATACACCTCCTTCATTCCTTCATTTCCTGCTGCTCCTGCAATCAGAACAGAAGTACATGTGAAGCTCCAAATAATGGCAGAGGCATATGTTCTGTTTTCTCCTGGTTACCGTACAGTCGTCTGAGTCTTAGATGATACTGTACATTTAACAGCAGCCTTCCTAATAACTGTTTCACTCTAGAAAATCCCCGTAATTACCATTTCCACATCAAACTTTCATGCAATTTGCTCCTCAACATATGTTCAATCAAAGCAGCGTGCATGAGACAAAAGAAGCTGGTCAATTATTCAGCAGCCATTCACAGGACTCTCTCTGTTAATCCCGCCATGCTCTGCTGGACTAATGACAGCAGCAGGTGCAGCTGTGAGCGGAGCGGGATGAGATTATGGTCAAACTCAAGGTCTGAATATCCTGGTTTGTCCTTAGACTGTGGAAGCTGTGAAAGGTTGTGGTGCAGGACATATTGACTGTTTACATGTTGGTGCTTTGATGCTTTGATTTGATTCTTTATCTAAGTTAAAGAATGAGTGTTGAGGTTTCACAGCGTTCATTTCTCTTCCTGTTGTTGTGGATCTAAACTGTTTGAATGGACTTGAAGTTTTAAAGCAGCTACTGTACCTGTTAAGCTACTTAAAAAGTAACAGAGGTGGGATGCTGAAACAAACAGAAATCTTTGCACCCAGCCTGCGATTGTGCACTGCATGCTAAGCAGGTGGCCTTTGACTGCGACACACACAGTGCATTAGTTTTCTAAAATAGTTGTGAGGCCTTCAGATGCATCACGATGGCTCCCTCCCCCACATCCAGACAATAAACCTCATGCCGCCTTTTTTTCTATCACACAAAATCTTTAATGGAAAAGGAATGCAAATAACTTGTTTCTGTCTTTCTTTCTTTTCTTTTCTATTTCTTTTTTTTTTTTAATCTGAAAAGACTCTTTCATGGGCTGCTGCATAATGTAGGGTTGTCATGGTAACAGCCTCCCTCATAAGAAGGGAGGGGCTTGACTGGAAGCTGCAGTTACTATACTGGTGCTGGGATGTCCCGTCAGGAGGAGAGCCAGTGTTGCTTTAAAACTTACAACAGTTTTGTCACATAAAACAAATGTTGTTATTTTATTTGTCATTTTTAAAGTTTACTTATGTGCACAATGCATCTGTTTAAAGGTGGAATGTAAGTAGATGCATTTACTGAAGCAAAAAATAGACACTTTGTGAAGTACACTCATTGGCTCTCTGGATGATAATAAATTGAGATTATCTTTGTCTGTTAAATATCAGGCCACAGGCAGCAGTAGGTTAGCTTAGCACAAAGACTGGAAACGGGAAACAGCTAGCCTGGCTACAGAGGTAAAGAGAAAAGATCAAGAGGTCACAGGTGCACAAAAGGTCAAACATCCATGGTGACTAGAAATAGATAAAGACCCGATGTGACAGAGTATGCTAACAATTAAAACAGAATCACGGAAAACCCCAGAAAAATCCTAAACCATCTCAATCTTACTAAGTCACACAAAATCTGATTACAAAATTGTAATGTAAGAAAATAAATATGATGATTATGGGTCACAAGATATGTAAGGAAATAAAAACAAATGATTCACTTGATTTGATCTTGTAAAAAAAAGAAAAAAAAAAAAAAACACAACAAATCACCAAATTGTACCAAATAATGAAAATATTAAATGGTGCAAACATTTCAGTGCAGTTGTATCTGCAGTGAAATTCATTCAAACTGTATCATATGGTTAACATAGTCAACCTGGTCTCACTCCAAAGTCATCGAAATCCGGTGGCAGACACTGATGAAAAAGCCATCCTTTAATGTCGGCATGATACATGGCTGGTCACCGTTATAGTTTAAGGTCACTCGGCGGTGTCGGGGGAAACGTGGCGAGACAAGAATGAAAGTTAAGGCGGCGAAAGTCCTTTTTCCTAAACCTAATCATGTGTTTTTGTTGCCTGAACCCAACCAAGTGCGTTAGTTGTTGGAGGAAAAATAAAATGTCGATTCACACTGATGTACTGATGTAGAGCATTTATTTTAAGAGACTGTATATAAACATTTAATTTCCTGTGAAAACAGAAGAGTATTTTGAAAGAAGACAATGAACTTTACACAATGTCCCAGAACATCGACAACCAACACACCCAGTGTACCTTTCACATTGTATGTGGACGTGGAAAGTCCATGACCAAATGTTGATACGTGACGAGGTCAAAGTGAGAATGTGTTGGCACAGCACGAGTTCACAAATAGAAATTAGGCTGCTTAAATGTCTTCTATGTCCCAATCCAGTGGTCCACACGTGACTCGCAAACATGACAAGTTTGTAAAAAAAAAAAACACACTTGAATTTCAAGTATGGTGAATTTCTGGCTCAGAGCTTTTATTTAAAGCGCTGTCTCCAGCTGTAGAGTGACTAACGGACAACTACTTGACAGAGACAACAAACTAGCTCGAACACATGGCCAAGGCCAAGTATGAAATTTAATTGTATAGACCTTGAATTAATGACTGAGGAGAAATCTGGACCTTGTGACTGGACCAGTTGGGAACTTATCTTATCTTATCTTATCTTATCTTATCTTATCTTATCTTATCTTATCTTAGCCCAGCATAGCTTATCTTATCTTAAGAACATATATTTTTACATATACAAACACACACACTTCTCAAAGACAAAGTGTTTATTTAAAATGACATTTAAAACAAAATTATTATATTACTTTCAGGCTGTAGTCCAGTGATACTCAACTTAAGGCTCGCAGGCCAAATTTGGTCCTCTGACAGGGTGCTGGGTGGCCCTGAAGACCATTTTCTAATTCACATTGAAAATACATAGATTCGCATTAGGGATTTTTTTTTTGTACTTTCTTTAGATGTAAATATGGCGCCAGAGTGCATTAAAAGCACATCAACAGAGTTTGTTTATGATTAAAAAAAAAAGTGCTGAGGAGGCCCCACCATAGAGACATTCAGGCTAAGCCCCAAATGTCCTGAAATCCTAGAAACGCCCCTGCATATACCTGACCTGTGCATGGCTGCTGAGGCTGGATTTGCCACCTTTATTCATTTTATTTATAAATATTATTCATGTTTACTGAGTATCCCTGATGTTGGCTTTTACTAGAACTAGAAAACTAGAAAATATGAAGTATTTTTTTTCCTGAGTACAACACATGACATCACAGAAAACAGCCTGTGTAACCAGTGGAGGGAAAAGCAGAAATAATGCATGGATACGAGGCTATTTTTACACGTGAATGTAATATTGATGAGTGAAGCAGCTCTAACTGCATCCGGCTGCGGGTGCCTTTCCCTTTTATTGTCGACGGATCCCTTTAATAAGTGAGGTGGAAGTGAGTGGAAGCGACTCTCAGCTCAGCCTCAGTGTGTGTGTATGTGTGTGTGTGTGCAGAGCAGCAGGCAGGCAGGACGGTGCAGGAAGAGACAGCAGTTAAACTGGGAAAACTCCAGTAAGGCTCACCGTCACCGTCACCGTCATCTGATACATCCTCATGCGTCACTGTAGCGTTCACACCGGCTGATCACAGAGCATTTAGGTGAGTGAATCGGAACTTACTGCATGTGTTTCTTTGGAGAACATGGGCTGAGATTGAATCAGTGTCCACACTTTGTCCCTGCTGTTTCTGTGTGAGTTTTAAATTAATGCGCAAAGCGGAGGAAGCTTTTAAAACGCAAAATGAAATGATGCATCCAATCATGCAAAGTGCAGCAGTGCCTGTGTGCTGCGTTAATTTACGAGTTAAATAATCCGTTTACAGCAGCAGCAGGTTTATTCCCTGTACAAGTCTGCAGCATGACAAGCAGCAGGCTCATGTGTGTGTGTGTGTGTGTTAAGTGTGTGTGTGTCATCTTAAATCTGTGAAAACTTGAATGGACCTCTGTGCCTGCTGATGCTCTGGCTGAGTTATGAGTCAAACAGGATCTTGTGCATCACATGGTTTAGTGCATAGACTCAGTATTAATACATTTTAGGTTATTGTCTGAAAACTAACTTCAGCTCTCAGGTTACATGTGAAAATTAGCTTTAAGTAGCAGCAACTGTAAAGAGATATTTACTCAATAGGATTTTAGTATTATTTGTTGTTGAACCTGTGAATACAGCTTCTTCACAGCACAGATTTTCACTTGTCAAACACAGAAGAAATAATATATGTACTGAAATAGTCTCTGGGATAGAGCCATATTTAATATTGTTTGTTCCATCTGTGCTTTTTCCAGTAAAATAAGTCAAAATATCTGCCATGAAAAAAGGTCTCAGAGTCTGATTTATTTAGAAACAATATGGAAACAAGATTGCTCTGATGCTGGAGAGGCTAGCAAGATTTATTCAAAAAGAAAAACATGTAAAGAACAAGATGGACTTGACAAGGAAGAAAAGAAAAAAGAGACGCTCCTCAGTTAAACATGAAAAAGTCTATCTTGCTTTAACACTAAAGTCAATATGCTGCACAGTAGCAGGAGAGCCTTGTGTCTTTGTGTTTTAAAAACTCTCACTGTTTGAGTTACATTTTTCATTTGCACACCAGAAACATTCCTCAAAAGAAAACCTGCAGTTCATGTTCATGATAAGGATAATTCAGTAAATTTAATCTTGTTTTGTTATTTCTGCAGCACTGTCACCAGCTGATAAAAACCCAATCAATTTACACGTCACTGGGGTGTGAAATCTTTTCGGCTTCTGAAAGAGGAGGGGCGGGGGGGTCATGGTTAGGTAACCACTACTTTTAAACTTTGTTAAATCTGTTGTTATTCGCCTACTTAACCGAGAAAGGATCAATCCCATTTTCATATCTGTGCATCTGTACAGCACACAAGATGTAACACTGGTATTTGCTGTTTGTTTTTTTTTACTTTGGAGAGAACCAGGCTAGTTGTTTCACCCTTTATAAAACTATGGAGCTGCAGTCAGCGGCTTAACTTAGCATACAGTGTCTGTTTTATTTATATAGTGCAGAATCCTAACATAAGTTATCTCAAGCAACTTTTCATATAAAACAGAGACCAAACAATTCCTCCATGAACAAGTACCTGACGACATCTACAAGGCTGGAAGCAGGCAGCAACAGTTAGCCTGGCTCTGTCCCATGTTCAAGAATCTGTCTACCATCGCTAAAGCTCACCAATTAATACCTTGTAATTTGTTTGTTTAATTCGTACACAAACAATAATGTAACAGGTGTGAATTTACAATAGCTGCAACCATGCATTCATGTGTTCATGCACCTGTAGTTTGACTTGTGGCCAATCTTACCACCAAATCTTGTGCAAGTTTGTGAATCCATCTGGAAGTTGTTCACCTTTTGTGATAGGCCACGCCGGCTTTAAATGCAAACACACACCTTGACGTACTCACAATTCAGCCTCCTAGGGCGAAAAACTGTGGGCGCCAAAGAGTGGGGAATTTTTGTGCACCAACTGACCAACTAACAGAGCGAGTACAGAGCAACTTGTTGCAGCTAAAAATGACAAAATTATGGTTTTAATGCTGCAAAACACAGTGGAGAATATTTGCCTCCTTGTTCACTTCCATTCAATACAAGGCAAACGAGTGAATAAAACATTCACTTCCAGTTGCAAAACAAAGTCACATCTTTGCATCGTGTGGAATTCTACTATGGTGAACTTTGATTTGCGAAGTCGCAGCCTCGACCAATAGTAAAGAAGTATATATGGAGGAGACATTGATACTTGCTGTGTTTGACCTGCCGATACTGTATGATATTAACCATGAAAAATACAAAATGCCCCACATGAGAGATGCTGCCTGGCTGGCAGTGAGACAGGAGACAGGCATGGTATGTCAGCAAATGGAAAATGTTCCAATAACATCATATTTATGGTATTTATTAGCAAGCTGGCTAACATTAGTCGTTTGTGTCACAACCAGCACTGCCCACGTTATCACCTCGACAGGCAGTGGTCACTTGCGTGCATTTGCTTGCATGTATTTGTACCCTTAGAGACATGACAGTGGTGACGTGTCATCTAACTTTCAGCAAGACAGTCAATAAACACATTTCCCAAATGTCAAACTCTCTCTTTAACTTTCAGCTTGAACTCATTCACAAGTAAAATGATCTAAACTGTGATGAGCATTTTAGATTTTGACATTTTTTTAGAGGGGATAATTTTCAGTTACAGTGATGAGTTGAAAGGATGAGTGTGTTTAGTTGCAGCACTGTTAACATCACTTTGTCTCTATATAACTTTGTTTCTGCAGCACATCACCGAGCCATATTGGAGTCATTACGTGGCTCCAGTCTTCCTCATAGATACACTAAAAGTGGATTAACGTCTCGTTACATCTGCCTGCTCTCTCTCTCTGCCTCTATCTGTGTGTGTGAGAGTGTGTGTGCGTCTCCTCCTTTGATGTCTGATCCGTAGTTTTTCTACGGCAGCTGTTTTTATAGTCACTGTGACATCAGAGGTGTTTGAATGCAGTAAGTGATTCTGGGAACAGGAAGTAGAAAATGATGCAGTAAAGGCTGCATAACTCTCCCAACACTGCAGTGACTGTTCAGCAGCTGCAGCGCTGCAACTGTGAGAGTATTCTCATGCTAATCAAGAGAAGCACTAAGATGACTCAGTGCAATGATGTAATGCTAAATTTGGACTTAACCTCACTGTGATATACAATAGTGGGCTGATTTGTCAAAATGCATTATGTGTCAAACATCAAGGCTGCTCATGAAGTGAGGACCTGCTGCTTTTACAGTGATTCCACAATGGAAGTTGATTGCATACATACACTGAGTACAATATAACGTCACCACCAACTACGTTCTCAAATATTACCTTAGAGTTAAAGGGGAGCTTCAGTATTTTTCACAGTGGACCCTAATTTCCCGTGTTCTTGTCTAAGTGACTAATGAAGACAATGGTTTTTGAAATTGATTCAATATTTGGAGAGACCACAGCTGCAAAACGTGCTGCAGTGTAATACCTCTGGGCAATTGTGCACCATCAATTTACATCCACTAAAAGTGTTTGTTTTTGCCACTGACAGCCTGAGATGGTTTTTATAACATTAAGAAAAGATCCCTCAGAGAAATGAAACATTTTCCTTAGACCCACAGGCCTTGGCTGGTCTGTGTGTTATTGTGACCACGTCTCACTCAATGAGAAGTTGTTTTGAAATCTCACAAGAGATGATGTGTTACTGAAACACAGCAGTGCAAATATGAGTGAGGGAAGATGGGAAGATTTGTTAAGGCCGCCTCCTAAAAGTTGGAGATCCAAATCATCAGTCGGAGACCTCCTAGTTGATTGAGATGGTCAAACAGTCTTTTTTTGCTAGTCAGTGTCCTGTGCAGTTCTCTTCTGGGGATATTTGGTCCCCAGATTTTGCTGCAGAGTGAGCGTTCTTGACTTTCACGCTACTTTTTGGTACAGACAGCTGCTGATACAATGCAGCGGCACAGAGGAGGAGAAACCTTCTATCATTAGGCTCCGAGATAACACTATCTTCTCTCCTCTACTCAGAAATGGTGAATTTACAGCTCAGTATGACACAGTGTCTGGCTTTTGTTTGATATCTACTGTCAGCAAAAAATGTTGTAGCACATTTCCAATCCGTTGTTAGCGTAGTTAGCTTGTTTACTATATTACATGAATGCTGCTGTGAAGGTCCTACTGAACCCTGTTTGAATTTAAAAACTTTATATGGACAGAAAAACGACTCATCAAATATTTGTATTAACAGCAAACCTGATTCAACTGACATAACTCTGAGTGTTGGAGTACAGAAAGCATAGCTTTGTGTTTCTTTAAAGATTTTAATCATGGCCAGATATTTCGCTGATTTTGACAACATGGACAAATCACAGATCTCAGAATGAGACTTCTTCTTGAACGAGACTTGGTTACACACAAATATATATAGAACAGATTACCAAAAGGTAAGATAAAATTTCTCTGTAGGATCCCTTCTGTCATGTTGTCAGACACTTCTAACAGCAGCCTGTCAGTGGCAAAAACAAGCACTTTTATTGGATGTAAATTGACAGTGCGCAATTCCCCATAGGGATCACATTACAGCCTGTTTTGCTGCTGTGGCTGGAGCACTGACTCTCAATACTGGACCACTTTCAGACATTGTCCAATAGTTACCTAAACACAAAAACATGGGATCAGACAGTTTCTATTTGTAACTATAAGTTTCTGTATGGTATGGTTCATAAAGTTCGTGAAGATTTGTGACCAGCTGATGTTTGTTAAGGTGATGGTGAGCATTTAATCACCCAGATAAAGCCAGACATCTGATTCCATTGGAAATGTGGACTGCTGGTGGTATCGATGTTTTCCTTCAGCTTGTACAGTCAGTGACTGAAGGCCCTGCAGGCTTACTGCTCTGTGACCCTTTAACCTCCCGGGATCAATGGACACTCTGCTGTGAGCGACAGCGACGTTTGTCTGGTTAAAGCTAATTGATTAGCATCGGTCATCAGCCAGCTTAGTGACTCTTGACCGAGTAGTAGCTCTGACTGTCTGAGTGTAAAGGATTTGGAGAGGTCGCACTGTGTTTGTGTGTTAAGGGTCGTAACGTTTCCTGCTAAACAACAGTAACAAGACTCTGTCACTAAGACGGCTGTTTAGTCAATGGATGCTGCTCAAACTGTAGAAAAGACTAGAAGTGTGATGCACGTGGACAGGGCAATGTATGTGGTATAAATGTGGTTAGCCAAAAAGTTACGAGCACTGTATTTACAGGATTTATTCTGTTGTTTTTCTTTTTGTCTTAAGTGCAATTTCAGTTGTTTTCTTCATAGAAACATCGGGTATATGATGTAATATAATGACATTACAGCTGCAACTAATGTCTGCTTTAATTATTGATTCATCTGTCATTTGTCTTTTGAATAACCTTTTATTTGAAGCAATAGTTTTGAATAGTTGTTTAGTCCATACACAAACTGGACAAATTGGAAACATTAATTTTTGGTTTATCAGAGGTGTTGATAGCTGTATTTTTAGCCAGGCTAGCTCTTTCCCTGATGAAGGGCTGCAAGTGCCCAAAACGTCAAATGTGGTGATGTGATTAAAATTTCCAAAAAGGAGTAGTTTCTTGTCTGTGGACCTATTTTTGTATTTTTATATTTGTTCTTCTGTCCAGAACTCAGTATTTATCATTTTTGGGTGTGTGTGTTGTGTTTTGAGTCTTCAGGCTCTTTCCCCCTGTTTGCAGTCTTTATGCTAAGCTAAGCTAAGCTAACCCTCTCCTAGCGCCATATCTGTACTTAACGCACAAACATGAACATGGTATCAATCTTCTCATCCAACTGTTGGTAAGAAATATGTGTAGCCTATTTCCCAAAATATTGAACCAGACCTTTAATGTAATAAATGTCCATTTGTCCAAGAAATGCCCATTACAAGCTCCCACTGCAACATCTTCTCACCTATCTAAAAACAAAAAATATTCAATATTCAGTCATTTAAAACAGAGAAAAGCAGCAATTTATCACATTCAAGAAGCTAGAAGCAGATGAGGTTTAGTATTTGATAACTTAGAGGTTCTGCACACCTACATAGGTGTTTAAGTTATTCTGGTAGGTCGGACTTGTGTTTAAGACGAAGGTTTAATTTGTCTGTTGATCAACTAGTTGATGAGTTTACTATTTAATTCCACACTAGTGACTTCCAGCTTTATAAGGTCTGAAACCGTGGCTAGGATTGTCAGAGTCCTCATAAATCTGCTTTAAAGGCATATTTTGTCTGAACAGTGAACAGTATTGCTAGCCAAAGTGAAAGATAAACCTGTATTTTTCTACTTGGCGTTTCGCCTTGCTGTATTTCCTTTCCTCTGTACTGTAGCTTCCTCTTGGATACATGCTGCTTACGGTCTGGCACCTTGGGCGCTTTTTTTTTTTTTTTTATAAAAACCCAACCTCATCTGCACGTTGTGCCCGGGAACATCCTGAACACAGGGAACAAGAAAATACAGGGAAAGTCAGAGACAGTCTCTGCAGATTAACACACTGTCACAAGTCAAGTTCATTTATGTACCACAGTTCAGTAACAAGGCAATTCAAAGTGCTCTATACATAAAACATCAAAAGCAGCAAGACAAGGTGCAAAAGAAACACATTATAAATGGATTACAGAACTAGAGAATGGAAAATAAAAAGTTAAAATATACTAAGACAGCTATAAAATACAAGATAAAAGTTACAGCGCTGTGTAAGCAGTGATAAATATTTGATTTAACAAAAGGCAGCAGTAAAAAGACGTCTTTAGGCTTGATTTAAAGAACTTAGAGATGCAGCGGACCTGCAGTTTCTTCCAAATATACGGTGCATAAAAACTAAACACTACTTTTCCATGTTTACTCCTGACTCTGGGGACACAAAGGAGACCTGTCCCAGAAGACCTGAGAGGTCTGAATGTTTCATACTGAGCAGAGGATCAGAATGTATTTGGGCCCTAAACCATGTAGTGCTTTATAAACCAACAGGATTATTTTGAAGTCAGTTGTATGAGAGACAGGAAGCCAGTGTAAAGACCTCAGAGCTTGAGTGAGGTGATCTACTTTCTTGGTCTTAGTGAGGACACACGCTACTGCATTTTCTAACAAGCAGTCATAGTATAATGTGCATGTCATGCTGCAGCCAGCAGGGGTTATCAGCGCTGCACAAGAGGAACACGACCCACCCAGATCATTAGCATGATTATTAAAAAAAGACTCTCAGTTTTTGATGACTTGTTTCAGCTAATTGGTCTTATTTGCTAACAAACAAAAGCAGGTACTTCATAGCAGCCAATGACTGTGTGCACACTGTGTTTGTGTGATCATGCCAACCTCCTATTTGTCATTCAGACTGGCTGTTTGCATTTCAGATTATTCTGTGTTCTCTCTCGCTGTCTGTTGTTTTGCATCTAGGTCGGGCAATGTGTCTTTGTTTTTGTTTACTGGAAGGGAACGGGAGAAGCAATAGTCAGAATAACACCAACAATTTGGTAGCCTGTCTCATTTTCTACACAGTGGGTTACAGTCCCATTGGACTCCCTCTAGTTATCTCCTGACCAACTGGTACCCAGTCAGCCAAGAACAGAACACCACAGTATGTCCTGAGTAACTGGTTTGTTATTTTAACACTAAATGTTTTTCATTTTCCTGTTTTTCACCTATACTTTTCACCTTTTTTTGTATTCTTTGACCACGTGTTTCATGCTGTCTTATTAGCACAGTTGTGTCATAAATTGTTTAGGGATGCACGATAATATGGGCACGTCATCTGCATCAGCCGATATTGGCTTTAAAATGAATTACTGGAATTGCCGAACATGCTTTTTTTTGCACAAGGAATGAATATTGTACAGACTGAAAAGCATAGTATTTTATGTCTCCATCACGATAAGAGTATTCATGCATGATATGATGTTATTTCCACAACAGAAGATACTCGATGATGACTAAAATAAGGTGCGGAAAAAAGTGAATATCTCGATATTGGTATCAGGTTATCGAGAAATGAGTTGTTACATATTGACATATCCGATATCTGCAAAAAATCCGACATCATGCATCCCTAAAATTGTCTGTCCAGTATATTGCTAAAGCTCCAAAATGTGGCTAAGCTGTGGGTTCAAATTCTGTGTCTTTTCTATTAAGCTGGTTTCCCTTTGGGTAAACAAATGACAGTCACATCATATAAAGCTAAGCTGAAAAAGAATTGAATCATAGTTTCCTTTAGTTCCTACAAAGCCATTTTCTGTGCTGTAAGTAATCCAGTTAAGTGGGAGTGGATGTACAGAGGGAAAACAGATGCATTTGGATAATTACTACAAACATTGTTTGTGGCCTGCCAACAAGATTAAAGCTTTCAAGAAGGGGGAAACTCTCCAGGGGTATATTTGTATGTCTGCGTTATATAGTGTGAGTGCGTGTGTGTGTGCTCCTGTAGGAAAGTGTGTGTATGGGTTTGTACAGCCTAAAAAGACAGAATGAAATATTTTGTTATTGTGGAACCACTGATGTTTGTCTGCCAAGATGGGAGTATGAAAAATGTGGTAACAATGAGGGCCTCTTGGCAGCAGGTGTCTGAACAGGATGCTCATTTTGATATCATGTTTATGGATATTGGAACATGAATTCAGCACCAAGATGCTACTGTAAACACTATAGTCTGTAATCTTAATGCAAAAAGACCAGAGTATTGAACTTAAGTACTTTTTTGGAACTGAGAAAAATCAATCCGTAGTACAGTGTATCTAAATGTCAGGTCTGATTTGTTGTATTATTTGACTTTGACGTGATGGTTCTTGAGTTTAATTCACATTTTGCCAGTTGAGAAAAGCTTTTCTGGGGCTTTTGATCATTTCACATTATATTCCTTTGGAACCTGTTGTTGTAGAATTGTAGATGTTCAAATCTCAATTTGTTTCAGAGCACTTGAGTCCTTTAAAGTGCTCCGATAAAATCACCTTGTGATGTGTGCACTAGAGCAACTATTAAATGGACCTTGTGGTGAGATTGTTTGCTCAACTGCTGCTTCCAAGGTCAAGAGCACACTTTGATGCACATGATTTTGCCAGTTTTAGACCATTTTATGAAGGCAAAGTTCTAGTATGACTGCCCTTTAGGCATTAACATAAGGAAATGTGTTGAATTAAAACAAGACTAGGAGTCTGCAGCTCTTAGGGACAGCTGTGCTTTGAGCTAATGTAACGTGTGGGGACAGGGCATGCACAAACAACGACTCAAAGATATTGTTTTCTGGCATTTATTCACTCATGCAGAAGACAATATGACACATTAATTGCCTTCTGGACACCTATTTCTGCACCTCTACTACCCCAGCAATGCAAAACGGCGCTGTGAGGGGCAGACAGAAGGAGCTACGGAAACTCAGGAGGTACAGAAGGAGGCGATGTGCATCAAGTTCATTTCCCACAGGAAAGCATTAAAAATACCATTAAATAAAAATAACCCATAGAGATAAGACTCACAAACACTTAACAAAGATTTTAAATGATAGATAAAAATGTGCAAAATATAGGTCAACAACAAGAACTAATTAAGTGCACTTAGGGGCCCTGCTTAGGGACAGCTGTGCTTTGAGCTAACACAGCAAGCTAACATGCTCACATGGCAATGGGAACATGCTGATATGATGTTTAGCATTGCTAAATATGCATGCTAACAGTTGCATATTAGTACTAAACACAAACTACAGCTGCAGCAAGGTGGGAAGGCCATCTTTGCAGGTATTTCAGTCATAAAGTATTGGATGAATTAAATAGTTGAGCTGATTATGGAGCCAGGTGGAAAGTCAGGGGATCACCAAAGTCATTAGGATGCATCCTCTGGGGAAACTGACCCTGTGCTCTGAATCCCAAACTTTTTCTTTTTGCCTTTAGAAGGTACTCCAGCTGCCCTGATAAAATAATGAAGAGTAAAATTGTCGGAGTACAGGGTACGTCGATTCTGATTGTATATCCCATCAGAGAAGCTACTTGAGACCAGAAAAACTCTGTGGTTTGGAACGCAGCAGATCTTAACATTATCACTTAGAGATACAACAAAAAGCCATTCATCGAGCTCTGCCAGAGACAGAGGTCAACCCAGAGGTCAACCCAGCGAGCTCTGCTGTTGTTACTTTGCGAGCCATGTAGTTTGAACTTTAAAGTCATAACCGCATACATTGTAGGATTCTAACATGCAGTACTGTTTTAACACCAGTGAATATATTTGCCGTTGGTTATCTTTATGATTATTCTGTCGGCTTACACAGATCCTTTTCCTGTTACTATTCAGCTGGTTTCCAGTCACTTGCGTTGTCATCCGTCATTGCAGCTTCTGGCAGCTGTCAAAATGAGCTGTCAACAAGCTGTCATCTGTCTGCGGCTCAGTCAATGTATCTTCCGCTGCGCAGAGGATTGTGGGTCAGAATAGACAGAGAAGCATGCTGGCTTGCACACTGCAAAATGTGACCAGATGCAGCAGGATTAATTAGATATTTTGGCATTATTATGCATTTGATATTTAATGTATTGGAACATACCTAGTCTTTTATGACGTACCTAATAGTGTGGTAGTATGGGTATATACACAGTAAATGTCTTTGTGAAATTTAACAGCAATCCACCCAAAAATTGTTGAGGTTTTTTAGTCTGGACCGAAGCGTTGGACTGACCTACCCACATCTCCATCCCTAGAGCCAAGCTGCGAGCTGAAAAACATGTTAATATTTCTCAGAGTACAGAGTCAAGTGAAAGCATTGTTTTGGTTTGTAACTTGTGGGTAGTGCAGTTCTCTTCCTCTTGTCTCTCCTGAGTTGTAGTCTTTGATCCTGTTGCATCATCTCCGTCTTGTTTACCAGCTTTGCCTCAGCGCACAGAGTCCCCCGGGGCAAACAGGACAGATAGTAACTTGCTTGTTTAGCTAGTAAATATCTGCAGTTTCCCCCATTTGAACTGTCGTGTTCTGTTTATGACAGCACTGAGATCATTCCTCGGAGGATTGTTAGGGTGGCTTTCTTTCGCGGACCATCTTGTTTCAATTACTTTGGCCAGCTGTAACTCTTGAACTCTCACGTCAGTGTCAGCTGTCAAGAATGGCAATGTTAAAACTATGTTTGTTTTGCACTCTGCAGTAGATTATGTAAATGTTCTACTTTATAGAGTTGTGTTTTTGCGTTAATGATTTGGAAGTATGCCTTTAAAAATGATGTCATTGCAGCTTGCTGCCGAGAAAAGCAGAGTGCACATGAGGCCTTTGTTGGAAGTGGAGATAAAATTGTGCTCATGAGGGTTCAACTTAATTTATCATTATTTAAAAATGGAAAAAAGGCACTAAGTATTCAGTACAAAGACATAGATCATTCTGTGCTTATTGTACCGGGGTCAGTGTTTGGACAAATGAAATAATTTGGCTCCTGCTGTACAGTTTCTCTTCTCTCTCTGTCAGATCTTCCGTCCTCCGTCACTCCTTATCTACTTCTCCTCCGTCATGCCTCTGGGACTCTTGCCCTCACTGGGGTTAAAGAGCAGCACGAGCTTCAAGCCCCACCTCCTCCAGCCTCACTAAACCCTCTGATTGGTCCGTGCATTCCCTCTACACCACCGGCGGGCCCTCCCTCTCCCATCTCTGCTCACCCTGTGGCTCCCCGTCAGTCTGTTTGGATTATTGTAACAGCTCAGGCCTCTCACATGCGCTCCCCTCTCTGCCCACTGCACACACTATATCAGAGATGAGAAGGATTAGGTGACAGAGAGCAGCGTTTGTTTTCACCCCAGAGAAGAGAAGAGAGGAGAGCAGCCATGGAGTTGAAGTAAGTGGGATGTTTGGGATTTGAGGGTGGAGAGGAGGCTTGGAGAGACTGAGTAATAGATGGAAAAAGGACACGAAGAAAGGAGTTCACTGTTAAAGGAAGAGTGAAACTAAACTAATGTTGTTTTGGGGAGAGTCCTTGTGCAGAGTACAGTGTTGTTGAACTGTCAGTGTGTTTGGCTTCTGCAACAGGAAAATATTCCTATTAAAAATACCTCAATAATGCCAGGTTATTACCCTGGAAAGCTTGTCTGCTAATACTAGAAATACAGGTTCCAGCTACACATGTTGTCAGGTGTTCACACACTGTAGCAAAATACGTAGTGTTTACTCTCAGCAGACGTGCTTCAAGGGGCTTTTCTGTGCAGGTGTACGCTCGCAAGAAAATACTTGAGTTACTTTCATTTCCTTTTCCTGTTTGTCATGCTCAGTGACCTCAGCTACTCTTGTCTTGAAGCCAAGAAGATGCACTGTACATGTGTTGAGAGAAAGACAAGCTTATTACACAACTGGAAGTTTGTCTGCAAGGGCTTTACATTGTCTACAACATATGACTGTGGTTTGAAAAGCACTCAAGTGATCCAGTAACATATAATTCAAAGTGTTATTTAGTCTGTTATTTATCAGTGCGGTAAAGCTGCAGGATGAGAATAAACATCCATTAAAAGGCAGGCTGCGCATCAGCTGATGAAATATGGTGTCTAGCAGCATCATTAAACTGTCTGGGCAAAGAGATTTGACGTCAGTCGTCATACTGTGACACCGGTTACTCTTTTACTGTTGACTGGTTACTGTGTTACAGCTGTTTACAGTAAGTAAAAAACACAATGATGGCCTGTCACTGGAACTTGATCCACTTTAATGACTGCCATGAAAGTTGGGAAACAGAACTCTGACGACAAACGTGATACTTCTCACTTAAGGTAAATGATTGCTGCCTGATTTGTGTTTTGGTGGAGAGTCACATGACAGAGTATCACTGTGATGTTGGTCCAGTAGATATAAAGCTACAGTCAGCACCTAGTTAGCTTAGCACAAAGGCTGGAAATGGGGAAACAGCTCACCTGTGAGTGAAATCGATCTCAAATTGATAAGTGTTATTCTCAAAATATAGTACTAGTCCTTTTCATTTTTAACACAAGGGAAATTAATGAAGTTACTTACAAAATTATACAAAAAAAATTGCATTACAAATGGCAATTTATCATCACTATATCATTTGTACAAACTCTAAATGGACTTTAAATCTGTTGTTACCTTTCTCTGCTAGTACAGCAATGTTAAATGTCATACAGGAGGATTACAGCCCACCAAGATCAAAAACTAAAACCATTTCTGTTGTTGCAGACATCACGTCACAACATTTTAGCTTCATTGTGTTCTGGTTGTCAGATGTGCAGCGTGGACGGTTTCCAAAGGCCCTACTCTAGCACATCTGTAGGCCTTAATTAGAGGTCAGGAGTTAACATACATGCACTA
This sequence comes from Cephalopholis sonnerati, assembly GCA_019142605.1. NCBI lineage: Eukaryota > Metazoa > Chordata > Actinopteri > Perciformes > Serranidae > Cephalopholis > Cephalopholis sonnerati. The sequence goes on along the minus strand of JAGQAX010000003.1, from coordinate 23,858,020 downwards.
ACACACGCAGAGACCCAGACAGAGCATGGCCTTATCTCGTGCCACCAGAACGTGCGGTCGGTTGAGATATACAGTCAAGTGATGGTCAAGGTCGATGCTGGGTTTCCCTTTTCAGAGAACTGCCTTTTTCTCTGAAACATGCAAATTTGACCTTACAGACATTACAACATGTGAAGGGAATTTTGTTTTTCAGTAGGACTAGCACACAACTCTCAGAAGACAACAGAAGTTTATTAAAGACAAAATATTTTAAAGGTTGACCCAGTGATTCTGGAGGAAGTAGTTGATATTTAAACCCGACATCCAAACAAATGCACCTTCAGAAGCTTTAGTAATATCTTGAATGTTATTTACATTTCATTACTGCCATGAAATGGCTCCAATTCTCATGGGTGAGGATGTGAAGAGAGAGTAGCTGGCATAGAGTTGTGTTTCCCATGTACAGAGCCAGAGCTGTGTATGAACACCGGCATTTTTTATGTGAGGAGATACTTGAAGAATTGGACGAAAAGTGTATTGGATTAGAATTGCAAATTGCACCTTTTAAAGCTGCCGGAGCAAAGCCCCTAAAATGGCACTCACAAAATTTACATGAATTGATATGTTATTTTTTCAGTTCAGAATCTCGCTGTGACTTTTCAAAGGCAGGGAGGACGGTTGATGTCCAGGCTGAAGGCGTGCTCTGCTGCTGTAATCTCTCATCATCCTGGCCTCAGTGGATGCTTTAGATTAGCATGAGAGAGTTCTTTTAATTCAGGGGTGGGGCTTATGTCACAGTGTCCAGTATTAAAGGCATCCAAAGCTCCTGATTCCACTGAAACTGAAAGCTGGTGTTTACAAAACACTATGTAAAGGTGTGGCCTTTATCATTTTGCAGCAACTTCCTTGAGCTACTGCTAAATTTGGGGCCAACTCCCTGCTGTCTTTTTTGTTTTTTTTTCCAACTGTTTGAACATTAATGAAATGGCGCGATTACCAGGGTCACCATGGACATAAGCCTTATCGACAGACCATCTGGCTTTAGGTGCTGAGAGGATTTAGAATACAATAAATGCTGAAAACAAACAAACTGTTTCGGTTATAGTCGTGATACAATGTGTTTTATAGTCTGTAGAGTAAACACAGTCAGTGTAGTATTCACATCATGTTGTCCTCTCCTGATGAGTGATGGTTTTAGGTGTAATGGACATGTGGGAGCTGTTGCCTGACTAAGTCTTATCTTGTGTCCCCAGAGTGGAGGACGGTTGGCAGCTGTACAGCAAAATGACCCCTCCTTATCCATTCAGAGTAGAGCATTTTTGCCTGGAGCATATAAAATGTCATCAGACAATCAAACAGTTACATGAGAAGATTGATGACATTCTGGACTGATTGAATTTTGTACAGGCAATCATGGTTCCCACAGGATGAACCCTAATGACTTTGATGATCCTCTGACTTTCCCTCCAGCACCATCCTGAGGTTCATCTTTGTAGTTAAGAGTGAAATGTCTACACAGCTGTTTGATAGATAGCCGTAAAATTTGGTACACACACTCAGGTTCCCCCCTTTCTGATAGTTTTGGTGATCGCCTTTTGGTTTCTAAAGCAAAACCATCAGATCGGAATTGTTCAATACTTTGGTTTATGACCAAATACCCAAACCAAAAGCTGTCTCTATTATAGCACACATCCTCCTCATCACCCTTTCTGATCTGGAAATGAAAGGGAGCTATGTAAGATTGCTGTTTATCGACTGCAGTTCAGAGTTTAATGCTGTAGTCCCCTCAAGGTTGGTCATAAAGCTCAAGGAGCTGGGATTAAACACCTCACTGTGCATGTGGATCCATGACTATCTGAGAGTCAGACCCCAGGTGACGAGGGTTGGCAGACACTCATCTTCCACCATCATCCCTAACACCGGAGCAACCCAGGGCTGCGTTTCGAGTCCCTTGCTGTATTCCCTGTTAACACGACTTTGTAGTCGTAAGTTTGCTAATGACACAGCTGTGGTGGGCCTGATCACAGATAACAATGCAAGGGCCTACTTGCAAGAAGAGGGCGACCAACGATAACCTCAGAGCAAAACTAAGGAGATGGTTGTGGACTTTGGGAAGAAGCAGCAGGAGAACTACGCCCTCCCATTAATATCAACATGTCCTTGGTGGCGAGGGTGGATAGCTTCTTATACCTTGGTGTCCACATCATTGAGGCGCTGCATACTGACTCAGTGGTAAACACGGCAAGGGACAGACTGATTTACCTTAGATGCCTGAGGTAATTCTGGACATCCCCTCAAATACTGAGGAATTTCTACCCCTGCACTGTCGAGGGTGACCTCATGGAGATCATCACTGCCTGGTGCAGAAACAGCACCGAACAGGACCGTAAGGCCTGACAAAGAGTGGTTTGTTTAGTTGTAAATCCTCGCCAAAAGGCTGTTTACAGCAGGCACTGCAAAAATAACACCAGAAGAATCATTAAAGATCCCAACCAAGGTCGGGAAGAAGGTCCCAGTTGCACCAGGCCAGCACTGAGAGGCTTAGGAAGAGCTTCTACCCTCAAACCACAAGAATCCAAACTGAAGACCCTGCCTGAATAAGCATGTTTACTCAAAAGTCAAACTGTAGATAGTAGCTTAGTTGTAGCACCGGTAGTAAAAGTTTAAAGATAATTTAACTCACCAAAAAGCTACACAAAGGAAAACAAAATATAATTTACTTTGGATAGGTGTGCGGAACATAACAATATATAAAAAAGCAAATTTAAAACAACTAAGAAACACTCACAGTAATAAAATTGGACTACAGGTTGCTGTTTTATAAGGGGCTGCATGAAAGGAGCAGCAATAAACTGTCCTGTGACTCTCAACATGGTTTAAGCAGTGAACCTGTGTGTGACTAGACCCTTGGACTTCTGACCTGACAAGCTAATAAGTCGCACATCATAAAACATTATAAAACATTCGATGATGTGCAGGTGAACAAGCTGGTCTTCATCAGTGCTGCCAAACAGAGACAGCTCGTACTCTGAATGAACACGTGACAGATCCACCTGTTAGTCTTCACTTGTTGTTGTTTACAGTCTGAAAGCAGTCGTTGTGTCCAGCAGCGTCATTATTGTGCAGGGTGACATGGCATTATGTGTGTACAGAAACAGAGAGATGGTGAAAACAGCTGAGGTCAGTGCTCTGGAAAGAGCTGTGGGATGGACACCAGAGGGAGACCCAGAGTAACATACAAGCCACTGCAGCCTCCATGTAAACCAGAACCTAGAATATACCTTAAAGAAGTGTTTGAAAACGGTTTCTTCTTCGTACTGGTGAGTGGAAATGAGCTGGTTTTAAAATCACAGCTTGCTCTGGAACAGTTAAAGGTTACCATCGGTTGACGTTGTGTTGTCTTTGCAGGAGGAAGGATTAGTTGTGAGAACCGTTGTTGTTTTTTCTATCACAGCGACTAAGTCAGCTGGAAATGCTGTTTTTGCCGTACAGTCTTTGAAGTGTCTTAATGCATCGGGGGTGATGATGTGGGTGTGAACAGGGAAGCAACAAAAACAGGTTAAGTGACGTGTTTACTGTGTGTGTTAATGTGTTTGTGCCCTGAGCTATTAGTGTCTCTACTGTATGTTGCTTTCATACAGGACTTCCAGTGATGTAATGGTCCGTCTGGGTCTGTGAGAGAAAGGCACTCAAAGCCCTGACCCTTAATTTTTAGCCAAGCGCTGAATGGCTTTAGCCCTGACTGAACTGTCTCAACAACTATTGGATGGATTTCTATAGATTATGTATGAACATTCGTGGTCCCCAGGGGATGAATCCCTAATGACCTTTGTGATCCTCTGACTTTCTCTTTAGAAGCAGGAGATTCATTCTGGTGAATATGATGAGTAAAATGTTTCCGCAACCACTGGATGGATTGCCATGAAATGTGGTCCACACATTCATGTTCCCGTCGGGACACAGTGAAAGAACTTTGGTCCGTTGACTTATCAAGTAGCACCATCACTAGGGGAAAGTTAAATTGATACTTGGTTTATGACAAGATACACACAAAGCTAACATTCTGTCAGGTTATTATCAAATGTTAGCATGCTAACATGCTAACTGGGAAGGTAACAGTGATAAACTATCTCTGCTTTTGGAATTAAATACTTCTTATACCTCCGCAGTGGTGTTAGCCGTAGCTGGAGGCATTACATTTTCGGGTTGTCCGTACGTCTGTCTTTCCCACTTTTGTGAATGCGTTATCTCAAGAACACCTCAGGGGATTTTCTTCAAATTTGACACAAACGTCCACTTGGATTGAAAATAAACTGATTAGATTTTGGTGGTCAAAGGTCAAAAGTCATGGTCAGTGTCACCTCACAAAGCATGTTTTTGACCATAACTCAAAAATGTCGAACAGGATAAAATGATGACATTTTATATGCAAAAGGTCAAAGGTCAACTTCACTGTGACATCATAATGTTCTGCAAAAACACTTTCTGGCTATTACTTAATGGCATATCTGAGGAACAGAAGGGGAGACATTTAGTCAGATACGGAATTGGTGACACCATTCTTGGGTGTTCACCTTGAAACTGTGCTGATTGTGTAGATCTTCTGTGCTGCCGAGGGGAAGATGTGTGTGAAGCATTCATGTTTGCACAGAGATGGATGTAAACTGTAAGTGAAACTTGAGTGGTGCGTGGAGGCACACAACTGCAGGGCAGCAATTCTAGTTTTTCTTACTATCTGTATGTGCAGCAGCTCCCCTGTTAAATATGCACTGTTGCATGGAGTATGTATACAACTGGGACATGCTACGGCATCTTATTATGTTTTGAACTTTGTTTATTATTAGCACTTAACTTTACCTCGGAGATACAAAACGGCGTTGTTGATCTCGCCAGAGACGGAGGTCAGCTAGGAGAGCTCTGTAGCTGTTACTTTGCAATGTATCTAGTTCAGCTTTTAAGTTATTGTGAACGTGCAGTATTATATTCACAACAGTACAGTTAAATATGCGTTTTCCCTTAATTAATATTTTCATATCGATGTTCTGTTCTTGTCTTTATGATTATTTTTGCGACTTCTGTTAGCTGCCAACGAGCTGCCAACTGTCTTCTGTCTGCAGCTTAGGTGTTGTAACATATCTTCTGCAGCGCAGAGGATTGTGGGTCAGAATAGCCAGAAAAGTATGCTGGCTTGCATATTGCAAAATACAATCAGATGCAGTAGAAAATCCTGTTGATTTTGACATACTGCACTTGGCATACTACATACTGGGACATAATCTTTTAAGTAATATGGTAGTATGGATATTAGATCTCACAGATTATACCTGCAGTGTTGTTATTGCTATCATGTTAGCATCCTGAATTTACCCATCAAAGCATTACTTTGCCTTAGTACAACCTCAGAGGTGTGCATCGCTGAAGACTCTTAGTGTTGTTATAAGTTAAATGCAAATGTTACACGATACCATTTAAAAGCTGCAAAATAAAATTTGCAAACTTAAAAAAGTGATATCTTTCTTAGTTGTCACTACTCTTTAGTTTACATTCAGCTTGCATACTGAGCCTTTAACACATCAGAAACAAAGTAATGAAGACGTGTGTCTATCATAGAAGCTGGTGGCTGTGAGGACGTGATTGTATGCACAAAGTTTGCATTACCCAAATTGAGAGCGGCCTCTGCAACCACTGATTAAAGGCAGAGCTGTGGAGCATCCTGTGGGCTGTGTTTGTGTTTATAAGGTTACCTTCAAAGCTTAAGGGTAGTAATATTTTACATTTTTCTGAGTGATAGCAAATCCAATGAAAAGACCTAAACAAACAAAGTGATAATCTGTCGCCCTGCTTCAGCCTCACCCTTTAGAGTAATGAATCCAAGTTGATTGTGCATCTGCATATCAATGCTACGTGCACATAAATGACTGTTTGGCCATTACGTTTTCATCTTTCCTCTGGAGTTGCATTAGTTTCTCTTGTTCTGTGTCTCACTGCTCTGACTGACTCACTGCGTTTGGCAGAGGTTGAGATGAGATCACTGGAAAAGCCTTCAAACTGCCAGGCATGAAATGTGTGAAACAGCTCTGTCAACATCAACTGAGGTTACTTTTTAAATGTGAAGGTATAAATGCTGCAGAAGAATTTAAGGACTCCCCCATGCTTTTCTTGTTTTGCACTGTTATTTGTTTGTAGATAGAGAACAGAAATTTCTGTCAAATCAAATGACATATTCCAAAAACTAAGAGGTCATTTTAGTTAGGCTGCATTTTTCCTCCACTTATTGAAGCCATTCATGTCTTAAATAGACTCCCATTCGTCCAATCAAGGGTAAACATGCATGGTATTTAAAGCTCTGATGTGAGAATACTTACTTAAGACATAAGGCCGATGATTGTGTTGGATTGCTGTTTTGTTTCTCTTCATACATTCAGCCTGACATTGTGTTCGAGTTAATCAACTTCTTGTAGGGAGGGAGGATTATTTTGTTTTGCCTTAACCAGTCAATGGCTCGTTACAGCTTCATCCCTGATGATGTCATTCTCAGTTCACAGAGAAGCTGTAGTTAAAGCAGCTGTCGGAAGCAAAATTTAACATTTTTCACGTTGTGAGGTGAATATGTGTCCTTCCCCATCAGATTATATAAAGGTTTTTGTTTACATTTTTTTGGGACCCGAATTAGTTCTGTAAAATATTTGGATGAATTTTGAGAACTGCATAGTTTTTGCGACCGGCTTTAAGCCTATTTTTAGGGTTCAGTATCTTTTAAAGCAGAACTCCTAGAGCCATAACATTTGGTATATGTGCAAACAAAATGGTGTACATCAAATCCAAATGGTTTAGCGGCACAAGCAAGTGTCATATTTTTTTATAACTGGGCCTGGAAAATGGAAAAATAAACAAATAAATAAAAAAATATATATATAAAAATTGGTAGTTTTGGAGCCCCAGGCAGCCCTCTCAAAGTGTGTAGTCTACATATGGACAAAAATACAGTATTGGATCAACATTATACAAATTTCTGGGGCTCTAACTTATACTAATTTGATATATTGCAAGTATGATCAGCCAAGGTTGCAATTTGTTGCTCTTATGAAATGCCAAAATGGCGATGTGGACTCGCTCTGAGGACCATGAAAATATGTGTAAAAAAGCTAAGTATTTAGGATCGAGTGGCAACCTCTGGGGCTGAAAAATGAAGCCAAAATGGAAATGCCAAATGTACAGTTCCTCTAATGGCCACTTGAGGCTGGCTGCAGAAGTGATTCAGTCCCCATAGACTCCAATGTTAAAATGCCCAAAATCTACAGCAGAAATAAACATGTTTACAGCCTGGTAAAAAGCCTTTACATCCTCGTGTGTACAGCCATTGCGCGACTGTTGGCCGGCAATGATGTCATAGCCCCACCTCTGCATCTTCTTCTCCGGTTCAGAGCTGTATGCTCCAGTTTTTAGTGGCGCTCCATCTCCTGGCTGGCATATATACTGCAGCCTTTTTATGCGGTTTCAGTGGCTTGAACTGCCTCATTTTGACGTCTGCATTCTTGAAGTCGGCGCCATGTTTACAGAACATAATTGCAATCCGATCATTTTATTTGGCGGTTTCAAAAAGACAAGTCTTTGTGTGGATATCGTCTAAGTCAGATCCACCTCTCACTGCTTCACAGCTACACCCTCTTGTCCAAATATGGTCACTTCCGGCTCCAAAAAACCAAGATGGCGACGGCCAAAATGCTAAACTTAATGCTTCAAAACAGGAGTCCACAAACCAATTGGTGACGTCACGGTGGCTACGTTCATTATTTTATACAGTCTGTGTGTAGGACGATAATATTCCCATTCTTAACCCTGACCTTATAAGATTTACTAAAATTGTTTGACTGGTTCTGTAATCAGTGGAAGCAGCTGTGAACGAGCACAACACTCGACACCAATTGTGCATACAGAGCCCTTTTAAAGCAGTCATTTTGTTGACTAAATATACACACACATCTCTTTTTCTCACTGTGGCAGCTCCACCACATACACATGTGCATACAGTACAAAGTGTGCTGGCAGGATGCAGAAATATAAAGTGTAGTACTGCATCAGAAGGTCAGTGTTTTACTGTCTGAAGGTTAAAGCTTTTGTTTCATGGTTTAGGTGATCTGTTCTTGTGAATGTAGAAAGCTCTGTAGAGTTCAGCTTATCACACAGACAGCAGTTCAGTAATTGAGATCCATGCCTCTGAGATCACGTGCGCCCTCAGAGACCTTCATCTTTACCTTTCATCACTTCTCAAAAAGAAAAGGGACTATAAAGGAATGACAGCATACTATATTGTGAAGAATTGACCCACTCATGCTACGTCATACATCACAGTGACGTTGTGAACAGTGTGTGTGTGTTTGGGGGCATATGAAGACATGTGCACATGCACGTATAAAAGTGCCTCTGGTTATGGCAGATTTTAAGCATAATACTTAAATACTTTCATTCCTATATACGTACTGATTCTCTTTCATCTTTCATAATTTGCATTTGACTTTTCCTCTCATCTTTTTTTGCTCTGTCTCTGCATGTACAGTGAGTCAGCATCATGCACACACCCACACACATGCACTCAGAAAGATTCCTCTGGCTTTACGTCTATTGGTGGAGGGGACCCATAACTGCTGTCCCTTTTTTTCTATTTGTTAGATCACCATCCGTCAGCCAGTAGTCTCTCACATACTCCTGATGCTGCACACGCTCGCTGCACTGCAGTGAGCCAGCATTTACTTCAGACAGAGAGAGGGGGAAGAGAGGAAGGGAGATGAATGGATGAGACAGACTGAGCCAAGAAGTGATGGGAGGAGAGGAAGTAGCGAGGGGAGAGTAAAAGAGGGAGGGGGGGGAGTAAAAACTGAAACACAATCTGGCTAAATCGCCCCTCCTCAACTTCGCTTCACGTGTGTGCGCACACACACACACCCATAAACACACGGAGGAGCTGTGTCGCTCACACGCATCCTGTCGTCTCCTGTTTATTGCTACCTGGACTGAAGCATCATCTCATGTCAGAGCTGACATGACGGCAGGTTTAGAGGGATTTTAGTGGCTGTTTCGCTCACATGGAGCCAGTGTTTCGGTGTGTGTGCTGGAGTGGATGACGCCTGTTGATCCGCCTATAGATGCAGCACTGTAAGTCTTTCTATTAATAAGACAAATATTTGGAATAGCTGGTGTTGTGTTGGAGCTCACATTGTTGCATGACTATCTCTGTGAGTCACTACATGCAAAAAAGGGTAAAATTCCTCCAATAATATTCCACTGTTTCATGTGTGCTCTCCGCTGCGTATTAGATGACAGCTCAATCCAAGCAGGAATTATTCCGCTTAGCTGGTGCGGATCTGATTATGTAAGAGTGGAGCGTTGTGAGGCTGCTGCGACCTTGTGCACCGTCAGCACAGGGCTGCTTCTGTTGTGGCTGTCTGCAGGATTTAGGAATTTCACTTTTATAATCAGAGCCATATTTGATGCTCTGTTAATCTGCTTAATCTGGCCTGGGGAGCTGGTAAATTATTAACGTACAGCCTAAGACCTGAGCTTTTGTGTTTGTGCATGTCTGTGCTGGCATACGGCTCATATATCGTCATTCAAACCTGTCATTTTATCAAATTTATGAATGTGGTTGTAGCTTCTGGGCTGCTTCAATATCAGGCTAGATTGAACATCTTGTTGAGGTTTTGTCAAAGTAATGTTCTCTTTCTGTTTCAATTGCATGACCAGCTCCGTGAGGCTGACCTGAGCTGCTCAACACATCACTATCTGGCAGCTGACAGCAAACACATGACATAGCAGCCTTGTAACATATTGGAAACGTTGATAATAACCCACTGACAGCATGACAGCACCATTATAACAGTAATTTTATCCACCGCTCTCCATTTTCAGGCTCACCAAATCACCACATTGCAGTTACAGCCTCTCATATCTGCTTTCAGAGAGGGGGAAGAGAGGAGGAGGCTTGTATAAGAGAGAGAGATTAAGAGGAAATAGAAGAGAGGAGAGGAGAAGGAGAGCATGCACCGTAGAAAGAAGCACTGTCCCTGAGGGTTTCCTCTCAGCAGCAGAGGTGGCCTGTTTCTGCGCCTGTCTTGAATGTGAAGAGACAATAAAAGCACTGACACACTTTCTGTGTCCAAGTTAGCTGCCAGATAGCGTTACTGAAGAGTCAGACATTCAAATAAAGGCTGCAGAAAAAAGATGTTCCAGATAAAACTGAAAGGAACTTCTCCACAGTTATGAAGCATCAGTGTAAATATGCTGCAGGGTGGTTTTAAACTATTTATTTTAGAAGGTTCAGTGTTCTCTCCCTCTCTTGCTGATGAGTGCTGAACACAGAGTGCCTTGCTTTCACCTTATGATCAAATATTTATCACTCAAAGTGCCTTTTATGACAAACAGGCAGCCGCAGCTCTGACTGAGGCTTTACTCTGACTTTCTGCTGCCGCGCTGGTTCCCAACATGAAGGTCGAGAGCCAAAAAAGAGGAATTCAGCTTTGTTTGTTTTCTCAAACTTTCATCTAATCATGAAGAATACTTGACATCCTTAAGCCTCTAACAATGGGAGTACACCAGTTGAGACTTTAACTAACCCAATACCAATCTCAACTACAAGTATCAGCTGATATTGAGTGCTGATTCCTAATCTAAAGGTTGTATATACCTCATGATCCGTGCAGTCAGTCATGACAGGGTGGATGTGTGTGCCAGCTGAAGCTCTTAATTATGTAATGACATTTACAAATAAACTATATTTAATATGGATGAGTCACATCAGGCAGATACCTGACCCTCTTAACCTCATGGGTCAGTACAGGTGATGATAACACTCTGGTTGATCACATCAGTGAATACCTACTAAAAACTATTTCAGTTACATGATCTAGATTGTTGGACAAACTTGGATTAACCTGTCACGAGTTCTCAGTGCAAGAATGTGCAATTAAATGAGTAACTAAACATGAACTGACATGACTCTGAGGTTTTTGGTGCCCCTTGGAGTCTGCTGTGCTTTGCCCCTGCCCTGAGTTTGGTTGAATTGCACGCAACTCCTGGAGAGAGGAAATGAGTTGCATGCATGGATGTTTTACAGGAACTGAATGCCAGACAACTGCATATATACATGAGTGTTTCTCCTCTTCAGCCCATAGATGTAACGTTGGGATGATGTAAGTGAAATTGGCTCTGGAAAAGTTTTACAAGTATAAAACCTCCATGGATTAAATATTGATAATAGAAAGTGTAATTATTGTCCTGTATTTGGCACTGAGAAGGGTCCGGTCAACAGTTTCACAGACATCTCTTCTTTATAATGTTGGTCTATGGAGAAAATGCTTTTTGGGTTGCTGAGCCTTTTTTCATTTTTGATTACAAGTAGATCACATCAGGGGCCACGGATCTTAAAGGTTGAGTTCAACTGTTTCATTGCATTCTCTGTCAAAGGAGCTCCATGTCTGGTGCCAAAGTTTTAATCTTAATTTCCAAGTAAAGATGGACAAAAGGGCTTTAAAAGGATAGTCCGGATCTTTTGAAGGGCTGCTGTATGAGTTTCTTATCCATAGTTGGTGTGTAGACGTCGGTCAGCACGCCCTCAGTTTGGAGAAGCAGACAGGAGTAGCGACACAGAAGCTAAACAGTGTACTGCTGTGGATGGGGAGCAGCAACAAAGTGTAATTTAACCACTTAAAAAAAGTTGCCAACTAAGAAAATCAATATCAGTTTAAGTGTATGCTATATTGAGAATATTTTCACCGCTCTACCTTGCTGCGGACAGCCCATATTGACAGGGAAGCTGTCAACGACTTCAGTTCCTCATCTATGCTCTTGTTGAAGCCACCAGACTCCATTGAGAAAAACTGTAATTTTAGCTGGTTGAACACGGGAGCTGCTGGTCTACTGCTGCTTCAATCAGTTAGTTTGTTTGTGTTATTGTGTGACTTTGGTGAATCTGAGCCAACTCTTCTCAAAGCCAAAGTCACACAATAACACAAACTAACTAACTGATTGAGGCAGTGGTAGACCAGCAGCTCCTGTGTTCAGCAACGTTAAATCACTGTTTTTCTTAATAGAGTCTGGCATTGAAGAGAGCGATGTAACATATTCAGTTCCCCACTGGAAATCAAAAATGTCTGACATTAACCTGAGGCAGTGAAAATATTCTATATATAGTGCACACTTAAACTGATATTGATATTTTAAGATGGCTGGAATTAAGTTTTGTTTCTGACCCCTCCACAGCAGTATATTGCTTAGCTTACCAACATGCACTGTATGTGATACACTTACTATGGATAAGTGACTCATCATTCAACCCCACTTCAAAAGATCCAAACTATCCCTTTAAGTTTGATGGAAATTTGAACATCTACATTTCAGTGTCAATAAGGCAGACTCCATCTGCTGAGGAAGACTGTGTGATTTGGTCAAAAGCTCCAGAAAAGCCCTGACAACAGACCTTGTGGTGAGATGAAACTGCTGTTTCCAAAACTCAAGAACTTAATCTTTAGCTCTCTTTTTTTTAGAGCTCTAAAACTTAAATCTGCAATACTATGAAGGTTCTGATTCTCAGTCAGTTGGCATTTTTGCAGACACTTGATGTTGAAGCCATGACCTCTGTTTGACCTCTCAGATGTTCCTTCTGTTCCCAGGCTGTTTGTCCCACTGATTCAGTGATAAGAATAAAAGTGGTTATATGTAAATAAGTTTATTCCTCTGAGCAAAAGTAAAGTCATCTAGTAGTTTGTTTTGTCTTGGTGACCTGCTGATTAAAGGAATGTTTATAGTCACTGTCCCTAATTTTAATATTCTTGTGTTTATGAGTTTAAGAGCCTGAAGCCAAAGACGCTGGTTGGTGTGTCTGTTAGTGTGTTTCCTCTCTCGGTGAGGGGTTTGAAAGAAGAAGGCGTTCTGCTTTAAACTCAGATTTTTACAGCCCACAGATTTCCACTCGCCTCCACAGGTCATCGCTGCACCGTTTGATCATACGTGGTGTCTCTTTGCTTTGTTTCTCTCTGCAGGGTGCAGGGTAAGAGGAAGAGGGACTCCTATGTCAGAGTTTTAGGATGGCCAGTGAAGGCTCCACTATTCCCAGCCCCGTCGTCCGCCAGATTGACAAGCAGTTCTTGATCTGCAGCATATGTCTGGACCGCTACGAAAACCCAAAAGTCTTGCCCTGCCTACACACCTTCTGTGAGAGGTGAGTGGAGTCACCATGATGTCTCTATTTCATATTTAAATCCTGTGAACTGTGTGTACTGGACAGTGGTGTGTGTTTAAGAGTGTCGAGGTTTAAATGTGCAAACAAAGAGTGAACAAAAGTGCAATTTATCTTAAGTTTAAATGCACAGTTTGCATGTTTTCTGCATTGAATGGATGCTGCATGGCAGTAAGTGGGAGCTGCACTAATCATATTTTCTCAACAGTGCAGTGCTTTGTAAATGTGAGTATTGTTTCACATGCATCTCTGCTGTTGACTTGGGTGTGTTGGTGCCATCCTCTGTGACAACCAGCCTTTGTTTCTGACACAAGAGACAAACTGTGGACGGTGCCTGTCTGTCCCTTTTTACTCTGGTTGCTTCTGCAGAGTCATTAAGCTGTCAGATTGAACAATACAGCAACTTCTCTTCTGGTATATCTGTTTCACAGATAAATATCTGTGGCATAATATACGTGAACTTTTTGACATGGTAAGAGGAAAATAGCTGAGTGCTTCTCATTTTAATTCTTTAGATCTGAACAGATCACATCTTGCATCGTGCATCTTTTGTCTCTTTGCTTTGACGTTTGCTTATCTGCCAGACAGCAACTATATTTAACCATAATTCATAATTGTAAAAGAGCACCTGAATGAATGAATAAAGTGTAACAGTGCCAAATCCTCAATGGCAGAGAGGCATTTTGGCACTGACCTGACGTTTCCTCTGCTTTGATGTATTTCTGACCACATCCAACATGATGCTTGTGTCACAAATGTAATGTTGTTCTACACTGACTTACACATTATATGCAATAATGCAGTCCAATACAACACCTCTGCTATAGATCTGTGAAGCTTATAATGCTGGTGGTGGTGGTGTTACTGTATACAGAAAGGTGTTTCTAATGTTTTTCCTCCTCCATTTACATAAAAGAAAGTGAGAGAATACAGAAAGTTATTCTTTATATAATCATGTCCAACACAACACCTTCTTCTCTGACACAGTGTCATCATTATAAAGCGGATTTATGGCAGGGGTAATGTATCTGATTGTACCAGACTGTGCAAGTGTAGATGATAAACTGTTCAGTAAGTAACCAGAGGTGGAAGAAGTACTCAGATATTGTACTTTAAGGTCCAGCGTGTAGGATTTAGAGGCGTTTATTGGCAGAAATTACATATAATATTCATAATTGTGTTTTCATTGGTTTATAATCACCTGAAAATAAGAATTGTTGTGTTTTGGTACCTTAGAATGAGCTGTTTATGTCTTCATACGGAGCGTGTCCTCTTCCATTGAGTCTGCTGTGTTGTTTCTACAGTAGCCCAGAATGGACAAACCAAACACTGGCTCTAGATATAGGTGTTTTTGTGTTGGCTACCGTAGATATCCTACACGCTGGTTACACAGCAACCTCACCACTAGAAACTATGAAATCCTACACACTGGACCTTTAAGTAAAAGTTGGCATACCACAGTATATAAATACTCTGTTACAAGTAAAAGTTCAACATTTTAGTACAAGTACAAAAGATATTGGCATCATAATATGCTTAAAGCCTATTACAGAATTATGTACAGTATATTATTAGATTACAGCTTGGTGAATTTTCCCAGAAGATCAATAATTCTATAATATTAAATCACATTTAATTTGTTATATTTTGTATTATTAATTTGATCCTGCAATGTAACTAAAATTATCTAATGAATTTAGTGCAATAAAAAGTACAGTATTTGCTTCCAAAATGCAGCAGAAAATGTAAATATCCCAGTAAAGTACAAGTACCTCAAAGCTGTAGTGAAGTGCAGTACTCATGTAAATGTATTCAGCTGCTTTCCAACACTGTAAGTAACTCAGTTTGTAGTAATCTACTGTGAAACCTTTGTGGCATGTAAATACTTCCACCACTAGATGGCATCAAAGTCAATGTTTTTATCTGAGTCCATCCACTGAGTCTCATAACTGATAATAATCAGGTACATTATAGTGTTGAATGTGTTTACATTGGGCCATGGATTTGTAAAATGGTATCTTAGGAAATTAGCAGTGCTGCAGTTCTGACCAGGTCACTCTTGAGAAACTTCGTCATGCACAAAAAGATCAGTAAGCACAGATAAAACTTGCTGTAGCGACTATAAGTATATATCTATTGTAGCCTAAATCATTCCTCTGTTTGTACAGTATATGGTTAAATCTCTTGTCTGTCCTATGTCGTCTTAATGCAACACATACACACTGTACACCACCCACGCCTTTCTCCAGACTGTTACTTTCACAGGATGCTCCCACTCTTTAATATCCCCTCCTGGTCTCCTCCTCCAGGTGCCTGCAGAATTACATCCCTGCCCACAGCCTCACACTGTCGTGCCCGGTGTGCCGCCAGACCTCGATCCTGCCGGAGAAAGGTGTGGCGGCATTGCAGAATAACTTCTTCATCACCAACCTGATGGACGTGCTGCAGCGGGCGCCGGACAGCTGCAGCCAGGAGGCCGCCGCTCTCAACAACATCACCACTGTGGCTACAGGCCAACTGCTCTCCTGCCCCAACCATGGAGGCAACGTAGGAGTCATACACACTGTCGCTTTGTCTGTCTGTTTCTGTCGTTTGACTTCCTCTCTCACACACGTTAGTTATACTTTATGAAGTTTAGACCTATAAGCCAAAACATCTGAACATCCAGCTGTTTGTCTAGTGTGCAGGTTTATAGACTTTTTGGGTTTCTAGCAGAACACAAATTATCATTTATCAGAATTACAGAATTAATCTTGTACACAACATGAATGTGTGCTGACAGATTTCACTCTGAACCAAAAATGTCAACCTGCTGGTGGCGCTAGAGGAAAAGTCAGGCAATCATCAAAGTCAGTGGGTTTCATCCTCTGGGAAACATGAGTGTCTGTGCAACAATCCATGGTTCCATTCAGATATTTTAGTCTGGATCAAAGTGATAGAGCAACCAAAGCTGCCGTCAGCCACGCGGCAAATGTGGCTAAAAACATGTTGTCCTAAGCCTCAACCCTATACTTAAGTCTAATGTACTTTTTCCTGCTGCTTAGGTCATGGAGTTTTACTGTCCTCCGTGTGAGACTGCCATGTGTCAGGAGTGTACCAGTGGCGAACATGGAGAACACCCGACTGTGCCTCTTAAAGACGTAGTGGAACAACACAAGGCCTCATTACAGGACCAGCTAGACGCTGTCAAGAAGAGGTGCAACACTATCTACAATACTGCACTACAGACTTAATGCATGTTACTCAAAAGTAATGACACGACTGAAATGCTGTCTTCATTTCTGTGCGTGCTGTGTCGTATGACTGTTGACTCATTGTGTGAAAAATGTCCTCATTCCTCTGTTTCCTCTGTTGCTCCCAGGTTGCCAGAGATCGACTCAGCCCTGCAGACGCTGTCAGAGATCCTGCAGCAGCTGACCAGTCAAAAGAGCTCCATTGAGGACGACATTCACACAACCTTTGATGAGCTGCAGAAGACTCTGAATGTCCGCAAGAGCGTTTTACTGATGGAGCTGGAGGTCAACTACGGCCTCAAGCAGAAGGTGAATTAATATGGTCTGACAGACAGTAATCAGCTGACGCATGCAGAGTGTAGCTTCAGTGTTATACTCGGATGTTTGGTTCAGACTTTGGTCACAATAATAAGTGTTTACGTTTTTATGCCTTCATGCTGGCGATCGCTGTGGCCAGAGGCCTTATGTTTTCGGGTTGCCCATCTGTCTGACTGTCCTATTTTTGCGATATCTCAAGAGCACCTTGAGGGAAGTTCTTCAAACACCCATTTGTAGTCAAGAATGAACTGATCAGTATTTGGTGCACAAAGGTCAAACGTTACTGTGACCTTCGTCCATCTCATTTCGTAAACATGATAGCTGAAAAAGACCTTAAGGGAATTTTCTCAAATTTGGCACAAACATCCCCTTGGAGTCAAGGATGAAATGATGAGAATTTGGTGGTTAAAGGTCAAAGGTCAAGGTCACTGTGACCTTCATCCGTCTCTGTGTGCAAACGCGTGAACTCTCAAGAAGACATTGAGGGAATTTTGTCAGATTTGCCACAAACATCTCCTTGGACCCAAGAATGAACTGATTTTGTGGTTGAAGGTCAAAGATCAAGGTCACTGTGACCTCACAAAACATGTTTTTGGCCATAACTTGGACATTCTTCCGCTAATTATGACAAAATTTCACACAAATGTTGGATAGTGTAACCCTACGTTCTTGTTCAGTAGCGTTCACAGGTCCTTCTGGTTTGTGGTTAATAAGCGGGCTACAATTTCTCTTATTTTATCTTCTTTATTTCACACTGACATATAGCAAGACATCCTCACACTAACTCAACTGCAGCACAAGTTAGCCTGGGTTTGTTACGCTAACAACTGTCCCCCTCAAAACAATGTCAGACAGGAACTATAGGTACTCTTACTCCTACTTTGAGGCTAAGGGGACATAAAGTAGCAACTTAAAGGAACATTGAAATATATAAATAAAATAATAGTTGAAGTGTTATGAATGACAAAGAAATAATTACTGCATGTATTAATGCAAATTAATTCTGTAAATCAAGGATAAAAATGCAGAGTTATTCCTGCTAACATGTTAATCTTTCCACCGTATTCTGTAACACATATATTGGTATGGTAACTTAAGTAAATAAATAATCCCAAAATATAATGTGTACAGTAACTGCAGTTGCAATAGGATACGATTATGAAGTGATGACATTTTATATCCAAAAGGTCAAAGGTCAGCTTCACTTTGACATCATGACGCTCTGCAAAAACACGGCCTGGCCGTTATTCAATGTCATGTCAGGAACAAAAGGGAGGACATTTGGTCAGACACTGAAATGGTGACACTAATCTTGAAACTGCTGATTGTAAAGATCTTCTGGAAGATGTGTGTGAAGCATTCATGTTTTCACAGACGTTGATGCAAACTGTAACTTAAACTTGACAGGTTTGTGGAGGCATACAAATGTGAGACGGTAATGCTAGTTTTTATCAGCGTGAAGCACCTTGCAGACCGCCTCTTAAATGGGCTGTATTACCTGGCAGCTCTGATTTGTTCTTATGAAGAGTTATAGGAGTATATAACACAGGAAAATAACACAGAAAGCAACAATTAAAATGAGCATTGTCCTTATTGTAATGTATTTTTGGAAAGCATTTCACTATCACGGGCTGCTCATCAGGCTGTTGATGCTGATCTGTGTCAGGGGCTCAGCTGGTCTGGTAGCTGATTAACAGGCAGAAACAGGGGGGTCGGGTGAGGCTGTTGCACCACCCAAATCCAGACAACCAATCAGCCAGTCTGGCTAAGAGCCTGCTGCCGCCCCTCAGGGAGCTTCATCACATGGGTTGCTAATGATTTACAATCATTGGGTGGTGTGCAGTCCAAACACTGGAGCCCAGGGGAAAGTCAGATATGTGACTTAAAGCTGTGTGGCTGCTGGTAGCTAGATGGAGCCACTGTACTGTACTGTATGTAGACTCTGGGTGTGTCCATACACCATACAGCTCTGCTCCTCAAGCTGTAAACACTGTCTTCTCTTACTATGAAGCTTGATCTTTATTCTCAGAGTGTGTACGGACAGTGCGTTTGTTCTCAGAGCTTCAGAGTGTAAATGAGTATAAAGAGAAAGAGACAGTAGAGACGGTGTTTGAATGAAAGATTTGACTGCAGTCTGAGATGAATGGCTTCATGGCCTCTAATGTTGGAGAAGAAGAGGAGTGTGACTGTCAGATGCGGGTGAGTCTGTCTCGGTGCTTTATTGAGTGTGTGGTGATGTCATAATAATAAAGAGGAGCAGTGAGAATCTGCTTAAAGTGCATTAGCAACAAATGACTTATTTTATAATACTCAAGGTAAAGCGCACTGAGGGATTTCATGATCTAAATGTGACTTGTTAGTTTGTTATAAGCTAAAATGGTTACACTTTCCTATGTAACAAAACATACCTTTGAGTAATGCATGACTCATGATGATTTAAAGGTCCAGTTTGTAGGATTTAAAGGGATTTATTGTAAGAAATGGAATATAATATTCATAACTATGTTGTCATTAGTTTATAACCAACTGAAAATAAAAACCGTTGTGTTTTTGTTAGCTTAGAATGAGCTGTTTATATCTACATACGGAGCAGGACCTCTTCCATGGAGTCCGCCATTTTGTTTCTACCATAGCCAATAAAGGACAAACCAAACACTGACTCTAAATTTTCACATTTTTTCCTCGGCCACTGTAGAAGACACATAGAAGAAGTTTCAGTTGGCTAGGTGACCCTAAATCCTACACACTTGAAATTTTGAAATTTAGGCACTTTTGATTCTCAATTGAATTTTGAACCACGTCAATAATCTCATTACAACCTGCTACTTCCACCTAAGAAATATATCAAAATCAAATCAGCTGTATACTTTTCTGACCTAGAAAGGCTTACTTATGTTTTTGTATTCTCGCCCCCCCGACTACTGCAGTGCATTGTTTACGTGCCTCAGTAACTCTTCAGTAGCTCAGCTTGACTACAGAATGCCGCAGCTCGGATTTTAACTGGGACAAATCATAGGTCACATATCACCCCAGTTTTTGCCTCCCTCCACTGCTTGCCAGTTAACTTCAGAACTGATTTTAAGATTATTTTAATAACTTTTAAAGCTCAACATGATTTAGTGCAGAATCATATAGCTGAGCTTCTGACTATCTATGCTCCAAGTCATGACCTGAGATCCTCAAGCTTACCCTCACTAGTCGTCTCTGGATCAAGGCTGGTAACTAAAGGTGATCGGGCCTTTTGCCATCAAGGCCCTGAGGCTCTGGAATCATCTGCCTTAGGAGATTAGGCGGGCTAGCACCTTACTCATTTTTAAATCATTGCTTAAAACATATTTTTATAGATAAACTTTCCCTTTTAATGCCTGATTTGTACTTTTGTGTTTTATTGCCTTTGTATTGTTTTGTTGTCTTATTTCTATGCACGTTGTGAAGACACTTTGTAACCTTGTTTAAATAAGTGTTATACAAATAAATATTATTATATTCTTACTATTACACTAGACCTTTAATGCATGAATTACTGCAGTGTGTATCATGACTTCCTACTGTTCAACATTAAGACCAGGGTTGGAAATCTGCACCAACCGCCAGCCAAATGCTGGTTAAAATATGCAAGTGGCTGCTAGATTTGTTTCACTCATCAGCCAAAAAAACAAAAGAAAAAAAATGGTATAAATCTATTGAGGGTTGGTAGATTTTGGACTCTACCAGCCACAGTGGCAGGTGGACCACAAAGTTAATTTCCAACCCTGATTAAGACGTTAGCAATAAAATAAGTTAATGTGATAAATTAAGACTTAATGGACTATCAGTGAATAAGTTACTTTGTACATGTATTTATATGTAAAGTCTACCAGTATCTGCAACAGTAATTTCACAGACAGATCTCTGTAAGTCAACAAAGGATGATGTAATAGTCATCTGTTTGTTTCTACATGCAGAATCATAAGAATGTAGGCCAACATGGACCACATGAGCTAAGATCCTATCCCTGTGACGATGGAAAGTCAGGAGTTATACTGTATTTTTGTACAGTTGTTGATCTCTCAGGGAGATTCTGTTTCCACTTCGTCTGTTTTTAGTTGTGTTTTTGCTGCACTTATTTTGTCCCTGTGGTGGGACAACCACAAGCTAACGCTGCTGCCCCCTGGTGTGTGTATTAGGTGCTCCAAGCCCAGCTGGACAGCCTGCTGCAGGGCCAGGAGGGCATCAACAGCAGCTGTAACTTCACCGAGCAGGCCCTGAGCCACGGCACCGAGGCCGAGGTGCTGCTGGTGAAGAAACAGATGAGCGAGCGTCTCATCGAGCTGGCCAGCCAGGAGCTTCCTCTGCAGCCCGGAGAGAACGACCAGCTGGACTTCCTCGTGGAGACAGAGGGACTAAAGAAGTCCATCCACAACCTGGGCACTATTTTAACAACTAACGCCGTGGCCTCTGAGACTGTGGCCACAGGTGAAGGGTTACGCCACTGTGTGGTGGGTGTCCCCACTTCTATCACCATAACCACTAAGGACAAAGATGGCGAGCTGTGTAAGATGGGCAACGCCGTCATCACAGCTGAAATGTCCTCACCTGATGGTAGCAAAGGTGAAGGGGAGATACTGGACAACAAGAATGGCACTTATGAGTACCTGTTCTCAGCTCCTAAAGAGGGGACTTTTAGTTTATCGCTGCGTCTGTATGACCAACATATCAAAGGAAGCCCCTTTAAGATAAAGGCCACCAAATCCATAGATGTGTCGCCAACTTCAGACGGCATCAAGAAGAGGCTGAAGTCTCCAGGCAGTGGTCACATCAAGCAGAAGGCCATCAAGAGGCCGGCCAGTATGTACAGCACAGGGAGGAGGAAAGAGAACCCAATAGAGGACGACCTCATCTTCAGGATCGGTAAGAGAGCTGCAGACCAGCAGCTTAGATGATGTGGTTCATATCAGAGAGAAAAGTCAAACAACATTTATGCACCAGTTCATGTCAGTTTCCTGATTCAGTTCACATAGTCTGCAATCCATACTAAGTATGAGGCTTTTATTTACCGTAAGTCTACTAATATATTTCATGTTTTTTAGGCACAAAAGGAAGAAACAAAGGGGAGTTCACTAATCTTCAGGGAGTGGCTGCGTCTTCTCTGGGAAAGGTCCTGATAGCAGACAGCAACAACCAGTGTGTTCAGGTAAATACAGCTTCCTGTGCTGAAGATGCTGCTCTCAGTCTTCAGACAGAGCAGTAATTTAAAGGGTGCAGGGAGAGCTCATTGGTGGAGTACTACAACTAATCATTGTTCAGTTACCTTGAACAGTGTTGCCTGTGCACTTTGCCACCTCCATGGAAATATACTGTGTCTGTCAGTCACGTCCAAAGTCCGGCCCGGTGGCTGATTGTGGCTCTCAGTCTGATCACTTTTAATTTTTTTTATTCACCTCTTGATGGCAGGATGATCATACAGTTTGTAGTCAAAGTAGGAACTTCACAGACAGAACTAATGTTTTTTCATAGACAGAAGGTTAACAAGCTAATGAACAGTTACCCAACACCAGATATTTCCTGCCAGGTTGCAGGCATGGCCACAGTAAAGAAGTGTAAAGTCAAGAGTGAGGGCCGCTGCTCTCAGGAGCGGTGAAGAGTTGAATACTTTTTTATTTAAAGATGAAACAGTTGCGTTTGTATCATGTGTATGAGATTTGTCTTCTTTTAAATAACCCATATGATGTGAGAAGCAGCTGCCCCCCAGGCATTTCCACTACATCTAATCGGGCCCCCTTTCAAAAAGTTTGGACCCCCCTGGTGTGTGTAGTGTTCCTTTTAGAGCCTTGTCAGTTCAAAGTACTCAACGCCACATAAATGAATTTAAAATCCATTTTTTATTTTAACATCTTAAACATGTTTTGTATGATGCAGATTTTCTCCAATGACGGCCAGTTCAAAAGCCGCTTTGGCGTGCGGGGCAGGACTCCGGGTCAACTGCAGCGACCAACGGGAGTGGCCATACACCCGAATGGTGACATCATCATTGCAGACTACGACAACAAGTGGGTCAGCATCTTCTCAAGTGAAGGAAAGTTTAAAGTAAGTCAAGATTTTTTTACCAGTATTTGATGCAAAGACTCTCAGTAGGAGAAAAATAAACTACACTTAACTACACTTGATCTGAACTGTGCACCCCTCATTAACATGTTGGTGCTAAACCAAAGAAAGAACAGTAATAGCAGAGATATTACCACAGAGGTCGTCCGTTCACCCCCTGTCTCTTTTACAATGACTCTTTTGAATTAGACTTTTTCAATAATTCAAAGACAAAAACAGGTGCATGACTGTACACGCTCTGCTCTGATTAACATCTGAGTCATTTGCAAATTTCACACCTCATTGGCCAGTGTCTGGAGGATTAAGATATGCACACATGCAGATTTTCACTTCCTCCTTAAGTCTCTGTCAGAAACATTAATGCTGGATTACTAAAGAAACTGCAGATGTTATTGTGAACAGTTCTATACTGGTGCTTTGGATTGCAGGGTTTCAACAGCAGAACATAAGATACTACCATGTTCCAGTTAGGTCAGCCTGTGGTTTATTCACTGAATACAACCCTTCTCTCAACCACTGTAACAAAACTATTTGACATACTGTTTCTGTCTGTTTATCTGTAGTGTGTGTGGGATATTTCGTTTTGCACATTGCTAACTAAGTCACATGTAAAACAGTTTTTAAAGGGGCTCTTTGCTTTTTAGAAAATGGGGATGACAATCCTGCATAAGGCAAGACTGATCCAACAAACTGGGTTCAATATACATTAACTCTGATCTCTACTAATGCCGCTGTTTGTCACGAAATTTGTGATTAAAAACTTCATAAATGTAAAATCTTTGACTCCAGAACAAGATCGGCTCGGGGAAGCTGATGGGCCCCAAAGGCGTGTCGGTGGACAGGAACGGCCACATCATCGTGGTCGACAACAAGGCCTGCTGCGTCTTCATCTTTCAGCTCAACGGCAAGCTGGTCACCAAGTTCGGTAACCGTGGCAACGGCGACAGGCAGTTTGCAGGTACACTCAATGGTAATATGTGCACTGCCCCTCCTTCAGTCTTTCTCCGACCAGCTCACACCTGCATGTGGAATGAAGACGAATGTCAAACCAGGAGCCATCAAGATTCCATCATCCTTTCACTTCTATTTTTTTTTTAATAAATAGATAAGACAGGAGCTACGCAGACTTATGGCAGACTTAAATGTTTACTACACAGATTATTACCTCAACTGTCAGCATGTAGTGCCACCGATCATGGTCTCAACAAGTTTGAACAGTCTTGTTTTGTCATTAAATTCATTTGGCAACGTATTAATTTGCATGTCTTCTAAAAATCATATGTCATGAGGTTGTTTTCTAAACCGAACCACCGCTGTTTGACTTTGACAAAATGGCACATAACTGAGACTTTGTTGTCTGTTTTTTTTAAGGGCCTCACTTTGCTGCTGTCAACAACAACAATGAAATCATTGTGACAGATTTCCACAACCACTCAGTCAAGGTAGGTGCAATATCGGAGCAGTGGAAGTGTTTCACAGGTATACATAGTCTACGTCAAAGTCCTGAAAACAGAGGCTTGTATGATAGACTCTGGTAGACTTTTTTATTCTCTTCTGTTGTTAAGTCTTGGGAGTTTTCTCCCGCTAAGCACCTGATGATCAAATTTTTATTAACAAATCCATTCTGTAGTTGATGTCACTGTTTTTTAGTCACTTGAGACTATTGTTTTCATGCTACTTCTTCTTGAAAACCAACTTGTAGGTGTTCAACACAGAGGGAGAATTCTTGTTGAAGTTTGGCTCTAACGGCGAGGGCAACGGCCAGTTCAACGCCCCCACAGGAGTGGCAGTGGATGTCAATGGAAACATCATCGTGGCCGACTGGGGCAACAGCAGGATACAGGTCAGTGCAAGAAGTCTCACCTTAACAAGTCAAGCAACAAGTAAGACTTTTAGCCCTGCTGCATTCACAGCTTCAGGACATGCAGGATTTCACCATGTCTTTATGGCTAATGTGAGCAGCTCCCGTCTGGGTGTCCATTTAGGGTCCTGAGAACCAGTCAGAACATATATAAGAAGTCCTTTATTCCCTGTGCCATACAGGCAATAAACACAGAATGACTGTATCAGGGATCATACTGTTTTTATAACTTATTGCACTGTTGTATCAAAGATATTGTCAACTGTACGTTTTTAATGGTTGTGTTATGTGTCTGTATGTATCTTTGATGAGACAAATTTCCACTGCGGTGGACAATAAGATGATTCATCTATCTACACCTCGCAGACCCAAATGTCTCACAAACTTGATTTGAATTCAGGGGAAAGGGCTGGGCGATGTAGAGAGCAACAGATAACAAGATATTTTTGACCAAACACCTTGATTTTAATATTGTGACAGTATTGTAGGATTGACTGTTGGTGCTTTCACAAATTATTTACACAGTGACATTTTTGATAAATAACCATTGCTAATGTGTACGTAATGATTAAGTGAGTTAAGGCAAATAATAGAACTCCTAGAACAGTCTGATAAGTTCAGAAAATGACATCACTTTACTGTATTACAGCCTTTGAAACCAGGAGGAGACAATATTTGTAACATTACAATATCCAGAATATAAGACAATATCTAGTCTCATATCACAATATCAATACAATACTGATATATTCCCCAGCCCTAACTGGGAATGAATAAATTTAAATTTACAGTTTGTGATTTTTGCCTGTACAGAAAATGGTGATCATACATTGGAGTCTAAACGCCATATAAAACACAGAGCTCCTCTTCTTCAGTTCACATACTTATAAATTATTTGAAAACTTAAAAAAAAATCCATTTTCAAACAAACCCTTCAGTCATACATATTTATTAAATCTGTCCAATCCATCACAAATATACCAGAGCATCAAATACTGTGTTTTCCTGTAGAAAGGAGAGTAAAAAACAAAAACAAATTGAGACATGTATTTGATTTCCCCCTGGATTATACACTGGACTTTCTTCTTTTAAAGCAGTGTACCTATTTGAAGTAGCAATATACCAACACTACACTGATCACAAAAATACGTTTTCTTCAACTGAAAATGACAAATAACTTTTAGTAAATAATTATATTTAATTGAATTATTTGGTGTTTGGTGTATATATGAAAAATCCAGTATTTTAAATTGACTTGATTTTGCCAGTACCACCTCCAAGCTGATGAACCTTGCTCTAAATACCTCACTACATTTATTAATGCAACAGTTTGGCAACAATTTAATGACTTTATTTTACATACCAAGTTATTATTAGAAACTGCAAATGACGTGGGAGAGAAAGTATCTTCTGGTTTATCTCCAATGCAGATAAAAGGGGGACACTGACTTTATAATATTCTCTCTCTAAACTCTATTGGCATGACATTTCATATGTGTTGCCAAAGCACAGTTACAATTTATAACAGTGAATTCAGAAACAATTGAGTACAGTGTGTTGATACAAAATCATAGACGTAAATTTAAAAAAAAACTTTCTTCATATGTGCCACAGTGAATCTCTCTCTCTGTCTCTCTCAGGTGTTTGATGGCAGCGGCTCGTTCCTGTCTTACATCAACACATCAGCAGACCCTCTGTACGGCCCACAGGGACTGGCTCTCACCTCTGACGGACATGTTGTGGTTGCAGATTCTGGCAACCACTGCTTCAAAGTCTACCGCTACCTGCAGTAGCCCCTCTCTCTCAGCGCACAAAACTGTACAGTGTATATACACACACAGACACACAGAGACACACACACACACAGAGACACATGCACTCATTAGTATGGAGCGACCGGCAGATTTGCACTCATCTACTCACCCATTCCTCCTTGAATCATGCTGTCGTTGTGCCATCTGTTTGACTGTGACGTCCTGTTTGATCTCAGACGCTGAAGAAACAACAGAATAATTTGTGGTTTGAATGAAGTGAGAGGATGTATGATACTCACAGACGGCTGCTGCTGATTGGTGCTTTGAGGAGTCATTCATAACCATGTTCACATTCCATCTTAATCACACCGATTTGAAAAATAAAACTTTAGTATTGTAAATATGTTAGATATTTGTTTGCTGTGATATGGCAGGAAAACTGGAAAATAAAGCTATTGCACTTGTTTCCAAAAATACTGTTTGGACACTGTGTTAAGGAGGATTTAAATTAAAGTAAAGACGTACCTTAGTCACCTGAGAATTGATGGGGATTCTATTTATAGTCCAGTGACTGCAGCTTCCTGTTAAATGCTCTTAAAGGTCCTCACATTTTGCCTGTTCACTATAAAAGAAAAATATTCCACCTACAGTAGGTAGCAGGGTATTTTAGAGCATGATTAGGCATCTCTGTGCATGTTTTTACTAATAAACACCAGAAAAGCTACTGTGCACAATATATGACTATGTTTTAAGCTGACACGTAACAAAACCAACAAAATAAACTTTAAATGGACAAACACTAAACACTGTTTCAATTACAATACTTCTATCTCTATATGGAAATGACTAGTCAATCTAATTTGTCATTACTTTAAATTAACACACATGTGGTTATCACAATATGCAGATAACTTCTCCTGAATTGGTTTTTACAAACAAAACAAAGTGTGTTTGTGTGTGCAAGACAAGTGTGATTGTGTGTGTGTGTGTGTGTGTTGTGATCAATTAAGGTAAAAAACAAAACCACTTGATATGTTGTCTTACAAATCTGCTGTGATTATGTGCAAACATCTTAAAACTAGTTGTAGAATTTAAATAAACAGCAGATATGGTGAAAATAAACTCATCAGTGAAAAGGTTTGTTCATCGTGCTGCAGTGCAGGTTGAATCAAACGTCAGACGCAGAGCTGCGATCACCTTCACTACTTGCCATGTGCTCTTATGTCTTTCAAAAAAAATTGGTAGGACTACTAATAAGTTGTATTTTAGCAAAAAACAATTTGTCTATCCTCAAAACAGAAAATGCAATATGTAGTTGAACAGTTGAGTTGTGTGTTGTAAAAAAAAATGCACTGTGCTCCTATTAGAAAGCCTTAGTCAAAATTCATTTGTCTTCAAGCACACAGTTTTCAGCACTCGTTGTCCTGAATTTGGTCATCGATTTTCTACACAATCCTAGTAAATTATTTGTTTTCCATTGTCTTGTTTATATTTGTAATGCCAAATGGAATTAAAGTGCCCATAGGAAAGACAATTGTGTTTGTTTCTGATTTTGTAGTGTGCTTTCTGTATGTTGTGATAAGGTGCATTTAGCTTGCAAAGCTGGTGAAACCACTTGGTTAAATTAACATTAACATGCATGTTCATAGCTCTAAAAATCTATTAGGTATCAGATATTTTAATTCTCCCGGCAGTGATGATCAATCAGTGTTTCAATATGATTAGAGACAGTCGATTGTATTTTAAGGTGTCTCCATGCAGACCTAGAGAAATTAATGGGTTTGAAAACAAGGACCTTTTTATTATTGATTCCTGTCCCTGTATGAACTTTGTATTTCATTAGACTGCAGAGGGCGTCACAAAATCATGAGCTGGAGTCAAAGTAATGCTGCCTTCAAGTACAGTCGGAAATTATGGATGACTGCAGCGAACACGACACTAACGGCTCAAAATGATGGCAAAAAAACATGACCGTTTTTCTACAGTACACTCGACATGTGACGTTGCCGCATTGATTATCTATGTGCCAAGTAGC
This sequence comes from Cephalopholis sonnerati, assembly GCA_019142605.1. Classification (NCBI taxonomy): domain Eukaryota; kingdom Metazoa; phylum Chordata; class Actinopteri; order Perciformes; family Serranidae; genus Cephalopholis; species Cephalopholis sonnerati. The sequence continues at coordinate 23,829,525 of JAGQAX010000003.1, read as the reverse complement.
TTAAATATATAAACTAACGGGAAACACAAACAACAGTTTGTTATTAACTTACATCCTCATACTCAGCACGCGATCGACGGATATGCAAAGTTTACGAGGAGCATTAAAGGCAGCAGAATAGCGTCACAGCCTTCCGCGGGAAATTCAGTATACACTACCTTAGCGTTTTCCTTCTTGTTTGGATTGTAAACATAATAACAGCGCTATATAACTCATCGCAACGCAAAGACTATTGTCAGTGGACGTTACTGGTATAGCCTACGCAGTAAAATGGTAAGCAGACGTTAACCTTTGCCTGCAGTTGATGTGAAAGTGCTTCAGAGACGACCGACGCTAATGTGCAGGCTAGCATCAACAAGCTAGCTCTTAGCTAACGGTAACATTAGCTTTAGCTGAGTTACCAACTGTCAGTAACGTCACCAAATTAATATAACATATTTTAGAGTTATACACTTAGCAAGACATTACTAATGTGCGTGCCACCGTGTCAATGTTAGCCTTAATTCAGGACATTTGTACTAGAGTTACTAATCACTCCTGTATTACTGTGATACACATTTATGTAATGTTAGCATTTAAGCGCTCATTGCGTCCCACAACGGTTGACGGACAAACACAAGGACACACTACAGGAAAGGTGAACTTCTCTGTTGACTATCAGGGGGGAAACAGATCTTGTCAGGGGGGTGTAGACTAATAAAAACACGACGTACTCGACATGGGTACTGTTTCCATTAGCCTGCAGAATGTCATGTAATCCACGAATGGCCATGTCATGTTTTCTTCCTCGCCTGGTACATAATAGAGCAGTGCTGCCAGTGATGGCCGGAAGCTGTATTACAACAACACTGATGTAGAAGTATAGATGTGCAATAAAGAGCCACCACAGCTTATATTAAACATACATATTTCAGAGTGTTACAGATACTATAAATTAATTGTTACATGTTCATGTTTTGTTCCTGACTGCATGACAAATAGTAGGAGATCAACCCTCATACTGTGTTTATTGCCCCTTATTGCATTTCTGCAACATAGTGGCATATTAGCTGCTGTAACTGAAGTTATCCAGGCCTTATGTTATATTAAATCATCTGTTACAGTCAAAGAAGAAAGGACTAAGTTTGGAGGAGAAGAGAACTCGCATGATGGAGATTTTCTTTGAAACGGTGAGTTTTTCCATCGCGTTACATCATGTTAAAGTAAGAATCATATCAGTATATGAGGCCTCAATATCACCTGTGTGTTGTTTTCATTACATGGTGCCTGCATGGATTTAAAAGCTGATACTTATAAGTATTGTTATGTGTTTTATTTTCCTTAACACAAGAACGGTATCAATTCAGGGTTTCTAATTTTGATTTAAATGCAAACTACTAAAACATAAATGACCTGTACGGATACTCAGGTGACACTGAGGAGATTTTGTGTAACAAAAACAGGTTGTTAGAAGATCTGCATCTTTTGGTCTTGTGGTTTTCTCTGTCTTTGATAAAGACACAGATACAGACAGCCATCGGTACATATTAATACATTTAATTACTAAACTGGCTCCACAGTGCCACATCAGACACTGTTAAAAAGAGGATACAAAAAGGTGTAATGGTTAGTAAAATTCTTTTTGTGAAGCTAAACATAAATAAGATCTACAGTTTAAGTCCTTGCAAAGGAAATAATTTTGATTAGTTTATCGTAATATACTAGTAATATAACAAAGATTAAAAGTGCCTTAAGGGTAAATAGTAAGGGTAAATAAAACTATAAAAAATGTCTTTTTTTTTTTGGTGCTTCAGTAGTTTACCTTATAGAGCATGTGCCCCACGTAGTAAGGCTAAGTCCTTTCCACAGCGACCTAGGAGCATTTCCAACCCAGGGCTCTGTGCTGCATGTCGTCACCTCTCTCTCTTACCCCTTTCCTGTCACCGTGTCAGTTTTATTAATTTCCAGAAAGCCCAAATAAAGCGCAGCCAAAAACCTTGATACTGAGACAAACAGAGATAGATGTTAAATAGTTCCTTTTTTCCTTTACTATATTCTCTCATTCTCTTTGTAGAAAGATGTGTTTCAGCTGAAAGACATAGAGAAGATCGCCCCTAAGACAAAAGGCATAGGTGAGTAACGATTTTCGTAGAGAAACATCATTAACAGTGAATTTTGAAAGTATCTGTCCACATGTGTCGAGCTGGTCAAGTGTTCAGATAAGCTGCCTGTTAAACAGAATATGGCACAGTCTTTTCTTTGTATGTTTCTCCTGCCGGTTCTCTTCCTCTCTAAAACAAATGGACAAGGTGAAGAGCGGCTGAAACGCTGAGTAAAACAGTTTCACATTACCAATTATTGTTTGTGCAACGCTGTTTGGCTTGTCGTGGAGGGGCTGCTAGACCAGCCCCTGTTAATGTGCACTGCCCTCACCTTTTTTCTCTGATAACATAAGATCCAGATGTTCAGGAGGTTTCCACTGAGAGCTGAATTATCCGGAGAGGTCTCATCCTCTCCAAAACAAACGGACCCAGTGATTTAACACAGTAAAAACACAGAATAAATAAGTTTAATGTTGAAAATCAGTGTCTCTCCTACACCTTACGGCACAGCAGGGGCTAAAGTTTGCTTAGCTTGTTTCTCTGATAACTTAAGATCTATACATTGGATGACTTAAATCCTTCGTCTGGTTAAAACATAGAGTTAAAAATAACCAATTCCAGAAGTGTATCATAAATATGTGGCTTAAAACTAGATAAATTGTCAACTCATGACAGCTTCTGGCAGACAACCACAACCCCAACAGATGTGCAAAGGGATATGACACCACTGACAGGTGAGGGGACGGCTACCAAATGACACGGACCATATCCTTGATTAAAACAGATTTACAGATTTCTCTGAACATTGTTGGAAACATTTGGGATAATGTAGGTAAGCAACTCAACAAAATCTATCACACCGGTCTAGTTGTTTTTAGACATTTGAATGCAGAAGAGCTACACTTTATATCTTTAAGTAAAATACCATTAGTTCATTTGCAAAGACCATACAGTCAGTCACAACCATCACAGCACCCCCTTAAATTCTTGAAAACCTTGTGGTGACATACTTTCAACATGACCATAGCAACCAGGACTAGCTGTTGCCATCTTAACTGTATTTAGTCTGTATAAGCAAAACCAGACCTATCAATGGCAGCAACCTCAAAGTGCAGAAAACTGTTAAAAGCTTTTGGGTTTTAAATTAAACACATTCCCTCAATGTCAACACAGAGCCTGACATTATGAGTATCCAGGGAACATTTATAAAAATACAGACTTGGATTTTTAAGTGCTGCAGAGGAACAAAGCTGTGTTGTGTATGTTTGGGTGAACTGAGGAGGGATTTTGTTTTAAAGTGGACATAACATTAATCTGGAGAAACTGGATCGTGTTGCTGTGATTAAAAGCACATGTTTTCGTCCCCCTTACTTGGGCATGATGTAGTTACCGAGTGATGGGGGGAGGGGGCAACAAGAGATCTGCATTATGGGCAAATTTCCTGTAGAAAGGGAGAACTTGTGAGAAAAGGGGCCAAGGGAGTGATCTCAGCTACACTGAAAAAGAGTGGTTATAACACGCTGGTAACCATTAAAAGACAGAATAGTTTGAAGCTGACAGGGAGCAAAAAGCTATTTGGATAACATGAGCAGAAACAGGACCCCTCTGGAGTCATGCACACACAGTTTGGTTGATCCATCCAGAGTGCCTTTCATTTTCTACCCTCGTTTTTATTTTTGCTGCCGTTCAACATCCTCTCTGGACCCAGCACAGCTCAGCCCTTAACGCAGCAGATAAGCTCTTTCAGTTTCACAGTGGACCGGCTTAGCAAACGTGTGGGAGTATCACATTTCACCGCTGACACTGTTCAAGATGGAACTCCTGCTCGATTACATCCTCTCATGCAATGTTCTTTCAGATAAGCATAAAACGACCAGATAGGCAGCAGATGTGTGGGTTAAGTTGTGTGAACATTTGAGTGGTACGCTTCGCCAACAGTAAAAAATTAGACCTGATGCTGGCTTGTATTTTGTTAAATCCTCAGATTAGAATGCAAAATCATATCTATCATCACATGCATTTTATGTCGCCTTAAGTCTTCTTAATCTTGTAACAATGGTACCTCTACTATAAGTCATCTTCTGCAAATTAAATCAGTAATCCATAAATAGAGGAAACTGCTGGGAAGGCAGTGTAATAGAGAGAAAATGAAGGATTGTGGATCTTTAATGTGTTCTTTCCTCTCTGTCCTGCTTTAAGCTCCCATGACTGTGAAGGACGTGCTGCAGAGCCTGGTAGATGACAACATGGTGGATTGTGAAAGAGTCGGTACATCAAACTACTACTGGGCCTTTCCCAGCAAAGCTCTGCATGCTCGCAAGCACAAACTGGAGGAGCTGCAAAAACAGGTGAGGACCGAGCGGCAACTTCCAAGAGGGGAATATTATGCCAACACCAAGTGCCGAAAACTGCAGTTCTTTGAACGGCCGCTTGAGTTTAGCTCCAGAAGCCAGTCAGTCCCCACAGACCCCCATGTTAAAATACACAACTTTACAGCTAAAATAAACATGTTTCCAGCCCGGTGCAAAAAGAAAATTGTCTGTATGGCACATTTCAACCTTCATGACAACTGTCTGGGGGATGAATTTTTATATAAGTCACATGTTTACATTTTTTTAAGGTTTGAAGTTACGCATATTTAAGGGTGGGACACTTTGAGTGACAGGCAGTCTGCCGAAAGTTTCCTCAGCTTCTCAGTCAGATCTGCTCTTTGCTCCTCCACAGCGCCAGCCTCCCATCCAAATATGGTCACTTCTGGCTCCAAAAAATCAAAACCAAGATGGCAACATCCGTGATGCCGAGCCCAAGGCTTCAAAACATCAGTTCACAAACCAGTGGGTGATGTCACAGTAGCTACGTCCATTATTTTATACAGTCTATGATGTGGACAGTCTTAAAACAGTGACCTCATATCTCAAATAGATTTTATCAAACAAAATACAGTGAATTCAGAACACGTATAATTTATGAAAGGAGATGAAAGTCTTGGACACATTTTCAAAGGTTGTTGTGTTTTCTTTGCAAGAGGACACAGCTCTCTGCAGTTTATAGTAAATGAGGTCAGCAGCATATGGCCCAGAAAGCACTTCTGGTAATAGAATGCAAAGAGAAAAATGGGAAGTGATAGTGGTTAAATTATAGATGGGTCTTTTAATTCTAGTGTTTTCATTTCATTTCAGTGTCTGCAGTTCCTTTAAAATTTTAAAATGTATTCAATTCAGTTTTATAAAAATTAGACCTTAAAAGGCATAACTGATACATCATTTAATTTCTTTTTTTTTTTTTCGATATGAGTCAAGCTCCACATTCCTGATGTTAAAAAAATCTTTAAACCTACCACTGAACCTGATACTGTCTTTCTCCTTTATACTTGCACTTACCTGTTGGCAAAATGTAGATAAGCCTAACTCACTGGATTAACCATATTCGGACATAAAACATACCTCTGCACAGGACTACATACTTACCTTTATACTCACCTACAATGCCTGTATAGGCGAAAAGATAATTAGTCTAAAAAACTGTCTCAAATTTTGGGTAGAAATTATCTGGAAAAAGGTCCCAAACAGTATTAAATTTAAGTGTCTTATACATGTACACACCCTGATTGTATTTTCACATTTTTCATATTCAAAATAAACATAATAAGATAATAATAACAACAGTAATAAAAATGATAATAGTTATTATTATAATTGTACTGTAAAACTGATGCCACTCCCCTTTTACACTTTGTGGCGTTCGCGAGAGATCTGTTGTCACGGCGAGTAACACTGCTGGTCTTTGTATTCCTCAGTGTCTGTTGCGTCCTACTTCCCTCTCCTGTTGCATGGCGGACAGATGGTGTGAGGGTGGTGACTCCTCAGAGATGATGGCCACCAGATTTCTGGGACAGAAGTTAAATGATGTAGAGCAGCAATCTGCCACTAAATAATGATGTGTGATTATACCATAAGCATTACAACACACAGGCATAACTGACATGCCGCAGCAGATGATCAGTAGATTAACTGTGGACTCGTAATGTGGAATGTGACGGTTAAAATTTTATTATCTATCAACACAGCAATTTAAATGTGTTTGCTTGTTGTTACGGCTTTATAAAGCGCATATGAAGAAGTTGGAGTGTAATTTACAAACGGCTTCCTCTCTTTCTGCCGTGTTAATGCTAGAGCATGCTTTCATGTACCGTTTACAGCGCTGTATTTAGCTATTAATGTGAAGAAACCATTGGCCTCTAATGCACTGGTGAGCAGTCATGAGTAACGGGTGTATTATGGGCAGAAATGTGTGTCACTAGAAACTGAACATGAATCATTTATATTCAAATTTTAATGATTCATATTGAGTGTCTTCACATTTCTGCCCAAAGTGTACACATAGCAGTTAAAAGCTACAAAGACTTCTACTCTGTGGTAGACGATGTGCTAACCAGTTTTCATTTGTTGTCTTTCAGGAGATTATTGGCTGTTCTCTGTAACTGTTTACCCACCTTTAATTTTAAACAGCTATGTAAAGAACAGCAGTATTGTTTTTATGGTGGAGTACAGGAACATCTAACATGAGACTCTTTTTCTTTGAAGATTTCTGACGCAAAGCAGCGGAAAGTGTCTGTAGAGAAAGCGGTTGAAAAGGCGAAAGTAGGACGTCAAGATACAGTAAGAACATTTTCATATGCTTCCCACCTTGTATGGAAAAATGCATCTATTTTTTTTAAACATGAAGTGATTAAGATAAAAAATGTATCCACTCATAAAAGAAATCTCACAGTAAGGATCTCTGTCTGTGTGTAGAAGGAGAGAAGCGCTCTGCTGAAGGAGTTGAAGGCTCTGAGAGAGGAGCAAACTCAGCTGCAGGCTGAGTTGGAGAAGTACAGAGAATGTGACCCAGAGGTCATCGAGGAGATGAGTGAGTACAGATGCAACATGACTGTTTTTTGGAATCCTCTTATGAAGTCAGTTTTAAGCTTTAGCATCAGTTGAGTCACCTACGATTGCTGACCAGAGAAATCTAGCCCCCCGTAAAATGTAATCAAAAACTCCTCTGTTTAAGACCAAGTCAGAGTGGTGGTGATCATTTTTGAGCCGTTGTTGGTGTTGTATGAAGTTGAAAAACGTTAAATTATGGTCAATATTTTGTTACAGTCTTCACAAAGGTGATACTTGTTGGTGTGTTATGACGATGCAGCTAAACAGCACCTCTAGTACAAAGTGGATTTGAGCAAAGTACAAAAAATGTATCTTGATTTGTCTTTTGCTTATGTAACAAAGTTGAATCAGTTGTTGCCGCTGGATTTAAAATGAGTGTATTCTGTAACATATTTTGTGTGAGGCTTTGACAGTTGATAGAATCATCTGACAGTAAGCTTGTGGTTAGCCACTGTAGCTGAAAGCTTCAAGTGTTTTTGCTCAAAAGAAAAAAAAGACTGAACAAAGAAAGAGATGGAGACTGAATTCCAACACCAGGTGGGCAACGTTAAAAAAACAAACCACTTGAGGAGCTTCTACATGACTTTACTACCATTAATTCAGCCCTGTTTCCTTCAAGCAGTCCGGTACAGTTCAGTACCGGGCAACTTTTAAGGCGGAATGTTTACTTATAATGTAACTCAGTGCATAAGTTGACGATATGAACCCATCAACACATCTTTAATTTCAATATGACAACTTTGACCATTCCATTGTTTTTACTGTCTCTTTTGGATGACATACACTTTTATTAATAACTGGATCTTCAAGTGTTTAAAAAATATGTATGATTATGTCATATATGTGAACCGCATAGATCCTAATCCTCACTTGGAGTGTTAAAAACGTGTCAGAGCGTTGTTCTGGTGCGCTGTATCAACACAAAACTCCTGCTCTTGGCTGAGAAGGACTCAGTGCCCAAACCCTCTATTTGTAAATATCCCACTGAGAGAGACTCACTCCAGCCTGATCTTTTCTGTTTTAAAAATGTTGGCGTGTAATCTTGTTCTGTGGGCAGTAAGTGAGGTGCAGACAATCCCCTGTGTCACAGGTGGAAAGGAAATGCAGCAAGTGCTAGACGGAGCTGTAAATGACAACAGCCCTCCCACAATTTAGAGTACTGTCTGTGGTGGAAACGCTTAACTCATCCACGGCTTACGTACATGTCCGTAGGTGTTACTTTTGGTATGCAAGGGACTGTACTGAAAGTTTTTGGTGGACAGGATGCTTCAGTGGTTTCACACATAATAATGAATACAGAACTAGGGCTGGTGGGCTGAAGGAGTTTCACTGCAGAGATGAAGGTGATATTAACAGTGTGATCTGTGGTATTACCACCTATTTATGTTGGTTTTGCAAGTGACTTCATTTATTCTGATTTTAGTGCTTTGTTAAAAAGCTTTGTTGTTAGGCTATTAGGTAGGGTAGGCATGGAGGGAGAAAAGACCGACCTGCCAGTCTACATGGGTCAAGTATTCATTTCTCCTCCATTGTTGTTATTGTTCAGCGACGAGACAGTTGGTCTTTATGGTATTTGTCCTACTGTCCTCCACTGTGACTGGAATGCGGGGTACAAAGTGACAGTGAAGTGAGTGGCTGCAGCATTATACCCAAAGTTGGTTACTTTTCAACTCTCAGCAACAAAAAAAGGCAAACATGCAGTGCACAGAGCAGAACAGATGCTGACAGCCTCATCACATTTGTAGCATACTGTAAATATGCAGTGCTCCCATTAAAAGAAAAGACTTAAATATAGTGGTGGTGGTGGGGGTTGCCTGCCTTCCCTTTCGTTGGCTTTTCAGTAGCATGCTATTGTAATATTTTGATTATTGCAACAGCCCTATACATAATTGTGGAGCCGGATTATGTCGGTGTACTCTCCCACTGATTGTCAAATATAGAAGTGATAAACATGAGAACTTGGTACAGTTTGAAAACATTAACATTTTTCAAAGTGTTGAGCACATTAGTCATCCAACACAGACAAACTGTAGGTACATTTCATTTAGTAGGATCCTCATTAGTTGTGTTTAAAGCAGCTGCTATCTTCTCTTGGGCCCACACCAAACACAGTACTCTATACATGGTAGTACATAATAATAAAAAACATCTCACCACCACCACAACAACATACAAAACACAATACACCACATTAATAGAAACAACACCAGGATAAACCTTTAAAAAGCATTGCTGCAATGAACTTGGCCACCGATCAAAATCACCTACTCACTGTGCTAAATAAAAAACATAAGCAGGAAGTGGAAAACAAACACACTTTACACCCTCAAATTTCCTCCTCACACATTTCACTGAACGTCAGCATGGACATTCAGACAGCTCTAAATAAGGTGTGAGCGCATTGAAATGCATTTAAGAGATCCCGGGTTTCAGTTGCTTTAGCTTAGTTCAATGGTAACCAGTGACACACAAATTCATATTCACATGACATGTAGACATACAAATGCAAATTCTCCTAAACGCAGTGAACTACAGTTAATTTGCCCATGTCACACATGTTGGGTCATGATATTGTGGTGCAGGTTCTGGTCACAGGAGTCCTCACTTGTCATCGTATTACTGAGAACAAACATGTATTTTGTTTGTTAAGCAGCAGAGTCACAGTTTCTCACGGTTAAAATCAAACATGAACGAGGAAGTGAAAACCGTTTGCAAGTGGTCATTTGAGATGCACTCTTATGTCAGTTATAAATTGTCTGCTTGAACCACAAAGTGGTTTCATGCTGATGCATGACAGTATGTGTGAACGGTGTGAACCTTTCCTGCTGAGACGTTTTTTCTGGTGTGGGCTTGCACGTCAGTTTTATTACGGTAAATCAATCGTGTAAACTCTGCTTTCAGCTTGGAGAGTTTGGAGTTAAAAGCTTTTAAAAGACAAGGCAAGGCCACTGGGCACAGCTTACTGACACACCTCGTCTACAGTATGTCCACACAATGCACACAGCTATTAGTGGTATTGCAAAAATCCTACACTGCCTTGAGTTCATGTCCCTGCTGACCTGTGATAAAGGGGTGTGTTCCTTTATGTACACATGACATGTGAAGTGTCATAAAAATATCTGGTCTGTTTACCTGCACCTCCCAGTGTTACACCAAGCGTGCATTTAGTCTGCACACAAATCTGCAGTTTTTTTCCACTCTGACATGACACGACTATTGTCTCGCCTACTGACGATCACAAAGACATGCACGCAAATGTCTGACTAATCTGTCTGTAATCCAAATCAGCTTTCTGAGGTGTTTTGGATTAAATTGAAAATAAGTTAAATCTTGAAGCTCAGGTGTAACAAGTTAAGATTAATGTTACAGCAATTCTACAATTAATGTGATTACATTCACTCATATGAAGACTCATTTAGGTCATAGTCTACTAATATGCTAAAGGCAGCTGGACTTATTGTTCAGGTTGAATGTTCAGTATAATGACGGCATTTGACACAGTACATCTTTATACTCCCATCCAAATTTATCTTAGAATTTGTCTACAAATATTCCTAATTTGGATTTAAGTGTAAATAAAAACTGAATTTAAAAAAAAAGAATACATAAAAAGTGAATTTAGATCACAACAGAGCTTAAGTAACCCAGAAAAGAGGAAAGGCAGTGTGGTATGATCAATTTTTTTTACTGCTGATGCCACATGTTTACCAGCTAAATATTTTCTACACTATATGGTATATTTGTTAAAATAAAAATAAAAAAGTATTATTTGATTACTTTAAGTTAATTAAAGTGTTAACTTGGTGCCAAAAGCAGCTAAAATCCAAAATGCCATCATTTGCTTTAAAGTAGAAATAGACATGTTTTTTGCTTTAACTTATTACTGTAAAGTATATGTTGATTGCACAGTGTAATGGCTATACAGTAATGACATCATCATGGGCATTTAGGTTGGTTCCTCATAAGCCTCACGTTCACCATGTAATTGTGTTTGCCACCGGGTACAAGAAAGATGTCCCGAAAAGATAGAGGCTCAATATATTGCACAAAGGAAGTGCATCAGCCGTGGCTCAACCGCAGAAAGGGGGTAGCACTTTTGTTCTCCCTAGTAGCTATCAGTAATTATCCCCAGTTACCAAAGAGTGTCAGTGTAAGTCGTTTGCAGATACGATCCCCAGTGGTGGAAATGGTGGACAGTGGAACCACCGAAGTAATGCCCATTGCACACTACCTTAGCTGCTACTTTTGACTTGAGCGCTAATTTTCCATTCACCAAAAATTTTTGAAGCCTCCCAGATCAAAAGCCTTAGATCGAAGGAAAACCAGCACTGGCTCGGCTCGGCTCTCGCAAATCAGCGGTATGGTGCTATGCATGAACTGTTCCAGGACACAAGCCCAGAGGCTCACAGATGCATTGCAGATACTCCCTAGACATCTGGCATGCTAGATATCTGGACCTGTTGGGGACTTTGCTGGGGAACTAATTAGATTGAGAGTGCAATAGGGCTGCAACGCTTAATCGACTAATTGATGACTAATCGACTATTAAAATAATCGGTGACTATTTCAGTAGTCGACTAATCTGTTTGAGTCATTTTTCATAGAAAAGTACTATAAAAGTACCCCAAACTATGCTTATTGCAGCTTCTTACCTTCAGATATTGGCAGCTTTACACACTCTCCCATGACGGTGAACTAAAACCCTTTGGCATGAGTACAAAACAAGACATTGGACGACATAATTTTGGGGTTTGGAAGAGACAGACCGACATTTTTCAACATTTTAACACATTTTTTGATAAAATGACTAGTCGACTAATCGAAGAAATAATCGACATATTAGTCGACAATGAAAATAATCGTTAGTTGCAGCCCTAGAGTGCAAGGCACAGATTGAAGACATAGACAAGTGTTGCTGTGGTGCTTTCCAAGGTGTGTATGTGCGTGTGTTTGAGAGGGAGGGAGGGAAGGTAGGCTATTGTACGTAATGTTATCACCCTAACTTACAGAGCTTAGAAGGCTGCTTTGTCACTTTTGACTTTGATATTTTCTAGTAAGCGCCCAGCCGGCCCTGGGTTGTGGTTCGACCTGCGCATCACATGCCATACTCATTAGGAATTCCCCCTGGATGAAAGATATTGTAGTGTGTGACGCCCTGTCGCTGGTCAGTCACGTGGTGCGAAAATCACAGCAACTTCAAGACTGCTGATTACAAGGCAGCAACAGAACAGTGCAGCAATCTAAAGATTTTGAAAGTTGTGTAGCGTGAACACCACAGTGATCGTCGTGTAGTGTGAACTTAGCTCAACTGTGGAAACACTACTTGTCAAAAAAAGAGCCCCTTTGCTAAACTCTTAGGAAAACAGAAAGTGATCTGGTTGTCTTTGAAACAGTGGCGCCAACAATAATACCACTTGGAAACGCTAGGGGGGAAAAAGTTGAAAAGTTGTCTGTTTCAACTTTAATGTTTGTATTTGGGTCCCAGAGAAATAACTTCATGAGCACATTGTAAGACCCTCTGCAGAAACTCAGCCTCTGGTGCCTGTGATAAAGTCATTGCCAAACTAAATCACTGCAACAGCTGTCGGAGTCTCAGTCCAAACCTCTGCAAAGCTTTTTCTTTTTTCTTTTTACAGCTATCAGAGCAGAGAAACTTTTTCTCTCTTTTAAAATATTAAAATGTAAATTAAAGCATTTAAGTAGAATACATTTAAGTATTACATGTTAAGCCATACAGGACGTATGATCTTGTTTGCAAATGTGGCAGAGATACTAGATGTTTATCTTTATTTCCGGGGGGAAATAGCCTATGAAATCCAGGTCTTTCTACTCTGTAACTAGCATCTGTCTCCACTGTACGTTGAGGCTATGGCAACATTTCAGTCTTTCTGTAAGACTATCATTATATACAGTATCTCTGTATACAGCATGTTCTGTTTCAACTTGTGTATGATAGTTAAATTTATATAATGTCCCACAGATCATAAATGCATCCAGATTAAACAGATAAACCTGTTAGTTAATGAGACAGAGAAGGGAGAAGCTTTCTTTTATCTTCTGTGCTTTGTCACATTCATCACTGTCTCCACTTGCCTACAGGTATTATTTTCTTCTTTTTGTAACCCCACCTCACGCACACAGCTTAGATGCAGATAACCATCTCACCTCAGTGAACCGTCAGTTGTGCTCTGAGAACTGTGTGCACCTATGCAAAGAGTGTTATTACATTATGTTATGTCTACTGCTGAGGGATTGGACTGAACTCGCAGAATGGGTTCAGACCTGTTCATGCACATGTGATAGTTGTTGGTTCAGAGAGCTCCATTAAAACAAATGGTCTGAGACCGCCAGTGGTGAAAGTGCTCAAAGTACATTTTGCTAAAAATGTGAATTGTACTTTTACTAAAATGATATTTTCAATGCATGATTTGTCTGGAATTACTACTTAAAAGTAAAGAATCTTTGTACTTTCTCAACCACTACTTGAGTCACAGTTGCAACATTTATTTTAACCATCAGTGCCTTTTTTGAATTATAAGATTTTTACAAAAGGGATTTTGAATGATAAATAATAAAAATAATTGACTGTTATAAATAATAAAATTACTCAACAATGCTACACAGTGCTATACTCTCTAAAGTTGTGTCAGCTGATACTAAATGGTAACTCAAAAATAAAAAACAAGGTAGCCTTAGAATGGCCCATGTCCTTAACTTTACCTCTGTTCACATGAACCAGACTCATGCTATTATTTGTTATGTACTAATTATAAGGTGTTCGATTTCTTTGAGATGTCCTCTGCCCTAAGCATGTTTGACAGTGGCTGCCACACCCATAGAAACCAATTATGGAACTAACCCTCCCAAACATTCTGGCAAATCCAGCTGAAACCGAATTTGAATACGTCTGTGAATTAGGGTCAGTGTCAGGGCTCAACAATAAGGATTGCCCAATTGTCAGGGCATGTAAAATGCTATGTCGGGCAAGTAAATCTAGCAGCTCAATTGCCCTAAAAAAGGATTAAACACATTTTTTTTCCATAGCTAATAATAAACCGAGGATTGAGCCGTCTTGCTTTCTTCTCATTTCTCTTGAGCGCTGCACGTGTGCAGTGTCCAATCAGGCACTCGTGAGAAAGTGTATAAGCTAAAGCGCAAGTGTGCATTTTCATGATCCTGGAAACAGGAGTTTTGTCAGGTGGCTGTTAGATGATCTGGGTAAAACTCCAACTTTGTATTGCACAGTTTGCCACAAATTTGAAAACAAGGTGGATAAAAGGCACATCTATTTGTTATTTGATAATTGCTAATAAATAAAACAGTTTGTATAGAGGCAAATAAACATTTCCTTTAGGCAAGCTGTTGAACCCTGAGTGTACAAGTCTTGCTCTTCCCATTAGATCAGACCTAAGTACAGTTGAAAGCACAGTCACACATGCTCACTGTAATTACCACTAAAATATAAGTGGCAGTGCAGACAGAGTGGACAAACAACATTTTGATATGAGTTGGCTTTGTCAGGTCAAAATGTTTGACAATGGTACCACACCCACAGATACCAGTAAGGTGATGTGGAAAAAGGTGGAGTTAAAAACCACCAAACATGGGAAGGGCAAAAAAGACTTAAGGAAATCACGGCCACAGGCATGTGCATGGCAGCAATGGCACTAAAAGAGGAAGCAGAGGTAAAAGCTGGACATGAATACACGTTATTAATAACCACGTTGATGGGAAACCACGACAGATCAATTCATGGTTTTGATTTATTAATGATTCTCAAATTACTCGTCACCACAGCCAGAAAAGTTGAATTATCTTTCCTTTACTTTCTTTCTTAACCTTTCTTTGTCATGTATGTTTGTTATGTTGTTGGTGAATGTGTGGTATTTTGTGCACGATTTTTATTACGTTGTCTGTATTAATTTTATGTGATTATATAAGGGTTGCCCTTTTAACATCTGTCCAGAGACAACACATTACAAAATGTGTCATGGAGACCAACGCAGGCTCATTTACAGGTCCATGAGTCAGAAGTTATTCAGTTCAGTCCCTCCCACTTGCAGCTGCTATTTGTTTTTTGGATATCAGTGTTTGTTTTCATTGTTTTCATTCTTATTAAATGCTGAAATGATTGTTGCTGATGGTCAGTGACATTGCTGCTGCTCAGGTCTTTGCACCCGGTTGCTCTTCTGATCCTTTTGAAGGACAAATCAGGGAGAAATCTGCCAAACCTGCTGTAAATTGAGCTGGGCCTAAAATAGCTTATATTGGCTGGATTTTAGGATGTCACAGCCCGGTCTCCTGAGCACAGCAGCCAAATATGTGTCTGTTTATAGTTACTGGATATATAGATTCAACAAAAGGTTATTTTTATAAAGCCATTACTTCAGGTGCCAAACAACTTGATGATGTCACCTGCTGTTTTGTTTTGGGATCCGGTTTTATGGGTCAGCAAATGTGTCACTTAAAACTTGAGGACTATCCAGTTAGAGCACATTGTTAGGATGTTTCAGGTTTCTAAAAGGGCTCTTTTCATGTACAGCTGCAGGGGAGGCCTGGGCTAAACTGTCCACTTTAATTTAATGTTAAATTACCAGTTGCCCATAGAGTATGGCTTTAGCTATCCAACCATCACATCATTGACCACAATTTCCTCTACAAAGGATATTGTTTGCTGCAGACCTTCATTGAAGTCCACTTTCCCAGTGTTTTGTGACAGTTCTATTTTATTAACCAGACTTGAAGTGAATTTGTTGCAGAAAACATTTTCTTCTCTGAGGTCAACAGACTGTCAGCGGGGCTTTCACATTAAGCAGTTATTTATTTGACCTATTTTTCATTTGCACAGTATTTATAAGCCTGGGTCAAAAACATTTTCTTCCCATTGCTGTAAATAATCACATTAAAGCTTTAGTTGGTAACTTTATAAAAAGAATAACTTGTGTCATATCTGTAGAAACTGTCACTATATTCACACAGTGCTAAATTAGACAGATAATCCTTGAAAAAAATCATATTCCTCTGCCTGCTCTATCTTATGGCCTCACCGCACATGAACAAACGCAACCAAGTCTCTAACGTAGCTGTCAATCCTGTTAATCACTGCTTGTAAACTGCAGTCAAACTGTCAAACTAAGCTGCACTGATCAGATGTAACTCAAGATTCTGTTACTGCATTGTCTTTTTCTCACCTCAGATGTTTTCAGAAACATATTTTAGTGTACTGTTTAGCTGTAAAATGAGAAAGTTGGTCCAGCTGGTGGGCAGTGCTTAGTACTTTGGTTGACTATTTCCAACATGGTGGCCAGGTCTAACACTTTCTCATTTTACAGTGTATTTTACATAGTGACAGTTTCAGCAGATACAACAGACAGTTATTTTAATTACCAACTGTAACGTTAACATACATTGCAGACACTGATTTTTTTTATTTTGTTTTGCAGGAAAGTCAAATGTTGTAGCAAAAGAAGCTGTTTCCAGGTGGACAGGTGAGTCATCTTTTCTTTTTGATACATGGAGCCTACATTTAATAAGTCTGAAATTGAGCTACAACAATTAGTTGATTAATCAATTAGTTGATCAACAGAAAAAGAACCGGCAACTGTATTGATAATTGGTTAATCATTTAAGTCCTCGCTCGAGCAGAAATGCCAAACATTTGATGGTTTCAGCCTCTCAGATGTGATAATTTGTGAGTTTACTTGCATTAGATTGTAGTAAATTGTATAATTTGGGGTTCTGGATTGTTGTACAGACAAAAGACAACATTTGATAATATCACCGAGGGCTTCAGGAATTTGTGATGGACATTTTTCATTTTTTGCTGTTTTCTAATGATTTATTAATTATTATTGGAAATAATCATTAGTAGCAGTGCAAGTACAATTTTTAATTTATAAATGAATCTGCAGTTGATTTGTGCAATGAACTGACCAATCATTTGGTCTATGAAATGTTAGTAAATAATGAAAAAAGACCATTATAATGTCGAAACAGCCCAATGTGACATATTTGCTTCTCAAGACTTCCAAAGATACTCATTACATTATACATGACAAAGAAAACCATAAAATCTTCACATCTGAGAAGTTGGAACCAGTGAACATTCTTGCTCAAGCCACAATTAAAACACTTTTCTGTTGATTGGCTAATGATAATAATGATCTTTGCAGCTCTGATCATTAGTTGCAGCCTTGTTGCCTCTGAATATTCAGGACTGAAGTCACTGAGGAATCCCTGTGGCAGGTCTTATTCCATTGATTACTCTTAAAATCACTCAAGCTGCAAAGGGCACTTTGTGTTCAGCTTGTCACCTCCCAGCCGTCAACACTTAGGCCCTCTGTGTGCATTCATTGACCTAAGCGGTAACCTTGGAGACCTTTTGGGGATCATGGTAACCAGCCTGGCCTGTGGTTTTTGACTCTCCAGGGTCAACACTGCCTGTACCCGGTCAACAAAGTCACGCTGTCAGTTTTCATTGGCACATTTTTGCTTTACTTCCAGTAGAATTATACTCATTTTAAGAAACTGTGAGTCATATCTGCCTCTTCCATGAGTTGTACTTCCCCTGTCTGAGGTGGACGCTACAAAATGAATACATAGGGGTTTCCTCACAGTACTGTGTAGAGCAGCTGCCTAAGTACAAGTGCAGTGAATTTTTTTACTACAAGCTGCAGAGTTCTCAGCTGTCATGTTACAACTAATGACACCATTTTGTCAGTTCTATCAGCGTCCCAGTCCCCAAAATAAAATGTTGTCATTATACATTTTTTGCAAACCATGTATATGCTACATTCGTAAGTTTCACATGTAAATAAGCCGACTTTGTCATCGGGAGGAGAAGGGGATGGTGGATGGTGTGGGACCTAAGCAAAACGGACGGCTGCCAAGCAGCAGACCACTGTTTGAGACCAGTAACATTTCCAGCCTTGTTTTTGGCGATAAAACTGGGTATTTTAAGCCAAAACGTTTTCCTAACCATGTTTTTTGTGCCTAAACCTAACCACCAACCTTAGCCACAGCGTTGTCACAACATAAAATTTTAAATTGAAACATCAGGAAATGTTAAGTTTCAACAAATCCACTACATGTGAAATGTACAAATTTAACATTTGTGGTTTTGCATAAAAGTACATTACCAACATTTATCCTGGCGATTGGGTTGCTGTCAGTCAACTACATTTTTAACAAGTTTGTTACTCTGCTGAATTTTCCCCAAAGTAAACACAGCCAAGCCAAATCTTCTGGGCTTGGTGGAAGTGGCTGCATCTTTGTGTGCCTTTTTTATTTTTAAACAAAACACAAAACGTGCACTGCTGTTACTGCTGTGTAGCTGGTGTTGTTTCAGCCTCTCTCAACAGACCCCTGTAGGCTTAAGTAACAACTCCACTTAATGTACTGAATTGCCTGTGGCTGCAACTTGCTCTGTGACAGCAGACCTTACTTCTCAAAATTAATGTGGCGTGGCTTTAACCTGTAGCCTTGTCACTGAGACACACCCATGCATGAAGACTCACATGCAAGCCCTGACACAGCTAATCACTTGCACTTTAACTGCATATTGTCATATCAAACTGGAGTCCAGTGGTCCTACAAGCTCAAGTGAAAGGCATTACTAACAGCATGATTCAGAGTTTATTGACGTAAGCTCCTGATAAGACTTCTGTCAATCTACAGGACGCTGTTTTATTTAATCTTTAAATGGGTGCCACATTCACAGTTTGTAGCCTGTTTCATGAATCACTTCTAAAAGGCAGTAACCTTCAATTCATAAAAACTCATGTTAGATGTGAAATAAACTGCAAGAAGGAAGTAATTGGCATTTCTGATTACAGCTTTGTTGAAGGTTATCTACGCTACTTGTAGACTTTTAAGCTGAAGCACAGTCAGATTGTTTATGTATTTAATGTACTGATGAGGTTTGAGATTGTATGCTTGTATGACTTAATTAAAAGTATTCTCACATTAGACTATCAAGGTAAATTTACCATCAAAAATAAAGTCAATAAAGATATTATTCTAAAACTGTACTGATAACAGTTTATACTACAGTCAGCTACAGCCAAGACTGTCTTAAAGTAAAACCCCCCTCACACCTTGCATTAAAATGCGTCTCGTATCCAGATTGTATCAAGATATAACTTAACCTGATTACATTTACATCTGGTATCGTGTCCCAATTGAGATCCAGTTATGGTTCCGATCCGGTCTGTCCAACTCAAACAGCTGAACATCACTCCTCTTGGTTGTAGCCTTTCTCCACCATTTGCTTAGCCATTGCTTATAAATGGCTCGGTTGCGATAAGAATTGCCACTTGGTCTCGTCCTTGACTCCCTCCATAGGCGTCTTAAATATGTGTAAGTTTCCTTGCTAGTAACTTAGCTTGCTAACTGGCTAACAGCCAGCCATTTTAGTGGACCTCATGAGCTCGTGTTTACGACATGGGATTTCTTGC